>OZ007590.1:349547319-350846649 GCA_963931845.1 Maratus michaelseni
CCATCAATTTGCCACCATCACTTTTGACAAAGGTTCTGTAGTTCCAGAGATTCCATGGAAATTATAATTTAGAATGTTTCTAGAACGCTTTTCGCTAATTTCACTTTTTTAAATTTCGTATTTTTTTTAGAATTTGTACTTAGAGAGCATTTACATCTTATAAGTAACTACCATGCCAAATTTCTTGTTTCTAACACATTCAGTATAAAAAAAAATCGAAATTTTAGAACTTTTTCGCTCTTGCACCCCCCTCCCCCCCACGCCGGTGGGTAGTGCACCGACATAAAATACAGCCTATGTTGGAGTAGGGACTGTCACCATCAATTTGCCACCATCACTTTTGAAAATGGTTGTGTAGTTCTTTTCGCTCCTGCACTCTCCTGAGGGTAGTGGCACCGATATAAAATATAGCCTATATTGGAGCAGGGACTGTCACCATCAATTTGCCACCATCACTTTTGAAAACATTTCCGTAGTTTCAGAGATTTCATAGAAACTATAATTTAGAATGTTTTTAGAACGCTTTTCGCTCATCTCACCCTTTTAAATTTCAATTTTTTTAGAAATTATTCTTAGAGAGTATTTACATCTTATAACTAACTACCATGCCAAATTTCATGTTTTTAACACCTTCAGTATAAAAAAAAATCGAAATTGTAGAACGTTTTTTGCTCCTGCACTCCCCTGTGGGCAGTGGCACCGACATAAAATATAGCCTATGTTAGAGCAGGGACTGTGTCCATCAATTTCCCACCATCACTTTTAAAAACAGTTCTGCAGTTCCAAGGATTCCATAGAAATTGAAATTTAGAATGATTTTAGAACGCTTTTCGCTCATCTCACCCTTTTAAATTTCGAATGTTTTTAGAATTTTTTTTAGAGCATTTACATCTTATAACTAACTACTATGCCAAATTTCATGTTTCTAACACCTTCAGTATAAAAAAAAAATCGAAATTTTAGAACTTTTTCGCTCTTGCACACCCCCCCCCCCACGCCGGTGGGTAGTGCACCGACATAAAATACAGCCTATGTTGGAGTAGGGACTGTCACCATCAATTTGCCACCATCACTTTTGAAAATGGTTGTGAAGTTCCAGAGATTCCATAGAAATTATAATTTAGAATGTTTTTAGAACGCTTTTCGCTCATCCCACCCTTTTAAATTTCGATTTTTTTTTATTTGTTCTTAGAGAGTAACTTACATCTTATAACTAACTACTATGCCAAATTTCATATTTCTAACACCTTCAGTATAAAAAAAAAATCGAAATTTTAGAACGATTTTCGCTTTTGCACCCCCCTGGGGGTAGTAGCACCGACATAAAATATAGCCTATGTTGGAGCAGGGATTGTCACCATCAATTTTGAAATTGCTTCAGTAGTTCCAGAGATGACCCCCTACAAACAAACAAACAAACAAACATTCTTTACTACTTTATAATATTAGCATAGATTAATTATATAAAACGGTTACATAACCATAATTACTGTATTCGGACCAATGCAAACGCTTCATAGTGTGGTCAAATAACCGTTATTTATAAAAGGAGCTGAGTGACTGGATACTTTGCTGTGGATTTTTAACAATTTAGATAACGTCAACATAAACATAACTCCATTTTCATGAAAACTTCATTTAAAATTGCTAATACGGAAATCACTATAATACAAGTCTTTTTAAAACGAGGTTCTATGCGCTTCGCGCTTTTAGTTCATTAAGTGATGTAGTGTTTTCTAGCAAGAATTTTGCATACAAGATAATATTTGCTCACCATGAGCAATATGGCTTTTATATCCTAATTTCAATACAAGCAGTGTTAAAAACCATAAACTTACGTTACTTAGGCGTATTTGTTGTGGAATATTTCAGTTTTATTTATGAAAATGTTCTCTTTCTCTTAAATATGATGCCATTTTTACACAGTAAAGTACTTTGGTCTTTTTCTAAATAAAACGCAAAAATGTAGAACGGCGGAACATTTATACTAATGTAATACGTATTAATATGCAATTTATTTATATAGCTAAAAAATATAACTGCTATAATATTGTCAAAATGACTCAAGTTTTTGCTGCCTTTTAATTTCAGCAGTATAGGTTTAAGGCCCTACGGCTTCAAACTCAATACTAGACGAAAGAAAAACTTTTGAAAAACACTTTTGAAAACATTTCGACACTCCGAAAGTGGAATGTAACAGTCTTCTAAAAAAAGTGTGATTTCTCTTAAACATGACTTCTTTTTAAGGTTCCGTTCATCTCACGAAACCCTATAAAAAAAAATTACTCCCGCTCCATTGTCTGTCTGTCACAGAACTATTCTCAGAAACTATGAAACTTACAGAGTGTGTATATAGCTAAATACCAGCTATAAAGAGCTCAAAATATTAAAAATTGAAAAATGCGTATTATTTTAATAATTAGAGATAAAAAACCAAAATTCTAACAGCCTTTTCCTATTAAATTTAAACATATTTCGTTATAGCAGATGCCAAAAATTAAAAATCCACGATGAAATTCTTTCTACAATAATTAATTTTCTATCAGACGATTTCCACGTGAAAATTGAAAATGAAATAAAAAGTTTCACCAATTGAAAAAAAGATTAATATGCAATAAAAATGTTTGACGTCATAGTGGTAATAAAATGATTGACGTCATAGTGGTAATAAAACTAACATTATCAAAGATTTCTCAATAATACAAGGAGTATGAGTATGTGTATGTACACAAAGCAGATTAATATCACTTCATTAGAGAATTAAAAAGAAAATCTGACGTCATATTGGAAGTTTAACGAATTTTTCAGATGTTTGAGAATAATACAAAGCGAGTATCAATATGAGTAATAGAGAATAGTAAATATATTGAATCAAGATAAAAATCCGATTATGGGAATATTCGCATATTTTAACATTTTGAAAGTGTACAACATGTTTAATTTTGAAATTATTTTTTTATATCGCATTTAGTCCGCGTGACAGATATTATTATGACAGAATATAATAGCCGGCTTGGCCCGATATCGGGCTGGTTTGGATACACGAAAAAATAGACCGGCAAATTTTTACTTTATATATAAAAAAATAAAAAAAATAGTTTTTTTTTTGCTAAATGAAATTTATTTGGATTTATTAAAGAAAGGATAAAGTGTTTTGAAAGGAATATTAAACGAAACTCTTTGAGCGATCTTCGATTACACTTACCCACTTGTTTCCTACTGCCTATTGCAAGACTTTTGTGTCTAATTTTGGAATCCGAGGAATAAAAAAACAATGTAAACTTTTTCATTTGGACATAATTGTAGAAAAGTATTGCCATTTTCTGAATGAAAATGTACATTTTCAGTCGAATTTCTTTTTAAAAGGACGTCATTATCACAAGTGAAAGTAATTTCTTTTGTTGAAATTTTGGTACCTAATTTCAGAGTGGACGGGAAGAAAAACAAATCTCAAAATAATATCATTTTGATGCAGTTATAAAGAAATGTTGCAGTTTCATAATTTTAAATGGATGTTTTCTTTTGATAAAAGATGTCAGTTCAATTTTAATGCCCTTGACACCTTCATGGTTTTAATACACCATTTTTGCAAGTTGAAATTTTATTTTATTTTTTATCGTTATAAAAAAATGTCATCAATGAAGGTAAAAGAAAGAAAAATTAGGCGCCAAGCGTAGATTATAAAATACTTTGCAACACTTACACAAAACTTCAACAAACAAAAGGTAAAAAAAAAAAAAAAAAATACTCAACTAAAATTTTAGAAAACGCGTAACACATTTTAAAACCAGATTTCAGCCGTTACTGCACATAGCCGGACAAATTCCAATTACTTTATAACACACTATATATTATCTATTGATTTGTCTGTATTCTATATAGTATTCTAAATTCAGAGTTGAAAATGCACCTTAAAAAAATTACAATAGGCGGAAACGTATTTGCAATCTTTTGCAAATCCCTGTATATTACCCACAGATTTTTATACACGCCATATATTAACCTAGAATTTAATTCAGTCAAACATGTGCATAAAACTAGTGAAATCACACTTCCAAGAATTACTTTTCATAAGCAGCCAAGTATCAAGTACTTTACATAGCCGTGTATTTGATTTCATTTATATTCTAGAAACATTTCTTAGTATTCTAAATGTATTTGAGCTTGAAAATGCATAATTCAATTAAAAAGTATCTTAAATGCAAATTTTTAAAAGCACCTCAGAAATGCTTACGAATTATTTTGTTTAGCCCTGTATAGGACTAATATAATTTATATACAGCAAGTAGTATGCAAAAAATTAGTTAAACTTCAAAACACTTATAACTGAAAACGCGCTTCCAGCAATCATCCTTATTAGATAATATTTTAGATACTGTATTCGAGATCTATTATGTATGCCTGTAAATGAACAATAATTGCTATGCACATCATATTCTATCATCTTGTAGTAAAAAACAGTAAAGTGCATCAATTTTATCATATTTGAAATAGTGAAACATAATTAAAATACGCTGCAAATATTTTCCCACGTAGACCATTATTTAACAGAATTATTTTGTGTGACCCTGTAAATCAATGATAAAACTTTACACTCCTTATTCTACAGAAAACATGTTTTAGTACACTTCAGAGCTTCATATCAATTTTATCATGTTTGTAACAACATTAAGATACGGCGCGATTGATTTTCCCAACACACCATTATGTCGCAGATTGCTTTTGAGTACTCCTGTAGATGAATTATAAATGCTACATATATCATTTTCAATACCGAACTTGCCAATCACGTAAATTCAAACTGGCCGACCACACACAGCTATTTCGGTAACTGGCCGACTACCTCTAGCAATTTCGCGAATTGGCCAATCAATTTAAAACAAAGCTGGCCAGTTCGCGAATTGGCCAATTTCGGGTGTTGGCCGTAACATATATATATATATATATATGTATATATGTATATATATATATCACATCTTCAGAATAAAACAGCTATGTGCTTCTCATCTTATAAACAAAAATGTGAAACACCTTATTTATGATGCATTACAATATAGTTTTCCAAAAAATTCACATATTCTTTGTTATATTAGTTAGTCCATGATC
This sequence comes from Maratus michaelseni, assembly GCA_963931845.1. Classification (NCBI taxonomy): domain Eukaryota; kingdom Metazoa; phylum Arthropoda; class Arachnida; order Araneae; family Salticidae; genus Maratus; species Maratus michaelseni. The sequence continues at coordinate 349,552,426 of OZ007590.1, forward strand.
AAATCTACAGCACGGATAGGTGGGTAGATGTTAAAGTGTAGAGGAGGGAGGTGTTGTCTGGAAAAAATAAAATGATTAACTCATTGCAAAATAAAAATTACAAAAATAAAAATAATAAAATGAAAAAATATATAAAATAAAAATAAAATAGGATGGGTGGGAGGATAGATGTTAGAGTATGGAGGTGTGGAGGTATTGTATGGTTGAATAAAAATGCAATGGTTAGTTACAAAAAAACATAAAAAATATGGTAAAAAAGAGAGAGAGTTATCTGTTTTATTTTGAATCCTTTCATTACATGTTATTCTTTTGCTGATTTTGTACAATTCATTTTTAACAAAATCCGTTTCATAACATTTACTTTATGCAGGGCTTAATTTCTAACAAAAAAAGTACCGAAGCCCTAATATTCTGCAGTGATAATAACCGTAGCCTGCCCCCCACCCTCCACCGTCACTCCAATCTGTATATTTATATTTCATACATTATATGTATTTGCAAAATTTAAAGCAATTTTTTTCTTTAGCAAAATAAAAAAATTAAATATATCTATCTGCATTTACTTAGCTGTCAGTTATTCCACTTTTTAGTTATCACTCCGGCCGAATAGAAATCTTTGCCTAATTTTAATGTTAATTAATCGCAGAATTCTGCGAGTAAATAAAGTAAGGATTATGATTCGGAAATAGTGTTAACACAAAAAAAGAAAAGTTCGCAACTATGCATTTTTATGAAAAAATGAATGAAATTTTCAAAAATTAATATTTATATTCTGAAGAATCGAACAAAGTTTTTCAATTTCCTATAAAAGGTGCATATCTTAAACTATAATCGATTTACTCGATTTTTAAGGAGTTTTTGAGTTTTTACTGTCCGACCGTGATAATTTTTGAATTTCTGAAAGCTTGTTATATTTTGCGTTTGGTGGTATGATTTTCGAATCCGTAGAATGGCTAGAAAAAAGTAATCGCTCCTCAAAAAAGCCCCAAGTAAAAAAGAAATGAGAATAACTCGGAATATCTACGCAGATTTTCATTGGTCCATTTCCAAATCGTTAGTTTTTTTAGAGAGAGATGAATAAATAAATTTTTAATTTACAGACAGATTGAGTTCGGGCACGCACAAGCCCGAAGAGTGAAATAAAATTTGAGTCTATTTTATCTCCATTTCCTACGAGTGAATACATTATGTCACATATAGTGTTTTGATAGAAAATAATGCAAAAGCTTCGATATGGAAGGAAAAGGAAAGGGTAATTTAGGCTTTGGTTTTTCGGAAGCGGTTGTACTAGGCTCCGGAGCCCAGTATTTATGGTCTCCGGTGAATTCTGACCAATATTTAAATATTTACTAAAAAACAGAGAAGTACCGGAGCCGGGTTCCGGTGGGCTACGGCGCAATTTAAGCCCTGACTTTATGATGTATTTCATTTACTTAGCTTCTTTGATTTGTTTGGGACTATGTCACTTTAATCACTTCATCAATCATCACACTTTATTATGTGCTATTTTTTTCTAATAATTAATTTTTAATAATTGTTCTTGCATGATACTTCCTTTATATGAAATAGTAATGAATTTATATCATCTCATAGGCAGTTTTATTGTAATCTAAAATAGCAAAATTTCCTTCTCTGTTTCATGTGACACAATGTCAGATCTTGATAAAATTATTAATCATCTTTCTTTAATTACTATCTTTGTCCTTTTTAAATATTTTCCTTCACCATTTTACTTTTATTTTTATTATAACTACTTGCTTATAGTAATAATATTATTATACATTAACAATATATTGATTAATATTTATTTTTATTTTTTTAATTTTCTACATAATATCAATTTAACGTTTTCACATTCCTCTAAACTTCTCATTGATTATTTACATGACATTTTACTTTATTTATTAATTTCTCATTAAACACTTAATTTAAAAATTAAAATTCCACTTTCAATAACTAATTTATGTTATAGTTTCTTAAACTTACACCAGCGGGCATATCCATAAATGTTACTAAAAATTGTTTTTTTTCCTGACTTTAATACTCTTTCTTGAACAGTCAACAGGCGGCAGCATTGATCCATAATGTTGTTAGAATGTTGCTTGATGGTAATTTGGACTAGAAAATTCTATCAAGGTTCCACATTAATTTTATTTTCATCTATTTCAAAATTTCAGTTTTTTCTTTAATTGGTAATTTTGGATAAATTTCGTTAAAGACTTGTGTTTCATCGTTCAGGTTTTTAAATTTCTTTTAAGTAACAAGGAATATACATTTTTTTTTATAATTTATTAAATATAATTTCTATATTTGATTTTTTTTATATAGCCACTGATTAAAGTTACTAGTTGGCAACGTGTTAACACTATTATTTTTTGCAAATACATTCGAAAAGTAAATATATTGTAATTGAATCGATTTAAGTATGATAATAACATTGTTACAGACAAATTTATTCATAAAATTCAATACGGCCGGATTCCTATCGCTTGAGTCTAAATTGAATTTTCTCTAGCAGTATGTTTTGATCTGGAAATTCATCCATGTTCATAATAATTATGTAAGGAGGGTAATACAGCATAATATTTTTGATACGGTCATGCGTCAAATTAGCTGTTACATGTTTATCCCTAAAACTTCTCCTAAGATACTCTCAATACCCGTGTAATTATGTGCACTTATGTGCACATTGTTAATGCACAGTTCAAAGATAGTCAAGCATAAGCAAGCAAAAGTTATTGTGATTTGTAAACGTTACGTAATATTCATATAGAGTGGTTATCACATCGATGAATAAAAGAGAATATAATCATGATGATATTTTAATTTTTACTTTCTTCTATCTTTACAAGAAGAAAGTATTGGATTCATAAACATTTTCGACTTCCGGTTTTCAACGAATTTATATGTTTTGGAAGGTCCTGAACACGATTTGACTGTTTTTAGAAAATGTCTGTATGCGAGTCTGTGATAAAAGTTTTGTGAACACTCTATCTCAAAAACTAATGCACGGAATTTAATACAACTTTAGATTCAATTAGTCCCTGATATAAATTGGTGCTGATTAGATTTTGGTGTAGATATCCCAACAGGCAGCGTTGCTATGCTACTTTTTTCATTATTTTCACGATAACTACATCGCAAGAACTAATGCACTTTCATCAAACTTCAGATTTTGTTAGACCTTGACACAAATCGATGCTGATTACGTTTTGGTGAAAATAGCCCCGCAGGTGTCTTTGCTATGCTACTTTTTCATGATTTTGGCGATAACTATATTCCAAGAACTAATGCACGGATTTTCATCAAACTTCAGATTCAGTTAGACGTTGACATAAGTTGTTGTTAATTAGGGTTTGGTGTAAATCTCTCAAAACAGGTGGCGCGGCTGTGCTACATTTGTCTGTATTTATACGATTTTAGCGATAGTCATATCTCAGGAACTAATGCACAGAATAGAATAAAACTTCCGATTCCGTTAGACCGTGATATAAATGGTACTGATTAGTTTTTAGTGTATGCGAAACCTGTGTGAGACAGAAGAAAGTTTTGGGATTGGCACATACGACTAGTTTCTAAATGTAGTATTTAGATTTCTTTACAAGAAAATTATGCTATAATTGAAATTTTATTAAAAAAATCTTTTCCGTTTGAGGAACTTAGAAAATAGAATGATGTTTTCAAATACATGAACTTAGTTAATTACTGATAATATGGAAAAACTTTAATTATATGAATTCCAGTCATCCGGATTGACAAATATCCGCATCGATATTATCACTTATAAAAAATGCATTTAAAGAAAAAAAATGACAATTTATATATTCTTATATAAACTTATAATGTCTCTAAAATTTCTATAAAACAAATGTTAAAATTTATATTTAAGTGAAATTTTTGAAGTTTGTATTTGTATAATTTTAAACCGGCTTATGACAAAACAATACACTTAGTTAGAAATATTCAACTTACACATCTAAATATATGTAAGTACATATTTTTTTTATGTACTTTTACATAATGTTTGCAGTAAAATAGATATTATTAAAAGGTAATCTAAATGCACGTTGAATACATAAGGCCTATTTTTTTATTAAACAAAAGTAATTTTAGAGAATACTTTATTCTTCAACACAACATATCCTTGATGATTGCCCCATCCCTGGATTTCTATATATTTCTGGAATTTGTCCAGAGCACATTCGCATGGGTAATTCGAGTTTCGTTGTAAAAAAATAGTGTACTGTCTTGTTTTAGTGGGCCACACAATTATAATTATATCCAGGTCGCAGTTATGACTTCGCCAAGATCGTCGCAAATCTCATTTATTCGCAATTCTATGCCATATATATACGTCATATATAACTCAAATTTATGTCTTATGTGTTATATACATATGCATGTGCGTGACATGTTTACGTCCTATACGTTTTGTACATATGTCACATATATACCCCACATATACAGCAAAAATGGCTTTAACTTAGTGATATACATCATACATCTTGGTCATATGTCATATACACCATATATGGGTTCACCATTATATTCGTCATATAATTTGGCGAATCATTTTTGGGGACACTATAACAAAAAAGTGTAAAATTTAGTAAAGGAGTTTACATTTTCTATTTATTTTCTATTTGTCAAAACATGGAGTGTATCACGTGAGGAAAATTTCAATGAATATTAAAAGTTTTACAACAATAGGTTTTGTACTTGCTGATTTTTTCGGCAGTTATTATTAATATACTATTAGTACGTAATATACTATAATGTTAATAGGTATTGTAATTAAAATGTTTTGCATTTTTGCATGCAGTTTACATTTATTATTTATTTTATGTTTGTCAAAACATAGAGTGTATCACGTGAGGGAAATTTCAATGAATATTAAAAGTTTTATAACAATAGGTTTTACTTGCTTAATGTTTCGGCATTTATTATTTATATAATATTACTACGTATTATACTATAATGTTAATAAGTATTGTAATTAATATGTTTTGCATTTTTGCATGCAGTTTACATTTATTATTTATTTTACGTTTGTCAAAACATAGAGTGTATCACGTGAGGGAAATTTCAATGAATATTAAAAGTTTTATAACAATAGGTTTTACTTGCTTAATGTTTCGGCAGTTATTATTTATATAATATTACTACGTATTATACTATAATGTTAATAAGTATTGTAATTAATATGTTTTGCATTTTTGCATGCAGTTTACATTTATTATTTATTTTCTATTTGTCAAAACATAGAGTGTACCACGTGAGGAAAATTTCAATGAATATTAAACGTTTTATAACAATAGGTCTTTTACTTGCGTAATTTTTCAGCAGTTATTATTAATATAATATTAGTACATAATATACTATAATGTTAATAGGTATTGTAATTAAAATGTTTTGCATTTTTACATGCAGTTTACATTTATTATTTATTTTCTATTTGTCATAACATAGAGTGTATCACGTGAGGAAAATTTCAATGAATATTAAAAGTTTTATAAAAATAGGTTTTACTTGCTTAATTTTTCGGCAGTTATTATTAATACAATATTAATACGCATTATACTATAATGTTAATAGATATTATAATTAATACGTTTTGCACCTTAATTTTCATATCCCAATCTTCATTGAAATACTCCAGTCTGCATTCATCGACGACCATCCCCTACATGAGCATTCCGTAAATAGAAGTGCATGCAAATTTATCAAATTTCTAGGGCATTTCCAACACCTCTGTGATTAATTCATTCTAGTAATACATGCTAACAGCAGAACTCCAAATCAGTGATTTGCCACTGCCAGTATATATTGCATTAACGCATTAAAAATATTTCGTGTTTTAAGGTAATGTGTCTACTTTCTGAATACTTCTTTTGAAAAAATTTAAATTTTTGTTGTTTAGTTAAAATAGAGAATAAAACTATGATTTGAAATAAATTTTTAATGGATTTTTATTTAATTTTTCAATTTTAGGCAGTGTTTGGTCAAATTTTAATAAAGATTAACGCTCATGCTAAACTTTAAAGAACACGATTGAACCAATATATTTCACTTTATTTTTGAACGATATATTAGTAAATAATTTACCAGTGTTATTTTCAACATATGTGTTATACCTCTTAAATTTATTAACATATACATATTTTGTATACATAGCATGATTTCTTTAAAGGAATTATATAGGTTTCAATAACAATAGCTTTTCAATTAATAACACATTCTTACAAGCTACAATGTGTCCCAAAAATGACTAATGGATTTTGAAAATGAGTAAAAAACAAACAAAAAAAAACCGAAATGTATCGTTTGCGTCCTTATGTTTGGGAAACCAGGAATATTATCCAACCATTTTGCAAATATAGTTAACATTTTAGCCAAAAGGTGGCGCCGAAAAATAGCGGTGATACTTCAGAACAAGAAATTTCCGCTGTACCAACGAATAAACCATTTTCAATAGTGTATACTCTTTCAAAAGCACTCACTATCAGATTGCGTAGCAAAATACCGAATGAACATGTGACGGATTCAATTTCTCTGCAGCTCTCGCATACCTCAACGCCATCTTTTTTCGAAAATGTTAATTAAATTATGCAAATTGGTGGGATAAAATTCCCTGGTTTGCCAAAGATATGGCCGCAAACAATACATTTTCATCACGTTCCGTTTTTTAAAATTGACTTTCAAAATCCAGCAGTCATTTTTGGGAGACACTGTATATTTTACTTTATAACATATCACTAGATGAGTGACAAAATTGTGACAAAATTTATTTCAATATCTTTAAAACCTTTTAAGAAATGAGATTTTTCGGGACTTTTTAGGTCTTTTTCAATTTCAGAAAGTTCTGTTCCTGATTATAATTTGGGCTATACCTTTGGTTCTAATTATCGCTGAAACAAAAACAAAGCCTTTTTGGAATTCCAAATGTATGAACTTTAATTCAAAATAATAACAAAAAAATCGAAATATTTCGCAAAAACAGCTATTTGGGGGTAGGTAAGGGTTCTTAATGAAAAAAAAAATCACTTAAGCATACCTGCCAATCTCGCACTATTCTACCGTAAAATGTTGGTTAATTTGATCCAGGTTAAACACGTTTAAATCAGAAATTAAAAAAAAAATGAATTCCATGTAAAAATAGGAAATTAAATATATATTGTTACATCAAATAAATTTTCTGGTTGGAAACGCCTTTAACCCCTTGGGGACAACGACACGTAATACGTAACGCTAAAGATGCCCAGAATCCTCGGTTATTCCCACCAGTAACATTTTATTGTAAGATTTGTCTTATCTAATGACAGCATTTCTGCGATTCAATTAGGCGAAAATTTCTGTTTTGAGAAACTGGTGGTAAAAGGTTAAAAATTCTGTAAAGGACGCTCGTCACGAAGGGGTTAACCGGGATCAAATTAACTCACATTTTACGGAAGTTTAGTTGAAAGTTTGCAAGTATGCTAAAGGTAGTACTTGGAAATATAAAATACCTTTCACAGTTTAAAACGTCAAATCTCAGAAAAAGGAATGCATACGAAATTAACAGAGGGATTTATGATCAATTCGGTAGAGATATACAACTGCTTCTTTCAGTTATAAAAATTAACACTCACCTTCAAATTTTCTATCATACATATTTATAAAAAAATAAGCATAAGTATACGCTTAAAAAAGTTTTCTTCAAAAAACATAAAAAGTACAGAGTGTAAGTTGCCTGAAAAGTCATATGATTAGAAAACATTTTTCTGTTATTTGAAGAAATTCCCGTTATTTGATTGCCGGATATCTGGAAATTTTGAGTTTGATTCACGAATATTTAGTATTTTGAGGACATGTGTGAAGATTCCATACTAATACGGAAATGTAAGATTCAGCACAGTTGCCAGAACACCCCTGTCATTAAACGGAAATGCAGCTGAAGTTTGAAGGATTTCACACGCTTTTTAGACCTCGGTCGCGCTCGTCGACCTAACCGTTCGGTGTTTTCCGTGGTTTTCTTCGAACCTTGCCGTAAATACGGGTTAGGATCCCTTAAAAATACCCCCACGGAGGGCATTCCTCCTAGGGCCTATATCCCTCGAGTAGATAATCCGCCGTCATAAATCAACAAACAAACACGGTTTTTAGGATAGATTTGTGTATTTTATATATTTTGATGAAAAATAGGCAAATCAAAGAGGAAAGTTTCATGTTTTAACGAAATATAATCAACAAGAAAATCCGTTCAATTCACGGATTTTTTTTAGTGTAAAAATATAATAAACGTTATCGTGTTACAGTCACTTTTAAAACAAAACTTAGCGTTTGTTATTATTTTTCTATCTGTTAAACGTAGATTGCATTATATCAAGGAAATGTGGATGAATATTATAGACTTGACAACAATAAAATCTAAAACTGGCTTAATTTTTACGCAATTTGTTCTATTTATTATCTCTGTAATTTACATACTCCTGTCTTCATTAAAATCCTGCAATCAGAGTTCATCGATTGGAACGTTCTACAGGAACATTCCGTATCTAGAAGCACATGATAATCTATCAAATTTCAAGGGCATTTGCAACACCCTTGTGATTAACGCATTTCACTAATGTATGCTAACAACAGAATTCCTAAACAGAGATTCACCGCAGCCAGAGTATGCTGCAATAATACATTAATCTATAATGTGTTTTAATGGAAAGAAGTACCTAAAATTACATGGAAATATAAAATAACTTTCATGCTTTAAAACAAATTTAAGAAAAAATGTGCATACGAAATAACCATATATAAAGGATTAGATTCGAGAATACTATGATAGTAATCATGGTACAGCTGCCGGAGACAAACCGGGGTACCCGTTTGTCGCCAAAATGGCGATTTTAAATAAGAAACCAATACTGTTTTTCAACTGGTGAATTTATTTTTGTACGAGAAGATATTTTATTTTTAGAAGCTTCTGTTTTTTAAATAAATTAAATCATTTTTATACAAAAATATAAAAAAAAAAATTGTAGTTAAAATTTAAGAAGAACTATTTTATTTAACAAAAAAGAAAAAAAAAAAGAAGAAAAAAAAACGCTTATGGCAATAGTGTATCTCAGATTTTATTATATCCGTTTTTATTGGAAAGGATTAATGTCAATTTAAACTCGAAAGATTGACTGTGGTACAATTAATTTCTCCCCGGTGTACCACGGAAATTTACCAGATCAAAACATCATTTATTTCAATAAAATGAGATATTGAAGAAATATTTAATAATAGACAGTTATCTAGAGTATTTTGCTTTTCCCGAGATGAACATTTTTTTAAAATATCCTTTTAACCTCTAGAGGAAAATATACAGCTCTTCTGAGGAATTATGAGAAAACATATTTTACAATGTATGCCGGCTTATTTTATTTAATATTTCTTTTTCATTAAATAAATAAAAAAAATATACAGGGCTTACATAATTAAAGTTCACCTTCTCAAAGCTATCTGTAGTTGAAACTATTCAACTGAAAAGCATGGAATTTTGATTGCGTCTTAATGCAAGTATGCTAAAGACATTAAGCTGAAGAAATTCAGGGTGTTTCAAAAGTCTCTTGACATTTTCCTGCAAAGTGCTTTTAATAAAGAATTTGTAAATAAGAAGTACATGGTATAATCAATGCATTTAAATGTGTTTACCCTGTAAGTCTAAGCATAGGCTTCACCTTTCTTGGGTGGCGCGAAAGACATGTGAAAGCATATGTGGTGTTATTTGTGCTGCTGTATCAGTTATTCGTTGTTTTAGTTGTTCAATTGTGTGGATCTTCACTGCGTACACCTTCGACTGTATGAACGACCCCACACAAAAGAGTCTAGGGGTGTTAAATCAGGAGAGCACGGTGTCGAATCAAGCAGACTATGGGCGTCGCGATCTCCTGACTCAACACCCCAGGACTTGTTTGTGTCAATATAAAAATCGAAAGGCTTACTTTAGTGCCTCATTCTATTAATTATCGTTTTACTGGTTAGGCGGCAGGGGCCCCAACATTACTGGCTCCTTTGGGACTCCAGTTATATTGATCATCGAATTAACGGCTTATAAAAGCGAATACAGTCCAAACCTGTATCTAGCTTATATATTTCGAAGTCAGTAGGGGACCATATTCTATAAGATCCCGTATACAATCCCATATTCTATAGAAAGCTTGTTGTAATGATTTTCATTACTGCAGATCAATTTCATTATACTTGAAGTAGTGCAAAATCATTCAAATATACTGAAAAAAATGTCCACCCGCCACGCAGACCATAATGTAATAGAATTATTTTGTGTGTCGCTGTAAATAAACTATAAATGTTGCACAATCCATGTTCAGTAGGGAATGTCCTATAGTGAACCTCAATAGCAGATGCCATTATGTGGAAATTGAAGCATATTTGCAAAAGTTATAGCATGAACTGGCCTGAAAGGCAGATAATAGATGACCAGACAGACAGACAAACCGAAGTCATAATCTCGTTTTGAACTAGGTTGCAATATTTTTAAAAAGGTGCTGCAGGCAAAAAACATTTGAATAAATATTGAATAGGGCAGTTCACTATTGGGTATGGTGATATGTCAGTGCATCAGCAGTAGACATCTTTACGAAATGTATCTGGTTAAATGAAACATTCTAAAATAAACACAATAAATGAATTTTGCATACTAATTTTAGTTATGTAAAAGCAAGAAACACAATAAAATACTTTAGACCAATGTATAAAAACAATTCCCTTATTTGAAACTAAAACAAATAGCGATATGATAACCAAATGGTCGCACTATTTTAGTTGAACTGACTTCGCTTAGAAGATGATGGCTTAAAATTTCTATAGTTTGAGGTCATCTGCCCCCCCCCCCTCTGACTGCTGAGCAAAAAGGCAAAATTGTAATGTTTTTTTTCTATAATTTATTTAAAAGGCTAAAAAACATGATATAAAGAACTTAATTACGTATATGAATATAATGCTTGAGACTATTAATCATCAATTAATGCTTTAAAACTACATTATATTTGTAAAATTATATAAATTTAAATAATGCTAATAATGCAGTGAAACCTACAGCATAGTGAACGGATATATCAGTTCACGGTGGCGAGAAGGAAGAATAAAAGACTCTAGCAGGAACCCCGCGCACGGTGCGAACATCCGTGAGACTTTCCTTTCCTATTATTTAAGTCCAAAGTTTAAAATGTCCAGTACAAGTACAATGTCCACCACTGGTGCAATTACCTTAAATAAAAGTTTGTATTTAATATAATATACCTGAAATTCTGGCTTGATATAACTCTGTAAGTATTTAATACAATGTATATGAACTATGAAATGTAATTTTCCAACTGTGTGAAAAATATCCGAGCTAGGATTCGAACCAGGGATCTCTCTCTTTCTTCAGTCAAGAGATTCATGGTTCGAACCCTGGCATGGATATTTTTCGCCCAGTTAGAAAACTGCAACTCGTGTGATTCATTTACCGATTAGAATAATTGTGTTAAAATTACCGTATATACTCGCGTATAAGTCAAGAAATTTCTGACAATTTTCGCAAGCAAATTTGAAGGGGGGGGGGGGTAGACTTATACGCGAGTCAATTAAAACAACAAAATAAAAACTTCAAATATTGCCAAAATTCTGGCCTTTTTTAAAATACACAAATGATAATAATTTATCATTAAAAAATATTTCATTGATTTGTTTTTGTTTACTTACCACTTTTTCGCATTGGTGAATATCTCCTACCATATGGAGAAAGTGAAATCTTTGGCTTGATTTTATGCAAAATTGAAGTAAAAACTTAGGGATCGACTATACGCGGGTTTTTGATTTTCTACAGAATTTGCATTTAAAAGTTAGGGGGTCGACTTACACGCGAGTCGACTTATATGTGAGTATATACGGAAATCCTGTATAATTACGTATCCAGCGTTTACTGGAGTTCCATTACTTGCGATTGATTATGTTGAGCTGATTCAGATATCAGCTCATTGATATGTGAATCAATGAGCGTCAGATGCTATGATCAATAAGGTTAGCTGGGTGAATTAGGTCCTCCAAATTTGCCCGGGAAAAATTGATTGGCAGAGCATTTGCAGCTTTAGCCAAGAGATCCCTGGTTCGAATCCTGTACCGGATGTGTTTCACCCAGTTGTAAAATTACAATATTAAGGTGATTTATTTACCAATTAGAATAATTGTGTTAAAATTAATCTAGTGTATATGAGCTATACCTTTTTCTTGGCTGCTTTGATGGAAGGAACTCAAATAAACTGTCAAAATTGGGTGTTACTATTTAAAAAGTGAATATTGGAACAATGTTTAATATGTAGACAACTCCTCTTTATAAAACTGAATTCATACTCAAAGAGTAGACACAATGCCCAATAAAACGGTATCGCACGCACTTCTTTGCGACAATTTGGACACAAAATATGGTGCATTTTTTCCACGACATTACACACACTAATAAAAAAAGCTAGAGTGTTTTTTAAGAAATAACCCTCATAATGTTTTTATACTTCGTATCAAATATCCTAAATGCAGTTATTAATGTCATAAAAATTACGTTAAAAGTCGTAAAATATTAATACCATTAATTATATTAATATCATTAGTCGAAAATATACTTTTTTGCAAGAATGGTTGTATCATCATTCTTATAGTTGACTTCCCCATAAAGTACACTTGAAAATTTATTAAAGTATCGTCTGGTATTTTTCCACTTGATTTCTTGCCAAAATTTACTATTTAACCTAATTGTTAAACCTAAAGAAAGTTCTTTATGACAAATACTTCTCTCTGCCAAATTATCTTATTTTTAAATGAGCAGCACGTCAGGAGTTTAAGCGAAAAAAAAAACAAGAGTACGGTCTGGCTAATAATGTTTACTGAGTAAGAAATCATTAAAATTGCTAAGTGACAAGGGAATAAAAATAACAGAATTTTTATTATTCTTATTTGTTAGAAACCAGATTTCTGTGGAAAAGTAATATGCACAGATAGTTGACACAACGGCTTTAAATTAAATCATAGCTGACTCCCGCCCGTCGTTGACCGGGCCCGTGATAATAAATTTAAAAAAAAAATCAAGTTTTTGTTATTTTTTATCTTTAGCCCAATTTTGTATAAAGTTATATTTTTAAATGAAAAATTCGCGCAAAAATATTCATATTTATTGATAAAAGCGCTTTTTTTTTTAACCTATGGTTGTGTCATAGTTTTAAAATAAAAAGTTATTTTTGTCCGAACTCTTTCAAATCTTTATTGGTGATAAATATAACAGTTTTACAGCCCGGGTAAAAATTTCGTGAAAAAATATATGTTTTCTAGTTGTAAAAGAAATGTTTTCTTCCTGCTTTTTTGTTTGTTTGTTTGATTTCTCGTCGGCTCCTTTAACATAGCAATAAAAAATAGTTCTCATCTTCCGATCTCTCTGACATTTCAATCGGTTATAAATATAACTGTATCCAAGCTGTTTTTAAAATTTTGTGAAACAATATGCATATTTAGTAGTGAGAACATGAGTTCTTTAAAATAAAAGCTTTAGCTTTCAACCTCAGGGCAAAAATATATTAGAAGGTTTATGTTTTCAATGCAATGGTACGGTTTCATCCGTTTTCAATCCCCCTAGGTTAAACAGGTGAGTGTTAATCAATCAGGTTTCCCGTTTCTGAGGGTAGAAGCCTAAAAAAAACGAAGCATGCGCAAAGAGACAATTTTCGTGTGGAAAAGACAGTGTGGAATTAACCGAATGTGCTTTTCGTTTTAAATATGTAGATATGTTAAGGATCTATTGAATACAGTGTGTCCCCAAAATAAAAACGCTAGTGAACAATCGAAATAAAATTAAAAACTTTTCAATCAATGAAAAGAAAAAAATATATATATTACAAAGTAAAAGTACTACAGAGTGCTTATAAATTGACTCTGTTTGCAAGCACTGCACTGCTATAGAAGCAGTTGCGTGCGTGGCGTTTTTCAAATCTGATCCAATTACATGGGCAGTTAGAAATTATTTATTAAATTGGCAGTTTTGTCAACCGCATTCATCGAACGCTAATTACTTGATTTTATGTTAAATTCAAAAATTTACCAAGGAATGTTGGGCCACACTGTCATAGCGTACAAATCCCTTCACTAAAAAAATATAGTTCTTCAAATGAAGCTACACTGTAAAAAAAAAAATTGCAGTAAAATTACGGATAGAGGCCGGCAGCAGAGATTCCAGTCATACCCCGTAAAAAAAAAAAAAAAAAAAAAAAAAAAAAAAAAAAAAAACATCCATTCCCATCATTTTGTGCAGCCCGTAATTTTACGGGGCAAAGTAACATAGCATTATAATGCACAGGATATAATGCACTTTAAAACACAATGAAACTTTGCTTACTGTTACGTAGCACGTAGCACGTTAGATAATCATCACAGAATCGCTGTTTCGGCGGGTTAAAATTTTCGAAACAAGAGTAAAATGAAGGGTTACACCCGAGCGGAGGACAATGTATGTGGTCGTATCGTATTTTTGCTAACATATGGACTAGAACTGTAAGAATATGTGGGTTGCTCTTAAGAGCAATTCTTTTATAAGTATCTAGAGTAACTAAGTATCTAGAGTTTTCTAAGTATCTAAGGGATAAGGCCGCTTATTTAGTGGATCAGACCGTTTTTCATCAAATAAGGCTGTTGCCCGTGAAAACTGAAAGGCAAACGCTCATAAATTTACAGTTTTTTCTGAGAGTGTAGTGTACCATTGAAATCTTGAAATAAATATAAACACTTTACAATTTTTTTTTTTTTTTACTTTCTTCTATTTTTACAAGAAGAAAGTATTGGATACATGAAAATTTTCGACTTCCAGTTTTCGACGGATTTATACGTTTTAGAAGATCCTGAACACGATTTGGCTGTTTTTAGAAAATGTCTGTCAGCGTGTCTGCATGTGACAAAAATTTTGTGGGTACTCTATGTCAAGAACTAATGCACGAAATTGATTAAAACTTTTGATTCAGTTAGACCTTAATATAAATTGGAGCTGATTAGTTTTTGGTGTAAATCGGCCAACAGGTGGCTCTGCTGTGCTACAGTTTTCACGCTTTTTACTATAGCTATATCTCAAGCACACAGTTTCATCATACTTCAGATTCTGTTAGACCATGACATATATAGACGCTGATTACGTTTTAGTGTAAATATCTCTAAAATGTGGAGATGCTATGCTACATTTTGCTTGAATTTCATGGTAGTTATATCTCAAGAAGTATGATCACTACGAAATCTCTGCATTATCTCTTTGGATTAAGTTGGCAATTGATTGACCAGAGAAAATTAAAAAGAAAAAAAAAAGATTAACTAGAAGATCAGGTAACTAGTTGTGCAACGAAATTTGGCAGTTAATGTTAAAACAATGGAGGCGTTTTTTACAAATTTCTTGTTTGCATTTTAATATTTTTGAACGGCCTTTGGCACATGATATCTGAGGTTGATCCTAACATGAAAGTTTTTTTTTTCGATTTTGAATGCTGGTTGGAACCAAAATTTGCCATTGGTTCCGAAATTGAAAGTGCGCAGAGAAATATACTGCAAGCAAAATCGAAAAAGTACAAAAGTAGTGATTAGAGTAAGCTCGTCTTAACCATAAGATACTGAACTAAAATAAGTCAACGAAAAGACAGATTTTCTTTTTGTGTTGAATTTGAAATTAATAACAATTTAAATTGGATTGGTTAGAAGATACATATCATCAGAAAATGCACACAGTTGTATTTAACTTTTTTTATTATACACTCTCAAATCAGTTTAGTTTTCTATTTCTTTATTTTTTGTTTGTTGATACATGTAATGTACTTTTAATAATAAAAACAACTATCCACTTTTTCTGGAAATATTTTTTATCACTAAAAACACACCAAATTTTGTTAAATTTTTATAGCATAATGGCCAAAATTTTTTCAAAATTGCACAAATCTTTTTGCACCTGAAACCAGGTTTCTGTCGATATGTAGCATTTTGAGAGGAGCTGCGAGTAATGTAAGAATGCAGCAAATTCATTACAACATTATTAGCGACGAAATCCTATTTAAATTCTCAGAAATATGTAGGCCACTTTTCTACTGCTACCAAAAAATCCGTTGCTGTTTTAATCATTCATACATAACTTCTAAATATCGCATAATTTTAAATTTTTACGTCATTTAACAGATTTTTTTTTTCAGATTCAACCAAGCAGGGAGGCCTACCATATGGCTTTAGCCCCTGCAAGCCCTGCTTGGCAAGTTTATTTAAAAAAAAAAATTACATATTTTTACATTTTTGACAAAGCAGCCCAGCTTAATTTGCAGAAAAGTCATACTCAAAAAGTCATACTCAAAAGTCATACTCAGCAGAAAAGTCACAATTAATAAAAGTTTAAAAATTATTTGAAATTGTCAGATTTTTAGCGTGAAATATTTTAAAAGTAGAGACAGTGGATTTTTTCAATAAACTTCTTCATCATCAGGAAAAGCATCATCTTCATCATCACCACCAATGATGTGTACTGGTGGCATTTGGAATAACAATTGGTTTTTTTCTATTAAGGACATGCAGCTAATTATCTTTTGAAGCAATGAGGAATTCGCCGAGATTGATTTGAACCAATTCGACAGAGAGATGGTGTCTGTTTTCCTCAAATGTAGAGTAGCTGTCAATCGGCATGTGAGAACGTAATGTAGCGAATCCCCTCTTGCACCACAAGTGCATCTTGAAGACAAAACTTTATTAAATTTAATTAAATAAGCCGGGAAAGGGCCATGATTGATAGCGAACATATATGCATAGGTATCGATGACTTAGAAGATAGTCTTCTGAAACTTTTGGCTTCAATGCATAGGTATATCGCCCAATTGGACATAAGTCCCAATCACGTTGCCATGAGTTATGTAAAGTTTGCTTTAACATTCTCTTAAGATATGAGGATGGATATGGTATAAATTTTTCTGGTATTAATGAATTTGGGTCAGTTGCTTCCTTTGCTAACCGATCCACTAATTCATTACCTGTTATGCCTGAATGTCCTTTGACCCATTGTAGATAAATTTTTTGTGTTGCTCCTTGCAGAGATTGGATTATTTGGCGGATTATTATATTTTTTGTAGATATATCTTTTAGTGCTGATATTGTAGATTGGCTATCTGATTTTATAACTATTGTGTGATATTTTGATTGTTTTGAACATTGTATTGAGTCCAAGATCGCCAGCTATTCCGCTTGATACGTTGAGTTTTCGTTCTGTATTCTTTGCTGATATGTATATATTATTTCTTCTTCTTTAAATACACAGTAGGCATAATCTGTGCCGATTTCAGTTTTTGAGCCATCCGTGTATATTTGCACATCTGTCTCTATTTTATTTTGTGCATCCAGTATATTAAGATATTCTTTTGAGGTATCTATATATTTTTTTGTAAGCTTTGCTTTGAAATGTATCAGAGTGTTGTGGGTGTGATGGCACTCCCAGTCTCAGTATCATTCCTTGGTCTGCAATCTGTTTCAGTTTTAAAGGTAGTGGAGGAATTCCTGTCAGGACAATTAGAGCAGATGTAGGAGATTTTTTATATGCTCCAGAGATTAGTAGCAGACAACGACGCTGAATAGATAAGAGCAGGCGAAAGCCATGTGACTTTTGCAATCTTGGAAACCATGTAGCTGCTGCATATGAAACTTTCTTTTCTAGAATGGAAGTGTACCAAGTTTTTATGATTTGTTTGAAAATGCCACTTGTGGTTGATGTGAATTTTAACAAGTTTTGTATTGTTGCTGACATTTCATCCCGTTTGATTCTAAGATGTGGCAAAAATGATAGGGTTGAATCTAAATGTATTCCTAGATATGGCATAGTATTTTCAGTTGTAAGATTATGTGAATCAAGTTTGAAGATTGGACGCCGTTTTAAATACTTTGGACGTCTGAGATTCAGACATTGGCACTTGTGATATGATATTTTCAGATCTGAAGTTTGAGCCCAATCGCTAATTATTTGAAGAGCTTCATTTCCTCTCCTTTCTAGTTCGGCTCTAGTTGTTGCCTCAATGATTAAAATTAAATCATCCGCATATGCTATGATTCTTAAATTTTTATTGTTGAGAATATCGATTAATTGCTGCATAAACACTTTCCACAGGAAAGGACCATAGCGCGAGCCTTGTGGGCAGCTTTTGAAGAACCAATGTATTTCATCCATTAGTCAGTTGGGATATGCTCCTCTTTTAGTTAGGAAGGACCTTGTCGTGTTAATATAGGGCTGTTCAATATTTAGTTGTTGAAGTAGGATTAATGTCTGCTCCCACGGAAGATTATGAAATGCATTTTTCAAATGTATTGACAACAGGGATATATACGAGTTGTTTTGTTTAATTATTTCTATGTGTGAGAATGGTGTTTGAATTGCTGTTTCTGTTGATCTCCCTTCCGTGTATCCATGTTGATTTTCAAAGAGTATTCCATTTCTGTGTAAAGAGAAGTTTATCCTTCGCAGTAAGAGTTTTTTTATATGTCTTTCCGAAAACATGGAGCAAAGTTATTGGCCTGTAGGAGTCAATCTCTGTAGGGGGTTTGCCCGATTTCAAAAAATACACCAACTCTCCTATTTTCCAAACATCTGGAAAACAGTTCAGTTTCAATAGTGTTATGTTCATTTAGAGTAGGAGATCTTTTTAATTTTGCAAATATTTCTTACTATGCGATGATCGATGTCATCTATTCCCGGCGCTTTGTTAGCATCAAAAGAGTAGATGATGTCTCTCAATTCTTGAATAGTGAACGGTGGTACAGTGTCCGTTGACTGTGGATGCAGATTAACTTTTGGATTAGCTGATGGACCAAAAATTCCTTTTGTGAGATCTGTGAATAGTTGCTTTTTAGTTTGGGTTATGGTGTCTGAGAAAGATAGCGCATACGATTCTTTATGATAGAAATCTTGAAAAGCTACTTTTTGTAGTTTCCCATATGGATTTTTTGTTTTTTTACAGAATTGATTCCATGCATCATTCTTAGCTTTCTTTATAAAAAAATGAACTGTAGAATGAAATGTATTTGAAAAGTGCAACTCAATTTTTTAAATTTTAGGACTTTTTAAATAATTTTAAGCGTGATTTTATTAACATAGATTTTAATGAGGAACATTTGCTTGATACAATAACGTAAAACAGGTATGTCAAACACGTGGCCCGCCGACAACTTATCTGTGGCCCGCCAAGCCTTTGGTATTTTACCTGTACTTAATTCACAGTTATTCAAACAAGCATGCTTAAAATACAATTTGCATGAACACATTTGCACAGTAGTAAGATAGGTATGTATATAACAGTGTTGCCAGTTGGGTGGGAATTTTTAAATTCAGAATGTTACCACTATTTTAAAATAGTAATATATGTCCTATTTATTCCGTTATTAAATAAGTAGAATATCTCTGTTCAGAATGTGCTAGCATTCTGAATTAAAAAAGAATTCCCGCTCATCTGGCAACACAATGTATATAGACAGATATAACTCAATTTTAAATTTTACCTCCACTAAATTGTGGATACAAAAAGATATTCGATTGGAACGTAGCGAGATCTTGAGTCAGAAAATTTAAAGATTCGTAAAATGTTTACTGTATTTTACTTATAAATGTATATGTATCTTATGTCGAAACTAATACTTTATTTTTACTCTTCAATTTTACATCACATTATAAAATAATATACTGTGTTTAATAAATACGAAGAAATGTATTGTAAAATTAATAAAATTAGGCGCTAATTAAGATCAGTTAAAATTCAAAAATATATCTAAATATAAAATTAAATAGATTTAAATGAGTTGCTTTGAAAGTGATATAAATTATCGCTTTCATGCTTAATACAAAACCTCGAATCATCGAGGCTTCTTCAAATGAAATGTAGTCCATTTTATGGATTTTGGATTTAAGCTCTTTAATAATTTTCATTACTTAAAACGCCTTACTTAGATTCATTCTTAATGAATCTTGCGTGATCTTTCTTTCATTTTTTATTGATATAAACACATTTTATTGACATATTCACATATATTCCAGGATTTAAAAACGCATATATATGCTAAAGCTCTCTACCAGTATGCATAAATATGATTAACTGAAGATGGGCATCGCATTTTTTAAAAAAAAGAGGCTATCATTATATTCAAAGTAAAACTGAAATTTAAAACCTGTTGATGTATTGTCGAGCATCTTTTCGAAAAATAAGGTAAAATAAACTATGAAAAATATTTGCTTTGGAATTTTGCAAGAATATTTTTTTTAACATGGTTGTGTTTAGAACGTACAAATTTTATTATATGCAATAGCAATAATATAAAAATATCTATTTTTTATGTGGCCCGCGGTTTTGTAGATTAGCTCAATTTGGCCCCCTGCGGTAAACGAGTTTGACATGTCTTACGTAGAATAACACACTTAAGGCAAACGTACCACAAGTGGCAATTGATGTATCCGAGCAAATATAAAAAAATAAGTAGATGAGCCATGAGATCAGATTAATGATAACGTACTGCAGTTTGGTGCTAAACTAAAATTTGTCAACGAAAAGAAAAAAAAACATTTATGTTAAACAGAAAATTAATACCCAATTCAGAAAAAAAAGAAGATTTGTTGCATCAGGAAATGCGCGGAATTGTATTGTATTATTTTTATTTTTATCTGAACCATGACCTGTTTAAAAATGATTTATAAACAGTATTTTGATAAGTTAAAGATCATAGATTTGGCTTCGAATTTGTCACGCTTTTATTAAACTTAATTTTGTTTATGTATGTAAAAATTGAATTTTGTAATCCTTTTTTCACCCACTTGATGATGTGGTTCAAGAAAATGTGGACAGTTGTCTGTTCCTGAGGACAATGCAAAATTTTCATCTATTATTATTTCTCAACTACACTGTAAAAAAAAAAAAAATCCGTGAAAATACAAGAGATTTTCCGTAAAATTTCACGAAGAAGTTTCATTTTTCCAAAACTTCAGCACAATTTCCGTAAATGACATTAGTTCCGTTAAAGAAATTTCAAATCTATAAATATGCAGAAAGTTTTCCGTAAGTTTAATGGATTTTTTCCGTATTTCTTTCAAAACAGTACAATGTCCGTACTTCTTCCAAAACAGTGCAATTTCCGTAAATGACGTTTAAAGATTGAGTACAGAAATCGCCTTCTTTGAAATGCGAATTAAGATTGTTGTATTTACTAAAGCTCTTCTAGGATACAGAAGAAGCCATTACTATTGTTTTTTCCTGCACCCAAAGATATGAAAACATGGAGGACTGAGAGCAGGAACACACAATGGTAAACCTACGAGCCAACCGCTAAAATCGGGTTTTCGGGTGTTTTCCACCAACATATGACTTGGGTGACCGATTGCGTTTTAATATGCGAATCAAGTTTTAATTAATTCTGGAATTTCAGCCGTGAACTCGATGAGGTGATTGTCTGTGCTGCCGCCTCCCGGTCTAGAAGGAAGTACATAAAAAGATATATGTAATGGAAGAAACAAATGTAAAGTCCTGTATGTATTCTCCGTTTCTGTGAATAAAATGGATCATTCAAGACAAAAGTCATAGTGGTTATAGGTCTGAAGCAAACTCCACGAATTTTAATTTTCACTAGGTTTAATGTTCTCCCTTCAACTATAACATTATATCTATGCTGTTTTCCACTAATAAGTTTTCCTACCAGTCTAAAATCATCCAATGCTTAAACAATAAATTCCAAATATTTCATTGGTCATTAATACTAATTCACATAAAAATGAGTTTTATCTTGTAACGAATTTCAAGAAATAATTCTCGGAGCAAATGAGTAAATAGTCAATATTAGGGTATGCAGTAGTATGTCCATAATTTTAAAATGTATAAAGTATCATGGATCTAAGTTGAGTCCAGTAAAGTCAGTTATAAGAAAAATACTTTAACATTCCAAAGTATTTAATTACGTGTAAAACAAACTTTGTTTTGTCTGTTTTTTTATTCAGACTTTAATAGTGCATAAAGTTATTTTAAATATGTAGTACAATTAACAATAAAACCTTTTTCAAAAAAGTTAACGGGGAATATCATAAAGTTTTTTTTATAGAAAGTAATAAGTATATATATCAGAAATGGGTCTTGTAAAGATTAATAAATATTATTATTTAAAACACTTGTAACTCATGATGCTATTAAAATATTTCAGTAAAATAAACATCCAAATGATTGGGTACCATCTACGGAGTGATTTCAGATTTTGTAATTTCAGTATGAGATAGGTTTGAAATGTTAAAACAAGTTTCAAAGTTCTGCAATCTTCTGATATCGAAAGCAATATAAACGAGTATCGAGGTCATATTTTCTTCCGTATTCTAATTTTAGTTTGAAGTTTGGGGAAATAAACTATTAGAATTTCTCATGAGAAAGTTGTAAATTTTCATATACGGATAAGAAGAACTTTGAAGGATAGGTAGATAAAAAAGTAATAATTTACAAAAAAATATCTGTAAAACACTAAATTTATTTACGCGTAAGGATAAGTAAAAAAAAAATTATAAGTTACAAAAAGATATTTGTAAAACACTGAATTCATTCTCAAACAATATTGTATATGTGGGGACAAGAATTTTTTTTTAAATGACGAAAACTGACTAAAGTTTAATCCCCAATAATTTGTATTTATTTATTTATTAAAGAAATACAAGATTTTTTTAATTGTGTAAACCAATGCCAAAAACGTTTTTATATTGCGTAAAACAGTACCAAAAACCTTATTATAGTGTTCGACATAATTAATCTTGAAAAACGAGTTTTGATACGATTTTGAAGTGCAGGTTCTATAATTCTCAGACGTCATTTCTTCTTTTATTGTCGCTTGCTTGTACCTGAAATAAAGAGAAAATTGTAAAATTATAATAATATAATTGTAAATATGATTGTAACATTATATGAAAAAATTATAACAAGGGAACAACAAACAAGCTAAATAAAAAGGGAAAAGTGATAACTTATATTTAAACAGAGACTTAGAGATATAATTATTTAAAAAATTGTGTAAGAGGCCCCATTTGTTCATAAAATGCGAGTAATTTTGCAATATAGAAACAACTTAAACATTACTCCAGAAAATGTTTTCATTCGAAAACTTTTACAAAGATATCACTAACCAATATGCATAAAACAGTGCGTTTATTATAAACAATTACATATCCAATTTCAAAATAAAAGTATTCAAGATTTAGCACATAAGAATTCACAGTTGACATTTCTGCTTTAAAAAACCTAGACTGAAACACTTTTAACATTTAGAAACAAATATATAGAAGTGCACTTTTAAAGAAGTACTAAGTATTAATGATGAAATAATAAGATCATTACAAAAAAAAATATTACAAGCATGCATTAATGCATGAATACAAAGATATTAAAATCAACTAATTAAAATAAATTATCCCACTTTTATTTTCTCTATTTTCGCGATTTTTTTATGTGAGAAAGAACTTTTAGAAAGTAAATCTCTTTAGTCTTTGACCTCTTGGTATATTATACTTTACGGCCGTTTGTAGAATTGTTCCAAATTAAAAAAAAGTTTTATCTATAACTGATTCTTCTGGATCGCCATTAGACTGAATATCTTCCCGTTTTTCTTGTTTTGAACCATACCGAAAACATTCTACTAATTTTTTTTCGTTTGACTACGTAAAACAATATACCGTAATTTCCGGCGTATAAGCCGCAGCTCAAAGAGTCGGTTTTCGACCCAGAAATTTTATTCAATAATTGTAGTTAAATATTTACAGCGATCTTTTAAGTTACATTTTATAAAATAATATTTCTGGGTTGAAAAATGACTCTTTGAGCTGCGGCTTATACGCCGGAAATTACGGTAATAACTAATTTTTTCGTGAGCCACAAACCCTGGGGCAAACACGAAAACAAAGAAGATCCAGTTGTTTTCTGGTTTGCCCCAGGGTTCGTAGCTCACGTTAAAATATTCCATCTTGTGCTGCGTTTGTAGCCTTGCCAACATGTTATAGTGAGAAAGTTCCAGGCTGAGTATCGTTTCCAAGTGGTTCAGTTGGTAGAACGTCAATGCGCTATACTGATGACTTGGGTTCGAGTCCCGGCATGGGTACTTTTTCACTATGTTGGCTATACGCCTACTAAGCAATTAAACTTTGATTATTATGAATGCAAGGCGTGTGAATTTTTCTATGGAAAATTTCCAAAGTAATAAATATGAATTTGCAGTATTGACATTAAAAAACTTTTCTGCAGCAATTATTGAAAAGAAAACTTATACAGAGGGTGTCTCTTCTTATCTTTGATAAATATTTAATTCCTACATTGTTAGTTTTAGAATTACAGTTTCAAATACTGCTCTTTGTCATATGAAAATCCATTAACGTAAAAAAATAGTTATTTTTTTTAATTACAAAATTCAATTTTTATTCGTTCCTTGGGGTACTCTAAGTCATGTTTAGAAAAACATTTTCTATGCTGCTACAAGTAAAACAATAAAATTTTCACTTTTGTACGACCAAAACGTAACCACCATACTTTGAATTTTATGAATTTTTAGTGGTTTCTGGCATTAATAACTGGCATATTTTTTCGGTTTTCAGTGCTAGAAAACGCCAAAAAGGTCATATAATTCAAAGTATCATAACTCGGTAAGTTTTGGACGTACATAAATGGAATTATTACTATTTTAGTTGTTGTAGAATAGAAAAGTTTTTCGAAATATTACTTTTAGGAATAAGAGAATGTATGAAATTTTAAATTTCCTAACTTTTTGAAGCAAATAGATTTTAATAGGATGAAGAAGAACATATGAAACATTTTACATCTATAACTATGCCTCTAAAACTAGCGGTTTAGTAATTAGATATTGATCAACGAATTGATGGGATGCCCTGTATCATGCAGGCATTTTTATTTAATACTAAATGTAAAGACAAAGAATTATGAAAGATATGAAAGATAAAAATATAATTATGAAAGATATGAAAGATAAAAAAGATAATTATGAAAGATATGAAATACATAAAACATTAGTTATTATAAAAAAGGATCGATTTTTCTTTAGTAATTTAAATTTATAATTTATAACTTTAATTATGTATTAGAAATAATTATTTATAGTTTACAAGAAAGATAATTTTCATGAAGTATTTTTCCCATTAAATTTTCCCAGTGCAGAAAACAAAGTACGTAGAGTCATATTAGAATTTTGCGTTATTTAAGTTTTATATTATGTATAAATCAATATTATCATAAAATTTTATTTATAAAAAATAAAAACTGTTATTTTACCAAGAATATATTGTAACATAAAAAAAAAATATCAAACAACGAGAATTTCAAATATTTAAATGTTTTACTAGTTTAAAAAAATATGTGTTCATTGTAAAAATATTTGTATATTATATTTAAACGATACCAATAATCTAAGTTTATTCAAGAATCCAGAAAAAAATATACATCAATGACTTAAAAGAAACAACTTTTCGTTTTCTAATGAACCTTTTTTGCTGTTTGTTAAATACGTTCATGTCTTAAAATGTTGAATATTTAATTTCACAAAACAAATGAGGAGATTTAAATATGCAAAAATTCTGTCATTTACATTAAATATTCAAGACATACTATATTTTAAAAAGTAATTATAACTCTGTTTTGAAATTTTTGTTAATGATTTCTTTTGTATTTCTGATGCAAGTAAAATTTTAATATTTTTAACTTCGGTTGAATTTTTTGTTTACAACAAATTATAATATACACTCATGTTTATGAAAATGGCAACACCATGAAGAAATTGTCAGAAATTAATGAAGTTTGTTCCACATATTACTGATAGTGGTACAAATAAACGATAAAATTTACAAGCCAAAAAAACAAAAAACAAAAAAAGGTCTGAAATTAGTACTTTGTGTGTCCGCTACGCTGAGCGATGAGAGCCTGTACACCTCGTGGCATTGAATCATACAGGTTCTGAATATAATCCTGGAGAATGGCATTCCAGATGGCTTCGACTTGAATCCAAAGTTCAGTTTTACTGTGTGCTCCATGAGCTGTACGAGCGAGTCGTCGACCAATGGAATCCCAGACATGATCGATGGGAGACATATCCGGTGAATAAGGACGCCATGAAAGAAGCGAAACCTGTTGTGCATTGAAGATGACTTGTGCAGTCTGAGAAACACGTGCACTTGCATTATCCTGCTGCAATACAGCACCTAGAATAGGTCGAAGAAGTATACGTCAATAGGAAGAAGGAGAGAAAATACAAGAACAATCGAGTTTATAAACGCATGACACTTAAAACAATTAAAGATTTTCTGTTAAAAAAATTCTCAAGGGATTCATTTTGATGGCATTTGGTCTCATATTTATTTCTTATATCAATGATAGCAAATACTCAATGTATTTATCCTGAAGCTGAAGCATATCTCATTCCAGACACTGCTTGTGGTAAATAGCATTTAAGTGTTATGTTTTAATTTATAGTCAGAAAACTTAATCTATTTATGCCTAGCGTCGATGCTTTAGTAAAATGGAAAAAAGTGCATTTCACACCTTTTTTTTTTTAGTAGAAATTTGGTGTCTTATTTTAACAAGGACTCCTTGATAAAATAAGGCACCAAATTTCTATTTAAAAAAAAGTGGTGTGAAATTCACTTCTTCCCATTTTACTAAAGCGTCCCAAAATTGGGACGCCATGCATAAATGGGTTAAACAAATGTATATATGCATTAAACACCAGAAAAATTTTACAGAAACTAATAAATATAAAATTATTCTACTGCAGAGCAAATAATTTCATATTTCATACAAAAATTACTTTTAAACTTTATTGGTAATAACTGAATAATTTGTATCGGTGTTGTATTCGAGAGCACTGAATGATTACGAAAATTGATCACAAACAAGATTTTTATTTCTGTGTCTAAAATAGTATTATTTTATATGCATATTGTAATTTTCTTAATCAAATGAGTATAAATAATCATGCTTATTTATTGTCATTTATAAACATGCGAGTTCTATTGTATTATAACTGCACTGACCTCTTACTTATGCCATTCTTAATTAAATGAATCACGATATTGTATCGATACACCGCCCATTTTATATTAGTAAAACTTTCTACACTGATGTTTATAATATAAATGAATGGGTATCAGAATGACGATGGTCGGATTATATACATATTTTTTAAAAAGCGAAGGGCGGAACAAATATGTTAAAAAACTCCGAAATAATACATAATAATGCTTTTCCGTTGAAAAGTGGGTAATACTTCAATAATTGTAACTTAAAATCTATCACACATAAGCTTAGAATATAATAATACAGGATTGATATTTAAAGCATCCGTTTGTTTTCATTGCAAAATTTTGTATAGCAAAACGAAATCATTAGAAATAATTAAAAAATAAAGGAATTCTAGCGACATATTCAAACTGTAGTCAAATCAAAAGACCCGTACAGTTCAATTTGATTTAGAGGGCTTATTATTCAGTTATAGATATTTCTCGTTTAGCTACAGTTTAGATTCTCCGCCTGTCTTATGTTCCTAATTTTTTTTCAATTGATGGTAATGCTATAAGTGATTGGTTATCATATTGCTGATGACAGGAATATATATTGAAAAAATAACTGCGATGTAAGCTGCGCAGATATTTAGAAAAATGTATATAATTTTCCGGCGTATGATATCTAATACACCTACAATTGCAACATGATTGCTATTTTATTCTTATGTTAGAATTTAAAATTGGCTTTAATTTAAATGTATGCATTTCGAAGTGAAATAATTAGGATGTCATTTATTTCAACATGAAAAGGAAGTTTATTTAGTTATTTATAATGTAATAATGTCGCAGACTTTTAGTTTAGTTTGCTATGTACGCTTATAATTTAGTCGCAGACACTTTTAGTTTAGTTATGCTTTAACTTTTTGCACTCCACTGACGCCTATATGGTGACATACTAAGTTTAATCTGAAATGATTCTTTGACACCAGAATTTAAAAACAATTTTTTTTTGGAAATTAGTAAAAGCTTTTATTCACGTACTTAATAAAAGGAATATTTTCATTCGAAAATTCTGGTGTCAATCAATCATTTCAGGTAAAACTTAGTATGTCACCGTATAAGTGCCAGTGGAGTGCAAAATGTTAAATGATCCCACCATTTAAATTTTTTTTTTACACTAATGCCTATATTAGAAATGAATTCATATCATAATTGCGATAGGTGGAGTACAGATATAAATAAGTATGTAAAACAGAGAGTAGTGAAACAGATATGTTTTAAAACGAAACACTAATAATACGTATTCGGCGACAGATGTGTAATACACCTTCAGATACAATCTGAGTGCTGTTACGATAGAATTATAATTTAAATTACGTTAGAATTAATATAAATTCTCTTTTCTACTAAAATAAATCAATTTGAAGTCATTTATCATATATATTATTTCTTTTGTCAACATCAGTTTTTTACAAAACGCACAACGTTGAATGAGATATTATTCTAAAGGCTTTTAAGCCGATTTCTTACATAGTGCACTCACGTTTCGTTAAAACATGTTCTTTGATTAAAATTTAACTTAAAAATTAAATCAGAACTGCTTACGTAAATAAAATAAAAGATTTTTTTTTTCAAATCATGTGGCCATAAAAATAAAATATAGTTTTATATCATGCTTAACAATGATTATAAAATAATAAATCGTACAAAATAAATAAAGTGTGACGACACCGCAAATTTTTATTTTATATATATGCTTAAAAAGTAAAATTTAAGATGGAACGTTTAGAATTTTTCTTTTTTAAAGGTACCATTGACACATTGAAGTAATGGTGTTTTACGTGTAGCATAAAACGTATGTTTTGTTATTGAATTATAATTTAAAAGTATTTCAATTCATTTTTCATTGTCACGGGTTTTTCTTTCGACAAGCATGCCGTCTTCTTTAATGCAGTTAAAATATATATTTGTTATTATTAAATCACGCGTTCCTTTTGCTATCTTTGAGCAATTTTGACTGTAACTTTGATGCAATAAATGATATGATTCTCTCTTGATTAATATTGTTTGCAGATACTGCATACCGGCCAACTTTTATCATTTTTACCAACCACTATTTTTGACAAGTAAAATTTACCTTATTTAATCCTAAATTTTCAATAATTAAGTAAGACACATATTTCTTTTCAGAAACAGTGATAGGAAAGATATGCAAAAGTCGGCAGCTTTGATATTTTTTCTGTCATTTTTATTAAAATATTGGGTTGTTCGGAAAGTTAGTTCTTACCGGAAAATTCTATCATTTAATTATTAGACATTACTTCCGATATCTAACGTCTAGTAATTAACGGGCAAAATTTTTCGGAAGAATTTGGTTTTCCCAAACGCCAGGAATTTTCCGAACGACTGAATATTTTTAATTGCGTCTAAAATACACGGTGTACCTGAATTCATGATCAGAACTGAAAGGTGTGATAACACAGGTCAGGAAAAGCAAATCTTGTATGAGAATCCAGAGTCGCAATCCACTAATTAAATCAAAAATACAGGGTGTCTCACACTAAGCCTCATCCACAATTTCGTTCATGACTGTAGCAAAACTGATAATATTTTAGAGCTGTCTTCGACACAATTACTTTATATTCTATGAAACGTGACGAAGACACAAAAAGTGCTAGAAAATGCAATCCTTCATCTCCAAACTCTTGTTTGGCCCAGCCTTTCCAAATGCGGCAAAATAACCCAACCAACCTTCATGTTGAAGTAAAACTGAGCTAGACACTTGAAAACCAGAAAGGTAGCTGACAACCATAGGATGTCACTAACCGAATTACATTGAAATTCCAATAATTCCATCAATGCCACGACATTTCATAGGAAACGAAGTTATTGTGCTGAAGATATAGCTAAAATATTTACATTATCGTTTAAGTTATGAACGAAAATGTGGATTTGGCTTGGTGTGAGTAAAGCTGTATTTTTTATTTAATAAGTGGATTGCGATCCTGGTTTCCTATACAAAATTAGATTGTCTTGAAATGTATTGTCCGCCTTAGAGTTCTGATCGTCATTTCAGATACACCCTGTATATACTCTAAGTAATTTCAATTGCCTTCTCAAGGACATCCGGCCTTCCCACTTCATCTCTTCGTTTTCATGGGAAAAGTCAAGTAGTCAGTCAGCGTAATGCGGTATTACCATAATTACTGACTTAAGATAAAGGTCGGGAAACTAACATTGAGAAGCCAATTAAAATTACATATAGTATAGTAGATTGCAGTGCGAAACTCTCGTGCAGGTGCACTGGTTTACATTGTTTCTGATGTCCTACATGCTTGATGATATACATTGTTACTGATGTCAACATTTATTTTTCTATGACGGCATAACGAAGAATGGGCATCATAGGAAAAGTTTTTCAAAAGGCTTTCGACATAGTATACTCACATTTTGTTTAAACACGTTTAGAAATTGCAATTAACTAAAAATTATTGGAAAGATTATTAGCAAATAATATCAAACATTGCAGTGTAAAAACCTGCTGACAGATTCACTGTGTTCGAGATACAAAAGGAATTTTAAATAAATAGGCATAAGGTAATGATGTCGAAAAATACTGCGTTGTCCTGTAAAATTAAATCGTACCGGAAAATTCTACCCGTTAATTATTATACATCAGCTATCGGAATTAATATCTAATAATTATATCATAGAATATTCCGGTCAAATTAATTTTCCCAAACGGCGCACATTTTCCGGACAACCCAATACATTTGTAACATAAGTTATTTGCAACATAAGTGATGTTATAGTATATATATACAGGGTGTTCCGTTAAAGGGGTCCAATATTAATAGGGGTAATAGAGGAGATCACATGGAGCATAAATCAGTATATAAAGCCTGGTCGGATCTCAATAGTTTTCAAGTTACAGCAAATAGAATGAAAATTCGGAAAATTGTAAAAGAACCCTCATTGCTAAACTATCGATAATGCTACATAAAAACGAAGCACATATTTAGAAAGAGCAGAAAAAAACCTACAAAATGACATCAATTGTATTAAAATAGCAATATTTATTGACGAGTTACAAGCTCTGAAACAGTGAAAAAAGTACGAAATCCAATATACATCAAAATAGTTAATCGTTAATTCCAAAAAGATAACTCTAGCTACAACAAGGAAAATGTAGTAAAATTTGGTCCATTCCGAAAACTTTCGAAAAAGCTTACAATGAACCATATCGGTTTAATTGTGTGAGAGAAATTAATCAGTTTCTTAGTTACAACTCCGCTTTCTTTGACACTAGCACAGGTTAAACTCCGCCCATCACGATTGGAAACACCGCCTTTTTAATTACTCTCAACTATACATTTTCGATCATGCTTCTTGTGAGATGCAACATTTTTAATTATTCAAGAGTTGAATGAACCAAAATAACTTTACAATAATAGTCTACATTTTAAAGTGGTCTTTTATTGATATAAAGCTTAAGTTAAATTCCTTAAAATTAAACTGGTGGTGAAAATTCGGAAATAATTAAAAATATTGCGATTTGTAACTATGCAAGAAGTTTCAGTACATGTTTTACATGGACAATTATTGTATGTATATGTGCATCATAATTTATGATAGGAAATAATAATAACAAATAGCATAATAATTTTATTAATTATAAATTTAAAAAAGACACTAAATTTTAAATTAATTCATACAAACTTTGTAATTTACAATTTGAGTACACCACAGTCTGTGACTTTCAAAATACTGTGCCAAAAAGTGTTGAAAATAAAAGAAAAATGACAAATAAAGAATTACATTCCACGTACTTTATGACATATGTGAAGCATAGTCTTCTGGCCTGCGCTGCACAGTTCAATGTCGGAAGGCAGACGAACGGACATTATTATAATAGGTGGTCGAAGTTGCGCCCATTAACAGAATCGCACAGCCGACAGCGACGTCGTAAAGATTGGCGAACACGTCGAAAAACTCCGACGGAGTTGGGAATGTCTCCTGCAGCGACAACGATTCGCGCTAGTAAATCCTCCGGTGTATCCACAGGCGTTTCATACACCAGCGATTTAAGGTGTCCCCAAACAAAAAAGTCTAACGGATTGAGGTCTGGAGAGCGTGCAGGCCAAGCAACAGGTCCACTGCGTCCAATCCATTTCCCAGGATATGTTGAATTGAGGTGATTGCGAACACCTATGAAAAAATGTGCCGGTGCGCCATCGTGCATAAACCACATATTGTGGCGCAATGTTGCTGGCACATTTTGCAGTAACTGCGGTAAGATATCCCGTAGGAAAACCAAGTACGTACTGCCATTGAGTACATCTGGGAGTAAATATGGTCCTATGAGATAATCGCCGAGGACACCTGCCCATATGTTCACACTGAACTTTTGTTGTGCGTTCGACGGGAAAACAGTGTGCGGATTTGTATATGACCATGTGTGCATATTGTGCGTGTTTACCACGCCCTCTCTCGTAAATGTTGCTTCATCAGTAAATAAAATATTTTCCAGAAATTGTGGATTATTTTCTGTTATATTAAGCAACCAGCGTACGAATTCTGTCCGCTGAGCACAATCTGTTACTGATAACAGTTGTACCCACTGCACATGAAAGGGGTGCATGTTTTCTGCACGCAGAACACGCCACACACTTTGGTGAGAAACACCGACTTCAGACGCAGCAGCTCGTGTACTCGTGAAGGGGTTATCTTTAAAAATATTCAGTACATCTTCTTCCATTGCAGGTGTTCGTACATGTCGAGGTTTCCCTGCATCAATGCTTGCTGTATTAAACGATCCAGTCTCCCGTAATCGTCTATCGATTTTTATGAAGAGTTTCGAACTTGGGCAACGTCTCCTTGGAAATTGCTCACGGTACATGTGCTGTGCTAGACATGCATTTCCATGAGCTTGCCCGTACATCAGATGCATGTCCGCATATTCTTCGTTAGAGTATTCCGGCATAATTATTATACTTCAACTTACTACAATCCCACTTACAACAGCCTCACTTTAACATAACGCCCACTGATGACTGCTGTTTTATTACACTTTTCTTCCTATACACATAGAAAATTTGCATAAAAAGTACTTCTTCTTCATCATCCTGAAAGTTCATGGAGGAAACGCAGCAGTCACGGAGTTTGCTTTAAGACAAGGCGAGAGCTGCACAATATGTCATTCACTTGACCAGACTGAATAATGAAAGGGTATTGATAGAGGTTGATCAGAAATGTATAATTGAAAGATATTAAAACGGGGTGTTTACAATCGTCATGGGTGGAGTTTCGCTCTTTCCGAGCGTGCAACAGTACAGAGTTGTAACTAGGGAACTGCTTGATTTCTCCCATACAATTAAACTGATATGGTTTATTGTCAGCTTCTTCGAAAGCTTTCGGAATGGACCAAATTTTATAACATTTTCCTTGATGTAGGTAGAGTTGCATTTTTGGAATTAACGATTAACTATTTTGCTGAATATTTGATTTTGTATTTTTTCACTGTTTTAGAGCTTGTAACTCGCCATTAATTCTCAATATTCTAAAACAACTTATGTCATTTCGTAGGATTTTTTCTGCTCTTTCTAAATATGTGCTTCGTTTTTATGTAGCATTATCGATAGTTTAGCAATGAGGGTTTTTTTACAAATTTCCGATTTTTCATTCTATTTGCTGTAACTTGAAAATTATTGAGATCCGGCCAGGCATTATATACTGATTTATGCTCCGTGTGATCTCCTCTATTACCCCTATTAATATTGGACCCCTTTAACGGAACACCCTGTATATATACAGGGTGTTCCGTTAAAGGGCACCAATATTAATAGGGGTAATAGAGGAGATCTCACGGAGCATAAATCAGTATATAATGCCTGGCCGGATCTCAATAATTTTCAAGTTACAGCAAATAGAATGAAAAATCGGAAATTTGTAAAAAAACCCTCATTGCTAAACTATCGATAATGCTACATAAAAACGAAGCACATATTTAGAAAGAGCAGAAAAAATCCTACGAAATGACATAAGTTGTTTTAGAATATTGAGAATTAATGGCGAGTTACAAGCTCTGAAACAGTGAAAAAATACAAAATCAAATATTTAGCAAAATAGTTAATCGTTAATTCCAAAAATGCAACTCTACCTACATCAAGGAAAATGTTATAAAATTTGGTCCATTCCGAAAGCTTTCGAAGAAGCTGACAATAAACCATATCAGTTTAATTGTATGGGAGAAATCAAGCAGTTCCCTAGTTACAACTCTGTACTGTTGCACGCTCGGAAAGAGCGAAACTCCACCCATGACGATTGTAAACACCCCGTTTTAATATCTTTCAATTATACATTTCTGACCAACCTCTATCAATACCCTTTCATTATTCAGTCTGGTCAAGTGAATGACATATTGTGCAGCTCTCGCCTTGTCTTAAAGCAAACTCCGTGACTGCTGCGTTTCCTCCATGAACTTTCCGGATGATGAAGAAGAAGTACTTTTTATGCAAATTTTCTATGTGTATAGGAAGAAAAGTGTAATAAAACAGCAGTCATCAGTGGGCGTTATGTTAAAGGGAGGCTGTTGTAAGTGGGATTGTAGTAAGTTGATGTATAATAATTATGCCGGAATACTCTAACGAAGAATATGCGGACATGCATCTGATGTACGGGCAAGCTCATGGAAATGCATGTCTAGAACAGCGCATGTACCGTGAGCAATTTCCAAGGAGACGTTGCCCAAGTTCGAAACTCTTCATAAAAATCGATAGACGATTACGGGAGACTGGATCGTTTAATACAGCAAGCATTGATGCAGGGAAACCTCGACATGTACGAACACCTGCAATGGAAGAAGATGTACTGAATATTTTTAAAAATAACCCCTCCACGAGTACACGAGCTGCTGCGTCTGAAGTCGGTGTTTCTCACCAAAGTGTGTGGCGTGTTCTGCGTGCAGAAAACATGCACCCCTTTCATGTGCAGCGGGTACAACTGTTATCAGTAACAGATTGTGCTCAGCGGACAGAATTCGTACGCTGGTTGCTTAATGTAACAGAAAATAATCCACAATTTCTGGAAAATATTTTATTTACTGATGAAGCAACATTTACGAGAGAGGGC
The DNA here is from genome assembly GCA_963931845.1 of Maratus michaelseni. Taxonomy (NCBI): domain Eukaryota; kingdom Metazoa; phylum Arthropoda; class Arachnida; order Araneae; family Salticidae; genus Maratus; species Maratus michaelseni. The sequence goes on from OZ007590.1 coordinate 349,587,617, forward strand.
GTGGTAAACACGCACAATATGCACACATGGTCATATACAAATCCGCACACTGTTTTCCCGTCGAACGCACAACAAAAGTTCAGTGTGAACATATGGGCAGGTGTCCTCGGCGATTATCTCATAGGACCATATTTACTCCCAGATGTACTCAATGGCAGTACGTACTTGGTTTTCCTACGGGATATCTTACCGCAGTTACTGCAAAATGTGCCAGCAACATTGCGCCACAATATGTGGTTTATGCACGATGGCGCACCGGCACATTTTTTCATAGGTGTTCGCAATTACCTCAATTCAACATATCCTGGGAAATGGATTGGACGCAGTGGACCTGTTGCTTGGCCTGCACGCTCTCCAGACCTCAATCCGTTAGACTTTTTTGTTTGGGGACACCTTAAATCGCTGGTGTATGAAACGCCTGTGGATACACCGGAGGATTTGCTAGCGCGAATCGTTGTCACTGCAGGAGACATTCCCAACTCCGTCGGAGTTTTTCGGCGTGTTCGCCAATCTTTACGACGTCGCTGTCGGCTGTGCGATTCTGTTAATGGGCGCAACTTCGAACACCTATTATAATAATGTCCGTTCGTCTGCCTTCCGACATTGAACTGTGCAGCGCAGGCCAGAAGACTATGCTTCACATATGTCATAAAGTACGTGGAATGTAATTCTTTATTTGTCATTTTTCTTTTATTTTCAACACTTTTTGGCACAGTATTTTGTAAGTCACAGACTGTGGTGTACTCAAATTGTAAATTACAAAGTTTGTATGAATTAATTTAAAATTTAGTGTCTGTTTTAAATTTATAATTAATCAAATTATTATGCTATTTGTTATTATTATTTCCTATCATAAATTATGATGCACATATACATACAATAATTGTCCATGTAAAACATGTACTGAAACTTCTTGCATAGTTACAAATCGCAATATTTTTAATTATTTCCGAATTTTCACCACCAGTTTAATTTTAAGGAATTTAACTTAAGCTTTATATCAATAAAAGACCACTTTAAAATGTAGACTATTATTGTAAAGTTATTTTGGTTCATTCAACTCTTGAATAATTAAAAATGTTGCATCTCAGAAGAATCATGATCGAAAATGTATAGTTGAGAGTAATTAAAACGGCGGTGTTTCCAATCGTGATAGGCGGAGTTTAACCTTTGCTAGTGTCAAAGAAAGCGGAGTTGTAACTAAGAAACTGATTAATTTCTCTCACACAATTAAACCGATATGGTTCATTGTAAGCTTTTTCGAAAGTTTTCGGAATGGACCAAATTTTACTACATTTTCCTTGTTGTAGCTAGAGTTGTCTTTTTGGAATTAACGATTAACTATTTTGATGTATATTGGATTTCGTACCTTTTTCACTGTTTCAGGGCTTGTAACTCGTCAATAAATATTGCTATTTTAATACAATTGCTGTCATTTTGTAGGGTTTTTTCTGCTCTTTCTAAATATGTGCTTCGTTTTTATGTAGCATTATCGATAGTTTAGCAATGAGGGTTCTTTTACAATTTTCCGAATTTTCATTCTATTTGCTGTAACTTGAAAACTATTGAGATCCGACCAGGCTTTATATACTGATTTATGCTCCATGTGATCTCCTCTATTACCCCTATTAATATTGGACCCCTTTAACGGAACACCCTGTATATATATGTAAGCAGTAACCATCACATCACATCACATCACATTTTGTTTTAAATTTCGATAGGGATTTTGGGGTGATTTCTCAAGAAATTTACCCTGACTCTTTAGTATTAAAGAAAACTAATGATGATAACAAGCTCGCTAATTAACTTGATCTAAAAATTTTGATTAAAATAGGTTTACAAATTTCAGTTTTTGATAAGCGTACCAGTTTTCCGTTTACTGTGAATCAATTAATTCATTGGTCTTCAAATATTCACAAACGTATATATATAAATATTATAATTGGTCAAATTTACCGTTTTTACAGAATTTGTTCAAATAAAAACCTGTTTAATAAGGAACTATTTTATTTTATCAGTCATTTATATTATAAAAACAATATCCCTCTAAATTTTATCAAAAAATATTCAGATTTTGCAGACTGCCTCCATTATTGATAGATTGCTTACATTCAACAGTAAATGACTCGTAATTCCTAAAGCCTGAAAAGGACGGTTTTATGATGATGGCTGTGTTTGTTGACATCCGACGTGGAACGAACCTGGATTGTGTACTGAATAACGGATTTGGTTTGTTTATCGTATTTTACTTCTTTAATTGTGGCAACGTGGCTGAATTGGTTGTGTATATTTTCGAAGAGACATTTGTTTCAACTATGGTGATTCAGTATTGTGATTTTGGTACAGCATTCGCTTATATTGTGGCGTAGGGTACGGTGGGGGGAGCGTCTGTTAAGTAGTATTCAAATATGTTTCTGTACATTTTGAATTTTTTGCTACGCAGCGCTCTGGCCGAAACCCACTGCCACTAATTGTTAATCTTTTTGTTCGGATGCTTGAGCAGTTTTACAAACATATCAGATATATATCTCATTGCCGGTTAGGTGAGGCAAAGATGCTTTGATTTGTTTATTTATTATTACAAGCTTAAAGAAGAATATTAACATTGCGATTTTTGTAAGTCTTAATTCACTATAAATCTACTAAAAATTTTGTAATAAAAAAATTCATTGCAAACTTTTGTAAGATTTTGCTTATTTTAATAATACCTAAATGAAAATTATTGTAATTGAATGCACACAGTCGCTTGCATATAATACACATAGAAATTCCTCTCATAATGCAGAGCTTTTTCATTGAACATGTGATAGTTAAATATTTTTTTAAAAACTTTGGATATTAAAATAGCATTATATATTATAGGCAGCATCCTTTATTACAGGGTTCGGACGCTTTTACTACACTGTTAAAAATTTGCAGCAAACTGTACAGTCATTTGACCGTTTTTTTAGAAAACATTTACGTAACCGTAATTTAACTATATTCTGACCATAATTTGGGCAATTATATTGTCAGAATAGAGTTAAATTACGGTTATGTAACCGTTTTCTATAAAAAAACGGTCAAATGACTGGACAGTATGCAGCAAATTTTTAACTGTGTACAGTTTTCAATGGAATTTTTCAAATATTAAATAGAACATTTCTATTAAAACGTTGTGGTAAAAACATACGAACCCTGAATTAGTTTTAATATAGCGGTTAATTGATGTAAATAACGCCATGAACATAATTAGAGAGCATTTTTAGATAAACATTTATAGCTTTAACGACACATTTAAACCCGACCATTTGATTATTGAAGACGCATAGTTGCCAACTTCCCGATTATTTTCATACCAATATTTTTATGTAAAAATATTTGTTATATTTAATCATATAATTTCTGCAATTTAATAAAGCGAAATTTTTTGTAACATTTTACTGGTATTAAAAAAATCCGGAGATTGGCAACAATGCAGACGATACAATTACGACAGGCAACTAGCTATTGTTATACAACATACTGTATACTATCCGAAGCAAAGCCATTAAATAATAAGCCCAGTCAGATAGTGTTAAATGTTTTAGCGGCACACTAGCGCCACTTCATCTGCTGCGGAAGGAAGGCGAAACAGAAGTGCGTCGCAGAAAAACGATACGATTTATTTATATCGATATTTTATACGATTTTTATCGTTTGTATCGATGTTTTGTTTTTGCACTTCCTTTAAAAGCTTGCTAATTATTGGGATCTTTTACATTAAAGCTAAAACTATAATGAAAAAAAATGGGGAAATTTACTGGAATAATATTTCTATATAAATATAGTGGTGGCGAAGAAGTTGATTTATTTATTAAAAGTTAAATAAAAAGTGATGGAAATTTATATCACTATGCAATTAAGGGTTAAAATAATCTTACTTGAGAAAAAATCGATTTATATATGGTTTATTTAACCAATGTTAAATAAAGAAACAGTAAAAAAAAAAATGAATATGCAAAATCGAAAAACAAAACACTTACCCCGCCATTGTGTTGCCATTCCTTCACGACAAACCACCATCCGCGAATCGCTTCCAGGGCCTGATTACTGACGGGGCACACTTCCACCAGTAAAATTAAATAGACTTTTTTGTCGTATTAAAACGCCCTATTCATGCGAAAATACAGCCATGAATAAGGACAAATTTCTATTCTTTTTTACCGGTGGAAGTGTGCCCCGTTGATAATCAGGCCCTGATCGTTTCAGCATCCCATCCGCTAAATGGCGCTATTTTCAACTTGCGAAAAGTTTCCCATTTATCTGACTGGGCTTATTACTTAATGGCTTTGATCCGAAGAGTTGTGTTGCAAGATGAATCCGACCAACATTACATTCACCAAAAATGAAGTATGAAAACGCTGCTAAGGATTAAACTTCTTTTTTGATATACACGAATTCTGAACGAATAGCGTGTTACCGTGATTATGTGAAAAAAAAATATTCTACAACGCGAAGTATTTAACTAAAATCATTATATATTTGTCTAAATAATATTTCGGTGTGGATTATTTATTTTAATGTTAATAATTTTTTATTCCCTGACAAAGTCTTATTAAAGCGCATTCGCAGTCCTTAAAAAGGAGTCGTTATTGGATTTTTGTGTTACACCTAGGCTTCATATGGAAAAATAAACAAGAAAAATCATGCATCTAGCATAGATTATGTAACACTTTCCAGCATATTCAGAGTACAAAACTTCACCGTTTAATAAGGTGAAAGGCCTTTTTGATTCTAATTATTTCAATGTTTAAGCACGTAGTTCAATTACATATCTGCTAAATTTGTGTTTTATTTAAGTTATTTGATTTATTTATAAATAAACTGTTAATTTCGTTATCGAATATTAGCCGGAAACAAATACTGAAATATATATAATGTTTTAAGTGGAAACGGAGAAATCGTCCGTGATTGAGCTGCACGCGATAGAGATATAACTTTTTAAATAATATCCTGCTAAATATTATTTTAAATTGTTTACAAAAAAAAAAGAATAAATAAAATAAAATAAAATAAAAACCGTAAAAATCAGCAAATTGCATTTAAAAGTATATCCCCTACTCGACTGTATAAAAATTTTAATTATGCGATCTTTTGAAGTAATTAACCCATTCCCTGCCAACCACGATTATACTCGTGGTTGTAAACATTCAAAATAAAAGTGTATAATAATAATAATAATAATAATTGAAAAAAAAAACCTGCCAAGCCACAATTATTTTAATAAGTTAAAAATACTTTATTTAATGACAAAAACGAAAAACTTTGCTACTAAAGTTACCAAACATTGTCTTTCAGAATTTTTTCGGGGAAACGAATTTCAGTAAAAATATCGAAGACTCGACCCACATTGTTTTGGCAGTTAATGGGTTAAATATGCGAAAAATGGAAATGGGCTGCTTAGATCGTTGCTACCATCCATATGACGTCAGCGTTACCCGAGAGCATATTATTATAGATAAGTTTTTCGTAAACCGAATTCCGATATAAAGATTCCATTAATTTGTACGACAAATTAAAGTATTTAAAAATCTGGAAGGCACATTTATATACTGATTTTAAATACAGTTTTAGAATTCTCATTTTATATAATAAAATTATTTTATAACAATCGTTTGAGATTTTGTATCCTTAATTTGCAGTTTTTGCATTAATCTCTGTACTATTAATTTATTTTATTAACCATTGTACACTGTAATGATACATTTTCTAGATGAAGAGGTATATACAACAATTAATCGCTTTAGAAATTAACCGAAATCCTATAAGACAATTAAACTCATTTCACATGAAGTTAATGCAATGTACTTACAAGACATGGATTATACATAAATCTTCAACACTCCAGTGAAAAATATGATTATACAAATGAATTTAACGTTAACCGAATTATATACGATTATGTGTTTTTAATAAACGTTATTTAAGCTCTTGATGTAATTTATTAATTAGATAATCAATTGATTTTTTAAATAATCCCTTTAAATTTCTTGTACAACAATAAATAATAATTCTGTTTGACAAAACCGTTTGCATTATTATTACCATTATTAGGGAGAGATTACAGATGTTATTTTTCTTTGTTGAAAAGGCTTTGTTTCCAAACATTTTGTGATTATTTTGTCAGCAATACATCATTTTATTTATACCCATTACGAATACACTCAAAAGTTAAAGAAAAATACCACAAAAAATGTACGAGGTCTATTTGTTTTTCAAGATCCAATAATCCGCGAAATGAAAAACACAGTGAAAATCTGATGACGCTGTGCGCATGTGTGTTGCCCAGTGTCTCTAGCATGCCCGTCAATTGCAGGAAAAGGAATGAGTGTCAACCAATGATCTTGTTCAGCGACTAGATTCGATTTACATCTCTTTTCGAACATGAAACGCTGTTTAGAAGGAGAGACGTTTGACTCAGAAAACGAGCTGCAAACCAGCGTACAGAATTGGCTGAAATCACAGGCGGATGCCTTCTATGATGAGGGTACAGGGAAGTTGGTACCATGCCACGCCATGTCTCTGACGGAATGGTGACGATGTAGAGAAGTACATAGAAGGTGTATGTAAATGTTCCAAATAAAACAATTTTGATTTTCACAGGGGTTTTCATTTCACAACCGATCGGACCTTTAAAAAAATAGCCCACGTACATTACACAAAATAAATTTTTTGATAGGAAATTTGTTTCTGTGAGATTACAAAACTTTTGTTGTACAGCACTTAAGTTAAATCGTAGGTAAATGGTTATAATTAGATTTTATTCAAGAAGGAATGACAAGTTTCTTTATCCTTTAAACTTTGGAACATGCTTAGCGCAGTCTGTGTTAGAAACCGACAAACTCAGGGGACTAATGTGAGACAGTATATGGGGCTAACATGATACAGTGTATAAGGCTAATACGAGACAATGTATGGGCCAATATGAGAGCGTACTTGGGACTGCGATAATACTATTCTATCTTATAACTTGAAACACAAACCACAGATAAAAACAAAAAGTATTAATCTTTAATTGTCTTTTTTTCAGTATACCAAATATATCATTTTATTTTTTCCCAAGCTTAATGGTATATTCTTCCATGTTCGTTACCTATTTTTAATCAACCGATATGAAATCATAGCTAGTTTATTTTTAGTTTTACACAGGAAACGTGCTGTCACGGAACAGATTAGCGAAGCAGCCATGTCTGCCATTTCATAAAGTCTTTTTCTTTTTCTTATCATTTATACTTTATGATAATTATAATAATACCAATTATAACAATACATAATTAACACTTTTAACAAAATTTATAAGACTTTCACAGCAACTGTCTAAAAGAGTCCTGCCTTTCCTTGTTACTATATACAAAAACAAGACAATCATTTACATTTTTCGTAGCTATGTAAGTATTAATGAACAGTGAATTAACAGTCAAAATCGTAGACTACATTTTTTATTTCTAATTTTTCAATAATAAGTGTTATACCACTGTAAATTTACTACTAAACCTATTTAAAACTATAGTTTAAGTGTTGTAGATATATATATATAATTATCTTAGTTTTCTTTTACCCTAAATTATCATATCATAAGTTAGCGAAGGGGTTTATAGTAGAGTGTTTTCAGGAGTTTTATAATGGATATGTTAAAGATTTTCTAAAATTAAGAGAAAATGAAAGATAAGTAAATCTAAATAATACAGCTAAAATCCTATACCAGGTTCAACATCTCTCATTTCTGTAGTACTTACAATCACATAAAAATAATGGTGTCCAATTTTAACCCCATAGTCATCTCATATAAGCCACATTCGGTAGAGATAATATGACACAGGTTTTTATTTTTTTATTAGCTTTATTTTTATTGCAAGCAATATTTATTTTTATTTATAATCAGATAAAGGAAAGAAAAACATAAATTACTGTATTTTTTTATTTAAGCATAGAGTTAATAGATCAGAAGTAACCGGAAAAGTTGAGAATTTTGTCTCATATTAGTCCCGATTGAACTTACATATTATTAAATTTTATGTAAATCAAAATTTATTTTTAAATCCGAACAATAGTGCCAGACAAAATCCAGAAAATTTCTACAGAAATTGTCAATTGAAAGCATTGAAAATCCACATAATCTGTGGACTTTATTCATACATCAGAAGGGGTAAAATAAATATTTTAAAATGAAAATTAAGAAGTATTTATTAACTTCAGCTACAGTATAAGGCATATTTGCGAATGAGGCAGTTTTCTTATAATTTACATTATCTTAATTTCAAGTTTGTCGCAAATACAAATTGAATTCATAAATTAATATTAATGCGACATTTCCAGTTATGGTTGTTTTGTTATATCTCTCAAACATAATTAGTCATGTGCATATGGAAATCTGCCATGTTAAGCAAAGGTATTATACTACTATACTCATAATGATTAGGATATAATATAGAAATCTCCAAAAGAGAATCGTTACTAATCATGAGACATATTCCTTATCAGTTTGCTTTTAACATATCCTAATGATGTTTATTCTAAATACAATCTAAATATCGTTTCACATACTGGGTACCTTTTGTGTATAAGTGATAATGGCGAAAATGTATTAACGATCCTTTTGTCTGCAGATACGACAATCAGTTCTAGAATTAATTCGTCACCATCACTATTTGGCAACTGAAGTGTTAATAAATAACGGTCCCGTAGGAAAACACCTTTATGAAATTGTATTCAGAATTGGATATATGCGATTCATATCATTCTGTAAATTGTTTTAAATTGCTCTATTTACTCTGATTCTTATTAAAGTAAGCATATTGATATCAAGATAGTTTTTGACTTTCGCATCATTGAAATTGAACCTTCTGATCCTCATTTATAACGTGTATACTCTTGAAAAAAGGTACAGTATTTCCTCGTTATATCTCGCTTATCGAGAGACAAGACGATAATTGCACTTTAAAAAAACTGCAATTTTGACCTACTGTATTTTTTTACAGAAAAAAACTGTTTTAAAGAAAAACAATTTTTTCTCGTAAAAAAAGCGGATTTTGTAATTTTTACAGAAAAAAACTGCTTTAATGAAAATATGCAGATATTTTCTGTAAATTAAACATCTTTCCACTGGCGCGAAAATTGTGTTTTTTTCTGTCAATTTGAATATGTATACAAATATATATATATATATATATATATATTGTTTACAGTTTGTGATATATCTCAAGAATGCGCGATATAATCTAGCACATTGAAAATTTTAAGAACGATCATAACTCTGTTAAAATCCTACACTGAACGGTATTTGATACTGAAAGGTACAATTTTCTTAAATAAATCAACAACAAGGAATTCACATTTGTATTTTCTATCTATGCATACTATATACTACCACTTATTAGTAGGTCAAATACTCGCTGTTGTTATATGTCAAAAAGGTAGTAGAATATTTTAATAATTTTCCTTATTTTTAAATGCGTCTGTATATTTTGCTCATTCAGGTAGGGGAGATGGGGGATGAGTGGGACAAGGGATGGATGGGACGCTCTCAATATTTCAGGCAATAAACATTTTTTTTAGTTGCTTCCTATCCTCATACATTTCACTACCATAGTGTGCTTCAGAACCAAAAGCAAGAGCACATGGCTGTTTTCAGTTTTCTTCAAATTTGCATTTCCTGACAACTGTGCTTAAAAGTAAATATTTTTTACATTTGAAGTTACTTAAATATCTTATGCAATATGAACAATTAAGATATGTTGTAGTTTTTTATTTAAATGCTCAATATTGGTAATTAAAATGAATGCATATTAACCATTGTGACAAAATAATTTCTGAGACAAAATAGCTGACAATTGAATATATGCATCATGGGGATGATTGGGACATTTCAAATGGGGATGAATGGAACTGCTTCATTTGTGCCTAGAGAATACTGAAATTTTTTTATTAACTAAATAATATTATATAGGTTGATAAATTAATACTTTATGGTAATTATTCTTTTAACATTTCATCCTGAATGAATAGTATAGACTGGAGGGAAACATTATTTTGCTTTCATCGAAATTTATTTGGATAGTTTCTTCTTGATATAATCTTGCCAGGGCTTGAGCCGAAACATGTCAACAATCTAATAAAAGTTATTTTACTGTATATTATATTGTTAATTTACATCTTTTAGCATTTAAAATAAATATATTATTACAAGATGTTATAATTTATTATATTGCTAAATGTTATGTAAAAATTAGATATTCCAATTAAAGTTTTTAGAGTTTGATACAATTTCAGTATCATGACGGCCCTTCTATGCCGCGAGACACTTGTTTAAAATGTGGATTAACGCATTAAAATATGTGGTGGAAATATGCGGGTTTAAGTCGAGTTAAATGTTGACTTTAAATACTATTTTCGGACCCTGGTCAGTGTTGCTCGACCCGTGCAGAATTCTACTGTGAATAACAATAATGAATGAAACACGAAACACGCAGGTAAGAAACAATTTCTTGATGTCGGTTTTATCTTGTGTTACACACTAAAATTCAAATATATTCTCTGCACTGTTAAAAATTTGTAGCAAACTGTCCAGTCATATGATCGTTTTTTTTTTTTTAAACGGTTGCAAAACCGTAATTTACGATATTCTTACCATATTATTGCCTATATTATGTTCAGAATATAGTTAAATTACGGTTATGTAACCTTTTTCTATAAAAGCGGTCATATGACTGTACAGTTTGCTGCAAATTTTTAACAGTGTGGAGTGCTCCTAAGTTTCGCCTAGAGCGCTGCAATTTTTTTTGCGATCAAAATGGTTACTGTGTGACGCAAGATTTTGAAATTCGTGAGTTCAGTAGAAACATGATTTTTTTTCTGGTGGAGACTAATAATACAAGCAATTTATGTACTATCTTTATGAAAGACTTATATAGCCACACAATCATATCATACCTGCAGTGAATTCAGTGGCAGAAGGCATCCTTCATCGGATTTAGAATGAATTCATTCAGTGCAAACTTCAGTGAAAAATGTTAGCAATACAGTTGAACGTAGTTTCTATTCATGGTTGCCAGTGGGCCTCCTTTTTTACTAAAAATGGATGCACCAGTAGGAGTAATTAAGCAATTTTTTTACTAAGAAAACACAAATTCATTCTGGAAATTCAGAATAGTAATGTTTCCTTTATTTAATGAGAGACATTTTGTGATTACATAAAGTAAAGATTCTTTTTTCGGAATTTCCGATATAAATTCGAAATTTCTGAATAATAAAAGAGGCCAAACTGGCAAACCTGGTTCGTTTTCCTAAAGTTATAATTTAAACAATAAATTGGTCAAGTGCGAGTGTAACTCGCGCTCAAAGGATTGCGTACATTAAAATTATTAATAACTATTTATTAATTAATAAACTCCTACTATCCCTCATTTTTTCATAATTTTAGTTTCAGTAGATTCGGAAATAGGAGGGAGATATTTTTCAGTATACTTTCGACGATATCTGTGAAAATATAATACCTAAAATTCAAAGAAATATATTTTTATGTTCGATGTTACGAGATCTTTTGAACGATAGGCTAGACCAGCGTTTCTTAAACTTTGCGATCTCGAGGAACACCTTTGACGTGATATGCATTTCGAGGACCCCTAACAAAATTTCCCTTAATATAAGATCTGCATAAGTATTTCTCACGCAGGACTAAAATATAAGGAAAGCTATTTACTTGGAAGGTAACTTTCATGGCACATGATAATTCTGCAAGTTGTTCCTACTCTAAGAATGTCATGGTTTTCATATCATTAATTTCTTAGAAACGAAATGGATTCCTCCTCAACCCATTTTCTTTGAGGGAGGTAAATAGAGTCTGAAAGTTTGTTGCAAGTGCATCAAGTGTACAATTAAAAATAATAATAATAATGTCAGTGAATATAGTATCGCCAGATGTTTGTAGGAAATAGAATAATGTTTGAAATTAATCAAAAATATTATTTTCAAGTCGATTTACCTACGAATCAAAGAAAAAAAAAATCTAATGTCTCTGTAAGTCGCTTACATGTCGCCTGGATGTTGAGTTGAACCGTAACTAGGAAATCTATTAAGATGCCTGCATTGTTCTATAGAAAAAAAATATATATTCGCTAAAAATGTTTGGCTTGCGCAGAGATGAATTCAGAGTGTGGCTCTTGAAAGGTGCTCTTTTCGAGCATGGAAATGTCTCACCCAAACAATATATAGATTTATGCTTATTAATGGTTCTAGGATAAACGTTCTAGTCCTGTAATTTCTCCCTCCCCTTGCTGCAGCTACAGAAATTCTTGCCGAAGAAAACATTCCGAATTCAACACTGAGTTTGAGGACCCCCAGCTGTAAGCTCAGGGACCCCCAGGGGTCCGCGGCCCACAGTTTAAGAAACGCTGGCCTAGACTATATATAAAACGAATTTTGCTTTCAAGTAACTTAATTAATATATCGGCTAATTACCCATAGTGTTTTTCGAAAACAATTATCACGTATCCTTGGCTGAGTTTGCGTTGATGTTGATAGATACCTCGAGCGACCGCCAACTCTCCCGCTGACCGCCCGAAAAGTAAAGTTTGTGTGTAAAGGAAAAATGCGTTTTTCTCAAAAACTATTTACCTAGAAAAATCGCTATAGTTTTCCTACAATGTTTAAATAAACTCCTACAACCCCTAATTTTTCAATAATTTTAGTTTCAGCAGATTCGGAAGTAGAGGGGGGGAGGGGGAATATTTTTGCAGTGCATTTTCGACGATATCACTGAAAATATAATACCTAAAATTAAAACAAGTATTTTTTTTTAGCTCGGTATTACGAGATCTTTTACACGATACCTCACACGATAGACAGAAAACTTTTTTTTTCAAGTAACTTAATTAGCCCCTTAATTTTTTCCTAAACATATTTTTGAATGGCTATCAATCTGAAAATATGTGGATAAAAAGGCTTTATAACTTTCCCAAGTTGGAACTTTCCACGTCCCTTAGTTTACGAGCAAACATGCTCTGACAGACAGACAGACAGACACAGGAGTGATCTTATAATGGTTCCGTTTTTACTTTCTAAGTACGGAACTCTAATATATGACCGATAAGTACAGCAATCCATGCCGTTTTACCAAATGGTTACTTTCGTCTGTTATCGTGCATAAAATTTGTAATGGGAGGTAGAAGCATTCGAATGGTCCAGGGCCTAGTAGAAGACGTCGACGATGATGTCTGTCTGTACCTGTATTTTTTTTCAATATTTGTATATATAATAAGGTAAATTATGGCTTATTCGTTTTGATAAAACATAGTTATAATAGATAACTAGTTCGTTTAAAAAAGTGTTATAACCCCGAAACGCAGCATTTGTGTAGTGTGTCATAACTTCTATTAGGGTTATAGCTTGTTATATCATGTACATAGGTGCCAACTTCTCATTAATATTCCGTAATATGGAGGTTAATTTGACCCAGGTTTAACACGTTTCGCACCAGAATTTTTTTTAAGAAATGAAATTAAATAAATTCCACGTAGGAACCTGAAATTGAATAAACAAAAATTCATCCAATAATTTTTCTGGTTTGAAGCGTTGTTAAACTGGGTCAAATTAACCCGCATATTACGGAATATTAATGAGAGGTTGGCACCTATGCATGTAATATAGAGCAAATTGTGTCGCACATTTAACCATTAATTGCATAGTGATGTAAATTTCCATCACTGTTTATTTAACTTTTAATAAAAAAATCAGCTTTTACGCCACCACTATATTTATATAGAAATATTAATCCAGTAAATTTCCCGTGAACTATGTTGCTGAACAAAGTTAAAAATCTATCTTAAAATTTCTGGTGTCTAATATTTAATACATGTATAAAAAAAAAACACAATTGTAAAGGAAAAACTCATGCAAAGAAGGGTTAAAGCTAGACTTCTAAACTTTTGAAATCAATAAAAATATTATATACTTAATTTTATGGGAAGTGTTAAAATTTTACTTAAAGTTCGTCGGCGTTTAACATATAAAATATTAAATGTAGCTTAGATTTTTAAAAGATTTTGAGAACTAAGAAAGCAAGTTGGAAATTGTACGTATAACGTGATAAATAAGGTCCGTTCGTACTTTTATTATTTCAGTGAAATGAATTATGTCGTCTCTGTTATTATGATATGATTAATTTCCGAAATAAAATAAGTACATTTTAAGTAGACAACATTTTATCGTTTGTTAACACTTCCTGAAAACTTCAGTGGGAAACTTAATTTTAGATTTGAACATTTCAGAACTCGAAATCCATATTTAGACTCTTTTTTCATTAAATATCTGTTTCTCCGGAAGCATCTTTCCAAAAAACTGCCGGTAGATTATAGGGTTGCTATAATTAAATAACTTTAGTATACATATTCGGTTTTTAAATTCAATAATACGGAAATTATATGAGTTCATCTTAAATAGGGCGTAATCGCCATGGCAACCTAGAATCATTACCTATCATGGGATGTCATTGAACTAATTATATATGATAGGATTTAATTGAGTGAAGAAATCTGTTATTAATATTTTTAAAGTTTTGATTCGATTTTCGTAAAATTTGAAATGACTCGACAAAATTCTACAACAAACTCGAAATATATGTTACAGGAAAAACCCCAAATCAGTCAAAACCGGAACTAACTAGGTAAAATGGGGTTTTCCTAGCGGTCTAACTTAGAACGCGTTCTAACTTGAATAAATAGTTAAAACGCATTTTAATTGGCGCTCTCAGTTAGAACGCGTTTTTCCTAGTTAATTCCGGTTTTGACTGAATTCGAGTTTTCACTGTAACATATATATGTTACTAGTAGTCCTAGCGCTCTAAGTTAGAACGCGTTCTAACTGGAATAAGTCAGTTAAAACGCGTTTCAACTGATTTATATGAATAATTTTTGACAGATTCAAATAATATTCTATGACAAATCAGTCAAAATCCGAATAAAACGGATTTTTCTTAGCGGTCTAAGTTAGAATGCGTTCTAACAGGAATAAATAAGTTAAAACGCATTTTAACTGGAGCTCTCAATTAGAACGCGTTTCCCCTCAGTTAATTCGGGTTTTCACTGTAACATATACATTAAATTTCAAACCATTGGGTTGTGTAGTTTTTGCGTTGTTATATGCGGACAGACGGACAGTCGACGGACCAGACGACGACTATAGGTGCTACGTATTTATGTAATTACGAACGTACCTAAAAAGAGACAGACTTTAAGAATAGTACACAGAAAATATAAGTTAAAATTATAAATTCCCTCTGGGGATATTTTATATATATAATCGTATATAAATATGAGAGAGTTCTACGCCCATGGGTTTTACATTAGTGATGGGAATTTGGAAGTTGACTGACTAACAGAAGTAAGCAGTAATTACATTCCGCTAGAGTAAAGAGAAAAATACTTCGCATTGTGCACTTAGCTGGTGGAGAAACGTTGAATACCTGTACATTTTTATGTGAGTACAAATATAATTTATGTTATTTTAAGACATTGTATAGGGCATAGCTGTCCGAAACGGAGTCTATTATTTTAAATTACCTTACATAACCATTTTAAAATTATTT
This sequence comes from Maratus michaelseni, assembly GCA_963931845.1. Lineage (NCBI taxonomy): Eukaryota > Metazoa > Arthropoda > Arachnida > Araneae > Salticidae > Maratus > Maratus michaelseni. The sequence continues at coordinate 349,603,221 of OZ007590.1, forward strand.
AATATAATAAAGTTTATTTTGAATAGTCGTTTACTTTTACACTTTTATAATGCTTAAAATTCTAACAGAACATGTCTAAGAGCTTAAAATGTAAATGAATGCAGCTTAATGCATTATTTATAAATTGGAAAAACTATTCAAACTTGGCCTGTATTTATGAATAAAAATCAGAAATCAACAGAAAGCCACAAAGAATTTTCTAATTTGGATAATTAGAAGAGTAAAATATACGAAGTATTTTACACAACATAAAATTTCAGAGTTTTGTTTTGAAAACACTGACTTGTTTGTTTGAAAAAGTAATCATTTCAAATATCATAAGGAAATATAAAACATCTATGCCCACACACTAACTTTTTTATTTCAGTACAAAATACTTTACCTTATACTTGGATTTTACAAAACTTTAATTTGAAATAAAGTTTATGATTTTTTTCCCCAGTGTCAATCTACGTAAATTTTAAATCATATGAATTGATGAAAATACAAACACTTCTTTAGACATAATTCAAAAATTCCTGTTGCATGTGACAATGCTTTTCTTGTAAACGTTGAAAAACTTTGTGATGCAAAATACGTTATATGTAAATTAATGTAAAATCAAACAAGTTTCACAATTTGTCAGCAAAAGATTATAATAAAGGCAATGTATTTTAGGTAGTTTCGCAAAATATGGCTAAATTAAAATTTTGTGGATTTATACTATCGATATAACATAATCGTAATTTGTAAATGGTTAAATGTTTTCTTACCTACCATTTTTTTTTGTGTGTATATATTTTGACTTCTTGCATAGCATATTTAGGTAGTCTTTTAATATACCTTGTCTAAAAGTATAAAATTTAAATAGATAACTATATTATCTTTAAATTAGAATAAGGTATTCAATCTTGGTTTGTATTCATGAATCAAAATCAGAAATCAACACAAAGCTACAACAAAGAATTTTTCTAGTTTCAATAAAGAGCAAAATAAAATACATCTCTATTCTCCCTGTTTTGTAAACTCTGACTGATTTTTGGTGAATAAGCAATCTTTTTAGAGATGTTAAACAAATATAAAACCTCCATGCACACAGACGTAACATTTTTATTTGAATACCAAATGTTTGCCTCTCTTTTCAATAATTGGATTTTACACAACTTTAAACTCAAATAAAATTTAGGAGTTTTGTTTCCGGCGAAAATTCTACTTTAAATTGTAAATCATATGAATTCATGAAAATACAAACAGATAATTCAATAAATGCTGTTGGAGGTGAAAATCCTCTTTCTTAGATGTTGAAAAGTTTCTGAGGCAAAATATATTGTAAAAGAATTCAAAATCAAAGATATTTTACAATTTTTGACAATAGATATTTTAAAGGAAATGCGTTATAGGTATTACAGTGTATTGTGGCTAATGTAAAACTTTTAAGGTTTAACAGATTCTTTATAGCATTATAAGAATTTATAAATGAAGAATGTTTTTTTAACTAAAATTTTATTTAATAATAAAGAAACTTTTATTATTCACAAAGATTGGTTACATGCTTCCAAATGTAACAGAAAAGAAAAGAAGAAAATTGGAATTTTCATTCTGAAATGTAAAAACTTTACTTCCTTTAAAAATTTGAGCAGTGTTTTGTCAAAAATAAACTTTGATATAAAAGTATACAGTAAAAATAGAATAAAATACATATTAAATAAAAATTGTAAGGATGTCATCAAAAAAGAAAAACTGAAAAAATATCTCTATTAACATTTTTATATTTAGATGGATTTTAGATTTGTGAATGTGTTTTATAAGTTCTTTTGAGATTTGTATGGTTGGAAACTTTTCCTTTAGTTTTTTTTTAAATTCGATATTAAAATTATTGTTCTTGGTATTTCAGTTATAAATATTATTTTTTTTACAATGTAATCTAGATACTTTTATAATTAAATTAATAATTAATTTATAAAGGTCTAAAACTAAAATTTTATTAAAAGTCTTCCGAAAAAGACAGTTTACTTAATATAAAGTGCGTAAAGTTTAAGCAGTTACTAGAATATGCTAATAAAATTGAAAATGGAAATATATGAAATAATTTCAAAATAAATACTACATGTGTAATTGAAACGAAGTAGAATAATAACATTTCATTGGCTACAATTTTTTTACGGGGTCTCAAGACTCTTAAACCTTCAAAATTTTCGATTTTTTATTTATTTATTTATTTTTTTTTTATTAAACTCCTATCTTTTCTGAACATTTTAGTGTAAATGTTTTCTTGAAATTTCCTTTAGAGCAGACGTTATGGCTTTTAGAATTATACCCACTCAAAGCTGAAGTATACTCAAAGCTGAAGCAAAACATCATTTTACTTAAAATCATGTTTCTGGGCATAACGCGCATGATATTTCAAAAACCTATCAATATTTTTTCATGAAATTTTCCAAAAATATGTGTCATGTTAGTCTACATAAATTGAACCTAAGATTTCATTTTTATTATTTAAAATATATATTTTTTAAGTGGTTATAATGTTGAAAATTTAACAAATTTGTATTAGCTCAATACAACTTTGCATTAAAAATAGGAAAATTCTTTAAATACAAATTTATTTAGGTCAAAGTAATTATTACAATATGAAGTATAATTAGGCTCCAAAACTTTTATTCTAGATGCAAAAATTATTTTGTAATCGCCCGCGTAAGCTGTTATGTCAATTTTCTGCTCGACAAATGTCTGACAGTTTGAAGCCCTCTATAAATATTAATTCTGCATCTTGTAACATTTTAAATATGGGAAATGTTAAGAACACGCTTATATCTTTTCATTCCAATAAAAATTGTGTTTTTAAATCATATACATTTGAAAATACTAAGTGTGAAAAATGGTCTTTTTTTCATTTTTTTCAGTTCCTGAAAAAGAGTTCTCCTCAGAGTCCTGATCCTGAGACCCCTTAATTAAAAAATATCCTTTTCCGATATCTGCTTAAAAAGCACCGTCTCAAATTTTTAAGCCCATTATGGAAATTTTAAGATATACCTGACTGGACGCTTGAAATTTCGTTTTCCCTGCTTAGGATAAATGCAGATATCCAAACTCCGTTTGGTATTTAAATTGCCGAAGTCTAGGGAATCCACAAAAGAAATGTTTTTAGATATTTTTCCTGCGATAATGTTGAATTAAAAATGTACGTGTAAATTCAAAATTTCTACTGTCTTAAATTGTTCAAAGCGTAGCGTATACCACGTACTTTCTAAAAGTAACAATTTTAACCGAAAACCAAAGTTTGGGCAGTTATGTGTAACGAGTGTTCAGACTGATCGACAGACTGGTGTGAAAACAAAATATGTTCATAAGGTAAATTAAAAATAACCCCGGTGTAAAAGAAATATACATAGATGTATCAGGGAATGCAATAATATTCTTTTAAAGAAAATGTATTGCATGTCGCGCCTAAAATCGCACCATAAACAGACCAGAATGGATTGATTTCAAAGGTACCTGTCGTACGTGGAAAGGTGTCTCACTGTAAATTTCAGGCACGAAAATATGTTGAATTTGAAAAGTCTTGATGGCTGGAATTTCTATTAGCATAACCTTAAGAAACAACCTCGTACTTGCATCACTAGGCGACAAGGCGGCATTGCTCTGAAAGTTTATGGGTCATTTGGCTGTAATGACCACACCAGGGTTGTCAGTTGGCTACTTTTTTTTAAATTAAATTTTCTTGATTCCCACCAGTTTTTTTGATGAAGTAAAATTCGGCTTATTTAATGACAGGGATTAAATGAGGCAAACACCACGTGAATTACACCATTTTAGATACCAATCAAGGAAACTGAATTTTTTAAAAAGTACCCCATTGGCCAAACACTGGACCGCACCTTCATTGATTTTCTCTATGAAAAATAACATTTAACAAAAAATCAACGAATACTATAAGAACACTAGGGGGATCAGCCCCCTACTCGCTGACGCTCGCCAACCCCCCCCTGAATTGCGAAATTGCGAAGCAATTTACATTGGGACCGCTACGCAGTCCCAGCTCGCTTGCCCCTTTTTATTTTTGCCGCAATTCTAGCCGGAATTAGTTCTACCATAAAATATTTGAACATATGAAATTGACATTTTTTTTTATGTAAAAAAGTAATTCTCCGCTGAAAGCACAACTAAAATGCATTTAGTTGGCGCTACCAAAGGGCATATAAATCATTTAAATACTATGTAAAAAGGATCTTGGAAACATAATTGGATTAAAAATTATTGCACCTATAATATTGTACAGCACGACTTAAATTCTTTCGAAAAAAAGAAAAAAAAACTACGTGATAGGAAGATAGCTTATATACATCATCAATCATTGTTTAAATTTTGTTCGACATTTTACTGTTCTAGTTGATTATAGATTTTTACAAAAGAAATAAATTTTTACTTCATCATTTCAGCAACAGAAAGCGGCAAGTGCAATCTAGACAGTTGATATATTTTTTTTTTATATTGACAGTTGAAATTCGTAAATAAATTCTAAATAAGAGTTGAGAATTCATTTGAAATTAACGATATTACTCATAATAAAAATGAAGAATCATCTCAGACGCTTTGAATTACGTACATGTTATTTTATTTTTAATAATTGCTAGTTTGAGTTTCATTCTATGGTTTCACTGCTCTCACACTGACCGCCATATTGTAAGCGGAGCTGATCTAACACAATCTAGTCTGTTCATTGGTCTGAGCTCTGGAAACTACGGTTGTTGCCAAACTATAAGCTACAAATTCAGCCCTATTTCCGCGCCACGTAACAGAAATATATTTATAGATTTTCATACGTTTCGTGGCTTTGTAGGCAAGGAATGGGGAAGGGTTCTGAAGAGAGATTTCACAATGACAATATTTCAGTTCACAATTACAATAATACAAAAGAATGGCTTTCCGCGCAAAATGTTCAAGTATTAGTGTTCTAGATGGAACAACTTTAAACGCAGACTGATATCAAATTAGAAATTCGGGATATCTTAATCTGCAAAATTTGCAATCATGAGAATGTCTATACTCCCAAATACCTAAGAGAAAGCGAGTTGTTCTTTTCAATTAAAAAAAAATTGATATAATTTATGGAACAATATGAGAATGGCTATACCCCAAATACCTATAGAGAAAGCGAGTTGTTCTCTTCAATTTCGAAAAAAATTATATATTCTATAGAAACATTTAAAGTTATCGAATCCAGAGAAATACCATTAATAAATGGTTATAAGTGTTAAATGTTAAAATGAAAAAAAATCAACTGTGCATAATTTTTTGAAACACTGTTTCATTGCGGATTTGTATGAGTTTTCAATAAGTCATAAAAATTTAGTATTTTATTCATTTTGATATGATTTGTTTAAATAGTTTTACGGAATCTAATAAAAATATATCTCGTACTTGTTGTTAAATTCTTTATTGTAATTTTAAAAAATGACATTTTCTTGTTTCTCTTAACCTTCCTATACTGTTGAAATTTTACTCAACCTTGATTAAAAACTTTTCACACCGTAATTTTTATTTGAAAGTATTTACCATATTTATTTAACGTTGGCAGTTTTCAGAAAAACTAAAAACTGCACTAACCCACTCGAGAAAATGTTCATTATTATGAACGAGTTTGACAGTCTTACCTCTGAATTCAACAAACCTAATTATGAATAGTTCCACTAACTTCTCTTTTTCTTTTCTTTTTGTTAAATTAAAAAAAAATCTTGTATAGCTTTATTTTCATAATTAATTTCATTCCAGCAATACAAAAAAAAAAAAAAAAAAAAAAAAAAAATATTGTATGGCCATTGAAAAGTGTCTTTTTTTATAGTTTGCTTTGACCGCCTTTTCCACCTGGCATTTATGCTGTTTGCTTCGAACATGTCCGAACCCTATCTTTAATCCTTAAAATTTTTATCAGTAGTATACTAACTACAGCTATACCATTTTACTTTCCTATTATTGATTCTATCCTTAATATCTATTGCTTTTCTATATATTCCAAATTTATTTCTTCCATTTTTTAAATTTTCTTTTCTTTCTATTTTATTTGCTCTTTAAAGCAATCGTATCTATTCCCAACGGCTCACTATTACAAGACATGTTACTCACAATTGACTGGGCGTAAAGTTGATCGCAACTAGGAAGCCCCTTAACCGGCATCAACTGTTCCGAACTGTTTCTATAGCCTTTATTCAACTTATTTAAGAAAAAAATTCTGGTTCGAGTCGTATGAAATAAATTATAGAAACGGGTCGATTCGACCCATTCAGGGTAGGAACGTTAAAGATTTGAGACATACTAAATTTTTTGAGTCATACTAAAATTTCCGAGACATACTTTAGAGATATACTAAAATTTTTCAGACATAAACAAATTCAATTTGAATAGTCACGATGGCTGGAATTTCTATTAGAATAATCTTAAGAAACAACCACGTACTTTGTATGTCACTTTAGTGGTGACCAATCGAAGAAGATATGTGAATTCAGAAAAGATATTTAAAACAGATTAAATTAAATTTTTCCGATCCCCCAAATAAATTATTTTTATAGCCACTGAATATATAAGAAAAATGAGAGAAGCAAGGCTTTTTGTATTTTGCGTCAGGAATACAAAACTAGTCGATGGGGGCCACCGCAGTACTTGCCCATCATGGATATGCAGAATATAAAATATGAAAATAAAACATGTGTAAACTATTTATGAAATGCATTGCAATTCGAAAAAAATCGTGGCTTGATGAAGTCATACATTTTCAATGCTCTATTACTGAATTGCGTAAAAGAAGCATCCTTATAAATTCAAAAATGATAATCATATTACCTAACAGCGTCTCACTTCCAATTAAAATATATATTTGAATTGAAATTTGAATGAAATACAGGGTCATGAAAAATCGAAGAGGGTGGAAAATAGAATTACAAATATCTCGGCAAATAATTATCCGATCGACTTCATTTTTTATGCATAATTTATGGGGTTTTTTTTATTGTTTTTTATATTCACTCCTTAAAATGAACAATTTCGAAAATTTGTATGTACCTATTATCAGAACGAATATTTCGAGAGTCCTAAAAACAGTTCCGGATAATCGAAGTTACTGAAATTCATTAGGCTTCTTCTCATTATTACATACCAAGTACAAACTAAATTTCAAGTCTCTATCTCAATTTATTCGGGAGATAGAGCGATTACAGACACACACACAGACAGACGGACGGCAATTTTTTTTTCTAAAAATATGTTTTTCGGAATCTCCAGTGTCTAAAACGTGTAAATCCGTCAAAAACCTTTTTTTTTAATTTTTAAAACGGTTATAAGACTTACCCTATACTACGTATGAGTGGTAAGTAAAAGGATACGTAAATAGGAACAAACTGAGTTTTATTTTATATAAATAAAAATCGCTCTGGCAAGCAGCACACGTGAAGCTAAATGCCTATCTTTTCATAAAAACTACATATAATCATTAATACAGTGATCTCTCACTTATACGCGATACACGGAAGTCATTTTATGCACCAGTTTTTTTTAGGGTAATTTTCGTCTTTCTAAATCGCAGAATTTATAAATCGAATTTTACTGTTTTAAAAGAGTGGTATGAAAAAGTAATTACTGAACATCGCGTATAAGTGAGAGATCACTGTATAAATATTAAATTCACTCATTTTAATAAGTGCCATATATATGATTAAATAAACTACAATACTGTGTCTCTATTCAAGAACAATAAAATTTTCATATTCCTTAAAATAAAAAAAAACAAAAACAAATATTGACTACTAAAATTGGTGTGTAAAAAAATAACCGATTTTTTTAAATGGCGTCTAACATGATCAGATTTTAAACAAAAATCAATGGCTAAAAAGTGCACTTTCCCATCTCAAAATTATTTCCGCTGTGGAGCTTAAACCTTAGAAAACCATGAATACTTTAACATTTGCAGAAATATGACCGAATAAATGTCACTGAGAAGGTAAAATTCCTCTCCTCATAAATGTTTTTATTTTTACTGCCGTTATATGCTTTGAAAAAGAACTTGGTGCAATAATTTTTTCTGAGGCTTGGAGAAGGGACTCTGAACATGATGGTAATAAAATTTAGATAATGTAAACAAAATACGATGGATTTAGCATGAAGGAAACGATCCCATAAATCTTAATATTTCATTGATTCTCCGTGTTTAAATGTTAGTTTCTTGCTATATACTATATGTAGTGTATATCTATCTAAGGATATACACTGCCTAAGGATATATACTCCTATACTCTTAGGAGATATTTAAAAAATTCTTAATTAAGAAAGAATGGACTCTGAACATGATGGCAATAAAATGTAGATAATGTAAACAAAATACGAGATATTTAGCACGAAGGAAATGATCCCACAAATCTTAATATTTCATTGATTCTCCTTGTTTAAATGTTAGTTTCTAGCTTTAACCCCTTGAAGGGCACCGGTATTGTATATATACCACTTAATTTTAATCCCAAAATGCCACAATGACACCAGAATTTTATAATCAAATTTTGAATTTATGAGGTACATGAGGAAAAGCTGTTACTTATTTTAAAATAAATTCGTTCATGAATGCTGGTGTCAACCAATCATTTCAATATTTTAGCTACACGAGTACTTTGTCCCTGAAGGGGATAAACTGTATGTAGTGCATATCTATCTAATATTCTTGGGAGATATTTCAAAAATTCTTAATTAAAAAAGAAGGGACTATGAACATGATGGCAATAAAATGTAGATAATGTAAACAAAATACGAGATATTTAGCACGAAGGAAATGATCCCACAAATCTTAATATTTCATTGATTCTCCTTGTTTAAATGTTAGTTTCTAGCTTTAACCCCTTGAAGGGCACCGGTATTGTATATATACCACTTAATTTTAATCCCAAAATGCCACAATGACACCAGAATTTTATAATCAAATTTTGAATTTATGAGGTACATGAGGAAAAGCTGTTACTTATTTTAAAATAAATTCGTTCATGAATCCTGGTGTCAACCAATCATTTCAATATTTTAGCTACACGAGTACTTTGTCCCTGAAGGGGATAAACTGTATGTAGTGCATATCTATCTAATATTCTTGGGAGATATTTCAAAAATTCTTAATTAAAAAAGAAGGGACTATGAACATGATGGCAATGAAATGTAGATAATGTAAACAAAATACGAGGTATTTAGCACGAAGGAAATGATCCCATAAATCTTAATATTTCATTGATTCTCCCTGTTTAAATGTTAGTTTATTGCTATATACTATATAAAGTGCATATCTGTCTAATATTCTTGGGATATATTTAAAAATTTCCCAATTAAAAAAATGTGTATTTTGTTATAAAATAACATACATAGATAGTTAGTTTAATAAAATATAAAAGTAACAGGGTTAGAGGTGCAGTATAATTTATTAGTAATCTTGATTTTACTACCTAAAGTTGGATTTTTAATAACATAATTTTATAATACTTATTATTTTTGACTGTATATTATAGCATAATATATTTTACTGGAAAAAATTCGGGTATTTAACTAAAATCTTAATAAAAGTAAGCACAAAGTACATTGCAAGAAGTACACTGTAAGCAGTGCATTGTATGTAGCAAGTTATGTATATAAAACACTTTTTCAGGGATTTTAAAAATTGTGAGGGAGTTTAAAGAAACGATTGGAACATTTAGCGGCCTGATGGAAAAGAAATCAACCATCTGACACCAGAAAAAATATAAACTTTCCAAATATTTCACTTTTTGAGTGAAAAAAAAAAAGAGTAATTGGGAAAACTGTAAATGCGATGCACACTGGAGTGAATAGAATGTCTAAAAATACGGTCATGTCGTACGCATTATTTTTGCATCAAATTTTAACCCCTTAACAGTGTATCCCGAACTCAGTTCGGGCAAAAAGAGTTTGCTTGTTTTGTTACTAAAATCTTTTGCACACCAGTAATTTTTAAACACAATTTTCGCTTTATTAATCGGCAGACCGCTTTCGATTACACAAAGCAAATATTTTAGTCCGGAAAAAGTGGTGTATTGTGCTTATTTTTAGTTTATGGTGTCAAAAAGCTTCCAACAGTTAACCCCTTCAGGGGCAAAGTACTCTTAAAGCTAAAATATTGAAATGATTAATTGACATTAGATTCACAAACGAATTTATTTTAAAACAGGTAAAAGCTTTCCTTCATGTATCTTATAAATTAAAAATTTGATTCTAAAATACTGGTGTCGTTGTGGCATTGTGGGATTAAAATTAAGTGGTATATATAATATACCGGCACCCTTCAAGGAGTTAAGGGGTTAATAATCATATTTATCACAATTATCGTTGAATTTGAATTAGGAAAAAAATAGTGCATATACAGAGATTTTATACTTTAATTTTACAATTGCGAGCATATAAAACATATACAAAATATCGAACTTTGTATGCCTTTACTCACCTTAATTTCTCAGATGTTTATAGGGACAGCATTGTTTTATATTGATACATACAGGGCGATTATAATTAAAGTCCCACTTTCAAAATGCTGTAAAAGAGGAACCACTGGTCAGAATAACTTCAAATTTGAACTGAATATACTGGAAGAAGGGGGAAACGGCATGGCATAAGAAAAAAAGTTCCAAAGTGTATCAATAGATGACGCTGTAAGCGGCATAACGAAAGTGGATTCGACTACAGGTGACATTTTTAATCGAAATACGACGGCTTTGGCATGAGTTGCATAGTAAACCAACCGTACTGTTCAATGTGTATGAGTGTTTCGTTTTTTTGGCGAAAAAAAAATGACTTCCAAATTAGTAAACAGTTGTAGTACTTTTAGTGGAAAGCCCATCCACCACGGCAAAGTCGTACCATATCACTGCCACCGAGAAACACTCAAGGCCGACTGACAAGAAATGTGACGTCATCGCTAATGGACCTACTTCTCACATGTCAGTTATCAAAATCAATTTGAATTTTTCTATAAGAATATACTGGTAATTATCATTTTTTTATTGTATTTTCCCCTGACTTAAAAAAATGATAATTACCAGTATATTCTTATAGAAAAATTCAAATTGATTTTGATAACTGACATGTGAGAAGTCGGTCCATTAGTGATGAAGTCACATTTCTTGTCAGTCGGCCTTGAGTGTTTCTCGGTGGCAGTGACCATATTGGATAGGAAAATCGGTTTTTAATTCTCCCTGGGCCAAAAACTGCATACAAAGCACATAATGATTTGGTTTTTAATTGTCCTTGGGCCAAAAAACGCATAAAAGCACATGAATGTCTTGCAATTTGCAAAGTGTGCCGCTTACAGTGCCATCTATTGATACACTTAAGAACTTTTTTTATGCCATACCGTTTCCCCCTTCTTCTGGTATATACAGTTCAAATTGGAAGTCATTCTGACTAGGGGTTCTTTTTTCACAGCATTATGAAAGTGTGACTTTAATTATAATCACCCTGTATATATTTTTAAATTTTTATTAGCCAAATGTGTGCTGTAACTTTATGATTTGAATGAATTTTGTTTTTAGAAATCCTGTGAAGTATTATCAGTTTTATTAGTTTATTAATATTATCATTTTTTTAATGCAAAAAGTTAGATTTATTTTATTAAACTAGTATTTTGTTTACATTTATCTTGAATAAGTATGTTAATAATAATTTATCGTAAAAGTTTCATAATAAATAAAAAAAATCAGCAAACAATTCTACGAAGTTGTGAAAAAACATCTCATGAATTTTTAATTTTGCAACTTAAACTCCAACTTCATATTTATTAAAAGAGTATGCTGAAGCATAAACTCTATTTTCATTTGAGTCTTATTATGTGAATACCCGTTGAATTAATAGGGGTATTGTAAACGTTAAACAAATTATTCCATTAATTTACCAAAAATAACTAAGCGTCAAAACAGCTGTTAACCTTTATTTGGAAAGCTACTCCCATTAAGCTCTGTGTGCAAACATAACTGAGTAAAATGGATAAAGTTAAACGCACTGAGCAAATATATTTAGTTGAACAGTAGACTGCGTATTGTATGAGATTAAACTACCGAAAATATTTAACTAAGCACAATTTTCAAATTAGTAGAATATAATTGGAATCCAGATAAAGCCTTAAATGAAATTTACGAACTACTGTTTAATATGAAACTGTGATATACTATTAATTTTCTTTTCAGACATAAAAAAGATTTACTGTTGTACTAATGTAAGGAATAATTGAAATCATACTAACCGTTTGACTATCCAGGAAAAAGCAAAACTGCGATGTTGTTTTCTCTGTATTTTTTTTTAAATGCTAAAAAGTTTACTGTTGTAATAATGTAAGGAATAATTGAAATCATACTTTCTCTTTGACCTTCCAGGAAAAAGCAAAACTGTCATGTTGTTTTCTCTGCATTTTTTAAAAGCTAAAATATTTATTGTTGTAATAATGTAAGTAATAATTAAATTCATACTAACCCTTTGACTATCCAAGAAAAAGCAAAACTGTCATGTTGTTTTCTCTGTATTTTTTTAAATGCTAAAAAGTTTACTTTTATAATAATGTAAGAAATAATTGAAATCATATTAACCCTTTTACTATCCAGTTAAAAGCAAAATTGTCCCGTTGTTATCTCTGTGTTTTTTTAAATGCTAAAAAGTTTACTGTTGTAACAATGTAAGGAGTAATTTAAATCATACTAACCATTTGACTATCCAGGAAAAAGCAAACCTGTCACGTTGTTATCTCTGTATTTTTTTAAATGCTAAAATATTTACTGTTGTTATAATGTAAAGAATAATTAAATTCATACTAACCCTTTGACTATCCAGTTAAAAGCAAAACTGTCATGTTGTTTTCTATGTATTTCTTAATTGCTAAAATGTTTACTGTTGTAATAATGTAAGGAATAATTGAAATCATACTAACCCTTTGACTATCCAGGAAAAAGAAAAACTGTCACGTTGTTTTCTCTGTATTTTTTTAAATGCTAAAAACTTTATTATTAAACCATGATACACAAAAAACTTAATTATGTATGTGAAGACGAAGTTTTAGATTATCATATCGTTTACAAAATTACAAAATGTTTATGCATATATTGTAGGGAAAACTGCAGCTCAGTGATCTTGGTCTTGACTATGAGAGGGTTATTAAGTATTGCGTAAAATATTAAATTTACTAGTTGTATCCACATGGTCCATTTCCACTTAGAAACGCATATAATTTGATGCTACATAGTAGATTATAGTAGCATCGGATTCTAAATTCCTATTCTTCGAAAGCTGATGACTAGAAATGTTAAGTTTTGGCGCATAATTGCTAGCTTGGCAATTTCGCGATGATATTCTTATACTTTTCATGTGCTAATGTAATGACATTTCGTTCAAGGACCATTAATGTAGTAAATATTATTAAATGGTAATGGTATATTAAATGGGAATTTATTTAACGGAATCATATTTAATTTTAACATTAAATAAGTTCATTTAAAAAACATGATCGGTTAATTATGCATTTTTTCTGAATGTTGTAACATTTTCTACTCGTTAATATGAAAAAATATGAAATTCTTTATAGCGGCTATTATTATAATGCCATAGTTGCTAACTTCCCGATTTTTTGAATACCAGTAAAATTTTACAAAGATTTTCGCTTTATTAAATTGAAACGATTGTACGATTAAATAAAACAAATATTTTTTCATACAAATATTGGTATGAAAAAAATCGGGAGGTTGGCAATTATGTAATGCATCTATAAGAGCTTCGCGTCCATGAAAACTAAAGAAACATAACTGGATTCGACTAAATAATTTGATTGTAATCTCTTACAATAAAAATTTCATTAAAAATAAAACAATTCACATTATATAAATTGTTAATATTGCTACAAATTATTTTTATTACTTAATTAAATGTTGAAAAAAATCCATTTTTTCCAACTTTCCAATGCTTGGATCCGAACTCGAGTCTAAAGAGCTGGAGACAAACAACACAACATTGAGCTACTGTACACTCATTCTAAACAGCTTAGAACAAAATATTAAACAAGCTGCTTGTTAAGGTTGCTTTAGTCTTAAAATCTCGCAAAAATTAGCCAATAGAAATTAAAAACGAAACTGGATCTTTGATCACGTGATCATACATTTCGACAAATGCAGTTAGCATTTGATTATTATGCTTTATAATATCAAGTTTTACGACAGTATCTTGATTAGAATTATATCGTATTTATAAAAGAGGTGAAATACGCTCAGAATGGAACCCGTTTCCCAAGTTGTCCCAGAAAAACATGTATGAACTTCGTAGTAGGCAGACTGCACAGCAACTACTAATTTTCGTATAGGAAACTAGGATCACAATCAATTTATTCAATCAAAAATACAGTACGGCACACTCCACCGAAAATTTTGTTTGTATATTTAAAAACCATTATTTGGAACCGGATATTTAACCGGTTTTTTAATAACAACTTTAACAAAAATGAAGATAAATTTTTAAGACTTTGTGTGAACCTCAATAACACAATGACGAAAGGACACAGGGGAACACACAAATTTGGCCAGTGACACACATTATGTAATAGGAACTATGATGTGGTATCACGAATCTTTTCAGAGCATTTAATTCTACAGCCTACTGCCCTTTTTATTTATGTTACTTTCAGTGGATGCATATTGAACCTGGATTATTTTTCACGCAATATACTTTTAAATACGTAGTTTTCCGACGCCATAGGAACTACATTTAGAAACATGGGGCGTCTAGTTCAGTGATGTAAAAACTCTTATTTAATCAAAAATTTTGTCAAAACAGAATAGGCTCTTTAAAATTCGACAAAATGTATAATCTAAAAATTTATGTCATTAAAGCCTTTTGAAAATTGTTATCATTAATTTGAATTTTTTACATCAATCTCTACTATTGGTATACAGTAATTGCTATTGTAGAATAAATTGATACATTTTCTAACAAAGAGTTACACGAAGCAATTAATACATTCAGATTCCTATCCCAGATCTGATATGTAAATTGTAGTCAATTGCCCTCTTACTCATCAAAGCACGAATTATTTTTATCTTTAAAATACAAAAATTGGATTTCATACCAATTTTTTAAAGAAGTAACTTTAGTCTCTTTTTATTCCGGAGTTTTTGTCATCAGATAAAGAGAATATTTCTCTTAACCCTTTGAGGGACGGTGGTATATATTATATACAACCTAATTTTAATCCGATTCGAACCAGAAAATTTTAGTAACATTTTACTTTTTTAACTTTGACCGGAAAAAGTTGTAAAATTGCTTTTCCATATTTTGAACTAAATTCTTTCATAAATACCGGTGTGAATTCGACGTTACAGGAACACAATTGCTTGCCCCTGAAAGGGCTAAAATATACTGGTATACAAGCAACAAAATGGAGGACAGCTATCCCGGTACCATATTGTACCAGTAGACTTTAATGGGTTAAATTGATTCATTGTATTTGCTACTGATGAGCGATACTTGTGCATTCACATAGTTATCATAGTTATGAAACATACATATTTTTGTAATGTGTTCTGTTCACGACAGTACGTTTTATAAGGAAAACTGTTTATTTAAATTGATTTTATATATATAATAGTTTGACATAACTTAATTGAGAAATAAGTTCAATGTGTTTTACTTTAGTCTTTTTCTTTAAATGTATTTTCATCATAGATTTATACATTTTGTTTTTTGGATTTCAATAGGACAGCATTTGTAGAAGCTATTATTTTTGTCTTTAATTTCGATATCCCACTTCTATTTCTAATTAGATAACTATACATGATTTTTATTTGATGTAATTTTTAAAAATAATTTCATTTTTATCTGTATCTCTGTTATATGATTATTTGAATTTCTTGCATTAATCTAGACTATTGGTATACAGTAATTGCTACTGTAGAATAAAATGATATATTTTCTAACAAAGAGTTACACGAACAAATTAATCCATTCAGAATTCTATCCGGCATCCGATATGAAAATTAAAGCCAATTCTCCTCCTAAATTGATGCACTGCATTTGCTACTGATGAGCTATTCTTGTGCATTCACATAGTTATCATAATTATGAAAGATGCATATCTTTGTAATTTGTTGTGTTCACGGCAATACGTTTTATAAAGAAAACTGTTTATTTAAATTGATTATATATATATATTAGTTTGAGATTACTTAATTGAGAAATAAGTTCAATGTGTTTTACTTTAGTCTTTTTGTAAAATGTATTTTCATCATAGATTTATACATTTATGTTTAGGATTTCGATAGGACAGCATTTGTAGAAGCTATTATTTTTGTCTTTAATTTCGATATCCCACTTCTATTTCTAATTAGATAACTATACATGATTTTTATTTGATGTAATTTTTAAAAATATTTTCTTTTTTATCTGTATCTCTGTTCCATAATTATTTGAATTTCTTGCATTAATCTAGACTATTGATATACAGTAATTGCTATTGTAGAATAAAATGATACATTTTCTAACAAAGTGTTACACGAACGAATGAAACCATTCAGAATTCTATCAGGGATCCGATATGAAAATTATATTCAATTCTCCTCTTAAATTGATTCATTGCATTTGCTACTGATGAACTATTCTTGTGCATTCACATAGTTATCATAATTGTGAAAGATACATATCTTTGTAATTTGTTCTGTTCACGGGAGTGCGCTTTATAAAGAAAACTGTTTATTTAAATTGATTTTATGTATATAATAGTTTAAGATTACTTAATTAAGAAATAAGTTAAATCTTTTTTCTTTAACACTTTTTAAAATATTTTCATCATAGATTTATATAATTTTTTTTTTAGGATTTCCATAGGACAGCATTTTCAGAAATCCCTTTTCTCTTCA
Organism: Maratus michaelseni; assembly: GCA_963931845.1. Taxonomy (NCBI): domain Eukaryota; kingdom Metazoa; phylum Arthropoda; class Arachnida; order Araneae; family Salticidae; genus Maratus; species Maratus michaelseni. The sequence continues at coordinate 349,620,110 of OZ007590.1, forward strand.
ATTTATATATTTCACTTCCACTTTTAATTAGGTAATACATGATTTTGATTTCATGCAATTTTTAAAAATATTTTCATTTTCATTTTATCTTGTGAAACAGCTCGTGTAAAAAGAGCAATTTTTTTTTTATTTTTAAAAACTCGTTTTTAATGAAAATAGTGTCAAAACAGAATGGGCTCTTTTGAAATTAGATAAAATCTATAATTTTAAAATTTATGTCAGTTAATTCTTTTGACGATTGATATCATTGATTTGAAGAGAACATAATGATACATTTTCTAACAAAGAGTTACATGGACCAAGTAAACCATCCAGAATCCTATCCGAGATACGATATGTAAATTATAATCAATTCTGCAATTAAATTGATTCATTGGATTCTCTACCGATGAGTTATATTTTATTCTTGTGCACTGACATAATTGCATATTTTAGAGAAGCGTGTTTTGGAAAGATGCATATTTTTCTAACTGACCTGTTTACGACAGTGCGTTTTATAACCAAAAATGATTATTTAAGTTAATTTTAATTAAGATGGTTTGATATTATGTATTTAACAATTATTTCAAATTAGTAATATATTTGATTTAATAATATTTTACTATTTAGTTTTTATTTAGAATTTTTTTCATTTGTTTAGATAGCATTTCAAACCATTTTGTTTATTGTTATTACTTTCGCATATTTTTTGTTTATTGTTATTATTTTTGCATATTTTAAGAGCTGCAATTTGTATATTTTTCAATACCAAATTTCGCAATTTTTTTAAATGAGTCTTTGTTTTACTGATCTTGAAAACTGATGATTATTTGAAAATGTTTTAGATAACCATTTTGATTTGTCATACAATAAAAAATGATTAAATATATAGTTTTCACAGGGATTATACAAAAAAATTCAAATATAAAATAAACAAAAATATACGCAAATAAGTTTCACAAAAAATTGCTCTGTCACTTTTTAAGATTTTCTTTTCTGTTGATACGAATAATAACAGGAAGAGATCCCATATTATTCGACGAAAAATAATATATTTTCTATATTTTGAAACAATTCTCATAATTAATAAATTATTTAAATATGAATTTATTAAAAATTTCCGGATTTAAAATATGTTTATCAATTTTTAAAAAATGCAAAGTTTATGTTTGACACATTAAAATATTGAACAAGTTGGTGTGATACAATAAACAAAAACAAAATCTTAAGGCTATAAAAAAATTAGGAAACGTACTAGACCTTTCGAGATAACTTAATCTTTCTTCTTCAGGCACAAAGAACACATGAAACCACGAAAGCAGGAGCAAGACTGAAAGGAAATGTAAGAGAAAGGGACAAGTTAAAGAAAACAGCCATTAGAGAATCAGCCAATCACGCAAGAGCATTACCCAATCAGATGAACATAGATCAGAAGTAGAATTATGAAGCAAATTGAATAAAAACAGAGTCAGAAAAAAAGGGAATCTCAAGAATTTATAAAATATACAAATAATAAAAAATAAAATTTATTTTTTATTACTTATATATGTTATATGTTCTGTTTATTATTATTTTTAATTATTTATATATTTTACATATTCTGTTTAATATGTGTCACATATCCTTTAACTTTATGAATATAAAAAAGCATAAATTTCATAATTTTCCGAAGTGATTTGATCCAGGGAACTCATTAAAAGTGTCAAAAGTGAGTTCTAACATTTAAAAAATGAAAGTTTGTGAATTTTTTAACAAGTACACCAGTGTTTGCATCGTCAAAAAATCATGAAGTCACTGCTTTTTCCGAAACATTCATCAATAACGTTGTTGTTTGGGGAATATTTTGATTTATAACATTGTAAAAATATATAGGTTCTTTAAAAACACTAAATTCTGCGATGATGTTTTTCAGGCTAAAGGATAAATGTACCAAAATTTTATATATATGATGATATTAATCATCTGTAATCATCTGTGGTGATTTTTAAGGCCGAGTTGCTTGAGTAGTAACATTTTTTAATAAATGTTTTTTTGAAAATAAGATGGGCTCTTTTCACATAATCAACCGAAGAGGAAGTTCCATCACTCCATATTAGATGGCGTGTGTATGTAATCATAATTAAGCATCTCATTCAAGAACACAGAAGTTTTTATTCGGAAGCGTAAATTGACATCAGGGAAGAATCTGCTTTCACTCGAGTCCTCTTTTCGTTTCAATCACGGCTCCCACTACAGCAGAGCACGATGGCCATTTATTTAAAATAAACATTCCGCAGGCATATAAGAAAAAACATACTGGACTCCACGCCAATACCAGGCAGAGATTCCATCATTAACCTAACAAATCAAACTTCGAACTAGCGTCTCTCTATTCGAATGTTCTTATACGAATACGTCTAGCTTTCATCAGTGCATCACATCTTCGGATCTCCGAATAGAATGCTCTCCGAAACGGAAAAAGCGACGATATATTCTTTCAGTAAGAGTAGGAATACATGGTCACGTGCGCCAATCGTGAGCTGGGATCTAACCGGGATTCTTTGCGCTGGCTCCAGAATATGGTAATAAAATGGTTTCCGCTAATTTTTGGCGCGAAAGAAAATTCTCGAAAGTTCCATGATGTTCGACGATTTAGCTATGACCCAGAGTGTTTTAGATTAATTGATTATCGTTAGTTAATTGGTTCGAGAATATGGAATGATTTTGACTTTTAGGGAAAGAAAAAAAAGAAAAAGAGAAATGGTTTATCGAATTTGGAACATAGCCAGAATGGGATTAGAATAAATGCTTTTACATTTTAATATAAGAAAAAGATTTTATGATCTGGCGAATTATTTTTAATATCGGAACTGATTAAAATAAATACAGTCTTTTTAGGAATTTAGAAAATTAAAAGGGAATTATGCGGGTTTTTTAAAGTATGAATATTAGGGAGTTTTATAATTTAAAGACAAAGACGCGATTTATTGAACTAATTAGCAGCCATTGAAATATTGAATTTAGATATGAGGTTTTTTCGGAATACATAGAGTTAAAATATTTTAATAAACGGAGGAAATAAATATTATAGAGTAAGTTAGACTAGGATGGAGTAAAAATACTTTGGTTTATCGCGATAAATTTTAAATTTTGTTATATTATCCCCCCCCCCCCCTTAAAAACTCTTGACTGAACAAGCTGTTTTATAAACGGCGGTTTCAGACGAGAAAAAATAAATAAATTTTAAAGTTGTTTAGAGTGAGCCTGCACTGGCATTGGCGAAAGAGAAGAACTTAAAAAGAACGAAGTATAATAATTTTGGAAGTTAACAATTTTGAAGAAGGACGTGAAAGAAGATCTCCCTGAAATACAAAAATGTTACAATCTCACTTACCATTTGTAAGTGCACAAGAAAAATACAATAAGAATAAATAATAAATATTAATAAACAAGAAAAACAGGATAATAATAGTAACAAAATTTTGCTTTTACCAAGTTCACAAGCTTTAGAATAAGTAGTCACTAGCAAAGTGTTAAAACAAGTTTAAAAAAAAATTTGACTTCATTCAAATTTGATTTCATTAGATCCAACTTTTTATTTCAGTCTCTTTCTTGGATCGTGATAAGTCCTCATTTTGTTTTAAAAAAAATGATTACTGCAGTCCATTTCTTAAAAATACATTTTTATGTAAAGGCTGAAAATAGAGACATTTTTCCATCAAATTTTAAAACTATAGTCATTTTTACCAATACTTTATAATGACTGTATAATGCTAGCACTTGTCACAACATCTTCTCTTAAGCATCACATTAATTTTTCTACATAATAAGCATGTCTTTTGGTAATATGAAACTACCTTTAAAGGTTTGTTTATCAAATTATTTTCTTGGTCATTTATTTCATACCTGGAATATGTTATCTTTGTTATATTCCTGTGGGATTTGTTATATTTCTGTTGGGATCCCAACATCTTTAACTAATATTTGTCAAACATTTTTTCACTAATAAATAATATAACTCTTCAATAATATAAATAAATGTTATAATAAAATTCAATTCATAAACATAACAATAATAACTTTCAATATAACTAATACTTCTCAACATATGTAGTAATTCATAATATAATTCAATAGTAGAAATAATAATATTATAATAACATTTGTATAATTTAAGAAAATATCACAGTTTGTTTATTTATTGTTAGGGAAAATATTGGTTGAGGATAAAATAATTACATAGCAAATAAATAAATTTCCTATTTTTTAATCATATAAGAAAGTATTTTTCCCATTCGAAAGTATACAAAAAAAATATAATAATAATTTCAAAATCCAAATAAATTTAAATCTAAATATTTAGAAATTGAACTCTCAACCATTAGTTCCTTAAAATAATTTTTTCCTCTGATACCCTTTTACAAAATTATACTGTTAATTTATAAGTATTCATATCCTAAATGCAGAGAGTTGTTTTTTTTGGCAAACTTAGAATAAATAAAGACAATACATAACAATAAAAGATGTTAATTTTGGCTGAGAACTGGAATACAAAGGCAATTTTGTTTAAATACTTAATTTTCTATTGTCACACAAAACAATCACTGTAAAATCACATCATCACTATCCAATCATTTATATAATTATACAAATACTTATAAACGGTTACTATTTGATTATCTATTGAAGTAAATAACATAATATTAAATTTTTGAAACAATTGGTTTAAGAAAAAGTAAATAAAGTAAAAATAGTTTATTTTGATATAGAATTAAAACATTTAATTTTATTTTTCAACATCAATTTGACAATTTCTAAAATCAAAATACACATCTTATGCCTGCATAAGGTGTCTACTCAACCTCAAAAACTCTCAAAAACAAGTAAATATTTTAGTTGATCAGGCTAAAATATAACCACAATGTTGAAATAAAAGCTGTGACATTTATTTTAAATTTTAAAATATTAAACTTTCAAAAATGGGTAATATCTCTGTTGTACACCAAAGACATACCTGATAATGTTGAAACTAGAGTAATAAGAGATATTTAAAGAATTAGAATTTATTCTATTGTTTTTACTTTAGTTTGATTTTGTGATGGTGATTGTGATGTCTGTGGTGATTTTGATTGTTGTTTGGGTTGCTCATGAAATAGTCTGAAGTTATCTGGTGAAAAATATGGTCTTAATTTAGACACATGTACAATAACTGAATTTAATTTAGTCTCATAATTAAATTTGTCTATTTCATAGGTCACATCAGAAAGTTTATTTATTATTTTGTATGGTCCAGAGAAAGTAGGTTCTAATTTTCTAGTGTTAGGATATTTAAATTCTTCACAAATGACATAATCTTGTATTTCTAGTGGAGATTCGACAAATTTTTTATCATAGAGTCTTTTACTTTTAAGGTGGAATTCACAAGTTCGCGCTTTTGCAATTTTGAGTGCTTTATTAACAGGAGGGTAATAATTTTGTTTTAAAGGAGATTCATAAGGTAATTGACCATAAAATAAATAGGCAGGTGGGAATTTGGTTATGGAATGTGGTGTGTTATTGTATTCTTGGATGACTTGGTCTAATAATCTAGTCCAAGGTATTTTAGAAGAAATGGAATTAACTTTACATTTAAGTCTAGTAACTATAGTTTGGTTCACTCGTTCTACCTTCCCATTGGTTTGGGGGTGATGTGATGATGTAAAACGTTGTTGAACATGATATTTTCTGAGGAATTTTTTGAATCTTGGAGACCTAAAAGATTTATGTCTATCGCTAAGTATTGTTTTAGGTGCTTGAATATTGAAAATTTGTTTTAAACAGTTAGTATATGTTTCGGTAGTAACACTTTTGGATGGAAAAGCCCAAACGAACCTAGTTGCATGATCTATTATTATGTGTAAGAATTTTTTTGTTGAATTGTAATAATTAAATCCACCCACAGTATCAATAGAAAGACATTCAAAAGGTTGATCTGTGGCTGGCATAGCTTGTAACAAGCCAAATCTTTTTTGTTTTGGTTTTTTATTTCTCTGGCATGTATCACAATGTTTAACAAATTGTGTAATATCTATTGTCATGTTGGGCCAATAATAGTTTGGAGATATTAAGTTAAGCATTTTTTGTATTCCTAAGTGTCCAAAATTATCATGAGCAATATGTAATAATTTTCTCCTGAGTGACATTGGTACTACTATTTTTTTGAATCCTTTTCTCTTAATAATAATCCCATTCTCTTTTTTGTATTTTCTGTCACAAACATTATCTTTATCTTGCATCGCTATAATTTCTTTTTTGTCCAATAATAAACTTACATGTTGATTAAGATAAGCAACAGGATTTCGTGACAACATGTCCGCTTCGACATTTGTAGAACCTTTTTGATACTTGATCTCATAATCGAACATGCTAAGTTTTAAAGACCATCGAAAAAGTCTACCTCTTAGATTTTTAACATTCTTTAACCATACCAGAGATGCATGGTCGGTATGGATTGTGAATTTAGTACCATGAAAATAGTGATAAAATTTATCAAGAGTATCTATGATAGCAAGGCATTCCAATTCAGTTATAAAGTAATTTTGTTCATAACTCTTCAAAATTCTAGAATGGTAAGCAATAGGATGCAAAAAATTATCTTTCCCTGGTTGTTTTAGAACTGCACCTACTGCTACCTGAGAGGCATCTACAAACATGTGGAGGGGTAATTTTGGGTCATAAATTTTTAGAATTAGTTTTGCAATTAGAGTATTTTTTAATTTCTCAAAAGAGTTTTGACATTCTGAGTTCCATTCCCATATTGTGTTTTTCCTAAGTAATTTATTGAGGGGGTATCTAATTTCAGCATATTTATCTATGAATTTGTGATAAACATTAATGGAACCTAAAAATCGTTGTAGTTCTTTAACATTTGACATTCTGAGTTCCATTCCCATATTGTGTTTTTCCTAAGTAATTTATTGAGGGGGTATCTAATTTCAGCATATTTATCTATGTTTTTGTGATAAACATTAATGGAACCTAAAAATCGTTGTAGTTCTTTAACATTAGAGGGAGGTTTCAATTTTTTAATTGTCTCAAGATTGGTATTAGCTGGAGTTAAAGTCCCATTGATGATCTCATAGCCTAAGAAATTAATTTAATTTTGATTTAGTTTACATTTAGAAAGTTTAAGTTTAAGGTTTTCTAGTTTACAGATTTCAAAGATTTTTGCTAAGTGATTTAAATGTTCTTCTAGAGAGGAGGAGAAAATTATGATATCGTCGAAATAATGGCAAGCAAAATCAATTTTATACTTATTGAGGATTCTTCTAATGGTTCTATTAAATACTGGGGGCCCTGTCTTTATACCAAAGGGGAGCACCAGCCATTCGAAGAGGCCAAAATTGGTGGCAAAAGCTAATTTTTCTGTATCGGATGGATGTATTGTGCCAGTAGCCAGAGGCTAAGTCCAAAGTGGAAAAATACTGGGCACTACTCAATTTGTCTAAAATTTCATCGATACGAGGTAAAGGTTCTGCATCATTTTTAACTATTGCGTTTAATTTCCTATAATCTATACATAGTCGGGTCTTTTTGCCTTCTTCTCTTTTCATAGCCAAGGTGACAGGGTCAGAATAAGGGCTATTGCTTTCTTTTATGAGACCAGCCGCTAATAAAGATTGAACTTGATTTTTTATTTCTTTTTCTTCTAAGGGGGAAGTTCTGTAGGGCCTCAAAGATATAGGTAGGTCAGATTTTAGTAAAACGCGTTGTGGCTCAATATTTATCTTACCCACATCATATTTATGTTTTGCAAAAATATCCCTATAATTTTGAACTATTTTCCTTAAATCCCCATTTTCAATTAAATTTATTTCCCCAATTAAATCTGAATCATAATCATTAATATCGCGAAAATTTTGAGGAGTCATTGAACTTCTGTAATCAGGCTGCACGTTACAATCATTGTAATTAGCTGCAAAAAAGTCCTGAATATTCACAAAATTTTCATTAGTATATGGTGATACTTTGTCACCATTATATCCATTTAAACTCTCATTACTATCACCATTTGTTAATAACTCATCTTTACATGAAATAATATCTTCATTATAAGTTGTTATCAAGTTAACATCATTAAATAAATTCAAACTGTCAAGTGATCTCTCATCATGTATGGATATACTCCTATTTATAATCTTCCTTCCCTGTTTTACTGTACAATTCTTACAATTTATATTTAAATTAAATTTAGAACATTCTTTTAACCCCAAGATGCAGTAATCCAAATCTGTATCGCATACTAAAAAGTTAACATATTTTTGGATTTTACCCACTTTAAGAAGAATACTACACTTTTGATTAATTTGTAAAAATCCCTTTGCCTGACCAATAGTAACTGGAGGAACAATTTCAATTTTAGCATTCAATTTTTTAACAAACTTTAATGGTAAAATTGCGATAGTTGAACCGGTATCGACGACACATGGTAAATTATAATTATTCGTATATCCATACACAATTAATTGTCAAACATTAGGAGTACCAATTGGAAGAGTATCAGAGGGTGTTGAGTTGTTATTAAAAATATACTCTTTTTCCCAGTGAAAAGCATTCATTACACCCTTGTTTACACAAATTCTACATGGCCTAGATGGGTACTGGTTCTGAAAATAATTGTTTTGTACTCTGTTTTGGAAATTTCTAGGTCTTTGAAAATTATAGTTTGGTCGAGGAACCCAGTTTCGAGGAGAATTAAATTGATTATTGGGCCGATTTGACTGAATCCAATGCCTAGGAGTATTAATTTGTTGAAAATTTGGTCTATTAGGCTGCACACTATATCGAGGAATGTCAAAATTAGTTGCATTAGGTTTACTTGGTAATGATGGACTTGTAACAGCAGGGGTGGAAACTTCCACAAATTGCTTAACAATTCTATACCATTCTGTCGTACTCTCAGGAGGGTTAACAATTAGATAATTTTGATATTCTGGTTTTAAACCATCGGTTAATCCTTGTAGTAATATAGTTTCACATAAATGCAATTTCCTACCAATTTCAATTTTCTTTCTAAAATAAGTTTCTAAGTTACTTAAACTATCCAATTTCAAAGCAGAAAATTCAGAAAATTTCGGGATATTTACCCTAATAAAATTCTCAGTTAAGATATCAGCTATCTGTTCGTATTTAGTGCAATTAAGGCAATTATTAATGTAAATCTTAAGAGCTTCTCCCTTTAAATTTTGAGAAATATTTTTAAACTTCCAATCATCATCCTTCTTTTCTTTTTCACAAGCATCATCAAAGTATTTTAACCACGCTTGTATCTGAACTCCTAAATCTGGATCAAATGCTATAAATTTTGGTTCTGCCATACTATTTAATCTAACAAAAGAGTTAACTCGATCTTCTTTTAAATATCCGGATCTTAAAAACATTAAATGTTAAACTTATAACACTATATACCATACAAATAACGAAATAGATAAAATAGTAAATAAATATGTAATTTACGATCTCAGTAACATTTTAAAATAATAGAAATTTTTTTTTATGAGAATATCTGTTCTTAAAACATGAAAATATAAAATTTATACCGCTGTCTTTAACATTATGATGACGTATCATACTAAATCATCAAATAAATTAATTAATTAACCTTAACAACACTTAAATATTTGTATACAACTATATTTGCAACAGAAATAATTTTTAAAACAGTAATCTAATCAACACATAATAGCATTTAAACCCTGTAATTTTCAGAGTAGATTAAAACTTAGTTTGCTATTAAATAAACAATGAAGAACAAGAAAAATAAAATATTTTAAAAATAACAAGTAGTAAATATCAACATATAAAAATATCAATAAATAAAAATACCAACTTACAGTCATTCTGGACATTTTTCACAAGAAGATTTCGTAAATCAAGAAAAAACTTTAATTTCCTGACAATACCAGTCGTACACTTTCCTAATCCCTTAGGATCAACTTTACGAAATCTTTTTATCACCGAAACTTTCGTGCATTGGCTTACTGTAAAAAGACGTCTCCGGTCAGAACAAAAGTATGAAAATGTTCCATCGCTCGATAATTCCTGCAAAAATTAAACTCGAAATCCATTGAAACACAGATAAAAAAAATCCTGTCCGACTAAAATAATTCTGTGGTGATTTTTAAGGCCGAGTTGCTTGAGTAGTAACATTTTTTAATAAATGTTTTTTTTTAAAAATAAGATGGGCTCTTTTCACATAATCAACCGAAGAGGAAGTTCCAGCACTCCACATTAGATGGCGTGTGTATGTAATCATAATCAAGCATCTCATTCAAGAACACAGAAGTTTTTATTCTGAAGCGTAAATTGACATCAGGGAAGAATCTGCTTTCACTCGAGTCCTCTTTTAGTTTCAATCACGGCTCCCACTACAGCAGAGCACGATGGCCATTTATTTAAAATAAACATTCCGCAGGCATATAAGAAAAAACATACTGGACTCCACGCCAATACCAGGCAGAGATTCCATCATTAACCTAACAAATCAAACTTCGAACTAGCGTCTCTCTATTCGAATGTTCTTAAACGAATACGTCTAGCTTTCATCAGTGCATCACATCTTCGGATCTCCGAATAGAATGCTCTCCGAAACGGAAAAAGCGACGATATATTCTTTCAGTAAGAGTAGGAATACATGGTCACGTGCGCCAATCGTGAGCTGGGATCTAACCGGGATTCTTTGCGCTGGCTCCAGAATATGGTAATAAAATGGTTTCCGCTAATTTTTGGCGCGAAAGAAAATTCTCGAAAGTTCCATGATGTTCGATGATTTAGCTATGACCCAGAGTGTTTTAGGTTAATTGATTATCGTTAGTTAATTGGTTCGAGAATATGGAATGATTTTGACTTTTAGGGAAAGAAAAAAAAGAAAAAGAGAAATGGTTTATCGAATTTGGAACATAGCCAGAATGGGATTAGAATAAATGCTTTTACATTTTAAAATAAGAAAAAGATTTTATGATCTGGCGAATTATTTTTAATATCGGAACTGATTAAAATAAATACAGTCTTTTTAGGAATTTAGAAAATTAAAAGGGAATTATGCGGATTTTTTAAAGTATGAATATTAGGGAGTTTTATAATTTAAAGATAAAGACGCGATTTATTGAACTAATTAGCAGCCATTGAAATATTGAATTTAGATATGAGGTTTTTTCGGAATACATAGAGTTAAAATATTTTAATAAACGGAGGAAATAAATATTATAGAGTAAGTTAGACTAGGATGGAGTAAAAATACTTTGGTTTATCGCGATAAATTTTAAATTTTGTTTTATATATTTGCAATAAATATGGAAATAACTCTCAAATTTTGCAATTCCGGCTGAGTCAAAGAAAATTCTTTTCGAAAAATAAATATTTTTAAACTAAATTTAGCGTTCGTCGTCCATATTTAATGGTGTAATGCACCAGATGATCGGAATGCAATGATTTTGGCTTCGTGAACGCCTAAAAATATTGTAACTAAGAGCAGGGGGGATTCATAATCATCTCTATTGTCTGTTGAATAATAACGTATTCTTTTGTAAAATCGAGTATGATATCTCCGTGTCATCGCCGATACTGCTCATGAAAAATTGATCATCAATTCCAAAAGTGTATTTTGAAACGTCTATATTGACCAGACCTGTAAAAATCGTTTAAATGATCGTCTTTCCGGTACTGAAGATGTAACAATGTACGCTTCAAAAGCTAACATTAATTCACCTGTATGGTATCTGAAAAACCTGTATAAGGATCTGTTTCTAATTTTCGTTCTAATAAAACGCAGATTCCTTTTAATCTTTCTGTATTTGACGCAGTGATGTCACAGCATTAAGCGTTTACTGTAAGATTGTACTGAATGACTTACTCGATAGAAAAATTATTTTAGTGGAGTAGGTTGACGAAAAAATACTGTTTGAGAAATCACCATATGAGCACAAAGATTTAATTTTTCGCATCTTATATTATGGAATAATATTTGGAACATTTGTTTTTAGAAATTACTTTGTTACATGCTATTTGACTTGTTTCACTTCAGTTCAAATATATGTTATTGCGAAGTTTATTCTTTAACGCCATTATTAAGCTTTAAAAACACGGGCTGCGTACTGAGTGCCTCACTCAGTAAAAAAAACAATTGTGAATCATAAAATAATTACCTGATTAACATTTGCACTTCATTTACCCTCTTCTCAAAATCCTTTTGATGTTCAACTAACGTTTACAGATGAAGTTCGCGTTTTTTCTGCTCTGTTTCTTTTTTTAATTGGCAAATCACTACTGGTGTACGGAATATACAGTCTGTGTATTTATGTAATATATATTTTTAACGCAATTATTAACATTTACAGACACGGGCAGCGGACTGAATGCCTTACTCAGTGAAAAAACAGTTGTGAATCTTAAAATAATTACGTGATTAACATTTGTGCTTCATTTACCCTCTTCTCAAAGTCCTTTTGATGTTCAACGAACGTTTAAAGATGAAGACCGTGTATTTATGTAATATATTATATTTTCTTAATTAATAAAACTTTTAAAAAGAAAATTTGATATCTATTATTTTTATACTAATACTGCACATTAGATATTGCATTAAACATGGATATCATTAACAGTTGTTATTCAGGCTTTAAAAACCGATGACGCCTAGAGTGCGCCGCCCATGTCAGGTTCAAACAGACGGCGTTCTTAGGTGTCGGTATCAATGATGTGGTATGTCGGACTCTTTGATATTTTATGACTTTCTTAGCATGTCTAAAGGTCAGAGGTCAAGAGCGGGACCCGTTGACAGGTCGAAAAACACCCATTTATTTTGTTAGAACTCCCATTTTTTTTTATCTATGACCACAAAATGATTCGAGAAAAATGGGTTTTATATATGGCTGTCTCAGGACGACTTGCTCAGGAAGGATATGAACTGACCTTATCTAAAAATTCCAAAATTAGGAAAATCGAAATTCACACCATAAATAACAATTATAAATTTTCGTTTCTTTTTAATCACAGAGTGTCTACCATTAAATAAATCTAAGATTTCTATCCCGATATTCTGGTATGAATTCGGAATACCTGCTTAAAAAAATCCACTAAATTGGCTACACTAATGATAGCATATATGCTACCATGGGTTAACAGTTTGTATTACCGTTTTGGTCGCGGGATGATGTAATACTGACCACTCAGGCATCACCTACACGACATTTCGCTTATCGCTCTAAGCATATCCCTCCCTATCGTTGCTAATATGTGTCAGTATGATATTTTACACACCTTTTATTGCATGGCTCATATAATTATTTTTCTTGTAGCAAAAAGTGGTATTTATATATATTTCTTATACTTGTCAAAGACATTACAATGTATATATATATATATGACAATATTCACAGTCTCTGGGCATCAGTTATAATTATGCGGTTGACAATTTTTTTTCTTCGCGTTAGTTTTAGATCACTGAAAAAAAAGTTACTGCTAAAAAATATCGAGATTAAAAAATAAGGACTATTCTTGCATATATAGAAAAATAATTTATTATTAAAGTGTGTAAATCATTTATTTAAAAGGCATTTATATTACCTATTTTAGGCAATTTGACTGTTTTTGTTTTCTTAAATGAATAATATAAAAAAAATTGCAGAAATAATTTTGCTTTATTATTAATGTGCAGTCTTAGTTGTTAGCATTTTTACTGCGCTTGAAAAATCAAAATTAGCATGCTATGCACTTAAAATCTAAATTTATACAGAACAACATATTAGTTTACATTTAAGAAAAAAGCTATTCAGATTTCTTCAAAATTCATGCATCATAATCAGAAATAAACAGAATACTACGAAATATTTTCTAAAATCGCAGTAACTTCAGGAATAAAATGTAATTTTTGTTTAACGAACAATATTTTCAAATATGTCAAACAAATATAGACCTCCGAGCGCATATGCAATAATTTTTTTTTCTTTCGATAGCATGTTTTCATCTTTTTTTCAATAATTGAATTTTACATGACGTTAAAATCAAACAAAATTTAAGTTTTTCTCCACTAAAATTTGTATTTTAAATTGCAAATTGTGTGAATTCATGAAAATAATACGCTTTCTGGAAGATAAATGAATAAATGGTGTTTTGAATAAAAATCCTCTTCCTCGTGGAGGTTGAGATCTTTCTCATGCAAAGTATTATGTAAATTTATTCAAAATCAATGGAAATTTATAAATCTTTATCAAAAGATTGTATAAGAGAACATTTTTAGAGGATTATTTTATACTGTGTTTACCAGAAAGTATTGAAGATTTAAAAACAGATAATTCATAATCAGAATACATAAATGTTCAATGTATATTTCCTAAATAAGAAATTTTTTTTTTATTCTAGCTCAGTGAATAAACATACAGCGGTGATATTTGTAAATTAGAGATCGAAACTATATTTAACAGTTAAGTATTTTTTTTTTTTTAAATCGGATTTCTTGAAAACATTTTCCATTTTTGTTACGTATTTATTAAAAAATACAACACGTCGTGAGTTATTCTATCATAAATACTACGAAAATTTTATATTATAATATAGAATATGTACTATATCTATATATACAGGATGTCCCATAAATAGCTCCCAAACTTTCCACAGCGAGATTCCTCTTTCGGAGTATATAAAAAAATGCCCAAAGAACTGTACCTGTACGATCCATAGTTTACGAGAAAAATACAAAAAACAAAGTATGACGTCACAGCCGGTGCAATAAAAAAATATTTTATTTGGCACATCAACATCAGTATTTGCAAATTATAAAGGCAGATGTTCAAAGTGTCCGCCGTGCATATCGAGGCAGGCTTGAGCAACGCTCCCTAGAGAAGAAAGCCATGACACGCGTCACGAAAACGTCACACCAAGCAGGCAAAACAAAGAAAAAAATTCGAACAACTTGCATCTATCGATTTCATTGGCTCATAGAATTAATAATTATAGTTTACGACTAATAGTTAATAATTCCACGAGCCATCGAAATCGAAATATGCGAGTTGTTCGAATTTTTTTCTTTGTTTTGCCTGCTTGGTATGACGTTTTCGTGACGAGTGTCAAGGCTTTCTTATCTAGGGGGCGTTGGCTTGAGCGTACATGTCGCAATATTCACGAACGAAATACATGATAACCATGCGAAGAATACCGGTAACTGCAAGATGCAGTCTTTTAAATATGAGTGCAACGGCGGCTTAGCGTCATTCCACGGCGCGCGCATACATGACACGATATGCGCAGCGAACGTTTTGAACGTTATCGTCTGCAGAGATATGCAAATACTGCTGTTGATGTGTCCAATACGGTGTTTTTTCCTTGCATCGGCTGTGACATCATACTTTGTTTTTCGTATTTTTCTCGTAAACTATGGATCGTACAGTTACTTTTTTTGGACATTTGTTATGCACTCCTAACGAGGAATCTGGCTGTGCAAAGTTTGGGCGCTATTTATGGGACACCTTGTATATGTGGGAATGAGAAGTAACGGCGACCATGATAGGGACTTAATGAAATAATAATAATCACCAGCCACAATGAAAGTAAGCATGAATATGAGTTCACGCTACACAACGATGAACAATGAACGTGTGAACGATTTAGATTCTTCTATTAACTTTTATAGATTTTAGTCACAGTTGTTGCTGGTTATTTTAAGCAAGGCTCAGGTAAACTTGCAAAACTACGTCTTAGTAAACGACTGAAAGTCAGTAATGTTTAATACGTAATGATAATATAATTGTATGTTGAATATATATTTGTATATTTTGTCATAATTATATGCAAATGCTGTTTGCACTAAAATTATTGTCAGTATGCGCGGTTTTCTTAACAGAAGAAATTGTTGCACTCTAAAAGTCACAGAAAGATGGCGCTATAACAAGACTTTATCTTCGGAAAGTGAGCAAATGAGTATGATTCTAGAACTAACTAGTTGTTGGATCATACTATTTGATTGAATCATGAATTTGAAGTGTAGAACAAGTTACAGCGTATTAGAAATCATTTTCATTTTTACGTGTTTGTAGTGTGATATTTCGAAAAGAACTCATTGCTGGTTATCAGTTTACGGAATTCGTAGGCAAAATTTGTGAATAATTTGTAATACATACCAGATTGACGATTCAATATATAGGGGATCCACAGAGTACTTGTTGCGTTTTAATCATCCTCATTTGCATACCTTCAGCAGAAGCATTCACGTTAGAGTCCTCTATCGGTGAGTTCTTCAACTACAACTTTTTTTACTCTTAAAATAATGCCACATCTTCAGAATACCTTTAGTACAAACCACACTTCAATATGATTATTGTTCTTTTTTTATGAATTAAAACTTTTTTGGATATTCCTGCTGTACATTGGTGTCTCATTATTATCACCTATGCATGAGCAGATTTTACGTAAATTCGTAAATATAATATTCAACACGTAAATGCATTACAGCGTTCCTCACATACGCATAGTAGACATAATGATAAAATGTATATGTCAATAAAATAAAGCTTTCCCTTTCAAAATTGTCCGAATCTTGTATTTTTGAAAATCTTAAAATCTTAAATACCTCAATTGTCGCAGAAACATGATCGAATAAATGTCATAAAAGAGGTAAAAATTCCTTTTGCATAAAGATTTTTTATTTAAATTGCTGTTATAAGTTATGAAATAAATAACATATATATTTTCTTTTTTTGTAAGCAAGACACTAGATAACATAGCAATAAAAAGTAGATGTTGGAGACAAAATAGGAGGCTTTACCATAACACAAATATTCTGAAAATTTGGGAACATCTCAGTGACTCTCTCAATTCAAATGATAACTGATGCATATATTGTGTAAATCTTTAATGTTTTTATGAAATTATGGAAATTCCAAAAAACGGAGAAATATACATTTGTTGTAAAATGACAGACATGATCAATGGTTTGTAAAAGTATGAAAAATAGTAGAATTTACCATGCATCATTTATATAAATATTGAATTTATTACTTTATTTTCAAACATTTTTAGTAAAAGATTTTTTGAGATGGAATATTACGATATTTTAAAATTGCATGATATGTTTTATTTCGTGGGTTGATATTTGTTATACTGTAGATATATGTTTTAAAACTGATTACGATAATATTTTCATGCCCTAGTAAGTTTATCGGCAATTTTTCTTTTTGCTGCAAAAGTAAGAAGATTAATTTAGTAACTTAAGGATTTATGTTTCTATTTTATGCAAAATTTATTTGCAATATTTTTTTTTTCTCTTTGTAAAAACGATCAATCTTTAGTCTTGAGATAGTGAGATAAACAGAAAGAATATCAATCTGAACCAATCCCTTTTATATTTTTTCATTAAAAAGAAAATCTTTAATTTCATCACAGATAACCCAAATCAGAGACGGCAAAATTATGGCACGCGTACCTTTTTTGGCACGTGAAATAATAATTATAGCACGGCATTGATTGGGATTCTAAATCAAGATATAGTGGCTTTGTACAAAATGCACGAATTTAGATAAGCTGATCCTGTCTAAATTCGATTGATTGAGAATTGGATAATTTTCATTGTGGCTTACTAAATTGCAATCTAGTACAACATGGGTTTGCAAATTTATAAAGTACAATATTTGAAAAGTATTAAAAGAGAAACATTAATAAACATTATAGGTAAAAATGCTGATGATATAATTACGACAACTTGGAATGTAATTCATGATTTATTTAAACAGTCTGGCTTTTCACATTTCATTAATTGTTCCGTCTTTATATACTTCAAAGTCATTAATTTCGCAAATAAATAATATAAAAAACTGAAATTGAAAGCACTTGCCCAAATAACGCCAGTTCAAATTCATTCTCTTACAATTAACTAAATGTGAATTTGACATTAATTATTTTTCATCTAAGATACAACAATAGAAATCGCATTAATAATTTTTTATTAATTTCTAAAATAAATGTGGTTTTTACAGCGTAATACCTACTTGTATATTACCCATATGTTTTAAATCCTAATAAGTACCTTTCAATTGATTTTAATTCCCTATTTTTTGATCGACTAAATTTGTTGCTTAGTTATTGTCATAAGGTTTTTTTAAACAATTCGCGCGCGGATGTAAAAACGTTCGACACCCATGACCAAGATCATTAACGATAATTCGGCTTCTATGCGTAGTACAAGGTCGAGTTCTGGAATTCTACATTATGTTTTGCTTTGAAATGTTTCTGTCTAAGCAACCGAACCTCCTAAAACCATGTTGTTCCTTTAATGCATGAATTATTTTTTAATTGATTAGAAACATATTAAATATATAATTTTATTTTAATTGCCCCCTTAAACCTCGCTGACACATCCGTCGCCCGTCTTCTCCCGCTAGTGATTAGCTGAATAATATCCTGTCCCGCCCAGCATTTCTAAACAAACTGAAAAATATGTTTAATTTCTTAATGGATCTATCTAACGTGATCCGCTCATGAGCTATGATGGACTTCATTCCTGGTATCAAGCATCTTTCATTCATAAAGCGCCATTTTCACTGCCGTATGGGAGGTATGTCCCCGGCAGAGATATACCTGTTATGTAATTTAAGAATGTTTGACCTTGGCATGTCACTTTCCACACCACCGCCTATCGCGTTCTCTAGCGGATTCATCTCCGGCTGTAATATGTATTTTTTAAGACATTAATAAAGGGACTGGGAGGGACAACTATGCTCTACAGATCTGGTTCCCAATCTGGGCAGTCCCTATTAGGTATTCAAAATAAAATAGTTTATTCAGAACAAATAGTGTTGATATTTAACTGTTAACTGCTGTGGCAGAATTGTCGCTTTGCTACTGTGAGCGGTCTCTGAGACCGCTTGATCGAAAGATGAATGACTCATAGGATATCGTTTATGTACTAAACTTTATGTAAGGACTATTATAGCTAAAATTTACTTATTCAAAAGTGTGTAGTGGTATTACAAGGGCTCCAAAAGAAAATAATATTTCACTAGTATCTATAGTTAAACTGAAAATTGCAAAATAAACAGTAATAATTGAAAACAAGTTGGAAATTGTACGTCAAACGTTACAAACGAGGTGCGTTCGTACGCACGTTTTAGAATTAAATTCATGATATCCCGTGCGTAGAACGGGCTAAACAGCTAGTTAAGTATATATTTTATGACACTGTTCATACAAATATCTTAACTAGTTATATAAATATTCAGATATATATGTATCAGCTAGTTATATAAATATTCAGATCTTGATGATTTTTAATTCTGTGAAATGAATTATATCGTCTGCAGATTAATTTCTGTAATAAAATAAGTATCTCGGTCGCTTGACGATTTAACATCCATCGGAAGCTCCTCTAACAAAAAAGCACCGATTTAAAAAAAAAAATCAAATTTCTTAATAAATATTTTTATTAATATCTCCTAAAGTTTTGATTCGATTTTAATAAAATTTGAAATGTCTCGACAAAATTCTGCAAAGATAATATATTTTAAATTGCAAACCATTTGGTTGGGTAGTTTTTGCGTTGTTATATGCGGACGGACAGACAGACGGACGGACAGACAGACAGACGGACGGACAGACGGACGGACCAAACGACGACTATAGGTGCTACGTATTTATATAATTACGAACGCACCTAAAAAGCAGCTGTCTGTGATACCTCTGACAGTAGTTAAGGGTTTTAAAAAATTATATTTGTTGCAAAATTATAAAAAAATATTATATCAAGTTTACAAGCTGAAAAAGTTTGATTACAAATTTGATTAATTAGTTTTTTCTAAACTTTCGACGTATTAACGCAGGATAGAAACACAACCGTCTGAATACAAGGCCTACGCTCTAACACAAAAATGGCGACTGTCGTTTGCGGATTTTTTTCAGTCTCTGTACGGCGCCTTGAATCTGTATACTTTTTTTTTTCTAGAAAGTAACTGTACAAATTCTAAATAAAAAAATAATAAAACCACCTACAACAGCATATATTTATGTGTTACAGTGAAGGCCTAGTACTCAGAGGGCTGTGGTAGAAAGTAAAATAACGTATTTGGACATATAGATCCATTTATATTTCTTCTGTAGATCAAAGAGCAGAAATCCTTTAACGAAATATTCTCTCACGTAAAACAGAAACAAATGTGATTTTCCAGATAAATATTTGAAAAAAAAATTATTCTGCTATGTAATGCTTGTAAATTCACAAACAATATTGAACATTGTGTGCAGTTTAAATGTGATAAAGGAATAAAAGTGAAACATACGCAGTTCTCTGAGGGTTCCAAAGTAGCACAAAACGTATGACTAATTGTTCGCTAATTGTTGTAATGACTTGGCCTACAGTAACAAATGTGTGCCTGGCCGTACCATTGGATAACGAACCTATTGCTAACAAAGGCCCAACTGTAGTCGAATCTTTAGCTGCCCAGATATGCTCCAAATTGGAGATGCTACTATACACTACCATTTCCTCGCAATTTCCAAAAACTGCTAACGATGGGCCAACAAACTGTGCTATTTATTCAACAATCTATGCATATACACATGAAAATTTTTATACAGAGAATATAAAACAAAATAGAAAACTTGAGAAAAGATGTTTGATGTCATGATAAAGAAGATGCGATCGTATAAATCATTCAATGAAATGATCGATACGTTTGTCTGGGTAAAAACCAGTATTGACAAATTTGATAAAATCTGGTAGCCAGCAAAAAATTGTAGTCACCAGTAAAAATATCCGTCCCTCGTCATTGATTTTCAGAAAACAGAAAGGTTTTTCATGAATTAATGGAGAAAAATAATAACAAGCATAGTTTTGTACATAATTAGTTACATAGTTTAGAATAATACACAATTTAGAAAGATAATATCTAAGTTTTCTGATGAAACGTATCAAAATTATACAGCTCTGAAAAAAAAATAGAAAGAAAAGAAAATAAATACTGTAAAAGCTGAATTAATCGGTATGTTCGGAAAATGCTGATTACCACTTGCTTCAAATGTCTGGATAGTTGAGTCTGAGTGCTACAAAATTCATATCTGATGGATAAAATAATTGATAAAATAGTGAAGCAAGAAAACGATTTTTTGCGTATTTTCCTGTCAATATCAATAAAATTATTCAAATTTTATTATTTTAAAATTTGCAATTGATGAATTGATTTTTGACAAATTAAAAACAAAAGCCCAAAATATTATTGGTTTCGGTAGAGTTTTTAAGCTTATTTCTTAAAATTGTTGGGGGGGGGGGGGGAGAAAAAGGCCGTTTGTGTTCATTTCTTAGGTCAGTTTTTATACAAATAAAAACTGTCGCCAAATTAAATAACTTGGTCGCCAGATAAAAATACTTGGTCGCCAGAGGCAACCTGGCGACCGCCGTTGTCAAATCCTTGTGAAAACAATTAGTGGATGAGCACTTTATTTATTACAATGTAATCCAGTACATTGTAATTTTTATTGGGAAAATGTTCCTCAATGTATTGCGTTAAACCCAATTTCTACAGCGTAGTACTGAGTTTTTCGTACCATAAATAAATTTAAATGTTACTTATTTCTTTGACGGCAACTGGTTTTCAATGAATGAAATTTTAAACTTTGACCCGGCCCTCTGTCATTATCAAAACACAATAGACGATATGCTAGCTAGAAAATTACTTAGCTCGATGAGACGAATAGAATGAGCTATAAAAATCGAAATTCGCCGCCACAGACTATATAGTACTTTTACTTGATATGGAAATAAAGCAGTATGCGTCCATGGCTTCATTGAACTTTTTCCAATTGTACACTTTCCACGAGTACAAAACAAGAAGTAGCGTGATTTATATGCATCTACAGCATCTTTATCCAAACCCTGAGATGTTCAGTACATCTTTTCCCAAACCACTTTATGCAAAATCTGATATATATAGAAATTACACGTCTCTGGTTTTCATGCCATCGCCTATGTCATTTTCTCTAAATTGCTCATAGCGATGTGGATTAGAATGATAGTACATAAAGCAGGGCAGACACTGGCGACTATTTTTATATTGTATTCGCACCACTATTTAAAAAAAACGCAGTATATATACTGCTTACACATGTTGCTAAAGTGTATGTGAAAAATTTTGTTTTGAGAAAGTGGTGGTAGATAGAATTAAAAAAAGTTACCAGTGGCCCTGATAAAAGTTTTCTTTGCAACTTTCACATACAGAAGTACAGGGTGGCCATAAAGTCGTTCCCTGATTACAATAATTTAATAATTGCCTAATTAAAATAAAAACTTATATAACTAGGCATATGCTTGTTTCAGTATATTGTAAACACATTTATGAAGTTTTTAATACAAGTACTTACGTCAGTAAATTTCGATGTGAGCACCCTTGGTAGTTCAAAGAATGTCAAGGCGGTGTTCCATTTCTCGCCACGTATTACCCAACATTTGGGTTGTCACACTAGACACAGCATCGGTGATTCTGACCTTGAGTGGATATCCCCTGAGTATTCAAAAATAGGAAAAACTTAATAATTGGATTTATTACAGTGTGCAGGTGAAGGATTTTTGTGTAAACTATCTTCAATTTGCTCTTCAAAGGGGCCTTGGATTCACCAAGCCATATGTCTAGGGGATCATCCATCCCGATTAAAACTTAAGATCATGACTTTTCTATAATAAAAATTTTAAAGTATTACATTCAATGGTTATTTCGTAATAATTTTTTGCAATCAGGGAAAGACTTTATGACCACTCTATATACCTGAGATGCCTCTGGTTGGATCTCGATAACTATTTTCCACACATGTATCTAATAGTAAAAGACAGGCTTTGTTTTCAAATTTCAAACACTTCCTTAATAATAGCTTAGAGCAGAGCTGTGCAAATTTGTAATTACAATTATGTGCAATGTAATTGCAATTGAATTGTACTATGTAATTGATTATAGTTACCCACAGTCAAGCACAGAAATTTCGTCAAATAATGGGATGGGGGGATGGTGGTTCTGGTTACAGAGCTGCAAGACTTTTTAACAGGATGTAATTTAACTGTAATTAATTACATACAATTAAATTGTAATTACATTACAGATAATTATAATTACAAATTTGCCCAACTCTGACTTAGAGGAACCGAGTTGGGTGTTTCTGTTGGCAGTCATGTTTCTCTCAAAGATAAAGTCATTTTTCAGATGAAAAAGTTATTCTTTTATTTTTCTTAAATCTGCTTTGTTTATGAAGAAAAGATTTTCATCATATGGATACCTCGAGGCTAACGAAAAAGACAAGATACCGCGGTGCATTCCACTTATCTTTTTTTACAGACCGCTAGAGTGACGTGATGCTCTTTTCGTCCACCTGCATTGGTGCATTCGAGCATCACGTGACTCCGGCGGTCTGTAAAAAATGATAAGCGTAAAGCACCGCGGTAGCCTTTCATTTTCGTTAGCCTCGGATACCTGCGTTCACATTTTTAATCCGGCATACCTACTCTGGTGGATCTTATTCATAAAAATAAAATTTTTCAGGAAGCAAAGAAATTTTTTTAAATCCATGTATATGTGAATAAAAATTCTGTAAAACTAGCTGCTTTCATTTTATTTTTAGTATAAATATGTTTTTATATCAATTTTCTTATTTTAAACAAGTGTGTACTATTTTACTTTGCTTTGCTAAAGTATATATATAAACTATAGCATCATTATTTGAACACTGTTTTTCTTTTCCTATCACATGAAACCTTAACATTTTCGTTTATTCGTTATGTGACCGATTTTTAGAATAACAAAATTTAGATTTATTTTAATAAATACTCATATTCTCAATTAAATTTATTTGTAACGAATGTAGTAAAATTCCTTTTGATAACAATTTATGTTAAAACTCTTGGTATAAAAACCTACGAAATGCTCCACTTAAAACTATTTGAATATTTATTTCACTAAAAGTTTTGTTTCACAACAAAAATGTAAACTTTATTCCATAGAAAAAAAGTCCTGTAATTATAAACTGCATTTAAACTAGTGCCTTATTACACGAATATTATTTATTACCATACTCTTATATTCATCTAACAAAAAATAACTAGACTGCAAAACAGTTGCTATGATTCTATTTGGTAAGTTCATCCAATTACGCTCGTCATGCCAGCATAATTAAGTAAAATTTACAAATTAAACTCACTGAGCAAATACACTTAGTTACAGAGTAAATTGCGTAATATATTATGAGATGAAACTACCAAATTAATTTAAACACAATTTTCAAATTGTTGTATAAACATTTTAACCTAGATACACTTTACTATTTCATATCTATTCAAATAGATATACAGGGTGGTTATAAAGTCTTTCCCTGATTACAAAAAAAAAACATTACGAAATAACCATTGAATGCAATACTGTAAAATCTGTATTATGGAAAAGTCATGTTCTTAAGCTTTTTTAGTCCAGTCTGTACCGTCGTTCGTGAGTTCCTTCATGATAAATCTGCTGGAAGATGATCAGACGCGATGGACCAACTCCTCTAGAATTCTTCTTTTGGGGGTACGTAAAGGACAGAGTATTTGCAACACCAGTAAAAGATATTGAAACACTCAAGGTAAGGATCACATATGCTGTGTCTAGTGTGACAGCCTAAATGTCGGGAAAAACGTGGCAAGAAATGAAATACCGCCTTGACATTCTTCGAACTACCAAGGGTGCTCACATCGAAATTTACTAACGTAAGTACTTGTATTAAAAACTTCATAAATATAACTCATTTTTAGAATAACAAAATTTAGATTTATTTTAATAAATATTTAATATTTGCAACTAAATTTATCTATAATGAATCAAGTAAAATTACTTATTAGACTTATTATTTTGACATATTAGACTCAGTTATTAAAATGACTTACGTACTTTATTAGACACACGGCAGTGTGTCAGCCAAGTTCATCTGGCATACTAGTGTGTTATATTACACGAACCATTTCGAGCTGTTTTCGTCAAATTTCGACACTCTACTAACTAAAAATCTATTTGACCTACGTACTTGTAAGTTTAGATGTGTAGTAAGGCCCCCTTAGTTATCCAGAATCCAAAATTTTATAAATAACTCATAATTAGTTTCCGAGATAATGATATTTTAAAATGTCTGATAATCGATAATTTTATCACTGTCTCACTCATTCATCAAAAAGATCTCATATATCTACTGCACCTTACAGACTTCAAATTTCGTATGAAGCTCGTTTACACTATAAGGAATCGAAAAAAATCTGAAAATCGATTAATTACCCACTTGAGGGTGTCCATTTTTACTTTAACGTTACGTCTATTAGGCGAAATTTTAATTTCACAAAAAAGTGCCAAATGTTGAATCCAGGCTGAACTTCCAGCAAAATCATCTGATTATCAGACATTTTTGGCTAATTTCAGATAATTAATTTTTTGAGTAATGGTGCATATAAAACTTACTTTTTTAGACACATTGTGAAAAAACAAAACATCTTGAGAGAATACATATGTCGAAATACACATATATTTCGAGACATCTGTAGTTGAAATTCGTCTAATCCCAGAATTAAAAATGTAAACAAAAGAGAGTCATTCCCATGATTCAAATAAATATTGATCATGGATGTGTGGCTACCATGGGTCTAAGAAGTGTAGCTGTGGACAACGGTGTCTCGGACTCTCAACGCCAGTCCTACGGGTACTCTATGGATTTCCGCTGCGGATAAAGGTACTCTACCGATTACCGCTGAGTATAAAGATAATGCTTGCAAAGGACTATCAAGTATCATTTCGATGTCTTTCGATAGCGACACGAACTTTCAAACTGTTGGATACGGAGTTTTGAAGATGCAAATTCTTGCTATGCTGTAGTTTCGGTGGACGAATTTCAATTTTAATAACTACTGTCTGTTTAGTTTCGAGTTTATGTGCTGTGTGTCAAATAAATGTTATAATTAAGCAAAAACTGCATTATCATTTTGTTTTTAATTATAGTTTGAGCCAATACTTTCTTTCACCAAATTAAAAACCTACATTAGTAAGGGCTAAAAGTCAGCCAAATTTTCTTGTTAGTGCTTGTTTAAATTTTATACTATTTGTTTGATATTATTTGGATAGCTTCGTCATTTTATTTGTAAATATGAATCGGACTGTTGATTTATATGTTAATGAGTCTGTAATGGTAAAATATAAAATTATGTCAGTATGATTATCGTTATTTCAGAAATAATAAAAATTTCGAATCAATACATTTCGTTTCAAAACAAACATTAAATACAGCAGTATTAAAATACAGATTTCTGCCGCAAATTGGCAGCCAAATATTTTGTTGTAGGGAATTTAAATTAAATTGAATTTGCCGGGTGAATAAAATAGTCACTTGTGAACACACTGAAAACTATTAAGTAAAGTGTTTAAGTATATTGTAACTGTACAAAAAGTAATGATATCTATTAAAAACATAATTGTGAAAAAAGGAGCGAAACTGTAAAAAATAAAAAAATAAAATGAAGTAATATGTAAGTGGGTGCCAAGGTGTCAAGTTCAAATAAAATTCACTCAAACTTACCTACTGAAAAATTATAGCTTTTTTTAAATTGTTTAAAAATAAAAATTATTGATAGCATATTAATAATAAATCTATAACTTGGCAAATTTTTGATAAATATTATGCCTAACTTTTTCATGTCTTAATAAAATGATGATGATAATATTAATAACACTGTCATTATAATAATTTTTAATATTGTTATTATTATAAACAAATGACTCGTGTTAAAGATTTGATAAACAAAAAAACACACATATACACTTCCGCTCGTCTTTGATTATCACTCTAACGACCTCCACTCCCGGAAAACTCAGTACAGACTAAGGCCTGACAAAGAGACAGATACACATACGCTTGTTCTTGGTCATCACTCTAGAGACTCCATCCCTTTCAGGAGCCTCAATACACTCAAATTAAGGCTTCCAAACATGAAATAACAAGTTTTGATATAATAATGTCATTAATAAAGATAAATGACTCTTAGGTAAAAACTTGCCAAGTTCTACATTTATTATTAATGTGCTATCAATAATTTTTATTTTTAAACAATTTAAACAATGCTATAATTCTTCAGTAGGTAAGTTTGAGGGGATTTTATTTGAACTTTTTTTCTTTTTTTTTAATCTTTATTAAAATTTTTTCTAAGATCAACAATTTTTTTTTAATCAAACTTAAAAAATAAAATGACATTCTATGACTGACAAATGATTAATACAAATGTTTCAGATTATGAATGTATATTTACTAGGTTTTTGAGTTTTCTGTTAAATAATGTTAATTAATAGACAGCGAGCCTAGCTTCCGAATCTAAACTGACATTCTGTGACTGACAAAGGAAGAACACTAATGATTCAAATGACGAATGCATATTCACTAGGTTTTTGGAGTTTTCTGTTAATGTTAATTGTCTATTAATGTTAATTATTATTAGACTGTAAACCTAGCCTGCGAATCAAAACTGACATTCTATGACTGACAAAGGAAGAACACTAATGATTCAGATGACGAATCTATATTCACTAGGTGTTTGGAGTTTTCTGTTAAATAATGTTAATTATATATTATTGTTAATTATACGATTAATTCACTAAGTTTTTGGAGTTTTCTGTTAAATAATGTTAATTATCTGTTAATGTTAATTATTAATAGACAGAGAACCTAGCTTGCGAATCTAAACTGACATTCTCTGACTAACAAAGGAAGAACACCTATGATTCAGATGACGAATGTATATTCACTAGGTGTTTGGGGTTTTCTGTTAAATAATGTTAATTATCTCTTAATGGAATTATGCGATTGTTAATGTTAAGACTGCGACCCTAGTTTGCGAACCTAAACGGACATTCTATGACTGACAAACGTACAATACAAATAGTTCAGATGACGAATGTATATATTTTGGAGTTTTCTGTTAAATAATGTTAACTATCTACGAACTATATATTCCTAAGCTAATGAAAGGATATTGACATGACTGTTTCAATAAATAGATACACGCTGATAACAGATGTACGAGAAACCTATTTTGAACAAATGACTTTTTTTTATAAACCAGTTGTTTTGCTTAAATCACATTTTTTTTTTAAATATCTCTTCAAATTCTTTTTAAAACCAACAAAAAACTTTAATCCATCTTGCAAAATAAAGTGACATTCTATGACTGACAAATGAAGAATACAAATGGTTCAGATGATGAATGTAAATTCACTAGGTTTTTGGAGTTTTCCGTTAAAGATACTCATCTGAAGGACTTTCATTGAAAAATTTTGATTACAAAAAAAAAGAAAGTTTACTGTGAATATTTAAATATAAATCAGTCGTAGTTTCTAATTTTTATCAAATAAGAAAGAATTACTTTATGTAATTCTAATTTTCAGTTTTTTCAGTTTAAACCTTCTTTATAAGACAAAAAGAAAATAATTAATCTTGCTAAATATACCGACAGTCTACGAATCACGAATGATTACGATGGCAAACACCCATTCACACTAGTTTTGGAAGTTTTTGGCTACTTTAAAAAGAATCAGATGTTTTTCAAAGTTCTGTTAGATAATTTGTAATGATGATGTTTTAAGCTGAAATTAGAAATACACATGCTTTTCCTTTTATTTTTTGCTAAAAAAATTTAAACCATGTAATAGGAAAAGGAAAGCATACGGTACAATTTAACTTTATAAAATCACAGTTCATATTTCTGTTAAAATATAATTAAATTTATTTGTTACGCTTAAGCGTCTTACAAGTAATTCATTAATTGAAAGTCAATATAATGTTAACTAAATTTCATTTAAAGACCGGAAGCTTTTCTTTAAATATCAGTTACTTTTTAGATGGGTTCAATGAATAAAATTAGATAAACGCCACGCAAAAATTTTACTTTTTATTAAATAAAATGTTTTGTGGGATTATATATGATTTAGTTAATGTCTCATTTTAAGAGATTAATTATTATATTTCAGTGATATTAACGCTACAAAGTAAAAAAAAATATATAATAAAACAATAAAATATTTTACATATATTATA
Organism: Maratus michaelseni; assembly: GCA_963931845.1. Lineage (NCBI taxonomy): Eukaryota > Metazoa > Arthropoda > Arachnida > Araneae > Salticidae > Maratus > Maratus michaelseni. The sequence continues at coordinate 349,649,159 of OZ007590.1, forward strand.
TATAAAACTAATTTCGTTGAGAATGTGAATAAATAAAAATATTTTAACATGCAACATAAAAACATGATCTTTTTTTTCTGTAATTAGAGTACGTTTAGAAATTTTTGCTGTTGTAAATAATTATACATTGCTTTAAATAAATATATTATGTTTTAAATACAGATATTTAACACATATTTCACATATACGTTTCATTAATTTAACTCTAGGATATACTATAGAAATCTCCAAAAGAAGGAATCATCCTTATTGATGATACACATTGTTCATCAGTTTACTAGTAACATATATTAACGATATTTGTTCTGCTCACAAAATAAATATCATTCACCATATTCATATCTGTGTACCTTATGTGTACACATGGTGTTGTCGAAAAGGCATTAACGATCCATTTGTCTCCAAAACACGATCCCCAGCCCAGAATTAATTCATCACCATGACATTTGCCAACTGAAGTGTTAATAAATAGCAGTACGACAGGAAAACACCTTTCTGAGATTGTATTTAGAAAAAGAGTTAGTAAGTTTATGCCGACGTGTAGATAGATTAGATATTTTCTTCTGTATTGCTTGGAATGTAACGAAAACTAACTTATGATTATATAAAATGTCTTTAATTGTTCAAATAGGAAATATATGGAGAAAGGCATAGCCCATTTTTAATTTCTTCGATCTATAATAGAAAAGTGTTGTAATTGAAAATATTTCGACTTCCGGGTTTCGACGGATTTTCATGTTTTAGGGGGTCAGAGAGCTCGAAAATGTCTGTCTGTTCGTGTGTGTATTCTCTTTGTATCATCGAAAAATATATGGAGTTATGGATAGAACTAAATTAAATTTCATAGATATATTTTAGGCTATGGCCAGTTGCTCCCAGTTGAATTTGGGGATATTACATAAGAAGGGGCGCTGTGATAGCGATTTTTGTACCATTTTCCTTATTGTATCATCAAAAAGTGTATCCAGATATGCATAGAATTGGCCCAAATTCCAAATATATATATTTGGCTATGGCCAACATGTCCCAGTTTAATTTGGGACCATTCCACCGGAAAATAGCGCTGTGATAGCCAGAGCCTGATTACCGACGGGGCACACTTCCCCCAGTAAAAAAGAATAGATTTTTTTCACTTATTCATGGCAGTAATTTTGCATGATAATAAGACGAATTTTGCATTTAATAAGAAGAAAATTTCTTTTAAATTTTACTGGTGGAAGTGTGCCCCGTCGGTAATCAGGCTCTGGTGATAGCGATTATTGAGCGATTTTCTTGATTTTTCGTAGTTTTGTTATACATTGGCTGCTCGTGCAGCGAAGGGTGCTTCGCAACTTGGTAATCTGGCAATTTGCAAGCATCGGACGTAGAACAGATTGACGAAAAATATTGATTTTATTGGTGTGTATCCTCTTTGTATCATCGAAAAATGTATGAAGTTATGGATAGAACTGAACCAAATTTCATAGATATGTTTTTGGCTATGGCCAGCCGGTAACAGTTGAATTTGGGAATATTACATAAGAAGGGGCGCTGTGATAACGATTTGTGCGCCATTTTCTTTTGTGTATCATCGAAAAGTGTATACAGGTATGAATAGAATTAACCCAAATTCCATATATACCATATATTTGGCTATGGCCAGCAGGTCCCAGTTTAATTTGGGACCATTCCGCCGTAAAAGAGCGCTGTGATAGCGATTATTGGGCGATTTTCTCGATTTTTCGTAGTTGTGTTGTATATTGGCTGCTCGTGCAGTGAAGGGTGCTTCGCAACTAGGTAATCTGGCAATTCGCCTGCATCGTACAACAGATTGACGAAATATATGGATTTTATTGGTGCTGTGATAAAGAATTTTTAAAGTATTAACATGCATGAGATAGAAGAAAGTTTTGAGAATTGCACACCAGACTAGTTTTTTAATTATGATAAATACAACTGAACAATGAAACTGAATAAGTAAGAAAAATATCTGATAATACACATGTGAACTTAAAAATTTGTAGCTACTTGAGAATGATAAATTTAATGTTCAATTTATAAAGATTGATTAGTTTTTTTTTCATGATGTAAAAGTTACACAAAATCTGACTGTCAATTAGGTGCTTATTAAAGAAAGTAGTACTAAGAATAGAAATTAATAAAATTATCCTAAGTTGCAACCAAACATATGATAATGTTTTACTGTAATCCTAACACATTTGGAAAATATTAAGTTTTAAAATTATTATACCTTATTTTTCTTGAATATATTGTGTTATAAATACAGCTAAATGTTGCACATTTAAAAAATATATTACATTATCTTAATGACAGGATGTGACATAGAAATGTGACCTAGCTCTTCAAAAGAGAATACTGTCTGTATTAGGAAGACATATTACTTATCAGTTTGCCTGTAACATATCGTACGATATTTGTTCTGCATACAAAATAAATATCATTCAATATATTCATATCTTTGTACCTTATATGTACACATGGTATTGTCGAAAAGGCATTAACGATCCATTTGTTTCCAAACACGATTATCTCTCCAGAATTAATTCATCACCATGACATTTGCCAGATGAAGTGTTAATAAATAGCAGTCCGACAGGAAAACACCTTTGTGATACTGTATTTAGAAATGTATTTATTAAATTTATGCCAGTGTGTAGATAGATTAGACTTAGAAAATATCTAGAAAAAGTCATACCACATTTTTTTAAATTATGATAAACGCAACTAGAAACCATGGAGAATAAGCAAGCAAAATATCATATAATATACATATGAATTGAAAATTTACATATACTGGAGGATGATAAAGTTATTGTCTGATTTAAAAAGATTGATTATTTTTTTACAAGATATTAGATTCAAACGATATATAACTGTCCAATTTGTGAAAGTTGTTATACGTAACTTAGTTAAGAAAACGACTGATTAAAATTATCCTAACATGCGACAAAACATTATATTTTTTATTATAATTCGAACGAATTTAGAAAATGTTATGTTTTAAATAATTATAATTTCTTTTCCATGAAAATATTATGTTATAAATGTAGTTAAATGAAGCATATTCCAAAAAATGAATTATATCCCCTTAATGATAGGATGTGACTTAGAATTCTTCAAAAGAGAACGCTGTCTGTATTATGAAGACATATTACATATCAGTTTGCCTGTAACATGTCGTACGATATTTATTCTGCATACGAAATAAATATCATTCAATATATTCATATCTGTTTACCTTATATGTACACATGGTGTAGTCGAAAAGGCATTAACGATCCATTTGTCTCCAAACACGATCATCTCTCCAGAATTAATTCATCACCATGACATTTGCCAACTGAAGCGTTAATAAATAACAGTCCGATAGGAAAACACCTTTGTGAGATTGTATTTAGAAATGGATTTATTAAATTTATTTCTGTGTGTAGATAGATTAGAATTTGTTGTGTATTACGCCGAAGGTAACGGAAACAAACTTATTGTAATCTAAAATATCTTTAATCTACAATATCTAGGGAAATATATACCCCATTTTTCTTTTTTTAATTATGATAAACGCGACTGAACAATCACACATAGTACGTAAGCAAAATATCTGATAATATACATGTGAATTGAAAAAGTTACAGATACTTGAGACTGATACAGTTAACGTCTAATATAAAAAGATTGATCATTTTTTTTACAATATATAGGATTTGAACGAAATATAACTCTCAAATTTGTGAAAGTTGTTATACATAAGTGTGTTAAAAAAAGGACTGATTAAAATTATCCTAACCCCCATGCAACAAAACATTATATTTTTTATTGTAATTCGTACGAATTTAGAAAATATTATGTTTAAAATAATTATACTTTTTTTTCCATGAAAGTATTATGTTATAAATCTAGTTAAATGATGGATATTTCTAAAATATATTATATCCACTTAATGATAGGATGTGATCTAGAATTCTTCAAAAGAGAACACAGCCTGCATTAGGAAGACATATTACTTATCAGTTTGCCTGTAACATATCGTACCATATTTGTTCTGCATACAAAATAAATATCATTCAATATATTCATATCTGTGTACCTTATATGTACACATGGTGTTGTCGAAAAGGCATTAACGATCCATTTGTCTCCAAACACGATCATCTCTCCAGAATTAATTCATCACCATGACGTTTACCAACTGAAGTGTTAATAAATAGCAGTGTGACAGGAAAACACCTTTGTGAGATTGTGTTTAGAAATGGATTTATTAAATTTATGTCCGTGTGTAGATAGATTAGAATTTGTTGTGTATTACGCGGAAGGTAACTGAACAAACTTATGATAATCTAAAATATCTCGTGAATAGAAACTATCTAGGAAAAGTCATATCAAATTTATTTTTAATTATGATAAACGTAACTGAACAATCACGCAAAATAAGTAAGCAAAATATCAGATAATATACATATGAATTTAAAAAAAGTTACAGATATTTGAGAATGATAAAGGTAATGTTTGGTTTATAAATAATTGTTTCTTTTTTAATTATGATAAAAGCAACTGAACAGTCACACAGAATAAGTAAAAAAAAAATTATCTGATAATACACATGTGAATTTGAAAAGTTACACATACTTGATAATTATAAAGTTAATGTTTGAGTTATAAAGATTGATTATTTTTTACAAGATATAGGTCCTAAACGAATCTGACTGTGAAATTTGAGAAAGTTGTTATACATAAATGCACTGTTAAAAAATTGTAGCTAACTGTCCTTCCATTTGACCGTTTTTTGTAGAAAATGGTTACATAACCGTAATTCAACTCGATTCTGATCTTATTATTGCCCAAATTATGGTCAAAATACAGTTAATTTACGGTTATGTAACCGTTTTCTATAAAAACTGTCAAATGACTGGACAGTTTGCTGCAAATTTTTAACAGTGTGTGTTAAGTAAACCACTGATTAAAATTATCCTAACATGCGACAAAACATTGTATTTTTTTACTGTAATTCGAACGCATTTAGAAAATATTATTTTTTCAAATAATTATACTTTCTTTTCCATAAAAATATTCCGTTATAAATTTAGTTAAATGAAGCATATTTCAAAACTATGTTAAGGTAAAACCAGGAGAGATGGCGCGGTCGGAGAGATTGCGTACATAGAGGTTCGGGGGGAAGGAGTTGAGTGAGCGCGCAGCGACTCCAGGTAGTTGTACAACAACAGTAATGGAGTGTCTACCTGAAAGTGCACGTTGATTTCTTTGATCGTGTAAGATAAAGTATTGCTATTTTGTTTTGTTTTCCCAAAGTAAGTGCTTGAATTTTCATAGCTATTCATCAGAATTTCTATACAATGTCAATAGTAAAAAATATTTTAAACTTAAACGATTTCTCATAAGCTACTAATCTAGACTAACAATGTGAACATCAACGGTTCGTTTTAGAAGAGGTCATCTTTAAATAAAAGGCCGCGGAATCTCTCCTACCAAAATTGGAGAGTTTTCGCATCTGCTACTTAGGAGAGATGGCGCAGTGTTCCCATTAGTTTACCATGCTAGGAGAGATTACGCAGCTTATTGGTAAATTTGCATAAAAAATGAAAAATAAAAATGGACTAATTTTAAGTTAAATGTGTTATTAAGTAACATAATTTTATTTTGTAATCTTATCTGGACTTGCTTTTTCTGATTCTTTAATTTTTCCCCTTTAATGAAATTTTTTTAATCGTTTTTAAAATTATCTCATTTTTCTGATTTTTTAATCATTAGGTTGAAATATTCACTACTAAAACAATGCTATTTGTTCACAAAATCCTTACAACAATGTCATTTAAGTTAATTATTATTTTTAACAATTTAATTGTAGTTATTATTTGTAATAATCCATTGTGAAGCTCTACTATCAAAATGGGGAATCTGCCGCAATCGACCGACATCAATAGGCATGCTAAAAGACGACATCCAACGCCAATTTCTCACCATAACTTCAGATATGCTGCACAGTGCTGCACACAACATTGTCCCTCGGGTACAGCTGTTGTTGCGGGATGACGGTGGGCATGTTGAGCATTCGTTCTGAAGAACATCGTCTTTGCTTTGTCATAATTTGTTATGCTAATTATTGCTTTTCTTATCACACGAAGTGTTTGTAATAATCTCTCCTACCCATGTGCGCAATCACACCAACCCTGTAAGGACTGATTGCGCAAAATAACTTTCTTGGTTTTATTACAACTGTTCTATTAAATTGCAACATAACAACAAAATAGCAATGGAAATGCATAAAAAACAAATGAAGTAAAAATTATTCATGAAAAGTTTCGCAAAAAATTGATATTTATATTTTTTATTGCTATTCTTTTGAAATGTGCGCAGACTATCCCAGCTTTACCTTATATCCACTTAATGATAGGGCCTAGAAATGTTCAAATAAGAACATCGTCTGTATTATGAAGACATGTTACTTATTAGTTTGCTTCTAACATATCTTAACGATATTTGTTCTGCATACAAAATAAATATCATTTAGTATATTCATATCCGTGTATCTTATGTATACATATATCGTTGTCAAAAAGGTATTAATGATACATTTGTCTTTAAACGCGACCATCAGTCCAAAATTAATTCACCGCCATCACTATTTGTCAACTGGAGTGTTAATAAATAATTGTCCGGTAGGAAAACACCTTTGCGCGATTGAATTCAGAAATGGAGATATTAAATTTATGCCGGCGTGTAGATAGATTAAAGCTTTTGTCTTGTACTGCGCGTTTGGTATTTAAAACAAATGTATGGAGATGTAGAATATCTCTAAACCTGCGAACATAAAATAATATGCTAAATGCTCATATAACAGTTCTTAATACCATGATAAACGCATTTCAACAATCGGCGATAGTAATTGGAAAAACTATAAGAAAATAATTGGTTCCTATCCCTAATTTGTTAGGGATAACATATTTAAATTTGTTCCTGAACATTTAAATTTATTCCTGAACCTGTTTAAATTTAGTCTAAATTTGTTAGTTCCTATGCCTAACAATGTCAAATAAAGCATAGTTTAGAAGGTTTTTAGAGCATTTCCCGCTCATATCACCGTTTTAAATTTCGAATTTGTTTAGAAACCGTTCATAATTAATATTTTTAATTTTTTGTAAAATAATTGAAAACATATGCGAAATTTTGAAATTTTCAGATGTTTTATAATTATTAATAAATGTTTTAATTCTTGTTATTTATTAGTTGTTTTGTTTCATGAGATGAGATAGCAATTAAACAATACCTCATTGTCTCTTTGAATTAAATTATCATTATGCAGTAGAGTAAAAACTAAAAAAATAGAAAAAATATTGTAAAAGATAAAAAAAATAACAAAAAGAATCATGGAGACTTTTATTAAGATATATTCATTTTAATGCATTAATCTATATATTGAATGTTTTCAATTCATAATATTTCTCTATTTTTAATTACATTAAAAGTTTTAAGACAAAACTTAGTTTTATATGTAATTTTACCAACTGAGCGAAAAAGTCCGGGCCAGGATTCGAACCAGGGATCTCTTGTCTGAAGCTGCCAATGCTCTACCATCTCAGCAATTCCGGACGAACATGGCAGAACTAATTCACCCAGTTAACTTTATTGATCATAACATCTGGTCTGATATCTGAATCAGCTCAACAGAATAAATCGCAGGTAATGGGACCTCAGTAAACGCTGGAAACATGATTACACTAGATTAATTTTGACACATTTATCAAAATTGGTAATGAAAGAATATCAGATGCAATTTTCCCAAATAGTCGAGAAAGTCCGGGCCAGGATTCGAACAAGGGAACTCTTCTGAAGCTTCTGCCACGGACTGACTCGCTCAGTTGGGAAAATTACATCTCATACGATTTCTTTACCAATTTCAATAATTGCGTCAAAATTAATCTAAAACTTAGTTCGCTTGTATATTGTAATAACAGCGAATAACATATTATTTTCATAAATCTAGAAAAAACACCTTCGCTTAAGCATTGTACGTACATGCTTAAAAGTGTGGATAAAGTACCCATTCTTTTTAATGTAGAAATATATAAGCTGTTGCATTTTACGTAAACTTTATACGACCTCTTAAGGATTCAAATATTTAAATAGATTTAAAAATGCGATTAGGTCTAAACTCGCAAACAGTTAATAAGATTTAAAATTGCATTTTCATTTCCGATAGATTGAAAGAGTTGAAATTATTGCAGAATTACTCACAGTTTTAAATGATAAGTAAATAAAACATTTAACTGGTGCATCTGTTATTATTACAGTTGCTATTTAATTAAAGCATTAGTTAATTATCTTTTAATGCTAAAGTAACTGGTGCATGTTAGTATTATTTACTCACATACTATTATCTAGAATACTTATTCACATACCATTGCCTAGTTCTTTTGATAGTAAAAAATAATACAGAAATTATATTCCATAAATTTAAAACGAAATCCTTAAACTTAAAAAAAAAAATGCAGTTAATTTTTCTTTATATTATTTACATCTTCTGTTTATGTCTTGTCTTTAGAAAAGACGACATGTTATTCAAAAATTCACGAAACATCAGAATGAATCCTTGGTGCAGTTTGTTCTTTATTTGAAGACGCAAAAATGTAATAGGTAAAGCGAATTAATATTAAAGGCTTGATTGATAAAAAATTACTAGGAAAGAACTAAAACATACCAAAAATACCGGGTGATTATAATTAAAGTTACGATTTCAAAAATCGATAATTTTAAAACTACTGGTCAGAATGAGTTGATATTTTAGCAGAACAATCGTGAGGCAATGGAATTTTGTTTGGCGAAAGAAAAAAAAATAGTTCCAAATTGTGCCGATAGATGGCGTTGTCAGGGTAATGTCAGGGGAAAGACCAAAAATGTATTCTTGAACCCTTTCCGGCGCGGAGCAAATTTGTTTGCAAAATGATGAAATAATAGACTGACACCGGAATTTACAAACGAATCCATTAGTAAAAAGAAACTTGCTTATTTTTCTGGTTCTTAATGAAAGGAAAATTTTAATTAAATACCGGGTGATTATAATTAAAGTTACGATTTCAAAAACCGATAATTTTAATTAAAACTACTGGTCAGATTGACTTGATATTTTAGCAGAACAATCGTGAGGCAATGGAATTTTGTTTGGCGAAGGAAAAAAAAAAAGTTTCAAAATGTGCCCGCAGATGGCGCTGTCTGGGTTCACATTGTCTGAAGATATGCAAATTACTAATACGTGACATGCGCACCGCAGACATAGCAACCATAAAAATGCAGAGCAGCAGATCTTTGCCTGAATGCTTCATCATGACTCTGACTATGAAGGATCTGCTCTGCTCTTGAAGCTTTTTTATAAGAACGATGACTGTGCACTTACAGCTATTAGGAAGTTTCGGACATTAAAATCCATAAAAGAAGGTCCAATAACAACAAATGGTCTGCAAAAAATGATTGCTAAATTGAAGAGACCGGTTCATTTGACGTTAAACGGGGTAGAGGAAGGAAACCAGTTTCAGCTGCGGCAGTGGGAGATGTGGCTACAGCATTACAGGAACATACTGACAGTGATGCTGGAATCAGCAGTGCAAGGGGGGATTGGCCGAATGCTGGATATGCCGAACAGCACGGTGCGTAAAGTCCTACGGAACGTCTTACGCTGTTATCCGTACAAGATAACTCATGTGCAGGAGTTGCTACCTGCTGACCTGGAAGCACGTCAATCTTTTGCACTACAATTTCTTGCCCGGATGGAAGTGGACAACGGATGGCCATGGAACATTCTGTGGTCTGACGAAGCCCACTTTCATTTGCAAGGTTCTGTAAATACGCAAAATTGCAGGATATGGGCGACCGAGAATCCGTCCCAGCTACAGCCATTACCTCTTCAGTCTGAAAAGGTCACTGTGTGGTGCGGAATAACGGCAGCGTTTATCGTCGGTCCACTTTTCTTCGAGGAGATCACACCTGCGGGTCCCGTTACCTGCACAGTTACTGGCAAGCGGTATGAAGCACTTTTGCGTAACCACGTTCTTCCGGCACTTCAACAGCGTCAGTGTGTGGATCGCATAATATTCATGCAAGATGGCGCTCCTCCGCACATTGCTACTACTGTGAAGCAGCTACTGAGTGATAATTTCGGAGATGATAGGATCATAAGCTGCCATTTTCCAACAACGTGGCCGCCACGTTCCCCCGACTTAAACCCGTGTGATTTCTGGCTTTGGGGGTACCTGAAGAATGTTGTTTATAGCGGGCGGATTCAGAATCTAGCCGACTTGAAGGCAAGCATCACACAACACACCCATTGCATTAATACAGATACCCTCCGATCTGTTGTGGAGCATGCCGTTTTGCGCTTCCAATTAGTAGCGGAACAAGGCGGAGGGCATATTGAGCAACTTATGCCTTAATAATCAGTAAGGTGTTTGTTCCATGAAGCTCTTTTTTTTCTTTTTTTGTCATTATCGCTGTCGTCGCTGTAAACACGTAGTCTTGTCTTTTCGCTAATAAATTTTTAGTAAATCTCTGAACTCTATTTTTTCCTTTTGGCAACATCATTCCTATGTTTAACCCTTTAACGGGCGGTGGTCACAAAAAAGGACACCCAATTTTAATTCTAAAACTGACAAACGGCACCAAGAATATTTAATTAAAATTTTCCTTTCATTAAGAACCAGAAAATAAGCAAGTTTCTTTTTACTAATGGATTCGTTTGTAAATTCCGGTGTCAGTCTATTATTTCATCATTTTGCAAACAAATTTACACCGCGCCGGAAAGGGTTCAAGAATACATTTTTGGTCTTTCCCCTGACATTACCCTGACAACGCCATCTATCGGCACAATTTGGAACTATTTTTTTTCCTTCGCCAAACAAAATTCTATTGCCTCACGATTGTTCTGCTAAAATATCAAGTCATTCTGACCAGTAGTTTTAAAATTATCGATGTTTGAAATCGTAACTTTAATTATAATTACCCGGTACTTTAAGCTTTACTTAAGCTCATATGAGATAGATAGTGAGTTGAAATTTAAATACTTCCAAAAAACCTTAAACTTCATCTGGTATACGCAAATACTTAAACTTTAAATTTTTGTAATTTGAGGTTTAAAAATTAATAATTTCTCAAATATACATAGAAAGAAAAAGTCTTAATTTAGGACCATTAAAAGTAACAACATAAAATATATTCGAAAAAAAAAAAAACTTTAAAATATGTACTGAAACATTTTAATTGCATAAAAGACGTCAAATATCAATAAAATAATTAAAATATTGACATGTTTCGATTGATTTATTCAATAATGATTTAACATCTCCAATATGTTCCTTACATCTAATACTGAATTTTTTAATGTTAAGTATAATAGGCCTTAAAATAAATTATTTATACGGCCTTATCAAGACTCAATAAAAAAGAGAATATCGACATTCTATTCAAAGACGGTAAATAGATTTATAGATATAATTTTATTTTCAATTACGTATTTGTAAGAGAATCGATTGAAATATATACAAGTGGTTCAAAAGTGTGTAATAATACGTTGTCATTTCATATTCCAAGTATTTGGGTAGAATGGTTGAACAACATTGGGAAGGGGAGTACAGATAGAGCAATGAGCAGTGTTAAAATTATAGAGAGCATTGTATCTCCACTTTATTATAGGGACTGATCTTACTTTCCAATATTTATGTACATGGTGTTTGCGGTTCTTATATGTTCTGATGATGATTGCGTGAATAAATCAAAACATGTCAATAATTTAAATTTTTTTCTTTCTATTTGACATATTTTAAGCAAATAAAGTGTTTTAGTATATATTTTAAAGTATTTTTTAAATATAATTTATGGTGTTAATTAATGATTTATTAGTTTATACTTTGTAATTGCATGTTTTTAAGTTTATATTATTTACCTTAATTTTTTTTTTTTTTTTTGGTTTTTCATAGTAGTTTTTTCGTGCGTATATATATCAAAAAACTGAGTCAGAACCATTCGATGTGTAGGTATCAGTGGTATAAAAAGGCATAATTCCTAAATTTTATTTTAGAACTAGTACACCACAAATATTAACACTATAGAACCAAATAGACGTCTGGTTAAGGGAAAATATATGTTAACTATATGATATCGAGTAAGTGACTACTGTTTTTTATTTATATATAATATTTTCACCATTCCGAATGTTAACGTGGATGCCATTTATAAGAGCAAATGTAGAAATTAAAAAATAATATATCCTTAATTCATGACAAACTGTGTTTATAAGAAGTGAAGTTATTTAGTTTGTCATAGACCGATGAAGTCATGTTGCCTTAAGAAAAAAATGACATACAAGTATTTTACAACTTCCAAACTTCCAAACATTTTTTTCGGCAAGAAAGTTACACGAATTCTCAATTATGTTCAGATTCGTCAAAGAAAAACAATGTTATACTCATTCTATTTACAGTGACTCTTTTATAAAGCCTATATAAAGCTATTTCTGTTATTAGTTTCTTTTAATTGTGTTTTATTTTTCATATTAAATTTCTGTTTGATTATTACTAAATAAAACCAATTTCAGAAATTATTATTTAAATTTATGGCACTTTCTTTACCGTAGCGCCCGCTTACTAGGGCTGGACGATATCATAAATTTAATATCACAATATATCAATGAATTAATATTGATATTGATGATATATCGCAATAACTACCTTAAAGTTAATTAGTGGAATAGAAAAACTGTTATTTTCCAAAGATAAATGGTATGGTAGCAGCAATTTAAGTATAAACAGGAGTAGAAAGCAACGAATTAATTCTCTATACCTATTTTCATCACACATTGTTCGATATCTATTTGGGCTTATACCATTGCTTGGATAGTGTTTTTCTTTAAAAATTGTATGTTCCCTATTCTTCCTATTTTATGCACAATTTTCACTATTTCCTCGTGTATATCACTAAATGTGCAATTCATTAAAAACGCCATCCGGTGGCGAAATTTTGAACTAACTTTTTCTATTCACTTAAACAAATTCCAATTCCTTTATTATGTTCTTCACAAAATTTCACAAATTTCTTACCAATAGTTTCGTCTGTAGACAACTCTAATGTAGGGTGGTTTAACTATGGACATCCAGTATATACATATATACACTTGTGTGTGCGTACTTTGAACCCGCAACTAATATAGTAGATATAGTGATAAAAGATTACTTAAAATTTTTAAATTATTGGAGATATGAAAACTATTATGTTAAAAAAAATCGAGTTAAAAAATTCGATTTTTTTTTAACTCGACTTTTTTAATTCATAAATTCGATCTCATAAATTATTAAATTAACAACGATTTATGTCGCGACGTCATGCTTAAAAGCGTTAGTTATCCACACTTAACGCTTTGTTGTTGTATTACCATGATACAATATAAAATTGCTTTGAAAAAATAAATAGAGTAATAAATAAATAGATAATAAATTTAGTTGAAAGAAATCTCTTTGTTTACACCTTTGTTCCTGTATTATCACGATTTAACTTGACTGATTAAACAAACTTAAAAAAAAACACAATCTGTTAAAAAATGTTTTGCTTCAATACTTTGTTCTTGTATTGTCAAAGGTTGCTCTTCATAAATTTTAAATTAAGTATTGAATAAAATGTAAATACAAATAAAGAATGTATTCCTCATATTATGGTTTTTAAAAGAAAGCTTCGATATCCCATTTCAAATGGAATTTAAAGTCGTTTTATTTCGCACATTACCATTCTAAATTTTCTTTATAACTGTGTAACACAAGCATATAATATGTTACTCTAATTCAAATAAACAATGTAATTTGTTTTGATTATTCATAGATAGAAATAAGGAGTTTTGAGATATTTTTTTAAATTGTAAAAAATATAAATGTAAAAAGCATTTATTTATCTATTTGAATAAAACTGACTGTCTTTTAATAAATGAATAACCTTTACTAAGATGTTAAATATATATAAAACGTATCTGCAAATACGCAACTTTTTTCTTTATTGCCAAATGTTTTTCTTCGTTTTCAATAATTGCATTTCAAACAACGCCAAACTCAAACAAAATTTTAGTTTTTCTTGGCTAAAGAAATATTTTAAATTGCAAATCACGTGAATTCACAAATAATCTAACACTTTCTGAAATAAAATTGAATATATTCTGTTAAAAATCTTATTTCGTGAAAATGTTTAAACTTTTTGATGAAAAATACTATATAGATTAAATCAAAATCAAAAGGAATTTAAAAAATCTTTGTCTGAAAGTTTTACAACAATGTTTTGTAATGCGATTATGGTATACTACAGGTAACTTATGTTTTTCATAATAAAAATGTATAAGTTCTAGATTTACATCTTATAGAAAAATCTATACAATTTCTTTATCTTTACCTAATAAACTCATCACGGATTTATACATAAGATATAGATATAAAAAAAAGCTTTCAGAATCCGTAAAATTTTATATCCTTCTCTTTCATATTTTCATTTAATTTGGATTAAGTGTGAAAACCTTATTTACCTATTGAAAACTTTTAGACGAAAAAAATTTCATGAATTAATTCAAAATGGTAAATTTAATTAAAGAAATTGTACCTGAAATTTGTACAAAAGAATTTAGAATTAGAGTTATTCTAGATTATAAGTAATTTAATGCTTCCAGTATTTAACAATTGTTTAAAGTAACTATTATCACAAATTATAAATCTATAGTTACATTTTATACATTAACAATTTTATTAGCTTTCTTTCGCTGTACTAATAAACGTATATTTGATTTATAAATCAGATATAGATAAAACTATTAGCTGTTTTAAAATCCTTAAAATTTTAATTATTTTTTTTCATATTTTCTTATTATCTTTACTGATGGAAATAGTATTAAAATTATAAGAGATGAATTAAAAATAAATTGCTAAAAAGCAGATTGCTGATTTATAGTATACGTTTTCCGATAAAAAGTAAGATAAAAAGAACCGGTGTGAAGATCTGGCAATTCTCGTGATTATTAAAAGGGAATTAGGCTATGCTTGATGCATGATTTTTCGTTCTTGTTTAAAGTGGGGGGAAGGCACCACTGTCCAAAATTAAAGTTTTACAGCTTTAGAAGATTATTTTTCCACATTCCATTCTGCAAATTTAATGACATTTCTCACAACCCCTTCAAATGCCTTCTCAACGACATGTTCCAACTTCCACATGCAAACATTTTCTCGAATTTGCATATTTCTGTATAGCGAAAGTGAATACCACTGGACTACGAGACCTTGAGCTACTAATATATTATACAGGGTAAGTCAAAATTATTGCCCTGATTACAAATGACACTAACTTAATTGTAAAAAATAATTGGAAGAAACGCATTAAATATGTTTCAGGAAAGGACAGCGTTTTGTTTACGTACTTCATAGCTGTTGTATGTGGCGTTTATTAGTCGCACAGAAAATATCAAAGTGATAGTCCATTTTTCACTATACTATGTGAATGACTCCTGTTTATGGAGATATTCCTTCTTTGACTATAAAAGTGATCCAATTGAAAGTGCACTTAGAAAATGCACTGATATGAGTGTCTATACAAACATTATTCACAATATCTGGCGCATAATTTATTGATTGATTAGTCGATTTTATGGATGTTTTGCATATGACTTAAAGAAGCCACATGGAACAGTTATGAAGTATGCAAACAAAACTTTGAGCTTCTTTCTATGACATGCTTACGTTTCTACCGACAATTGTTTACAACGAAAATATTGTCATTTGTATTCAGTTCAAATATTTTGACACATTCATTGACACATTGTTTCATTGAACTTTACTTACTAGATTTAACGTACTTTTTGAAGCAGTTTCTTTAATTTTTCCTCTCAGTGTATTTAATACACAAGAATTTGTATTATTGCTATTTATCGAGATAGTAAATATTAGTCACGAAACTTTTTTGTAAAAATATCTCACCTTATGTGATCACATTTCACACAAAAACGATGCTTTGACAATCAATTCTGTCTTCTCGAACTCTTTCCAAAACTCCTATTTTAAATCTTTAAAAAATCATGAATGCCTCAACATTTGTAGAAAGATGATGGAATAAATGTAGAGCAGGTACAGTTCTACTCCTCATAAAGGTTTAAATTTTATTGCTGCCGTAACTTTTTAAAAGAACTCAGACTAATAACACTTTATTATTTTGTATGTATGAACGCTGCAGAAGATAGCTATAAAAAATGTTGTAAAGAAAATAGTATGGCTTTACCATAAGGAAATATATTTAAAAACTTGAAATGTTTCGTTTATTTTCTTCGCCGAAATATATATTATAACTAATATATACATATTATATAAATCAACTGCGATTATATGAAAGTATTGAAATTCAGAGACAATAAAAATTTACATTCGCTGCAAAATGATAGATATAATGATTTGTAAACGACAAATATGTTATCACACATAGTTTATTAATGTTGATATCCCTATTTTGTCATTTACATTTTTGGTAACATTTTATAAAGCTGAACTATTTCAGATTGCATTTTAAAATGACATTTAGTTTTTTTAGTGGTTAGTACATGAATCTCATCCATCACTTGTATTTCCTTGTTGCGATAAATGATGACATTATAATAAAACTTATATGATAATTTAATCATTTACCAGCAAGTAAATCTGACGCAATATTTACTGAAATGTATAACATATACATTATTATATATTTTCTGTTTAAATATTAGTCTATATGTAATATAAATAGTCAGCTACTATACATTTGTGATCTTTTGAAAATTCCAAATTAAAGCATATACGCATTTTTCTAAAATAATACACGTAGTAAATAACTTTCGAAGGGAATATGTACTAAATAAAGTTATTAGCCATGTATTAATGTATTAGTCTGAATTTATTTTTTTTATTTTACAATTTTCTGTCAACAAAAATTAAAATGCACTGTTTTAGACTTTATATTAAAGTAATATACTATTTTGTTTAGGAGGGGAGAGGAATTCATTCCATGACTTAAAATTTTATAATCTAAATACTGAAAAATTATATTATTTGAAATTATTTATCACAATTGTTACACGCAAATTTACTCTACGAAAGTATATTTTATACAAAACTATATGATTTCTATCATATCGTCTCCGTAATGAAATTGTAACAAACTTTGAAACTGTCACTACAAATACCTAATGTTTAGATCATATTTGTTATCTTTGGTAAATTTTATCTTCGAATACAAAAGGGTAAGTCATTCGGTGAATGGTACAGGCATTATGTAGATACAAAATTTTGAACTCCTAACGTTAAATGTATTTTTTCAGTTGCAAAACAATCTCGTAGTGTTTTAAACATAACCGAAAACTACATGGCGGATTGAACTGATGATTTGTTATCACGTATTAGAAGCTTCTATAAATCGATATGTGTGAAAAGATTTTAATATTACAATACATACTTTTTAAACTAATTTCATAATACATAAATTACGAGACATATTAGTTTTTCTGCACGACAATTTGACGGTTCAAATGTATGGGAAGCTATATTTTTTTTCTGACGATACAACGAAATGACAGACGATTAACCAGTTTTATACATCTATTAAATTAATACGCTGATAATCATCTGTTTGTGATTTTGTTTCAAATGTTATAGAAATTCTTTTAGCACAAAGTAATTAATTTATGAGGATAGATAAAATATAAAAGAGACTCTTTTAATATGAAGTGTTTTTGCCACACAGTTATGATAAATTGTGTACGGTCTAAACATTTGTTTTACATTATTTTATTCTTCATACATTCATATATGACAGTCGTTAGTATTATAAATAAACATAAAGCGCTTATTGCGGCTGCACAAAGTATAATTAGGAAATTTTCAGCAAATGTAAATACCAAACCCATTGAAATTCGGTATAGATTCAATGTACAATTTCAAAATTACACCAGGTCTCAAGTATATAACTGGTAAGAGTTGTTTTTTTAGACCGCTGACGAGGCTTTTGCATAGCTTAACTAGTTAATACCTGGCAACGGGGCGAGAATTTGCCTGCTCTTCTCTTGGCGAATATGTGTTTGTTAAATCTATAGGCAGACGTGGCTTCAGTGCGTCTTGTTGCTTTAATTGCTTATTCTTAGTTGGCCGGTTGCTAATTGATTTTGATGAGGCGGTTCAGCACTGCGCAGTGTAGCGAAGGCATGCCGGGACTGATGTGAGATGCTGGGATATTTACTATTTCCTCGCTGCATCGCTCATCCATACGTCATGCCATCTCTACTCGAGTTGGTCTCGTAATTTAGAACCTTGATCTGGTGACGAGACCTTCACCAGACCAGGCACCCTCAGAGGTGTAATTCATAGGTAACTTGGAGGACTTTACACCCACGACGGATTTTACATGCACTATTCGATAATAAAAAGAACTAAAACGTGTATGAGTCATACTGAACATACATGCTTTTACTTCATTATCTGATAACAATCTTGCTCTTTCTAGAGCTTTTTAAAGAGGATCCAATAAACTTTAGTCAGAAGATGATAAGTTCGGACTATAAGGAGAATGTTCGAGTGATTAACAGAGAAGTGTGTAGTAGTTGAAGAAGGTGTGTAGATGTTAAAGAAAGCCATCTGGAAAGAGAACATTGGTATTACTTTAGGAAATATGAATTTTAAAATAATCTATTTAAAGAACTCTCCTCTATTTTTGATCCACTCTCGTACCTATATATTTCTTCATTGCTGTTTTGTATCTTGCATTACACATACAAGTGTAGAACTTATTTTCTTATAAATGAAGTATCACAAAGTATCATTTAATAATTTAAATTTATTAATCCCCATCATGAGCAATATACTTTAAGTGAAATTATTTTATTACATTTTAAATTACGCATTATGTACGCGGATCTAATTTGGATGAATCTTAATATATGTATTGCTTATAATTTGAAGAGAGAATAATTAGTTCTTCTCTAAATGAAAATTCAAAATTATCCACATCTTTTACATTTTGTGAAAATTTAAATTCATAAACTTACAAATGAAATATATAAGGTTGTCAAACCAAATTTAATGTCAAAAATTTCACTATATTATGTACACCTGCACATCATGTATTCGTAAACATTATGCGCCCACTTTGTAAACCATTTTGTATTTATGTTACCCTTTCTTTACCATCAAATTGTTAATTCGGATCATATAGTGCATTTCCATGACTTGTACCGAAATTTCCGGCCTACAATCTGCGGATTAAACAATCATGTTTCGACCGAGAAATTTTATTTTATAAAATATAACTTACTATATCGCTGTTTTAATAAAATTTAATAAAACTAAAAACAAAACTAATATCCAATAAAATCAAAACGCTGCAGTAAAAACAGTGCTGTGAAGGAACTTTTCCCTTGATTAATATAGTAATTAAAATCATATATTTATATACTTAAAAATGATGAAATACTAAAAACACATGTAAAGATGTTAGGTTTTCACAATTCGAGATATACTGGTGACATATTTATGTTGATACCAGTCGAGGTATGTGCTTAAACGGATGTATGAGTACAAATATTTACGTTAGGACAGAGAGCCCGCTAATTTACGTTTCTTAAAAAAGTGAAAACATAATGGTCCACTATTTTTCCAAAATCCGTGAATCCATTGAGATTTTAGGTAGACAACGACGTCATTTCTTATAATGTTCCCACCATTTGGTTCAATATTTTAGGTATTTCAGGAGGATCAGCACGTGAAAATTCAACTTAAAAAGTTTTTCCACCACGGTTTTAGAGAAATAGACTGGATTTGTTTGCACATGCGTAACATTATTTTATTTTGTTTTTGTTTTTTTGCGTATGTATTATCTTCCAGTCATAATCTTCTTCCCCTTGAAAATGAGCGCGTGTGTGTCTCGAAAGGTCTCGGGGCGTATTGTATAAACCTAACATCTTTACATGTGTAAAAATAGCAAATAAAACCTTTGTACAAGAATATTAAAAGGCAGAAAACCAGCGTGAAGAAAGCACAAATAAACAGCAGCAGCAACAACAACAACAACAACAACAACCACAAAAACAGAAACAGCTGTTTGCTGATTTCTTTTTGTTTATTATTCGTGCATTTTTAACGTTGATTTTCTGCCTATTAATATTTTCTGCCTATAATATATAAAGGTTTTCTCTGTCGTTTTTTCCAGTCTTGATTTTTCTAGCACGCTGTGCTTTGCTCTTTGTTGCACTGAAGAAGAATCTCGCTGTGGTTTCGGAACAGCTGTTTTCTGATTATTTTTTTTATCATTTTGTGCATTTTCAACGTTGATTTTCTGCATTTTAATCTTTACATGTGTTTTTAACATTTCATAACCTTTTAAGTAAATAAATATATGTTTTAATTATGTTCTTTAATTATTAAAACTAATATCACATAATAAAAACAAAGTACAGGTTTCAAGCTTTATACATGCTGTTAAAAGGCATATTCTTGAACGTGAATATGTGTAAATATCAGCATTGGTTCTCGATTAGCAATTGTACTGATAAGAAGTGCGTATAAAACTTGAAACGCCTACATAAATTGTTTTTATTATGCGAAATATTTTTAAAATTTAGTTTTATTAAATGTCCGATTTTAAAATGTATTTTTAATTAAAATAAAAATGCATGTTTTATAGTCAGCCTTTAGGTTTATCTGTGATTGATATGTAATACAAGGTATCTGTCAGCTGATTTAGATACCTTAGTAATATAAAATAAGATAAATTGACCGCTAATTTGATACAGTGATTTGAAGAACTATGTGTATACTAATAATAATCAAAGCAGTGTGGAGTGTGATTTGAATAATTTAGAAACAGTAGATAATAATTGATATCGAAAGAAAGATTCAATGCATGACAAGAAATAACACATTTATATCGTTTCGTCAAAAAAAAAAAAAAAAAAAAAAAAAAAATAGTATCTGAATCAACACTGCTTTTCATTATTAGAATATTACACCAAAAACATTTATTTTTATTTTACTTAAATGCATATTGTATTGCATATAATCGGAATTGGTTGATTAAGGGACAAAACACTAGATAGGATTTTTTTTTTAAATAGTTTTTTATATTTGAATATCATGTAATTTGTTCACTTAGTAAAATACGTCTACTGTAAATTCTAATATATACATATATTTATCCTTCCTCCAAATCATTCTGAGTTAAAAGACTGTTTAGACAAATTTAGTCTTTCCAGAGAATTAAATACTCATCTCTTTGTTGTGGCAGAACCATTTCCTTTGAGAACAACTTTTCTCTTTGTATAATATAAAGTAACTTCCTTAAATACAAGAAACAAATTTGCTGTTTCTGTTGATAATAATAGTTCTTTTTTTAGGAAATGAATGTATTATACAAAAGAATGGAAGATCTTTCTTTCTAAACAAGATATTTTTGCATTGTTGTTGTCATAAAAGGTGTTTTTCTGACTAGATATTACTGAAAAATAAGATTAGAGTTTTATAAATAGTTTCGTTTTGAACTACAATGCGAGGATTTAAATAAAAAAATTAAATGATTTAATTAATCATATGGTTAAGTATTACAAAAGTTAAATGGTTTAATTTTTTTTTGTTATTATTACATGTATTTTACTAGGCATAGAAAATAATTGTTTATTATTAATTTACGAAAAACTCTTAAAATAAGTTTAAAATCACGATAAGGTACATAATAATAACATAAAACCATTCTAATCTGTAATTGATATTAATGTTTAAAGAAAAAAGTAAACCTAAAACAATTACATAAAATTAAACAAATATAAAAATGTTTTTTTTAAGAATATGAATAAATAAAAATATTTTAATAAACAACATAAATTCATGATATTTTTTGTTGTAATTAGAGTACATTTAGTAATTATTCATTTTGTAAGTAATGATGTGTTTATTTCCATTAACATATTGTCCAAATTATAGTTATTTTAAGCATATTTAACAAGTACATTATATCCACATTTCAGTTATTACAAGGATGTCCTATAAAAATCGCCAATAGAATGATCGCCCTTATTTATACTTTACATTGCTTATAATTTTATTTGTAACATATCCTAACGATATTTATTTCGCATACAAATGAAATATCATTCAATATATTCAAATCTGTGTACCTTATAGAGATGAGACGGGCTCAGCCCGCGCCCGAAACGGGCTAGGCCTTGATTTTTATACCAGCCTTCGGGCCCGGGCTTGCTCGGTCTCATTTTTTCTGAAACTGACAATTTTATTTATTCTCATATAGAAAAAATATATAAAAAAAATTTCCCCTAAAAATTACATATTCTATTTCACGTAATTTTAATGTTATTTTGATCAGAATGAATAGAAGGGGAAACAGAAATAGTATTTTTCTTTTCTAGTATTAGAATGTTACTTTAAAAGAAAATTTACTATATTTGCGACGCGACTGACGACTGGGTGATTTGGCGCCAATGTGAAGAGGCGCCAATAATATTTGTTGCTAGATTTTCGTTTATGACAATAGGATATGTTTTTTATTGGACAGTTTATTTTATTTTATTTTTTGGAGATCTACTGCGAGATGAATATTTTTTTTCATTTTTATTCAATCAGCATTAGCTTAGGTTTTCAAATTTTTAGTCTTCTATTGTGTGCGAGTTATACTCGTTCTTCATATAAAGACAACGTTAGTGATTATATTTTTAATTATGAATTCTGCTGATGCTAAAGCTCTTATCTGCACATTTACGAAGTCACTTTCATTTGTAAGTAAATATAATTGTTATATATCGTTATTCCGATAGAAAGCAATTGAAAAGTGTTTCAACTTTTCCTATAAAAGCACAGGATCTTTCAGATAACGGTGTCAAATTTTTAATTTAAGCTGATTTTTAGGAAAATGAAATATTGTTTTAATTAAGGAATCAATTATAAGTTACGATATACACCTTTTATAGGAAATATAAAGCGTTGTTCGATTCTTCTGCATAGAAATGGTAATTTCTGCAAATTTCATTCATTTATTCATAAAACGCACTTCGTTAATGTGTCCATGAGATTTGCTTGTTGGTAGAGAAAAATATTTGCATCTTTTTAAGGAAGTATATTTTTATTTGGTACCAAACTTCTCTTTTGA
This sequence comes from Maratus michaelseni, assembly GCA_963931845.1. NCBI lineage: Eukaryota > Metazoa > Arthropoda > Arachnida > Araneae > Salticidae > Maratus > Maratus michaelseni. The sequence goes on from OZ007590.1 coordinate 349,672,343, forward strand.
TAATATAGAATATAAACTTCCATAAAATTAATTATATGCACCGGATGAACAGTTATTTTCACGTACGAAATTTTAAAAAAATGTGATATTATTTACTTTTAAAAGAATTTTTAAATATTATGCATTTTTTTCAGCATCGGGCTTGGGCTCGGGCTCGGGCTCTAATGACACAAAATGTTTCGGGCTCCGGCGGGCTTGGATTTAAAATCATCGAGCTCGGGCTGGCACGGGCTTAGAAAAGAGAGTCCGAACTCATCTCTAGATGTACCTTAAGAGTTACCTTATGAGTACAAATGGCATTATCACAAAGGTATCCACGAGAAGTGTTAATAAATAGCAATTCGCCCGGAAATCACCTTTGAGAGATTATATTTAGAAATAGAATTATTAAATTTATGCAAGTGTGTAGATAGATTAGAGCCTTTGTTCTGTACTGCACAGAAGGTAATTGAAAGAAACAAATGGTTATATAAAATGTCTTTAGTCTTGCGAATTCAAAATGACTGATAAATTGCATTTCACATTTCTTCAAATTATCATAAACGCAGGTGAACTATCACACAGTTCAAATTAGTAAGCAAAATATATGATAATACACAAGTGTAAAATTGTAAAACTTATAAAAACTTGAGAACGATAAAGTTAATGTTTTTTTTTCTTTTCTTTTGTGATACATAAGTAAAACAAAATCTGTCTGTCAATTTTGTGTTTATTAAAAAAAAATTGTTGGTTTTCCTTACTGAAATTTACTTAAATGAAGTCAGAAAAATATTATAATCACTTAATGCTAGGATGTAACCAGGGGTCGTAAAAACTCCTTTTATATTGCAGCGAACTACAACTCTAGAAATACATTATCGAAATTATAGTTAACTACAACTACAAACTATTTTTCAAAAGTAGTCACAACTTTGCTACTTTCAGATTTTGTCAAACAATTCAATCTACACCCGAAATTGGCATAAGGATTAAATATTATAATGACACCGTCTACTTGGATAAAATTAAATAAGTGGCATATAGCCGAGGGCATTAACAAATTAAGAAAGAAAGCATACAAGAAATCGTTTTGTGTTTACCTCCAAAATGTTAGCTTATACACATATTATACATATTATAAAGTTGGATATTGTACGCCAAACATGACAAATGAGGTGCGTTCATACTATAACTACATTTATGAATATTCAGATCTTGGTGCAATAGCTGTTACAATCTTATGCAAAAATCCATGAATACAAAATTTATTATATGTGCAGATTTTCTTATTATAGATATTAATTTATTTCATGAAATTAATTTGAATACACTTTTACAAACAATTACAATTTTTTTACATTAAAATTATACTATCCGCAAGTATCCAATAAAAGACAATGTAAAAAAAATCATTGTTAATATTTCACTGAAAAAATAAATTATATCGTCTCTTATTATGATATGATTAATTTCCGTAATAAAATAAGTACATTTTAAGTCAGCAACATTTTATCTTTTGTTGACATTTACTGAAAACTCCAATGGGAAACTTAAGCCTAGCTTTGGAAATTTCTGAACTTTAAATCTATATTTAGGCTATTTTTCCATTTAATATCTATTTATAGGGAATCATCTATCCAAAAAACTTTCGGTAGATTATAGGATTGGTATAATTGAACAATTTTAGTATACAAATTTAGTTTTTAAATTCAGTAATACGGAAATAATATGACTTCATCTTAAATGTGACGTAATCGCCATGACAAACTAGAATCATTACCTATCATGGGATATCATTGAATTGATTACGTATGATAGGATGAAGAATATATATATATTTCTAATAAAATATATATGTAATAATAAAAAAAAATTGCCATTTTTCCTTAATTAATTTATTCCAAATTCTTACAATTCTACCCATTTTTTCCCTGACTTTTAATAATATCTTAAATATCATTTATATTTTAAAATTCCATATCTTTAATCAGCATATTCTTTTAATTCTTATTTAAAAAACCTTATTCTATTAAATGCAACACTTCTTGTAAAAAAACACCTGTTTTATTTCTTCATATTTTGAGACATCGAATTTTATATTTCTTTGGAACATTTTCAACACCATTTTTATTTTTATTAAAATTATCATTCCATATCCCATGATTCATTTCAACTCCCACGTAAACTTTTCACATTTTTAAAATTCCGCTCTAAAAGAAAGAGTTATGACATGACGTCAATGGCACCACCTTTTGGCCCACTTTTTCAACCATTGTCAAGCCTCTTACTACCCTTTTTTTCCTTCCTTACACAGATTTAATTGGTTCTTTATAGAGAGCAATGTAACTTTGAGCTAAATCTTTTTTATACTTATACCGCATACACTGGCTTGGAAGGCAGATTTTTACGCATTTCGAAGTGTTCAAATAATCTCGTCACTGGAGAAGTCCCTCTACGCGTTGATAGATTTTCTTCAATAAATTTTAAATATAACTAATCGGGTCTCAAGCTTCTGTTGAAGTTGTGTTTAAGTGCAGTTGTGCATTAGTATGATTAGTATGGAATAAGCTATTTGATTTCAAACCCAGTCTCATAAATGCTTTGGAGAAATACCTTTGGAACTGTTTGCCGCTACTCAACTCGATTGTGCGACTGCAAATACTTTAAATGTTTCGACTGTTGCTTACAGTAAGAAAGTGATTTATATCAGCCATTTAGTTAAAATTTTGTGACACAGTCAGCGCTTGTCTTGAAATAAACTTTCATTGATCTCTTAACCAATGCTGCAGTTAAAACAGGATTAAGGCCTGATCATACTGATAACGTCCTATATATATATATATATATACAGTGGAACTTCCATTTAACGAAGTCTCATCGTTACACTTAAAAACTTCGTTATGAAGAAAATTCGTTAAATAGAAATTAACTTAAATTCATGAAATTTTTTCTTGAGATATGACAAACAGGTATTGGATTCAGAAGAATTTGATTCAGTTTTTATTATGAAGCCGTCTTTTACAAAACAGTTGTGTACTGTCGATGAAATCACGTCACATTCCCAAGCTTTCATCAGCTCTGACATACAGAATCTCAAACTAATGTTTTCACTACATCGGCTTTTTTCTGTCTTTTTCGATAATGTACTTCAAGATTTTTTATTATTCCATAGACTAATGATTGAAGTTTAGCTGTATTGGCAGGAACAAAAATAACTTCGTGCTTCAAAATACAAATCGAAGAACATCATTAATTTGGATGTACAAAGCAATTGCCTATTAGCAATGGAAGGACAGAATGGTACCTATCTGACTCTAATAGACATTTTTTGTTTCAATGCATCTGACGCCATTGCGACACCTCATCTTCTATATCATTGAAGGTAAAAAGGGGATTTTGACTTCCCCCAATTGTCAGCGCTGGAGTCTCGGAGTGGGAGAATAGTGATAAGTGTTTTTCTTAGTGTGAAAAAAATTGTTTTATTTAGCACCAAGCAGAATGGAAATTATTTAAATGTGTTCATTTTCATACAATCGAATCCGCTGAAATAAATTTGCATATCCTTCGAACAGCAATCGCTTAGTTTGAATTCTGTGCACGTACAAAAGTGAAATAAACTTCGTTATATAGAATATATTTTTCGTAATGTGGATATTAATTTACATGCTAATGGTGTTCAAAGTCAAAGTTCTGCAGAAAATTTCGTTAAGTAGAAAACTTCGTTAAATAGGGACTTCGTTAAAGGGAAGTTCCACTGTATATATATATATATATATATATATACAGGGTGTTCCGTTAAAGGGGTCCAATATTAATAGGGGTAATAGAGGAGATCACATGGAGCATAAATCAGTATATAAAGCCTGGTCGGATCTCAATAGTTTTCAAGTTACAGCAAATAGAATGAAAATTCGGAAAATTGTAAAAGAACCCTCATTTCTAAACTATCGATAATGCTACATAAAAACGAAGCACATATTTAGAAAGAGCAGAAAAAAACCTACAAAATGACATCAATTGTATTAAAATAGCAATATTTATTGACGAGTTACAAGCCCTGAAACAGTGAAAAAAGTACGAAATCCAATATACATCAAAATAGTTAATCGTTAATTCCAAAAAGACAACTCTAGCTACAACAAGGAAAATGTAGTAAAATTTGGTCCATTCCGAAAACTTTCGAAAAAGCTTACAATGAACCATATCGGTTTAATTGTGTGAGAGAAATTAATCAGTTTCTTAGTTACAACTCCGCTTTCTTTGACACTAGCAAAGGTTAAACTCCGCCCATCACGATTGGAAACACCGCCTTTTTAATTACTCTCAACTGTACATTTTCGATCATGCTTCTTCTGAGATGCAACATTTTTAATTATTCAAGAGTTGAATGAACCAAAATAACTTTACAATAATAGTCTACATTTTAAAGTGGTCTTTTATTGATATAAACTTTAGTTAAATTCCTTAAAATTAAACTGGTGGTGAAAATTCGGAAATAATTAAAAATATTGCGATTTGTAACTATGCAAGAAGTTTCAGTACATGTTTTACATGGACAATTATTGTATGTATATGTGCATCATAATTTATGATAGGAAATAATAATAACAAATAGCATAATAATTTTATTAATTATAAATTTAAAAAAGATACTAAATTTTAAATTAATTCATACAAACTTTGTAATTTACAATTTGAGTACACCACAGTCTGTGACTTACAAAATACTGTGCCAAAAAGTGTTGAAAATAAAAGAAAAATGACAAATAAAGAATTACATTCCACGTACTTTATGACATATGTGAAGCATAGTCTTCTGGCCTGCGCTGCACAGTTCAATGTCGGAAGGCAGACGAACGGACATTATTATAATAGGTGTTCGAAGTTGCGCCCATTAACAGAATCGCACAGCCGACAGCGACGTCGTAAAGATTGGCGAACACGCCGAAAAACTCCGACGGAGTTGGGAATGTCTCCTGCAGCGACAACGATTCGCGCTAGTAAATCCTCCGGTGTATCCACAGGCGTTTCATACACCAGCGATTTAAGGTGTCCCCAAACAAAAAAGTCTAACGGATTGAGGTCTGGAGAGCGTGCAGGCCAAGCAACAGGTCCACTGCGTCCAATCCATTTCCCAGGATATGTTGAATTGAGGTGATTGCGAACACCTATGAAAAAATGTGCCGGTGCGCCATCGTGCATAAACCACATATTGTGGCGCAATGTTGCTGGCACATTTTGCAGTAACTGCGGTAAGATATCCCGTAGGAAAACCAAGTACGTACTGCCATTGAGTACATCTGGGAGTAAATATGGTCCTATGAGATAATCGCCGAGGACACCTGCCCATATGTTCACACTGAACTTTTGTTGTGCGTTCGACGGGAAAACAGTGTGCATATTTGTATATGACCATGTGTGCATATTGTGCGTGTTTACCACGCCCTCTCTCGTAAATGTTGCTTCATCAGTAAATAAAATATTTTCCAGAAATTGTGGATTATTTTCTGTTACATTAAGCAACCAGCGTACGAATTCTGTCCGCTGAGCACAATCTGTTACTGATAACAGTTGTACCCGCTGCACATGAAAGGGGCGCATGTTTTCTGCACGCAGAACACGCCACACACTTTGGTGAGAAACACCGACTTCAGACGCAGCAGCTCGTGTACTCGTGGAGGGGTTATCTTTAAAAATATTCAGTACATCTTCTTCCATTGCAGGTGTTCGTACATGTCGAGGTTTCCCTGCATCAATGCTTGCTGTATTAAACGATCCAGTCTCCCGTAATCGTCTATCGATTTTTATGAAGAGTTTCGAACTTGGGCAACGTCTCCTTGGAAATTGCTCACGGTACATGCGCTGTGCTAGACATGCATTTCCATGAGCTTGCCCGTACATCAGATGCATGTCCGCATATTCTTCGTTAGAGTATTCTGGCATAATTATTATACATCAACTTACTACAATCCCACTTACAACAGCCTCCCTTTAACATAACGCCCACTGATGACTGCTGTTTTATTACACTTTTCTTCCTATACACATAGAAAATTTGCATAAAAAGTACTTCTTCTTCATCATCCTGAAAGTTCATGGAGGAAACGCAGCAGTCACGGAGTTTGCTTTAAGACAAGGCGAGAGCTGCACAATATGTCATTCACTTGACCAGACTGAATAATGAAAGGGTATTGATAGAGGTTGATCAGAAATGTATAATTGAAAGATATTAAAACGGGGTGTTTACAATCGTCATGGGTGGAGTTTCGCTCTTTCCGAGCGTGCAAAAGTACAGAGTTGTAACTAGGGAACTGCTTGATTTCTCCCATACAATTAAACTGATATGGTTTATTGTCAGCTTCTTCGAAAGCTTTCGGAATGGACCAAATTTTATAACATTTTCCTTGATGTAGGTAGAGTTGCATTTTTGGAATTAACGATTAACTATTTTGCTAAATATTTGATTTTGTATTTTTTCACTGTTTCAGAGCTTGTAACTCGCCATTAATTCTCAATATTCTAAAACAACTTATGTCATTTCGTAGGATTTTTTCTGCTCTTTCTAAATATGTGCTTCGTTTTTCTGTAGCATTATCGATAGTTTAGCAATGAGGGTTTTTTTTACAAATTTCCGATTTTTCATTCTATTTGCTGTAACTTGAAAATTATTGAGATCCGGCCAGGCATTATATACTGATTTATGCTCCGTGTGATCTCCTCTATTACCCCTATTAATATTGGACCCCTTTAACGGAACACCCTGTATATATATATATATATATATATATGTCAATTTTTTTGGTTTTAGCATGAAGACAGGCTATAAAGTGATACACATGTGATGCTCAGAATCTTCGATTATTCCCACCAGTTAATTTTTATTGTAAGCTTTGCCTTATTTAATCCTAACATTTCTGCGATTCAAATAGGCGAAAATTTCTGTATTGAAAAACCGGTGGTAAAATAATAAAAATTCTGTAAAGAACGCTCGTCACGAAAGGGTTAAAGTACGATTTTTAAAAGAAATCTTCAATATCCTATTTTAAATGGAATTTAATGTTTTTTTCTTTCTTTTTTTTCTTTTTTTTTTTTTTTTTTTTTAAATTTTGCCACGTCTTAAATTAACATTTTAAATTTTCTTAATTATTTTGTATATCAGCGCATATAACATGTTTATCCAATTCGTATAAACTGTTAAGACATTTTAAAAATGGAAATGGAAAGTTTCGAGATATTTTAATTGCAATACATTTAAATGTAAAATGCTATTTACCTATTTTAAGAAAACTGACTGTTTTTAGATAAATGAACAACATTTTCCAAGATGTTAAATACATATAAAACTTTTTAGCAAATACGCTGTAACTTTTTTTTATTAATGTCAAATGTTTGCTTCCGTTTACAGTAATTGAGTTTCAAACAACGCCAAACTCAAACAAAATTTCAGTTTTTCTTGGCTAAAAGAAATATTTTAAATTGCAAATCATGTGATTTCACAAAGAATCTAACACTTTATGAAAGAAAATTGAATTGATTCTCTTTGATTCTGAATTGATTCTAAAACTCTTATTTCAGGAAAATGTTGAAAACGTTTGTAAAAATACTACACAAATTAATTTTAAATCAAAAATAATTTTAAAACCCTTTGTCTGAAAATTGTGCAGTACTATTTTACAACGGCATTATTGTATATTACATTTAAGTTATGTTTTCCATAATAAAAATGTATAAGTGCTAGATTTATATCTCATAGATGAAAAAAAAAACTATACCATTTATTTATCTTTGCCTAATAAACTCATCACTTATTTATACATCAGATATAGATATTTTTGTTTTTATTTGCATTTGTTGTGTTTTATTTTTCACAATAAATTTTAAATTGCTCAGTATTACATACAGCGAATTTCAGCAAATATTTTTCTGAATTTATGGCGTAAACGCTTTTATTGTAGCGCTCTCTATCTCTTCATCTACTCAGTTATAGACATGGTGATTTATGTTTGCTTAGGTGTGATCTATCGTCCCTTAAAGTTTTTATTAATGAATTCGAGACACAACGCAGCGTTATATACGTCATTATCTTCCATTGATTTTAAATAGCTTTAAAGATTTTATGAAACATAGAGATGGAATGAGTCTCAAAATTATTTGTGAGATTTTCCAGCCGCTTATTTTTTCTCCCTTTCAAGAAAAAGATTAATTATATATTACTTGAATCTTTGGAGTCAATCCTTTATGATGCAAATGAAACATATTGAAGCTGTAATTAATTATATTATACTTTGCATTTTACATTAGCTAAGATGCACAAAGACGTTTTTGCACTAAAATAAACAAATGCAAATATCGGCATTTGTTTACTTCCTATTTACTCCATTACTAGTTTACCTTTAATTACGTATATATTTCAGGATATTGTATAATTTCTGCAACAACAACATAAAATCGTTCTTTAATATATTTAAAAATTTAATCCCCTTGAACATCATAGTATCTTCCACGTGCATAATTTTGTAAGAATTGATAATTGATTGAATCGAAAGAAAATGTCTCCTGGGCAAAAGTATTGTTTTACCATTTTTATAAAGTTCCTTGTTTAAATTCTATTATCTTAAAATAATAGGAATACCATTTTGGATATTTGTAGAAATATTTACGGCAATTGGTTTTGAAAGTTCCTTAACTGTGTTTATTTTTTTAAACAAATCTGTGTTATCATTCACATGCCTTAACTCTTCATTTACGGGATTATGTAATTATTATATGCCCGTCATCTAAAATTAATATATTTTATTTTTATTTTTAAATACCATTTAAATAAAAAACCTATAATCTTACATAATATTTAGGCAAGCTCTAAAAATATATTTCTTAAAATTTTAAAAGTATGTTTTCAGATGAGGATTTCTATGAGCATATATAAGATCGGTAAAAATTGGGTAATTCAGTAATGTTCGATGAGTATATTAACACTATTTCATCTGGTGATATTTTATATCAACTGTGATTGTTTTTCAAACAGCAAAAAAACTAGCTATTTTTCAGTTAGAACACTGAAAATTTATAAAACCTTAATCTATTTTTCCAATGACAAATAACATTATGCGTAAGTGTTTGCACCTTATCTATCTATGTATATATCTATATCTATAGCTATTTCTATAGATAGCTACAGCGATGTAGGTAGCTATAGCTATAGCTATAGATATTCAATCTGCAGCTGATACAGTAAATAGATTGGTAAAAGATTACTCAGAAAATGTAATTATTGAAGTTAAATATATACTACATTAAAAAAATTGAGTTAAAGATCTCATAAATCATTAAATTAACAAGTTGCTAGTGATGTCGCGTCGTCATTATTAAAAGGGTAAGAAATAGGTGTAAACTATTTGTTGTTGTATTATCATGTTATAATGTAATTTTACAAAATTAAACTGACAAAAAAATAAATTAATCATAAATTTAGTTTAAAGAAAAACGCTTTGTTTAAACCTTTGTTACTGTATTATCACGATTTATCTGGACTGATTCAAAAACGTTTAAAAGAGAAACACACAATCTGCTAAAAATCTTTTCGTTAAAGTTGTTGTAGTGTCAAAGTATTTGTCATCTCTTCATAAATTTTAAATTATTTATTGAATAGAATGTCAATAGAAACAAAGATTCAATTATTGTTCTCGTATGGTTTCTAAAAGAAAGCTTCGATATCCTTATTTCAAATGGAATTCAAATTAGTTTTATTTCGCACGCCCTGCATTACCATTTTAAATTTTCTTTATAACTATTTATATACAAGGATATAATATGTCACTCTAATTCGAATAAACTATGTAATCTTTTTACATATATATTCATAGATGGAAATATGGAATGTACTGCTACTTTTTAAAAGTACAAAAAATTTAAATGTAAAATTTCTGTATTGAAAAACCGGTGGTAAAATAATAAAAATTCTGTAAAGAACGCTCGTCACGAAGGGGTTAAAGTACGATTTTTAAAAGAAATCTTCAATATCCTATTTTAAATAGAATTTAATGTTTTATTTTTTTTATTTTTTTTTTAAATTTTGCCACGTCTTAAATTAACATTTTAAATTTTCTTAATTATTTTGTATATCAGCGCATATAACATGTTTATCCAATTCGTATAAACTGTTAAGACATTTTAAAAATGGAAATGGAAAGTTTCGAGATATTTTAATTGCAATAAATATCAATTAAAATGAATCTATTGACCTAATTTAAGAAAAGTCGCCGTTTTCAAATAAATGAACAACCTTTTTGAAGATGTTAAATACATATAAAACTTTCCTGCAAATACGCAGTAACTTGTTTCTTTATTGACAAATGTTTGCCTTCGTTTTCAATAATTGAATTTTACACAACTCCAAACTCAAATAAAAGTTTAGTTTTTCTGGGCAAAAAGATATATTTTAAATTGCAAATCATGTCTTCACAAAGAATCCAACATTTTCTGAAAGAAAATTGAATAGATTCTGTTAAAAATATTATTTCTCGAAAAGGTTTAAACGTTTTGACGAAAGATACTACATAAATTAATTCGAAATCAAAAGGAATTTAAAAAACATTTGAAAATTGAATAGTAGTATTTTGCAAGGGGATTACGATATATTCCAGCTAACTTTGTTTTCCACAATAAAATGGTGTAAATGATATATTTACATCTCATAGTAAAAGCTATAAAATTTCATATGTTTGTTTAATAAACGGATTTATACATAAGATATACAAAAGGCGTTCCATAAAAATTGAGAGTAAAATTAGAAAAAATCATAAAATATATTTACAGCAAAAAATACATAATTTTTTCTTCAAAATACCTGCCTTCAGATGATTTGCAATGGTCCAATCGTTCAACTCACTCTTCAAAACAAGTAGAAAAGCGTTTTTCTGGAAGGTACTCCAAAGAACTCTGCACTCCTGAAATAACTTCAGAATCTATATTAAATTTTTTGCTACGGAGCTTCTCCTTCAACATCGGAAACAGCCAGAAATTGCATGGTGCGAGATCTGGATTGTATGAAGGATGTGGCATGATTTTAATATTGCATTTACTAAACTATTTCTGAATAGAAGTAGTTAAATGCGGGCGAGCATTATTGTGATGTAATATTCAATTCCCTACCAGTTCATGATGCTTTCTCGATATGTGTTGTCGCAAAAATTTCAAAACTGAAACACAATATTCACCATTCACAGTAGGTTTTGGAGGCACAGAATTCTGATAGATTACACCTTTATGATCCAAGGAAATAATCATCATGATCTTTCCAGCAGATTTGGTTTGTCGGATTTTTTTACGGAGGCGGAGAATCAGTGTGTTTCCATACATTTGTTGCGGACTTGGTAAGAGAATCAAAATGTTGCACCCAAGTTTTATGCCTGTTATTACAGTCTTTATGAAATTCGGATAATTTTGAAGCATCTGTTTCCACTCACAACATTGGTGAATTCTTGTTTACATTTGTTCTTTAGTAAGGTAATAAGGGACCCATCTGGAACAAACATGGCGAAGCTGTAAATCGTTACGTAGAATGCGAAATATCGACGTTTTTGAAATGTTAGTTGATGCATTTTCTCACATGTTATTTGCCGATTTTCTTGTAAGATTGCCCACACCATGTTAACATTACGATCATTCATAACAATTTCTGGTCGGCCAGGCTTAGGAGCCAGTTTTGAAGACAAACGTCCTTTTAGGTAGCTTTCAATACAAAAAAGTCTTTCCGGCCTGTACCGGGAGGAAAAGGTAGCTTTCCTATATCTTCGTTTTAAAAATTTAGCTAATGTTACACAAAAACAGCAAGTTAAAATGCAAAGAAACGTTTGCAAAAGATTCGTTAATACTGAATTTGAATAAGAATTTCGCCAAATTATTGAGCAATAGCCAAATTGGCTTCATTTATAAAGACTTATTTTGGTCGCCAAATTTGGCGATATTTCGCCAAATGTCACAAATTTTGCCAGTTTTGTCGCCAATGTTGCCAATTTTGGCGCTAACGGATATGAATATATAGTTTTATGCGTATGATTGGGAAAATTATTACAACAATGAAAGAAAATAATTTGCGAGTAATCACGTTAATGTGCTGTTTTGTTTCAAAATGTCAGCCACCCTAGAATTTCAAACTGCTCTATCTCAGCCATTTTTTAAGATAGAGGTAAACAAAAAAATGCTCTGGAATCCTTGTATCAAGGCCTAACACGTAATTAAAAAATAAATTTGAATTTTTAACTTTTTTGTATATTTATTTTAGTTTTAAATTTTTAAATGGCCGCCATCTTGAAACAAAATGGCGGACCAAGCCGCAAGACATTGGTGACCTTAATACACACAATTATTTTCATCAAAATCGATTTATAAATACGAGCGTTATCGTATGACATAGGTCAGATATATATATATATATAGATAGATATATCTATATATATAAATCAACATTTGAACGGAGGGTGGTTTTGGGGTTTGGGGGTCATGATCGGTGAAAATATATCAAAATTTTCCGGAACTGCTTTCCTCCGAACGGCTGCAATAGGTAGCTTTATACTTTTTTGTATTGAAAGCTACCTAAAAGTACAAAGCTACCTATTGCAGCCGTTCGGAGAAAAGCAGTTCCGGAAAATTTCGATATATTTTCACCGATCATAACCCCCAAACCCCAAAACCACCCTCCGTTCAAATGTTGATTTATATATAGAGATATATCCATATATATATATCTCACCTATGTCATACGATAACGCTCGTATTCATAAATCAATATTGATGAAACTGGGCCAGAACGTGATGGCGACCACTTAAAAATTTAAAACTAAAATAAATATACAAAAAAGTTAAAAATTCAAATTTATTTTTTAATTAAGCGTTAGATACCAGGATTCCAGAGCATTTTTTGGTTTACCTCTATCTTAAAAAATGGTTGAGATAGAGCAGTTTGAAATTCTGGGGTGGCTGACATTTTGAAACAAAACAGCACATTACCGCGATTACTCGCAAATTATTTTCTTTCATTGTTGTAATAATTTTTCCAATCATACGCATAAAACTACGTATATCCGTTGGAGCCAAATTCTCGCCAAACTTGGCGACATTTGGCGAAACATCGCAAAATTTGGCGACCAAAATAAGTCTTCATAAATGAAGCCAATTTGGCTATTGCTCAATGATTTGGCGAATTTCTTATTCAAATTCAGTATTAACGAATCTTTTGTAAACGTTTTCTTTGCATTTTAACTTGCTGTTTTCGTGTAACATTAGCTAAAATTTTAAAACGAAAATATAGGAAAGCTACCTTTTCCTCCCGGTACAGGCCGGAAGGACTTTTTTGAAATTACCATGTCATCTAAAAAACGCAGACTCACCAAAACATTTGTCCTTGTAAGCTTCTTTCATTAACTTAACAGTTTCTGGAGCTGTTTTGCCCAAACGATAGCAAAATTTTTTCAAAAACTTTCATATTTTCTATTTATCTATATTGATGGAAATAGTATAAAAATTAAAAGAGAAGTATTAAAAATAAACTAGTTGACCCGTCTGGCGTTGCCCGGGCCCGTAATAAAATCTTAAATGAATGCCAAATAAAAAATACTGATAATTAGTTATAAAAAAGTGCTCGTAAGAAAATATTGAAAAAAAAGCTTTTGTTGTCTAAACCCTTTGAAATTTTTAATGGTATAAATATAAATGTTTTATAGTCAGTGTAAAAATTACGTCAGAAATATTATAAGCTGTCTGTAATATAAATATATTTTTATTCTGGGAAAAGGACCTTTTTTCGAATTCTATAGAGGGGGAACACCCCCTCCCAATTCCTGCATTAAAAAAAAAAGAGAAAGCACATCCCTCCATTCCCCTTGCAATTCCCTTTTGTTCACCCCTCCCTCAATCAAGGCAGTTGGAAAAGTGGATGCTCCCTCCAGGAAGAGGAAATAAGAATAGAATTTAGAAGAATTTATAAATAGTATTTCCTAGCGGTAGGGTTGGGAGCAGTGAAGACCAATAGGTGAGCTATTCCTTCCCCAGTGCTCTTGATTCTTCTTAATTCTATTATCTGCTTTATTCACCCTTCAAAAAAAGTTGAAGCATGCGCAGTAAGGTCGAATTTGTACTGAAAAATTAAGAATTTTGCTTCTTGCTTTAATATATTAGATTGTTAAAACGCATATTGCTTTTTTTATCACACATTAAAAAAGTAATGTAAAAAGAGCCCTCATGACGATTTGGTAATTATCGTGATATTAAAAGAGCATTAGACTATTAAATCTTCTAAAAATATGATTTTCCGAAAAATTTCATTATTTACCGTGTTTCAAGTTTGAAAAATTATTATCTAAGTTTATGATTTAATTATTAAAGCACATATACACAATACGTCTGATCACTTTATTTATAATTACATTTTTATTTCAGACAATACACAAACCTTAAAAACACCAATTAAAATAATTTAAGACAGACATGAGTACACATAAAATAAAAATTTATAAAAAAATATATACTTAAAAACAGTTAAACATACAAAATAGTAGACGTTTCGCCAAGCGACACGCAAGGCATCATCAGTACAAAAACAATCTATTGCATAACAAACTAGTTATGCAATAGATTGTTTTTGTACTGATGATGCCTTGCGTGTCGCTTGGCGAAACGTCTACTATTTTGTATTTTTAACTGTTTTTAAGTATATATTTTTTTATAAATTTTTATTTTATGTGTACTCATGCTGTCTTAAATTATTTTAATTGGTGTTTTTAATATTTTTCACATTCAGACGTTAAAATGTATACATTTTGCAAATACACAAACCTAACATGAGTGAAAAATTGACTAGGCCAGGACTCGAAACTGGGACCTTCAGCGTAACGCAGTTCTTCACTCATGTTGGGTTTTTGTTATTAAAATTGTCTGAATTAAAAATGTTATTATAAATAGTGATCAGACGTATTGTGAATATGTGGTTTAATAATAATTAAATCATAACCTTAGATGATAATTTTTCAAGCTTGAAACACGTGAAATAATGAAATGCTTATTGCAATTGTATTGTGTATACGTACTTTAATATGTAATTTGTACCGATGAATAATTATTAATTCATCGTTGTTGTGACATCTGAAGCTGCTAAATGCTAGCCGGTGACTCTTTCCAAGTTGTATAAATGTGAGAACTTATCGGGCTAGGATATCGACCAGGGGATGCTCAGCGTCAGAGCATCAGCACGTTACGTTGAAGGTCACAAGTTCGAGTATTGGCACCAGTAAATTTTTCTCTCGTGTTGGGTTTGTGTATTTAAAATTGTCTGAATTAAAAATGTTGTTGTGATTTAATACTATTTTTTGTGTGTTAAATTATGATAGCAAGCATCATGTTGAAGGGATGCGAAGTGAGATAAATAGTATGTCTGAACGTACGCAGGGCAAACTGCTGAATAAGCTGTTGGCTTCAATAAAATCCTTTTACGTACAGTTTGCAATAGGAAGAGGCGCAAATGTTGATCCTAATGTCACCATCTAAGCAAAGGAAATTTATAAGGTGCGCAAATATTGCTCAACAATTGCACGGCATCTGTATTTTTCTTATCATTGAGTATATTTTGCTTTTTGATTGCTGATGTGGCGTTATTTGGATCAGCAAATACATCTTTTCAAGTTGTCAATTGTAAAAGAATGTTATTGAAAGCTGAAATTCCTTTAGCGAATCGCCGCGCAATGAGTTCAGAAATTAAAGCTGCTCTGGTTTTGCATCCTGTCACTATGATTAAATTGCTATAATCATTTAACAGTTACATCTAAAAACATGTTAGACCATAACATGAGACAAGTAGTTTCTTAAATTTCAAAACACCTGAAATAAAGATATGCAAATTTATTGCTACTTTATCGCTTTCACCCCATTATGATGTTACTTATAAACTGTGGACTTCAATAACATCCTTTTTCGTACAGTTTACAATAGGAAGAAGCGTAAATGCTGATCCTATGTCACCATTTAAGCAAGGCAAATTTATAAAGTGCGCAAATATTGCTCAACAATTGCACGACATCTAAAATTTTGTTATCATTGGTTACCTTTTGATTTTTGCTTTCTGAAGTGGAGTTATTTGGATCAGCGAATGCATCTTTTTCAAGTCGTGAATTCTAAAGAAATGTTACTGGAATCTGAAATTCCTTTAGCAATTCGCCGTGCAATAAGTGCAGAAATTGCGGTTCCTCTGGCTTCGCATCCCTTCAATATGATGATTGCTATCATCATTTAATAGTTACATTTGAAAAAAAATGTTAGACCTTAACCTAAGAAAAATAGTTTATAAAATTTAAAAACACGTGAAACACAAGATATGCAAAGTTATTGCAACTTTATCGCTTTCACCGCGTATGATGTTACTTTATGTGCTTAATGTTGATTTCGCTATGTCAATTTTATGCCTTTGTGTACATAGGAAACAAATGACTTTAAAAACATGGTGACAATATGTACAAATAATATAAATCAGTTCCCCTTACGATGCTTCTGATATCCACCTACAAAAAAAAATCATATATCCCTTCAGTTTGTGTTTGATCTGGCTCGTTACCTCATTTAAAAAAATAATCTTACAACTTCATTATGAATATCATATACAGGGTGTCGCAAAAGGTCGTTTACAAACTTAACATGCTGGTCTGTCATATCATGATAAACAAGATTTACATAGGAACTTGTGTTCGAAAATGCAAACTGCGACCGCTAGAGGGCGATGAACGCAGAATTACGAAAGAGTGGAAAGCGTAATCATTTCAGGCGAAGACGTTCCAGGAGAAGGATGAATCGGTTCAGTAACGCAGAATTGGCCGATATGCATTACGTATATGGCGCTGCGGATGGAAATGCCCGAGCCGCGGTACGGATGTGCCTTCAGCGCTTCCCAAGCAGACGTCAGCCAAGTCTTGTTTTGTTTGGACAATTGCACCGCAGATTGCGTGAAGCAGGAGCTTTCAAAGTATGTAGCCACATCGGTCAAGAACGCACTACACGCACGCCTGTCGTAGAGGAAACTGTGCAACGGAAATTTGACAGAAACCCGCAAACAACACTCCGAGCAAGTGAACGCGTCTTGGGTGTACATCGTTCCAGCATTATGCGTATACTGCATGAGGACAGGAACCACCCCTACCACTTACAAAGAGTACAGGCATTGCGTGTTGACGATTATCACCAACGCCTTGCATTCGCACGCTGGTATTTGCAACAACGGGTCGCACAGCCGGATTTTCCCATTTTGAATGGTCCGTGAATTCATGCGTCGATGTTGTGAAGCATGCATTGCGGCGAATGGAATGAATTTTCAACATCTTGTGTAAATTAAACCATGTTCTTTAATAAAAGTCATATTAATCTCTTTCGATATACTTTCTTTCTTCCCCTCCACACCTGCGATCATCGCCCTCTAGCGGTTGCAGTTTGCATTTTCGAACACAAGTTCCTATGTAAATCTTGTTCATCATGATATGACAGACCTGCATGTTAAGTTTGTAAACGACCTTTTGAGACACCCTGTATATGTATTCTAATATAGTATGGTATTAAGACATTATTTAATTGTGCATTAAACAAATTGTTATAATATAACAGTTTTAAATGTGGTAGTGTTACTTATTAAATAATACTATAGTTATATGAAAACTTCAATATTCCATCAGTTCGTTTTCTTTCGTGGCTATGTTTAATATATATTAAAATAAGCAAACGTCATAATCGATGCTCACATATATTTACGATACTAATTTTCAACCATTTAAATTTTTTATTAGTATATTTTATGTAAAATAGTTTATGAATGCGATTTCGTTTTACAGATTATTTTGACTAAATATTTCATAACCAGTTTATAATTATTAAATAATAATAATTTATAACTAATAGTTGCAATAGAATGACAGATATCACTAGATATCCAAATATTCTATTGTAATGTGACAGCAAAAAAGTAAATCAAATCTGAATTCACATAAAAAAAGAAACAAATTTATGCTACTTTATATATATTTTCGCATAATTTATTGAAAGTTATCTTTTATCTGGAATCATGCTGCAAAAAAGCAATAAAAGGTATATCAAGTGGAAAATAAAACGATGATCAATAAAATAAATTGATTAGAAATACTATTATAGAATTACCTTTACACACACACACACACACATATATTTATATGTTTGTGAGTATTTGTTCATTTTAATTAATTTATAAATCCTTTTATTAATTATAAAGGAATTTCTAATTCTATTTTACGCTCTGTGAAGTTATTTGGAAACAACAACAACAAAAATTATATGTATCTTAAGAATAAAGAAAAATCCAACAAATTGTTTGTAAATATTGCTATCATATGTATGTTGGTACATATGTTATCATATGTAAGTTTGTAAATTTGTAAATGTTTGTAAACGCAAAAACTTCACTTATGTATTGCCATGATAAAAAAATATTTAAATAATTTTAAATATCGAACTGAAGAATAACACTTAAACCAAGTTACAAATGCAGGATTCTATATATATTGAATGACAGTGGGCAAATTTTTTTTTATCGTGTGCACATTTAAAATTAACTAATTGGAAGCACGATGCCTATATTTTTTCATAGTTCATGCACTCTGCTATCTTGTGTGCGTATCCAATCAATATTCATACTTCTTAGATGGATTTTTATTTTTATTTTTTTACAAGAAATGCATACGATTATTTTAAGCATAAAATAGCATTTGTTATCACTGTAAACGATTTGTGAAAATTGTTAAAATATGACAAATTCTTACTATCAAACAGTTACGGAAATAGATGAAAAGTGTGAAAAAAGACCTCATCAAATATACTCTACATTAAAAGTGCATTACGGAAAAGGATGAAAAGTGTGAAAAAAGACCTCATCAAATATACCCTACATTAAAAGTGCATTACGGAAAAGGATGAAAGGTGTGAAAAAAGACCTAATCAAATATACTCTACATAAAAGTGTTTTGTATTTCTACATAACAGTTTGTAATAAATGTTATTTATCAGAAATATTTTTTGAAAACTCAAGTTTCCAAATTAATGTTTCGCATGCTAACAATTTGACAATGCCCTTTTTAAGCGAAGACTGACTGTACTTTTCTATGAGGGCAAACTATATAATTGTACAGTATACCCCTATTTCCACCACTCGCTAAAAAAGGAAAAGCGAACAGTGAATGTTATTCTAACTCTAAAAGTCACAGAGAAAAATGAAAATAGCAATTCGGTTGGAAATTATGTCTTTCAATTTATGCTAAAAAAAAAAAAAAAAAAAAAAAAAAAAAAAAACTTAGGGGGGTGTTTTCACACAGAAATTGCCATACTTGGGAATGTTCAATACGAACATCCAATTATTACAGAATATTTCGATTTTGTTGTAAATTGTACTTTCGGATAACAAACGAGAAAGCGTTCGGTCAGATAGTTTATGATATATGAAATTTGCAACTCCAAGTGTTGAAATCTATTTGTTAACATAGTAAAACAGACTGTAATGTGGGTTGTTTTTTAAGCATATCTCAAAAGCTACTTGACCCAATGAACGAAAACGATTTAGGTTCTAATTAACATTTTTTTCGGAAGTTTATATTTCATGTTACTAATTTAAAAAATTTATTGGTTCAATTTTGTATTTGAATATCTTATAAAGGACGTTTTTACACAATGTTTTCTTTTTTTTACCTATTGGTCATTGTAACTCTACGTTAAATTTACAGAAATACATTATGCTTCCTATGTTCAATTTGTGTTGGGTAATTGCGCTATTTAAATTTATACAGTAGAAAGATTTAGAAGAAATTGCTGATTGGCAAACACTGTGTTAAGAACAGAATACTAGTTTCTGAGGTGTTTCTTGTTTTGATAAAATGTTGGATATGCGTTAACTGGTTCTATGTTCGATATTTATCTGAAGGCTGTTAAAAAATACTGCACAAGATCTGAAACATAGAATTTTTAGTAAATACTTTTCGACATTATTTTGATGAGTTTTTTTTTTCTTTAAAAAAGGGCTCACATCACCAGTCTGATTTTTATATATCTTTCACTTTTTTTAATTAAAATACAAACGTAATTAAAAAATCTGATGTTTTAATCCATCTATTCTATTGCAAAAAAAAAATTATATAAATTTTTAAAATGTTGAAGTACGTTAAAATTTTCTGAAAATAAAAAACCAACCCTGTAATTCAGATTTTGCATAAATTAAAATTTTTTTGAGAAAAAAAATCAATCAATCAAAGCATAAACGTAGAATCGATAGTTTATCAAACAATCAACAATTAAACTTTTTGGTTTTGCCATGTGTCAAAAATGGGTCAAATTTTAAATATCCATATTTTTTTTGCAGAAATATGATATTTCACATTTGGAAGACATGTCAAGTTTGACGAAATAAAGATCTTGTGCGTGTTCCTTGTTCAAAGCTTCAAAATCAACCAAGATACACGAGTTTTTATACGTATTCATTTAATTTTTACCGCCAGTGTATTATATTAATAAGCTGCTAGATTTATATTAATAAGATGTTTCGAAGCTGCTAGAAAAATAATCTTTCAAAAAAAAAAAGATTTACAAATGGTAAATCCTTTTTGTGATTACCATCTAGCTACATAACATCTAAAGTCAAGACCGAAGAAGGCTTTCAAAAAAAAAAAAAAAAAAAAAAAAAAAGATATGCAGATGGCATTTTTAACTGAAATGTAATATAATTGAGCACTATAACAAACTAATTTCTAGTGACGAATTATATATTACAAATTTCTTTTTCGAATAAATCAGCATAGACTTTATAAGTTGCAAATCACTGATAACTATTTGTAGTTTCCCTGTTACGATTTGGTAAACTCTTGTAGCTCTAATGCAAAGCGTTCATAACCTCATTGTCGCAAATCTTGAAATTATGAACTATGAAATTTTTAAATAGATAGATCGATGCACGATACTTCATGCAATCTAAATTCAGCCCTTAACTATAACTTCGATATAAAAAAAAAACGTTTAGTTGTGAGTTATGATTATTCGTGCATAAGAAAAATCGATGTAAGATACTTCATGAAATCAAAGTTTAGCGAATAACCTCTACTCCGATAACGGAAATTTTCGATTTTTCAGCTATGGCATACTTCTATTGAAAAGCTAATGTAAAATATTTCATGCAATCTAAATTCAGTGAGCAAATAAATCGGTGATTTTCTTTTTCATTTGAGAAAAATAAAATATTTGAACACACTTTGCAATTACTAACTTTTTTTTCAATTTAGGTTAATATAATACACTGGCGTTAAAATATAAATGAACACGTATAAAAACCCGTGTAATTTGGATGATTTTGCAACTACGAGCAAGGAACACGCACAAGATCTACATCTTTTCATACTTGACATATATTTTAAATGTGAAATTTTATATTTCGGCGGAAGAATTATTCAAATAAGAATACAGGAAATGTGATATAAAATCTGGCAAGGAAAAATTTTTGTTACTTTTTAGAATTTTTTAGTGAAACACAGAAATAATTTATAAGGTGTGTGTGCACTCCTGACCAAAATTCAAACATTACAACTTTACAAGCCATACTGTCTTACTTCCAATCTCCCACTTAAACGACATTTATCACAATCCTTCAAATGTCTTCTAAACGACATGTTCCATTTTGTCAAATTTGCATATTTCTGTGTATCGAAGGTGAATACCATTTTATTACGTGATCTTGAGCTACCAATCTATTACTTTTTATTGGACTTAACTTAATAGAGTTAAAATAAAGTACCTTTCAATAGTTATTCCTTTAATTTTTCCTGCCAGTGTATTTAATACTCTAGAACTTGCATTCTTGCTATTTCTAGAGTTAGGAAACATCGGATACGAAACCTATTAGTAAAAATATCCCACCTTATATGCTCACACATTACACAAGTCAATGCCTTGACAATAAATTTTTCCTTCTCGAAATCTCTCCAAAACTCTTATTTTAAATGTTAAAAAATTCACGAATGCCCCCAACATTTGTAGAGAGAGATGATCGAATAAATGTCAGAGAGCAGGTACAGTTCTACTCCTCATGAAGGTTTAAATTTTATTGCTGCAATAACTTTTGAAAAGAACTCAGACTAATAACACTTTATTTTTTTGTATGTATCGACGCTGCAAGTTAGCTATAAAAATGTTGTAAAGAAAATAGCATGGCTTTGCCATAAGGAAATATATATGGAAATTTTGAATGTTTCGTTTATTCTCTTAAATGAAGTATATACAATAAATGATACATACATAGTATATAAATCAACTACTCTTGTATAAAAATATGGAAAGTCAGAAAATTCACATTTCAAGTAAAATGATAGATAAAACGATTTTTAAACGACAAATATTTTATCACGCATAGTTTATTAATGTGGATTTCATTGTTTTGCCATTTATAGTTTTCGTAAAATTTTATAAAGATTAACTATTTCATGTTGCATTTTAAAATAACATATTTTATTATTTGTGGTTAGTACATGATTCTTATTCATCACTTGTATTTAGTTATTCCGATAAATAATAGTAGTATAAAACAAATTAACATAATTTAATCATACTCTAGCAAGTTAATCTAATACGACTTTCACTCAGATGTAAAACGGTGCACAATCTTATATATTTTCAGTTTAAATATTAGTCTATATGTAGTCTAAATAGCCACCTATTATACATTTGTGATATGTAGTATACTCCAAATACGAATTTTAATAAAATAATAGACATAGTACATGACTTTTGAAGGACATATGTACTAAAATAACTATATTGACTATCTGTTAATGCATTAAACTGCTTTTTTTTAGTTATTTAGTTATTTCGATTAAAAAGACTAGTAAAAAAATTTCAAGATAATTTAATGATAGTCTAGCAAGTTTATATAACACAACTTGCATTCAGATGTAAAAATAAAATACACATTCTTATATATTTTCATTTTAAATATTAGCCTATATATAGTCTAAATAACTACCTATTATACAATTTTGATATTTAGTATATTCCAAATACGCATTTTAATTAGATAATAGGCATAGTACATCACTTTTGAAGGACACGTGTACTAAAATAACTATATTAACTATCTGTTAATGCATTAAACTTCTTTTATCCTTTTATTTAAAATTTTTCTATTAAAAAACTTAAATTGCACTGAATTATTAAATTAAATTGCATAGAATTTATAATGATGTAATATAATTTTTTACTTGGGAGGGGAGAGGAATTCATACCACGAATTATAATTATATATTATAAATACTAAATAATTACATTATTGGAAATTAAATATGACAATTTAATTCTATATTCAAGTAATTTTATCTGTTACATTCTTTTCTTTTAGTTGCAAAGGTTAAATTATGTGGGAAATAAAAATTAAATATATAAATTGATCAGTTACATCTAAAATTTCCCACAATCTTCAAACGCCTTCTAAACAACATGTTACATTTTATCAAATATGTATATTTGTATGTAGCGAATGTCAATAACATTGGATTACGTGACCTTGAGCACTTAATAGAATTAATATTAAGTACCTTTTAATAGTTATTCCTTTAAATTTTCTTGCCAGTGTATTTAATACTCAAGAACATGCATTCAAGCTATTTCTAGAGATAGGAAACATCGGATACGAAACTTATTTTTTGTAAAAATATCTCACCTTAAATGATCACATTTCATACAAAATCAATGCCTTGACAATAAATTCTGCCTTTTCGAAATCTCTCTGAAACTCCTATTTTAAATCTTAAAAAAATCATAAATGCCCCAAAATTTGTAGAAACATGATCGAATAAATGTGTATAGTTCTACTCCTCATAGATGTTTAAATTTTATTGCTGCAATAACTTTTGAAAAGTACTCAAAATAATCACACGTTATTCTTTTGAATTTATCGACGCTGCAGAAGTTAGCTATAA
This sequence comes from Maratus michaelseni, assembly GCA_963931845.1. Classification (NCBI taxonomy): domain Eukaryota; kingdom Metazoa; phylum Arthropoda; class Arachnida; order Araneae; family Salticidae; genus Maratus; species Maratus michaelseni. The sequence continues at coordinate 349,696,327 of OZ007590.1, forward strand.
AAAAAACTGTAAAGAAAATAGAATGGCTGTGCCTATAAAGAAAGCTATATGAAAACTTTGAATCTTTCGTTTATTCTCTTCAATCAAATATATACAATAACTGATATACACATAAATACATATATATATATATATATATATATATATATATATATATATTGACTGGTAATTTAGATATTGTCAAGGACAAAACATTGAAGAATTATATGCAATACGGTACAAAATTTCGCTTAAAAAGGATAAATACTAGGGATTTTATAAAAAAAACGATTAAAAATCAACGTTGACATGTTTATACATAAATTAATGAACAAGTTTTGCTTGCCGGAAATTGCTTTTTTGGAATGGAAACATAATGTATTGAAGGATTTGAGTTCAATTTATTGCGGTAAAACGGGGGGGATTTCGATAGAAGATTATAATTCATTAAAAGAATCTATTAAGGATTTACAGAATAATTTTGTTATCACTTATATAGATAAAGCTAATACAAATTTTGCAATTATTTGCAAAAAGTTATACAGTGACCAACTAAAACAAAGTTATAATAAAAAACATAATTACAGGTTATTAAATACCAATGTAAAAGAGACAGAAAGAAGAATTGGCGCATTTTACAAAAGGTTAAAATACACACAACGTAGTAAAGAATTACCTTATATGGTATTGATTCCTAAATTTCATAAGGACCCTGTTGCCTTTCGTACAATTACATGTGGTTTTGGAACTTATTTAGAAGTTGCTAATAAAAAGTTTTTGGATATTTTGCAGAGTTTATTTGATGTGGCATTAAAACATAATAACACTTGTATTATAAAAAATAGTATTGAGTTACTTAATAGATTGAAAGGTTTGAGTAATATCAAAGGTTTATATGTTTATGATTTTGAAGATTTATATAATAACATTGATTTAATAGATCTTAAAAATAAAATTTTTGATTTTTTTAAGCGTTACAATATTTTGGGTAAAGATTTGGATCATTTAATAAATTTATTTAATTTTGTAGTTAATGAAAATTACTTATTTGACGGTAAGCATGTGTTTCAGCAGATTAAGGGTATACCTATGGGGGGTAGTTGCAGCTCGGTACTTGCAGATATTTATTTATTTTTATACGAAGTTAATGATACATTAAACAAGGATTTTTTAAGTTTCAGATATATTGATGATGTCTTGTTGGTAAAGATTAACGATTCCAACAGTGAATTAAATTTTGATTATTACCCCCAAGGTTTGACATTAAAGAGAACTTCATATAACACAAAACATGTAAATTATCTAGACCTTGCTATCGACATCGAGAGGGGTGACTTGCGTACTTGCATTTACGATAAGAGAAATGATTACAAATTTGAAACAATCAAGATATTAAATTTTAATTCTAATGTACATATTTCAATTTTTAGAAATATATTTATCAACAGTTTAATTAGGATAACAAAATTAAATTCTAAACATGATAGTATAATGAGTGACATAATAAATCTCTATCATGGGGCAATGGTTCAAAGTTATCCTATTGCTTTGTTAAATAGTTTGGTGAATAGTTTTGTCAAAGGTAAAGAATACAGTGATACTCTCCTTTTGGCGATTAAAAATATCGCCAAGTGAGTGTAGGTTTTATAAGGAGCTTCGTCCGGCTGAGTCGTTCTTTTCATCTTGGTTTAATGTTTCCTACGGTTAGTTTGGTTGTGACAGGCATGGGGGAAGTTTCATGTGTAATGCCGGTATAACCCAGCATGCAAGTCTTTAGCCCTGCAGCCTGTCTCCATTGGTTGTGTTTTTTCTGTTTGTAGTTTTTGTTTAAAGTTTTGTTAGTTCGAATTTTTATGGTTATTTGTTTGTTTTCTCTACCGCTTCAGTAGATTTGGGATTGAAAGTATATGGTATGTGGTTTTCGCATTATATATATATATATATATATATATAAACCAACTACGCTTGCTTGTATAAAAGTATGGAAATTAAGAAACAACAGAAATTGACATTTCCTGTAAAATAATAGATAAAACGATTTCTAAACGACAAATATTTTATCACGAATAGTTTATATGAGTATTTCGCTATTTTGTCGTTTATATTTTTGGTAAAAATTTTATAAAGATGAACTATTTCAGATTACATTTTAAAATGACATATTTTATTTTTTGTGGTTAATACTTGATTCTTATTCATCATATGTATTTGATTATTCCGATAAATAATAATAGTATGAAACAAATTAACATAATTTAGTCATACTCTAAGCAAGTTAATCGAACACAACTTTAATTCTGGTGAAAAAAATACACATTCTTATGTATTTTCAGTTTAAATATTATTCTATATGTAGTTTATATGGTTCTGCGTCAATTCGTCACATAATTCGTCGCGGAACAATTCATCGCGCACAATCCATCGCAGCAACAATTCGTCACGGCGACAACTCAACGCAGCGTTAATTCGTTGCAGCGTCAATTCGTCGTGACGTGAATTTGTCGTCGTGTCAATTCGTCGCAACGAAACTGTTTTTAAGTTCTCAGTAGGGAAATTCACAAAAATAACATATAAAAAAATCCTCTAAATAACGCCTGTAAATTGTGAGTCTCTATATCTAAAAAAATATTATCATTAAATAATTTTCTAAATTATCTTTACTTTTAATCATCATAGCCTTCAAAAACATTTTCCTTGCGACGAATTGATACCATGTCGAATTGACGTCGCGACGAATTGACGTCGCGATGAATTGACGCTGAGATGAACTGTGCGCGGTGAATTGTGCGCGATGAATTGTGCGCGATGAATTGTTCCGCGATGAATTGTGCACGACGAATTGACGCGACACCAGTCTATATAGCCACCTATTATACATTTGTGATATATAGTATATTCGAAATACGCATTTTAATAAAATAATAGACACAGTGAATGACTTTTGAAGGGCTTATGTATTAAATAAATACATTAACTATGTTTTAAAATGCATTGAACTGTTTTTATTGTTTTATTTTCTATTTTACTATTAAAAAAAATACATATAATGCAGTATAGTAATGTTAATTCTTAAGGAAAACTGCAGATAGATCCTATAAAATTTTAATTGAAATTGAAATCTTCATCTTCTCTGGTAAAAAATAGTACCTTACACAACAGGTGTACCGAAACAGAAATTTCGCTGTAAATTTTGAAATTTACGGGATGCTTTGTATAACAATTTTCATGGACGATGTACATATAATGCATTATAGTAATGTTAATTCAAAATGAAAACTGTTGATAGATCCTAAAAATATTTTATTGCAATTGAAATCTTCATCGTCTGCGGTAAAAAATAATATACCTTCCACAAGTGTAACGAAACGAAAATTTCCCTGCAAATTTGGAGGATTTAAAGGGTATTTTGTATGACAATCTTCATGGACGACGTACATATAATGCTTTATAGTAATGTTTAATTCTTAACGCAGATTAAAGCTTCACATAGATACCAACAACCAGTCATTGCAATCGAAGTCTTCTTCTTCTCCGGTAAAAAAATATTTCCTTACACAACAGGAGTAACGAAACAAAAAATTTCACTGTAAATTTTGGGGATTCACGGTGTACTTTGTATGACAATCTACATGGAAGACGGATATATAATGCAGTATAATAATGTTAATTCTTAAAGAAGGTTAAATCTGCACATAGATCCTAATAATGTTTCATTGCAATCGAAATCTTCTTCTCTGGTAAAAAATAATTCCTTACACAACAGGTGTAACAGAAAAAAAAATTCACTGTAAAATTTGAATGTATTTGCGGCCTAATTGCAAGAGGAATTCGTCATATGCAAGTAGCATAACAATATATGTTTCTTTGTGAGTCTTTCAGTATCTAAGTTATTGATATGTTATACGAGATATGTGGTAGCGGATTTAGTATACTTGAGGAATATAAGACCGATATATGGGACAGCTAATTTCATCCAGTGATATGTGTACTAATACTAATCATAATAGAGTTTAGTGCGATTTTAATAATTCAGAAAGAGTAGATAATAATTATAATAGAATGAAAGGTTCAATACATGACAAGAAATAACACACCTGTATCGTTTCGTTAGAAAAAAAATTATCTGACCAAACATTGATTACCTTTAAAATGTATAAATTATTTGAAAAAGAACTTTACATCCAAACAAAAGTGAATTCAAAATGTTTCTTTTATTTCACTTAAATGCTTCTTATATTCCTCAGGTACACTAAATCCGCTGCCAGATACCTCGTATAACATATCAAGGACTTAGATAAAAAAAGGATTCTAAATGAAACATATATTATTATGTTACTTGTACAAGTAGCATAATAATATGTGTTGTTTCATTGTGAGTTTTTTGGTATCTAAGTGATTGATATATTATACGAGATATCTGGCAGAGGATTTAGTGTACCTGAGGAATATAAGAGCATATATCTGGGACAGCTAATTTCATGCAGTGACATGTGTACCAATGCTAATCATAACAGTGTGCAGTGTGATTTTAATAATTCAGAAATTGTAGATAATAATTGTAATACAATGAAAGATTCAGTGCATGGCAAGAAAAAGCCCATATATATCGTTTTATCAGAAAAAATATTATCTGATTAAACCCTGCTTTTCACTAGAATTTATAAATTATTAAACCAAAAACTTAAATCTCCAAACAAAAGTTAATTCAAAATGTTTCTTTTTATTTTACTTAAATGCATCTTATCTTGCGTGCAAACTGAATCGCCTAACTGAGGGGGAAAAAGGCACTCGATAACACACACACACACACACACACACACACACACACACACATATATATATATATATATATATATATATATATACAGGGTCATTCATAATTCCCTCCGGGGTTTCGAAACGTTATAGTAAAAAAACGAAGACGAATATGAAAAAAAGAAACATATGAAATTATTCCGAAACTATTCAAGTTTTACTTACATACATTACAGGTGTTCTATGTGTGAACCCTTGGTCACACGGCATACATCCATGCGATAGTCCAGTTCCTGCCATACTCCGTTTCTTTAAATTTCCGGTACCACACATGAATTGTTTTGTCAGTTGGTCCCTGTTTTCGATATTTATTACGAAAGGCCCGTTGAACTGACACCACTGATTCAGATTTAAGGAAACGGAGTATGGCAGGAACTGGACTATCACATGGATGTATGCCGTGTGACCAAGGGTTCACACATAGAACACCTGTAATGTATGTAAGTAAAACTTGAATAGTTTCGGAATAATTTCATATGTTTCTTTTTTTCATATTCGTCTTCGTTGTTTCACTATAACGTTTCGAAACCCCGGAGGGAATTATGAATGACCCTGTATATATATCGTAATTTCCGGCGTATAATTCGCGGATCAAATAATCATGTTTCGACCCAGAAATTTTATTTCAGAAAATGTAACTTACTAGATCACTGTAAAAATTTGACTTCAATTATTGAATAAAATTTCTGGGTTGAAAAAGAATTGTTTGATTCGCGGATTATACGCCGGAAATTACGGTATATATATTTACATGCTTTATTTTAACTGACATTTCTGTATGTATGTAGCAGTCAAATCTTGTTACATTTTACAACCACTTCCTGTTGATAGACAGCTTTGAAATTTAGAATATATATGTATTCCTGAGTGCAATACATGAATTATGCATTAATGTTTTCAAATTAGATATCTAAATGGGGGCAAGGTTGACCCAAAACTTGCATTTACCCCATAGAAATAACGTCACGATTGTTTAATCTTTATTGAAAAAATAACTCTATTGTTGCAACATTCATCCATTTTAACGACATTGTTACCCGCATCATTATGATGTCAGCATTAAGTGACACATACATTTGTGCTTATTATGTTATAAGATATGGTTAGAAAAATTTCGTCTTAACAGAGATTTAAGTATTCATCTCTTTATTGTGGCAGAACCATTTGCTATGAGAACAACTTTACTCTTTGTATTATGTAAAGAAACTTCCTTAAATACAAGAAACAAATTTGATGTTTCAGTTGATGATAATAGTTCTTTTTTAGGAAATGAATGTATTACACAAAAGAAAGGAAGCTTTTTTCTCTCTAAAGAAGATATTTTAAAATTTTTGTTGTGTCATAAGGATAATGTAGTATAATAATGTTAATTCTTCAGGAATATTAAATCTGTACATAGATCCTAAAAACGTTTCATTGCAATCGAAATCTTCTTCTTTGTTGTATCATAAAGGATAATGCAGTATAATAATGTTAATTCTTAACGAAGATTAAATCTGTACATAGATCCTAAAAACGTTTCATTGCAATCGAAATCTTCTTCTTCTCCACTAACAAATAATTCCTTAGACAATATGTGTAAGGAGAAAACACTTCATTGTAAAATTTGAATATATTTGCGTTCGCGTTGCATGCGGAATCCGTCATATGCAAGTAGCATAATAATATACATGTTTCATTGTGAGTCTTTTAGTATCTAAGTGATTGATATGTTATACTAGATATCTGCAGCTGATTTGGTATACCTGAGGAATATAAGAGCAGCTATCTGGGACAGCTAATTTCATGCAGTGACATGTGTACCAATACTAATCATAATAGTGAGCAGCGTTATTTTAATAGTTCAGAAACGGTAGATAATAATTGCAACGGAATGAAAGATTTAGTGCATTACAAAAAAAAGGTCCATCTATATAATTTCGTTATTAAAAATATTATCTGAGTAAGCACTGCTTATCTTTAAAATTTATAAATTATTTGAAAAAGAACTTTAACCTCCAAACAGAAGGGAATTCAAAATGTTTCCTTTTATTTCACTTAAATGCATCTTATATTGCGTATAATCTGAATCACCTAGCTGACCGAAAAAAAGGCACTAGATAGGATTTATATATATATTTCTATATTTGAATATTATGTAATTTGTTCACGTACTAAAACACGTCTATTAAAAATTCTAATATATACATATATGTATCTTTCCTACAAATAATTCCCAGTTAAAAGACTAGTTAGACAAATTTCGTCTTTCCAGAGAATTAAGTACCCATCTCTTTGTTGTGGCAGAACCCTTTCCTATGATAACAACTTTTCTCTTTGTGTAATGTAAAGAAACTTCCTTAAATACAAGAAAAATACTTGTTGTTTTAGTTGATGATAATAGTTCTTTTTTTAGGAAAGGAATGTATTACACAAAAGGAAGAAAGATTTTTCTCTCGAAACAAGATATTTTTACATTTTTGTTGTATCATAAAAGTGTTCGTTCACTAGACATTACTGAAAAAAAATTATAATAATATGTATAGTTTCATTTTAAACTGCAATGCGAGGTTTTAAATAAAAAAAAAGTTAAATGAAAGTATTTTTTGTGGTTATTGTTACTTTTATTTTACTAGGCCTAGAAAATTATTCTTTATTTGCAAAAAATAATTTTAAGTTAAAAACTATAAAAATTTTAGATTTTTCTTAGAATATTAAGCATGTATTGAATAGATTTGAATTCAATTATCTTACCGAGAGGAATTATTACAAGCTTTTATTTAATTTTCTTTGTCTGTCCGTTCGTCTTAAATCTTGCAATCCTATTTTAACACACTTCCTCTGCTACAATTGATCTAATTTTTGATATGGTGACGTATTTCCGGTAACAATACACTATTCTATTAAAAATATAATACATATTTGCAACCTGAGGGGTGACTTTGCCACCCATCAGGGGCAAAAACTTTTGTCCAATAAGGGTATGGAAATGTCATTATGCATGTGATTACGTAAATGTGTTTGTGATTGTTTCAGAAAAAAACTGATGTTCTTGGATTGAACAGTGGCATGACTAGAAAATCTGCCCTCTTGCTGTTCCGCGCAATGTGTGAATGGATATGGGTTTGATTCTCAAGAGGACATTGATCGATATCTTTCTTGCCAGGAAGCCAGATTTAAAATTGTATATCCCTTTTATTATTATTTTCTAAACAAACTGATAAAAAAATCACTCGCAATTTAATTTATTTCTTTTTAATAAAGTATTCTTTTCAATCAATTGTCCTTCAACATTTTTTTCTCCTTTTTAGTACAATATAACAAAACCTTGTCTTTAAAACATTTATTTTCTTATAATTTATTTTTAACTTTCCACATCTGGGAAATACGAATCTAATGATACAAATCTTTATAAATTTCAATAGCGCTTCAATAACTTTTTCAATGGAATGGAGTATTGTTAAGCATCATCCAATTTTGACCATATCGCTATAGGCGAGATACCTTCAGAGGGGGACTTTAGAAGGTAAAGTTACCAGAATTATAATTTTTAAACAATGAAAATCCCGAAAACCATGAATAGTCACCCCGCTCAGACCGTGCTGGTATAGAATCCCCAAATATTTCGGTCTAAGCTGTTCATTTTGTGGATAATATCCTAACCAATGTGCTGAATGAGCATGCTTTCTCTATGACATAACTCTTTGATTACATTACTTAGTTTGATATTACTGGTATAGAATAAGGCTTAATTTCCATCTGTCGATTTAATAAACTCGTCTCTCACCGTTTCTTACATATATATAAGTGAAAACTTCTATCTTTTCCAACTATTACAGGTAATAACGATTAATAAATGATTTTCGTCATGAATGGAGAAATCAATTAAGGATTAGTATTATTTTTCTTTTAAATTAAGTAAAGTAGTGCATATATTTTCAATAATTTACGATTTTTAAGGAAGTGTAACAATTCCTCCATTTAAAAAAAAAATTCTCATTTATAGCTTTGAAAGGAAGAGAAGATTTAAGAATATGATCTTCTATGACAGTCCAGTAGGATAATTATTTTACGTATTTGGAATACGCAAGGTTTATAAAAAAAAAATACTAAAGTATGTTAAAAGACTGACCAACTAATCCTAACGATAATAGAAGATTTTACATCTTGCGTTTGAAAAAACTGATGGATTGTTTTTTAAAGGTCTTCATTTCTGAATAAGGAAAGTTAACTGCCCAGTGAAGAAATCCAACACAGTCATTTTAGCCAAAATCTACAATTTTTTTTAAAAGGGAATTTCTATATTTTAAAAATATCTACTTTAAAAAATATAGAAAGGAAGAAGGTTCTCTCCTTCCACTTGTAAATGAGTGCGTGTGCGTCTCGGAAGGTCTCGAGGCATATTATGTAAATCTAACATCACTACATACGTTTTTAATATTTTATCACCTTTTAAGTAAATAAATATGTTTTTATTTATTATAAAAATCAAGGTGAAATTTCCTGTACAGAACTTTTTACTTACCCATCATACGTAGTATAGGGCAAGTCTTGTAATCGTTTTGACTATTTTTTTCTGACTCTCGAAATATTCGTTCTGATAAACGGTATATAAAAATTTTCGAAATTGTTTATTTTAAGGGGTGAATATAAAAGACAATAAAAAAAAACATAAATTTTGCATAAAGAATGAAGTTGATCAGATAATTAGTTGCCGAGATATTCGTAATTATATTAACCACGCTCTTCGATTTTTCATGACCTTGTATTTCATTCAAATTTCAATTCAAAGATATATTTTAATTGAAAATGAGACGCTTAATCCGACGCAGTAAACTCTTAGTTAATGTGATTATCAATTTTGGATTTATAAGGATGTTTCTCTTACGAAATTCAGTAATAGAGGATTTAAAGTTTATGACGTCATCAAGCCACGATTTTAATCGAATTGCAATGCATTTTATAAATAGTTTACACATGTTTTATTTTCATATTTTATATTATGCATATCCATGATGGGTAAGTATTACGGTCGCCCCCAACGACTAGTTTATTGTAGTGTTGATTTTATAACACGTTACTTGCCCTTTTTAACAACATAATAATGGAAATCATGCTCATGTTTCGCCCGAAAAAACCGTAATCTCTGATAATATATAGGTAAAAAAAAATAATAAAATAGGTAAGATCATTAGTATTTAGGATTTTAGTGAATTGCTATTTTTCCAACATAAATAATATTTTCCATTTATAAACGAATAAATTCCAATTTTTCGTAGCTTTGAAATTGTGTTTAAAATTGCATGCTTGTGTCTCTTCAACAACTTAGTTTGTTACTTTTAAAGTGAAAAATAATTTTTCACTTTAAATAAGCTGACGTGTAATTTGTATTAAAAAATTATATTTGAAATGTGCTAATTTGTATCCAAAATTGTATTATTTTGTAATTATCCAGCAAATTTTCTATATTTGAAACATCTATATATTAACCCTTTGAAGGGCGGTGGTCACAATTGTGACCACTTAACTTTAATTCCAAACTGCAAAAGGGCACACAGAATATTTCGCTAAAATTTTGAATTCATAATGAATGTGAAGAAGTGCAAGTATTTCTTTGGTAAGAAATTCGTTTGTAAATTCCGGTGTGAATCAATGATTTCATCATTTTGCGAACAGGATTATACTGCGCCTGAAAGGGTTTAAACGAAAACGCATAGCCGAATTTAAGTTTAACTAGCTGTTTAACCCATTCTACGTACAGGAGTTCATGAATTTAATTCTAAAACCAACATTAAAAATAAAAATCAGTACAACCAAACTTTATGAATATAAAAATTTGATATGAAACATAAATTGAACATAATTTGTTGTTTGAACATAAATTAAATTTTTACGAAAACTGTTATTCTAAAATAGCGATATTATCTGTATAAAACAGCGATTAAACATTACGGGTGAAGCTAAGGATGTTAAATTTGTTTAATGTAATTAGTTCTGTTGAAATCAGAGCAGTAGATTTGGATTTATTAATAAGGAGGGTCAATTAATGAAAAAGCCGCCGCCATGTGGCGCGCGGTTTAGTAAAATAAATGTGATATTTAATAAAAAGTAGTTTACCCCCACCCCTCCCCATCTCTGCAAATTAAACAAATAATCTGTTAAATAAAGTTTTCTTTATTAATAATCTCTATCATACTAATATATGTCATGTAAAAAAAACCCCTTAAACCCAGCTAATTATCATTCATTAAGTCGATAAAATCCTTTATAATTAAGTTTTTAGCATTTGGAAACGGCTAATAATTAAGTTGTTTGTCTCTACATGTCATATAATCTCTGATCCATCGATTTTAAACACTCGACTCGCAATTGCAATGCTCTTGATTTATTTAATGACTTCTGCGGAGATTTTATACAACTAACCAACCCAAGATTAAAAAGCGCATTTTTGATGAGATATCTTTGTAGACGGTTTTTAATTAATATTTAATCTATCAAAAATCTATTTAATATTTGCAAATTTTTTTTCCCCAATCGTTCATGGCTGCTCTACCAGCAACCCGTGTGCCAAATTTCGTAGCCCTGCGCCCTGTGGTTTCCGAGTTTTTGAGGTTACATACATACGAGTACGGATTTTAATAGTATAGATTTCGGGTGATCTTATTTTTTTATTTTTTTCTTCTTTTGTTTTCAAGTTATTATCTCTAGCTCTAATGTATTAATTACCACTAGGAAGCTCTATCGTGTATCTCATTGTGTCGTGCACAGTCATTTGGCCATTCTTATACACTACATCGATAGCTGCCGTTATCTACGTGGATTTGCTATTATGTTTAGTGTGAAATTCAGCGAAAAATTTTCAAGCTACAGGAAAATTATAGAAAAAAGCTTACTCCGTGTTGCATTCCGGAAATGCGACAAAAATTTTTTTTATGATATTTCATTTAGAAAATGAATAAAGAAAAATACAACAATTTTGTTTGGGATGCAAATAAATATTATTTTATTCTGGTACACTTAAAAAGTAAAAATGTTGCTTCTGTTTCCAGTTTTGATTTAGTTTCACCTATTTGAATTTTGGTTTTTGGCCAGAAATTAATGTTTTAGGTCTATGGAAACATATATTGCTAAAGGTTACGGCATTATAACTGCTTTAATAAACGAAATATTATTTAAGTTACATAAGATATCTAAAATTGAAAAAAGTCAAGTTTCTTCCTTTAGAAATTCTAAATGAACAAAGACTTAAAGATTAAATTTGGAGGTATCATAAAAGAGATTAATATTTTTTGTATAACGTTTTTTTTAAAGAAGAATATATGAAACTGTCTCACTGAGATATAGCTAAATTACATTTTAAATAACAGAAAACCTATTGCAATGCTTCAAAGGTATTTCAATACAGTTAGCCTTGATTACAATTTATTTTAGTTAAATTACAGAAACAAGTACCCTTGTCAATCTTGGTCAACAAAATCGTAATTTGAGTTAACTGTATCAGTTTCTATTTATTTTTGCGCTTTCATTTTACTGTATTAAAAAAAAAAAAAAACTTTATATCATTGCATCAAACGAATGTTTATAGTTACGTACGTGTTAATATATTTACAAAAATAGATGCCGAGTATTAATTAAAAAAATAAAAATAAAAATTACTAATTTAAGTTACAATTTTTAATTTTTTTTTTGAAAGCTTTGAAAGCTATTTTATTCGATGGAGTAAAAATCGTAACCATGCGATAATTAGACACGAAGGTAGATTCAATTAATGCCGAACATCTTCCTGCAACATTCAGTGTTTCTTTTGTATTCTTTCCTTAACAAAAAGTTTTGTTCTTTATAATAAAAATAATATGTAACCTTTTATAAATGTTTTTGATTTTTAAATGGTTTTGGTATCTATGAAATATATTAAATTTATATATCTTTAAAAATATGCCTAAAAAATTTTAAATACAACGTAGTTTATCTTTTCACTTACTCCTTTATTCATAATAAAAAAGCAGGAAAACCTTTTTTTGAAGTATCAACAATAAGAGATTGGTGTAAAACATTTTGTTCCACCAACTTAAAGTACGTGGACCAATTCAAAAATAGATTTAGAAGATATATAGATATATAAGAAGAGTATTAGAAAAAAAAACTTAGAGGAAGTCAACATACTGAAAGAAAATATATAAATTTGAGAGATTTCTACCTTTCTGAAGATACTAGATTATTTATGATATACTTTATTCACAAGAAAATTTCCAAACAGGACCGAAAAGTTGCTTCAAATAAAACCTATTTCGAGAAAAAGCGAAAAAAGTTAACAGGAAAATATAAAAGATGAACAAAAGTTCCTCAAAAACATAAAATCCCTTATAAATATTATGTAATGTTCTTGTACCATTTAAGGGAAAAAATAATTTAAGAATATAACAAATAAAAAATATTTTACAATTATTTACTCTTCGAACACTTTTTTACAGAGTGGACAAGAAAATTAAATGATATTTTTTAAACTAATAATAAAAGTAATTATTAAAAAATTATCTGACACGTTCGTGTGATAAAATAATTATCTTTTACGTAATAAACAGCCTTGTTATAGAATTCAAAATTAGAATGTAAGAACCGTTTTAAAAAAATTCGAAATTTAAAATGGTGAAGAGCGGAAAATGTTTTAAATTACGATTTATTTGGAATTTATAGGGTTAGAAATTTGAAATTAGGCATGCCACTTACGATTTCTGTGCGATTTCACATGCCATTTCTGTGATATTCTTGGAGCTGAAATGTAAAAAAAATTAGATGAATTCTTGATATTTGACATGATGATTACCTTTAAGATGTAAATAATAGCTAAGGACAATGTCTAACAAAGTTGAAATTTAAAAAGATGAAATTGCCAGGAAACGTTTTATAAACGCTGTAAATTACGATACCTTTGTAATTGTTAGGGCTAGAACTTCCAGTTTGACATAATTGCTTCTTTTAAGACATGCTCTCACAGAACAGTTTTTTTTTAAAGTCGAAATTTAAAACAGCGAAATGAGCGGCAACATTTCTAAAATCATGATTACTTTGTGACTACTGAACCAATTTCAAACTACTTGTGACATTCTCTACTTAAAACAGTGATACTTTTTATCGGTGTGCAAAAGTTTTCACGGGGATGCAAGAGTCTAAAAGTACGTTTTCTTTGAATATGTTGAATATAGAAGCATGAAATTTGACATGGTGGTTACCTTTACGAAGTGGAAGTTACTAAGAGCGATTCTAAACTTAGTTGAAAGTTAAAAGTTTGTAGCGAACCAAAAGTGTTCTGAAAACTTTCTAAATTACGATTTCTTTGGAGTTTCTTAGGTTAGATACGTGAAATACGACCAGATAGATACTTTTAAGACGTACACGCTCGCTCAGAACCATTTCTAAAATTTCGAAATTGAAAAATGCGAAATGAGCGGAAAAGTTTTTTAAATCTAGATGACTTTCGAACTACAGGACTGATGTCAAATTTTCTCTCATGATAATAATGATGATAAATTCTGCTTAAAAATAAGCCATATTTTATTTCTTTGTAAACTACTCTTAAGCGAGTTCAAGATCTAAAAACGTTTGAAAATTCCGATTTATTTCAAACTGTTGAGGCTAAAAACATAAAATTTCAGATGGTGGCTATTTTTAAGACGTTGGTACTCGATCAGAACTTTTGTTAAAATATTCGATATTTAAAAGGATAACATAATTGGAAAATTCTCTAAGGTAGGTGATCCAAATGTGGTCATAGTTAAGATTTGAGGATTTTTTATTATTTTCTGGTTGGGTGTGTGTGGTTGAATTTTTGTTTGTAAAATTTTACATTTATCTCTAACACATATCAAGTATACTTTTCTTTGTAAAATAAAATTTTATTACTTTTATAATACAATTTCAAAATTATAGCTTGTGGGCCACGTTTGGCGCATAGTGTTCCAAAGGTGGTCCATGTATTGAAATTACTTTTAAAATGTGAAAAAATATTCGTAAACTATTTTGCTTACTATTCCGTTCTGATGATTCTTTTTTGCTTTTGATATATTTCGAGTTTTTCTTCTTAATCTTAATATCTTGGAAAAACACAAACCAGTTAAAAAAACACAAACCAGTAAAAAACCAGTTGAAAAACACATCAAAACACAATGTGTTTTTCAACTTGTTTTTTATCCTCTGATGATGTCTAATGTTTAGCCGAAATCGCTTAGGTATTTTGACATCTGATTTTACATCAAAAATAGTTTTAATGCTTTAAAACTGTGTTTTTAGTACTTGCACCTATTATAGTATCAAATAAATTTTTATCAATGTGTTTGCATTGTGTTTTTCCAAGTTTAAGAAGGTGAATTTGACGTTTTACTGTATGGAATTTTCTATATATTTTTAATCTTAATATCTTTTGACAGGAAAAGACCTTAAAGCACTTTTTGTACACGGTAGTTCAGGGATTTTCTTCTCGGAGTTACTGACTTCTTTTGAATGATCTCTGGCGTTAACAATAAATGGTAATACATTTTTCAGATATTTATGTAGAAATTTTGTAAATCACTTTTACTACACTGATTTACACATCTGTTTTTTCAGGTGGCCACCTTGGGAGCATGTGTATGTTCACCATTTGCACAACGTAAAAGTATTAATTTAATAATTTTCATAGAATTGAATAAATGTGGTGAAAAAGAAAGAAAGAAACGTCAAGAAAACGTATCATACCTCAAAGTTCTAAGAATTTAAATACGTGTTAATTAAATTATATTATTATCTGGAAATTAGAATGAGTACCCCTCAAATGCGAAATCACTGCATAAAATGTCGGAGGATCAAGGCTCTTTAAATTCAGCCACGTGCACTACAGATACATGATGATTGACAAAGAAATAGTACCATTTTGTGATTAAAAATTAAATTAATTCTATTTTTGAGGGGTGGGCTACCTTAGAAACACTGGTCATCTTTGGTACACCCACCTTATAGTCATGATTAGCCTGAAACTGTCAAACTAGAAAGTTTAAATTTGAGATGCAGGTTCCTATTACGACGTGATGCTTATAAACATGAGTTTTTTCATTTAAAAGAAATCGAATTTTAAATGGGTGAAATGAGAGGAAAGTGTTCTACAGCTATATTTCCACTATGATTTCTCTGAAACTATCATGCTAAAAACTTTAAATTTGTCATAAAGATACCTTCGAAGACATAGATGTGGACGATTAAAGTTCCTCTTCATTTAAATAAAAAAAAATGATGATAAGAAAATAAATTAATCATACAAGTGTTAAATAGAATATTTCTGAGCAATAGGATAAAACGCAAGTACCAGTAACTCCTAAAAATTATTAAAATGATAGTAATAAAGAAACATGATTGGTAACTTGGCAAATAAGTACTTCATATTTAATCTTTGGCCGTATAAAAAATATTGTTAATTATACTAAACTAATGTTTTCCGACATGCATTATGTTTTTTTTTAATAGTGAATCAGGGCAAGTGTGCTAACACGGTAGAAATGAAACATTTATTTGTTTGCAGGAAATAGATTCTGAAACTGCTGAACCGATTTTAAAATTTCTTTGACTGTATGATAGCTAATAAATAAGTTCCCAATCAGACTACTTTGTATCTTTTTTTTTTGTACGCCTACAATAATTTATTTTATTTTGTAATCATATATATTATTTCTGTTGTCAACATCCCTTTTTCTCAGAAAATACGAAACGCACAACAACGAATGAGATGCCATATTAAAGGATTTTGGGACAGGCTTCTGACATAGTGCACTTACATTTCGGTAAAAAATATTTTTTGATTAAAAAATGCTGTTAATTAAAAATTAAATCGGCATTGTTTTCATAAATGAAATGACAGGTTTTTCCTCAAATTAGTGTTGCCACACAAATAAAATACCGCGTTATATGATGCTCAAAAATGATTATAAAAATAAATAGTACAATAAAGATAAAGTGGGACATAGTTGCTGCACGGATTTATTTTATATTTATGATTAAAAAGCAAAATTCAAATTCAAATGCTCAATTTATTTTTCTTTGTCCCATGTTTTTTTCCGAAACAAATGATGTCATCCTCTAAAGCAGTTAAAATACTATTGATAACTTTTGTTTTGCCTTTGCTATGCTCCATCAGTTTTCACTGTAACTTTGATGGAATAAATGTGATGATATTTTGGCTTGACATATGTTGTTTGGAAATAGTTTTTGTCCTTAATTTGCCTTTAGAAGTTTAAACCTGCATCTAAAAAGTATTATATATTGCTAAAAATGTTATTAGATTGCAGTACAAAATCTTCGCATTGCTCCAATGGTATTAAAGTATTTTTCAGTTTATTATTAAACGTCTGACGTTAAATGTCTTATTTTTATTTTTCAATGTATCTGTTTGGTGTAAAAAAAAAGAGTTGGCTGCAATTTGGGTGAAATGAAAGTATTATCATTAATTCAAGTCTCACGTTCATCTAATGCGGTAGAAGAATGAAGATTCCTCAAATTGTGACTTATTTAGTAATATCATATTATCCGGAACAGTATAATTTCTACCTAATGTTAATAGACACAAAAATACCGCTAGGTATATTTAAACCATCTCATGAAAAAGGCCGCGTATTTTGCTAGTAACTTATATACAGAAAAATGTTGTCCTACGTCCAATAAGTACATTAACAAAACAACCCCACGATTTTACGACAAAACTTATGTAATTCTGATGCATTGCATTTTATTTATGTTCAGTGATTTCTGACCCTAAAAACGGAAATAAAACATCACTTTTAATGCAAACAAGTTGGAAATTGTACGTCAAACGTGACAAATGAGGTGCGTTCGTACTATAACTAGTTTCAGTGAAATTAATTATATCGTCTGTTATTATGACTGTTACATTAAAACTATACTACGCGCAAATATCCAGTACATGACAATGTGAAAAATGTATGTTAATATTTCACTGAAAAAAATGAATTGTATCGTCTCTTATTATGATATGATTAATTTCCGCTATAAAATAAGTACATTTTAAGTCAGCAACATTTTATCTTTTGTTGACATTTACTGAAAACTCCAATGGGAAACTTAAGCCTAGCTTTGGAAATTTCTGAACTTTAAATCTATATTTAGGCTCTTTTTCCATTTAATATCTATTTATCCGGAATCATCTATCCAAAAAACTTTCGGTAGATTATAGGATTGGTATAATTGAACAATTTTAGTATACAAATTCGGTTTCTAAATTCAATAATACGGAAATAATATGCCTTCATCTTAATGTCACGTAATCACCATGGCAACCTAGAAGCATTACTTATCATGGGATATCATTGAATTAATTACGTATGTTAGGATTTAATGGAATGAAGAAAATTTTATTACTATTTTTTTAAAGTTTTTATTCGATTTTCATAAAATTTGAAATGACTCGAAAAAATCCTGCAACGATTATATATATTAAATTTCAAACCATTCGATTGAGTAGTTTTTGCTCTGTTATATGCGGACAGACGGACTGACGGGGGGGGGGACCAGATGACGGTGATAGGTATTTATATACTTACGAACGTATCTAAAAAGTCACTGACAATTTTCAAAGTTCAAAATACTGTAAGTGTATAAGTTCTTGCCTTAAAAAAATATCTTTATTGGAGTCAGTGAAGTATTTTTCTAAATATAAATTACAAAAAAAGGATCTATATAAAACATAAAATTATTCTTTTTTATTATTTTTATTTACACAGGTATCAGGTATGTCATTTGTTTTGCGTATACAACTTTTCATAAAACAAACGCCATTTCTAAATGCTGTATTTGAATACATTTTGTCATTGGAAAACTTTTTATCATCATTAGCTTAAGATATAATCACAAAAACTTATTTTTTTAAATCAGCATGAATAAGATATGAAGTTTACTTCTCATGTACTCATGTACTCATATACTCACGTTTTGTTTTATTTTTTTATTCCACTTAAAGGGAAAAAACTATACTAACTTATATTTTTAAAACAAAAATTTTATACGTTCCTTAACGTAACAAGCTAAAATGTCTGTCAAACTTATGCGAATACATGATTTCTTAAAACTTTTATTAATGCTATAATTTTTCATATCAACAACAACTTTATTTTGTAATAATTTCATTATATAACTTATGTTTGAACTGATTTTATTATGTAACATATGTTCGAAATAATATATTTGTGAGAAATATTAAATTGCTTAAACGAAAGTTTTCCCCATGCAAGTGATTGTTATGCAAGCATCTTTAGAAAAAAAAATTCCCATTCTGAACCTTTATGCGAAGATATTAATTCATACCGCTTTAAATATTCCTTGGTTTCTTCGTTTTTTAATTATTTATTATTAAAAAGAAATATTTATACTGTTTTCAGATATGACATTTGTTTTGCATATAACCTTTTTTTTTAAAAAAAATGCGATATCTAAAAGCTGTATTTGAATACATTTTGTCATCAGAAAACGTTTTTATCATCATCAGTTTATGAGGTAATCGCAAAAACTTTTATTTTCAATTACCATGTATAAGATATGAAGCTAACTACGCCTGACTCATGTTTTGAGTTATTTTTTTATTCCATTTAAAGAAAAAAAAACTACACGAATTAACTTATATTTTTAAAACAAAAATTTCATATGTTCCTCAAAGGAACACTCTAAAATTTCTGTCAAACTTATGAGAATGCATGATTTCTGAAAACTTTTGTTAACGATATAATTTTTTGTATCAACAACAACTTTATCTTGTAATAATTTCATTATATAACTTACTTTTGCACTGATTTTATTAACTAACAGAAATTTGCAATGATATAATTTTGAAAAATATTAAATTGCTTGAACGAAAGTTTACCCATGCAAGTTATTGTTAGGAAAGCATCTTTAGAAATATTTTTTTTTCTCATACTGAACTTTTATGCGAAGATATTAATTCACCCCGCTTTAAATATTCCTTGGTTTCTTCGTTTTTTAATTATTTATTATTCTTAAATATTTCTATTTATACAGTTTTCAGGTATTACATTTGTTTTGCATATACAACCCTTTATTAAAAAAAATGCGATATCTAAAAGCTGTATTTGAATACATTTTGTCATCAGAAAACGTTTTTATCATCATCAGTTTATGAGGTAATCGCAAAAACTTATATTTTCAATCACCATGTATAAGATATGAGCCTAACTCATGTTTTGTTTTATTCTTTAATAACATTTGAAGAAAAAAACTGTACGAACTAACTACATTTTTAAAGCAAAAATTTCATAGGTTCATTAACGTAGCAGGCTAAAATATCTGTCAAATATATGAGAATACATGATTTCTTAAAACTTTTATTAACGATATAATTTTTTATATCAACAACAACTTTAATTTGTAATAATTTCATTATATAAGTTACTTTTGAACTGTGTAACATTAATTCGCAATAAAATAATTATGAAAAATATTAAACTGCTTAAACGAAAGTTTCCTATGCAAGTGATTGTTCTGCAAGCATCTTCAGAATTTTTTTTCTCATACTGAACTTTTATGCGGAGATATTAATTCACCCCACTTTAAATATTCCTTGGTTTCTTGCCAATGTTTGCTATTTAGCATAATTTAAAAAGCTAAGAAGACTCCTTTATAGAGAAACTTTCTTCGATGTTAAATTAGCTTATTTTTAAAAGAGGAATACGTAACTTAACGAAGCAGAAATTTTAAATGAATAGTCTTAGTGAATGTACCAGATAATAAACTTCGATGGCTATGATGTCACTAATTCTAAGTAATGATATACTAAATAAAGGGATTACATCTTTAAAGGAAATAATCTATTTTTCTATTATTAGTTTCAAATCATCCTTCATAAATAATCTCTTCATTGGCGTTTCTCCAAATAAATGTTTATACATATTTTTGTTTACATTATGCTAGTGATTATAAATTAAGTGTTCAAATATAAATACTTTTAAGAATGTTTCAGGATTAAGTTAATCTGCCCTGACGTTCATAGGTTTATTACTAGAATTTTTGGAAAATGTTAACGCCAAGTCTTAATTAACGATTAATTTAACGTAATTTTTTAAAGAATAGACATAATTTCTGTGTTTTATTATACTACAAATAAAAGTTTTCCACAAATTTTTAAATAAATTTGAACATTTGAAATTTAAAATAATACAAATTTATATTAGTTTATTAACTTTTAAAAAGCGTCTGTATTTTTTAATTGTTTAACTAATGTTATATATTCCACATTTAATTCATTATTTCCGCTTTAAAAAAAAAAAAAAAAAAAAAAAAAAAAAAACTTGAATTGAGGAAAACATGCCAGTCAGAATATCGTTGCGATAGCTAAGTAGGAAGAGCATTAGCACAGCAAGCAAAAATACCCAGGTTCGAGTCCTGGTCCTGGCATATTTTCGCTCTGTTGGAAAAAATCTCAACTATGATACTCCAACCATTGGATATAAAAAATATATATATGTTTATCTAAACTTGCTAAATTTCACATGATACCAATATTTGTATTCGTAATAATACCATTAAAATAGTTTTTGTCTTCTTAGCAAATGATTTCTTTTAGGATGAGATAGGTACAATATACACTATATATATACACTGTCGAGAAAATAACTGAAACAGGAATTATTAATGCTGATAATCACATAAACACAAAGAAATCTGTCGTCGATGCAGTAAGTAAACACAAGTTTGGTAAGACACTTTAAAAATAACTCAGTATTTACGGTTAAATGCACATTTTGTTTTGTAAACTTTAGGACTAAAAAGTACAGTGCGCTGTGCAGCGTACATAGATATTTTCGTTAGCTATGTAAAACATGCTGAGTGATTACTTCTTCCTTTATAAAACCTTTTTTTAATATTTCAAAACTTATAAAGGTACTTTTCTATTATCCCGTCGACCACTTTTCATAACAAAAAACTATCGCCAAACTGTAAGATTAAACGCCAAAAATGCAGTCCCATTTCCTTGATGTCAGAAGCATTATACGTGTTTGTTATGTCATTAAGTGGTTTTTAACTCGACATTTGCGTGTATTTTTCATTATGTTTTACTGATTATTAGTTATTTCATTGATTAAAATAACAATTGTGTCTTTAAATTCTTATATTTTATTTATTTATTTATTTTGATATTCCAATGGCAACGTTCTCCCGTTTATTTGGCGTTACAGTTTGGCGATAGTTTTTTCTTATGAAAAGTGGTCGATGGAATAATAGAGAAGTACCCTTATAAACTTTGAATGCATTTTATTATATAACTCTATGAATATTTAGTTAAAAGTATATGTATTATATACTTTTTCAGGGCAGATATGTGATCCAAGGAGCTCAAATAAATTGTCAGAAGTAGATGTTACCTATTGAAAAGCGAAAGTTAATACAATTTGTATATGCATGTGACTCCCGAAGCCTGATTTATTAAAAGCATTCATCATACTAAAATGCGATTTATTTTTGGAAAAACCTACATACAATACGTAGATTTCGCGATAAAAATGCCCGAATACAGAATTAGTTATAAAAATTAAAATCCTAAGTCTTTTTTACATGCCATAGTTTACTTACAGTGATATTATATTCTTCAGCAATCCAAAATTCTACTAACCTTCTAATTGGCCTACAACTGTCACGTTTTGAAAAATAAGTTTTTTTTCCGAAACTTTAATACAGTCTATTATGTTCTGTTGTAAATTTGCTCTTTTTAGATAGATAAACCAATTGGATAGAGGAATGGAGACAGGTTTCTTTATATGGTTGATGTGAGTGTGCACTCTAATATATAGTGAAGAGCCCCTGAGGTCACATACGCAAACAAATACACAGAGAATATTAACTTCAGCGTCTACCAAAATGATTAGTGAATAAAAGCTTTCATCTTAAACTAAATTAGAAAAACAGAATAATATAATCAAAACTTAAAATATGAAATATATTATTCATTTTTTTTACACTAAGATCGTTAAATAGAGTCCTTGCATTGGCTCAGTTTGTCCCTAATTTTCTTTTTTCGGGACGGGGTGATTCTAATTTTCTTTCTGCGAGTCGGAATTCACTTTATAATAATTCTAGCGTGTCAGATATAGGTTTCTGAGCGTCGGGTTCTTGGGATTTTCACAAAATGTTTGAGCGAAACTATGTTTCAGATGAAAATAAATACATATTTGACTATGAATGAGTATATAGATTTAATTTACTGCATGGTAATAAAATGCATATAAAAGATGTGATCATAGACTATTATTTCTTTACGGTACAGTTAAGAACCTATTCTCTTCTCTCAGAAAATGAAAAAAAAAATATTAACAACATTTCGTTTTTGATACACACAGAAACACGCATATCGCATTTCTAACAGTTTATGCACACATACGTATGCTACGTGTATGTAGATTGGGAGGTGTCCACTATTCAGAGGTAAAGGCATACAAATATATAAGTGTTGGGAATTAGAAAAGTGTTAGTGGAATAGAGGTGTCCGCTTTTCCGGAGTTTCCATTATGGATGTTTTATTGTATATGGCTTTTTCATT
The DNA here is from genome assembly GCA_963931845.1 of Maratus michaelseni. Classification (NCBI taxonomy): domain Eukaryota; kingdom Metazoa; phylum Arthropoda; class Arachnida; order Araneae; family Salticidae; genus Maratus; species Maratus michaelseni. Next base: position 349,719,680 of record OZ007590.1, read on the forward strand.
TGAAAAACTATTTTGAACATTCTTTTAAAAAATCGGGTCAACCTGTACCCGTCCCGCAACAGTTAAAACCCAACCCGTAACTGACCCGAACCAGAAAAAATGAAAGTCAACCCGACCTGCAGCAAAAAGTAGAAGTCAACCCTACCCGCAAAAAAAAAAAAAAAAAAAAAAAAAAAAAAAAATATATATATATATATATATATATATATATATATACAGGGTGATTCATAAAAGATGGGCAGAACTTTAAGGGGTTATAGTACACTTAAAGACAAATAATATTAAATAGGAGACTAAGGGTCCCAGACGTATTCCCAAGGAGATAGGGGGCATTAAAGTTTAGGGTCCGAAATTTCAAATGATTATAAAACATGGAAAAATTGGTCGATTCGTTTGCGGTTTTTGCAAAAAATTTTCTTTATGCCAGTATTTTCTTGAAATAAAATTTTAAAGTTCAATTTCAAAAAATGCCGATAGGGGGCGCTTTAGACTTTGGAGTAACAAACAACTATTTTTTAACGTTATTTTTTGTATTTCTTTAAATGATTTCGAAAGCTTAGACTTAAACTTAAATTTTGATCTAAAAATCTGAGTCCTAACGAGTAGTTAAGTAGCGTAAACTGAAATTTGAAATTTGAAACCCTTCTCCCCCCAGAACAAAAATCAGTTATTCCCGATCTTTGTGTCGTAGATTAGGCTCTAACTACTGCCGCGTTTTGCTAAAATTATTCTTTATGTCAGTATTTTCTTGAAAATAAATTTTAAAGAAAATTTTCAAAAAATTCCGATAGAGGGCGCTTTAGACTTTGGAGTAACGAACAACTATTTTATACCGTTATTTTTTGTGTCTCATTAAATGCTTTCTAAAGCTTAGACTTAAATTTTCAGCCCAAAATCTGAATCGTTAGACGTGGTTAAGTTTCTGGGGAGAGGGGTTTGAAATTTCTACTCCTGAGCACAGTTCAGTTTACCATGTCCACACATTGTGTGCTGTGATACGAGGTAAAAAGACACAAATTAGGATTATGTTACCAAAGCATATTTATTAACATGTAATCACAATAAATGTTCAAAATTGTGACCACCAGAGGTTATGCACGCAGAACAACGGCGACGAATGGAACGGCGAACATTCGCGAAAACATCAGGCTTTTCGAGCACTTCCCCTACAGCGGCGGAAAGTCTGGCGACCAGTTCCTCGGGGGATTCAATGGGTGTCTCATACATAAGAGCCTTCAATCGTCCCCAAAAAAAGAAATCGAGGGGTGAAAGATCTGGCGAGCGAGCAGGCCAAGCAACAGGACCACCTCGACCAATCCATCTGTTCGGAAATGTGATGTCCAGATAGTTGCGGACGTCTCGTACGTAATGGGCTGGCGCTCCATCGTGCTGGAACCACATGACCCGCCGGATGCGTGGAGGAACAACGTTTAACAGGTCTGGCAGCACATGTTGCAGAAATGTGAGGTATGTTTTACCGTTGAGGCGTTCAGGAAGAAGGTACGGTCCGATTAGGTGGTCTCCGAGGATTCCTGCCCAAACATTGATGGAAAAGCGTCTCTGATGAGCATGTGGATACGTAGCATGTGGATTGACATCCGCCCATACATGTGCATTGTGTGTGTTAAATGTACCTTCACGTGTGAAGGTACATTCATCGGTGAAAAGCACAGTTCGTCCAAAATGTGGATTTAGCGCGTTCTGCTGCAGAAACCAGCGGGCGAATTCAATACGATTTGGATAATCCCCTGGAGACAGTTTCTGGACTCGTTGCACATGAAACGGGAGCAAATGTTCATCCTTCAGTACCCTCCAAGTCGTGGACTGTGAGGTATCCACCTGGCTAGCCACTGTTCGTGTACTTGTACTTGGCTGCGCCGCTACTACATCCAGAATGGCTTCTGCAACAACTACTGATTCGTCCTTTTTTGCACGACCTGCATTCGACCGGGAAGCGAGAAATGATCCCGTCTCACACAACTGTCTGTGCAAGCGCTCGAAAGTTTTGCGGTTAGGCAACCGCCTGTTAGGAAATCGCTCTCCGTACATTCGTTGTGCCTCTGCACCATTTCCATCTGCCGCTCCGTAAATTAAATGCATCTCAGCCTTTTCCTTATTCGTGAAGGGCACCATCTTCCGATTCATTACTACAGTGACTTACACTTGACTCACCGTTCAGTGGTTTTTATGCCTGAATCGTGTCGAAATTTTGCATACGTGTTCTTCTTCTTCCCCATTTGACATTTGCATACTTTCTATTTCCTTCTTCACCCGGTGACTAGCGTCAGGAATGGAGCTTTAACGTTTGCATGAGCGACGTTTCCAACTGTGCCAGTGCCTTTATGAGTGAATTCCGACTATGCAGTCCTTGACGAAAGTTGTATTTTTGCCTCGTATCACAGCACAGAATCGTTGGGCATGGTTAAGTAGTGCAAACTGAACTATGTTCAGAAGTTGAAATTTGAACCCCCTCCCCTCGCTACTGAACCACGCTCAGCGATTCAGATTTTGAGCTGAAAATTTAAGTTTAAGTCTAAGCTTTAGAAAGCATTTAATGAGACACAAAAAATAACGGTATAAAATAGTTGTTCGTTACTCCAAAGTCTAAAGCGCCCTCTATCGGAATTTTTTGAAAATTTTCTTTAAAATTTATTTTCAAGAAAATACTGACATAAAGAATAATTTTAGCAAAACGCGGCAGTAGTTAGAGCCTAATCTACGACACAAAGATCGGGAATAACTGATTTTTGTTCTGGGGGGAGAAGGGTTTCAAATTTCAAATTTCAGTTTACGCTACTTAACTACTCGTTAGGACTCAGATTTTTAGATCAAAATTTAAGTTTAAGTCTAAGCTTTCGAAATCATTTAAAGAAATACAAAAAATAACGTTAAAAAATAGTTGTTTGTTACTCCAAAGTCTAAAGCGCCCCCTATCGGCATTTTTTGAAATTGAACTTTAAAATTTTATTTCAAGAAAATACTGGCATAAAGAAAATTTTTTGCAAAAACCGCAAACGAATCGACCAATTTTTCCATGTTTTATAATCATTTGAAATTTCGGACCCTAAACTTTAATGCCCCCTATCTCCTTGGGAATACGTCTGGGACCCTTAGTCTCCTATTTAATATTATTTGTCTTTAAGTGTACTATAACCCCTTAAAGTTCTGCCCATCTTTTATGAATCACCCTGTATATATATAGCGCAAACCAGATACGACCCGAACCGCGTGCCGGGTTCGGGTAAATCGGGTTACCTGACCGGATGCAGGACTTAATCCGACCAGTGTAGCGAGCATACCCTTCTAGTTTAACGAAATCTCTTAACAGAGCCCGGTTTGAACTCGAAAATTAAACCCATCAGCTAAGTTGAAAATAATAATTAATTTTTATAAATTGCATTTTCAATGTCATTATTGCGTTGTATTTATTTTAGCTGAAATGTCAAGAAACGCAGAAAATAGAAATTATGCTAAATTCTGTATATCGTAATTAAGTTGTGTTTGTTGCATTTTTTTCGATAAAATACGTCAATATACTATACGAATAATACATTGAAATATTTGTTTTACCTAAAGATTCGAATATTTAAATAGTTTCAAAAATTAAAATATATTATTTCCTATGTTATTTATGATGGAAAATATGTCGATTACATATTTACTTATAATTCTTTAATGTGTAATATTCACTTTTAAATGTGATAGATATTTGTGAATCCTTAAAAGAGTGTCATCAACCTTTTATTAGTCAGTGGGAAACATTTATCCCAATTAATGTTAATCTACAAATCCCAAATTTGTAAGAAAATCTTTGAATAAAATTTTGTTTTTATAATGTTCCTGACGGATAGCATTTAATTTTTTTCAAGTTTGTTCTTAAATTTTGTCTGAGATTCATTCATTTCTATATTATAGCCACATATACTTTTGACTTAGAAAGGATTAACATGCAACAAAAACATTACTATTTAACTAATGTGTAAAAAAAATCAAAATCTAATTTTTATACCTTTAAAAGTATTTAAAATTTATAACATTGGATAATATAATATTAAATGCACTACAATATTACATTACATATATCTCAAGTTATTTTTTCCAAAGTTAAGTTCACGACCAAAATAACTCTAAGCAAAATCAGTGGAAGATAAATAGAAAATCTTTAGCTGCTTCCTAAATATTTGGCAATTATTTGCTTGTCATACATTGATAAACCGATTATTGATTTTCTTTGAGATTTTCAGACTGAAAGATTCATTATTGTTTGTAAGTATTAGTTGTTTTATTTATTTATTTTTTTTGTTGCAGAAGAAAACTGGTTAGTTTCCTGATACAAAGTTTTGAAATAGAATTACACTATTCCTAGCGGAATTTTATACAGGATTAATCAAAATAATTTACGGAATTTTAGAATAGTATTTGGTTCTCGATTTAATGGCATACACTCCTATATTATATATTCAGAATAGCTCTTGAAATTCAGAAATTAAAGTAATTTCTCAGATAATAATTTTATTTTTTTATTTTAATGAAATCTCTGTATTGTTGTTATTTTGATTATTATAGTACACTATATTGCCAAAGGTGACCGGTCACTTGCGATTTTAGACGTTTTGTTAACTATCTAGAAAAATACATGAGGAATTAACCTGAAACTGCAGGTGTGTGAGGGGTTGTATCCAAATATAGTACGTGCAATATTGTGTACGCTATCTTGGCACTAATCAACAGATATTTGGTACAACACCTCATCTTTTTGCTTTTTTTGGGGAACTGTTTTTATAAAAACCTTAATTTCTCTACGAGTATACATGCAATCCTCATAAAAAGGAACACAGTATATTACAATAAGCCACTTATTAATAATCTCGAGTTTGAATGCCTTTGCTACATAAATTTTTACAGGGTTATCAAAAAGATATTCGTTCTTTTTCAACTTGTTGACAGTCCCCTATGGGGTTTCGTGAAAAAATCTTCGCGGAAATATATAACCTATACTATACTGTTTACACACCTGCAGTTTCAGGTTAATTCCTCATGTATTTTTCTAGATAGTTAACAAAACGTTTAAAATCGCAAGTGACCGGTCACCTTTGGCAATATAGTGTATTATAATTTGATTAAAAAATGGGAATTTTTGTATGTTTAATAATGATATTTTTCATTAATATTGAATTTAAAATAATTGTGTTTGAATAAATAGCATTTAGCACATTAAGTGTCATACGATGCTGCGCGTTGTATGCATTCCTGGATGAGCGAGCCATAACCAGTATTATCATTTTAGCATGATTTTTTATAATTCAAAATTTAACTACCAGAATTTTATAATAGTACTTGGTTTTCGATTTAATAGTACAGACTCCTTTAATTATATATTCGAGAATGTCAGACTAGCTCTTGAAATTGAGGAATAAAAGTAATTTCTTAGATAATAATTTTATTTTTTTTATTTTACTGAAATCTCTGTAATGGTGATAATTTGATTATTACAGTATTAAAATTTTATTACAAAATGGAGAAAAATGGGAATTATTGTATATTTAATAATGTTATTTTTTCATTAAAATTTAATAAAAAATGTATTTTTAGCTTGAAAAAAATAGTATTTAACACATTAAGTGTCGTACGATTTTGTTCGTCGTATGCATTTCTGAATGAGTGAGCCATAACCAGCATTACAACTTGAGCACGTTTTGTTTTCATTAAAAATATAACTACCGGAATTTTAGAAAAGCATTTGTTTCTCTATTTAATGGCAGACTCATCTTAATTTTAAATTAAGGAATGTCAGATTAGTTCTTGAAATTCTGAAATTAAGAGTAATTTCTTAGATAATATTTTCATTTTTCTTTTAATGGAATTTCTGTAATGATGATAATTGGATTATTAGTTTGATTAAAACGTAGAGTGAAAATGGAAATTATTGCATACAAAATATAGTTTTTTTCATTAAAAATGAAGAAAATAATATTTTTAGTTTGAACAAATAGTATTTAACATGCTGCCATACGACACTGTTTGTCGTATGTATTTCTCAATGAGTGAGCCATACCGTCGTAATCAGTATTTCCATTTTAGCACGTTTTTTAAATTTCAAAATATATTTACCAGAATTTTAGAATAATAATTGATTCGCTATTTAATGACAGACACTCCTTTATATAAAGTGAAAATTACTGTTCTAAATTTCTGGTAGACATTTTCAATAAAAAGAAGCTCGAACTTGGACCATATCATAGCCTACAGATTTACATTGAATCAAAGTATGAATGGCATTTAACGTATTGCAATTGTTCCCCAGTACCTCAAACGTAGATTGCTTTAGCAAGCGAAATTGACGTCATTTTTAAGCGAAGATGTGTACTTCAATTTATAAAGTGCATCAAAATGATGTTATTCTTATTGCATCAGCTTCGAATTTAAAGGCCAAATCTTCAAAAATTGAAATAATTTTGAGATGTACAAAAAGTCTTTTGAGAAGGTTTAATACCTTCGTAAATCACGTCAATGAAATCGCGCGCATTTTGTGATTTTCATTTATGACAGTTTCCGTGTAATTTTCCCAATTTTCATTCGACCTACTTTGTAAAAATGATTTACTCTTATTGTAAGTTACTAGAAATCTTTTCAAAAAGGAGAATATTAAAATCTCATGAAATGAAATAGAAAGTAAACATATCGAATTGCCACTGAACTAATTCTGTTTTTTTTTTAAATAACAGTGCACAAGTGGCATTATTTAAAAAGTCCTATATTAAGAATCTAGAACATTTACCTTGTCAAACTGTTATTCGAATTTTGTGTTACATTTAGCGTGTATTTTTCCACAATATACATGTTGCTTTTCTGAGAAACAAGTTACGCTTTGTAAATTGCACAACTACCTGAAATCGGATGGAATCTTTCATAATGTAGTACAGGCTTCCACAATATTTTATTACAATTATAAACTGGCGAAAACTGGAAGAAATATGTAGTTAATGGCTAATAGCAGAGATTAAGGACATATTCGAAAGACAAATTTCATATATACAGAGATAATACTGCTTTAAAATTTAATATTAAATAATCGTAGTTCCAAATTAGTACCTTCTATGATGCAGTTTGCTAGTAATAAAACTGCATAAACATCGTTGCAGCATTAGTCGAAATTAACATTCTTTCAATTTTTATTTATTTATTTTTCACTAACAAAGTGTTTTTTGACAGAAATAAAAATTCAAAAGAAAAGCAGTACTTTATTTTATTTTTCGATGGAGCAGAAATCGAAAATTATTCCAAAAGTAGAAATATTTCTATATCTTCCAGTTGAATTTAATAAAACGGATTTCATTTTATTTTATGAGGTTACTTTCACTTCTGGATCCGTTTGAAAATTGTGAAAATTTCCTGATAAAAAATGCAACCACAAGTGGGTAAGTGTGATCGAAGATCACACAAAGGGTTTCGTTTAATATTCCTTTCAAAACCCGTATCCTTTAATTATAAATGAAAATCATTAATTTATAATTATTAAATCTTTATCATTTATCAATACACTTTATGAATAAATACATAGATAAAAATTTAATAATAAAATGACAGCAAGAGCAATTTTTTTTATTTTAATTTAAAATATTCAAGAACTGCTCACAGTAATCAGACAAGTGTAACAGCATATGTTTGTATATCTGCAAAGCATATTTATTTTCATGATTTAATTTTAGCTAAAAAAAAAGCCTTAAAATGACAAAAAAAAAATGATTTTTTTTTTAATTTAAATCTATCGGACAATGAAACGTAAAAATAGAAAATTTTAACTTAACGTCGTCGAGAATGGCACACAGAACCTTTGGGTTAGGAGGAAAATGCTCTACCACTGAACCATCTAGCCTACCCGAAAAGAATTAAATTAAGAATATGTTTTAAAATCTGAGAAAATCTCTCAGAAATGATCGGATGTCATTAAATTAATTAATTTTATTAGAACAATATTAGACTTAAAAAAAAAATAAGATTTGTCATGTGTCAGAAAATTTCCAGATATAAGTGACTGAGACAAATAGAATTTCGTTAGATGAACGAAACCCTAAATAAATTTGATTAGAGATTGATCTCAGCTACCATCTTAATAAAAAAAATCATTTAAAAGTATTGAAATACAAATCAGTTATTTTAAAAAGAAAGCTGTCATTAGTTTCACATTAGCTTGCGCGTGCATTCACGTGACTAATGTAGACTCTTAAAATTCGGAATCAAAGTCAGACCAAATGGAGCTCCCAACCTACAAAGTTCATAGCTTCTGTCCTTCAACGGTGTTTATTTATAAGAAGTTACGTCATACATATAAATTTCTGGAATTAACATACAGACATAGAAGCTATCAAAATTTTTACATAAAGCATACAGATATTCAAGCCATGAAACTACACTGCTCAAAACAATTAAAGGATATTTGAAGTTTTATATAAAATAAAGATATAAACGAAATTTTTTTTGCCGAAAATAGAAGAAGAGAATCACAAATGCAAATTTTTCTGGTTTTCAAACTGTGGAGTATGCAAATTTTGAGTTCGACGTCAAAAACGTCGCTTCAGCGGCAGCGAATGAAATTTGACTTTCAACTGGATAAAAGAGAATGAAGACAAGGATGATCGGCATTCAGTGATTGCTTTGTTTCGATGAGTGCGATGTCTCAGCGAAGTCATTTGACAGATTCAGAAGCTTGGAGAATTGTTGGTAGGTTAGAAGGGGGCCAAACTCAAGCCGAAGTAGCGCAAGCCATTGGAGTGTCACAAAGTGTCATTTCCAGGATCTGGAACCGTTTTTTGGAGAGTGGATGTGCAGGCCGAAGACCAGGGCATGGTCGTAGACGGGCAACAACGCCCAATGAAGATCGGTATTTAGCGTTAACAGCTCGGAGACACCGAAACATGAACGCTACTCTTCTCCAACAACACCTTCGCTCGGCTACAGGCACCACGATTTCAACTCAGACTGTCCGAAACCGGCTCCATGCTGTAGGTCTGTATGCTCGCCGACCGATGGTATGTGTTAGATTAACATAAAGGCATCGTCGCGACCGCAGGGAGTGGGCAACCGAGCATGTCAACTGGAGGAGAAATGAATGGAGCAATATTCTGTTTTCTGACGAGTCCCGTTTTTCTGTGCATCCGGATAATAGGCGTATTTTCATCTGGAGGGACCGTGGCAGTAGGAATAATCCTGCGTTCGTGCACGAAAGTGTCAGATTTGGCGGTGGAGGAGTGTTGGTGTATGGTGGCATCTCCATTGACGGGCGCACGACCTCTACATCATTCGAGATGGAGCTCTGACTGGTCGCCGATATAGGGATGAGATCCTCAGACCTATTGTAGTCCCTTACGCTGCAGCAATCGGAGATAACTTCATTTTAATGGACGATAACTGCAGGCCACATCGTGCAAACCTGGTGGAGGATTTCCTTTTCGAGGAAGGAATCGTTCGAATGGAATGGCCAGCGTGTTCTCCAGACATGAATCCAATCGAGCACGTTTGGGACGCTCTAGGAAGACGAGTTTCTGGCCGCCAACAACCCCCACAAACTCTCCAAGAACTGGAAAGAGCTCTTCTGGAAGAGTGGGGCAGAATACCCCAACTCGTCATTAATAGCCTCATTGAGTCCATGCCTCAAAGGTGTTGAACGTTGCTAGCCGCCCGTGGAAACCATACCCCCTACTGAAAATGATTTTCTTTGAAGAAAACACCTTTTCTTATTCTTTTTTTCTCATATGCACAAATTGTGTTTTTTTCCTTTTGTACACAAATGCGCAATAAAATGCATTTTTTTCTGCCAAACATGTGTAATTTATTCTCATATAACTTACTATGTCTGTCGACCATGTATCAATCAGCTAAAAAGTTTCCCAGATACAAAATCCACCTAAAACTGAAATATCCTTTAATTGTTTTGAGCAGTGTATTAGAGAAATGCGCAGGTTCAATAAATATAGTCGATTACAGTTAAAGTTCAACCTTTGAGAAAATAACCATTGAAACATTGATCATTTACACGTCTATTGAAATTGAAAACAAAATTTGAAAGACATGTTGTCTACATAGTTTATAACTGATTCATTTGGTGACTTTTTTATTAGTAATGAATGTTCTACTTTTTTTTAGATATATCACTGGGGTGTAAGAGGCTTCCTTGGGTTTTTTGATTTACATATGATTGTAGTCTATTTTTAAGCTAGTTGTAAATTTCTTATAGTTTGGTATCACGTATCTCTTAAAAATATTTCATTAATTTTCTTTGTCTTCAGTTAGGTAATTCAACGACTGGTTCAGAACTGATTAAAAAAATATAATTTTGTAAGTAATTTCCACCCCGTGCAAATTCTGTTCGCTTACTCATTTGACCATTAAGTAACAAGTATCTGCCTTAATAAGCTTCAGTCGAAATAAGAACAAAAAGAAGAATTTTTATTATAAAACTGTGTGTTGTATTCCTATCTTTACAAGAAATAAATTCGTATTTGAACGTGCCCATTTTATTTGTCAATGTAAAAATATTTCATACAAAAACTTTGATTATTAACTTTGATAAAAAGGTTAAATTTATCAATTACATATATAAATTTGTATATATAAAATTTTTGGTTTAATAATAGGAATATTTCGACAGTATATATTATAAATTTCAATAAATAACCCTTAATTGCATAGTGATGTAAATTTCCATCACTTTTTATTTAACTTTTAATAAATAAATCAACTTCTACGCCACCACTATATTTATATAGAAATATTAATGCAGTATATTTCCCGTGATGCTGCTGAACAAAGTTAAAAATCTATCTTAAAATTTCTGGTGTCTAATATTTAATATATGTATAAAAAAACACAATTGTAAAAGAAAAACTCATGCAAAGAAGGATTAATCTGCTACCAATTTTAAATATCTATTATTTTAAGCACACAAAACATTGGTTACACCAGAGGGAAATGTTGCCTTTCATTTTCATAAAAAACTTAAGTAAAACAAATTGACTTTTAACCTTTAAAAACACCAAGACGATAATTTAACATCATTAGTTAAGTTGCAATGTGTGGACAACGAAAAAATTAGATAACTTTTACAAAAATGTTCATAAATATTCATGTATTCCAGACCGTCAAATTTTGTTATCAATATTTTTATTTATAATCTAAAATGTATATTTTGTTCATACATATACAGTATTATTAAAAATAGTATACACAACTTAAAGTATATTCTATATTTTTATCTTTAAAGTATCAGTATACGAAAAAATATTTATTAATAAATACATTTTTCAGACACTAAGCAGGAAAATTCGTTAATGAGATGAAAATTTGTGCCACACAGGAAAAAATTAAACACTTGTGAATGTTGCTCTTTTTGTATAAATTTTTGAATTATTAAATACAAAAATAAAACGCTTTAAGAAGATACAATTTTTTATAAGCAGTTTTACTTAAGTTTATTAACATATTATTTTCTTTGAAGCTTATTCTCGTGTGTGTAGTAATAAAGTAGAATAATTCTTTTTTGTATATTGGATTTTTTAATTTTAAACATCAAAAGCATTTTTATACCTAGACATAGTATGTGCTATAATATGTGCTAATGATTTTATTAATACATTTTACATGACACCGAAGAAGAAAAAAACACACGAATTCCTTTGTGAATTTTTTTAGATAAATAACACAGGCTTGCAAAAAAAATACTTTTTGAAAATTGTTTTAATTTTGATGTTATTTTTAGCGCTGATTCCCAAAGTGAAATTAATTATTTTTCTATTACGTAAGGATTTTACTCAAAGCGATTGCATATTTTGAAGGAAACAATTGAAATCACGAAAATTTGTCGATTTAAATTTCATTAATTCATAAATCCATATACGATATTTCACACCGTATATGGATGAAGCACCGTATATGGATGAAGAAAAGCCTGGAAATCATTCAAAATAGTTATTACTAGTTTTCTTGGAAACAAGAAAGACCCCAAACTACAAATCTATTGTAGAAGATATGGTAAAAATTTTATTTCATTTATATCATAGTTCAAGTAATTGTTAAGTTTATGTAGAAAGTTACAAGTTCTTATAGTAACGTTTCTTACTTACATCAAAACTTTTTTTTACCACTTTACCTCTTGAGAACTTTGCAGAGATTGTCTCTTTGTAGCATCCAGCAGTAGTCAGCTACTATGCTGACATTCCATCTCCCTCTCCATTTCTTTATATCCTGGTGAAATTTTTCACCTCTTTCCTCACTAACTGCATCTAAATTTTCAGGAAAGTATTCCAGGTGCGAATCTAGAAAATAAACTTTTAAGCTTATACTAAAGCCTAAAATCTAGAAATTTTTACCATATCTTCTACAATAGATTTGTAGTTTGGGTCCTTCTGGTTTCCAAGAAAGCTAGTAATAACTATTTTGAATGATTTCCAGGCTTTTCTTTCGTTTGTATCCATTTTAGTCTGAAAATCTTTATCTTTCATCATTTTATACATACTTAAGAATTTTTAAACAGAACAGGTACTTGTAATGCCACAAATATTATCACACTTGTTTCTTATCGCCTCGCCTTCCCAAGCATTGGAACCTGTGTACTCTCCAATAGTGGACGGTTGCTCTAAACCCTACATCACCTGACCACATTTCCGTTTTTAACATTCAACGTGTAAGAGTAAAAGGGAAAATTTTCCGTTTTTTCCAGGAAAAGACCCTTTTATATGTGGAAATGTTTCACTTTGCAGTCAATCGTTCCATAGCTTATTTTAAGATGGGAAAACTCCTACTTAATTATCTTCTTTAGCTTTGAGAGAAAGAGTTCGAAAGCTTTAAAAACATTAATTGTTTTGGAACAGTATAAAAAAATATTCCGTCCAAAAAAGGAAAATGTACTGGGAATAAAGTTACCGTCTACTCATCTGGGCTTTTTTTTTGGCAAAATTTCCACTTTTCCATTTGATTTTTTTTCGGGCGGAAATTTTTCGTTATTCCAGACCTGAAATTTTCATTTTAGAAAAAAAAGAGCAATATTTGGAAAAAAAAATCTAAATAATTTTTATGTATCTACTTATGCATTTTTACATAGAACTGGTAGGGGAGATGGGGGATCAATGGGACGTTCTCAATATTTCAGGCAATAAACTTTTTTTTTAGTTGCTTCCAATCCTCATAGATTGCACGACCATAGTGTGTTTCAGAACCAAAAGCAAGATCACATGGCTGTTTTTAGTTTTCTTCAAATTTACATTTCCTGAAAACTCTGCTTAAAAGTAATTTTTTTTACATTTGGATTTATTTAAATATCTTATGCAATATAAACAACTAAGATATGTTGTAGCTTTTTATTTCAAGGTTCAATATTGGTAATCAAAATGAATGTATATTAGCCATTGTGACAAAATAATTTTTGAGACAAAATGGCTGATAATTGAATATATGCATCACGGGGATAATTGGGACATTTCAAATGGGATGAATGGAACTGTCTCATTCATCCCTAGAGGATGCTGAAAAACATATTTATTAACTAAATAATATTATATAGGTTGATAAATTAATACTTTATGGTAATTATTTTTTTAACATTTCATCCTCATTGTAGCCATCGTCTTCAGCCATTGAATGCTTCCGTTAATGGGCTTTTTAAGGCAAAGCGAGATGAGTCCAAGATGATTGACTAACAAATAATCCTGGAGATCATATTGCAATTTATAATCTCTCAGTTTTTGCAAAGGAGGCATTTTTGTCAGCTTTTAGTCCTGAACATTGAATACGGGGAGGGAAATGGTTGTGTCCCATTCATCCCTGCTGTGGGGATGATTGGGACATAGAAGAACCTTTTTTTAAAATTCATTTATATTTCTGTATAATAATATTCTTGAACAAATATTGTGCATAAGATGTAGTCAAACACTTAATGTATGGCATGTGATATATAATATTGATAATAACTTAAATAAAATATTTAAAATAAATATTTTTGTGAAAATGTCCCATTCATCCCCCATCTCCCCTGTTTGTAATTTCACAAATATTATCATACACCTTTCTAATAGCCTCGCCTTCCCAAGGATTGGAAGCCGGGTACTCTCCAATAGTGAATGCGTGCTCTAAACTCTACATCGCCTGAACACATTTTCGTTTTTAACATTCAACGTACCAGAGTAAAAGGGAAAAATTTCCGTTTATTTCAGGAAAACACCCTTTTATATATAGAAATTTTTCACTTTGCAAATGTTTCACTCCTTCCATAGCTTATTTTAAGACGGAAAAAGTCCTACTTACCGTATTTTTGTATTATTATCCACGACTCAAATAATTCAGTTTAGACCCAGAAATTTTATTTAGTAATTGAATTCAAGTATATTCCGAGTTTAAAAAAGTACTAGTATTTTATCAAATGCAATTTCTGGGTCTAAAATGAATTTTTTGAGCAGTGGATTACAGGCCGAAAAATACTGTATTTATCTTGTATAATATTCCTTGACTTATTCTAATGTTCAAAATCTCCTATCCTCAACTGCTATTAATATTTAATGATCATAAAGAACGTGCATACGCAAGATCTGCACATGAAACGTCTGAAAACTTTAATATGTACTAACTAAGAGGTCATCCATTAAGTATAACAGGGAAATTTCGTAGCATTTTGACCCCTCCCTTCAACTATGTCACAAGTTGTCACACTTGAGTGACACTCTCCTCTTTTCTGATGTCATGTGTTTTTATTTGGAGTTAATTTTGATTTAAAAAACATTTCAATTATTATTATACTGTCTTTTTATTATAAACCGATTTAAACATTACAAAACCGTGACAATCTTTATTATAACTTCAAGCTTTGTCAATGTAACGAGCAATACTTCCCGACTAAAAATACATATTTTTTTATTTGAAGTTAACAAAAATATTATGTCTGAACATATTTATATTTATATTAAAATCATTAAAATTACAGGCATTACATTACAATTACATAAAACATTAAAAACATATTAAAATTGGACGTTTCGGATTTACATGAAAATCGCTCATCAACAAACATTTGGCCTCGACATTTTGATACGTTGCATTTTCCATTTGTTGATATTTTTGAACTGTGACTTATGTTAAGAAAAATGTTTGTTCATGAGGGATTTTCATGTAAATCCGAAACGTCCAATTTTAATATGTTTTTAATGTTTTATGTAATTGTAATGTAATGTCTGTAATTTTAATGATTTTAATATAAATATTTTTTTTTTATGATTGTAATTTATATTGCTTGTAAACAAAGCCTACACGATTGCTTTCATATTTTGCCAGGGACGACAGAACGTGCAAACGCACCTCCTCCGTCTGTCACATCGTGGCACACCTTGTGAATCCCTTCCTTTCCTTTGAAATGTCACGTAATTAACAAAAAAATACGTTTGATTATCACGTAAAGTAATTTCAAAACATTTTTACGAAAAACATTGAAAAACGCCAGAATACTTAAAGATTCTTTTCAGAAAATTATAAAAATTATGAATAATTTAGCTATGCACGTATAATTCTTTTCGCATTTTTAGAAGGTTTCTACTCATTTTAAATTATAATAAAGATAACTTCCTATACGAATGTACATTTAGTACTGAAAAAATATATTAGGGTTTATGTTTTCTGCTTTCTTTCATCTTTCATAATAAAAAGTAGACGAAACAAGCCACAAGATTCTTTAAAGTATGACGCTATAAATAAAAAAAAATGGCTAAAAGCTGGTCTGTCCTCATCTTTTGAAAACATTAAGAATAGCTTAAAGATTAAATTGGAGGATATAATAATATTCGTTATGTAAGCACAGTTTTTCCGAAGCGTTGGTAAGAAAATAACCTAGGAAAGTAAATATAGAATTTTGTATATAATATAAACACTAAAACAAAAAGGTTTTTATAACTTCAAAGAAACTTGCAAAATTTAAAAGAGACAATGCTTTCAATATAATTGAATATATCAATTTTGAAATATGATTGCATTTTAAGGATATGACATGTCTAGTGCATAAAATTAAATTACAATAAAGAGAAATATTAATCTCAGAATGTATAATTGCATGATTTTTTTAAAATTAAATGAGAAAAAGTGTTATGTGACAAGTTTTTATTGTGATTTTGACAGTTTTGATTGTGAGATAAAAATGGCAAAAAGTTGTGATTAACTATCCCCTTAGATAGATCCCTGAATGTTTGAAATCGCAATTCAGAGATATATTTTAATTAGTAAAGAGACGCTTAATCCAACGCAGTTAACTGTTAGTTGATTATCATTTTTTGAGTTATAAGGATATTTCTCTTACGCAATTCAGCAATAGAGCATTTAAAGTTTATGACGTCATCAAGCAATGACTTTATTCGGATTGCAATGCATTTTATAAATAGTTTACACATGTTTTATTTTCATATTTTATATTATGCATATACATGATGGGTAAGTATTACGGTGACCCCCACCGACTAGTTTCCTCTTTACTTACTCTACTGCTTACTTCTACAAATGTACAACTTTATCTACGTAAATCTCCTTATTTTATACAAATATTTAATGATATAGGCATGGCTTAATAAATCTAAAAGAAAAACCAAAAGAAAATATATGCCGTATCTACGCTCTCCATATTTTGGTCCTGTATTTTGAGAAAATATGTGCATCGCATATACGAGAATACGATAACAGTGCCCGGACATATGAAGCTACTGAAAAAAAACAATCCAAAATCATTTATAAATACCTATTCTTCTATCATAATATTTTAATATCGTGAACTTATTTTTAAAACATTGACTGAAAACTAAGACAGAAATAGGGAAAAAATGGATAAAGTGAGAAACATTGTAACACTTTTATATTTTTAAAAGGATGTTCTGATTCTTATTTCCTTTTGTAAGAAAAATATTGAAGTTAAGAAAAATTTTTACTAAAAAGAGCCAAGTGGAATGTAGTTTTTAAATTGTTTGACAGGTCAAAAAAACGAAAAAAATTAATGACATTTTTTTTATAAATGTAAACAATAAAAGACAGTCGGTTTATACAGATATTCGTATGTAAGGATATTTTTCACAAGCTTTTTTTGGCCGATTTGCCAAAAAATTCCGAAAGGATGAAGTATTTCAAAATGTTCTTCCACTTCACAAAGAATTGTTCCATTGGAATTAGGATAAGTTTGCTGATAAATCGATACCGTTAGTAAATATGACACATTCTTGCAGAATTGTGTTTTTATAGAATTTTATTGTGATGAAATATTTTAAAGTTTAATAAATTTGTTTTGAAGCCTGATTACAACTTCTTTTATGAAGGCCGTTTATTAGGGGTAGGTTCTACATCTCTGACTTGACATTTACATGATTTTACCGATTTTTAGGTGTGCCTTGTAATTATATAAATACGTAGCACCTGTAATCGTCGTCTTGTCCATCTGTCTGTCTGCATATGACAGCGTAAAACCTACGAAACCGAATCGTTTGAAAATTAATATACACAATCATTACATAATTTTGTCGAGTCATTTCAAATTTTATGAAAATCGAATGAAAAATCCTATCATGCATACTTAATTCAATGATATCTCATGATAGATAATGATTCTAGGTTGCCATGGTGACTATGTTCTATTTAAGATGGAGTCACATTATTTCCGTATTACTGAATTTTAAATCCAAATTTGTATACTAAAATTGTTTAATTATAGCAATCCTATAATCTACCGACAGTTTTTTGGTTAGATGTTTACGGAGAAATATATATTAAAAGGAAAAAGAGTGTAAATATGGATTTCAAGTTCAGAAATTTTCAAAGCTAGTCTAAAGTTCCCTATTTGAATTTTCAGTAAATGTCAACAAAAAATGAAATGTTGCCAACTTTAAATGTACTTATTTTATTACGGAAATTTAGCATATCATAGTAACAGACGATATAATTCCTTTTTTCAATGAAATAATAACGATGATTTTTTGAAATAGTCTTGTATTGGATATTTGTGCACAGTATCATTTTAATGTAACAGAATTGCAATTAATTGTTTGTAAAAGTACACTGAAAATTAATTTCATGAAATAAAATTAATATCCATAATATGAAAATCTGTACATAAAATAAGTTTTGTATTCATGCATTTTTGCATAAGTGTGCAACAGCTATTGCACCAAGATCTGCATATTTTAAAACTAGTTATTAGTACGAAAGCATCTCATTTGTCATGTTTGACGTGCAATTTTCGACTTATTTAGAATAATAATAATGTATCTTGTGCGACTGCAGGTGCATGTCATAGGCATCCAATCGGGCGACCGTTTTTCTACGGTCACAAGCATTTCAAAGAAATTCGGTCACCATATTATGAAAGGGTATTAAACTTTCTGGAGTTTATAACAAAATTAAATGCATGGATCTTTCATACACCCCTACAGATTAAATAGACTACTCCTCGTTCGAAATCAGTTACGTAACAGCACAGTGGAAGCGACACTTCTATTGTTAGTCAACGTTTCCCCTTAAAAATGAACGCGTGTGTGTTCGAAAGATCTCGGTATTAAAGTATGTTATAATATCTTATACATATATCTGTCTTATTTCAGCACCTTTTAAGTATATTTATAAAAAGTATTTTATCTGCTTTAAGTACAAAGTAAATTTATCATTCCACTTTAAATTGTTTTTGATTTTCTTTTTTTGTTGTTAAGTTATCAGCTATAAAGTTTTACTTAATAGCTGATTTATAGAAAATCTCTTAAAACAAAACAAAAAGCACTTCTGAAAAGGTAGCATATAAATGACAGATTTCTTTTCTTTCGATTTGTTTAAAATTGTTTGTTATAAGAATTTACCCTCATTTTTACTTTTTGCAGTGAATTTCTATATCTATTTTCCAACGCAAACCACGTTCTTTAAAATTGATGGACAGGAGCGTTTTATGTCATTCTCTCTCCACGCTGTAATGGTCAGGAAAAGATGGGACTGATGTTTATTTTATATTCTACGATCTTTTATGATGATAAAAATTGTGAAAATCTTTTATAGCGTTTATAAATTATTGCATATATAAGGTAAAGCTAGGAGAGTCTGCGCACAATTCAAAAGAATAGCAATAAAAAATCTAAATATTAATTTTTGCTAAACTATCCATGAATAATTTTTACTTCATTTATTTTTTGTGCATTTCCATTGCTATTTTGTTGTTATGTTGTAATTTAATAGAACAGTTGTAATAAAACCAAGAAAGTTATTTTGCGCAGTCTGTCTTTACAGGGTTGGTGTGATTGCGCACATGGGTAGGAGATGAGATTGTTACTAATAATAACTGCAATTAAATTGTTAACAGTAAAAATTACACTTAAATGACGTTGCTGTAAGGTTTTTGTGAAAATTGTTTATTGCATTGGGAGTGAATATTTCAACCTAATGCTTAAAGAATCAGATAAAGGAAATAATTTTAAAAACGATTAAAAAATTTTAATTAAAAGAAAAAAAATAAAGAATTAGAAAAAGCAAGTCCAGATAAGATTACAAAATAAAATTATGTGATTTAATAATACGTATAACTTAAAATTAGTCCATTTTCATTTTTCATTTTTCATGCAAATTTACCAATTAGCTGCGTAATCTCTCCCAGCATTTAAACTAATGGGAACAATGCGCCATCTCTCCTAAGTAGCAGATGCGCAAACTCTCCAATTTCGGTAGGAGAGGCCTTTTATTTAAACATGGCCGCTATTAAAACGAACCGTTGATGTTCGCATTGTTAGTCTAGATTAGTAGCTTATGAGAAATCGTTTATGTTTAAAATATTTTGTATTACTGACATTGTATAGAAATTCTGATGAAGAGCTATGAAAATCCAAGCACTTACTTTGGGAAAACAAAACAAAACAGCAATACTTTATCTTAGACGCTCAAAGCAATCAACGTGTACTTTCAAGTAGACATTCCACTACTGTTGTTGTACAACTACCTGGAGTCGCTGCACTCTCACTCAACTCCTTCCCCCCGAATCTCTATGTGCGCAATCTCTCCGACCGCGCCATCTCTCCTGGCTTTACCTTACATGCTATTATACACGATAAATATACAGTATGTTTGACGAAAACGATACACTTTTCTTTCAGAATTTTATCTTTGTAAAAGAAATTGCGCTTCTTTTTAAACTATTTTTTTAAGTAAATATAATAAAACCTACAATTTCTATGAATCTGTTTAAAATAAAACATAAGGTAAAGCCCTGAGAGATTGCGCGGTCGGAGAGATTGCGCACATAGAGGTTCGGGGGAAAGAAGTGGAGTGATTGCGCAGCGACTCCAGGTACTTGTACAACAGCAGTAGTGGAGTGTCTTCTTGAAATTGCATGTTGATTGTTTTGAGTGTCTAAGATAAAGTATTGCTATTTTGTTTTGTTTTCACAAAGTAAGTGCTTGAATTTTCATAGCTATTCATCAGAATTTCTATACAATGTCAGTAATACAAAATATTTTAAACTTAAACGATTTTTCATAAGCTGCTAATCTAGACTAATAATGTGAACATCAAAGGTTCATTTTAGTAGCGGTCATGTTTATATAAAAGGCTGCAGTCTCTCCTACCGAAATTGGAGAGTATGCGCATCTGCTACTTAGGAGAGATGGCGTATTGTTGCCATGTTAGGAGAGATTACGCAGCTTATTGGTAAATTTGCCTAAAAAAATGAAAAATGAAAATGGAATAGTTTTAAGTTAAACGTGTTATCAAGTAACTTAATGTTATTTTGTAATCTTATCTGGACTTGCTTTTTCTGATTATTTATTTTTTTTCCTTTAATTAAAATTTTTTAATCGTTTTTAACACTTTCCAACGTAGTTGAAAAGTGTTTATGACTTCGGTTTGTCTGGCCGTCTGGCCGTCTGCCGTCTGTCCGTGCTCTAACTCCCGTAAATATGATCGGATTGCCTTGCAATTTTTATATGTTACAGTCGTTATCTATAGCACGTTCCCTATTTCTTCTGAAGTGGATAGCACTAATAGTTTTTTTACAGGGACACTCAAAAGAATTCCGTTACATTACGTCTATGGAGAAAAATCGCCTGCGGTTTATTTAAATAATGTTTCACTATTTTAAACGCATTGAAATTTATATATATGTCACTAAGGTGCATTACAAGAGACTTACTACAGAATAGTGTGTGTATAGCAGTCATCGTTCATTTACAGGGACACACAAAAGAATTATCTACTGTCTGTTAACAATAATTCCTGGAAGTGCGTTTTAAGTTACTGAACGCGATTTTAAATTGAACTCACTTTTTGTTTATTGCGTGGTGTGTATAAATTCTGTAGATCATATACAGGGCAGCAACACATTAAAAGTTCGCGAACACATTTCCGTTTACTGACAGAAACTCCAGAAAGAGACTTTTAAGCTGTGCTAAGCGTTTCTTAACTGAACTAAAATTTAGCATCCTATGTAGTATATATACAAATCTATAGATCATATACAGGGCACAATAAAAGTATTCGGATATTTTTCCGAATATTGTATACGTTGGAAATTCCTGAAATTATGTTTTTAAATATGTTGTGCGTTTTTCAAATTGTTTACTTAGATGTTATCTTTCAGCTTATTAAACGGTATGATTTGTAAAATTATTTTGGAAGCGTTGGAAAGTGTTACATAATCTATGCTTGACGCATGATTTTTCGTTCTTGTTAAAATTATTTCCTTTTTCTAATTCTTTCATAATTAGTTTGAAATATTCACTCGTAATACAATAACATTTGATCACAAAATCCTTACAACAATGTCATTTAAGTGTAATTATTATTGTTATCAATTTAATTGTAGCTATTATTACTATCAATCTCTTCTATCCATGTACTAAATCACATCAACCCTGTAAGGACAGATTGCGCAAAATAACTTTCTTGGTTTTATTAGAACTGTTCTATTAAATTACAACATAACAACAAAATAGCAATGGAATTGCATGAAAAACAAATGTGAAAATCAAAATTATTCATGGATAGTTTAGCAAAAAATTAATATTTAGATTTGTTATTGTTATTCTTTTGAATTGTGCGTAGACTCTCCTAGCTTTACCTTAATACCTTTCATGAAAGCAGTATGAAAAAAAAAATGTTGCATATTCATCCTTTACCGAGAAACCGTTATTTTAAAATAATATTAACGTAGTAAGATATGCAAGGTTTTTTAAATTGTATTTTATAATACCTATAATACAGTCACAATATTGATGCTATAGAACGTGATAAGTTCTTGAGGAAATGGTTACATGGAAATACCGCATGTTGTTGACTTGAGCATCTGTCGTGAAGTGCACTTAGAAACGTTAGTATTTAAAATTAAAGCAGGGAAAATTTCTTCAAAACACCATAAAACTAAGAAATACAAAACAGGTTTCGAATAAACGTTGTCTTTCCTCATTAGATTGAAGCAAGGCGTCCTACCATTTTGAAAGCAGGAGCTAGGGGATTACTTAAAGAACTTACAGGAAATGTAAGAGAAAGGGTATACAAATAGCTTCAGCCAATCCGAAGATACGTTAAGAAATTAATTACTAATTTTCCTCGCTATACAAGGCACCCAAATGGTCCACTTTTTGAATACCAGTATATTCTAAGAAAAAATTTCGTGGTAGGTTTCTACGACATTTTCCATAGAAATAACCTTCAAGGTAGATTTCTACGAAATTTGCAAGAAAAACCCAAAAAGAAATTTTTCCTCAGAAAATACTGGTACTCTAAAAACGGACCGTTTGGTAGCCTTGCAATACAGTCGAACCCGGTTAAGGAGTGTTTTAAGGGGTTGAACAAATGTTGCGTATTAAGTGGGATCGTGTATTAAACACGATTTGCATAATGTTCCAGGAACTGAGCTTACTTACACATTTAAACTTTTTTTTTTACGATTGAACTTTTTAGATTTCATTTATATGCTTTCGGTCGAAAATTGTGTCTTTCAAATTTAACAGTATTCAAGTTTAACTCTTTGTTTGTTTTTATAGGACCGACAGGAATAATAACTCAAAATAATAACTAGAATTCAAATATGGCTTTATTGACGATTAAAAAGTCGTTACAATAAAAAATAAAGCAACAAAAACAATTTTCCTGCTACTTATTATTATTTTTTTAACACAAACAAAAAATATTAAATTTTTGCAGCACAACCCAGTTATCAAAATCGTATTCAGTACTTGTGATAATGGGTACTCTCATACTCTGTCCTTAATATTGTTAGCATGGCAGAAATTAAACAAAACATAGAAAAATATAAAAGAAATATTTATCCTCAGTCTCATTTGTTTAATCTTCATAAGTTGTCATTTTTTTACTTATAACATGCATTATAAAACACAGTAGTACCATAACATACATTAAAAAACCTCACTAATAATAAATATTATCATCTGTGATCATAATATAATAATTTTTATGACGTATCTGAGCAAGACTTTGAAGGCACTTGCAACAGCAGATAATGTCAGAATAAGCGGCGTATTGTATTCGTCGTCGTCCTCGCCCTTACCCGCTTCGTTTTTCGAGTCATGAACGCAAGGAGATATATTTTTTGCGTCTTTGATATATTATTTTTAACTAAAGCCACTTGTATTGATTTCGTCGATGCCAATTACTCTTCGAGGAAGATCTGGCTTTTCCCAATGCGTCGACTCACAGCAATTCAATATTGACACTATTTGGATGTACCAATCCCAAAACTTTCTTCAATCTCATATAGGTTTCACATACACCAAAGACGAATCATCACCAATATATACATCAAGATGAAATTGAATCTAAAGTTTTACTAAATTCCGTGAATTAGTTCTTGAGACATGACTATCGCTAAAATCACGTAAATAATGAAAAATGCAGCAGAGCAGCGCCATCTGTTGGGAATTTTACACCAAAACCTAATCGACAACAATTTATGTCAACGTCTAAATGAATTTGAAGTTTGATGAAATACTGTGCATTATTTCTTGAGATATAGCTATCGTGAAAATCAGCAGCGCCACCTGTTGGACTGGTTACAGCAAAACCTAATCAGCATCTATTTATGTCAAGGTCTAACAGAATCTTAAGTTTGATCAAATTCTGCGCATTAGTTCGTGAGATATAGCTACTGTGAAAATCATAAAAAAGTAGCATAGTACCGCCACCTGTTGAACTATTTACACCAAAACGTAATCATCGTCTATTTATGTCATGGTCTACCCGAATCTGAAATTTGATGAAATTATTTGCATTAGCGTTTGAGCACTTTTCTGTGATGTAAAACCGGTCTCCCGGAAACAGTTTGATTTTAATTCGACGTGATCCTAATATTTACTGAGGCTAAATTCTATTCAGCAAACTTACTTATAGCAGCTGTTCACGTTTATATCATTCTACTACGAACCAATGAACTAGACAGTTTTGTTTTGCTTTCAGGCCTTAATTACACCTGATCCATTTGCCGGGGAACAGCCCTGGAATATGGTGACAAAAATTTGACATGGACATTTTAAAAACCCAGAATGGTCTTCGGGTAATCTGGGTAATTCTCCACAAATAGCAGTCTTCCCAGATTTCTCCTGCATTCGTAGGTCAAAGTTGCGGATCTGGCTGAAAAGATCACCCAGTCATTCAATTATATGCTTCTGGTTTCCGTATTCATGAAAAAAATTCTTCATTTTTTTTAAGCAGCGGGGATTTTGTGATTTACTAATTACGAAGTGCTTATTTTTTCCGCGCCGTTTGAATTTCTTCCGACATACACTCAATCCTTACTGAACTTCCCTCCAGTACATTTGTACCTTTTCAAAGTGAATGTTTTGTCAGGCATTAAATGATTACTTTCAAGAAGACTACACATTTGACCATATTGAAGATATCACAACCAATATTATATACTTTGGTAATATGAGGAAACACACCCGTTCTTCAACACTTCATATCTCCGGTGTTCGCTGATGCCGCTTCCCCAGAAACATGCATATCTACGTTTCCATACCGATTTTTAAATTAGTCAAACCATCCACTTTCAGGTTCCAGTTTTCTGTTGAGTAAATGCTATCCGTGAAGACTCCTGTTTCACTACTAACCATTGAGAAATACGTACAGTGCTTTAGTTCCGGTATACCAGCAAAACAATATCCTTTATACGCCATCGAATTTATTGATTTTTACCTTTTTTCTCTTATACAAATAAGCAGCTGAATTTTTCTAGATGGATGCTGTTTTTTTTAGCAGGATACGTAAATGTTTATTGATTTTGTGAATGTTTGTTTTATTTACCATGGCCTTCAAAGTACTATTTTTGTAAAATGACACAGATAGTGCCTTCCTTTTGATTCTATGATTATTTTCCATATAAAAAGAAAATTTTCTGAAACACCACAACACAATCAAAGACGATTTGATTCCATGAAATGCTTGGTGCAAGTAACGCATCAGCTATGAGTAAAACAGGATTAGGCCGGCATCAGCAGAAAAGCAAATAAAAGAATATTTTCTTTGCTTTTCAAATGCGTTTAAAATCACACAGTAATATGGGGATTTACACCCTACACTGTACAAAAGGGAACAAAATCGCAGTATACACAACGAAAATAAAAAATAAGTAACAAAGAACTACAAAAATGTATCTATCTCGCGCCTTAAGAGAGATTTTTTGCCTCAAGGGAACGAAACTTTATCGCGTTTAACGCGGGATCAAGTAATAAACGTGATATTTAAACATTAGTTTAATGGCGATGTTCAAGGGACCGGAAAAAATACGCGTATTAAACGGGGCCGTGTATTAACCGTAGGCATCTTAACCGTGCCCGGCTGTAAGAACAGAGCCTTAATTGTCAAATTCTCCGCCAAACACATGCCCAGCTTTATTTCTTTCATATTAGCAACATATTAGATAGACTTATACTACTAAAAAGAATAATTGTATGCATGCGATATATAGAAGTCGACGGACAATACTTTCAAAATACAGATCCATACTATTAAGATCATAATTTTGAATCTTACTTTCATGATAATTAATATCAAAATTAAATGCATTTTTATTTTATTTATTCAAGAAAAAGAACAGAAAATCATCATAAGTAGAAAAAAGAAATATGTCATTATGCGTCATGCATAGATGTCAACTCTTATGCTTTTTAAATAGTAAATGTTAACTAAATGTTGGCCATTAAATATTCCATTCTAAAATTTCCATTAAATTTTAGTGGTAACAAATAACATAAAAAAAACAGCTATAATTTTGCATTATTAGTGTTCATGATGTTTTTATTGAAAAGCTGATTAAACCATGGATTTCTTTTTAAAGTTGTACGTTTTATGCGATGTCAAGGAAATTCCTTCTGTTATGTAACTGAATAAAAAGATTAACAAATTGAATGAAAAACTTATATCTCACACCACTTACAGAAGATGTTTGATCAATTGCTCAAGGACATTCCTTCATTTATGAATCTCAAGTAAAAACAATTAATATTGTAAACGAAGATACCGTGTATCAAACTTACTGAAAACGTTACACCAATTATTATTTTTTCATATTTATGAAATGTATTATAACTTATACAATTTTATGTACTAGCCAGCCGTGTCCTTAACCATAAGACTTATGCCATAGACGACACCATAAGACTTACGATATCATCTATGGCTTGGATGCTTTGTATTATAAGATTTTCATGATTGTCAAGTAATTTAACTTTTAAAAACTCATTTCAGCATCTTAAAATATGCATTTAATATAATTAAATATTAGTGTCAAATTTTATGATTGTTAAGTTACAATTTTTGTTTTGTATTTGTAAGCATTCATCAACTTTATTATATTAAAAACTGTTTGAATGATTTGCTTCGAGTAGAAGTTTGAAAAAAGTTTTCGAGTCTAAGTCATGTTATATCTTATCACATGTTTCAAAAATTATAATTTATCCAAGCTTGGGGAAAACAATGAATGGAAACTTTGAATGGAATTTTGAACAGAATATATTAATATTTCTTTGGATATTTTGCTTAAAAAAATACCAATATTTTTTTTCCATCATTTTAAATACCTATCTGATATTTTATGGCATTCAATACAAATACATTCATACAGAGATACCTATCATTTACACAGAAAGCATAAATTGAACATTTAAAATTCTCAGATCATTTACCATAAGACTAAGCTACCGTGTATTATTCGCATACTCTATTCTTTATCGGTCTCTTCTTCAACATACATCCTTCTAAAAAATATATATATATATTATGGCGGGGAGTTTTTTTTTTTTTTTTCAAAACTTACGACGGCAATAAAATTTAAACCTTTATGAGCAGGAGAATGTTACCGGGTCTCTGACGTTTATTCGATCATGTTTCTAGAAATGTTGAAGTATTCATGAATTTTTAAACTTTCAAATATGAGACTGAGAAAATTGTGATAAGAAAAAACTGCTTTTTATCGTCATCAGATGTAAACATGATGTAGGGATTTATAGGAAGGGAAGATACATTTTCATATATGAAGTTAAAAACTTGCTACTTTTTTCCAAGTCACATTTTTAGATTTTAAATTGTCGCTGAATATTTTATTTATCTAGACTAGATAGTATATACTCAAATTTGGCTAGATTTTGTTTTAAGTCAACATTTAAATCGATTGTTTTGAATCATATATCATTAAAAAAAACAACAAAGGGCGGGGCAGGAAGGATGTTTATTTAGATTTGTATAGTCTGACAGTAGTTTCTTCTATAGTTGAGGTACAATATTATTGAAAATTACGCAACTGCGAACTTACTGGTGCCTTCGGTAAAACTGTACAGAAATGTTCTTTAGCAAATTAACTTCTTTGAACCACAAAAAAATAATTAACTCTTTGATAACGGCTCGTGTCATATGGACTATTTTTTTATTCACTAGTTCCGATTTTTGAAAAATAATATATAACTAACATGTATACAAGGTTATTTTTAACAGAGATCTATCAGGAAGCAGAAATGTTTGTAAATTGTGGTGAGATTGAACATAAAAAAGTCGCACGTCTTGGTCTTCAATCAAAGGGTTAATAAATTGCATCTTGTTTCTTTATACCCAATATTTAATTTATTTGTTAAACACAAATTCCGGTAAAAAACAGATTTTCCGTTGAAGGCTGTTTTAAAATCAAACTTAATTCGTGTCTCAAAATATTACAATACAGTAATTGTTTCAAATATGCGAACCAGTTCATGCAGTTCATAAAGTTACATTTTAGTATCAACTAATGGAATTTTTTTATGTATTTCCTAAAAATATTTCTAGAAAAATCGTTGATAAAGATAAAGTTACAAGCAGGTTATCGTTGGATTAAAAGCTAAAACTAATTTGAATAAACAGAGATCAGCATTAATTAAAAAACATGCGTTATAATTGTGAAGCAACGGAAATCAGCATTTTACAAAACAACAAACATCGGAATTTTTACAAGTTGTGTTATTTTTAATGTAAGTATCTAAAAACCACGTTAAGCGTGTTAAATCTATCTTTCGTATACAAAGTTATATAAAAATATTCAAATAAATTACCACCTGTGGTAGGTGGTTCCTGAAGTGCATTTTCTAGACAAACTTATTTTGCTATGATACGGGATGCGCATATTATGAAAAGTTGAAATACAAATCCGCCTAAAACAATTGTAATAATCAACCATGACAACTTAAACTAATTTACAATTTCATATGTTACTAAAATAAACGAAGTATTTCTTTTATTATGAAATACTGAAAAGTAGCTTCCTAACGCACTTACTATAGTTGCCGTAAGAGTAATTTTAGAGGCAACTGCGCATAATGAGAATAATGCAATATGCCGTATAAAGTTCGAACTCAGCAGTGAGCTTTGTGGCTTGGTCTTCGTAAAAATACCTTAAATTACTTACAAATTTCAAATAACTCATATGAGTTTTTTACTCATATGATTTATTTAACAATATGTTACCAATATATTTACTCATACATTTTATTTTTGTGTACTCATATGATTTATTTACAAATTAGAATAACTGTGTTAAAATTAATGTAGTGTAATTACGTATCCAGTGTTTACAGGTGTGCCATTACTTGCGATTGATTCTGTTGTGCTGATTCCGAGATGAGAGCAGATTCTATGATCAATAAAGTTAACCGGGTTAATTAGGTCTTCCATACTAGTGTGGGTTAGCTCAGTTGGCAGAGCATTGACAGTTTCAGCCAAGCGGTCCCTGGTTCGAATCCATGCCCGGACATTTATTGCCCAGTTTGTAAAGTAACAACTCATATGAGTTATTTACCAAATAGAATAATTGTGTTCAAATTAATCTAGCATTTAACTGGTCTATCAGGAAGGCATAATGTTAATTGAAACTAAAATCATAACAACAGGGCTGCCACAAGAGACTAAATATTTTTACTACTCCTCTATCCCTATTAAAAAATAATGAAAAATAGTCGCTAGCTGCTACCATGTAAAAGCATGATGTTCAAACCCCTTCTAAGTTCGTATCAGGAGTAAGGAATGAGTTTAAAAATAAATATTTGATGTTGGTTATACATTTTAAAAATAATAAAAAACTAGTCAATTGGTGCCACCGTATTACTTACCCATCATGGATATGCATAATATAAAATATGAAAATAAAACATGTGTAAACTATTTATAAAATGCTTTGCAATTAGAATAAAATCTTGGCTTGATGACGTCAACGCTCTATTACTCCAAAATTGATAATCATATTAAATAACGGTTTACTGCGTCGGATTAAGCATCTCATTTCCAATTAAAATATATCTTTGAATTGAAATTTGAATGAAATACAGGGTCAGGAAAAATCGAAGAGTGTGGAAAATAGGATTACAAATATCTCGGCAACTCATTATCCGATCGACTTCATTCTTTATGCAAAACTTTATGTTTTTTTATTGTCTTTTATATTCCCTCCTTAAATAACTTTTATATACCTTTTATCAGAACGAATATTTCGAGAGCCCGAACAAAATAGTTTCGGATAATCGAGGTTACTGAAATTCAATAAGCTTCTTCCCGTTATTACATACAAAATACACACCAAATTTCAAGTCTTTATCTCGATTTGTTCGGTAGATAGAGTGTATACAGACACACAGACAGACGGCAATTTTTTTTTCTAAAAATATGTTTTTCGGAATCTCTAATGCCTAAAACGTGTAAATCCGTCAAATTCTTTTTTTCGATTTTCAAAACTAATACAAGACTTACCCTATACAATGTATGATGGGTAAGTAATAAACATAAAATATTGAAAATACACATTACTATTCTTAATCCTTCTAGTATCAACTATTTTTTTTTCTTTCATTGAGTACCACTTTAGTTACATGGCATCCCACTAAGATTGTTATTTTGTTACATTTAATATTATAGGGGAAAGTCCGACAAAACCGGGACCCTAACGGGTTTTCTTTTATTGTTATTCACTATGTGAACAAAACACTCAAAATTTGCATTAAAACGATAAACCGATTCCTTGTGAAGAAAAAAAGTATTCATTCAATCGCGAACAATAGCAATTAAGTTCATAAGAACACATTTTTTGGAAGTGTGAAATGTCTCGGTTTTGTTCGACCAGGTCGGACAAAACCGGGAACAGGAAATAATAATTAAAAACATATTGTAACTTCGCAATAATACTATTTATTAAAGGGAAACTTGCAGGATATGACATATTATACTTATAGAATTTGAATCTATATCAAATCTACATCAAATAACAAGGATGTAAGTTATGCCTTAAGAGTTAAACTTGTTTGGCACAAAAATCACAAATGAAAGTTTGATTTTGTTCATCTGCATTGCTGCACGCTTCATGTGCCCACCCTTTGCAGTGAAGGCACTGTATCCAACTTCCCTTGTGTTTAGATTGTTCATATAAATCTTTGCAAAAGTTGCCTTTTTCATCACTTTCATCCTTCTCCTCATTTGATGTCCAGGATCTTTTGTTTTTGGCTTCTTATTTTTCACCTCAGTTTTTTTCTATCATCTTGAAAAGTTTCTGCTTCAGGGCTAAATCTTTCTTGTCTTGTTTTTCTATCGTTTATTTTCTTCTAGTTCGAGTTCTAATTTGTAGGGGGTTGAAGTAAGGATAGCTGTTTTCCCTCGACGCTTGTCGGATTTCCTAATGGCCCTAGGGCCGATTTGTACTGAAATTGGCTTTATATCCTGTGGTGAGACTGCAAAAGGACGCTTGATATATCTACCCAGACCTTGTGAAGACGTAGACGGTTGCACAGGAACCTGCAAGCCGATGTCATGTTTTTGCACATGAACTGGAGCCTTCGAAGTTGGCGTTGAGAGCTTCTCTATAGACCCATTCCCTTTCTCAGGCTGAGGTTTATAGGTTCCTACAGGCATGTCTACATCAGGATCTTGTTGTTATTCAGGCAATATTTGACATTCAGCCAAAGGATTCTTTTCCACTTCCATGGGCCACTCGGTTCTCTCAGTGGGAGTAAAGAGGTGATCTGGGAATACGTCACTGTTAAACGGGTAGATCCCCGTCTTTTTAAACCCTTTTATAGCAGATAAAGCGCCCACAATATTTTTGTCACATACAGACAGACAGACTCACAGACAGATATTTTCTAAAAACCATCCAATCGTGTTCAGGACCTTCTAAAACGTATAAATCCGTCGAAAACCGGAAGTCGAAACCTTTCACGAATCCAATACTTTCTTTTTTCTAAAGATAGAAGAAAGTGAAAATTATTTGTAGTTTATTAGGTACAAATAATTTGATACACAGAAAATGAAACACTTAAAAACTACCGGGAAATTAAACAAAAGGTTAATCTCGCGAATAAATTAATTTAGCCCCAACTCGATGATATACCATATATATATTTTTTTTACTTTTCAACTTAATTTGGAATATAAATGACTAAAAAACAGTTTTATATATAACAACATAATTTAAATAATTTAACACTTTTTGTATAGTTTTTAAATATTTATAGATTATAAAACAATAACTAAACAAGTGAATTCCATTTCAATCACGAAAATAAATGAGTTGTCCAAAACCGGGAACTTCCCGGTTATGTCCGACGACCCGCATCCCGGCTTTGTCCGACCACGCCATTTTCATGAAATGTTACTCTACCGTTGTTCAAACAACTCATAGACACCAATACAAAACGTTAAAATAACAAGTAAATAATGGGCTATCATATGATTTACTTACCTAAACTAAATCCTTAGGCATTTAGGATTGGTAACGTAATATTGCAGACGCCGAATTGTTAACTTTTTCACGTGAAACTTAAAAAAAATTACCACTGCGAAATGACTTGTTTTACACGACTACTGTTTACTGGGTGCTGTCAAGCCTCTCGCCTAGAAGTAATTCTAGACTTTTCTGTTGAATACCGCCACAAATCAAGCCATAAAACCTGAATCCCTGTTTTATCCACCTACCCGGTTTTGTCCGACTTTCCCCTAACTGAATGATTATGAACCTTAAATTTATTCGTTTTGTTACAAAAAAAAAAAAAAAAAAAAAAAAAAAAGTGTTTTAATATAAAATAATATAAAAATCATAAAATATACAATACCAACTCTTTTTTCTTTCATTGAGTATCAGTGGGATTATATGTGACCCTATTTTTATTTTGACACATGTAATATAACTAAATGATTATAAACTTTAAATTTATCCGTTTTGTTATAAAACATGTGTTTTAATGAAAAATAATAGAAAATTTTGGGTTCAAAATTTGATCTAATATATAAAATTGTATTGGGGTCACAGGTGACCCCCGGGGCACTCAGTGGATAAATTGTAAATAAACAAGTTTGAAATTGTACGTCAAACGTTACAAATGAGGTGCGTTCGTACTATAGCTAGCTATATAAATATTCAGATCTTGATGGTTTTTAATTCTGTGAAATAAAATATATCGTCTGTAGATTAATTTCTGTCATAAAAGAAGTATCTCGGTCGCTTGACGATTAAACCTCGGATGCTCTTACAACAAGAAGAACCGATTTTTAAAAAAAAATTCAAATTTCTTAATAAATATTTTTATTAATAACCTTTAAAGTTTTGATTCGATTTTCATAAAATTTGAATTGTAGCAACAAAATTATGCAAAGATAATATATCTTAATTTTTAAACCATTCGAATGGGTAGTTTTTGCGTTGTTATATGCGGACGGACGGGCAGACAGACGGACGGACCAGACGGCGACAATAGGTGCTACGTATTTATATAATTAGGAAACGAACCTAAAAATAAAATTTACCCAGTTTATTAATTTCCTCTATATGAGTCAAATGTTAAGCATAAAATGAACAAATTCATTTTTTTTTTCAGAATTTTAAAACACATACACTTTTTAATTTCTTCTATCTTTACAAGAAGAAAGTATTGGATTCATGAAAATTTTCGATATCCGGTTTTTGACGGATTTATACGTTTTAGAAGGTCCTAAACACGATTTGACCATTTTTAGAAAATGTCTGTCTGTGAGTCTGTGAGTCTGTCTGTATGTGACATAAATTTTGTGGGCGCTCTATCTTAAGAACTAATGCACGAAATTTAATAAAACTTTATATTAAGTTAGTCCCTGATATAGATTGGTGCTGATTAATTTTTGGAGAAAATCGACCGACAGGTGGCGCTGCTATGCTGCTTTTTTGTGATTTCCGCAATAGCTCTATCTCAAGAACTAATGCAAGAATTTTCATCAAACTTCAGGTTCAGTTAGACCTTGACATAAATAGATGCTGATTACGTTTTGGTGTAGATATACCAACAGGTACCACTTTTTTCTCAATTTTTACGATAACTATATCTCAAGAACTAACGCACGGATTTTCACCAAACTTCAGATTCAGTTAGACGTTGACATAAGTTGTGTTGATTATGATTTGGTCTAAATCTTCCAACGGGTGGTGCTGCTATGCTGCATTTTGCAGGATTTACACGATTTTAGCAATAGTCATATCTCAAGAACTAATGCACGGAATTTAATAAAACTTTAGTTTCAGTTAGACCTTGATATAAATTGGTGCTGATTCTATTTAGTGTATGCGAAATCTGTGTGAGATAGAAGAAAGTTTTGGGATTGACACATCCGACTAGTTTTTTAATGTTGTACGGTGAAGTTACTCTAGGTTCACAGGTGATCACACGGTAGTAGGGGGGGTGGTTAAAAATTCAAATACTTTTTTTCAGAAATGCCCTTCTATATTATAATGAGCGAATAAACAATTCTTTGTGCAAAAACATAAAAATTAAAATTCAATAAACAATCAAAATATTTCCTTTGAAGTATTAAAATATTAGCTCATATATATTTAAAATTTAAATTAAAAAAAACAACTTGTGTACACTTCTTATAATAGAAACAACTAAAAAAGAAATTCGTCAAAATAACATAACAATATTTGCATTTAACTTAATAAAATGTTCTTAAAATAAATGCAAAAGCAGAGGCGATGTTATTCAATGATAACAATTCTGAAACAGTGATGATATAAAATAAACTTTATTTCATGCATAATGCAATTCATCACACAGAGTTATGTGGAAGAGGTTAGCAAAGAAGAAGATTTTAAAAACCACCAACCGTAAATAATATTTCTGGAGGTCATCTAAAAGTTTGTTAACATTATTTAAAAAATATAATAACAATAAAAATGCGTCTAAAGATTGTAAAACTTTCGTGCCAACATGTTTTTTTTTTCTTTTGAAGTGATTAATAATGCATTCACATTTAATCATTTGGGCGGAAAATTGCAGCATGTTTTCAGAAAAATATATTGATAAATCAAAATTGATATTTTTAGAGAGGTTTTACAAGTTATTATTTATCCCCTTAAAAGTACTTCTTGTACTTTATTAATGTATTTGAAATAAATTAAAAGCTTGGCATTGTAAGTAACATAACTTTGTAAATATCAGGAAAAAAAAATTACTGAAAACTTTTATGATATTGGAGGCTTTGTTGTTTTTAAAAAATAATTCTTCAAGCTATCGTTTGTATTAAGTAAATTAATGGTTATGTATTCCTATTATTTCACTAGTTTTCAAGTAGTACAAAACACATGTATCAAAACAATAAAAATAATCTCCACTGAATTTGTTTAATTTTATAGCAGAATTTATTTTCATAGACATTAGAAAAGAAAAATTTAGCTTAAAATTTATTTATTTATTTGCTAAATAAGTGCAAAATATATTCATCCCAATACTGGGGCAATATTTCATGCCAATAATGCATCAATATTTAGCCAAGTTATAGCCAATATTGGCCGCTGCAAATATTGGCTAAACATGGCACAAAATGTAAACACCCCAATATTGGGACAATATTTCATGCTAATATCTAACCAATATGCCAATAATGCCCCAAGATATAGCCAATATTGGCCCAATATTGGTTGGGTACTAGGGATACAGTAAAATCTCGTTATAACGAATTTCTGGAGACCACCTATTCAATTCGTTATACTAAAGATTTCGTTAATGTGAAATTTCAATATGGCGTTTAAAAAAATAAATTTGCATGCACATTACTACACTTATATTAAATTTCGGTCAACATGTAAACATGTCAGTAAATAATAAATATACAGCATATTACTATTGTGAACTTACTAGTGAGAAATAAGGTAATTATTATGTTTATTAAGATTCAATATTTTAAAAACAAATATTATAAATTAATTATAATTTATCTTACATACCTGACGGATTAAAAATCTTCACTGACATCTACTGTTAATGTAACGTTATTTCTTTACAAAAATAAAAAATAAAATAAAAGTTTATTTTCTGCAATAAAGTTGAAAATGCATTTTTCCAAAAAAAATTGTATAAAATATTTTTAGAACATTATTTTGCTAGGGTCATTACTTTTTAAGAGTTTAAATGTTCTATAGAGCCCCTTTTCATCGTACAACACAGTCTTCAGTACTGATGGGCAATCATCATTATCTTTATGTTCACTTTCGTCTGCCTTCCTTCCATTGAGTTTCAAAATTATATTTTATCTTGTACTGCACGTGTAGCCCTGCCAATTTATAAGAGTAAAGAATGCCAGGCTGGATATCGTCCGTGTAGCTCAGTGGAAGAGGGCTATCGCGCAATGCCCATGGTCCTAGTTCGATTTCAGGCCTGGATACTTTTTCACTCTGTTGGATTCACGCCTGAAATAGCAAAAATTTAGTAATTATATTCCTTTAGTCTTTCTACAGGCGTATGCCAATTCACAAATTATATTTAATTTATAGTTGAAAATATCTTTGATCAATTTATACACAGGAGAAATTTTAATTTTCCATGATGCATATAAGACATTCAGAGCAATTTTAATCTAACGTATTCTTATTTTTTTATCACTAATTATCAACATCTCGTGCAAGTACTCCCCAAAGGTTTTCAATTGGATTCAAGTTTAGGCTGATGGCTGTCCAGTCTATACCAGTCACTTGATTCTGTTTAAACCAAGCTCTTGTTGAGTGGGAGGCGTGAATCGACGCATTGTATTGTTGGAATTTCTAGTTTCCCTCCCCCCTCTATGATCTTTCCGATTGGAAGTAGATTGCTTTTAAAGACATTTTGATAATCCCCAGAGCACTGTAGACCATTAAGAAAAACAATATCCATTGTTCCGTGGAAACAGAATGCGTCCCATACCATTAGTGAACTCCCTCCTTTTTGTCGACTAAAGAACTCGCCAGGTTCTTTTTGTATGTCATGCCAATACTATGCCCAGCCATCAGGGCCATCAGGGAATTTTTTTCGTCACTGAAGAAAACACTTAACCATTCATCCGTCCAATGAATGTGTTTTTTAACCCAAAGAAATCGAGTCTTTCTATGGTGCACTTTCAGCATAGGTGTCTGACACATTCTGCGATATTTATGATTTTCGCTTACCTGTATGCGACGGTGAACAATAGATCTGGATATAGGAAACGCCAGGAAAGTCCTCGCTATATGAATATCGGATGTCACTAATGTCACTTTTTGATAATATTGCATAAAATCCAGATCTGCTACGCTTAACTTGTTTTGCAATATCATAAACTTTAACATTTTCAGCCTTTAAACGCCAAATTTTAGCAATATCAGCAGCAAAGGATTCAACGTTGCGAGGCATTTTCCAACTATTTGACAATTGAAGAAAGATCAGTGATTTTATATTTCGAAGTGGTTACGTCACAAGTACAGAACGCAGATAAATGCAAATTTTTCTGATACGGTGGTAATAAAAGCAATTCGTTCCATTGTCCAGCTATTTTTGACACAGCTTTTTTTAAATTTTATTTTTTACAAACAATCTGCGATATAAACATAACATTTCTGAATCGAAATAAACTTATGTTATGATTCCATATGCTAATTATTTTTTTCGTGAATATTGCTTTATTTTCTTATCTATTATTTCGAAAAATCACCTGTCCATATAATTTTGAGACGCAATTTACTATTTTATTAAATGTGTTGCTTTACTAGTTATGTTATATTAATAAAATATTTTAAATTTATAAATGCTAAATAATATTCTTTAACATGCACTGTTAAATATCTGCAGCAAATTGTCCAGTCATTCCACCGTTTTTAAAGATAACGACTACTTTACCATATTATTAAGCATATCTGACCCTGTTATTGACCCCATATTATGGCCAAATTAAAGTTTAATTACTTTTATACAGGGTGTCCCAAAAGTCCTTGGCACATTTTAAAATTCAACAAAAGATCAAGCAATTGGCGTACAAGAGTACAGTTTGGACGAAAATGCTTCTTATGATCTAAAATTTTCTTTAAGCAAATAAAAAAAAATTGTTCCAAAAATTTCTTATAGATGGTGCTGCTTCTAGAAAGTTATCGAATAGATAGATTGCCTTTATGCATAACAATGGCGAAAGACGCACAATGCGTATGCACAATTTTTGTCCAAACTATGGCAATCAACATTCCAGAAGTTAACATTATTCGTCTTATCCATCCTCACTCGTCTAATCGAACTCAGCAGGGCGAGTAATGTTAAATTGCTTTTAAACATCATAATCTTACATTTAAACATCATAAAAAGCGTGAATATCTATAGATAGTTTAAATGAATAACCATTCTTAAATTGCGAGGACTTTTTGAACGTGTCCTGGTTTTAATTGTGCTCATATTAAAAGCGTTTTTCTCTATTACCTCTCAAAAGGAACAGTTTCCATTGAAAAGGGATTCTACCCTGCTCTCACATTGATATTACATTGGAATGAAGAGATGTTTTACTCGAATAAGTGTGATCCGGCTTTTGTAACTCATAAAATGCGTGAAAATCACAGCTTAAATTTATGAACCATTTTTAACGTACAACTTCCTCGTTTTAACAGTGTTCCTGCTTTAGCCAAGTCCATATTAGGCGATTTCGACTGTATTATCAATTTTAAATTTTAAAAGATATTTTGAGTACTCAAGCATTAATTGACTGAATTATATATCATTGATATCATATTTCAGTAATCGACTATATTATCTTTTTTGCGTACTCCAGTATTAATCTCAAAGACAATCTATGAGATACAGTGTAGCTTGAATCTTTCAGTACTCAAATATGGTATTACGTCGCTACCGTGTCAAACTATCGAATGTGAAAAAATGTATTTTTCATTACTTTTAAAAATGGTCAGCACTAAACGATTGTCACCACTAAATTTTAATAGTGTTCTTCACCAGGGTTGTCAATTTGGCATTTTTTTAAATTTAGAAATTCCGAATTCATATCAGAAAATTTAAACAGAATTTTACTTTATTTAACCCCTTAATCGTCGTGCCCGAGACATTCACGGGCAGCATAGGTTACGCCTGTTTTATTCAGAATGTTTGATTCCCACCAGTTTTTAAAAATAGTGTAATTGGCTTTATTCACGCATTATTTTATCTGTCTATTAAATAAGCAGAATATTTCTACTTAAAAAAACTGGTGGTAATCAAGCAATCTGAATTTTTTAAAAGTAGCCTGCACTTATCGGACGCGACGAATAAGGGGTTAATATGACAGATATTTTGTGATTATTTAAAGTAAAAAATTTGCTCTCAAAATTCCCGGTATCAATTCGATATCTCTGAATAAATAAGAAGCTCAAACTGCAACCCTGTTCTTCACAGCAATTATATTAGTATTTTTACAAGACGAAGATTTCTAATAGAATTTAGTGGTGACAATCGGTTCATTTAAAAAAGTAATGAAAAATGCACTATTTCATATTAGATAGTTTGACATGGTACCGACGAATGTACGAATTCTAAATACAATCTATCATAGATGTTTTCCTTCAGTACAGCTATCATATTTCAGTCAGCAAATGCTAATAGTGATGAATTATTTCTGGACTAATGATCATGTTTGACAACAAATGATAATAATACGTTTCTGCACTGATGTGTGTACACAATATTTAGGTAGATTTGAGTACGTTTAACAATATTTAGTTTAACTATAGAATGGATTTTGTTTGGATGAGTGAGATTATAAGAAATTGAAGAGAGTTTCTTTTTAAAAGATAAGATTATCATTGATTAAGTTATCACTGACTGTTAAGACATTCGAATTTCCATGTTGAGTGTATTTATTAAATATATTAATATATCTATAAATTAATTAATGATACATAATTAATGATACATAATTAGAAATTTTAAAAAAGCGTTTTTTGAAAATATTTTTTAGCCAAATAAAAAATACGACAGCAGCGTTGAAGATCACAAATCCGAATTAATAATTATTTGCTGGAAATTTTTATAAATATACTCTTATAAATTTCGCTGCTGTAATGAAAAATTCAGGACTAATTAACCATTTTTAATTTTTTTTATTGTCATAACCTTTGTATGAAGTAA
Organism: Maratus michaelseni; assembly: GCA_963931845.1. Lineage (NCBI taxonomy): Eukaryota > Metazoa > Arthropoda > Arachnida > Araneae > Salticidae > Maratus > Maratus michaelseni. The sequence continues at coordinate 349,759,582 of OZ007590.1, forward strand.
TATTAACACCTTAAATTGAGGTCAATAGTAGTAATTTATTACTTTAAAATACTCTTGTTAATAAATTATATTTTCTGTGGCGTGTTATTTGATATGGCAAACACTTCTGCTACATTAATATGATGCATAACATTTCTAAAACATATAATGTTAATTCATGTACAGTGAAGTAAACACGTGATCCGAAAGATAAAATATATGAGTTACATATGTGATTATCGAAAAAATATGTTTACGTTGAATTCACTGGCGTTTAACATGCATACTCATTCTTTCGAGAACACAGGAGATCGTTTATTGGCGAATAGGAGATAGAGTATCAAGGTTTAGATAGTGCCTATTATTAATTTTCTATAACCTATTCGGGCACAGACATCTTACATAATAGACCACAGATTGGTAACTTTTTCTTGATGCAAAGATCTCCTTCCCACCATCACCCGAGGTGAAAAGAGCGCCAAATCGTTTTTTCCCCTCGAAACTTACAATGGAATTCCTTCTCTCACCTTCTTTTATTGTAAGAATGGAAACAGTAAATTACCAAGAAAGGGATTAACGCCAAAAAGCGACACCCTTTTGGCGATGAAAGCGGGATGATGTCTGTTTCAACTTTCTCCAGGAGGAATGATGGAATCCCTACTCTACTTACTCAAGATACACACTTGACACACACATCCCTACTCTACTTCTACACACTCAAGAATAAAACATCATGCGCTCATATTTGAGTATGTCCAAGTTTCAAAAATGAGTATGAACTGACTTCTATGTGCTCATTTTTGAGTATTTCAATGTTTCAAAAATATGTTTGAAATGATTCTAAGTTGGCGGTTCTCTGTAAGTTGAAATACCATCTGCTAAAACTAATAGTTTAGTACATTTTGGCAGGCCGTTAGTTGTAATGTAGGATTATTACCGTTGAGAGAAAACGGTGTTCGATAAGAAAATAAATTCTTTTCGAATTCTACACGGCTTTTCCCCCAAAATCACATTGAAATGAACCGGTGTTTGCTTGTATTAGCCGTGATCCTACTTTTGAACATCATAAAAAGCATGAAAATTTTTATATAGTTTAAATGATGAACCATTCTTAAAATGCAAAAAATATATTTTTGAGTTCGATACTACGAGATCTTTCACAAGATAGCCCACACGATATACAAAAGAAAACATTTTTTTTTCAAATAACTTAATTATTCCCCTATATTTTTCCTAAAACTATTTATGAATGGCTAATATTCTGAAAATGTGGGTAAAAAGGCTTTATAACTTTCCCAAGTTTGGACTTTCCATGCTCCATAGTTTACGAGAAAAAGGGCTGTGGCAGACAGACGGAGTGACAGACAGGAATGATCTTATAATGGTTCCGTGTTTACTTTTTATGTACGGAACCCTAAAAAGAGAAAATTAAATCTTTATAAATGGAAAGAAAAATGTCAATATGTGTTTTTTATAGATGCCAAATTTTACGCTTTTTTAAACTGAATATTTTGACCATTTTTACTCACCGAAATCTGCGACTAAATATCCTTTTTTAAAAATTTTATTAAATTTTAGGGGTAATATAAAAGCGTAAATGTTGGTAGATATACTTTCGCATTATTTTGTTTCCCTGATGTTTTTATAGAGTAGCTCGTTAAAACATTTATTACTTTTTAAAGTTATTGTTTTATGTGGTGTCAAGGACATCCCTTCCGTTGTATAACTTAATAAATAAATAGCATATCAAATGAAAAATCCTCATATCTAACATCACTTTTAAAACATGTTTGACCGATTGCTAAGTAGTGTCAAAGAACAGTCATTCAATTATGAAACTCTAGTAAAAAAAAGATTTATTCTAATAAACGAAAAACCTCCATGTACCACAATTATGAAGACGTTTTTCCAATTATTTATTTTTTTATACAAATAAAATGTTTTATAACTTATACAATGTTATGTAGGGGAGATGGGGGAAGAATGGGACAAGAGATGGATGGGACGTTCTCAATATTTCAGGCAATAAACTTTTTTTTAGTTGCTTCCTATCCTCATAGATTTTACTACTATAGTGTGATTCAGAACCAAAAGCAAAACCACATGGCTGTTTTCAGTTTTCATCAAATTTGCATTTCCTGAAAACTCTGCTTAAAAGTATTTTTTTTTACATTTGAAGTTACTTAAATATCTTATGCAATATAAACAATTAATATATGTTGTAGTTTTTTATTTCAAGGCTGAATATTGGTAATTAAAATGAATGAACATTAACCATTGTGAAAAAATATTTTTTGAGAAAAAATGGCTGGCAATGGAATATATGTATCATGGGAATGATTGGGACATTTCAAATGGGATGAATGGGATTGTACCATTCATCCCTAGAGGATGCTGAAAAATATATTTATTAGCTAAATAATTTTATGTAGTTTGATAAATTAATAATTTATGGTAACTATTCTTTTAACATTTCCTCCTCATTGTAGCCAAAGTCTTTAGCCATTGAATTCTTTTGTTTACCGGCATTTTAAGGCAAAGCTGAGATGAGTCCAAGATGAGTGGCTAACAAATAATCCTGGAGATCATATTACAATTTACAATATCTCAGCTTTTGCCAAGGAGGCATTTTTGTCAGCTTTTAGTCCTTAACATTGAATAAAGGGAGGAAAATATTTGTGTCCTATTCATCCCTGCTGTGGGGATAATTGGGACAAACAGAAACTTTTTTTAATTTCAGAATATATTTCTGTATAATAATAATATTGAATGAATATTGTGAATAAGATGTAGTTAAACACTTAATCTATGAAATGTGATATATAATATTTATAATAACTTAAAATATATAAAATAAATATTTTTGTGAAAATGTCCCATTCATTCCTACTTGCCGACCATAGCTTTAACCAGAAGACATACACCTGGTTTCATGACTTCGGTGTAATGTATTGTATTGTTTAGTAGTATCAGGTAATTTAACTTAAAAAAAATCTTACATGAAATATTATTTTACATAATGATGCTCAAGAATTTCTAACACATTTTTAACTTTTTAAGCAAAAAGAACTTCAGAGTTTCACTCTCTTAAACTAGCAATTATCTTATTATACATATGATTGATTGTACTTTTTATAATTTTTAATATTTCAGAAATCGATAAATCGGCTTTCAAGACAGAAAAAAGTATTGTTTTAAATACCTTCAGTCATTAAATTTCATATCAAGAGTAAAAGAATGAATTGAAAAAGAAATGTTTGATGTCGGTTCTAAATTTAAAAATGTAGGACAAATTAAGATAAGAATATGAACACAAAATCTATTACGAATATAAGACTTTTATAAACAAACGAAATTTACAGCTATATGCGTGAATCAATTTTTATCACTTTTATTAAAGTAACTATGAAAGATTTTGAAAAATTCAAGAAAATTTAAATGAATTTTCAAGAAGGTCAATTTTTAATTATTGTTTTTTATTTATTCTTTCGCTCGTTTTTTTTTTATTATTTCATGATTTCTTAATACTTCTTATTTGTTAATAAGATTCTTGAAATTTATTTTTTATAATATCTAAATTTTATTTTAACTTTTTTCTTAGTTAAGTTTATAAGTTAAAAAAAAACTCTGATACTACATTTTACTGTCAAAAATTTGTAGCAAACTGTCCAGTCATTCGACTGTTTTGGTAGAAAATAGGTTTATGGTCAGAATAGAGTTAAATTACGGTTATGTAACAGATTTTTTTTTTAAAGCGGTCGAATGACTGAGCAGTTTGATGCAAACTTTTAACAGTGTCTTTATAAAAAAAACGCATTATCATTTTTAAAAATTGCAAAACATTTATTTCCGAAATATTATTCCAAACTATAATGAAGGAACAAACAGTTGCTTGTGTAAAGGAAAATAAGTATTTTAAACAGTCAAAATATTTTTCTTCAAAATATTAAACTATTAGTTCATCTAAAACTAGCGGCCCGCCATCGCTTTGCTTCGGGTTAACCTTGAAAACCTTCATCTCTTTGTGTTTTCTGTAGACCTTTTTAATGTGTACAATAATTAGTACATTATTTTGATAAATCTTGTAGGGTTCAGCCTGCGTTTGTAATGTATAAGCGGAAAAAATGAAATTATTTACGACATCACATTAAAAACCTCAAAAATAACAGTATTTCTCCACTATTTAATGGATATACATATAAACCTTCCTCTTGAATCACTCTATCTATTAAAAAAAACCACATCAAAATCCGTTGCGTAGTTTTAAAGATTTAAGCGTACATAGGGATATAGGGACAGAAAAAGCGACTTTGTTTTATACTATGTAGTGATTTATCTGAAATTACAAAGCAAAACATATGGTTATTATACATATAAACCTTCCTCTTGAATCCCTCTATCTATTAAAAAAAACCGCATCAAAATCCGTTGCGTAGTTTTAAAGATTTAAGCGTACATAGGGATATAGGGACAGAAAAAGCGACTTTTTTTTATACTATGTAGTGATTACAAAGCAAAACATATGGTTATTATACATATAAACCTTCCTCTTGAATCACTCTATCTATTAAAAAAAACCGCATCAAAATCCGTTGCGTAGTTTTAAAGATTTAAGCGTACATAGGGATATAGGGACAGAAAAAGCGACTTTGTAGTGATGTTTTATACTATGTAGTGATTTATCTGAAATTACAAAGCAAAACATATGGTTATTATACATATAAACCTTCCTCTTGAATCACTCTATCTATTAAAAAAACCGCATCAAAATCCGTTGCGTAGTTTTAAAGATTTAAGCGTACATAGGGATATAGGGACAGAAAAAGCGACTTTGTTTTATACTATGTAGTGATTAACATTTAAATCAACACATAATATACACTTCTTAAAATAGAAACAAATTTTTAAAAAAGTTATTTTAAGATAACATAACAATATTTGAGTTTAACCGAATGAAAAGTCTTTAAATAAATGCAAAAACAGAGGAGATGTAATTCTATGATAACAATTCTAAAACTAACAGAGATCATATCACAGGATTTTATTTCAAGCTTAATGGAATTCATAACATAGCATTTTGTTGAAGAGATTAAGCAAAGAAGAAGATCTTTAAAACAACGAACCGTGAATAATATTTCTGGAAGTCATCTAAAATTTTATTAAAATTAATTGAAGAAATAGATAAAAAATACGAATGCATATACAGTGCATTAAGAAATTATAAGACCACTTTGATTTTGAAAATTATGATGTAAATAAACGTTTTCATCATAGTTTAAATGCATGAGATATCAAAATACAACATATTTATTAACCCTCTGAGCGTTTTGAAAAAGGGTAAAATTGTAATGCTGTTTTCTCTGCATTTTGTTTTAAATGCTAAAAAAATATGATTCTTTCAGCATTATAAATAAAACTTAATTACAAATATGAATGTAACCCTTGAAAGTATTAATCATTCTTCAATGTTTTGAAAATTCATTAAATCTATAGAATTATATTATCTTAAACATTGCATATATTGCAGTGAAACCTGGAGCTTAGTGAACGGAATATTACGTTCCACACACTTAGAGGGTTAAAATTAGTTTGCAATAATTTTGGATAATGAAATAAATATGTTAACAAAAATATAAGCAATGATTTAAAAAAAAGCTGTCAACAAATTATAAGACCGTCTAAAAACAAAAATAATATGTATATTAATACCATATTTGTCCTCCAATTTCCCTTATAATCTCAAAGACTCTGTTTTTAATAGAAGGGACCAGGTGACTAAATACAGATTCAGAAATATTGTGCCATTCTTTTACAATGGCTGCTTCTAGTTCATTGGCAGATAAAAACTGTTTATTATTAACATAAACTTTTCTATTCTATACGCCTCAAAGATTTTCCATAGGGTTTAAGTCTGGACTTCGACTTGGCCATGAGAAAACATGATTTTTTTTTATTTTTAAACCATTGCTGAGTGGATTTAGACACATAGCAAGAAGCATTGTCCTGTTGAAACATCCAGTTAGCACCACCTAAAAAAAGTCCAAACGGTATCAAATGATCATTTAACATAGCCTGATATTACGCAGAGTTTATACATCCCGAAATTCGGGTTAAATAGCAAAATCCATCATGACTAAAAGCTCCCCAAACCATTACTGATCCTCCTCCCATTTGTCGACTGAAGAATTGTTTAGGTTCCTTCTTCAAATCATGCAAATAGTGTTTATAATCATCCGGACCATCAATATAATTTTGTTTTCATCTGAAAATATCACTTGTTTTCATTTCTTGTCCCATGACATGCCATTTTTACAATAATTTTTTCTAATTATTTCATTGTGAATGGCAGTTTTAGAACGCTTCATTAACCGAGCTATTTCTCTTTCAGATTTACCAGCACACTCAGACAACCAAATTTTTCTTACTTCGGACGCAAACAACTCTTTACCCCGTGGCATCTTTAAATATATCGTAAAAAATCAAATAATACAATCTAAACCTGCACCCATGCTTCTCGGGAATACTTTCACGATATGCAAACGCGTACATTTTATAATGATTATGATGTGACGTATAATATGCTAATTTCCTCAGGTGGTCTTATAATTTTTTAACAGTCACCTTATTTAAGTTAAAAAAAATAGAAGATTGTAATAAAATGTAACTTAAATTTTAATGTAGCAATTATAACAGAAAATGTTCTACGATCAATTTTAAATACATATGCGAAAAATTTGCATATTGCGTCTTCTTCAGAAGTACACCAATTCATTAGTGGTCTTATAATTTCTTAACGCACTTTAAAGATTTTAAAACTTATGTTCCCATGCATGAGTTTTTTTCTTTTGAAATGATTAATACTGTACTCGCATTTAATCATTTGGATGGAAAATTGCAGCGTGCTTTAAGGAAAATATATTGATAAATCAAGATTGACATTTTTAGAGGCGTTCTGCGAAAACTCTCCATTGAATTTTGTTTTAATTTTTAACAGTTTATTATCATAGTAGAGAAATCTTTATCTTAAAATTTAATTACTATTTTTTTCGATAGGTATATGGATACAGATAATTGATAAAAATATTAAAAGCTAGAGAAATTCATACGCCTATTTCAAATTGTCTTCAAATAAGTAAATAAACAATCTCTTGAAATATTTTAAATGTAACATGCATAATAATGTACTGTGCTGCCCGTAAATCATCTTTTACGCTTCAAACATTCTTTATTCAATGGCAAAGTAAAAGTAAATATTCGATTTAAAACATTGTTTTTTATAAATTAATACATTTAAAGTCACAGTAACGATTTTTCAAATATTATTTTTTTCATTTTATTTAATTAATTCATTTTCAAAAATATTGAATTTACCTTTATCCAAATGCGTTATCCTCTTTAATGGGCCATGTTAAATTATCATGAGGATAATATATATATATATATATATATATATATATATATATATATATATATATATATATGTTTTCAAATTAATATTCAAGTAAAAATATGAATTCTAACTTATGTATTTTTTAACAGAAATAAGTTTCTAAAAGCTTCCAATATTCGAAACCAAAATTACAGTCGGCTCAAACAAACAGTTTTTGAGCTATGCTGGAAAAGCTGCCCGTATTGCAGTTAGTTTTCCAACTATTACGACCCCGTAAGCTCATTTTTTAAACATAAATAAGAAAAAAACCGTAATTCCCAATCGTTTTTCTTTTGTGTTTGTGCAACTATATAGCGAATAAAGAGTATGGGGTTTTTCACTCTCTCTCTTTTCTTTCTTTCTGTTTTTGGATGACTGCATAATGTAAGATGTTGTACATATATAAGGTTATCAACTTTTTGGTAATTTTGAACCCTCTCTCCCCCCTTACTGTATCATGCATTAACATCCATCGACCCCCCCCCCCCCTTCCTAATAATATCGTTATCAATATTTAACATTTTGATGTTTTTTTTTTAGTTTTTTTCTTTCGTTTGTAGTTATATACAAATATAATTATGCATTTTTTATTCGCATACTTTAATGATTCAAATGCATAGAAGAAGTCAATAACATATCACCATTATATAGGAAATTATCCGCGATTTTGACACAACTATTCTTACAATGTTCATACTGACCTCTGTCCTCGTTTATTTTATTGTTATGCTGTTGTGGTCATGCTATGTAAGTCTGATCGTAATTCCTCCATTTGTCTTCCTTTTGTTGCAGATGATAAATCATGGGCCGCTCCGTTAGAGGTTTGCATCATAGAGGGGCAATGAGCAGTGGTCTTGTTTTTGTGGTCGGAAGGTGTATCAGGGGCGGTAATTCATCGAAGACTTTCGGCACAACACACGAACAGTTTCATGCCGCAACGAGTGTCTACGAATGGATTGAAAAATTCAAAAATGGTCGCACAAGTGTTACGCATGAGGAAGGAGCCGGACGACCGTGTGCGGCCACAAATGATGACAACATTCAGCGTGCACGTGATATGGTTCTGTTAGACAGACGAGTGACTATTGATGAAGTCCTCTCAAAGAGGCATTAAGAGCCTACATCAGTCATGCGAAAAAACTCGCACGCTAATGTTAAGTCTATAGGAAGGTTCTTGCGCGATTTCTTGCTCGCATTTTAATATTTTTAAATGATTTTTTTTGGCATAGGATAGCTGAGGTCGATCTCTAACGTTGTTAGTTTTTACTTTTTCGATTTTGGTTCCAGTTTTTTTTTATATAAGGGTATTTTCACTTTCGGAACCGGTTCCAACCGGTTCCAAAATTGAAAATGCCGGCTTAAAAAAACGCCGCTAAAAAAAACTGGAACCAAAATCAAAAAATTAAAAACTAACAACGATAGAGATCGACCTCAGCTATCCTATGCCAAAAAAATCATTTAAAAATATTAAAATTCGAGCGCGAAATCGCGCAAGAACCTTCCCATAAACTTAACATTAGCTTAAGCAGTTTTTCGCGTGCCTAGCGTAGGCTCTTAACCTCTTGGGGACGAGCGACACGAATACGTGACGCATAAGATGCTCAGAATCCTCGATTATTCCCACCAGTTACTTTTTATTGCAAGTTTTGCCTTATTTAAAGATGGCATTTCTGCGATTCAATTAGGCGAAAATTTCTATTTGAAAAACCGGTGGTAAAAGATTAAAAATTCTGTAAAGGACGCTCGTCGCGAAGGGGTTAAGGGGCCATCGATTCACCTTGGACCAAAAACTGAAGACGCGGCGCCGAAAACCTTCTTTTCTGAGAGCATCAGGAAGCTTGTGCAACGATGAACCAAGTACGTTGAAAAGCAAGGAGACTATATTGAAAAAATGATGTTAGCGTTAGTTTCCTATTTGTATTGCAATGAAATTTATAGGTACATTTCGGGTAATTTTTGACTTACCCTCAGATTAAACAATAGGTTTTTGTTACGTAATGCATTCAACAGTAATAAGGCCTTTTGCACCTGCCTCCTACACGGGGCAGGGGCAAGCAAAACTTCTCATCAACAAAAGAGATGGACAAAATTTTCTTCTCTTTTCTTTATTAGTAAACACAACAACTATCACTTCAAACATACTTTACACCTGATTTCTCCAACAGCGGATTATATACGCATACATACTCATATGGCAGAAGAATAAGGATACCAAACGTTGATGAATTCCTTATTTTTTAATGAAAAAATCTTATAATCATTTAATTATTTTAATAATAACTTTGTATTTTCATGTAAAGAAAAATTTAAAAACAAATGTTTGGATCAAAAAGAATAACGATATCAAATACAACAACCACCCCCTTCAACCTAGAGATATTTTACGATATCATGTGCCAGAACTCCCCTTAGCTCCTAAAGTGCTAACGTTATATATGTACCGCTCCTTAATATATACTTTTTTACTTTTACTTTTTTTATCTTTCGTTCAATAATAAATTTATCTAATATTCTCTAACAAATATATTTTGTTTGATGTACATAACAAGGTAGAATGTTTATTTGTCTCATGTATCATGTTATGTAACAATCATTGTCTGTATTTTTACGTTATTCTTAACTTTCCCTAATACGTTTTCTCTACAGCAAATAAAGTGATATAAATTTTTAAAAAGAATACGTAGCATATAAATAGAGAAAAATACGTGACAATGAACCATAAATAGATTACATGCAAAGCAGAAATGCTTAGAAATATATATAAAGGAAAACTCTAAACTTAAAATTTATTAGCTTTTCTCAGTCATATTCCGTTTTAGAAATGTTGCATAATGAATTAAATCAGATATTTCATTCATTAAATTACAAATGTCTAACATAAAACTTTTTTGTACCGTTTTATATCTTTTAACAGTTTTTTATGCGCAAGTTCAACTGTTTCCTCAAATATATAATGTTTTTCCACAAAGTATGGATGAAGAAATAAAGGAATGAAATGAAAAATCTATAACATTCAGAAACATTTTTGACAAAGCACTTAAAAATAAGAGGTAACTTACATTATGTTAATAACTAGCATAACTAGCTGTTCCCTAAAATATGTAATGTTTTCACACAATGTATGGATGAAGATTCAAATGAATCAAATGAAAAAAGCTGGAACATTCAAAAACATTTTTGACAAAGCACTTAAAAAAAAGAGGTATCTTACATTATGTTAATAACTAGCATAACTATCTGTTCCCTAAAATATGTAATGTTTTCACACAAAGTATAGATGTAGACACAAATGAAATAAATTAAAAATCTAGAACATTCAAAAACATAATTGAATCTATTTGGACACTACACTGTTAACTAGTATTTAAAAAAAAAACACAAATTGCACAAATTGTGCTTATTAGTTGCTAAAATCAGTGTAAAAATTGTTTTAAACTCATAAAAGAGCTAAAATCCTACATGTTTCGGCTTTAAACTTAAAGCCATCATCGGGGAAGAGGAACAACACAAACGACTACTGATCTTTTTTGATTGAAAAGATCAGTAGTCGTTTGTGTTGTTCCTCTTCCCCGATGATGGCTTTAAGTTTAAAGCCGAAACATGTAGGATTTTAGCTCTTTTATGAGTTTAAAACAATTTTTACACTGATTTTAGCAACTAATAAGCACAATTTGTGCAATTTGTGTTTTTTTTTTTTTTTAATTCAAAAACATTTTTGACAAAACACTTAAAAATAAGAGGTATCTTACATTATGTTAATAACTAGCATAATTAGCTTTTCCCTATAATTTGTAATGTTTTCACCCAAAGTATGTATGAAGACATAAAGGGATACAATGAAAAATCTAGAACGTTCAGAAACGTTTGTGACAAAGTTCTTAAAGATAAGAGGTAACTTACATTATGTTAATAACTAGAATAACTAGCTGTTCCCTAGCATTTGTAATGTTTTCACACAAAGTATGTATGAAGACATAAAGGGAAACAATGAAATATCGAGAACGTTCAGAAACGTTTTCGACAAAGTGCTTAAAAATAAGAGGTAACTTACATTATGTTAATAACTAGCATAACTAGCTGTTCCCTAAAATATGTAATGTTTTCACACAAAGTATGGATGTAGACACAAATGAAATAAATTAAAAATCTAGAATGAAGAATGAATGAATATGTATGAAGACATAAAGGGATACAATGAAAAATCTAGAACGTTCAGAAACGTTTGTGACAAAGTTCTTAAAGATAAGAGCAGTGGCGTAGCGTCAGGGGGGGCACGATCATTTTACTACCAGTATAATTATATACTACCTTTAGCCTTATTTAATCTTTGAACGGTATGAATTAAATAAGGACAAATATAGTATATAAAAATACTGGTAGTAAAGTGGTCCGTGCCCCCCTTGACGCTACGCCTCTGGATAAGAGGTAACTTACATTATGTTAATAACTAGAATAACTAGCTGTTCCCTATCATTTGTAATGTTTTCACACAAAGTATGTATGAAGACATAAAGGGAAACAATGAAAAATCGAGAACGTTCAGAAACGTTTTCGACAAAGTGCTTAAAAATAAGAGGTAACTTACATTATGTTAATAACTAGCATAACTAGCTGTTCCCTAAAATATGTAATGTTTTCACACAAAGTATAGATGTAGACACAAATGAAATAAATTAAAAATCTAGAATGAAGAATGAATGAATATGTATGAAGACATAAAGGGATACAATGAAAAATCTAGAACGTTCAGAAACGTTTGTGACAAAGTTCTTAAAGATAAGAGGTAACTTACATTATGTTAATAACTAGAATAACTAGCTGTTCCCTATCATTTGTAATGTTTTCACACAAAGTATGTATGAAGACATAAAGGGAAACAATGAAAAATCGAGAACGTTCAGAAACGTTTTCGACAAAGTGCTTAAAAATAAGAGGTAACTTACATTATGTTAATAACTAGCATAACTAGCTGTTCCCTAAAATATGTAATGTTTTCACACAAAGTATAGATGTAGACACAAATGAAATAAATTAAAAATCTAGAATGAAGAATGAATGAATATGTATGAAGACATAAAGGGATACAATGAAAAATCTAGAACGTTCAGAAACGTTTGTGACAAAGTTCTTAAAGATAAGAGGTAACTTACATTATGTTAATAACTAGAATAACTAGCTGTTCCCTAAAATATGTAATGTTTTCACATAAAGTATGGATGAAGACACAAATGAAATAAATGAAAAATCTAGAACGTTCAAAAACATTTTTTTACAAAGCACTTAAAAATAAGAGGTATCTTACATTATGTTAATAACTAGAATAACTAGCTGTTCCTTATAATATGCAATGCTTTCACACAAAGTATGGATGAAGACATAAAGAAATCAAATGAATAATCTAGAACATTCAAAAACATTTTTGACAAAGCACTTGAAAATAAGAAGTATCTTACATTATGTTACTAACTAGCATAACTAGCTGTTCCCTAAAATTTGTAATGCTTTCCCACAAAGTATGTATGAATACACAAATGAATCAAATGAAATATTTAGAACATTCAAAAACGTTTTTGACAAAGCATTTAAAAACAAGAGGTAACTTACATTATGTTAATAAATAGCAAAACTAGCTACTCCCTAAAATATGTAATGTTTTCCCACAAAGCATGGATGAAGACACAAATGAATCAAATGAAATATCTAGTGCATTCAAAACATTTTTGACAAAGCACTTTTAAAATAAGAAGTATCTTTTATTATTTTTATTTTTTATAGCTATTGGAAAATACAAAATATGCCTGTAATGACTCATCTATGCTTCGTTTACAACTTTATCTCTTTTAAACTCCTTACGACAGAGCCCTATGTAGATAAATTCATTTGGCGAGGCGTATTAATTTTGTCATCTAAGTTACCATGAAAAAATAAAGATATCAAAAATTTATTTAAAATTTTACAGTTGTAAAACTTTGATAAATATTATACTTTGTATACATAAAAACTACAAATTATAGATTTAAAATTGTTTATATTAATTTGGCAATAAAATTACATGGAAACAAAAATAGGAGCAAAGCTTAGAGGGTTAACACATGAAAGAAACCCCCAGTAGTTTGCTATCAAGTTGATTTGTGTCTGGTATCTTTATGACCATTTTTTTATACCCGATTTGTATCGCAACTGTTCTTGACAAAATTTAGTGTGTACTTTTCGCGAAATGGCAAAAAAAAAAAAAATTAAATTGCAGAAATAAGTATTATCTGACAGCTGTATTATTTACATGAATGTAAGAAGAAAGATACTGTCATTTGCAGAAAAGTACGAATGAAAAATCTTCATATCATAACAGACATGTTTCCATACAAATTCGACCAGGAATAGAAAATACATATAAATTATAAATGATAATGTCGTTAAAAAGTTTAAACACACACATATATATATATATATTTACATGATTAATAAAAGCCATTCAGAATAATTTGAACTATATATTATTTCCTTAATTATTCCATGATTGTTGTTATTCTATTTTATTAAATGTAGGATTTCACTAATTATGTTATATTAGTAAACTATTGTAAATGTATAACTGATAAATTATATGATCTAACACACTCAAAAGGTTTAGAATATAGTATCCCTTATTGTTATTATATATTTACAAACTTAAAGCCATTTTGTATGCATGAGCATTAATCACTGAGACAATCCATGAGATAGATATAGTATTGCTTAAATCCTTCCGTACTCTAATATGACCTTAATATCTGCATTTCTGTATGCAATCGATCACAGTTGTTTTCCTATAGCGCTGTTATTTATTTACATTTCAGTCAGCAAATACTGATGATGATGAATTAATTCTGTACTGATGATCATGTCTGACAAGTTGGAAATTAGGCTGACTTTGGGATTAAACTTGTGTTTTACCAATCAAGCGAAAATTCTTTATTAGTATTGAAACTGGTCTTGACAGAAATTATTATATACTTTTTTAAATTGGAATAAAAATTAACATAAAAAATCTTATGTTGAAGAAAGAAACGTCATCGAACATCTGTATTACTAATTTGATGTATTACATTAATGTAATAGAAAGGCATAGCTGCCAACTTTTACGCTTTTTTCCTATCACTAAAACTTTACAGTAAATTTTACGTTATTAATTCTCCGAAATCATGTGATTCAATAAAGCAAAATTTTCAATTCATTTTTAGTGGTAACAAAAAAGCGTAAAAGTTGGCAGCTATGTAGAAAGGGCAATCTCAATTACAGAAAAGTGTGGTTTAAACATACCCTAAGAGACACTTTCCAACACACGCTCTCCCATGAATAAAAAAAAATATATATAATTTACATTTGAAAATATATTCTATCAATTTATACATATGAATAATTTTGTTTTAAATGATTGGTATAAAACATTCAGAGCAATTTGTAACGAGCTTTTTCAAACCATTTATCATTAATTATTCCATAATTGTTAAGTTATAACATTTTGTTAAATGTGTGATTTTACTAATGATGTTATATTAGTAAACTATTGCAAATTTATAATTGATAAGTTATATCCTTGAACTTACACCAAGGATACAGAATATTGTATTTCTTATTATTATCTATTTACAAATTTAAAGCCATTTTGTATGCACGAGCATTCAGAGACAATTCATGAGATAAAGTGTTGCTTGAATCCTTCTGCATTCTAATACGGCCTCAATATCTGCATTTCTGTATACAACCGATCACAGGTGTTTTCCTACAGCACTGCTATTTATTAACATATCAGTCCTCAAATACTGATGGTGATGAATTAATTCTGGACTGATGATCATGTTTGACAACAAATGGATCATAATACCTTCTAAGCACTATACTTTGTACATAACAGCTAGGTGGATTTGGTTACGATTAGTAATATTTAATTCAAATATAGAAGAGTATCAATCGAATAAGTGAGAATGCAGCTATTAAGAATTTTACAATATAAAGGTTTATATAGTAGCTATTATTTTCGATATCCTGTCTGGAGCTCTAAGAATAAGAAATGTCCTACATTTGTAAATAATATTTACTATTATTTTGTCTTTACAATTACTTTTTTTAATATCTTAATATATGCATGTAGTGATGATAATATATGTTATTACTTTTACTATTATAGTTTTATTTCTTTTTCACCATTTAGTAATCAAACAAAAAAAGCTTCTTTAAAGATTTATAAACGTATGTTAAGTCATATATTTCAAAAATTGTTTTATTCAATAAAATAAAAAAAGAGCTTCCGAACTATTATGTAAACGAACTATTATGCTCGAAGCCGTTGCGGCCATCCGATGATCTGAGAGTCTTGAGCCCAATCCTTACCCCTTTTCGATGCATTACATTTGTGGAATTTACAGTTTCAATTTTCCCAGTATAGAATTCAGCTTTTAAAGAGTCCGGTTGAGTGTCGGGAAAGGGCGTAGCTACGATGGACAGTCGCGTTCCGTCGCCTCCATAGCCGAATTCACGAAAGAGACGGACCGCGACCGTCCCTATGACGTTGTTTAAAATTACAAAAAGTACTGGAAAATTGTTATGTCTATTCATTCCTATTGTAATACGAGATATAATTAACTTATAAAAAAAATCCCATATTACATAGTTGAATAATCTAAATATAAAACATGGTTTCATTTTAGTCATCAGTTGCAGTTACAGAAACCTCAAACCGTTTTTTTTAAAGAATATGTGGTCTAATCCCACAACGATCTATGCTCGCCAAATCTCGCCCAGTCCCCACAGGCTGTAAAAACTCATTAATTTGATCTGTTTTAAAAAGATTACCTGATTAATGAAGATTTAATGATCTTACCGCATCCATCGCTGTCGTGACAGCTGATGGATTATTTCATGTTTTATTAAGCAAGGACTATCACACATTTCAATATAAGCTTGTATAAAATGGTTGTGCCTCCCGGTTTTTTATAATAACATCTAGAAGGAAAGTTTTCTGTTTTGACACTATAAGAAAATCATTTGAAATATATCGTGTTAAATATGACATAATTTTTCCTATTTAATGCTTTTCGCATGTCATAATATAATTATTTCTAAGTTTTCTTTCTCTTTCAATAATCATGGGTAACTATATTTTTAAATTGAAAGTGTTTGACAATATTATTATTTGGGCTTTTTAAATATGAGGTAATTTTTTCCATTTAATGCTTTTTGCACTTAATAATTTAATTAGTAAATTATAATTTTTTTTCTTTTTTAATATTTACGTTAATTATATTTGTTAATAGAAAAAAATATATTATTTGTGATTTTCTAAAATATGGCAACAATATGTAAAAAAATGACTTTTTCGAAATATGGAATAAATCGCTACTCAGGTAATGAAATTTTGAATAAAACATTGAAAACAAATAGACAAATTTAAAAAAACGGTCTAAAACTACACATCGCAGTTTTGTCACTTAAGTGCAAAACTGAGCTGCGCTTCCAGGTGTCCGTCAGCACGTCAATCGTCGCACCCATGTCCTGAGGGACATATAACGTGCATGACCAGGAGAGGCCTCTCGTATGCGCTGAGACCGGTCGGAGCACCGCCACCTGCGCGTCACTCCGATTGAACCCATGAGGTGACGACATAGGTCGTTACGATACGCGGTGGATCCCATTTTCAGGGGAGACCACCACGAAAACACTTGGGGACGAGCCGGAGTCCCCTAACAGCTTCGGAGCTGGTCACCCAAAAGGGGATCCAGATCCTGGGCCTTAAGTCGAGTTTTCCCGGCCCACACTTGCTCTACGAGAACTCGAGGGATGTGAAGACTTACAGAGGTAGTCACGTTTCCCTCTTCTAATGGATAGTCACTTAAGAGTAAGCAAAAGATACTTAAATTGTTATGCATATTTTTTAAACCTACAAATCTTTTTAAACTGAAGTATTTTTATCGATTTCAACAATAAATAGCGTATAAAATAATTCTACGATTTATAAACTGTCTGCCTCAGCGTGTTTATCAAACACGTCTCTATAAAACTACCAGTATCTTACAATTTTACATGCGATAGTGTTTTAATATAAGCCAAGAAATAGCCCCGTTCACAATAGATTTAATTATTGTAACGACAGCTGCAGAAACAGTGTTACTTTTATTTTTAGAATAGAGAAATACACCATGTACCGTGTGGTTACAATATAAGTATCTCTATTTGGAGCTGTCCGTAGCTTAAAGGAATAACCCGAATGACCCAAAATAGGTACACTTATTATTCGAGAAGGAGGGGGAGAAGAATGGAAAAATAAAAGAATTACTGCAATAATCGCCGACAGATGGCGCTTTTGAGTGTGAAATGTAATTTGCAATCCAAGGACAATGAATTAAGGCTTAAAACCGGATGACATACCTGATTTATTGGAAAATGCTACAGTGAATGTGGTTACGCTTTCGCATGACGGTGCCGATCATGTTCAGGTTTCACATGCGCATTGTGCTGGAAGATTAAATCCAGCAGTGCACGACGTGCTCAACTGTGGATAGCATCAGGAGTGATGTTTCGCACAAGTTGTGATATGCGATGTTTTAAGTCATTGAGGTTTACGACACCTCCACGGTACACAATATCACACATTACATTTCACACTCAAAAGCGCCATCTGTCGGCGATTATTGCAATTATTTTCTTTATTATTCCATTCTTCTTCCCCTTCTCGAATAGTAAGTCCACCGATTTTGGTTTCATTCTGGTTATTCCGTCAAGCTACCGACAGCTCCAAATAGGAATTCTTATATTATAACCACCCTGTATTATGAAAATTTTCATAATGGATGAGTGAATCATGTCTGATTTCTTATATTGAGAATAAGTTTTACCTTACAGCTGGATTCTGAAAAATTTCTTATAAACAAAACAAGGACATTTTGGAAAGTTTATTGCTTGCATATAAATAATAGATTTCCTCTCCTTCGATTTGTTGAAGCTGTTTGATTTAAGAATTTTCCCTCACTTTATTTTTCAGTGAATTTCTTTATCTACTTTCCAACGCAAACCACGTTCTTTGAAATTGATGGACAGGAGCGTTTTATGCCATTATCTCTCTCCACGCTGTGATGGTCAATAAAGGATGGGAACTGATGTTTACTTTATATATTCTTTGATTTTTTATGGAGATAAAAGTGGGGAAAACTTTTATAGAATTATAAAATTTAACATATTTCAGAAGTTTATGTTTAAAATTGCATGTACATTTTCAACGTTAGAATGCACCTGCACAATACACAATGAATATATAATAAGACGAAAACAAAACATTTTTATTTCAATATTCCGTTTTCGTTAAAGAAATCGTACATTGTATTTAATAAATTTTCGAACATGAATTTAACTATACAGACAATTTGTGCAAATGTTTGCAAATTCAGACACATGGAAATTTTCTTTTATTTAAAATGCAATATGGAATAGCAAATCTCTGTACATTCATCCTTACCAAGTAAAAATATTTTTAAATAATATTAATGTAGTAAACTATGCAAATCTTATTTTAATTTTGATCGGATTTTTTAAATACAAACCAACCAGGCACCATAGTGATTCAGTATATAGACCGATAATATCTTGAGGGAGTAACTAGATGGAAACACCTCCTGCTTTTGTTTCGAGTACATTTATTAAATCTTATGAAATTACATTTATTACATCTTAGGGAAAATTAAATCTTATGAAAACTTCCTTAAAACACATTAAAAATAAGCAATGTACAAAACGTTTCGAATAAACATTATGTTTCTTTCTCAGGCTCCAAGTCTTGCCACCACTAAGAAAGCAGGAGCAAAACTTAGAGTAAAAAGGAGAGAAAAAGTCGCTTAAGGGGTAGGATACCTTTGAACACGTCGAAAAAGCAAAAACAATCACTATGTGCCAAGCTTCAAAACTTGTGTAATAAGTCAAAAATAAAAATAAAACTTCATTTAAATATAAACCTCGTATTTATATTTATATTAAAAAATATGTATATACTTGTAAATTCATAAATAAATATTGAAATGATAAGTTAAAAAATATATATGATAATAAGAGTAAAAAAAACATAACGCGTCTTGGGCGCATGATAAAATTTGAAAATATGCATATAAAGAGGAAATTTTGGTGAAAATAAATACATAATAGTGTTGCCTTTATACTAAAACCAGAATATTTATAAAAAATATTGACTAAATTAAAATATGAACTTATAAATTAAAGAAATTAATTTTTTTTCAATTTTTTAAAAATATTTTCAAAGTACAAAAACAAAAACAAAATTAAATCTTACTTTTTTCTGGTTTTAAGCTGCAGATAATACAGAAATGAATATGTGATGAAAATTTCTTTTAATTGTCATGCATAGTTTTTTAGTAACACTGCGCGCAAGACGTGTTATGTTTTTTTTTCTCTTATTATCATATATAATTTTAAACTTATCATTTCAATATTTATTTATGAATTTACAAGCATATATATATATTTAAATATAAATTTAAATACGAACTTTATATTTAAATGAAGTTTGATTTTTATTTTTGAGTTATTACACAAGTTTTAAAGCTTGGAACATAGTGATATTTTTTTTGCTTTTAAGACGTGTTTAAAGGTATCCTGCCCCCTTAAGAGCGAACATCCGTAACGAAAACATGAAACATCTGCCAATCAGACATAATAATTATATTTAGCCATTCAGGCAAATAGTTTCAGCCAATCAGAAGATGTCATAAAAAAGTAGAAATATGAAACCAATGGTAGAAAAAAGAAAGACAAAGGAGGACAAGGAAAAATAATTAAAATTATAAATAATTAAAAAAAAGAAGAAATTAAAAAAAATAAATTAAAAAGTCATATAATTGACTTAAGGGATTAATACACTTCAAAGTGTCAAAAAATCGATTTTTTTTGTAATAGCTTATAATAAAATATGATTCTTTAGGTACATTTAAAAAAATCCACCACGCAAAAATTCACTTTAAAAGAGAAGTTACATCTAAAACAGTTGAAGCTGTTTTTATACGATCAAGGGGTGATTTGATCTTTAAAGTCAATTTTCTCAAAACGGCGATTTTGGTCACGATTTCTGAAAAAATGGTTGGCTGGAATTTAATGAAATTTTGAATGAATGTATTACCATATAGATACACAAAATGACCAATTATTATGCTTCTGAAATAAGAAGTTTAGAAATCATGACTACTTTCTATTGTAGGTCATTTTGAGCATATTATATCTCTACTCATAAAAAAAGGCTGGTTTTAGCAATTCAAATTTGAAAAATAATGCGCCCAATGTGTGCACGAATAATTCTTTCGTAAAAAGTATAATATGTATTTAAAAATATATTTAAAAAAACTTTATATGTGTGTATACTATTTTTAGAACTTTAAATGATAAAATTAGCCTTTTTTAAAATACGTTTTAAATTTTGTAAATATAAGTCTGTTAATTACGGAGTGGATGTAATTTTTATAGAGGTAACGTTTTGTGAGTTCAAAGTTTACCAGACCCCTTAACCCTTTTAAGGACGGTGGTCACAAACGAGACCACTTAATTTTAATTCCAAACGGCCAAATGGCACCTAGAATATTTTACTAAAATTTTGCTTTAATAATGAGCTTCAATGAACGTGAAGAAAAGAAAGTATTTATTTTCTAAGAAATTCGTTTGCAAATTTTGGTGTGAATCAATCATTTCACCAGTTTGCGAACAGAAATACCCTGAAAGGGTAGACAAGAACTGAAAGGGTTTAGATATTTTTTTCAATTTGCAGAGAGGTTAGTCGATACAGATTTTTCATTATTGTTATCTTACTGTTATCATATAGTTATCATATCGCATCATATAATTTCCATTTCGTTATCGATATCATATAGTGACAATATCACGTCTTTCATTAGCATAGAGTTATCATATTACGTCATTCATTATCATGTATTTAGATTTAATGATAACATTACGTTATCTTGATATGGAAAGTCCTATCGCATGATGGTTGGTTGTCGGAAGACAACTCCCTTCCGGTCACGAGTTAAATTTTAAGATTTTTTGAAGGAGCTACGTGGAGTAAATCAATGAAATGGTGGATACATACCATATATTACGGCATATCAAACGCACTTTTGCTGCAAGATAACTTATCAAAATTTAAAGATGCGCATGTTACGCGGGAAATTAAAAATAGAAATGAACTTTTTAGTATAACAGCTGTTATAAGGCCATTTAATATGCCTCAAAAATCATAAAAACTCTATTTACGTAACCTGGTTAACATTAGCGGCATTTAAAGATCTAATATTTCTTTTCAATGGAAAGAGTGTCCGTAATGTGACGGATATACATAAAAGTAGCGAATATAGTCTCAAAATTTAAGTGCTCAAAACAATCTGGATCGTGAAATACGCGAAAAAGTATACGGTAACTAAATAATAACTATCTTAATGCCAATATTCATGTGGCAAAACTATAATCAGCAAATACTCCGTCAAACATATACCCAGTTTCATTTCTTTCGTATTATAATAGTAACATTAGATAGGATTATACAACGAAAAAGTATATTTGACAGCTTGAGACATGTAGAAGTCAATGAAAATTACTTCCAAATTACAGATTCGTACTATCAAGATCTTCATATATTGTATCTCTCGTAATGATGAATATTTAATTAACTTCCTTTTTATTTTATTTTTTCTCTTAATGATGAATATTTAATTAACTTTTTTTAATTTTAATTTTATTTTCTTTATATATTTAAAAAAAGAGAGAGAAGAAAATCACCATAAATTGAAAGAAATAACAATGTGTTTTGAATAGTTGCCAACTTTTACGTTTTTAAATAGTAAATTTTGATTTATTTAATAGCCGAAACTTGCGATTGAGTATTCTATTCTAAAATTTCAATTACATTTTACCGGTATTAGTAAATCTTTAAAGTTCGCAGCTATAGTTTTGCATTATTTTGTTTTAATGATATTCTTATTGAGCAGCTGATTAAACTATGACTTGCTTTTTAAAGATATCGCTTTATGAGATGTAAAGGACATTCCTTCCGTTATATAACTCAGTCAAAGAAGTTGAATAAAAAAAACTTTTTATCTCACAGCACATATAGCACATATTTGACGAAATGCTAAGTAGTGTAAAGGACATTTTTTCAATTACGAAATTCCAGTAAAAAATACATAAAAAAATTCGTGTATCACATTTAATGAAGACGTTTGACCAATTTATTGCTTTTCACAAACATGAATTTTAACTTATACAATCTTATGTACAACATGGATACTGTAAGATTTTTAGCAGTATCAGATAATTTAACGTTTAATAAGAGAAGAACCTATAAGAACCTATTCTTTTACAAATAATTTCCAAACTAGTTATGAATTTTCTATATCCTGTAATATAAGAAAAATATCTGATAAAACATTATCATTGCTTAATGTTAATTTTACACCTCTCTTTCTATATGCGCAGACCAATTAATAGTAATTTTGAATATATATATATACACGAGGTATGATCCAAAAGTCCGGGGACAAGGTGTAAAAAACCTTACCCTTAATAGTTCACAGCACCGAAGCGCATCCACCTTCAAAGTAGTCACCTTGGGCGACGATACACTTCTGCCAGCGTTCGTATAACTTCTGAAAGTACTGCTGGAAGCCATTTTTTGCAACCTACCGTAAGGTAGTTCACCTCATCTGATGACACAAAACGGCGTCCCTGTAAATGTTTTTTTCATTAATGGGACCAGGTAAAAGTCACACAGAGCTATGTCCGGTGAATAGGGGGAATAGGTGAATAGGAAGCACATTAGGGCGAGTTTTGGCGAGGAACTGTTTTACCAATTGGGATCGATGTGCTGGTGCGTTGTTATGAGCAGGTACCAATCGCCACTCTGCCTGAACTGAGGCCGTTTACGACGAATGGATTCCCTCAAACGACGTAAAATGCATAAAAAATGCTCCTTGTTAACTGTTCCGCCTTCGGGAATAAATTCTGAATGCATAGTTCCTTGAGAATCAAAAAATACCTATACTTTCCTTTTCTCCGATCCTACCAGATTTTTTTCGATCGCGGTGAGTCCAAAGTCTCCATTGCTGTTTTACCTAAGCGTTGACAGAATTTAATGTTGCAACCCTGGTCAAGAAAAGCGATATTTCTTACGTCGCGGAGCAAAGGTAACTAACTTCGGAAGATAACAGATGCGCGTGCGGTTCGGTCACATGACATGGGTTAAACCATCCTGGGCAGGTAGGGGAGGATTGAGAGAATCCATTTCAAGCGGTTTAACTTTAGGTACTTGCTTTCGTCGTCAGGAATGGCCGCAGTCCCCGAATTTTTGGATCGTACCTCGTATATATATTATACGTAATCATAAACTTTATGATATTTAAAACTGTAATGTTTGAAACTATTATATTAATGATTAAAAAATTAATTTTAATTCAGATTTGTGTAAAAGATTTAATTAATAGTAATTTTAAAAATACGCATTTCATATCATTGAATGTGAGTTTTATGTTTCATTGTTGTTAAATTAAATATCTATCTATCTAGTATCTATATATACATTCATCATATATATATTATACATAATCATCAACTTTATGATATTATAAACTGTAATGTTTGAAACAATTCTGATAATAAAGGATTCATAAATTAATACTAATTCAGACTTGTGTAAAATAACAGTACCTTTCTGAATAAAAAATGTGAATATTTCTTTGCAATTTTTTGTTTAAGAAACATACCCTTCTTTTTTTCCAATATTTTGAATAACAATCTGATACTTTTTAGCATTCATACCGTGTATAAATATGTATCATTTATGTCGTATACGTAAATTGAGCATTTACAATTCTCAGATCATTTATCTTATGACTTAACCGTCGTGTATTATTCACTTAGTTTATTCTTTATATGTCTCTTCTTAAAAGTCCACCCTTATAAAAAAGAAAAAATATATTATGGCACGGATATTTTTCCAAATTTATGACAGCAATATAATTTAAACCTTTATGAGCAGGAGAATGTTACTTTGTTTCTGACCTTTATTCGATCCTGTTTCTAGAAATGCTCAAGTATTCATAATTTTTTAAAGAAAGATCGAGAAGATTTTGATCAGAAAAACTGTATTTTATCGTCATCAGATGCAAACTTAATGTGGGAATTTATAGGACAAAAGATATATTTTTACATATAAAGTTTAGTATTTCGTATTTATTTCTAAATAACGATTCAAAGATTGTGTAATATGTGTAAATGTTTTATTCTAGTTAGTATTATATGCAATATACAAAAAAGGTACTTTTGCTTTAAAAAAAATCTAGCTGTGTATCAATTTGAGGAGATCACAAATATTTTTCTTTAAATGTTTTTGGAGGTTTGCTATTATTTTTTAAGCAACGAAAGTAATTTAAGTGTCGTTAAAAAAAAGCTCTGTTACGAAAAATTATAGGTCACTCTAATTTTGAAATTTTCTGTTTTTTTTTCTTTTTTTTTTTCTTTTTCTTTTTCTTTTTTTTTTAGTTTAGTTTAATTGGAATTTTTTCGCCCTTTTATGTATATATAAGAAGGAGGAATTTAATTCTGAGAATTTTTCGACTTGATGTCCCGAACACAATTTCTTTAATGATTTTTGATTTTGATTACTCAGCAGGGGGCTTCTTTGCTTAGCGATACATTATAGCTATAACTTTTAATGCATTTTTGTTATTTTTCATTGATTATTTCTTTCTTTCGTTTTTATTATTTTATGATTTCTTAATAGTTCTATTTTATGAATAAAAAGTTAATTTTTTAATGATGGCTGAGAAATATCTTTGATACTGCATATGTCTTTTTGAAAAAACATGCATTAATCTTTTTTTTAATGCAAAAAATATCTTTCAGAATTCTCATTTTATATTATAATTAATAAACAAACAATTCTCTGTGTTTTAAACAGAAATATTTTAAACAATCAAAATATTTTCTCTAAAACGTTAAACTAGTAATTCATGTACAATAAAAATTTAAATCAACAAATAAATTGTTTGCACTTCTTAAAATAGACACCACTGTAACGAAAAAAGATTTTCGAGATAATGTAAGTTTATTTTCAATTAAATGTTTAATTTTTTACAAATAAATGCAAGAGCAGAGGATATATAGTTCAATTATAACAATTCTAAAACTAACAGTAATAATATGAAATAACTTTATTTCAAACAAAATGGAATTCAAAACACAGACTTCTGTTGAAGAGGCTAAGCATAGAAAGAGATCTTTAAAACCACCAACCGTAAATAATATTTCTGGAGGTCATCTAAAATTTTACTAACATTATTTAAAAAATATAATAACAATAGGAATGTATATGAAGATTGTAAAGCTTTCATGCCCACAAGTTTTAATTCTTTTGAAGTGCTTAATAAATGTATTCGTATTTAATCATTTGAGTGGAAAATTTCAGCATGCTTTGGGGAAAATATATTGATAAATCAATATTCACATTTTTTAGAAATGTTTTGCAAGCTTTATTTATCCTCTCAAAAGTACTTCTTGTACTTAATAACATATTTGATATTAAAAAAAAGTTGGTTTTACATTGTATGTAACGTAACTTTATAGATAACAGAAAAAGAGAATTCTGAAATATTCTACGATATTCAATGATTTATTACTTTATAAAAATCGTTCTTCAATCTATCGTTTGTATTATGTAAATCAATGTGTTATATATTTATCTTATCTCACTAAACACAGAAGTATCAAAACAATAAAAATTTTGTAGTTTTATAAGAAAATTTATTTTTATTGAAAATAAAAAATTAGCTTAAAACGTATTTGACTTTTTATTTTATTTATTTATTTATTTATTGATAAAGATATGGATATGTATATGGATATAATCTTTTAAAATACTCGTAATGTAACATGCATAATAATACACAGTCTTGCGATCACATCATCCTTTACTTTTAATACATTATTTATTCTATATAAAAGAAAACTGATTTTGAAATACTCATTATTTATAAATTACAGCATTTAATATTTAAGTAACAAATTTGCATATTTTGTTTTATGTTATGGTGTTTCAATAGCTATCTTCAAAAATGTTAATTTTCCTTATATCAAAATGCGTTATTTCATCTAATGTAGTATTTCAAATGATCATGCCGATGATTATTTTCAAATCATATGTATTTTGAAATTACTATTCACGAAAATATGAATTCTAACTTATGAATTTTTTAACAAAAATCGATTTCTAAAATTTTAAAATATGCAAATTCTAAATTAAAGCTGATTCAGACGAGCAGTTTTTGTGTTATGGTAGAAAAAAACAACCTGTATTACATCTATTACGGCCCCCTATGATCAGTATTTTACCATAAATGGAAAGAAGATATAATTTCTCTATCAAACGTACTTTATTTTTCTGTGTTGGAGTATTAAGTTATTCCCTCTGTCCCTTTCTTTCTTTTCTTTATTTTTGACGACTCCACAATGTAAATATTTTATTTTTAGATTTTATTTAAAAATACAAAGTTTGTTACACAAAAACTGAGAGTCAGATCATAAAAAATCCAGAAATATATTTACATCAAAAAATACATCATTCTTTTTAAAAATACCTTCCCTCATATGATATGTGCTTATGATTAACGTTCCATCTTGTGCTGCAGAAGTTGTAGCTTTACCATATAAGAAAGAGAGAATTCTAGACTTGATGTAGTCCTGGTGGCTTATATGGTAAAGCTCTTGGTGCGCTATACCAAGGTATCCAGGTTCCATCCCAGGTCTGGATATTTTTCCTCTCGGTTGGTTTTACGTTGTTGGATTACGCGTAAATTTATAATTCACATCCTTTTCATTAATTTCCTACGTAATTTTAGCTCTGCTGAAAATTTAGTTATATATATAATTTATATTTGAAAATATCTTTCATAAATTTATACACATGATTAGTACAAAACATACAGAGCAATTTATAACGAATTTCTTCATATCATTTATCATTAATTATTCCATAATTGTTAAGTTATATCAGTTTATAAAATGTGAGATTTTACTAATGCTGTAATATTAGTAAAATATTACACCAAGGATATAGAATATCGCATTCCTTATTATTATCTATGTACTTACAAATTTAAAGCCATTTTGTATGCACGAGCATTCAGAGACAATCCATGAGATACAGTGTTGTTTGAATCCTTCTGCATTCTAATAAGGCATTAATGTAGTTATTTCAGTATACAATCGATCATAGGTGTTTTCCTATAGCGCTGCTATTTATTAACATTTCAGTCAGCAAATACTGATGATGATGAATTAATTCTGGACTGATGATCATGTTTGACAACAAATGTATCATAATACCTTTTAAGCACTGATGTGTGTACATAACAGTTATAACAGTTAGGTGGATTTGAATACGTTTAACAATATTTACATAATTTAAAATAAGAATGAGTATCATTTGGATAAGTGAGAATACAGCTAATAAGAATTTTACTTTATTAAAAGATAAGATTACGAACGAATATCTCAAACATTAGAATATTACTTTTTAATGAAATACTAAATAATCCGAAATGTTTCTATTCGACTTAGATTATAGAGGAAATTGTATAGTGAAGTTGCAATATTTCTAATATTGTTCCATTTTAAAGTTATATTCTTTGATCTTAGAATCAGCCACCTACATTATATATATATATATATATATATCTATATTTATATGCTTCATATATATATATGCCGCATATATATATATGCCTCATATATATATATGCCTCATATATATATATATATATATATGTATATATATATGCCGCATATATATATATATATGCCTCATCTCTCCAACGCAACAACTTGTGGCGCCATCTGTCGCGTGGGAACTGAGCTTCTCAGATTCCGGCGCATCATTATTATCCAAGGACCGCCTTGGCCGCGAACTGTGTGTCATGACGCAGGAGCGTTAAGGACTGTTCACCTACAAGTTCTTCATCACTGCACCTGCCGCTGTCTGTCGCGAGGGAGTGCAGGCTCCAGCGGTTCAGGCTTTTTTCAATTTCTTTTTCTTTTTTTTTGTTTTTAGCTTTCTTGCCTGCCCCTTGTCGCGCTTAGGCTTGTCCTGGCAGTGCCGGCCTTTGGCCTAGTTTGTATTTTCTTTCTTTTCTTTTTTATTGTTGTTTGGGCCGTTTGCGCGTGCGCTGGCGGTCTCGGCGTCGTGCCTTCCCTTCCGCCGGTGGCTGGAATCACCCAAAACGAATCCCCGCGTGCCGGGGAACATCCCGGGGGAGGTGCTAACGCTCTACGGCCTGGCTTTGCTGGGCCGAGTGGCCCCCCTTAGGCATTCAATATAATACTTTAATGAAATGGTTTAAAAAAATAAAAACTATACAGTCAAATAAAACATAGTAAAGCAACATTGACTATTTCAAATTATATTTGAAAAAAGTATTTATAAATATACCCATATAAATTTCGTTGCTATAATGCAAACTTAATAATGCTAGAATGCAAACTGATTTACCACGTTTTCAAAATAGTTTTTACTATCGTAAAATTTGTATGAAGTAATTTTATTAATATTTTAAAAAGCGTATAAATTAGTAGTTTACTTTAAAATACTCTTGTTAATCAATTGTGTCTTCTATGACATTATTTGAAATGGAAAAAAACTTCAGCTACATTAATATGATGCATACCATTTATAAAGCATATAATGACAAATTCGTGTGTTTGGAAATAACCAATAGCTGGACTATAAAGTAGAATATTTGACCTGGGAATATAAAGTCTTATAGTGTCTGTAGCTTGAATAGGCGGTCTGATTGGGTAAATACGTCATCCAAAAGATAAAACATGATTTACGCATGTGATTGTTTAAAAATAAGTTTATTTTATATGTTCATACATAAAAGAGAGTGTAACAGCCAAGCGCATTTTTTCTACAACCACAAAATGTTTTATTAGTGAATCAGACTTATAGTATAAATATTTGGATAGTACCATAATTTATTTTCTGTAACCTACTCACACCTGGCGCCCTAAGAATACGACATGCATTTATATTTACCATTATTTTGTCTTCATTTATGTTTTAACATTTAGTAACAAAACAAAAAAGCTTGCTTAAATATAGGGTGATTATAATTAAAGTTTAAGTTTCAAAATGCTCTAAAAAACGAACCACTGATTAGAATGACGTCAAAATTAAACGGCGTATTGTTGAAGAAGGGGGAAAGAACATGAAACAAAAAAAATAGTTCAACATTTTAGTGACAAATGACGCTGTAAGCGTCAAAGAAATTTAAATACCTGGCATGCTCACGGCCATTTCAGGTGTTATAAAAGCGTTGGGTAAACGGCGTTTCCTCATTTCGTATCTCAGACGTTCGCAATGAGTGTATCAATGAAGAACCGCGCTCTGCTTGTAAAGCTTTATTTACAAGAACGGTGATTCTGCACCAGTAGCTCTGCAGAAGTTCAGAACCCTCAAGGGTATGCAAAAAGGCGTTGGGCCGATGACTGTCATGGGAGCATTTAATCAAAATCTTAACCACAATTTACATCAATTAACCAAAGTCATACAAATGTTTCACTTATTATTACTTACTTAGGTGCATTATTAAAGGTGTTTGTAACTTAGATTTAGCTATTTGTTAACATTTTATTAACAACACATTGCTTAGTATGAGTTGATGCGTTGTTCTTGGAGTAGATTAAAATCTCTGGTTGATAAAGATTATCTTTATAAATCGAGAAAAGTCGTAGAATACCTAAATATCTAGTAAATTTATTCAAAAATTAACCACAATTTACCACAATTAACTAAAGTTATACAAAATTCACTTCTTTTAACTTAGAAGTATTATTAAAGATGTTTGCGACTTCGATTTAGTTATTTGTTATCTTTTGTATTATCAACACATTACTCAGAATGAAGGGTTCTTGCAGTAGATTAATATAGAAGGTTTGTGAAACCTATCTTTACAAATAAAGAACAGTTTTAGGGACAGAAAAGTTTCTAGCACATTTATTCAAGCAATAACCATATTTTACCACAATTAGCCAAAATCTAACAAAAGTTTAAACTTCAGATTACTTACCAGGAAACTACGCCATAGTGTAATAATGAAAAAAATCTAAGTAAGCAGCAATCGAAAGATAATTATGAAACGTGTTTTTTGATACATAAATCATTTGCCCTCGTCTTCTCGTTATCGAGATATAAAGTGATAACGTTTGCTAATTGATTTATTTAATTAAGGGGAAAAGGCGTGGTTTGATTCAGAAATTTTAATAATCAAATTAATATGAAATACAAAATATATTTAGATATAGTAATATAAAAATGAAAGAAGCCCGTAAAAAATGCTAGTGACAAATATGGCCCTGAACCAAAAAATGATTGAAGCGTAGAAAATTGTGGCTCTAAGAGAATTTCATGATCTAGTGCAATGATAGCAATGATCAACCTCCTGCAAAAAATAAAATAGCAACTGCTTTTCAAATGCAAGTTGCCGAGTTTGCACAGGTTGAAAACGTTAACGACTCCTTCTTCAATAATATCGACTCCTACTTCCATCCTATTAAATCAATATTTTAGCAAATTTTAAGACTTTATATCTCGATAACGGGGAGACGAGGACAAATGTTTTATGCGTCAAAAAAGACGTTTCATAATGCACTTTCGATTGCTGTTTATTTAGATTTTTTTCATTATTACACTAATGGCGTGGTTTCCCGGTAAGGAATATTATTAAAGGTGTTTTGTGACTTTGATTTAGCTATTTCTTAATGTGTTTATTATAAAAAAAATGCTCAAAATGAGGTGAGGTGTTCTTGAAGAAGAAATACTGAAGTAGTTTATGAAAACAACTTTATAATATAGAAAAGTCGTAGAACCTATAAATGTCTAAACAATGTTTATTCATTTTAAAATATTTAACTCTTGTTATAATCAGTTAAAATACGTGTAAATTTGTAAATTATTCTTTCTTTGTAGTTTACCTTGAAAAATGGTATACGATAAGAACAATTTTCACTTATTGCATTACAAAGAAGTGAATACAATGAAATGAGATTATACATAGATATTTTTACGAGATCGTTTAGTTTAAGTATTACTTTACAGCAACAAAATTTTTATGTTATTAAACCATGTGTATAAAATATTATATGTGTATATAATATTATGTTTGGTACAACATTATTCGTGGAATTCTGTGACATTCCATTTACTTCAAAATTTTTACTGTGATATCCATGCATACGGTTAGGTCATCGCAATATCTCTGCCACCATATTTCATCTACGAAAATGTAGAAATTTAAATACCAGAATATTATTATTAACAATAATATATAGAAAACCTATATTTTGTTATAATATGTAATCTATTCAAGAATACAATAGACATAGTTTGAGGATGAAGGAATAATTAAAGTATCAAATAAATACATTCAGTGCGTATTGAAAACATACAAATTAACATTAGATAAAAATTAAATATCAGGAAGTTCTATCAAAAAAAGCTTTATTTCCCATATGGCACATAATATACAGGGTCATTCATAATTCCCTCCGGGGTTTCGAAACGTTATAGTAAAAAAACGAAGACGAATATGAAAAAAAGAAACATATGAAATTATTCCGAAACTATTCAAGTTTTACTTACATACATTACAGGTGTTCTATGTGTGAACCCTTGGTCACACGGCATACATCCATGCGATAGTCCAGTTCCTGCCATACTCCGTTTCTTTAAATTTCCGGTACCACACATGAATTGTTTTGTCAGTTGGTCCCTGTTTTCGATATTTATTACGAAAGGTCCGTTGAACTGACACCACTGATTCAGATTTAAAGAAACGGAGTATGGCAGGAACTGGACTATCGCATGGATGTATGCCGTGTGACCAAGGGTTCACACATAGAACACCTGTAATGTATGTAAGTAAAACTTGAATAGTTTCGGAATAATTTCATATGTTTCTTTTTTTCATATTCGTCTTCGTTTTTTTACTATAACGTTTCGAAACCCCGGAGGGAATTATGAATGACCCTGTATTAGAGTAATAACTATTAAATTTCAACGGAGACCTGGCAATGGAATATAATACTTTCTAAAGAAAAATGACTTTTTCCAATGAAAAGTTTTTAAAATCCTTCTCTTGGCAGTTTTACTCTTGTTTAATAAAGAAACGGCAATAAGGTTTTTTTTTTTATAAAATGACATAGACAATCATATTAGAAAATATGTAGAATTTATTTTTAATAAGAGACAAATAATTCGTGTATTTCTTCTTCTTCAGTGTTGTACGAAATTTCTAAAAAAATTATTTGAACATATTTCTTTATTTCTAGTACATTTATTCAAAACATTAACCACAATTTACCATACTTAACCAAAGCCATAAAAGTTCACTTCTATTATAAAATATGTTTAATATGTTGCGACTATTATGTAATATGTTGTAATTTCGATTAGATAATATGTTTAAATATGTTACATGTTTCTAGTGATTACAAATTGAAGATACACACACATATATATATATATATATACAGGGTGTTCCGTTAAAGGGGTCCAATATTAATAGGGGTAATAGAGGAGATCACATGGAGCATAAATCAGTATATAAAGCCTGGTCGGATCTCAATAGTTTTCAAGTTACAGCAAATAGAATGAAAATTCGGAAAATTGTAAAAGAACCCTCATTGCTAAACTATCGATAATGCTACATAAAAACGAAGCACATATTTAGAAAGAGCAGAAAAAATCCTACGAAATGACATAAGTTGTTTCAGAATATTGAGAATTAATGGCGAGTTACAAGCTCTGAAACAGTGAAAAAAGTACGAAATCCAATATACATCAAAATAGTTAATCGTTAATTCCAAAAAGACAACTCTAGCTACAACAAGGAAAATGTAGTAAAATTTGGTCCATTCCGAAAACTTTCGAAAAAGCTTACAATGAACCATATCGGTTTAATTGTGTGAGAGAAATTAATCAGTTTCTTAGTTACAACTCCGCTTTCTTTGACACTAGCAAAGGTTAAACTCCGCCCATCACGATTGGAAACACCGCCTTTTTAATTACTCTCAACTATACATTTTCGATCATGCTTCTTCTGAGATGCAACATTTTTAATTATTCAAGAGTTGAATGAACCAAAATAACTTTACAATAATAGTCTACATTTTAAAGTGGTCTTTTATTGATATAAAGCTTAAGTTAAATTCCTTAAAATTAAACTGGTGGTGAAAATTCGGAAATAATTAAAAATATTGCGATTTGTAACTATGCAAGAAGTTTCAGTACATGTTTTACATGGACAATTATTGTATGTATATGTGCATCATAATTTATGATAGGAAATAATAATAACAAATAGCATAATAATTTTATTAATTATAAATTTAAAAAAGACACTAAATTTTAAATTAATTCTTACAAACTTTATAATTTACAATTTGAGTACACCACAGTCTGTGACTTACAAAATACTGTGCCAAAAAGTGTTGAAAATAAAAGAAAAATGACAAATAAAGAATTACATTCCACGTACTTTATGACATATGTGAAGCATAGTCTTCTGGCCTGCGCTGCACAGTTCAATGTCGGAAGGCAGACGAACGGACATTATTATAATAGGTGTTCGAAGTTGCGCCCATTAACAGAATCGCACAGCCGACAGCGACGTCGTAAAGATTGGCGAACACGCCGAAAAACTCCGACGGAGTTGGGAATGTCTCCTGCAGCGACAACGATTCGCGCTAGTAAATCCTCCGGTGTATCCACAGGCGTTTCATACACCAGCGATTTAAGGTGTCCCCAAACAAAAAAGTCTAACGGATTGAGGTCTGGAGAGCGTGCAGGCCAAGCAACAGGTCCACTGCGTCCAATCCATTTCCCAGGATATGTTGAATTGAGGTGATTGCGAACACCTATGAAAAAATGTGCCGGTGCGCCATCGTGCATAAACCACATATTGTGGCGCAATGTTGCTGGCACATTTTGCAGTAACTGCGGTAAGATATCCCGTAGGAAAACCAAGTACGTACTGCCATTGAGTACATCTGGGAGTAAATATGGTCCTATGAAATAATCGCCGAGGACACCTGCCCATATGTTCACACTGAACTTTTGTTGTGCGTTCGACGGGAAAACAGTGTGCGGATTTGTATATGACCATGTGTGCATATTGTGCGTGTTTACCACGCCCTCTCTCGTAAATGTTGCTTCATCAGTAAATAAAATATTTTCCAGAAATTGTGGATTATTTTCTGTTACATTAAGCAACCAGCGTACGAATTCTGTCCGCTGAGCACAATCTGTTACTGATAACACTTGTACCCGCTGCACATGAAAGGGGTGCATGTTTTCTGCACGCAGAACACGCCACACACTTTGGTGAGAAACACCGACTTCAGACGCAGCAGCTCGTGTACTCGTGGAGGGGTTATCTTTAAAAATATTCAGTACATCTTCTTCCATTGCAGGTGTTCGTACATGTCGAGGTTTCCCTGCATCAATGCTTGCTGTATTAAACGATCCAGTCTCCCGTAATCGTCTATCGATTTTTATGAAGAGTTCCGAACTTGGGCAACGTCTCCTTGGAAATTGCTCACGGTACATGCGCTGTGCTAGACATGCATTTCCATGAGCTTGCCCGTACATCAGATGCATGTCCGCATATTCTTCGTTAGAGTATTCCGGCATAATTATTATACATCAACTTACTACAATCCCACTTACAACAGCCTCCCTTTAACATAACGCCCACTGATGACTGCTGTTTTATTACACTTTTCTTCCTATACACATAGAAAATTTGCATAAAAAGTACTTCTTCTTCATCATCCTGAAAGTTCATGGAGGAAACGCAGCAGTCACGGAGTTTGCTTTAAGACAAGGCGAGAGCTGCACAATATGTCATTCACTTGACCAGACTGAATAATGAAAGGGTATTGATAGAGGTTGATCAGAAATGTATAATTGAAAGATATTAAAACGGGGTGTTTACAATCGTCATGGGTGGAGTTTCGCTCTTTCCGAGCATGCAACAGTACAGAGTTCTAACTAGGGAACTGCTTGATTTCTCCCATACAATTAAACTGATATGGTTTATTTTCAGCTTCTTCGAAAGCTTTCGGAATGGACCAAATTTTATAACATTTTCCTTGATGTAGGTAGAGTTGCATTTTTGGAATTAACGATTAACTATTTTGCTAAATATTTGATTTTGTATTTTTTCACTGTTTCAGAGCTTGTAACTCGCCATTAATTCTCAATATTCTAAAACAACTTATGTCATTTCGTAGGATTTTTTCTGCTCTTTCTAAATATGTGCTTCGTTTTTATGTAGCATTATCGATAGTTTAGCAATGAGGGTTTTTTTACAAATTTCCGATTTTTCATTCTATTTGCTGTAACTTGAAAATTATTGAGATCCGGCCAGGCATTATATACTGATTTATGCTCCGTGTGATCTCCTCTATTACCCCTATTAATATTGGACCCCTTTAACGGAACACCCTGTATAATTGTAATACCTTTGATATATATATATATATATATATATATATATTAAAAAAATAATGGTACTTTTATGTTAGCTGAGCGTTAATGATAACTCACCAAATCTATTTTGAGTTGGTATCATTTGAATTGTAAACAACTAACGATACATTTTACAAATTCTAAATGTTATTAAAAATTTTGGGATCTTATATAACGTAAATTTATATTTTTGTGTATATAAAATTAGATACGATGCTTTCATTATGAAATAAAATGTTTCTAGTTTATGTTATATCTTATTTTAAGATTTTTATAATGGAATAAGCCTAATCATTAATAAATCCGATTACGTCAGATTGTGTTATTTGTATTGATATGTGCAGTTTTACGTATTTTATCATGAGTATATTTTAGTTATTATAAGTAAGATTTTTATGTCCATACAATGTTAATATATTACAATGTTTAAGATACTGCAATGGTAAAATGTTGGCTATTTGTTATTAGCAAATGTTAAAACATGGGCGACAAAAAAATAGTTGGTTGGATTAAAAATTGTTGGCGATCCGTGGCGCCTGGCTAACATAAAAGTACCGAAACATTTTACTTCATAATGAAATAATCGTATCTAATTTTATATACACAAAAATGGAAACTTACGTTACATAAGATCCCAAAATCTTTTAATATTAATTAGAATTTGTAAAAATGTATCGGTAATGGTTCAAATCATTGTTAATTATATCGCTAGTTGTTCAATAGATCGTTAGTTGCATGCAATTCAAATGATGCCAATTGAAACTAGTCGTTGGGGGCCACCGTAATACTTACCCATCATGTATATGTATAATGTAAAATATTAAAATAAAAATGTGTAAACTACTTATAAAATGCATTGATATTCAAATAAAATCGTGGCTTGATGACGTCATAAAAAGGCTCGATTACTGAATTGCTTGAAAGAGGTTTTTACTTATAACTCCAAAAATAATACTCCTATTAACTAGCGGTTTATTGCATCTGATTAAGCGTCAAATTTCCAATTAAAATATATATTTGAAGTGAAATTTGGATGAAATATAGGGTCATGAAAAATCGAAGAGTGTGGAAAATAGGATTACAAATATCTCGGCAACTAATTATCCGATTGACTTCATGTTTTATGCAAAATTTATGTTTTTTTAATGTCTTTTATATTTACTCCTTAAAATAAACAATTTCGAAAATTTGTATATTTTCATCAGAACGAATATTTCGAGAGTCCGAAAAAAAATGTTCCGGTTAATCGAGGTTATTGAATGAAATAGGCTTCTTCCCATTATTACATACTAAGTGCATACCAAATGGCAAGTCACTATCTCAATTTGTTCGGGAGAGCGTTTACAGACACACACACAGACACACAGGCACACAGACGGACGGCAAATTTTTTTTTCTAAAAATATGTTTTTCGGAATCTCCAGTGTCTGAAACGTGTAAATCCGACAAAATTTTTTTTTCGATTTTCAAAACGATTACAAGACTTACCCTATACCACGTATGATGGGTAAGTAACAAGATTTGGCGACTTATCACTGCCGCCTATCTAACGTAAAAGTACCATAATAATTACTTGTTTCTTTTTACTGTACACATGAGGATAAACTAAAAAAAAAAGAATATGTTAATAATTTGAATAAAATGTGCTTATAAATAATTATATCTTTTCAAAAAGCTGGATTTTTGTAATTAATTATTCAGAAATATGTATAAAATTCTCAACGTCCACTCATATTTCCTCCCGAGTGGCACAAACTTTCAATCCGTTACATATTTTACGGCTAATTATCTGCAAAATACATTTATCAATAAGTATTTTTTGCATATAGCAATACTTTACAAATAAAGTAAAAATATAAATTATATATGTTTACAAATCAAAATATAAAGTATACTTTAAAGTACGCATACAGTTTAAAACAACATACACGTTTGAATAAAATCTTCATTAGAGATTATTGAGATTATTAATCAAAATATTGATTAATTTATGGGTCCATAATAAAGGATATTAATTTATGTATTTGTAAATGATAAATCTTTTTGTCCCCGCAGAGTCTAATTTAACAAATTATGTTAAATTTTTCAACTTCAATTATAAAAGATTAAAAGTAGATTTCAGTTAATTCCGTTTTTCTAAAAAAATAAATAAATAAATAAAAGGATTTTGATTAGTGATCTAATGAGTATTTTATTTGTTTTGCACAGTTTTTTAAAAAGGCTACTTAGCTTTATTTATTTATTTTTCTGAGATGTTTAAAATTTAGGACAATGCTATTATTCAAAGGTCTCTCTGTGGCTGAGAGGTTAAGACACCACTCCACTAATCGTTTGAGAGCGTAGGAGCAGGCGGCGGGTTTACTCTCTTTGACATCTTTGCACACCCTTTGTGGCTGTTAACTTCCTTGTGTCTTTCCCGTCCTCTTCAAGAAGATTTATGTAACTTCTTTAAGTTCGGTATGTGTTTATGTGAATAAATATATACTATATATATATGGATCATTTGAAACAACAGCTTGTAGCTATAGGTCTCAAAGCACCCCTCCTTCAAAATGTCAAAAAGACAATTATTCAACTGTGAACATACCAAGGTATAAATTATAGACAAATTACTTTCTCTAACAAATAAAAAGTTTGCGTTGAAAAAAGAATTTCATT
The DNA here is from genome assembly GCA_963931845.1 of Maratus michaelseni. NCBI lineage: Eukaryota > Metazoa > Arthropoda > Arachnida > Araneae > Salticidae > Maratus > Maratus michaelseni. Next base: position 349,798,251 of record OZ007590.1, read on the forward strand.
TTTGGAATAATCTCATTCATCTGGAAGATGTAGAGATATTTCTATTTTCGAGGTCATTTTCAATTGCTGCCCAATAAGGTCAATCCTTTTGTTAAAGTAGGCAACAGAAAAATGGACGTTAAATTCAAATTTATATTTTTGACGAAACAATTTTTTTTAAACATTATTACTTACGAAAAATAAGTAAATGTGAAATTGAATGAATGTTAATGCGTCAATTCGTTTACGGTTTGAAAAAAGCATATGCAATTTTGTTATTATGAAACAACATTGGATGACGTACTAATTTGAATCTACAATTACGTATAACTAGGCAATCCAACCCGGACTAAAGGGTTAAGGATTTCCTATATGCCCCCCCCCGATGTTCAAAACGTAAATTTAAAACGACTTTTAATCCAAAACTCGAATAATTCTTTTAAAATTTAGCATATGTTCTTACATTACTTACCAACTATATCAAAAGCATTTTTTGTTTCTTTCTTATGGGCTTTATGGCAACATTTAATCGTAAAAAAATTTACTATTTATCGCAACCTTTGTGACTTTGTGTATTTAATTATTTAAGTGCATCGTTCAACTACATATCTGCTAAATTAATAATTTATATACACAAGTGGGGAAGACTGAGTTATGCTCGGTTAAAATTAGCTTTGTATTGAACTTGATATAACAATAAATTCTAGCTGTATTATTGATATGAAGTATTTTATTTTATAATAGAATTATTTATAGAAAAAATCAATATTAAAACAATATACATATTTCTAAACTTTACATTACTTACATATTTACAACAAAAAGGATCCTTTCAAACTACATTTTTAGTTCGTCGCTCACTTTCTTTTGGTAGCAGGACTTTTAGGTTTCAACGCCATTTTACACATGAGAAAGCAATGTACAGCATTCCGTGCATAAAAGACTGTGGACTCTCATTGGTTGAATCATGTATCTCGTCTCATATTGGGAATTTCTAGAAAATTCCTTCGGATTCTAAAAGCCAGTTTTTTCGCTAAACGTCGACAAAATTTGCGAAAAGTCGCAAACTTGGCGACATTCTTTCATTCTGCGCTAACGATGTATTTTGACATTGGTAATCTTAAAACTCGATTTTCCGCAAAATGTCGCCAATATTTCTCCAAATACCACTAAATTCGGTGAAATCTTGGCAACTTTGCGACTTTGTTTTATTCCAACTGTTCAACAACTCAATAACTATTTCAATCTCCATTCACATTGAATCACGTTGACCTCCCGTAGTGACCCTAAATTGACCCACTAATCCAATTTTCCCAAACATCTGACCTTGTGCAATAGTCTTTTCGCATCCAAAACGGTAGAATACAAAATTTAGTCAAAATCTTTAGAGCCTTTTTTAGATAAAATTAGCTTGACCCGTGGTGACCACAAAATGACACACTAATTGAAGTTTCTCGAACATGTGACCTTGTCTAATAGTCTTCTCGTACCCCAAAACGTCAGGATACAAAATTTAGTCAAACTTGTTAGAGCATTTTTTAATTAAAATTAGCTTGACTCGTAGTGACGCAAAAATGACCCACTAATAGAATTTTTCCGAACATGTGACATAGCCCAATGCTCTTTTTGTAACCCAAAACGGTAGGATACAAAATTTCGTCAGAATCATTAGAACCATTTTAGATAAATTAGCTTGACCCCGTAGTGACTCCAAAATGATCCACTAATTTGAATTTTCCGAACATGAGACATAGCCGAGTGGTCTTGCCATACCCCAGAATTGTTTGCAAAAAGGGTACAAAATTTAGTCAAAACTGTTAGAGCCGTTTATTAGATAAAATTTGTATAACAACAACACACATAGACAACATTTCCTCGTATTATAATATGTGATATTTTATTATTTATTTGTGAAGTTTCAATTTTGTTTGACTATTTAGTTACGGCATTGTACACAGAAATAAACAAATGCGAAATTATTTACATTGTTTTAAGTGCAAACGGAGTATTCTTCCGTTACTGTGTTGTATGTGGATTTAAACAAAATCAGGCTTAAAAATTATTTTAAAACAATAAAAAAATCTATAAAGTGTGGTACAATTTTCAATCAAATTACATTTGTAAGAATTTTTTTTTTATATTCCATATTGCAAAAATTATAAGTGTGCGATGTTTAGAAGTTAAAAGATTGATTTAAAAGCATATTTTTTTATTTCGTTGCCAATATGGCTTATTGATATAATTTACTCACGGGTATATTTTTGCTTTATAATATAGATCGGATTTTAAAAATCATTACGTCGTTGTGTTATACATTTGCTGAAATCTCGACTGTTAGCCTTTATGCTGAATATTTATCCTCCTTTTTTTGCTGGTTCGCAGTTCTAAAAGTATTCCAAAATTCTGCAGCAGATTGGGAGAGATTAAATCTTAATTCTCATGAATCAGCATTTTTAATCATAATGTGACTTTTTCTTAAATAGGAATAATTCGCCAATATATCAAGTTGAAGATAACCGAAATAAGAAACTCGGAATAATATAATTCAAGAAGATCAACCTTGTCGAGCAATATAAAAAAAAATATATATGGTGTTATAACCAGGGCTTGACAAATCCGGTCGCCAGGCGAATAAGTTATTTAATCTAGTGTTTTTTTTTTTTAATTAACCTAAGAAAGGAGCACAAATGGATTTTTTTTTCCGCATCCCTATTTTTGTGCGGCAAGCAGTGATATTCCTCCTCTCTCGTACTTTTAATGGAATAACCAAGTTTAAAAGGTATTTTGCATGTCATGCACAGAAAACACCATTCTTTTCAGCTCTAGCCACCTAGCATGTGTATGTATCACGTGATTATGATGTGGGGAGATTTCAATAAAACAGTAAGAAATAGTGTCAATCCAGCCTCTTTGGCATCTAAAATTAGATACAATGCTGAAATATGCTCTACTTTTTTTTGTAAGTTTCAAATCAGATTTTTGTGTTCATATAAGTTGTCAACATGTAAGTGATTATAATTTTGATAAGTTTCATTAGAAAACATAGTTTACATTAACTTTCTAAATTATTTACTATTCTAAACTATGCAACTAATAATTCTAAACTATGCTTGTTATTATATCTCTCAATTAATTCATAAAATATTTTTGTGTTTTTTTGAAAATCAAAAACTGGGGGGGAAGCAGTGGAGGGTAAATATTTTTTTACTGGCGACTCGAATTTTTTCCTGGCTATTAGATTTTATCAAATTTGTAAAGCCCGGGTTATAACAGTCAGTATAATTTCAAGATTTATAGATAGGATTTTCAAAATCATTTCGTCATTGTGTTATACATTTACTTAAATCTCAACTGTTAGCCTTTATGCTGAATATTCATCCCCCTTTTTTTGCAGGCTCACAGTTCTAAAAGTATTCCGAAATTCTGCACCATATTGGTAGCGATTCAATTTTATCTTAATTCTCAGAAATCAGCATTTTTAATCATAATGTGACTTTTTCTCAAATACGAATAATTCGCCAGTATATCAAGTTAAAGATAACAGAAAGATTGGTTGGTTGGTTAGTTGATTTTATGACGGCCGATTATCTACACGAGGCATATAGTCCTTGGGGGAAATGCCCTCCGTAGGGGGTCTTTCTAAGTGATCCTAACCCGTATTTACGGCAAGGTTCGAAGAAAACCACGGAAAACTCTGAACGATTAGGTCGACGACCGCGATAGGGGTTTGAACCCAGCACCTCCAGTCTACCAGCTTTGAGAGCAGAACCTCTCAGCCACTGGTGGAGCGATAACAGAAAGGAGAAACTTGGAATAATAATTCAACAAGATCAACCTTCTCCAGCAATATAAAAATAAATATTATATTATAACTGTCAATATAATTTGAAGATTCACAACAAAGCATTTTTATTAATTTAACAGCGTTATTAGTGTAAAGTTATTTTAGATAGACTATAAATAGATGATTGGCAACTAGACAAATGTTTTTCTCCTTATTTAATCACATAATGTTTAATAAATTTCTGATATAAGACGAATACACTATTTGAGAACAGGCGTACGACATAAAAGACTGTACGCCCCCTAATAAAAGATATTTCATTATTTTTTTTAAGAATTAATATATCAGAAATTTAATTTCGTAATTTAAACAGATATTATAACATTCTCAGCTTTTTGTGAACAACTGATGTTCTTTTTGTCTCGAAATTTATGATACCCGGCGAATAGTAAATGTGAAACACATGCAGATTTTAATATATAACATACCTTTGAGAATCGAAGAAATATCGTTTTAAAGAACGTATTCGAATCAATGATAAACACGAAATGAATAATTTTATAATTTTAAAAATATCACTAACGATGCCGAAAATTCCGCGATAAATTGATTAAATATTTCGTTAGATAAGGCTTTTATTGAGAAATACAGCAGAAGGGTTTTGCCAAATTAGTTACTGCAAGGTTTTGGAAAATTAGATCTTTAAAAGAAAAATAACAATATCATAAAATAAAATGAGCAATTAATTGACATGAATTCGTCTAAAAAAATAAAATCTTACTTATAATAAAATCCTAAGGCAAGAAAGTGTCGACCACTCTGATCTGCGAATCGACAATAGTTAAACGCCATGTTAGGCTTAATGAAAAAGCTATGCTTCATCCGATTCTGCTGTTAAAATATTTGTAAAAGCATATTACAGCTTTTAAATATTTTAATTTTGTTTAAAACCTTCAAAAACTATTTCATATAAAACACGTATATCAACATTTATGTATATATTTTTTTCTGTCAGCACTTTTCTTTTCAGAAATAGCGGTGAATTCTTTCGTACGGAGGATTTGAGTGATCAATCCAGTACATTGGCGCCATCTACTGGCGTATTTTAAAATTTTGCTTCCATCTTAAATAGGACCTATTATGTGAAATCCTCTGGACAAAAGGCTTTCCGAGTTTTGGAATTTTCCGGATTTTGGGTCCTCCCGAAGTTCACGATTATTTGACAAAATTCATGCTTTTTTTTTCGTGATTTTTTGACAAAATTTGCATTTTTCTGCGATTCTTTGAGGAAATTTGCGTTTTTTCTATATTCTTTTAGGAAATTTACCTTTTATTTACGATCCTTTGACAAAATTCGAGTTTTTTTCTGAGATTCTTTCACGAAATTAGCGGGTTTTTTTTTCGCGATTCTTTGACGGAATTCGCATTTTTTCTGTGATCTTTTGACAAAATTTGTGTTTTTTTTCCTTTGATCCTTTGACGAAATTCCACTTTTTTCGCGATCCCTTAACGAAATTAGAAATTTTTTTGCAGTGCTTTGCAGTGCTTTGAAGAAATTTGCGTTTTTTTTCGCGATCCTTTGGAGAAATTCATGTTTTTCCGCGATTATTTGACGAAATTCGCGTTTTTTTTCTTTTTTTTCCGATCTTTTAACCAAATTTGTGTTTTTTTGTGATCCCTTGAAAAATTTTACATTTTTTCGGAGTTCTTGGAAGAAATTTGCGTTTTCTTCGCAAGCCTTTGTCGGAAATCGCGTATTTTCTGCGATTTGTTAACAAAATTAGCGTTTTTTCGCAATTCTGCGACCAAATTTGTGTTTTTTTTCAATCCTTTGACAAAATTCAAGTTGTTTCCGCAATCCTTTGAAGAAATTGTCTACTTTTTCTTTGAACGATAGACATAATTGTTTTTTTCGGAGACGATCGCTCAAAATTCGAGATTTTGTTATGTTCGAATCTTTGGACTGAAGACTAAAATTTTCGAAACCGAATGCCTTAAATTTTTAGGAAAATTCGGAACAGAATCATCCTTGATGAAAAATATATATAACTATTTTTTGTTTCAAACGAATCGTAATATAAATTAATTTTAAACTAAAATTTGAGAGAAAAATGATTTGTTTCTAATTTCGGGAAGAAGGGGGGGGGGGGGGGGGCGTGTTCACCCGCTACCGAAGTAACAATATTTTAGTGATTACACACTGAAACACAATGGACTGAAAAAAAAATTAGAAATCAGTAAAATTTTCGAAAAATTTCAAAAATTCAAAAATTTTTGTAAAATTATACAAATTTAGAAAATTTTCGAAATTTTTTTGCTGACTTCGGGTTTTTCCGATTTTGGAATTCCGGATAAGGGGTCATATCTGTAAAATGATTCTTTCTTATCAAACGTAGTTAAAATATAAGGAATACATAGTACAACGTAATTTGCATTCAATTTTGCTTTATGTTATGTAATCAAACAATGAGTTATGTGGTGAGTCAATCGGCTTAGAAACTCATTGATAACACTTTTTTACAAAAACTTTCGCACATGGATTATTTGTTAATATTTAATTTGATTGTTTTGTCCAATCGTTGAACTACTTCCGAAATTTAATACTGAGTAAAAAAAAAAAAAAAATATATATATATATCCTCATCATTTTTATTTGTAGAAATCATTTGTCATTTTTAAAATGTATACTTTTTTACAGTACAAACCTTTCAATAATAAGGTCTTCATGCTGTTTGTTTGTATGAAGTCTTATGAAAAAGAAACGCAGATCAACAATCTGTCATTTTTGACGGAGTTATATACTAGTATATATATAAATATAAAGACAAATCTAGACAAGTAAAGATAAAGATAAAGAATAAAATAATATTGATACACTTTATTTTTAATAGTTAAAAATTAGTGTAATAATTACTGCAACAATTATCGATTCACACTGATACAATTACATTTTAAAATCTGCAAAATCTAAGAAAATAATATTTGAACAATGTTAAAATTACACTTATATAAATGTACTTATCAATACAATGCTCACGAATGATAGATATATAACTTTCTTGCAGATAATTCTATAAATCAATTTCACGTGAAATGAATATAAATTCCATATCGAATTACGTAGATTATTCTGAATAAATTAATTGTCCCATGCATGCCTTTATTTGGATTAGCTATCATTCTAACTTACAAGCTCTATTGTGTATTAATAGTGGATAATTAAAATGTAATTCATAATGCAAATTTTAAAACGCTTTAAGTAAAAACAGGTGGATAAGTGTGATCAAAGATATCACAAAGGGTTTCGTTTAATATTCCTTTCAAAACAATTTATCTTTCCTTTAATAAATCCAAATAAATTTCATTTTCCAGAAAAAAAAAAAAAAAAAAGTCATGCTTTATATAAAAGTAAAAATTTACCGGTCTATTTTTCTGTTTTTTTTTTTTGAAAATCTGAACCGGTACGATAGCGGGCAAAGCCCTCCATTATACTCTGTCATAATAATATCTGTCATGTGGACTAAATGTGATATTAAAAAAAAGATCAATTTCAAAATTAAACATGTTGTATAGAGACTTTCAAAATGTTAGTCGTCAGATTAATTTTCTTATTAATTCTCTAATGACGTCATATTAAGCTTTCTTTCTGTATTTATACATACTTATACTCCTTGTATTATTGAGATATGTTTGAAGTTTTCCGTTTTATTACCAATATGACGTCGTACTAATCTTTTTCTCAGTTTGTGAAACTTTTTATTTTATTTTCATTTTTCACGCGGAAATCTTTCCATAGAAAATTAATTATTATAGAAAGAATTGTATTGTGGATTTTTAATTGTTAGCAACTGCTATAACGAAAAATGTTTAAATTTAATAGGAAAAGGAGGTTAGATTATTTGTATTTTTATCTCTCTATATTAAAATAATACGATTTTTTTTTTCAAATTTTAGGATTTGGAGCTTCATAATAGGTATTTAGCTTTAAGTACACAAAATTTCGGGACTGTAAGTTACATAGTTTATGACAGCCAGCTCTGTGACGGGCAGACAACGAAACCGGAGTAATAGGGTTTCATGAGACGAACGAAACCCTAAAAATGATTTGCATTTAAAACTTGAAAGGTGCACAAATTGCAATTTCATTTTATACACTTCTTCTTCAGATTTAGTTTTTTAGATTTAAATATACATATATTATTTTAATATATAAATTCCTTTTTTTTTGTTAAGGAAACGAACAGTTTTCATATGTAATCAAAAATTAAATTCTTCAAAATACTAATAAATACCAATGAACGCCTTACACGGAATATCTAAAAAAAAGTCAATAATCGGTTTGTTTTTATTTGAAAAGCAAATAACTGCCAAATATTTCGCAAGGAGTTAAAGATTTTCTATTTGTCTTGGACTAACATTGCTTAAAGTCATTTTGTATTTGAATATTGACTTCAGACTACAGTTAAGCTATAACTACAGTAAAGTTCTGACTAAAGCATTGAAGTTAACAGATCGAATGTAAAAATTCCACTTGACCAACCGCAACAAAAATTGCTGAAAATACTACTATTTAAATAACCAGAATTATGTGTATTACTTAACAAAATAGCTTATATTGTTACCACCAGGGGCATTTAAATCTAAAATGAGCATTTAAATCATCTAAATTTAAACATTTAAATATATTTTTTACTTACCTTCGTTTTGATAGGATAGTAGAAATACATTAAAAAATATTGTTGGCAAAATTTGGAAAAATTATACATTTTATTATTAAAAATTAATTTTATTCATAAATATGGTCAAAAACTCGAATAACTGAAACCATCCCTGTTTTGCAACGCCAATAATTGACACAAATTGAACTAGTGACTGACACTTTATTTTAAAAGATTAAGATGCTTTTAAAAAAACTTTATTATTTATTATAAAAACAAAATACATTAATATTTATTATAAAAAGTGGGATTTTTAGTAAGCTATACTGTATATAGTACTTAAAAAAGTGAAGAAACATTTTTGAAGTCGAAAGAAAATTTACTAAATAAATATTATAAAAGTGTAACCTAATTATTTTGACCTTAAGAAAGCATATAAATTGTATATTCTCTTCAAAATATCGCGTTAATTTTTTCTTTAATTAAGATTTGACGTTTATATAATTAAATATTCTCGTAACAATTCTAAAAATGTCAGGGCAGATTAGCTTAATCCTGAAATTTTTTTAAAAATATTTATAGCTAAACACTTATATTATAATCACTAGCAGAATGTAAATAAAAAATTGTACTAACATTTATTTGGACAAATGCCAATGAAGAGATTATTTATGATGAATGATTTTAAACTAAAAATAGAAAAAGGCAACCTTTCCTTTGAAAGATGTAATCCTTTTATTCAGTATATCATTACTTAGAATTAGTGACATCATACCCATCGAAGTTTATTATCTGGTACTTTCACTAAATCTGTTCATTTAAAATTTCTGCTTCGTTAGCTTACGTATTCTTCTTTTTAAAATAAGCTAATTTAACATGGAAGTAGTTTCTCTATACAGAAGCTTTCTTAGATTTTTAAATTAGGTTAAATAGCAAACAGATTGGCTAGAAACCAAGGAAAATGTAAAGCTTCGAATGAAACTTCATATAGAGAAAATGCTTTTTTTCTTTTTTTAGAATTGTTATAATAACAATTTCTTGCATGAAAATGCTTTTCATTTATTTAATGTAATATTTTTCGTGATAATATTATTCAAAATGTAAATTTACATAATTAAATCCTTTTAAAATTAGGTTCCATCACATAATTATCAAATTAAGATGCCGTTGATACACAAATGACATTATTAGTATTAATAAGGATTACCGTCTATACAAGTACTATATAGTATACAATTTAAAAAAGGATCTTTTGTAATCAGCGTTGAATTCGAGGGAATCCCGGTTGGGACATCCCAAAATATGTGAGATTTGATGCTTATTAATGGTCTAGAAGTGTAATCTCTCCTCCAAAATTCCACTGCTTTTCGGAGCTCCAAAAAACACTCCTAAAGAAAAGTCTGAATTCAACGTAAAATTAAAAGAACAAATAAAGTACAAATTTGTTGTATTTGTTTCTTTTAAAATGAGAACTCTTGACGGCGTCATTTCGACAGCAGCCAGAGTGGAGGGCTGGGATTATGAATATCAGCATTTCCTTACAGAAATTTTGCCCTTATTTAATCGTACAATTAAACAGATGTTTTAGAAAGCATTTAAAACACAAATATACTGGTTGACAAATGTAGTTATTATTATTTCTGAACATCTATTATGAATTTAGGCGGTTTTGAAAAAAAAATATTTTTCACTCCTCAACAGCGCGCAGACATGACTAGTAAAGTGGTTTGGAATCGAATAGCCTTTCTTTTTATTTTCGCTAATTGCATTATAATTGCGTTATAAGCCATTGGACTGTTCTTTCTTGAACTTCCGCATACAGAAATTCGGTGCAAAAAGCAAAATTTGGGAAGAATGGAAAACATTGTGATTTTTCAGATTCTGAATAATAATATCAATCAATTTTAAGCGTTTTGGAATATAGATGAATTCAAAAATGTGTGAGAAAATAGTGAGTTTGAATTTGAGAACAATTTGATGCTATAAAAGTCATTCGAAGAGTATATAATTGTAAAAACATTTTTATTTATTACCCTTTTATATTCTCGCTCTAAAAGTTGACAAAAACATTATATCCATTTTTTAAAAGATCTTACATATTTGAAAATTTTATGTTAATATATTTTTATATTTCCGCTAACTTTTCCCCCTTTTTCGAATATTTGAAACAACTTTTCGTCCTACTTAAAAATTTTCTTGTGAATAAAGTAAATACTAAATGATCTAGTATCTCTAGAAAGGTAAAAATCTTTCAAATTTATATATTTTCCTTCAGTGTGTTGACTTTCTTTAAGATTCTTTTCTTATATATTTTTAAAATGTATTTTTGAATCGGTTCACATTCTATAAGTTGTCAAAACGAAATGTTTTACATCAATCTTTTACTGTTTTTACGTTAAAAAAGTATGCATTTTCTGATTTTTTAAAATTATAAATCAGAACTAAGTGAAAAGTTAAAGTGAATTTTAAAAAAAGAAGAAAAAAAGAAAATGCATATGAAAGTTTTATAAGTTTAATATTTTGCATTACGTACCAATAAATTGTTAAAAGTAATCAATGTTATAAAAAAAGTTAATATATTTTTTAAATTGCTAATAACAAACATGCTCATCATTAATTCTAAACGCAAATACAGATGTAACGTTAAATGTCGGAACAGAAGCTATCGACTACATACTGATTGCATGTATAATGTCACATAATTCCAATTTTTGCTCCATCGCGAAGTATAAGAAATGCTTATAAGTAAAGTTTAGTTGAAATCAGTAATTTAAATAACCCATGTTTTAATATGTTTTTAGAATAATTTTTAAGCATTTGATTTTTTAATGCATCGATACATAAGCTACAATGGGCATTTTTAAAGTTGCAGTAACATAAAGAATCATTTTGAGTACCAGACAATTAATAGTTAATACTCAAGACTAAGTAGAAACTGGCATGGTTAATCCAATTTGCGTTTTCTAGTCCAAACAAATTTTATTTTAATTGTAGTACGATTACAACAATTGTAGTACGATACAGGGTGTCCCAAAAAAATTCTTACAACTTCAAAATTTTATTAATTAAAAAGAATAGGCCTATAGAAACACTAGTTATAACAATAGATATAATAACTCAAAAAAAAAAATTCTACTGCCTTAGTAAACTTTAACATGAGATCCTTTTATAGCACAAATAGTATCAAGACGATATTCCAATTCAATACACGAACGTTTTAGCCTGCTAACATCCACAGTAGAGATGGTGGCGTTTCCTCGTACTTCGTTCGATAGTTTCTTTGGGTTTGAGTATCTGATTTTATTTCGACAAACCACTCGACATATTGAGCTTTCTTAATGGGATCCGCCATTTTGAATAACGGAATTCTTTAATAATCGTTTAAGTGTTGTGCAGCACCATCTATGACCAAAAACATGCAGTATGAAAAAACTTTTTGAGATATTCTATCTATTGTTGTAACTAGTCTTGCAATAGGCCAACTCATTTTTTATACAAAATTTTGAAGTTATACGGATGTTTTCTTGACACCCTGTATATTCGCCAGCCTTGCTCGCAAACAAAGGGTTAAATGTTTCCATTAAAAAATCTCTTGCATATACCGAGTTGTTGTTAAAAATAAAAGAATGCACGACATTTTAATGTTTAGTGAGCGATACATTTATGACACAAGAACTATAATAAAAAAAAAAAATCCTTGTTTACAAAGAAAAACCTTCTTTTTCCTCTTGAGTAATGCATTAGTCTCCTAAAAGAGAGCTATTTTCATTATCAACGTAAAACAGAAAATTTGTTTCTTGTATTTGAGGAAAAATTTCTTTACGTTATACAAAAAGATAGTTTGTTCTCGTAGGAAATGGTTTCGTCACCACAGAAAGAGATGACTACTTAATTCTTTAAAAATATGAAATTTGTCTGACAAGTATTTTAACCGAGAATATTTTCTGTTTATATCCAAAAAAGGTATACTATGACAATTTTGATTATGTAATGACTTTATTTGAATAAGTCAAATTTTTCTCTTGTGTTTTGTCTCGCTCAACTTAAAAAAGGGCTACGGTAATGTACAAACTCAAATCATGATATAACCCCATAGCCGCCCTAAAAAATGGTATGGCATTGCAATATCTATACTAATAAAATAAAGTTTCGCTCTGTGTATGTGTGTTTGTTTGTCTGACTGCGATGGCTAGCAAAATCTAGCCTGAAAATTTAGGTGTGGATAGTCCAAGGTCTGACCATGTGCACCTGAGTCTGAGAATTTTAATATTTTGATAATTATTTAAGATATTAATTAGAATATCATTAAATATCGCATCGAAAATGCCATCTTTTAAATCAAAATGGCTAAAGATAATTTCTGTTGTTTTGCAAGCGGAAATGAACGAATTCGAAATTATTTGACTAATTAGTGAATTTTAAGACAACTAATTACCAGAACTTTTTGAAATTTTCTGTGCATATGTAAAAAAAAAATTCTGTATCCGACTATGTGATTTTTGAAAAATTCTGCCGGTAAGTTTTCTTAATTTACGCAATAAACGGTCAAAAATTTGCCGGCGCCATTGAAAGAAATCCGGAAAGTTTCAGACAGGGATCTGCTTTCATTAAAAACTGAACTACAAAGAGATCTGTTTCTATGGCCGATCTCTGCATTTAGTTTGCGAAAATGAAAGGAAATAATTACCAATTTTTACTAATGAACAAAAACTTAGATAACTAATTAAGATGTAGATCTGAAATTGAGGATGGGAAGTGTTTTATCTGCCGGCTATTTTAGCGTAGCGTCTTCGTTTTGCTCTAATTACAGATATATATATATATATATATATATATATATATTTTTTTTTTAATGATCGCGTTAATGTAGGTGAAGGTGGTTTTCTTGAACATATTAATCGTTATATTTGTGGGTATGGGAAGGGAGGGGGTTAACGTCTTGCTCTAAAATTGTTATTATCTTGGGCCCAGACAACGCCGGGCGGGTTAGCTAGTATAGTCGAAAATTGTATATTTTGTTGTCTTTTTAGGAGAAGATTGAATGCAAAATAGTAAAACATAGAAAAAATTAATGCATTCATTATGCAGTTGCTTAATTACATATGATCTTCAAAAATTTTTACTACGTCTATCATGGTACAGAAAAATACACATTTACTTTATTTTGTAACATTTTAAAATATCACAGACACATATTACGCGGTTATTTACACAATACACATAGACTATATCATGTACATTGAGAAAATCCGTTAAATATTCAAACTTTTTAGATCATTAAATTTATGGTAAAATCATACTAATTTATTAGCATTCCTCACATTTTATTGTTGTCTTCTTTCGCGTCTACAGTATAATATTATGACTCTGAGTTCTTTTCAAAATTTATTGTAACAATAAAATTTAAACCTTTATCGGAAGCAGTGCCTCATCTGCTTTTTGAAATTTATTTCACCATGTTTCTGCATATGTTCAGGTATTCATGAATTTTTAAGTTTTTCAGATAAGAGTTTTGAAAATTTTGAGAGGAGAATATGCATTTGTTTTTTAAGCATCAGTTTTTTATTTTGTGAAATATGATCGGATAAGGTGAGAAGATATAAAAAATATATATACTTTTAGAAACATTTCGTATCCGATATGTCTGTTGAGGAGAAATTTCAAGATTGCAAAATGTGTTTAAATTTTTTATTGATGAACAGAAAAAATTCTGTTTCTTTCTGTTAGCTGAAATATGACTGTATAAAACATCTTACGTTTTTTGTTTTATGGTAAAAGTCATAGCATGAAACATCGTACTTTAGATTGTATGAAATATCTTACATTGTTATTTTTATCGAAGAAGGTTAGAGCTAAAAATTCACAGATTATCGATATATGTATATATTTCTGTTAATTTATCCATATATTCAACAAGAAAAAAGTGTTTGTGTTTTTGAATTCATCAAAAGGCATTTTACACATTTTCCAAATTCCTTCTCATAGCATGCAAAGCTATTAAAAACCTAATGTGGGTGATAAAATGTTCAGTGCAGTCAAAGTGTGATTTGTCCTGAAAAACAGAGCGAAGACTGTTTTTGGAGTTTATATGAAAAAAAATTTATGACATTACTTTTTTATTTCCCTTTTTAGAAGTTAACATACTGCAAATAAAATATATGAATGTGTATACAAAATCAGATTTCTCAATTAGAATTTAAATACATTAAAGTGCGTGTAAAAACTTTAAAAACAGCAAAACATTAAAAAAATTTTTGATAAATTTAAAATGAGATAATTAAATTGAAAATGTAATTTTTATTATATAGTTGAAATACAGCAAAAGACATCTGTAATATTTGTATTGCGAAAAGTTGATAATTTTGCAAACAAACGCTATTTTCTCCTGTATAAAGATTTTAATGGCACCAATATTTGTTTCGTATTAATATTATTGATTTATACGGTAAGAACTCTTGTGTATACTGATGTTTCTGACGTTTTCTATTAAGAGTTTTGTTGTTTTTAAGTTTGAGTTTGTTGCCAAACGCAAGTAAACTGACCGAATATGAAAAGGGTGTTGTTAAATATTTTGCTTTGTCAGGAAGGAGTTGTCGATGTATTGCAAAAAACATAGGAATCCGTCTAAAGTCCGTCTCCTAAAATTGTCTTGAACAATTTTTTAAGATTAAAAATTCAGTATGAAAAAACGCCATTTTGGCCCTTACCAAAAGAAAAAATGTTGATTCGAACCGGATATTTCTTCATAGAATAAGTTAAATATAAACCGCACAAAAATAAGTTAAATAAATAATTTAAAATCCTAAATAAAAATTCTGGTGTGAAATATTTTTATGAAACTTGTGTAAAATGTCCCGTCGTTCTAGAGTTAAAAGAAAAAAAAATATATATCATAAAATAAAATGATTAATTAATTGGCATGAATTCTTCTTAAAATTTAAAAAAATGAAAGTATAAAGGTAAATCTAGGCAAGTAAAAGTAAATATATAGAATAAAATAATACTGATAACATTTATTTTTAATTATTAAAAATTGGTGTGATAACTACTGCAATAATTATCAAATAACACAAAAACGATTAATTATATAATCTGCAAAATCAATAGAACGCTTATGAATGATATACATATAACTTCCTTTCATAGATCTCAATAAATCAATTTCGCGTGAAATGAATATAAATTACACATCGAATTACATGGATTATTCTGACTAATTGTTCTATGCATGCCTTTATTTGGATTAGATATGATTCTAAATTACTTGCTGTATTATGTATTAATACAGCAAGTAATATATCACTACATAATCATAATATATAATACATAATATATAATACATAATCATATAATGCATAAATCACTAAAATGTAATTCATAAAACAAATTTTAACCCTTTCGGCCCTGACGCCCTACTAATAGGACATATCTTTTATTGAGTATTATTTTGTCTTAAACATTATTTTTATTAATTCCAGCACCTACTAGTGATAGTATGAATCTCTACATTTCCTATTATGACTTCACTTATGTTTAGCATTTAGTAATAATAATAATAATAATAATTTTCATAATTATTAGCAAGCCGTTGGCATTTCTTAATTAAAACATACGTTTCACTCTTTAAATTAAAATTTGGGAATCCTTTTCCGAATTGGTAATTTGTGATAAAAGATAAAAAATATTACTACATTTTTATGCTTGTTTAATTTAGTTGTAATACGACATTTTCCAAACGTCTTCAAAAATTCTTCCTTATACTATTGTTATATGAAAAACAGGCAAAATAACTATATTTGTGAGGTTTTGGTAAATAACGCATTCGTTAACTTTCATTAAGCCCTAACTTCTGTGATTCCGATAGCTATTTTTAATTTTGTCAGCATAATAATAATTTTTTCCCAAAATTGAAAAAAAAAATCAGGCCCGAAGGGGTTAAAACGTTTTACATAAAAAAATGTTTTATATTGAAAACTTGAAAGCTGCACAAATTGTCAAAACATGTAATATTTTTAACTCTTCGTAGAATCCGTTTAATAGACTACATTGCAATCTTATTTTTTACACTTCTTCTTTAGATATAGTTTCTTAAATTTAAATATGCATAAATTATTTTAATGTATAAATTCCATAAGGTTTTTTTGTTAAAAATTCAATTTTAAAATTTCATAAAAAGAAAACAAACAGTTTACTTATGTAATCAAAAATTAAATTCTTCAAAAACTAATCAATACGAATAAACGCCTTACACAGAATATCTCAAAGAAAGTCAATAATAGGTTTGTTTCTATTTGGCATGGAAATAACTGCCAAATATTTCGCACGGATTTAAAGATTTTCTATGTGTCGTGAGCCAGTGGCGTAGCCAGGAAGGGGGTCCAAATGCTCTGCATACCAGTAATATTATAAAGTTTTATTCATCTTGATTATGGCAGAAAGTTTTACGATTAGTTAAGGTAAAGATAAATTTACAATATAAGTGGTATCTAGAGCATCTGGACCCCCACCCTGGCTACGTCACTGTCGTGAGCTGACTTTGCTTAGAGTCATTTTGTATTTGAATATTGATTTAAGAGCCTACATTAGTCATACGAAAAAACGCTCAAGCTAATGTTAAGTCTATGGGAAGGTTCTAGCGCGATTTCTAGCTCGCATTTTAATCTTTTTAAATGCTTTTTTATGAATAGGGTAGCTGAGGTCAATCTCCAACGTTGTTAGTTTTTACTCTTTCGATTTTGGTTCCAGTTATTTTATATAAGGGTACGTTCACTTTCAGAACCGGTTCCAACCGGTTCCAAAATAGAAAATACCTGCTTATATAAAAAATTGCAACAAAAATCGAAAAATTAAAAACTAACAACGTTGGAGATTGACCTCAGCTATCCTCTGCAACAAAGAGTATTTAAAAAGATTTAAATGCGAGCGTGAAATTGCGCTAGAATCTTCCCATAGACTTAACATTAGCTTGAGCGTTTCTTCCCGTGACTAGTGTAGGCTCTTAAGACTACAGTACAGCTATTGTTACAGCAAAGCTCTGGCTAAAGAAGAGACGTTTAGAGATCGAATGTAAAAATTCCACTTAGCACACCGCGACACAAATTGCTACAAATACTATTTAAATAACGGGAATTGTTTCTTACTTAAGAAAATAACTCATATTTTCAGCACCAGGGTCAGAAATGTCACTTCACGCAGATATTCGGCGGAAAATGAATGTAAAGATTTTCTATTTCTGTTGAGCTGATATTTCTTAGAGT
The DNA here is from genome assembly GCA_963931845.1 of Maratus michaelseni. Taxonomy (NCBI): domain Eukaryota; kingdom Metazoa; phylum Arthropoda; class Arachnida; order Araneae; family Salticidae; genus Maratus; species Maratus michaelseni. The sequence continues at coordinate 349,815,929 of OZ007590.1, forward strand.
CAAAGTGTATTAGAAAATTGACTTCAGACTACAGTATTAGCTATTGCTACAGTAAAGCTCTGGCTAAAGAAGAGAAGTTTACAGATAGAATGTAAAAATTGCACCTAACCACCCGCAACAAAAATTGCTGCAAATACTATTAAAAACTGTTATTACGTTTCTTACTTAAGGAAATAGCTCATATTTCCAGCACCAAGGGCAGAAATGTGACTAGACGCAGATTTTCTGTGGAAAATTTGTATAGGATTTAAAGAAAATCTAATTTCTATGCTTATGTTACTGGTATACGAGGGTGGGCTGATAAGTTCTCGGCCTGACATAGAGATGGAAAGAGTATGACCAAATGACAATAATGTTTGTAAAGAATGATCCTTTAGATGACATGCTGCCGAGTTTCATACGCATGAGTTTATTGGTTATTGCTTGGCGATAAGGTAAACTAAACAAGTTTTGACATTTCCTAAAAATCGGAAAAAATGAAGTTCGACCTGTCATAAAATTCTTTGTTAAAAAGGATTAACCCCCACGGGCATACAAGAGTTACATTCCACCTTAAAGATTTCTTGTCCTTCATATTCGTGTTTAAAAAATGGGCTGCTGAATTTAAATACGATAGAAAGTCAATTTATGATGATGAACGCTCAGGACGCACAAAATCCGATACGACCAACGAAATCGTCTCAAGAATTCACAATGTCGTATTGAATGATGGTCGATTGAGATAAGTATTAAATTGCTGAAATTCCAAACATCTCGACAGATCGTGTCCACTACAGTTTATACGATGTTTTGTGTATGAAAAAGCTTTCCGCTCGATACGTGCCGGGTTTGTTGTTGAACGTCGACCAAAAACGATAAAGAATGAACATTTCTCAAGTGTCTTCTGAAATGTATTGTGTTACAAGTTGAAAAATAAAATGAAATATTGTCAAAAATCTTGTCTTTTTCTTGTCAGGCCGAGAACATTTCGAAACATCCTTGTACAGGTCTGCACTAAAGAATTCGAACACGAGTGTTTCTTAACTATATTAAGTTGCGAGGGGACTATATTGAAAAATAATATAAAATTTTGTCAAAATCTTGTGTTATCACAGTCAGGCAGATAATTTAACAACCCACCCTCGTATTAATGTGACTGACTAACATTTTGTAAAATCATTAGTTCTTAAAATTTAAAACGATAATTTCGCCTTGGTTGCAAAATTCTGAAGTCTTTTAGTTCCTTCAAATCTATTCTTTGTGGTCTAAAAAGTACTTACAACAAATTTTATTGTATCTAGCGTAGTGACGGTTCTAGAATAAGGGCTATAAATTATTTTAAGAAACGATAAATATCATGGTATTAAAGTCGGATTAAATTGTACTTCTTTTTTTTCCAAAAAAAAAAAACACCTCACAGATTTAAAATTTCAAAAACGCTCTTTTTTTTAATGAAGACATTAGAAAACAAATCAGAGTTGTGTGAGATATTTCCTAGACTCTTATGATGAAATAAAATTATGATAATTTTCAGTTACAAAAATTGTTACTTCACTTTACCACACCTGACAAAGAGATTGCATTCTTACATACATTTAATTACGTATCCGAGGACGTTTAAAGGATCCCAATTAATTATGCATGACAATGACCCATTAAGAAATAGTTGGAGATGTCATACACATCCTCTTTTTTCAAAAGCAATTTTCAACACTGAATCTAATTTCTGAATTAAATTTGTAATTAGAAATTTGATAATTCTATGAAGTATAATTTCAATGCATACTGAGATGACTGAGAAATCTGATTTATACTCCTTAACAAACTATAGAATTAATACCACTCAAATAATTTAGAAAAAAGGCAAACATATTTTTTGCAAACGTTACTTGCATAATTTTAAATGTATAAAGCCTGTAACAAACAATGGACAAAGTATTGTCAAAATCAACAAAAAGTACAGTCAATCAACGTAATGAATTTTAATAGTAAACATAAATTATTTAATATGAAATTGAAAAAAATTACAAGCATCACACGTCGGAACATTTTTTCAGAATATGAGCAATCCCCATTTATTAACCTTTCTAGTACCGTTGGTGTCTTTATTGACACCATTATTTTTTGTTTTAACGATCTTCCTGTTTCAAACCCCCAAAAAATTATAAATTGAATTTAATCAATAAAATCAAATCGACATCTCGTAAGAAAAAGTTTTATTTAATACAATTAAATTTCTGGTTCAAATAATGCTAAAAAAAGAATGCTCATAAAAAATTAAAATCTCGTACTAGGAGGGCTAAATAAAGAGAGACCATCATGTACTTATACATCGCAAGTGCAGTTATATATATGATTTTATATGCCAAAATATCTTATGAAAAACAAAATTAATCAAATAATGCCAATTACTAAAAATATCATAGATCGAAAGAAAAACATAATTTTTTATGCAGTTATGATAATTTAACAAAAGCTGAAATTCTTTTCTGCCGTTATTCATTAATGGAATTCGGTAAAATTAAGGGGCCTAAAGCCACTGCTGTATCAGCCCATGCTTTTATCTGGACCTATGTAAAAAAATATTCTAATATGATGAGACAGAAATGAAGTTACCGAAATATAGAAGCGGGTCCGAAAAATCGAGACCGAAACTCCGGAATCAAAATTGAAAAATAGAAGCGTCTATCGAAATGTCATGGACCGATGTAACTGTTGCAGTAAATGAATGGTAATCAGAATTTACTAATGCAGTAAATTTAGATTACCATTCCTTTATAGGGTGGAAATACATGTATTTCCACGTAGTTATGTGTAACGTAGTTATGTGTAAACCAAACCTATTTATAAACTAAGCTAGTACTTTAAAAAAAGGTGAAAAAACACTTTTGAATTCGTAAAAATATTGTACAAAATGAAAATTATAAAAGTGCAACTTAATTATTTTGAATCTTAAGAAAGCATATAAATTGTATATTCTCTTCAAAATATCGCGTTTCGTTTTTCTTTAATTAAGATATGACGTTTATATATTTCAAATATTCTCGTAATAATTCTGAAAACATCAGGGCAGATTAGCTTAATCCTGAAAATTCTTAAAAATATTTATAGCTAAATACTTATTTTATAATCACTAGCAGAATGTAAACAAAAATTTGTACTACAAACATTTATTTGGACAAATGCCAATGAAGAGATTATTTATGATGAATGATTTTAAACTAAAAATAGAAAAATTCAACCTTTCCTTTGAAAGATGTAATCCTTTTATTTAGTATATCATTTCTTAGAATTAGTGACATCATAGCCATCGAAGTTTATTATTTGGTACTTTCACTAAATCTATTCACTTAAAATTTCTGCTTCGTTAGCTTACGTATTCTTCTTTTAAAAATAAGCTAATTTAACATGGAAGAAGTTTCACTATACAGAAGCTTTCTTAGATTTTTAAATTAGGTTAAATATGAAACATTGGCTAGAAACCAAGGAAAATGTAAAGCTTTGAATAAAACTTCATATACCTTTATTTATTTTTTAGAATTGTTTGCATAACAATTTCTTGCATGAAAATGCTTTTCATTTATTTAATGTAATATTTTTCGTGATAATATTATTCAAAATGTAAACTTACATAATTAAATCCTTATAAAATTAGGTTCCATGGCATAATTATCAAATTAAGATGCCGTAGATACACAAATAACATTATTAGTATTAATATGAATTACAGTCTATACAAGTACTATATAGCATACAATTAAAAAAAAATCTTTTGTAATCATCGTTGAATTTAGAGGATTGAACCCGGATAGCCAGGGGGGACACCCCCTGAGCTATCTTCCCAAAATATGTTCCATTTTATGCATATTAATGGTGTAGAAGTGTAATTTCTCCTCCGAAAACCATTTTCTCGGATCTCTAACACCCCTTCCCAAAGAAAAATGCTTGAATTCAAGATGGTTTGCAATAAGTGAATTTAAAAAAAAGGTGCAAATTTGTTGTATTTGTTCGTTTTAACATGAGAATTCTGGACGGCTGCATTTCAACATCATTGCGTAGTCAGAAGGGGGGAGGGGAGGTAATTATGGATTCAAGCTTTTTCTTACAGATAGTTTGGGCTTATTTAATCGTAGAATAAATCATATGTTTTAGAAAGCACTTAAAAACACAAATATACAGGTTGACATATATAGTTATTCTTAACTATTTCTGAACAGTTATTCTAAATTTAGGCGGTTTTTCAAAAATATTTTTCACTGAAACATTCTGAATATTCCTGAAACATTCATAGACTCATTTTTATACGTAACCACATGAAACTGCAAGACATGACTAGTAGAGTGATTTGGAACCGAATAGCTTTTTTTTTTATTTTCGCTAATTGCATTATATCTTGAGTTATAACACATTGCACTGTCATACCGTCCTTTCTTGAGCCGCCGAATACAGAAATTCGGTTCAAAACTCAAAATTTGGGATAAATTTACAGAAGAATGGAAAAGATTGTGATTTTTTGCTTAAGAATTATAGATGAATTCAGAAATATTTGAGAAAATAATCCATTTGCATTTGAGAACAGTTTGATGCTATAAAAAGTATTCGGAGAGAAAATAATTGCAAGAATATTTTTATTCATTACCCTTTTATATTCTCGCTCTAAAAGTTTATCTAAAAGTTTATCTAAAACATTAAATGCATTTTTTAAAAGATCGTATTTTTTCGAAGATTTTTTGTTCATATTATTTATATTTCCGCTAACTTTCCCCCTTTTTTCAAAATAGGTTTTATTTGAAACAACTTTTTGGTCTTACTTGAAAATTTTCTTGTGAATAAAGTAAATAATAAATAATCTAGTATCTCTAAAAAGGTAGAAATCTTTCAAATTTATATATTTTCTTTCAGTGTGTTGACTTTCTTTAAGATTATTTTCTTATATATTTTTTAAATGTATTTTTGAATAGGTTCACGTTCTATAAGTTGGCGAAACGAAATGTTTTACATCAATCTTTTACTTTTTATACGTTAAAAAAGTATGCATTTTTCTGCTTTTTTTTAATTATAAATTAGAACTAAGTGAAAAGTTAAAGTGAATTATAAAAAAAAAAAAAGAAAAGAAAATGTATATGAAAGTTTTATAAGTTTAATATTTTGCATTACGTACCAATAAACTGTTAAAAGTAATCAATGTTAGAAAAAAAGTTAAACTATATATTTTAATTGATAATAACAAACATGTTCATCATTAATTCTAAACGCAGTTGTAACGTTAAATGTCGGAACAGAGGCTATGGACTTCATAAAAAATTGCATGTATAATGTCACATAATTCCAATTTTTGCTCCATCGCGAAATATAAGAAAAACTTATAAGTAAAGTTTAGTTGAAATCAGTAATTTAAATGACCCATGCTTTAATATATTTTTACAATAATTTTTAGGCATTTGATTTTTTAATACATCGATACATTAGCTACAATGCACTTTTTTAAAGTTGCAGTAACATAAAGAAGCATTTTTAGTACCAGACAATTAATACTCAAAACTAAGTAGAAACTGACATGGTTAATCCAATTTGCGGTTTGTAGCCCAAACAATTTTTTTAATTGTAGTGCGATAATAAGAATTGTAGTACGATACAGGGTGTCCCAAAAAAATCTTTACAACTTCAAAAAATTATTAGTAAAAAATAATTGGCCTACAGAAACACGAGTTATAACAATAGATATAATAACTCAAAAAGTTTGTTTTCTACTGTCTTAGTAAAATTCAAAATGAGATCCTTTTATAGCACAAAGATTATCAAGACGATATTGCAATTCAATACACGAACGTTTTAGCCTGCTAACATCAACAGTAGAGATGGTGGCGTTTCCTCGTACTTCGTTTGATATTTTCTTTGCGTTTGTGTATCGCATTTTGTATCGATAAACCACTCAACACATTGAGCTTTCTGCACGGGATCCGCCATTTTGAATAACTGAATTCTATAATAATCGTTTACGTGTTGTGCAGCGCCATCTATGACCAGAAACATGCAGTACAAAAAAACTTTTTGAGATATTCTATCTATTGTTGTAACTAGTCTTGCAGTAGGCCTACTCATTTTTTTATATAAAATTTTGAAGTTATACGGATGTTTTTGTAACACCCTGTGTATTCGCCGCCTTGCTCGTAAACAAAGTGTTAAACGTTTCTATTAAAAAATCTCTTGCATATACCGAGTTATTGTTAAAAATAAAAGAATGCACGACATTTTAATGTTTAGTGAGCGATACATTTACGACACAAGAACTATAATAAAAATAAAACTTTTTTACAAAGAGAAACCTTTGTTTTCCTCTTGATTAATGCATTAGTCTCCTAAAAGAGAGCTATTTTCATTATCAACATAAAACAGCAAATTTGTTTTTTGTATTTGAGGAATTTTCTTTACATTATACAAAAAGGTAGTTTGTTCTCATAGGAAATGGTTTTGCCACCATAAAGAGAGATGACTACTTAATTCTTTAAAAATACAAAATTTGTCTAACAAGTATTTTAACTGAGAACACTTTCTATTTATTTCTGAGAAAGGTATATTTTGACAAATTTGGTTATGTAATGACTTTATTTATATTGATTGTTTGAATCTATCGAACTTTTCTCTTGTGTTTCGTCTCGCACGACATAAAAAGGGGATACGGTAATATACAAACTCAAATCATGATATAACACTCATAGCTGCCCTAAAAAATGGCATGGCATTGCAATATATAGTCTAAAATTGTATATATTGTTTTTTGTTTTATGAGAAAATTGAATGCAAAATAGCAAAACATATAAAAAATGTTTGCATACATTACGCAGTTGCTTTTTTACATATGATCTTCAAAAGTCTTTTACTACGTCTATCATGATACAGAAAATATATATTTACCTTATTTTTTTAACTATCTAAATATCACAGACTCATATTATGTGGTTATTTACGTAATACAGGGTTTGTACGCTTTTACCACAATTTCCTTAAAATAATTTTTCTATTTAATATTTAAATAGCACAAATTGTAGATGCATCGTTTAATTGCAGGATTTGTAATACTTTTTCTGAAGTTTAATAACGCGAAACATTCTATTAAAAATTGTGGTAAAAGCGTACTAACCCTGTAATACGCATAGACTACCATATATACTTTGCGAAAATCAGCTAAATGTTCAAACTTTTTAGATCATTAACTTCATGGTAAAATCATACTATTTTTTTAGCATTCCTCATATTTTATAGTTGTCTTCTTTCACATCTATTCTTACAAAACTCTTATAATATTATGACTCTCAGTTCTTTTCAAAAGTTATGATAAAAATAAAATTTAAAGAAAAATTTGAAGCAGAGATTCACCTGCTTTTTTTAATTTATTCCACCATGTTTCTGCATATGTTCAAGTATTCATGAATTTTTAAGTTTTCAGATAGGAGTTTTGAAGATTTTGAGAGGAGAACATACATTTGTTTTCTAAGCATGAGTTTTTTTATTTTGTGAAATATGAATGCATAAGGTGAGAAGATATATATATATATATACGTTTAGAATTTTTTTTTTATTTGTTATGTCTTTTGTGGGGAAATGTCAAGATTGCAAAATGTGTTTAAATATTTTATTGATGAACAAATACTGTTGATGAGAAAAAACTACTGTTTTTTCTGTTGGCTGAAATATGACAGCATGAAACATTCAAAGATTATCGATATATATATATATATATATATATATATATATATATACTTGTTACTATATATATATATTCATACATCCAACAAGAGAACAAAAAGGTTATGTATTTTTGAATTTATTAAAAGGCATATCATACCTCATCCAAATTCCCTCTTACAAAAATGCAAAGCGATTTAAACCCTAATGTGGGTGATAAAATGTTCAGTACAGTCTAAAGTGTAATTTGTCCTCTAAAACAGAGCAAATACTTTTTTTTGGACTTTGTATGAAATAATTTATGACACAAGTTTTTTATTTCCCTTTTTAGAAGTTAATATAATACAAATAAAAATATTTTAAATATGTACCCAAAATCACATTTGTCAATGACAATTTAAACACGTTACAGTGCGTATAAAAACTTTAAAAACAACAAAACATTAAAAAAAAAATTGATAAATTTAAAATGAGATAATTAAATGGGAAATGTAATTTTTATCATAAAGTTGAAATACTAATATAAAAGTCAGCAAAATCTAATTGTAATATTTGTATTGCCAAAGATGATAATTTTGCAAACAAACGCTATTTTTGCCTGCGTAAAAACTTTATTGGCACCATTATTTGTGGCGTATTATTATTATTGATTTTTACGGTAAGAACTCTTGTGTATACTGATGTTTCTGACGTTTTCTATTAAGCGTTTTGTTAATTTTATAATAATGCCAAAATCAAGTAAACTGACTAAATAGGAAAAAGGTGTTGTTGAATCTTTTGCTTTGTCTGGAAGGAGTTGTCGATATATTTTCTAAAAACATAGGAATCTGTCTAAAGTTCGCCTCCTAAAACTAACATGAACAAATTTTAAAGGTTAAAAAATGAGTATGAAAAAAACGCTGGAGGCAGACCAAAAGCCTTGTCACCCGGAGATGAAAGGAGAGTTTTAAAGTTAACATCAACTGGAAAATACTAAAGTAAAGAAATTTTACGAACGACTAGGTTCAAAGTGTGTAAAAATTAAATCTGGAATACAATTACTCGATTAGGAAATATCCAATACACAATAAAATTGTAGAAACTGTCTTTATTTATTAGACATAGAACCCACGTTTACACTTTGCAAGTCAAGTGATCACTTGGGACGACAAACGGCTGATGTCTATTTTCTTCGATGAAACAAAAAGGGAATTTAGATGGTCCTGATGCCTGGAAGTACTATTGGAATGATATGAGAATAGAGAAAGAAATTTTCTCAAAATGTCATTAGGTGGCGGATCCATTATTATATAGGGATATTTTTCGTTTAACAACATGCAGTCACTTGAATTTCTTTCAGGAAAAGGCATATCTAAAAACTCTTTCACACTATTTTGCACATTTTGCAACACTCCTGGCAGCGGTAAAGTGGATTTATCAGCAAGTTATCCACACAAGCTTAGGACAAAACTCTGCTTCAAGAAGAAAAATATTGAAGTTTTGCAATGACTACCCAGAAGTCCTGATCTAAACTCTATCGAGAACTTGTGAAGAATCTAGCAAAACGAGTTTAGAAAAACGGAAAGAATTTTTCCTCACCTTTAGAACTCAGATGTACGACTGGAGGTGAATGGTACAACATTAGTCCCAAACTGTGCAAAAAATTAGTAATGTCGATGAAAGGTAGATTATTTGCGGTCATTAAAAGCACTGTTGTGTGTGCAACATATTAAGTATTCTTTCTTCATTATTCTATTGTTTTTATTTTGCTGTCTTTAAACGTTTTACACAGGCAGACATAGTTTTTTTGTATAATTATTTTATTTTTGTAATAAAATACTTTTCATATATTTTTTATTTTTTTTATTAGCCTTTCAACATTATGATACACATTATTACAGTAAAGTATTTTTCCTCTAATTTCAAACTTTTCAAAAAAGTAAATTTTTTTGCTATCTCTAAAGTTTTTACACGTGTTGTATTTACAGACTACTACAACGATATTTTATCAGAGCGTAGGTTGCTAAGAAAATTAATTTTGTTAACAGCCCGCTAAAAAATCTTTTGCTTCACAATAAAATGGGCAAATATAAATTACTAATGTAAAAAAAGTGTCTCTAAACTGTAGTATATGATTTCCATGTGAAAGCAGAGCGAGAAGTAATTCCCGAAGAATTATTTTTGGAAGGGTTAGTATTAATATATTTTTTAAAACCACAGTAGTCATTTGTATGATTTTTTTTCGTATTTGGATTTCCAAATAGGAGCGAGTCAATCTTAATTCTGACAAATCAGCATTTTAAATCATAACGTGTTTTCTAAAATACGCAAAATAAATATAAATATTCTGGAAAATTACAAATTAAAAATAGCAGTAAGAAGGAACTTGGAATAATAATTCAACAAAATCCAACTTCTCGATCAATATGAAAATATATATGATATTATAATAGTCAATATAATTTTAAGATTTACAAGAAATAATTTTTATAATTATTCTAACAGCGTTGTTACACTGTTACAATTTTGCAACAAACTGTCCAGTCATTCGACCATTTTTATAGAAAAAGGTTACATAACATAATTTAACTGTTTTCTGACCATATTATTGTCCATATTATGGTCAGAAAAGAGTTGAATTACGGTTATGTAACCGTTTCTATAAAAACGGTCAAATGACTGGACAGTTTGCTGCAAATTTTTAACAATGTAGTGTAACGTTATTTTAAATAGATTAGAAATAATGATCGGAAACTGGACGTGTTGTCTTTGTATTGTACCAGACTTTTCAATTAAAAAAAAAAAAAAAAAAAAAAAAAAAAAAAAAAAAAAAAAAAACTAATTTTATTCTACATTAAGAAAGGATTTATATAAATATAATAAATTTCTTAATTAATATTATTTATAATGGGATTCAAAGGAAAATTAAGAAAATTAAATGTTAAGAAAGAATTACAGACATACAGGATTTCTGTGACGTCATTTTCGAAGGTGCGTTTTTTGACACCAGTATTTCGGCTTTTAAAGATATGATATCAAACATCAGAGCTAGTAGAATAAAAATGAAAAAAAATGGAAAGAATGAAAATTTTGACATAAAAAAATCTGTTTTATGAATCAAAATACACTTATTAATAAAAAAAAATTATACCTTTTTTCACCTGTTGAACAACTTTACGATCTTTGAGAAAAAATATTAAATCGAATTTCAATTACTCTCTGCCCAAAATAAAAAAAAAATCCTTTTAATTTTCATAAAAAAATAACATTAATAAAGTTATAATAATTCCCATTATTCTCTCTTTCTTTTAATAACGGTATAATAAGCGAATTGTCACCGATACTGGGTAACGGTACTCACAATTTAGTACCACTAATTCCAAAATTGCCTTATTTAATCACAAAATTTTAATGCATTTCTGACATAAGAGGAACATTAATATATTTAAACAGTTTTACTCAAAAAAGACAAAAAAAAAAAAAAAAAAAAAAAAAAAAAAGAAAAAGACCGTACGTATCCGGATTTCATTATTTTTTAAAAATAATTATTATCTCAGAAGTTAATTTAAACTTCTAAATTTAAAGCGATATTATAACGTATAAGATTTGTCAAAATACACCGGCAAGGGTTTTCCCAAATTAGATACTCCAAGGTTTAGAAAAAATAGATCGTTAAATCAAAATAAACATTTCATAAAAAATGAGCAATTAATTAACATAAATTCTTATTAAAAATTAAAAAAAAAGTATATAAAGATAATCAAGGCAAGCTAAGGTAAAGATATAGAATAAAACAATTTTGATAAATTTATTTTTTATAGTTAAAAATTAGTGTAATTATAATTATTATCGATAGACAAATACACTTAACTATAGAATCCTCAAATTATAAAAATATACAATTTCAACAATGCTAAAATTACTCTTACATAAATGAACTTATCAATAGAATGCTCATGAATGATAGATATATAACTTCATTGCAGATAATTCAATAAATCAATTTTATGCGCAATGAATATAAATTCCATATCGAATTACGTGGATTATTCAGAATAAATTAATTGTTCCATGGATGCCTTTATTTGGATTAGTTATTATTCTACCTTATAAGCTTTTTGACGTATTGATAACAGTTAATTAAAATTTGATTCTTAATTCCAATTTTAAAAGGCTTTATATATAAAAAAATCCTTTATATTTCAAATTTGAAAGATGCATCAGTTATCAAAACATTTAACGTGTTTCTCTCTAAGTGAAATCCATTTAATAAACTACATTGCATTTTTATTTTGTATTTTTCTTGTATATATTTAGTTTCTCAGAATTAAATATCCATGAAATATTTTAATGTATTATATCTTGTTTCAGAGGATTCCGTTTTAAAACTGCAGAAAAGGAAAACAAACAAATGTCTTATGTAAACACAAATTAAATTAATCGAGGGGCCTCCGTGGCCGAGTGGTTAAGGCACCACTCCGCTAATCGCTTCATAACGTAGGAAGCAAGGCCGGCGGTGTTCGACTCCCGCCAGCTCCATTGCACACAGTTTGTGGAGCTCCCGGATGTAACTCTTGGTGTTGTAAAATTTCCTTGTACTTTCTCGTCAAGATTTATGTAATTGTTGAAGTCGTGTATATGTTTCTGTGATTAAAAAAATAAATGTATATGGATCATTCGAGACGACAGCCTTGTAGCTATAGGTCTCAAAGCCCACCTCCCTTCAAAGTTCAAAGTAAATTAATCGAAATTCTAACAAATAGCAATGAACGCCTTAAGAGCCTACACTAGTCACGCGAAGAAACGCTCAAGCTAATGTTAAGTCTATGGGAAGGTTCTTGCGCGATTTCTCGCTCGCATTTTAATATTTTTAAATGACTTTTTTTGCATAGGATAGCTGAGGTCGATCTCTAACGTTGTTAGTTTTTACTTTTTTGATTTTGGTTACAGTTTTTTATAAGCGGACATTTTAAATTTTGGAACCGGTTCTGAAAGTGTAAGTACCCTTATATAAAAAAAAACTGGAACCAAAATCGAAAAAGTAAAAACTAACAACGTTAGTTTACAAAACTAACAACGCACGTTAACAACGTGCAAACTATTTTAATATGACGGGGCAGAAATGACGGGACAGAAATAGCAGCGGTGCTAAAACGCCGAAACCGAAATGGCGGGAACTAAACTCCGGGACCGAAATGGTCGGATCGAAACACCTAAATTGAAATGTCATTGACTGATATTACTACTTGCAAGATAGAGAAAATTTAGATTACCATTCTTTTATCTGGTGGAAATACAGTTATTAAACGTAGTTATTGGTAAACCAAACTTATTAATAAAATAAACTACTACTTAAAATAGTACTTAAAACAGTACGTAAAAATAGTGTAGAAATAGTAAAGAAAATGCATAAAAAATAAAAATTATAAAAGGCAATCCAATTTTTTATACCATATGAAAATATGTAAACTGCCTGTTTTTTACAAAAATATCGCGTTAAATGTTTCTTCAATTAAAATATGACGTTTATATTCCAAATATTCTTGTAATAAAGTTCTGGAAACGTCTGGGTAGATTAGCTTACTTCTGAAACATGCTTAAAAATATTTAAATCTAAACACTTAATTCCTAAATGTAAATAAATATTTGTACAATCATTTATTTGGACAAATGCCAATGAAGAGATTATTTATGATGAATGATTTTAAACTAATAATAGAAAAATGTAACTTTTTCTTTGAAAGATGTAATCCTTTTATTTAGTATATCATTACTTAGAATTAGTGACATCATACCCACCGAAGTTCATTATCTGGTACTTTCACTAAATCTATTCATTTAAAATTTCTGCTTCGTTAGCTTTCGTATTCTTCTTTTAAAAAACAAACTAATTTAACATGGAAGATGATTCTCTATAAGAGAAGTTTTCTAAGATTTTTAAATTAGGTTAAATAGCAAACATTGGCTGGAAACCAAGGGAAATGTAAAAAGGGATGAATTAATATCTTCAATTAATGCACAAAATGTCATATAGAGAAAATATTTTTCCTTTTCTAGAACTGTTTGCATAACAATTTTTCGCATGAAAACGCGTTTCATTTATTCAATGTATTACTTTTTCTGATAATATTATTGCAAATGTGCAATACACAATTAAATCATTATGAATTTAAGTTAATATTATCCAAGTAACATGCCGCTTATACTTAAAATGACATTATTACTAATCTACCCTATTAAAATTCGTGCGCGTATCTATCTATGCAACCTCAAAAACTGGGAAACCACAGGGCGCAGACCTACGAAATTTGGCACACGGGTTACTGGTAGGGGGCGCATGAACGATTGGGGCAAAAAATTCGAAATTTTTAAATAGATATTTTTAATTTGATGCTTTTGACGAATTTTTACCTTTATTTTAATGTTCAACCCGTATTCGCGCGAGTTCTAACCAGATCTAAATGTTTATTGCAATGTGAGATATACATATTACGTACGCCACGCTGCAATACTTAGAAGCTGTAGTGGGTATTATGATAATTCGTTTACCTCGCATGCAAATAATTAAAGATTATTTAATTGCGCTTAGTTATTACCTTTTTTAAAAAAATAAAGAAAAACATTTTATCACAAACAATAACAAAACATTTTATTCTATTTATTCCCTTATTTCAAATATATTGTTTTATTGTCAGATCCCATATCAACATGATAAATTAAATGTCATTGAAAAAAATGCACAGTAGTAGAAAATATTTTTCGACATATTACATAGATACATTTGGTTGTACTGATTTTTTTTTTTTTTAATTTGGTTTTACAATTAAATTCTTGAACTGCCGTGCGTAGAACGAGGTAAACCGCAAGTTTTTTTTTTTAAATATCTGGCATTTTCATAAGTTTGACAGGTGGAAACTTTATTATCGCTTGCTTCTACGAGTTTTGTAGATTTTTTGCGATATGATGCATGGTGCGTCTGCTGGTTTATGAAGAGAACTGCACTGTATTGGAAAAAATAGTTTTTTTTACATCTTGCTCTGTACTTAGAAAAGAAGTTTAACATCTTGTGCTGTGTTGAAATAGGAGTTTTTTTTAACACTCTCCCTTCATAAAAAATATTTGGAACCTTTCTGAAAAAAAAAGCACTAAGAAAAAAAATCATTATTTTCGCATAGTTTGAGTCATTTTTATTTTATTATGCATCATTTTTCAATATAAGACAAAATTTACGAAACTATTGCCAAAGGCCAATTTCTAGATCGAATAAATGATATATCCTTAATAAATGCTAGTAAAATACTTATCTACTCACTCAAATAAATTAATCAAAAAAGAAAGAAAAAATGACCGGCAGTATTGTTGCCGGGAACTCACCCTCCCCCCAAACTTGCTTCCACGAAGTTTACG
The DNA here is from genome assembly GCA_963931845.1 of Maratus michaelseni. NCBI lineage: Eukaryota > Metazoa > Arthropoda > Arachnida > Araneae > Salticidae > Maratus > Maratus michaelseni. The sequence goes on from OZ007590.1 coordinate 349,830,980, forward strand.
TGCTTTGATTAGGTTGGAAGATTTCCTTTCTCTAGATGATATTCCATAAATTCGGTTCAAACGATCAAATCTGACAGAATTTTCTACCGCTACCAAACAATGAAAAAAAGATTGAGATTTTGTAGTTTCTGAATCATAAACACAATCAATTTTAAGTGTTTAAGAATATATATGAATTCAGAAATGTATGATAAAATGGTCAATTTCAATTTGAGGACTGTTTTATGCTGTAAAAAGTATGAGTAAATAATTTTAAAACAATTTTATTTATTATCCCTTTATAATCTCCTTCAAAAAGTTTACAGAAACATTATGTATATTTTTTAAAGGATCTTTTATATTTCAGGAAATTCATGCTCATCTTTTTTTATTTTTCCTTTATCTTTTCCTCTCTTTTTTCGAAATAGATTTTATTTGAAACAACTTTTTGGTCCTACTTGAAAATTTTCTTGCAAATCAAGTAAATCATAAATAATCTAGCATCTCCAGAAAGGTAGAAATCTTTCAAATTTATATATTTTCTTTCAGTGTGTTGACTTTCTTTAAGATTTTTTTCCTTATATATTTTTGAAATGTATTTTTGAATCGGTACACGTCCTTTAAGTTGCCGGAACGAAATGTTTTACATCAGTATTTTACTGTTGAAACGGAAAAAAATGGATCTTGATTTTTTTTTTTTGCTTTTTTATTATAAATCCGAAATAAGTGAAAAGTTGAGGTAAATGTTTTTTTCAAAATTATTGACAATATGAATGAAAGTTGTATAAGTTTAATTGTTTACTTTACATATATTACTTACACATCATACGTAGTATAGGGTAACTCTTGTAATCGTTTTGAAAATCGAAAAAAAAAAAAAAAACACATTTTTAACGAATTTACACGTTTTAGACACTGGATATTCCGAAAAACATGTTCTTAGAAATAAAAAATTGCCGTCCGTCTGTCTGTATATCTGTCTGTGTGTCCGTGTGTGTGTCTGTAAACGCTCTATCTCCCGAACAAATTGATATAGAGACTTGAAATTTGGTATATACTTAGTATGTAATAATGGGAAAAAGTTTATTGAATTTCAGTAACCTCGATTATTCGGAACTATTTTTTTCGGATTTTCGAAATATTCGTTCTGATAAAAGGTAGATAAAATTTTTCGAAATTATTTGTTTTAAGGGGTTAATATAAAAGACAATAAAAAAACACAAATTTTGCATAAAGAATGAGGGCGATCGGATAATTAGTTACCGAGATATGTGTAATTATATTTTCCGCAATCTTCGATTTTTTATGACCCTGTATTTCATTGATATTTCAATTCTAAGATATATTTTAATTGGAAATAAGACGCTTAATCCGACGCAGTAAACCGTTAGTGAATATGATTATCAATTTTGGAGTTATAAGGATGTTTCTTTTACACAATTCTGTAATAGAGCATTTAAAGTTTATGACGTCATCAAGCCACGATTTTATTCGAATTGCAATGCATTTTATAAATAGTTTACACATGTTTTATTTTCATACTTCATATTATACATATCCATGATGGGTACGTATGACGGTGGCCCCCAATGACAAGATTTTTTTTTCAAAGGACAAACATGTTTAACGTTAACGCTAAACGCAGAAATAACAATAAATATCGAAACAGGCGTTATTGACTTCGAATTTTTTGCATATATTATCTCTTCTAAATATCGCACAATTCCAATTTTTACTCCACCGAACAGTATAACAAATGCGCTTATAATTAAATTTTACTTCAAAAGAGTAACTTAAATAACCTGTATTTAAATACTTTTTTAGAATACGTTTCAAGCATGAATTTTTTAATATATCAACACATAATCTACAATAGACATTTTTTCGGTGAAGTAACATAGAGAAATATTCCCACTACCATAAAACAAATACTTAAAAGTAAGAGAATACTGACAATGGTTAACCCAATTTGCGATTTATTGTCCACACTTGTCGTGTGCGCCTTTTTTTTTAGTTTTAATTGAAACAAATTATATTCAAAGCTAACTACTTTTAACTACATTTAAAACTTTAAAGTCAATTTTTTTTTTACTTAAAATGTAATTTCTCTGATCTCAGCGATTATCTTTAAGATTCTGTTCTTGTATAAAAAGTTTAAACAAAGATTTTAATCTCTTTGATTTTACCTCTATATCAACACATTAACGTACGACTACATTTATAGTTACTAAAGAATAAAACTTGAATTTTTCACTTTATGAATTTGTTATGTAAAATTATAATATTTCGCTTCTGAAAAATATGGTTACTTTTTGAAATGGACGTAGCAAATTCAGATCTTAAAAATGAACTTCAATAAAAAAATATGACCACAGAACCCAAAACTCAATCTTATGAAATCGTGTATCTGTAGCAAAGAAGCCAACAATCACGTATGCGGTCTTTATGATGCTGCATACCGAGCCTGGATTTATCTGAAAAGACGACGTGAGACGCCATTCCTGCTACATATACAGCATCCTGATTCCAGCATCCATGTTTGCCGGCATCGTGGAAACGCACATTGCCAGCTTGCATTTGACATCGTCATACTATCATATCACCTGGAGTGACGGTATGAGGATGAGGTGCCATTGGATACACTTCTCGATAACCTCTTGTACGCATTGGCGACAATTTAAACAGCAGCCATTACATTTCTTATGTGTTACGGCCCGTGGTTCTGCCCTATCTTTGATGCCTCCGCATCTCTACGTTTTAGCAGGACAGTGAACGACTGCATGTTGGTCGTACTATTCTGACCTTCCTTGATGAATGTGTATGATGTTGTGTGTGAATGTGTATGGACTGATGTACCCGTACATTACATCCAATCTCTGTTCGGCTCCATGCCTAGGCAGATAAAGGCTGTTATTTCGACCAGGGGTGGCCACTCTGGGTAGTGTTTTCTCAGGATCTATACATCCAAAATTTTCTGAAAATGTAATAATTTGTTCTTCACATTATAATGAATTTGCCCAATAAATATCATTCTGTTATTTGCATTCCTTCCTGGTGTTGAAATTGTAATGGCCAGCAGTGTTTACTAAATTTCTAAATGTCACAGACACATACTAGATAGTTGCTTACCTAATACACATAGACAATCATTTGCTTTGTAAACATTAGTAAAATATTCAAAATTTTTATACCATTAACTTTATGGTAACAACATACTTATTCGCATTTCCTATATGTTATCGATGTTTTCTTTCGCGTCTATTCTTACAAAACTGTGTTATTATGACTCTGAGTTCTTTTCAAAATTTATGATAACAATAAAATTTAAACCTCTATGGGAAATGGAGCTTCACCGGCTTTTTGAAATTTATTTCACCGTGTTTCAACAAATTTTGAGGTATTAATGAATTTTTATATATTCAGATACGAGTATCGAAGATTCTTATAGGAGAAACATACATTTGTTTTCTAAGCATCAGTCTTTTTTTTATTTTGTGATATATGATCGCATAATGTAAGAAGATATAAAAAATATATGTACTTTTAGAAACATCTCTTATCTAGATATGTCTTTTGAAGAGAAATTTCAAGATTGCAAAATGTTTTAAAATATTTTATTGATGTTTTTTTTTCATGGCTGAATTCAGATTGCATGAAAATTGTTACATTGATCTTTTTATTGAAGAATCTCATAGCTAAAAATTCAAAGGTTATCGATATATATATATTTCTGCTACTTTATCGGCTTATGCTATGCATATTATACATATACGGTTTACATATAATACCTTATACCAACAAAAGGAAAAATAGTTGAAGTATCTATAAATTCATCAAAAGGATTTTCATACCTTTTCCAAAATCCCTCGCATAGATAGAGTTATATAAATCCTATGTTTGGCCGCTGTCAATGTTGGTGTTAAAGTGTTCGATATAGTGTATTTTATCTTTATAAACAGGGCGAAGATATTTTAGAACATCACACGGTTTTTTAGGAGACGGTAGCTGGCTCAGCTCTTATATGAATAAATTTATGACACAGATTATTTTATTTTAGTTTCCAATACAAATTTTGTATATTTTAAACACATTAAATATTTTAAGGTCTTTAAAAATGTTTTTGAACCTTTTTGGTAATATATACTGTGTCTAAATATAACTTAATTGTACTTTAATATACTTTTTGCCCGATCTTGCTAGTTATTTTTATTCGTGTTCTACAAGAAAGTGTGTATTTCTTTTCAGCCTACCCTCGTATATATATATATATATATATATATATATATATATATATATATATATATATATATTGTAATATTCTAAATATCACAGACGCATATTATATAGTTATTTACATAATACACATAGAAAATCATTTGCATTTTAAACATCAGTTATGTATTCAAAGTTTTGTTTCTGAGTGAGTCTAGTGTTGAGTATAGTGTTGAGTCTTTCAGACTCATAGACACTAAATTTAGTTATCTCATTTCATAAAGAATTGCTAATTTCCTAATATGTTTCTTAAAGTTCTTATTACACTGTATAATTTGCTATTATGTTTAAAACCAAGTTTCGTTATTTTTCCTATTGAAATACCTTTCGGAATTTATTGATGAAGGTACATTACTGAGAAAAAAATATCTTTGAAATTTGATTAACTGTACGTTTAACATGTACACTAAAAATATATTAAATGGGTACACTGCATCATATATCTCTATTACAATTTAAATTCAATTTCTACAGACCACTAAAGCGTTATTTTATCAAGACGATTGTAATAAAATTAATTTCTCTCTGCTACACTGCTGAAAACAAATTGCTACTCAACATAATAAAATGTACAAACATATAAATTACAGGAAAAATAAATTGTCTCTGAATCGTAGTATATGATTTCCATAAGTGAAAGCGATCATTATCAAGAACAACAGGAAATTTGTATCATGTGTAGTGAAGGTTCCTTGTATGATGAGTACATAAAAATATCATAAAAATAATTTGTATCATAAAAATAAATGCTTCTATGAATTTTGTAATGGAAGAAAATTTTCTCTCTTTTGTTTAGTAAGATTTATTTTGGAATTTACAGAATAGATATATGTTTTTAATTTACAATCATGAAGTAATTCCTCATTTTCTTTATCATAATCACTTGATAACGTTATAAAATTCTTAAAATTAGCTGGATCAGCTCCAAGAAAATAAATAATGCAGTTAAATAAAATAATTAAATGAAAAAAAAATAATAATAATAATAAAAATAATAAAAATAATAATAATAATAATAAACAATAAGAAGAAACGTCATCAGAAAACTAGAAATTCTATTCTAAACAGTTCCATTCACATTTAAATAGTTAAATTGACAATTAAATTGACAGTTAAATTGACAATTAAATTGACAATTAAATTGACAATTACATTGACAAAAATATTAAATTTTGAATGGTTAATACTAAACATTTTTATGTTATTTTATAGAACCTTTCTTTCTCTAAAGAAGAACACTGGAAGAAAATTTATGTACCTTCACATCATGTGCGTTTTTGGTAGTGGAAAATACATTGTGTACATTCTAAAAACGACATTTTCAAAACTGAGCAAAAAATACACAAGTCTGAGTATGTCGCATAGTCAAAATGGCTCCGAATCAAAATTACTCAAGTTTGATACATGTATATACTCATTTCTGAAAACATACACGTACTTAAGAAGCATCCTGTGCTCATATTTGTGTATGTCCATGTTTCAAAAATGAGTATGAACTGACTTTTATGTGCTCATTTTTGAGTATTTCCATGTTTGAAAAATGAGTATGAACTGATTGCTATGCGATCAATTTTCAGTATTTCCATGTTTCAAAAAATGAGTTTGAACTGATTCTAATCCTTTTTGAGTATGTCCATGTTTCAAAAATGAGTATGAACTGACCTCTATGTGCTCAGTTTTGAGTATGTCTATGTTTCAATATTCTGAGTATTTCTGGTACTTCATAATTGAAAGCATTGGATCGTCATATTTGAAACAAAAAGTTTCATAACAAAATGAAAACATCGATTTACTCAAATTGAAAGAGTCATTTTTCTCAGTGTATTAGGGTAAATTTCATATTTTTAAAAATATATTTTCACTGCTTGGACACTGTACAATTCTTCAAATATTCCATTGAATTTTATTCACTTACTGTCTATCAATTATTTCTTCGTATTGCAATACTAATTCTAAACTCCATTAACTTTTAAGACATTAAGTACCGTAGAACTAATAGGCTCCTCCTTTGAATAAAATTCTCTGCAAGGCACAACGGTTGCAGATCCCGGAGCTAAACTTATGCAACATTTCATGAACAAGTTGTTTTATAGAAAAACATCTTAAAATTGTCTCAATTATAATTAACTTAATAGCATCTATCTCTCTTTTAGCATTTTAAGAAGATGTAAAAAAATACAAAAATGATAAATTAGAAAATGATAAATATTAGCTTATATATTTGTTAAAATAAAACTATTCATTACAATGCAAAAGTAACTTGAATAGTTAAGGTAACATAGAAATATCTACATTGAAAAAATTTTGGTGGTCCATGGAAAATATTTCTACAAAAGTGTTTTATATTTTGTAAAACACCTAAGTGAATATGACACACTAAAATATCTTTATGTTTATATCTGCTACAAGGTAAGATATATAAAGATATGTATAGCTGTTTTCAACTACGTGGCTGCAAAACATACACAATATTTATAATATTATCTATAGAATTATACATTTTGAACTCATGTACACAAATAACAAGTTTTGGTTTTGATTTAAGGGTGTATTCAAATCCAAACTGCTTATTTTGAGACACATTTGTAAATTCATTTTTGCTCTAAATCGCATCCAATTGGCAGGTTCTCTTATTCAGAAACTTTATAATGTCCGTATTGTCTCGATTTTTTGATAAAAGCAGAATATATTTTTAAAAAGGCTGTCAAAGTGGACATTTTGAACCGAATTTAACGAAGCGATAGAGATGGAAACAAAATAAAATATCGTACTGTGAAAATAATTGTTTGTAAATCAATTTCTAATTAATTGAACGAAAAATAAAAACATGAAGCCCTTATAAATGTCTTCATAAATCAAGTTTCAAGTTTTTATTTTAAAAAATGAGTTTTGGAATGTGTCTCAAAATTTTGAGTTGTTGAGCGTGGATTTTTTTTTTTTTTGAATACCGCCTTAAGAACATTGTCAAATTTTTATATATTTTAAAAAAATATATATATTTGCAAATCTCAAATTGTGATCAAAACTTTTAAAGATATTTCAGATAAATAGTACATTCATATTTTTCATAATAGAAATGCTATTTCTAAATGAAATTCTGTTTAAGTTTATTATATTTGTGTGATTATTTTCATATATTTCATATTTTTTTCTTTTTGCCTATTTCATAAGAGAATTAGTTTTGATGTAAAATTCTTCAAAAAAAGCTTTATTATGATAAGCAAAAATATGTTTTATACTTTAAAATTATCATAGTTATTTTTTGTAAACATACATTGTGGATACTAATACCTACGCATATTTGTTGGATGTGCGCACAGCATAGCAGAATGCATGAGTTTTTAAATAAATATATAGTTGTGCATGCAATAATGTAGCTATAGGACTCCGATTCGTACGCTATAGTAAAAAGTTTTATTTCCACCATATGTGCATTAAATAATTCAGCCTTAATAATTTTGAATCCCATTTCTTGGAACCGGCATTTTAAAAAGTTAAATAAACGTTTTTTATTGAAATACAGAACTGCAGGTAAGCATTTAAAAGTATTTTATAAAAAATATCTTTCTGCCAGTTAATATACACATATTGACAAGCTTTCTTTTTGATGAAATAATTTCATTTCGAAAAATCTGAATAAAATATTCAAAGAACCAATGTTCTCACGAAATCATCTAGACACGCTGGTAAATAATGACATTAGTATGTTTACTTAAGATTCTGACTGCACGGGAAAACAAATTGGCGTATTCAGTACCCAAACATATAATTCGTGAAAGAACCTGAAAAGAAAAAAATATATATATTTGTAAAGGTATCACCATATTAAGATTTCCAGTCAATTTATTTTATATATCATCATTGCATTTTCCAACTGATATACATTTTATTGCTTTTTCGAAGCATGATTTTACATCAAAGACAATTTTCAAAAAATATTTCACTCGCGTATACAAATAAAGTTGTATGTGTTTTTTTTCGATGTTTTTTTCGATCATTTTTTAGTTTTCTTTTTCTTTTTTGTCATCTAGAAATATTTTCGTGTGTAGTGATATCTATGATTTTAATGGTAAATAAATTATTTATAAATTGGTTAATGTTTAGGCAAAACATTTTTGTAATGATTTTTATTTTCTCTGTTATTTAAATTTAAATAAAAAAACTTACATGGCGTAGGTTCAGAATAAGATTTAAATATCGTCTGCATCTTTAAAAATATTCTTTAATTGAAAATGCCACTGAAAAATAAACAATGGATCGAAGTCTATGCATTTGCGTATTAGAGAAATACTTTTAATCGGATTATTATAAAAGGGACGAAAAGCATGGTTTTAATATTTCTACGCGTACAATAAGTGACTAATTAATAAACAATTCCTCCCAGCATATACCAGCTTTCATATCCTTTGCTTTTAAAACTTTAGCTCATTTTAATCGAACACTAGAAATTAAAATGCGTGAACCCGATTATATAACATACAATCCCAGTTTTCGTTAATACTGGATATGAAGAAAAATTTCCCCAAATAAGTCAGCTATATCCAAGTTCACTTTATTAAATGCGAATTATATTTTGTCGACAAATGTGCAGATATTGCATCGGATATGGCCAAGGTTATCGAAATTTTCACGCTGACGGATATGACTATTTAACTTTAAATGTACGAGAGTAACAACAATGGTTACAAATTGGTTAATAAATAAGTGAGCAATCGCATGACAAAATTCAGATTGTTTCAAAATGTCAGCGATCCTACAATTTCAAGCTGCTGTATATCACTAAATTTTTAAGATAAAGGCGAAACGTCATGTATGACTTCGCTACACTGTTCAGTGCTGACTCGACTCATCCAAATTTCAATTAGCGACCGGCCAACTAAGGAAATGCAACTTAGGCAACAAGATACACTGAAGCCACGTCGTCCTAGAGGCTTATCAAACAGATTTTCGCCATGCGGAGATCAGGCGTATCCTCGCCCCATTGCCAGGCATGAACCCGTTAAGCTAGGCAAAAGCCCTACAGCTAAGGGCCTGGTCAGTGGTCTAAAAATGATCTTTGTACCAAACTCAAACACTTAAGAGAAAATCCTTTTTTTAAATTCTAACTTGTTTTTCACATCCTTTTAAATTAAAAAAATTCAAACAATATTATGTGGGCACCACTTTAATACAAGATGGCGGATGCAGTTGGCAAATGCACTCGGCCGAGATCTTGGTATGTCCTGTACACATGCTTAGTCACATTCAACTCGGGTCAAAAATCCGTGAGTTACAGCGTAAAATTCAGATTGTTTCAAAATGTCAACCAACCTAGAATTTCAAACTGCTGTATCTCAGTCATTTTTTATGATAATACCAAAATAATAAATGCTCCGAAAACCGTCTATCAAGATCTAACACTTAATGGAAACAAGTTTGTACAGTTATAATTTTTTCCGCCTTTTTTAATTTAAAAAGAATAATAATTTAATTGGCCGCCATTTTGAAAAAAAAAAACTGGCGGATGAAGTTGACCAACAAACTTGGTAGAGATCTTGGTATGTTCGTGCATATGCTCAGTCACATTCAGATCGGTTCATAAATACAAGAGTTACAGCATAATAAAAATTAGATAGTTCCAAATTGTAAGCAAACCCAGAATTTCAAACTTCCATATCTCAGTCACTTTGTAAGATAAAGCCAAAACAAAAAAAAATTCCGTAATCATTCCATCATGATCTAACATTTAATGAAAAAAAATTCTATTTATAATTTTTGGTACATCTTTTTAAATTAAAAAAAAATCTTTAGGTGGCCATTATGATACAGGATGGAGGATTAAACTGGCCAGCGAACTCGGTCGAGACCTTGGTATCTCCTGTTAGTCACATTCAAATCGGATCATCTTCAATCTTCTTATTAGAGAGTTATAGCATGACAAATCTCCGATATATATATATATATATATAGAGAGAGAGAGAGAGAGAGAGCGAGAGAGAGAGAGAGAAAATTTTACATACACCGCTTAACGGGTCATAACATTTTTCATTCTTTTCAAAGTGTAATTAATTGGAAATAATGAGTGGACAACGATTAACTTTTGAAAAAAGAATTTTTTTTAAAATACTATCCTAAGTAGCTATCAAAATCCGTAATATGTTTATTATTCAAAGCTAAAGAAATTTATAATCTAATCTAATATGTAACTCTAACATTCATTAACACTGCTTATGTTTATCTCATTTTATATCAAAAACCTGGAAACTTTAAGTTAACTCTTGTCTCAATAATCCATTTTAAAAATTCTTTTTTACAATTTTCAGTTAAAGATTTTAAAAATTCCTTTTGATTTTAGATTAATTCACATAGGGTTTTTCATCAAAACGTTTTCAACCTTATATATAACGGAATAAGATTTTTAACAGCATCTATTCAACTTTCTTTCACCAAGGGTTATATTCTCCCTGAATTCATACTATTTGCAATTTAAAATATATCAAACAGCCGATAAAAACTAAAATTTTATTTAAGTTTGCCGTTGTGTGAAATTCAATTATTCAAAATAGAGGCAGACATTTGTCATTGAAGAAAAAGAAGGTTTTATTGTATTTTTGGGAAAGTTTATATGTATTTGACATCTTTGAAAAGAGTTCTTATTTACCAACAAATAGCCAGTTTTTAAAAAAATCGGTGAATAAATACATTGTACATTTAAATTTATTCCAATTTTAAAGATATTTTAAAGCTTCTCATTATAATGTATAAATGTAGAATAAGTTTGAATAGTTTATTCAAATTATAAACGCATATGATATCGATAGACATCTTTTGAACATTTAAAAAGCAAATATTTGAAATTTTAAGAACTGGAAATCGTAAAAATAACAATAAATACAAAAATCATCGTATGATTGTGCAAATGATTTTAATTGTAATGTAAACAAAAATTATAATTCCATTTAAAGTTAAGATATTCAAGCATACATTAAAAAAAATAAGAATAATCAATCGCTAGTTTTATTTATATTCTGTTCAATATTTAATTTAGAATGTATATAAAAGAGTCTTTGATATTGCAAAAACAAAGTGTTTAAACAAATTATTTTTTAAAACGTATTTTATGTTTCATTTTTTTAATATTATTCAGTTAACATCTGGATGGTACAGAGAAAATGCATTTAAAAATGCCTTTTCATAAACTAATTTGTGTTAATTTTTTTTACATTTTTTATTTTACCGCATAATCTTATGTTATATCAAACCATCTAACTCTATATCATCTGACAAATGAATGGAATGAGACCACGTTTTATATTTAGACAGTTGTAGACATGGGGAGATAAATTTCGTGAAAATATTACACAGCCATTTAATAGAACAGTTACGGAGGTGAACATTTTTAAAACTGTCACAGGACTCTCTACATTGTCTCATATTAATTACCTGGTCGGAATAAGGAAAGGGCATGTTTACAAACAAACAGTTCCATCAACCAATCTAACATTTTTGTCGTAGCTATCATTATAGGAATCGTTATGGCGACGTAGGCCAGTCATATTATAGACCAGTTTAACGTAGACCAATCAAATTTCCCCATTTCATGTGTACAGTAGGAGTCATAAAGAACAAACAGGATTTTCTTTCTTGCTCACCAACCGTGATTGAACCAACAGTGACGTCAGTTGCCCTTTCCTTATAGGTGCTATGCAGCATACATAGGGAAAATTGTAGGATTGAGCACTCTTAAAACGACATTTTCAAAACTGAGCAAATAATACTCAAATCTGAGTATGTCGCATAGTCAAAATGGCTCCAATTCAAAATTACTCAAGTTTGATTTCTGAAAACATGAAGACACTCAAGAATAAGACATCATGCGCTCTTTATTTGAGTGCGTCCATGTTTCAAAAATGAGTATGAACTGACCTTTATGTGTTCAGTTTTGAGTATGTCCCTGTTTCAATATTCGGAGTATTTCTGATATTTCAGAATTGTAAGCATTGGGTCGTGATACTTGAAACAAAAAGTTTCATAACAAAATGAAAACATCGATTTACTCAGATTTGAAAGTGTCATTTTTCTCAGTGCTTGCATGCAGTTGATATATTAAAGATTACTTAAGCAATTACTCCTTCATAAAAGATTACTTCAACAATTTAAATTATTTAGGCATATTGCATAACTCTTGAGCACAATTTTTAGGGGTGATAGTACACGCGTAGACTAGCTCAAAACATCACATAATGCATGGTCGTAAATAAAAAAGTGAAGCGTTTACTGATTGTGAAGAAAATCATGTTTTCTATGCTGTATATATCACAAATGATTGATGATTTTATTTAAGAGCCTACACTAGTCACGCGAAGAAACACTCAAGCTAATGTTAAGAGTCTACATCAGTCAGGCGAATTAACGCTCAAACTAATGTTAAGTCTATGGGAAGGTTCTTACGCGATTTTTCGCTCGCATTTTAATATTTTTAAACGATTTTTTTTGCATAGGATCGCTGAAGTCGATCTCTAACGTTGTTAGTATTTACCTTTTCGATTTTGGTTCCAGTTTTTTTTATATAAGTGTAATTTCATTTTCAGAACCGGTTCCAACCGGTTCCAAAATTAAAAATGTTCGCTTATAAAAAAAACTTTAACAAAAATCAAAAAAGTAAAAACTAACAACGTTGCAGATCGAGCCTACGCAAAAAAAAACGTTTAAAAATATTAAAATGCGAGCGAGAAATCGCGCAAGAACCTTCCCATAGACTTAACATTAGTTTGAGCGTTTCTTCGCGTAACTAGTGTAGGCTCTTAAGTCTATGGGAAGGTTCTTGCGCGATTTTGCGTTCGCATTTTAATATTTTTAAATATTTTTTTTTGCATAGGATAGCTGAGGTCGATCTCTAACGTTGTTAGTTTTTACTTTTTTGATTTTGGTTACAGTTTTTTTATAAGCGGACCTTTTCAATTTTCGAACCGGTTGGAACCGGTTCTGAAAGTGAAAGTACCCTTATATTAAAAAAACTGTTATCTGTAAAAAACTGTGCAAACTGTTAAAAAACTGTGTAAACTGTGTCTGTGTAAGCTGTGTCTGTGTAAACTGTAAAAAGTCATTTAAAAATATTAAAATGCGAGCGATAAATCGCGCAAGAACCTTCTCATAGACTTAACATTAGCTTGCGCGTTTTTTCGCATGACTGATGTAGGCTCTTAAACGGAAAAGTTTTACTAACTAGGATACTAATATGAATGAAAAGTAGAGGAAGAAAAAAATAAATTGCAAAGTAAGTAGCTCAAGGGAGCGGGTAACTTAAATTGGACCAAATATATTTCAAAGGAATTAAGGGTGAATCAGAACTGATGGGCAAAACTTTAAGAGGTGATATAACACAACTAAACAAGCTACTTTTGTCCACAGAAGCCAGAAGTAGATAGAGAGACAGTATACCGTAAAAACGGCTTGCAATATGAAGCCGGTTATCGCTCAAATCACAAAGCCCAAACAAGACAAGTATATGGATCAAGAGCTGAATTCGTTGGACGGAGAGAGGCTGCACGTGGAACAATGACTGGATTCATTGGGTGGGGAAAGGTTTTCAAAGCAAGCCGCCAGTTGTTTGGGCCGACTTTAAGGTTGCATTTTTAGCGTCACGCCAAAATTATACATTTCATCTCTATTTTCTGTGACTCTTTTATCACTCTGTGACCCTCTTATCTCTTTGTGACTTTCGCCATGCAATGCATGGACCGCAAGTGACGGACCGCTAGACGGCGCTGTCATTAAACGCACAAAGAGGTGGTTTTCCACATATATCGTCATTTCTATCGTGGATTGCGAAAAAAATGGCTTGTTTAATTAATCAGGAAAAGGCGAACATGCATTTGCATGAATCATGTATTCTTGAATAAAAAATACTTTTCTCAAACATGATTATTGTATGAAAAAGAACATTCCTCATATTTGGCAGTTGATCATGTTTTCTCATGTTTGGCTTTGTGAGAAGTGAATAAACATTGTCTAGCTTTGTGCTAGACTGAGTGTTTCCCCCATCAATGTAGCATTGCACTCGAACATATCACTGCAATGCACAAATCATAGCGCAACAACGCACTCATCGTTACATAGCAATGCACTAATACATAGCAGATCAGTGCACTAACATGTAAAAAATTCTAAGTTAATAAGGGAAAGGAGATCTGTCCATAACTTAAAATACTAAGAAATAAGATTACAAATGCGTTTTCTGTATGTAAGAGATCCTTGGACGTTTGATCTGTATTTAATAAGTATGCGAGACTGGCCGAAGGTTAAGAGAAAAAAAAATACTTATGCATGCATATTTTGCTATAAATACAAAATAATACATTGTGAAAACATTGATAAAATGCATACATTGAGAAAACGTAATATCGAGGTTCTACTTTATTAATAATAGGAAATATTGTGTGGCTATTCCTTCTTAACATGATAAAAAAAGTTATTATTTATATATCACATATAATTTTAGCATGTATTGCTTTTGTCTGATACCTAACTAAACTTGTTTTGAAATAACGAAAAAGTCCACGCATTTGTTTTCTTTCTCAATTAATCTTCTTTTAGTTGTATACATATATATATATATATATATATATACAGACAGACAGACAGATTGATGATAAATAGATTAAGCAGATTCAACAGGCAAAATAGTTTTATTATATCTTTTCTCAGAATTAGCGTGAAAGTCAGAGAACTTTTCCTGTCTCAACATTTATTTTGAATTCTCATCTAAAAATATACGTCTAAAAAGTTAGGAAATATACTTTTAGAGAGTGTCGTGATCAATGTTATTTAAGGTTATAAGCCTTAAATATTAATTAAAAATATAGATAAATATGTTATTTTAGAAGACTACTTAGTGCCTATTATTTGTTTAGTCAAACTTCAATTTTAGACTATTTAAAATATAAGGAATCAAATTAAAATTTTGAATTAATAAAATTTAACAATCTAAGTAAATCGCATTTTTGTTTTTATGCTCCATGTTATTTAACCATTTAAAGAGTAATTTTGTCTTAACATTTAATTCAGATTTAATTTTTATTTTTATTTATGCGTCGCTCTC
Source organism: Maratus michaelseni (assembly GCA_963931845.1). NCBI lineage: Eukaryota > Metazoa > Arthropoda > Arachnida > Araneae > Salticidae > Maratus > Maratus michaelseni. The sequence continues at coordinate 349,846,311 of OZ007590.1, forward strand.
GTTTATACATCATTTTTGGTTAGTCCCTTGCACCGACGTATAAGTGAGAGATTACTGTATATGTAACCTTAAGGATCTGGTTCTAAGTTCAGAGAACAAAAATTCATTTTACTTAGTATCACATTCTAGGTAACAGTGTCTGAGTAAATAAAACTAATGAGTGGACTCGTGGATCGGTTAGTTCAACATCAGAAGAAAATTAACCAAATCTTTAATCAAATAACGACTGTAATATTGATGAACGTAAACTCCAGATAAATGTTTCATTTACTAATCAATTAAAACAACAAGTAAGTGTAATAAAATTTCGATTGAATCAATATATTTCATCTATCTAAGGTAATCACGTTTAGAATTCTGCCGAAAGAATGAATTCTGTTGATGGTATATAAAGTTAATTTAAAACGCAATGTTATATATTTTTACTGACATGTGTTACTAAGTTAGCCACACTTAAACATACACATTTGTTAAGTAAGCTCTCTTTTCAAAATTAAGAATAATGATGTATTAATCACAATTTTAGAAATATTTACAACAAAGCTAAACTTTATTTTGAATATTGTTTAACATAATAAAGAAATAGAAATGTTAAAAATTGAATCCACTCAATGTATTGATAAATATCTTAACCCTTTTGATCTGAATTTATTTTTCGAGTTTGGGAAAAATGTAAAAGAATCGATCAAATGAAAACGGAACATTGGCTATAATTTGGTTTATTTTTGTATGAGTATGGTGAAACTTTGTGTAGAAATAGAGCGAGGCGTAAGGAAGGCAACCCCTACTGCGCAAATGGACTAACCGTAGGTAGTTATGTAGAACCATATGATATGCGCTGGCGGTCGGTCAATAGTATCGTCCGGCAAGCAATCGGTTGTTGTTGTTTTCCATCTGCGTCTGTGGAATGATTGTGAGTAAAACTAGTCGTTGGAGGCCACCGTAATACTTACCCATCATGGATATGCATAGTAGAAAATATGAAAATAAAACATGAGTAAACTATTTATAAAATGCATTGCAGTTCGAATAAAATCGTGTCTTGATGACGTCATAAATTTTAAATGCTCTATTACTGAATTGCGTAAAAGAAACATCCTTATAAATCCAAAATTGGTAATCCTATTAACTAACGGTTTACTGCGTCGAATTAAGTGTCTCATTTCCAATTAAAATATGTCTTTGAATTGAAATTTGAATGAAATATAGGGTCATGAAAAATCAAAGAGTGTGGTAAATATAATTACAAGTATCTCGATAAGTAATTATCCGATCAACTTCATTCTTTATGCAAAATCTATGTTTTTTAATTGTCTTTTATATTCATTCCTTAAAATAAACAATTTTGAAATTTTTTATATATCTTTTATCAGAACGAATATTTCGAAATTCCGAAAAAATAGTTTCTGATAATCGAGGTTACTGAAATTCAATAAATTTCTTCCCATTATTACATACTAAGTACATACCAAATTTGAAGTCTCTATCTCAATTTGTTCGGGAGATAGAGCGTTTAAAGACACGCACACATTCGGATGGCATTTTTTTTCTAAAAATATGCTTTTCGGAATCTCCAGTATCTAAAACTTGCAAATCCTTCAAAAAAAATTTTTTTTTCGATTTTCAAAACGATTTTAAGACTTACCCTATACTACGTATGATGGTTAAGTAAAAGAGCAACACAGTGTGGTTCGTTATTTAGTAGCAGAACGAGTTGCATTTTACGAAGTGCATCGGCGAATGAAGGCAGTGTACGGAGAACGTGCACTGCCATTCACACGTCTGCAGGACGGACATAAGCACTTCCGCTAGGGAATCTGGCGAAGTTCCGATAGACAGTCTTAGGATACCCACCGTACAGCCCGTATCTTTCGCCATATGACTTTCTCATCTTTGGTTCGTTGAAAAAGGCATTGAAGGATCGCCATTTTTACTCGGACGGCGATGTCATGGGCAATGTTCGAAATTGGTTTCGATTTCAGCCAAAGGACTTCTATGATCAAGGCATTCATCACTTGGCGAAATATTGGGACAAGTGCTTGTGGAGGTTTGGAGATTATGTTTGAAATAAATATGTTTGAATGTCCTTTCATTCTGTGGCACCTGTTCCGTTTTCATTTGATCCACCCTAATACTTTGACATAAACAAAATTAAATGTCGCTATACAAATCACAAATGTTAAGGTTTAATGAAATTTAGCGAATATGTCATTTACTGAAATCTATCGAATATAGTTATTTTATGTATTGTTCCATATGACGATAGGCAAAGTAAAAATTTTGAAGATGTTTAGACAATGTCATATTACAACAAGATTAAATAAACACGAAAACTTTCTAGTATTTTTTATGTTTTATAAAAAAATATTCGTTCGGTAAAGTAGCCCTTATTTTAAATGTAGAGAGTAAAACACAAATGTTATAAATCAAAGAATCGGGAGTGCAGCAAAGCGATTTAAGCAAACTTTTATTATTATTACTAAATACTTAAGTTATAAATTACTAAATACTGAAGTTATAACAGTAAATGCATGATAGTCATTTACTGTCATTACTGCTTGTAAATAATAACAAAAATAATTGTTAGGATAAAATAATATTAAATTAAAGATAGGTCTCAGTAATAGGACTCCAAACTCGAAAGTGCTAAACTTTTGAGAGGGGATCTTTCAAGAATACATGTTAAAGTGGGACAGATGCTGTCAATGTCTCCGTGTAAAGATTTAATTAGATATCCTTCTTAAAAACTTCGTGTTTTGTTTAGTTAAATAGAAACATGATAATTCTTTTACAATGATTTTGATGGCATTTTAGTTTTTTCGATATAGTGGCATGAAAGTTTTGTTATAATGAGTAACTGCGTTTTTAGTAATTACAAGATATTCCTTTCTAATATAAAGATATTTTTATATCTTAAAATGAGTTAATGTATGTATTTCATAAATAAAAAACACCTGTATATATTACGAATTTTTATAAGCAGACATTATGTAGATAGATATGATATTATTAGATATATCTTCTTAAAAACTTCGTGTTTTGTTTAATTAAATAGAAACATGATAATTCTTTTACAATTATTTTGATGGCATTTTAGTTTTTTCGATATAGTGGAATGAAAGTTTAGTTATAATGAGTTAATAGCGGTAATGACATTAAAAACATGAGTCATTAAAAATGGCCATCAGTTTTCATAAAAACTATCCCTATACAATAACGTTTTCGTCTCCGTTCCGGAGTGTTCTCAGTTGTAAATTCAATCACCTCTGTGGTGCCGTTTATTAGCTTATAAAAATTGGTAATATATGCAGATTTTTTTTATTTATTCATTTCTGAAAATATGGCTGACATTCGCTGACATAAAGGTAGGCTCTTCTGCCAGCGCGAGTACCATTTCTGAGAACATTCCTAAAAGTGTTTGGGTGGGATTGTAGTCATTGCGGCCGGAGTATTCGTCCGGTAGTCTAGCCACTATTTTAAATGCAAAGAGTGAAACACATATCTTAGAAATAAAAGAATCGGGAGTGCTGCAAAGATATTTAAGCAAACTTTTATTATTATTATAAATGTTACTACAAACTGAAACATAACTGCAGTGATAACAGTAAATTCATAATAGACATATACTATCATTACCGCATGCAAATAACAACAAAAACTAAGTTAAGACAAAATAATACTCAATTAAAAGATACGTCTCAGTAATAAGACTCCAAACTCGAAAGTGTTATACTTTTGACAGGGGCTCTTTCAAGAATACATGTTAAAGCGGGAAAGATACTGTCAATGTCTCCGTGCAAAGCTTTAATTAGATATCTCTTCTTAAAAACTTCGTGCTTTGTTTAATTAAATAGAAACATGATAATTATTTTACAATGATTTTGATGGCGTTTTAGTTTTTTCGATATAGTGGAATGAAAGTTTAGTTATTATGAGTAACTGAGCTTTTAGTAAATGCAAGATATTCCTTTCTTAATATAAAGATATTTTTATATCTTAAAATGAGTTAATGTCTGTATTTCATAAATAAAAAACATCTGTATATATTACCAATTTTTATAAGCAGACATTATATAGATAGTGACTAAAAACATGAGTCATTAAAAATGGCCATCAGTTTTCATAAAAACTATTACTATACAATAACGTTTTCGCCTCCGGTCCTCAGTTGTAAATGCAATCACCTCTGTGGTGCCGTTTATTAGCTTATAACAATTGGTAATTCGAAAAGTCGATTTAAATGGTTACTTAATCATCGCTATGTGGAGCTTCATCGCTTCGCGGAGTTTCAAATGATCTCTACGTTATGAGGTCTTAAAGAGCTTTGAATAATATTTCGAACTCCCCGAGGAAAAAAAAACTTTCAACCCTCTGGCTGTCACTCTCTAGTTCTCCTCTCCGTCTAAAGCCGTTCGATTATACTGCGCTTGCGTATTTATTTTAATCACGCGTAAAGTGACAATTCAAGTCACCTGATATATACAGATGTTTTTCTATTTATTCCTTTCTGAATATATGACTGATTTTCCTGTGCACATGGTTTATTTATAGAATGAGACTACCACCTTCAAATTACTCCCTCTAAAGGAAGGCTTTTCTGTTAGCGTGAGTACTATTTCTGAGAATATTCCTCGAAGTGTTTGGATGGGATTGTGTTCATTGCGGCCGGAGCAGTTTCCTAAATCACAGATGCACTTTTTAAAGTACGTCTTTTGAAATCATCTACACTGGACATTTTTTCTATCATATAGTACATCTGATGCAAAGTATGCATGTTTCCATCACCATTTCTCATAACACTTGCAGAATTTGATATTTGCACATTGTTCTTCAAACACCACTTCTGCTTTCGACGAATGAGAACGACTACAGAGTACTGATCCGCATTGTTTGGAAAAACCTTGAACTGCTGACAGACATTCCTATCCCCATCGTACGTCAAAGGAGCCTCTACGTCGTGGTAAATTCGTTCACATTTTTAGAAATCCGGGTTGTATATATCAGATCAGTCTCCGAAACTTTTGATCTTAGCAGTATATTCTGAAAAGCAGTATAAATGTACGACATAGGTGCAGGGCGATATCTTCATTCCGCCATTAAAAATGTCTCTTCCAGTTCTAAATTTTCTTAATTGTGGTTTTGGTAGCTTATTTATCGTTGAGTACTTTAAAATTTCTGCACAAATTATTAAGCTTTTTTCTATTTATTTAGCCGTTTCATTATATATCTTTGTCCTACAAGAATTTGTCTTAGTCCATTCGGATAAGTGTTATTTTTTTATCTTATTTATTAAAAAACAAGTATTCCAATTCTCGAAATTTAACTCTTTTTCCATAGCAATACACATTTTTTCTCTCTGCACTGTTAAAAATTTGCAGCAAACTGTCTAGTTATTAGACCGTTTTTATGAAAAACGGTTACATAACCGTATTTTAACTACTCTATTTTGACCACAATATTGTTCATATTATGGTCAGAATAGAGTTACATTACGGTTATGTAACCAGTTTTTCAAAAAGCGGTCGAATGACTGGAGAGTTTGCTGCAAATTTTTAAATTAACAAGTTTTTTTAACACATTTTTTAACCAATTTTTAAAAAATTTTGCAATTTTTTTACATGCTTTCTTTTAACTTACATTTCTGTATGTACGTTTCAGTCAAACTTTGTTATTCATTTTTCACCCACCTCCTGTTGACATATCGCTTTGTAATTTGGAATATACGAGCAGGGAAAACCGAGCTATGCTCTGTCAAACTTATACTTTAAGTTCAACTGGATATATTTTTCTCTCTGTATTATTAATATAATGCCTTTTATTTTATGAAAATAGCTTGACCCTTAATGACCCATAATAAAAATTACGCACTAATAAAATATTCTCCAACATGTGACCAAGCCCAATTGTCTTCTCGTGCCCGAAACCGGTAGGATATAAAATTTTGTCAAAATACTGTGAGCCGTTTTTTAGATAAAAATAGCTTGACCCACAGTGACCCAAAATTGACCCACTAATCAGAATTTTCTTGAGCATGTGACGTTGCCCAATGATTTCCTCGTGCCCGAAACTTGTAGTATACAAAATTTAATCAAAATCGTTAGAGCAGTTTTTTTTTATAAAATTAACTTGACCCGCGTTGACCCAAAAATGACCCACTAATCGAAAGTTCTCGAACATGTGACTCAGCCCAATAGTCTTTTCGTGCCCGAAAATGGTAGGATACCAAATTTAATCAAAATCGTTTGAACCGTTTTTAGATACAATTACCTTGACCCTGACCCATGGTGACCCAAAATGACCCACTAATCAAATTTTCTCAAACATGTGACCTAGCCCAATGGTTTTTTGGTGCTTCAAAACGGTAGGATACAAATTTCGTCACAACTGTTAGAACCGTTTTTAAAATAAAATTTGCATATATATATATATGTATATATATAACCACACACACACACATACAAGATTTTCTCGTATTAGAATATATGATATGTGTTCATGAGGGCAATACATGAATTGGACATTGATTTTTTAAAATTTTGATCCCTAAGGGGGAGAGGACAACGTCGACCCAAAACTTGCATTTTCCCCATAGAAATAATGTTACAATTGTTTAATATTAATTTAAAAAATAGCTCCGTTGTTACAACATTCATCCATTTTAACCACATTGTTGCCCGCATCATTATGACGTCCGCATTGAGTGACGCACACATTTGTGCTGTATAATATAAGGTGACTTTTTTGTGAATTTTAATGAAAGCATGTTAATTTTGTTTTATATTAAATTTATTCTATGTAGTGCACACGAAGAGAAGATGCTCCTTCCACACTTTTAATGCATATTCTTGGCTGCTTTTTCCTCAGACACTCCTTTCTCATTTCAATCAACATCTGTACCAATACCACCATCTGTACCAAGGGCACTTATGCAGAGCCCCACTTTCTTTAATAAAACAAAAATGACAATAAGATTTCGTTTAAATATCTTTTTCATGAAATAAAGTTATTTATCAATCTTTATAATCTAAACACGAGCGGGGAAGACCGAGCTATGCTCGGTCAAAATTATATTTGAGTTCAAATATTATGACCCAAGACCAAAATGACCTACTATTCAAATTTTCTCGAATAGGTGACCAAGCCCAATGGTCTTCTCGTGCCCGAAACCCGTAAGATATAAAATTTACTCAAAATAGTCTGACCTGTTTTTAGATAAAATTTGTTTGACCAACAGTGACCCAAAAATGACCCACTAATCAATTTTCTCAATCCTGCGACCTAGCCCAATGATTTTCGCGTGTCCCAAAACCGTAGGATGCAAAATTTAGTTCGAATCGTCTGAACCGTTTTTAAGATAAAAATAGCTTGATCCATAATGACCAATGACCAAAATGACCCACTAATCAAAATTTCTCGAACATGTGACCTAGCCCAATAGTCTTCTCGTTCCCTAAAACTGTGGGATACTCAATTTAGTTAAAATTCTCTGAGCCGTTTTTAAGATAAAAACAGCTTGACCCATAGTGACCCATGACCAAAATGACTCATTACTCGAATTTTCTCGAACATGTGACTTAGCCCAAAAGTCTTCTCATGTCCGAAGACCATAGGATGCAAAATTTATTCTAAATAGCCTGAGCCGTTTTTTAGATAAAATTAACTTGACCGACAGGGACCCCAAAATGACCCACTAATCGAATTTTCTCGGACATATGACCTAACCCAATGGTTTTCTCGTACCTGAAACTCGTAGGATACAAAATTTAATCAAAATCGTTAGAGCCGTTTTTAGATAAAATTAACTTGACCCGCGTTGACTCAAAAATGATCCACTAATCGAAAGTTCTCGAATATGCAACCTCGCCTAATAGTCTTCTCTTGCCCGAAAATGGTTGGGTACAAAATTTAGTCAAAATCGTTTGAACCGTTTTTTAGATACAATTAGCTTGACCCTGACCCATGGTAACCGAAAATGACCCACTAATCGAATTTTTTCGAACATGTGACCTAGCCCAATCGTATTCTGGTGCCCCAAAACGGCAGGATACAAAATTTCGTTAAAATAGTTAGAGCCGTTTTTAAGATAAAATTTACATATATATATATAATCACACACACACAAGATTTGCTCGTATTAGAATATATGATTTTCATTTCGCTCATGTTGTAGATTCCACGATTGTTTTAACTACCACCCGTGCAGTAGAAGATAAAAGCGTTAATCTATCTACACACCGACATAAATTTAATATCTTCGTTTCTGAGTACAATCTCACCAAGGTGTTTTCCGACCGGACTGTTATTTATTAACACTTCAGTTGTCAAATACTGACGGAGATGAATTAATTCTGGGCTGATGTCCGTGTTTGGAGACAAATGGATCATTAATACCTTTTCGACAGTACCTTGTGTACACATAAGGTATAGAGATATGAATATATTAAATGATATTTATTTTGTCTGTAGGACAAATATTGTTACGATAGGTCGCAATCAAACAGATAAGGTGTATATATTATGTATACGGACGACTCTATCTTTTGAATATTTCCATTTTACATTCGACCATTAAGTGGATACTATGTTTTTACTAAATATGTTTAATTTGATTATTACTTATGACAGAATATATCTATGAAAAATAACGTATCATTATTAATAAAAATATATTTTTTAAATGTACTCTAAGTACGATAACAAATAACATGCTTTTATGCTGCATGTTAATATATATATATATATATATATATATATATGTGTGTGTGTGTGTGTGTGTGTGTGTATGTTAGTACTATCAGTTTAACAAAGTGTACTATTAATTTTATGGATATTAATATTACTTTTCCACGTAATAAAATTTTAACATTTAATATTTATGATAAAAGAAAGGATTTTTCATTTCATTTAATTAATTTTCCTTAATTTATTTTCTGTCAACATGCTTCATTTTACATAAATATCCTTCTAAATCACTGTAATCGTATAATTCTTCTATGTTACTCTCATCATATAAAGGCAATTGTGATAAAATTAAACATACGGCTATGTTATATAATTATCCGTTTTCTTTTATTTCACTATGGATAAATCAATAAATATTTCAATACGGATAAAAAATTAAATAATCAGTTTTATTTACTAGATTGGGCCTTTTTTATCTTTAAAAAATCTATCTATCTATATATATATATAAAATAGAATCCCTATATTTCACTTTGCAGTTACAACTACCAAGCACAGACCACTGGTGCTTGTGTGTGGTAGTAGCCTCCCATCGTGACTATGGTGGTTGCACAACGGGAGCTGTGGAGGTGTGGGAGATATGGTGGTTGAAAGTGGTCGACCTAGAGCATTTTCATATTTCGACCAAAGTGTTCTAAAAATTGTTTGGAATCTTTTTCAACTGGAACTGGTTCATTCAACTTAACATGAACTAATTAAGATATAGATAACTAAGTAAGATGATTTCTCGCCCTTAACTACTAACTTGCATCGTGGAGTGAGATAGAGCTCTTCTACACCTCACTTCTTTCCATCCCCCTCTGGAGTCCTGCCATTGCTCTCCGGCCCTTAATCCCTCGGAAATGAAATTCGCGACCTTTTGTAATTGCATTTGGGCCCTAGTTAATACCGGTGGCTTGACCGATATGGGTGGCTGATGTGAAGCCATTGGAAAATGATGAGTCGGGATTAAAATTTGACAAGAATACCGGCTAAGGAAGCCCGTCTTAAGGAAGCCCAAGTCCGCCTTTTCCGAGAAGCCTTGATACAAACTGACACGCCCTGATTACACGTCGCTCTGGACAGTGGGAAAAGGGCGCTTTTTGCGGATGGAGATTCAGTGGAGGAAAGAATTAAAAATCTTGCTTCCCCCCTAATTTTAAGAAACTAAACGAAATTGCAGCCCGTGCGTAGCACGCCTTATATACAATGCCGTAGTCAGCGGGCACGAGAGCCGGAGTTTCGTTCGAAAAAAGGTTTGTTTAGAACAGAATGCGCGTCGAAAATGACTATTTTTATCGAAACCGCAAAAGAAAGTTAATGATTTCCGGACAACGCCGGAAAAGGTCAGCTAGCATATATATATATATATATATATATATATATATATATATAATTGAAAACAATTGGGAACAACCTAAGGTGGTGGACGTAAATTGCTGATTTTTTTTAAATATCTAAAAAAATACAACATTTTTAAAAATCAAAATAATAAATACATAGATACAAGTTAATAGATACAAGTCAATAAACCCTCTTTTCAAGAAAATTACAATATCGAAATACTACTCAGGAGGGTTGAGGTCAGGGATTCTAAAAATGTATAAAACATTTATATTAAAAAAAAAACGAGTTAAGCACTTACATGTTTATGTATCGTACATCATAGTTTCCGTGTGTTATCTTACATTATGAATGATACATCGTATGTATCATAAGCACTTACATGTTTCTGTTTCGTACATTATTCTACATAATGACACCTTATTCTTGGCTACAATTGTACCCCATAAATTCAAATTTCAATACTTATGTAATAGTAATTCAACATCTATATACTTATCTCTACTGCTTTTTTTAATATATTTTCTTAAATAATCATTTTATAGTTATTTAATACTAATTTAATATCTCCATTCGCCATTTTATAACTTTTTAATAATATTATTAAATTTTTCTTTTATTAATTATATTTTTCAGCTTATACTTCTTTTATCCTGATATCAGTTTATTTCTATCTAGATTTTTAGTAATATCATTTCATATATCGTTTTCTTACCCATTTGACTCACATGTTTGCTAACATTTAGCTAATTGTAATGTAGTTGTTCAATCAATTGTTAGATGGCAGCACATATTACTTAATCCTTATTCTTTTTTATTCTATCTCAATCTTGACTCATGAAACTAAGCTAGTTGATGGCATATGGCTTTGATATGAATCCGCTTGAATCTTAGTAATTTTTCTTGTCTTGTGTTTTGGTTATTTTTGTTGTATTTTTTAGTTGAATTTTGATTTATTTCTTGGTTATCTTAACATATTTCAATCATCCCGTGTTTTTTTATGTGTTATAAATAGCCTAATATTGTTATTTTTTGACCTGTTGAAGACAATATTCGATGAACTAACATATATCCATCATGAATTGTAGATATGAGGCTTCTCTGACGATTCCACTTCTTTATTGTTTTTTATTTTTGTATTTTCGAATATATATATATATATATATATATATATATATATTACAAGAGTGCGGTTTGGATGAAAATGTTTCTTATGATTGAAAATTTTGTTTAAGCAAATAAAAAAAATAGTTCCAAAAATTTCTCATAGATGGCGCTGCTTCTGGAAAGTTATCGAATAGGTAGAATGACTTTATACATAAAATGGCGAAAAACGTACGAGGCGTATGCTTAGTTTTTGACCAAACTATGGCGACCCATATTCTAGAAGTCAGCAATACTCATCTATCCAACCTCCTCACTTGTCTAATTGAACTCAGGAGGGCGAGTATTGGTAACTTATTGAATGTAGGTTGCCGTAGTTTGAACAAAATCTGTGCATACGTATTGTGCGTCTTTCCCATTGTTACGTATAAAGGCATTCTTACCTATTCAATAACTTTCCAGAGGCATCGCCATCTATGAGAATTTTTTTGAACTATTTTTTTATTTGCTTAAACAAATTTCAGATCATGGGATGCATTTTTGTCCGAACTGCACTCTCGTACGCCAGTTGCTTGTTCTTTTATCGAATTTTAAAATGTCTCAAAGCCTTTTGAGACACCCTTTATATTCATTTCATTTTTAGCAACACTATGTTTTATATATGTCCAATTTTAATCGTTTTAGGCTTGTTCTCATTTCCATTTGAAAGATTATTTTAATTTAAGAGAATAAATAAAACACAAGTTATAATTTATCCTAATAAATACCTATGTAAATATTTAACTGCAAATATACATTTCTAGTTTAAAAATTTCCAACCGCAAAACTTAACATATGCGGAAACATTACATTGAAAATACTATCGTTTTTAATTGTAAATAAAGCATAAACGAAACAATTTAAATTTTTAATATCGTGTCAAAAATTAATATAAATGTTTTAATTTTACTAAATTACTTAACAGCATGTGTCTAATTAATACCGTTATGCATTTATTGTGCTAATTATATTTATTGTGATTTTGTTTTCTATGTTTTAGAAAAAATATATAAAATCACAGGATTAAACAAGAACATTTTTCTGTCAATTTTGTTGAAATTAACCAAACAAAAGACAGAGATTTATAATTCAAACGTCATTTTAAACTAAAAGATATATTATGATTAGCCAAATGCTTGTAAATAAAATTTTATAAAATTAAATATGGATGAAAAATTACATTTTGTACTTTGATTTTGTACGTGCAAAATATCTACATTTTCATTCTTTTCTTTTTTTAAAAATAAATCAAAATGTATGCTATTTATTTAAAGGTTTGCAAACGGCAGTTCCAATCATATATTTTCTTACCTACTTATAATCTTGTAGTGGTACGTTATTTTCTTCGCTTATAAGTTAAAAAAAAAGAAAAGAAAGAAAAGAAAAGCCGCTTGACGCACGACTGTAGTGACAAAATACCCACAACTCAAAATTGAGATAGACACTTGAAATAATTTGGTATGTACTTAGTATGTAATAATAGGAAGAAGCCTATTGAATTTCAGTAACCTCGATTATCCGGAACTATTTTTTTCGGACTCTCGAAATATTCGTTCTGATAAAAATTACATGCAAATTTTCGAAATTGTTTATTTTAAGGAGTAAATATAAAAGACAATAAAAACACACAAATTTTGCTTAAAGCATGAAGTCGATCGGATGATTAGTTACCGAGATATTTGTAATCCTATTTTTCCACACTCTTCGATTTTTCATGACCCTGTATTTCATCCAAATTTCAATTCAAAGATATATATTAATTGGAAATCAGATGCTTAATCCGACGCAGTAAACCGTTAGTTAATATGATCATCAATTTTAGAGTTATAAGGATGATTCTTTAACGCAATTCTGTAATAGAGCCTTTAAAGTTTATGACGTCATCAAGCCACGATTTTATTTGAATTGCAATGCATTTTATAAGTAGTTTACAGATTTTTCTATTTTTCTATTTTACATTATGCATATCCATGATGGGTAAGTATTACAGTGGCCCCCAACGACTAGTTTTATGGAGGGTTCTGGAAACGTAACGGAAGCTTCTATTTCGAAATATAATTTTTAATTTGCATGTAGATAGAAAAAAAATCTATCCAAAAAGTTTTTTAAATAATTAATTTAAACGGTTTGGTGATGTTTGACCTAGTTAAATACTGTTCAGTACATCATAGAGTTCAAAATCTGAGAATATCTGACAGACCGTTACAGTTGTCGCATGACTGAAGGCTCCATTATTATCAGATATACATATAAAAACCAAAATTTAGACTTTTAAGATTGTTTACACATTAAATTGAAGTAATATAATCGATACAAAATGGAGAATGAATGTAATCTGCAATGGTGACATTAAACATAACGCTATAATTTCGCCCCCTTTATATTTCACTATTGGAAATTCCGAATGATGTGCCGAAATTATGGCGAAATTAGTTGCTCAGTGGTTAGAGCGATAGCCCGGAACGCTGTGGACCCAGGTTCGATTCCTGGCTCTGGCTAATTTTTCACTTCATGTTGGATTATTGTATTTAATGTATGTGGGTGAGAATGTCCGTTTCAGTATATTTTTCCTTTTTAATTATTGAAGTTCAACCACCCTAAAATTTTGTCTTCTCCCTACTAGCGGTGTATAAATTAAAAACCTTTATATGTTTTTCAATTTGTTAAGCAAATTGTGCCCTTTTTTTACTTTGTTTTAATAATAAATAACGCATATAAATGATAAGTTTAATGTCCTAAAACAAATTTACAAATTCCGTTTATTCTTCAATTTTTTTTCCGTTTATTATTTATTCAATTGAGGGTAGAAGACAATGTTAAAATTCTAATTTTGACTTTTCAGAAACATGTATCAAATGTAACTAACTCTCTGTCAGATTTTCTCAGATTTTGAATTCTTTGATGTATAGAACGGTATTTAACTGAGTCAAAGATTTAAACATCTTTTCGGATAGATGTATTTCAATAATCAACATACAATGAAACCTGTATTTCGAAAAAACTCGCGTAATATATTTTCCACACCCAAACATAACATCAAAATATAAAATATTCCATAATCCAACTATAAATATTTTAATAAAATATTCAAGCGATTGTCAGAAGTGTTGCCACTTACTTTTAAATTCAAATAATGTAATACATTTCATTTTTGCATTCATAACAGTTTTGTTTGAAGTCTCATAAGTTTCCATTTCAATTGTATACCATTTTCATGTAAAATAGTAATTTTAAGAATGATTTTTTTCTCAAAAATATTTATAACATACCAATATGAAGATATGATTTTTTACAACACTACAAATCATTAAAAAAAATTATTGATTTCTACTTTATTCAATTTATTTATTTTTGGAAAGGGGGGGGGGTTCTCAGTCTCCTATCAATTTTGTGAACTAAGATATATAACAACAAGTTGGAAATTGCCTGTCAAATGTGACAAATGAGGTGCGTTCGTACTATAACTAGTTTTATATATATTCAGATGTTGGTGCAATAGCTGTTGCACACTTATGCAACAATGCGTGAATACAAAATTTATTTTATGTCCAGATTTTCAAAAAAAAAGATATTAGTGTTATTTTATGAAATTAAGTTGCAATGCAATTTTACGAATCTAATACATTAAAATTATACTATGCTCAAATATCCAATACAGACAATGTAAAAAAATCTTCTTTGTTATTTCACTGAAAAAATAAATTATATCGTCTGTTATTATGATATGATTAATTTCCGTGATAAAATAAGAATATTTTGAGTTGGCAACATTTTATCTTTTGTTGACATTTACTAAAACTTCCAATGGGAAACTTGCGCCTAGCTTTGAAAATATCAGAACTTGAAATACATATTTAGACTATTTTTCCATTTAATATCTATTTCTCCGGAAAAATCTATCCAAAAAAACTGTCGGTAGATTATATGATTGCTATAATTAAACAATTTTAGTATACAAATACTGTTTATGAATTCAGAAATACCGAAATAATATGACTCCATCTTATATATGACGTAATCACCATGGCAACATAAAATCATTACCTATCATGGGATATCATTGAATTAATTACGTATGATAGGATTTAATAGAATGATGAAAGCTTTTATTAATATCTTTTTAGATTTTGATTCGATTTTCATAAAATTTGAAATGAGTCGACAAAATTCTGGAACGATTATATATATTAAATTTCAAACCATTCGGTTGGGTAGTTTTTGTGCTTTTATATGCGGTCAGACGGACGGACCAGACGACGACTATAGGTGTTACGTATTTGTATAAGTATGAACGCACTTAATATTGAATTCTTCGTACAGAGGTGAAACTATTGAAAGGCTATTAATATTCCTAAATTACATCAGTTGGTGGCATGATGAAAAATAATGGGAGATTGCTACTCACACTAAAAATTTACTCCCGAGTAAGCCATGTTAAATGTAATATTCAACGAATTTTATTTCAATAAATGATAGTTCCGAATTATAAATTATATCATAAGCATCTAGGAATGTTTCGTAATCGGGTTTGCAGCAAGACGACTTTACGCAAATTTAACAACAAAAACGATTAAAGGATTTTATTCATATAATGTATTCAGTTAATGTCTATGAGAATCCATAATTAAATCAATAGATCATAATTTTAAATGAAAACTACACAGTTTTACATAAACAAAGTACATGACGAGTTCCAATAATTTCATTGAAAAACCAATAGAACAGTAGTTTACATTTAAATGACACAATCATATTAAAATATTTTATTTTCATGGGTGAAAATCCATCTGTTTTTTTGAGTATGACGACATTTTCACCACCAGACTCCATTCACGCTTCATAAATTATGTCACAATTTAGCGCAATCATTTTAAAATGTTGTGTTGTATGAATGCCAATACAATTTTTCTTTTACATGTAACGTCATTTTGACTGGTAGAAACATGGACACTTCCGTTTGAACCGTTCGTCATTTCCGTTTAAACACCGATTTTAGGTCACAAGCGCCGCAAAAGCAGTTTTCACTACAATAGTAGAAGATTTATTAGATTAAGAAGCTAAATGGGGACATTAAAAACATAAAAAACCCCATTAAATTTCTAAAAAATTAAAAGAGCTTTAAAAATAAATACTTCGTTTTAAATCGGTTGTTCACTTAAATCAATTAGTCAATAATATTTTTTTATGTTGTTTATAAACATTTATATTTACAGATATTAGTGGATAATGCATATAATTTTAAAGCAAAATAGGGAATAAAATATTTTTTTATGTGCTAATTCTAAAGAGGAAATTTGTATTGATTTTTTTTTTGTCTCCTATGTTGCAGACGTGAATGGTAGCGTTTTTGTTGTTAATAAAAAAATTGCTTTCATTTGTAAAACAAATTGATGTGTTATGAAATGATTCAATTGCCAATAATTGCACTTAATTGCCTTTCAATGCACATAAAATGCGTCCTATTATAAATTATGAAACTTTATTTACAAAAAGTGTTTTCCTTCGATTTTTTTTCTAGAAACTCGGCTACTGTGAATACGTATGAAATCTGTTAATAATTTTTCAGCTGCAAAAGGAATATTTTCAGTCAAGTGTTTACACTTGCATAAAAAATTTAGAAACTGATTACATTAGCGACATTCAAGATTAATCAGTTTTAAAGTAACTTTATTTTAGGAGGATTTGAATGCATTATTATTTTTTTTTTTTATGATTTCAAGAGTTAAAAATTCCGTTAAAGAGAAACTCCTTCCTAAAGTAAATCTGCGCTAATGAATATACTTATAGGATGAATATATATATATTGATATTTTCTGAAAAATGTAGCTTTATCCAGAAAATAATTGTTAATGTTTTTCATGCATTAAAAAACAAATCATTACCACAGTAATTGATTCCCCAGATGCAAATTTATAATACTGGTACCCAAATAACCAATAATATCCCAAATGAATACAAGATACCCATCATCTGGTATATACGGAGGCTCATATAATATATGCATCCATTTTTTTATATGCACAGAGACTTATATATACAAATATAAAGCTATAAAACACACACTATAGTTAAATTATGGTACGTTTTTATGGACGAATAATACAGGAGTTGAAAGTTTTTATTCATTCGGGTAAATATTTATACAGAATTTACAACTGCAGATATTCCAGATGAACTTTATTGTGTTAAAAAAATTACAGCTCTTAAAATTAGAGTAAAATAATCTATTTAAAATACACCAGAACTTGAAAATAAATGTAATGCAAAAATATAATAAGTACAGAAAATAAAAGTTTTATAAATTTTAAAATTTTAAAAATTTTTAAATTTTTAAAATTTAAAAATTTTATAAATTTAAAAATTGTATAAATTTTAAATTAGGCTAAAATAATCTATTCAAAATACACGAAGTTTTGAAAATAACTGTAACGCAAAAATATAATAAGTATAGAAAATAAAAAAATTATAATTAAAAGGCATTAAATAGTTTTTCTGAATTTCTATTATTAAAATATTAGTACAGTGGACGCTCGATAATTCGAAATAAAAGGTTCTCAGAAATAAATTCGAATTATCCGAAGTTCGAATTATCCGATGTTAAGAGAAAATATAACTTAAAAATTGTATCACTAGAGAAGAAAAATCTCCTAGTATGTATAAACTCAGAAAATATATTATACTATGCTATTTAAAATTAAACACATTAAAAAGCAATAAAGACTTACCTTAATCATAAAATGAAGCAGTAGGGACGCAGTAGAAAGAAAACTTTAATTAAAAATATGAATTACACTTTTGGGAAAAACTGTAAAATGGATGTTTGGTTTTGTTTATTATGCTTACATTTTTCAGCCAGCTTCTCGATTTGAAGCAAACATTTCAATTCATTTTCAGAGGAAAGTTCCATCTGAATAAATGCTTTCAGAGTTTTTATAGAGTCCATTATGGCTTGGTCATTAGGACGGTTAACAGTCTCTGCATTCTCTTCTGAATCCGATAAGGTCTCTGTTTTTTCATCTTCTCGGATAGTTTTTATTATGTCATCGTCGCTCAGTTTTCCACAGACTTCTACGTCTTCATCTACCCTTACATAATCAGAAAAAGCGTTAGCCCTGTTAATTTTTTTTAATTCAGGAAAATTGGTATCAATGAATTATATCGTCTGCAGATTAATTTCTGTCATAAAATAAGTATCTCGGTCGCTTGACGATTCAACCATCGTCATTCAACCATCGATCAACTATCGATTCATCCATCGTCACATTCTTCGATATGATTGTTCTTTTCGCGTGCATGAATTTAGCATAACGAAAGCAATTACTAATTGTGTTTTCTTTAACAGCGTCCCATGCAGCGTATTGATCATTTATAGCTGTCAGCAAAGTAATGTCGTAATTTTCACCATAATCTAAGGAAAAAATTATTTGTTTTAAGTGTCTCTTACGATAATTTGTTTTAAGATTCTGGATGATTCCTTGATCCATCGCTTGTAGCTTCACAGTTGTGTTTGGCGGCAAATATTCAACCTGTATGGAACTCGGTTCTGGAAGGTTATTGTGACAGCTTGCGTTATCCACAAATAAGAGAATTTTACGCTTTTGTCTGGAAAACTGCTTATCTATTCCTTTTAACGAGATACTGAAGATGTCTAATGTCATCCATTCTTTTGCGTTGGATACATAATCAACTGGCAGTGTTTTAATTCCTTTAAAACACCGTGGATTCTTGGACTTTCCAATCAATAATAATTTAGGCTTTTCACTCCCATCTATATTAGCACAAACTAAAGCTGTAATCCTCTCTTTACTGCGGTTACCTCCTACGCAAGTTTTCCCTTAAAAATGTAATGTATTTTTTTTTTTTTTAGAGTTTATAAAAAAGTGCAGTTTCGTCCGCATTAAAAATATCTTTCGACAGATAAGTAGATAAAAGCCCTGTCAGTTTCCTACCGAAACTAGTGCATACGTCTTCGTTTACATAAGAGTTTGGCCAAATACAGTTTGATAAGAAATATTGTGCCTTGACTCGAGAAAGCCATCCATCACTGCATTTAAAATCTTCAATACCCATTTGACTTGCCAATTCATCCGCCTTCGCCTGCAGTAGGGGCCCATTTATCGGAAAGTTTCGAGATCTAGCATCCTGGAACCATAGCAGTAGAGCTTTTTCTAGGTTTTCTTGGGACGCATTTCTCATGCGCTTCCTTCCTCTAGGAAATTTAGATTTTTCCCATGAATCTAAATTTATTCCTTGTTTTTCAAATAAGCTGACAAGGTATTTTTTTTAATTCCATAGTCAGCTGCTAACTTTGTTTTACATTCGCCATTCTCTACTTTCTTTAAAATTTCTACCTTTGTCTCCAAAGTTAGGGTTTTGTACTTTCCACGTGTAGCCATCCTAGATTTTTACATGGTCACACCACACACTGAGGAAGAAAAACTAGAGTACATTAACTTGTCTGCACTGTAATCATAACTCACGCAGCCCCCTAGAATCTGTAGTTAAAATTGTTCTTTTTTTCTGAAATTCTAAACAAATCGATAACAAATAAAAAATTATAGCGCCCCCCCCCCTCCCTCGTGCTTCTTCTTCCTGCCAGCTCTGTTTCCACTCACGCGTCATGCGGGTGCATTCCGCTTGGCGGGGAGAAGGAAAAGTACGTTGGAGTGATTTTAGTTTTTCTAAATACCGCGGATGGCAAGCTTGGAAAAGAAATGCAGATGATTTTGAGATACAAAATAATAAATACAGCATGCTTTTATCTCCGTTAAACGAGAAAAAAGATTTTTTTTTCTCCAATTTTTAGCTCGAATTAACCGAAGTGATGAAAATTAGTTCGAATTAATGAGATATTTGTAATATTAATTCCAATGCAAGTTTTTGGGGGCTTTTGGATTTATTCGAATTAACCGAAAGTTCGAATTAACCGAATTCGAATTAACGAGCATCCACTGTAATAGAAATATAAAATTTAAAAATTAGAATTATATGATTATGTTTATTTAATGGCCTCATAAGAATAAGTAAAGCAATTACGTTAATATTCGACTTGCATAATTATGTTTATCTATGGCATGCACAAGAGAAATGTATAACTCATATGTAGCGTATAGTATGAATCAATTTCGCATGAAATGAGTGTAATTTCCTTATCCGATTTGGGATGCTGTTCTGAATAGATTAATTGTTCTACGTATCTCTTTATTCGGAAATGTAATATTGTATCCTATAGCAGCTATTATTACATTTAAATAGTAGAGTTTAATACAACAATTTACATTTATGATAACACATTTCAAATCATTTCTGAAAAATAATTTTTTATAATTTATTTCTGTATCTAATTTAAGTAACATATCTCTATTAAATCTTAATTTTAATTTACAAATACTTAGGCTTTAGTATTGATTTTTTTGGCGTGCGATAGTAGCATAAATGTGCCTTTTCATCTGACTGTTATCGTTAAATAACATTCCATCCTTTAAATAAAAGTCATTTGTATTGTCAATAAAATGCATACATTAACAGTTATTATTGTAAAGATAGTTAGTTATTTTCTTAAAAACATATATAGATGTAGTCCGATGTCTTACAATGTATAACACGTACCCGATTTCTTGTATAAATTTCTTTTAACACTTCTCATTCTGGACCTCTCTCATTTTTCATATCACGCTTTCCATGTTTTTGTTTTTTTGAAAAAAACCTTTATATTTTATTCTAAAGGTATATAGATAGAATAATACTACGCTGACTCTTTTGAAAACGTTTTCGCCCCTAACTCCGAGGTTTCTTCAGTTCAAATGATGTTCAATCATGTTTAATGGAAATGTATAACTCATATGTAACGTATGCTATGAATCAATTTCGAATGAAATGAGTGTAATTTCCTTATCTGATTTGCGTTGTTGTTCTGATTAGATTAATTGTTCCACGTACCTCTTTATTCGGAAATGTATTATTATATCTTATAACAGCTATTATTACATTTAAATAGTAGAGTTTAATACAACAATTTACATTTATAATAACACATTTCAAATCATTTTGTAAAATAAATTTTCATAATTTATTTCTGTATCTAATTTAAGTAATATACCTCTATTAAACCTTATTTTTAGTTTACCAATCTTCAAACATTAGTAATGATTTTTTGGGGTGCAATAGTAGCATAATTGTGCCTTTTCATCTGACTATTATCGTTAAATAATCCTTTAAAAAAGTCATTTGTATTGTCAATAAAATACATACATTAACAGTTATTATTTCAAACATAGTTAGTTATTTTCTATAAAACACTTATAGATGTGTGTCCAAGGTCTCAAAATGTATAACACATACCCAATTTCCTGTATAGATTTCTTTTAACACTTCTCATTCTGACCTCTCTCATTTTACATATATTGCTTTCCGTGTATTCATTTTCCATTAAAAACCTTTATATTTCATTCTAAGTAGATAGACATAATCATACTACGCTGGTCTTTTAAAAAACGCTAAATCTCTATCATTTTTTAAGATGAACTCAAAAAAAAAATGTTGCGGAATCCTTGTATCACGTTCTAACACTTAACAGAAACAATTTTTCAATTTGTAATTTTTTGTACATATTTTTGAATTTTTAAAAAATTAAAAATTTTTAACTTGCCGCCATTTTGAAACAAGATGTCGTATGAAGCTGGCCAACGAAATCGGTCAAGACCTTTGTATGTTCTGTACACATGATCAGTAACATTCATATACGTTTATAAATACGACAGTTACAGCAGAACAAATATCAGATTGTTTCAAAATCTCAGCCACCCTAGAATTTCAAACTGCCATATCTCAGCCATGTTTTAAGATATAGAAAAAACAAAAAATGTTCCAGAATCCTTGTATCACGTTCTAACACCTAACAGAAACATTTTTTTTCAATTTATAATTTGTTTGCACAACTTTTTGAATATAAACATTTGAACGGATGGTGGTTTGGGGGTATGGGGGTCATGATCGGTGAAAATATACCAAACTTTTTTGGAATTGCTTTCCTGCGAACGGCTGAAATAGGTAGGTTTTTGTAATGAAAGCTACCGAATTGAAGACTTAATTAACAATAAGAATTTTCAGCAGAATGCAACAAAATCTTGTGAATGCATCTTCATCATAATAATAATTCGTATTCACATTCGCCAGTCATAGATTTCGGTATAATTCACAAGCAGATTAATGATTTTCCGTTTGACTTAGGAGAAATCTGAATAGATGTATTTTGAATAAGAATATTGATTTGTGCGACAGATGTTTAGTGAAAGTTCGTTATCAGCATGGATTCATTCACTGAAATAGTAATGTCAAAATCTTTTGAATGGTTTAGCAATGTAGAGTCCGTAGAGAAATCCTTTGTACACACGTACATGTGCGTCAACTTTATTCAACCTTTATTCATTAATTTATTTACTTATTTTGAAAAATGCAACACTGAAGAATGATTTAAAAAATAAAATATATTTTAACATTTCACAAAAATGTTTTTAATTTAAAATTAGCCTTAATTATCAATAAAACTTTTCAGCAAAATACAACAAAATCTTGTGAATGTATCTTCATCATCATAATAATTCGTATTCAACATTCGTCAGTCATAGAATTTCGGTATATTTCGCAAGCAGATTAAAGATTTTCCGTTTGACTTAGGAGGAATCTGAATAGATGTATTTTGAATAAGAATATTGATTTGTGCGACAGACGTTTAGTGAACATTCGTTATCAGCATGGATCTATTCACTGAAATAGTAATGTCAAAATCCTTTCAATGACTTAGCAATGTAGAGTCCGTAGAGAAGTCTTTTGTGCACACGTACATGTTCTTCAACTTTATCCAATGCTTATTCATTAATTTATTTACTTATTTTGAAAAATACAACACTTAAGAATGATTTTAAAACTAAAATATATTTTAACATTTCACAAACATTTCACAGGTACATGTGCGTCAACTTTATTCTACTTTTATTCATTAATTTATTTACTTATTTTGAAAGATACAACACTTAAGAATGATTTAAAAAATAAAATATATTTTAACCTTTCACAATCATTTCACATGTACATTTGCGTCAAATTTATTCAACCTTTATTCATTAATATATTTCCTTATTTTGAAAAATACAACACTTAAGAATGATTTAAAAAATAAAATATATTTTGACATTTCACACGCACATATGCGTCATTTTTATTCAACCTTCATTCAGTAATTAATTTACTTATTTTGAAAAATACAACACTTAAGAATGATTTAAAAAGTAAAATATATTTTAACATTTTACAAAAAAAGGTTTTAATTTAAAATTGCATTTGTGTGTGTGTGTAAGGGGTATACTGTGGTGAAAATCCCGTATTACTATTCGAAACATGGTTACGATAATTCCTAATCTTTATTGTCTGATTTGTAAAATATATGCTGTAAAATAATAACAATCCATGAAAAATCTTTTGAATAGGTGATTTTCGAAAATATTTTTAATGGGTTTACATCATTTATTCGTTATATATTAACTATATAGTTAACTAGAGAATTGCATCAAATAATAAATACATGTGTAGAGATTTTAGTTTAATAGCACTATATATATATATATACAGGGTGTTTCAAAAATAACCGGTATATTTGAAAAATCAATAAAAACTAAACGGGCAGCGATAGAAATACACCGTTTGTTGCAATATGCTTGAGACAACAGTAAATTTTCAGGCAGACAAACTTTCGAAACTAGTTACAATTTTCAACAACAGGTGGCGCTGCAGTCTGAAAAAATCTGAACCACGATATTTTCCACATATCCACCATGCGCAGCAATAATATGGCGTAGTCTCTGAATGAAATTACCAGAACCTCTGTAAACGTGTTAGGCGGGATGACTTCACATGCAGAAGAGATGTACTGCTTCATTTGTTCAATTGTTTCTGGATTGTGGCGATACACCTGGTCTTTCAAATGTCCCCACAGAAAGAAGTCACAGTTTTACAAAGGTTTCTGGTAATTTCGTTCTGAGACTACGCCATATTATTGCTGCGCATGGTGGATATGTTGAAAATATCGTGGTTTAGATTCTTCCAGACTGCAGCGCCATCTGTTGTTGAAAATTGTAACTAATTTCGAAAGTTTGTCTGTCTGGAAATTTACTGTTGTTCCAAGCATATTGCAACAAACGGTGTATTTCTATCGCTGCCCGTTTAGTTTTTATTGATTTTTCAAATATACCGGTCATTTTTGAAACACCCTGTATATTTGATGAGCAGAGATTACACGTTCATTCCTTAACCTTCCTACTATGGGTCGAATAAAGCCGTTTCTGTAATTTAATTTCATTCGATATTAACCAGAAATTTCTTCATAAAGTAAGTTACATAAAAGCCACACATTCCTACGATAAATATGTATGTTAAATAGTTCTAAATAAAAATTCTGGTGTGAAATGTTTTTATTAAAGTTAAGTAAATTTTTAACATGTTTGGAAGGTTAATAGAGCCGTAACCCAAATGTTATCAAAATGTGAAAGTAGTGTGATCCAAATGTAACTAGTATTGTCTGCATTGTGGTCATTGACATAAAAAATGAGTTCCATCCATGAAATTTATATGTTTCATATTTTCTTTAATTATCTTTTTAGATATTCTTTTTCCTCCTAAGAAAAAATTTGTATTCTTATAGTGTTAGAATGTGTTTTACAATATACGTATCTATTATTCCGGAACTTATTTCATCTTAGTATCTGGAAAGAGCATTCAGAAGATACGGTCTAATATTAAGCAGTAGTCAATAAGCTTAGTTTAAAGTTTTTATAGTTCCAAATATTTCTTATAATAATTTTGTTAATATAATAATTATAATAATAATGTTTTTGTATTACATTGAAAACTGTATTTAAATTAATTTCTCAGTTTCTTTTTATAATATATTAACTAGTTTACTTTTTAACTAAATGTATTTGCTATGCGTGTTTAATTTGTATATTGCTAAATTATGCTTGCATACCAAGCTTAATAGGGAGAGTTTTACAAATAGAATCACAGCAATGATTTTACAGCAGTTATTTTTCATAAAAGAATGAAAATAGATTGTAATAGCGAACATTCACACAATAAGATGCAAGTGTAAATGCAGCTTATTCATACGGGGTTTATGTTTAAATATATAAAACTAAAATTTTAGTTACGAAACTGAACTTAAAATATATTTTTAAATAATGTTATACAGGACATTATGCAGGCTTTTATATCAAGAGGTTCAACATAAGTTATCATCACAATGAATTTTGTGATGCTCATTCTAGATAAATTAAATTGCAAGTATAATTAATCTATATCGTATCATTCTAAACACCTGGAAAATAAATGAATAATCGGAATTGTTAAGTTTTTACGTGATGTTAAAGGAAAACTGTTGTTCGAATAATGATGCCATAATCTATATGTGCATTTTACTGAAGCTAGGTACAATAATACACACCTAAATAAATAAAACAAAATTGTAAAATCATATTTCTTTTTAAAATATATGAGTACACTAAGTGTTCCAGAATTTTCATTGGAACATCTATATAGATATTTAAAATGATTTTTGTATCCCCGAAAATTTAAATTTTTTGAAAAGATTCATCCGAAATTCACGTATGTCAGTATAGATATACTGTGCTCCGATGATTATTTCACGGCATTCTTTTCATAATAAGCTAAGAAGATTTGAGAAAATGAGAACACTCCTCAGAAAATATACTTCCTTTTCAATGATCCATTAATTTAAACCCGAAAACTCGCTGTTTACCCCAAAACTGCTATTTTGAGGTATTATAATGTGCAAACAAATTACAATTTTTGTACAGTAGAAGACACTTTAAGTAGAAGCTTTTTAGCGAGGTACTATCGGTGGCGTCTTATTCATATTCCTGTGTGCTAAAAACGCATAGAAGCCTTTAATAAAGACAGACTCAAATCCACATCCTTAAAAACATTATGAAGAATATGACAGAATATGTGCATACGCGATAGCATATTGGCGATGAAAGATGCAGTTTTTATGAGTATCTAATATTGACGAACATTACAACAACAAAAAAAATGAAGTCATAATCTCACCACTGCTCTATTTACACCTAAGAAAACTTTAATAAAGACTAGTACGAATCCACATCGCCAAAAACATTATGAAGAATATGCCAGAATATGTGCACACGCGATTGCATATTGTCGAAGATAGGTGTAGTTTTTATAAGTATCCAATATTGATGAATATAACAAAAAAAATGAAGCCATAATCTCCCACTGCACATTTTACACCTAAGAAACCTTTACCTTTAATAAAGACTTGTTCCAATCTATATCTTCAAAAACATTATGAAGAATATGACAGAATGTGTGCATACGCGGTAGCATATTGACGAAGAAAGGTGCATTTTTTAGGAGTATTCGATATTGATGAATACATCATCAACAACAAAAATGAAGCCATAATCCCCCACTACTCTATTTACAGATATCAAGGATCTACTGATAGAATTATGCTTCAAAACATGCTCTGTAGACATTCAGTTGATTTCGGTGTTCAAAATTTTATACAATCGATAAAGTGTATGTAGAAAACGCTTTGTGCAGGATTAGAAGCAACAATTTGCTTTATGCAGTGTGATTCACTAATTCCGTTTCTCTTCAAATAGATGATGAAGAAAGTTTGTTACAGCCATCAACGTAGTTTCTAGGTATAGTAAAACGGGTATGCGCTACAGTACGGGTACCTGCCAGCGCCTCCTATAGACAAACTGCTGAGTTAGCTTGTCTATCTTGGAAACGATAAGATATACAGGAAGAAATGGAAAATTATAAAGTCGTATAAAAAGTCCTGCATTTGGTTTTGAACGATGCCTCACATGTAAATATAACTTTATTCGAACCCCTCAAATGTGTTTTTTTATATTCAATCAAAAACGGTTATACGCCACTAGCTGCATGCATGCAGAAGTGTTGTATTAAGCCAGATCGTAAGAAATGTACACAAGGTATCATTTATTTTAATCAGAAAATTAATTTAATTATGGTAAATGTGTCCACTATGGAGGTAAATGCGGAATGTATGATGCATTGCTGCTATGATAGACAATTGGGTGCACTTAAATGCACCTTCCTTACATGTGTTAGTATTATAAACACAGGGTGGTCATAAAAAACTTTGCCGATATATGGAGCTCTAGCGGCCGGTCCGTTCAACCGATCGAGGTGAGATTTCATATATAGTTATTCAGAGGTATGAACTCGGGATTCTGTGAACGGCAACAAATTGGCACTCACGGTTACGGTTATAGCTACAGAAACTCGAAATTTTCAAATGGCAACGCCCATTTTTTTCATCGCAAAATGCTCAGTGCATGCGAAAACCCTAAAGAGCGTTGGAACGGCACGTGTATCGCAATAAACGGACGCGTTATGCACACACAAAAACAGCTCTGCGAACGGCCAAAGGTCGTCATTAGCGTGCTCCCGCTGAAGAACTAACACTTTTTATCCGTTTTCTACACTGACTATCTGGCGAACGGCTTTCCGTGATTGGTGTTTTGCCGCAGAGTTGTTTTTGTGCATGCATAACGCGTCCGTTTATTGCGATACACATATCGTTCCAACGCTCTTTAGGGTTTTCGCATGTGCTGAACATTTTGCGATGAAAAAAATGGGCGTTGCCATTTGAAAATTTCGAGTTTTTGTAGCTATAACCGTAACCGGGAGAGCCAATTTGTTGCCGTTCACAGAATCTCGAGCTCATACCTCTGAATAGCTATATCTGAAATCTCACCTCGATCGGTTGAACGGACCGGCCGCTAGTGCTCCATATATCGGCAAAGTTTTTTTATGACCACCCTGTATTTGTGCATCTGCACACAAGGTGTGCAATTAGTGTCCTCTCCCTTGCCCATAGTGCGTCAGCTGATTGGAAATTTATTTACATGTACCATCTAATCTATGACGTATAACAAAAGACTCGATGATAAATTTGGTGTAAAAATGTGAGGCTGTCTCCCAGTCTATTAGTTGTAAAATCCCAAAACTCTAACCTGTGCTATACACAGTAGCCGAATTATCGTGAAGAGTAAAAATTACCTATGATGAAGTGAAATATTTTCATTCCCTATGCTAAGGTATGGATAAGATGGATTTAAATTATCTCTAATATTTAAACAGCTTCTATTTATCCATGTCCCAACGTAAGTTACACTAGTTGTAGTTACCTACACTAGTACACTAGTTGTTACACAAGTTGTATCACTTCTGTTAGAAAGTGAAATAAAATTATTGCAAGTTAATTTTGCATAAAATAGAAACATAAATTCCTAAATTAGCAAACAACGTTATAGTTTTCGACCTCTTTACTTTATCGCTAATAGTAAAATATGGCAGATAAATGTACGAGAGTATAACTAAATTATTATAATTAGTTTTAAAGTACAGTAATTTTTGCTATAGCCAATGTAAACCTACGATAGAAAACACAACATATAATTTTAAAATATCAAGATATTCAACCACGGTAAAGTTTGGATATACATGTAATAAAATTCATATTATTAAATGATGCATGGTAAATTCTCTACATTCCGTACTTTTACAAATCATTGATTATGTCTTTTATTTCACAACAAATACACATTTTTCTTGTTCTGGAATTTACATAATTTCATAAAAGTGTACATGATTTACGAAATATATAAATCATTTATCATTTGTATTGAGAAAATCAGTGATATGTGTAATTTTTTTCAGGATATTTTCTATATTTTGTCGACAACATATACTTTTTATTACTATCATCTTCGGTGTGTATCATTGCGAAAGAATAAAATATTATGATTCTAGGTCCTTTTGAAAACTTATGACAGTAATAAAATAAAAAATTTTATAGAAAGGAAGTATTACATGTTCCACGACATTTATTCGAACACGTCTCTGCAACAATTGAAATATTTAAGATTTTAAGATTTCTTAAATTTCGATAATTCTGGATGAGAAAACTTTATTTTATTGTCATATACACACATGTCAAATCAACATATACGCATGTGTATTGAATAAAATTATTATTATTATTTTTTTTTTGGTGTAAACTATGATTATGTAAAAATGAGAATAATAAAAATCGAAAGTATCTTTCATAATACGTTATGTATTTACAAATATATATTGTATATGTATTAGTTTTTAATTTAGAAGAAATGAATAAAATAGTTTTAAAAAATCAAATCCTTTTATATCTGATAAAGACATCCTAGTTTGCTTCCAACACCTACTTTTTATCACCATCTTGTTCAGCGTTAATTTTTACGTAAAAATATAATATTATAAACTATGAATTATTTTCCAAACTTGACAGCACTAAAATAAAAAACTTTATGGAAAAGAAAATTTTACCTGCTTTATGACATTTGTTCAATCCCGTTTCTTTGACTATTGAAATATTTACGATTTTAACACATTTAGGATTTAGACATTTGAGTTTGAAGTTTTTAAAGAATTTAGTGTTTGAATTTTTTCAAAATGGAAAAAACTATTTTATTAACATTAGAGCTTGTATAAAATCTTTTCATGTTTAGATTATAAAATGGTGATAGTTATAAAAAGCGAAAATGTATGTGAAAGTATTTTCAGTAGTTGATATATATATATGAAACAAATTTTAAAAAAAATTCTCCGTTGGCCTCATTAAAACTATAATTCTGTGTAAATCCCATTATTCTAAATTATTTTCTCGCTCCAGTATTTCGATTGTCAAAATTCCACCGTGCTAAAATAGTTTATTCCAAATTCATTCTCTTAAAAAATGGCGCTGATCGATATTCTATTAAAATTACGCACTTTTATTTCTTTAAATAAAATGCATCCTAGAATTTAATTCTTCTAAAAAACACCAATCTCCCAGCTAAAAATATTTTACTCTTTTGAAATAACAACCTATGTATTTTTATTTATTTTATTTTTATTTCCCTATGTTTCCTGACAAAATAATATTACTTCTCAAATTATGAAAGACTTTAGTCTCAATGTAAAAATTATCTTGGCATCTTGCCATACTTGATAAAACCTATGTATTTCTTTTTCTTTGCTTCTCTTCTTATTTATTCGAAAGGAGTAGATTTCACGAAATTGTTCTAGAACATTTGTTTGGCGGGCCTTTTCCAGCTTACGGTAAAATCGCTTCTATATTAACGCACCGAAAGAATTAATCCGAGTGCGCTGATTGGTCGAGAGACTTTTTAGTAAACATGTATTCTGGAGCGTTCAGAAAATGATATACGGTGTTTTTCCCGCGTTTGGGTCAGATGGTTCCAGGATCCGGTTGTGAATGCAACCCCGACGCGGACTCCACGATCGTAGAACACTCTTCTTGGCCGCCGATAGATTTCGAAAGAACAACTGCCTTTTTAAGAGCAAAGATGTATTCTTATTAGTTCAATTAAATCATCAAGATTCTTCACGGCATTAAAATCAGCACGTATGGATTGAGTATTATAAAGAGTAAAGCCTAGCCAGTTTGTCTTTGATTTACGAATAAAAGTGAAAATGGAAATGGACTGTCTCTCCTTTGCATTCTAAAAGTACACTACAAAGTGAGTCTCGGTGCTCGACTGTAAAATTTCTCGGAGAAACCCTTGCCTTGAGTATGATTCTACGAAAAGTATGGTGATACAAGTAAAATCGTGACATTATCTAAATAAAGTCGACAGGATGGAGAGATATTTTTAAAATCGACCAGGATGACCAGATATCTTTAAAGTCTAGCGGATATGCTAGATAACGGTACTTTTGTTCTGTGCTTTTGGTGCTGGTGTATGGACTTCAGCTATTATGACAGTGTGGAAATTCAGATCGGAATATGTTTATGTCACTGAGTGATATTTGTAAATCCTTCGGATGGAATTAAATGGAACTTTGATGATTGACTGTTTCTGGTGCTGATTGAAAAATTTAGTCTTTAATATGCGGCCAAGTAAAAAGAAGACACGGTAGTTGTAAGTTATGTTCTTATGATTGAAATTTTTATTTTGTGATTTTATGCTATTTGAATATTTTTTATGTGTTTTTATTTTATGATTACTTAAATTCTATTGTTATTTGAATGTTACTAAGATCGGGGCTTTGTAAAGATAATAGAGTACCTTCTTATATTTATATTGATAAAAGTAATAGGAATATGGATGAAATTAAAATGATTGCATTTGACCCTGATTCGGGAATGGGGATTCAGCAGTGGCTAGAATATTTCAACCAAATTTGTAAAAGAGAAAATAAGAATGAGGGATGGAAATTTAATCATATATCTCAATATCTTAAAGGGGAAGCTCTTAAAGTGTATGTTAATGATTGTTTAAATTGTGATGATTATGAACAAATTGTAAATATTTTAATAGAGAGGTTTATTGACTTAAAAAGCCCAAAATTTTCTGATTTCACTACAATTAAACTTGATAAATTAAGTGATTTAGAAGATTATTTTAGAAAAAAGGTAGAGATAGGTAGGCAGTTAAAATTATGTGAAACTATTCTGTTACAAGGATTAATTGATGGATTACGACCAGAATATCAAAATTCCATCAATGTAAATCATCCTGAAAATACCACTGACTGGTACAAGATTGTGAAACAATTTGTTGAAGTTTCTCCATCGCTCAATACCCGACAACCAATCAATCAACCATATCGTCAGCCAAATTTTTCTGCTCCCCGTTTCCCAATGCAATCTTTTCGGCAAAATTATCAGCCTTTCCGACCACCTAGGCAAGAATATGCAACTCGGAATTGGCTACCAGCACGACAATTTAATCAGATATCTCCTAATTATAGGAATCCTGTACAAAACAATCATTTTCAAAACCTTTACCCAAGCAGACCATGCAGAATTTGCACCAATAAGGGGGTCAGAAATGCTAACCATTGGGAAAGAGAGTGTGATTTTATAAGTAATACTACTCCCTCCGATACTCATAATGCTTCTTCTTTTGCTTGTAATCCTGGTAATGAATGACAATTAATAGTGTATGGGTACACCCCTAGTTATAATTTACCTTGTATTGTGGATAGTGGTTCCACAATTGCCATTTTACCACTGAAATTTGTAAGAAAACTTAATGCTAAAATTGAAAAAATTCCTACTACTATTATTGGTCAGGCAAAAGGGTTTATGGAAATTAATCAGAAGTGCAGAGTGCTCATCAGGGTTGGGAAAATTAGTAAATGGGTGGATTTTCTAGTATGTAATATCGATCTAATTTATGCAATATTGGGGTTAAGAGAGTGTTCAAAATTTGATTTAACAATTAATTGTAAACATTGTATTGTCAAACAGGGGAAAATAATTGTAAATAGAGGTGTATCCATACAAAATGAGAAAGCTCTCCATTTTCATATTGTTGATGTTAATAAAGTACAAGTGAATAATGAGAGTATAAATTTAGAAAATGACAGTAGTAAATTTGAAAATAAGTATGATCATCATAACAAGTCTAATTTTTGTCAAGTAAATAACAATTCTGAAAGTATTGAAGAGCTTAATGATTTGGATTTGTATCATGATGGACAATTGAATTTTGAGAACTGTGGTAATAGTATAATTATGCAATCAAATGAGGGAAATAATGACTATAAAATGCAACCATATTATAGAAGACTCATGACTCCCCAAATTTCTTGCGAAGTTAATAATTCTAATTGTGAACTAATGGAAAGATAAATTTGATTCAAAATGGGGATTTAAGGGAATTAATCCAAAATTTCATGGATATTTTTGCTAAACATAAATATGATGTGGGTAGAGTTAATATTGAACCGCACGCGTTATCTTAAATCTGACCTACCAATATCTTTGAGGCCTTACAGAACTTCACCAGCTGAGGAAAAAGAAATTCAAAATCAAATTCAAGGATTGTTAGAAGCAGGATTAATTAAAGAGAGCAATAGTCCTTATTCGGCTCCTGTCACTTTGGCTATGAAAAGAGAGGAAGGCAAAAAGACTAGATTATGTATTGATTATCGAAAATTAAATTCAATAGTGAAAAATGATGCCGAGCCATTACCTCGTATCGATGGGATCTTGGATAAATTGAGTGGTGCTCAGTATTTTTCAACTTTGGACTTAGCCTCCTGCTACTGTCACATACCCATACATCCCGCAGATACTGAGAAATCAGCTTTTGCTACTAGCTCTGGATTATTCGAATGGTTAGTCCTCCCATTCGGGATAAAAACGGGACCCCCCCATTTTCAATAGAACTATTAGAAGAATCCTAAATAAATACAAAATAGATTTTGCCTGCCACTATTTCGATGATATTATAATTTTCTCCTCCTCTCTAAAATAACATCTTGATCATTTAAATCAAATATTCAAAATTTGTCAATTAGAGAACATTAAACTCAAATTATCCAAATGCAAATTGGCTCAGACTAAGATTAACTTTCTAGGATATGAAATTTATGTTGGAATTATAACTCCTGCAAATACAAATATTGAAACTATAAAGAAATTAAAACCCCCAACAAATATTAAACAATTGCAAAGTTTCCTAGGATCAATAAATGTTTATCATAAATTTATAGATAAATATGCTCAAATTCGACAACCTCTTAATAAATTACTTAGAAAAGATACAATATGGAATTGGACTCCAGAATGTCAAGATTCTTTTAATAAATTGAAAGATGCTTTAATCCAAAAACCTATCCTTAAAATTTATGATGCAAAATTACCACTTCATATGTTTGTTGACGCCTCACAGATGGCAGTAGGTGCAGTGCTTAAACAACCAGACAAAGAGGGGTTTCTGCATCCAATTGCTTACCATTCAAGGAATTTGAAGAGTTATGACGGAATTCTTTTGAGTGTCCCTGTAGACGAACAACAGATGCTACACACTTCAATTTTAGTACCGAAATTGCCATAGTAAACCTCAATAACATATATCAACTACATAGCAAACCGAGGTATATCTAAACGATTTTGAATGGACAAACGGCAGACAGACAGACAAACCGAATTCATAAACACATTTCAACTCATTTGGGCAGTTTTAAAAGATTAGAAACAGAAACATTGTAATTTCAAACTGTTTAACACAGGTTATTCCGAGTTCATTCTTACCATCGGAACATTATCAGATTTTGTTTTAATCTGTAATTTTGTTTTATTATTTATTATACATATTATTATTACATTAATTTTATACATTATTACAAATATTTCTAAACTATCTGTTTTTTTATGACATAGTTTATTGTTTAAAAATGTTATATTGGAATAATATCAGGTTGTTCGGAAAGTTCTTTCTGTTTGGAAACATCAATCCATACCGGAAAATTCTGCCCCTCAATTATTAAACGCTAGATATCGGAATTAATATCTAATAACAAAGTGATAGAATTTTCTGGTACGAACCAACTTTTCCAAACGGAAAGAACTTGACGAAAAATCCAATAACTTTTAAAACGATGATAATATAATTAAAAAATAAAAGTCAAATGAACATTTTTTGCATGATATCTGAAAAAACTGTATTAGATAATGTGTTAATTTTTTCAGATCTGTAATTTATCTATACAAACTGTTATATATGTACTCAATGTGATACAATAAAACGCTATTTTTATTATGAAATATAGTTTAAAGGTTTATGAATTCTGATTATACATTATCTGATTTTAATGCTTTAAAACATTATCCTTAACGTAGTTTAAATTAGCCTCTGGATGCAAACCCAAATTATAAA
The DNA here is from genome assembly GCA_963931845.1 of Maratus michaelseni. Lineage (NCBI taxonomy): Eukaryota > Metazoa > Arthropoda > Arachnida > Araneae > Salticidae > Maratus > Maratus michaelseni. The sequence goes on from OZ007590.1 coordinate 349,881,302, forward strand.
ATTCGTTTGATTTTGAATAAATTTCATAATACTTTGCTTCAGAAATATCTCTACCTCCTCGAATAAGAGGATTTTTATTCAAAACATCAATTATTCATTTATTTTTGAACAAGCCTATTAACTTCCTGAATGAACGCAATTTGTACTTTAAAATTCAAATTTTAGTTGAGAAAAACTTAAATTTTGTTTAGTGTTTTGTAAAAACCAATAATTGAAAAAGAATGAAACTTTCGTATAGAGAAAAAATATTTTAGTTCACATAGGCTCAGAGGCTTAAATTTATCTGACATATTCAAAAATAATGTTCATCGAATAAAAACATTGAGTGTTTTTAAAAAAGGCAAAAGGAAATATAGTTATTTCTGAAGTTATCGCTATTACAGAAAATATCTTGTTGTTTTCTAATTTTGATGCATGAGTTTTAAACGAATTGGAATAGCTTTTTTAATTTTCTAATGATATTTTATTATGTGTGTGCATATGCATTTTGAGTGCTTACTATGTTATATTTGATATTTCAAGCATGGGAAGGTTGCAATTGGGCGCTCTTTAGTACTGCAACTGAGAATGCTAACGATTTATTTGTTCCAAAATTTTCAAAATATTGTTTATTCAATAAAGATCACTGATTGTTTTAAAAATTTGAAAATTAAATGTATTTTACTTCTAAGGGTTATTAAAATCTAGATTCTTGTTATTTTATTTTTTTACTAGCAATTTTAAGCAAGTTTGAAACAACTTTTGCTTTTTAAAATAATATGTACGAGGGTCGATCAGAAATAAGGTTCCCAAAGTGCTCCAGCCGCACGGGAAAGTCCGAGGCAAAATATGGCAACAGCGCTGTGCGCGGCTATTCCCGTGTTCGCCATTCCCCCGTCTGCGCTTCGCTGCGCCACTTATTCTTGGCTCAGCATCCGTCCGAGATGGAGGTTCCCATTGTTGATCCCACCAAGTGCGAGAATCGTTCCGTAATTCGCTTTTTGCATGCGAAACTCAGCCGAGATATCCAGAACCGCCGGCGAGGACGACTAACAGCCGGTGTAACGCTGCTTCAAGACAACATCCGACCGCGCGTCTCTCGTCAAATCAAGGAACTTTTGACACAATTTAGGTGGACTGTCATGCCCCACCCACCTTACAGTCTGGACCTCGCACATAGTGATTATCACTTGTATCCCAAGTTAATGAAACACTTGCAGGCTCGGACTGGCCCGCCGGCCCATCGGCCCGAGGGCCGGTGCGCCCTCAGCCAGGAAAAATTTTGCGCCCCTAAGCCGCTCCAATATTTTTCCACACACATATATTCTGATTAGTGTACTAAATTCCGAGAATTTGCTTAGGGATAATTATCAACTAATAGACAGATAGCAAAAGAGAGGGGTTTTTATTATCATAAAGAAATTAAAGATACATACATCGAAGGAATTTTCAGAATCGGAAACCAAAGCGGACGTGTTTGCATACGATCGAGGATAGAAAACAGGCACCTAGGGAGAGTTTTAATAGCCCTGGCACGCCATGACTACTAAAGCTCACGCCCATGTGATACTATCGCGCCCTGAGAGAGATTTTTTTCATCGGTTCTTAGGTTGGTATTTTTTAGATCTTAATCTCAGATGAAATATTTTGCGTATCCTCCGTTGAAGTATTCAGGGGACCTTGCGCCCTTTTAAAGCCGTCTTTGAATGGACCTATAATTGAAACCACATGCTTTTCGAAAAACAACTTTATAAAAGGGAGCGATAAATATTATAAGGTAAAATATTTTGTGTGGCTTTTGTTGTTGATTGGAAAGCATAACTTTTCGAGGATTAAATACATCCTCGATGACACTTCTGGATTGCAATTCTGCAAGCTATGATTGCGCGGTCAGCCTTTTTTCATTCAAAATACCTACAAAAATTTTGGGTTAGCTTTATTTAATGACAACCTTTCCATAATTAAATAACTATTCGGAAATTCTGGTATGTATTTTAAATAAAAAAAAATTGTTTTATTTAATCACGGAAAAATTTATCATTAAATAAAGCGATGATTACTATTATTCAGAAACTTTTGTAGGTTTTTTTAATTATAAAATGCTGGTAGCAAAATCCTGTCGCTTGCAGGATTATAATCCCCGGAGGATTTCTTTCAACTATGGAAGCTTAATTTGCCTTGATTTCTAACTATGATGAGAAATTTGCAAATCATGGGAAGAGTGTGCTGATAAAAGTAAATTTACTCAATTATTTTAGCAATTTAAGGATACTAATCGCTATTTTTTATGTCATTTTTCAGTAGAAACCTCTTTATAGTGCGATATCAATTCAGCATTTTAAGGATGCATAAAGTATTTTTTAAGCACACAAAATGCCTCTTCCTCCTCCTGCTTCTCCTTATCCCAAATGCTGCAGGTGTAATATTTTCACAAGCAAGTGTTATTTTCCCATTCAAATACCCCTATATTTGAACATTCAAATACTGCTATAATATGTGGTACTTTTTCTAAAGAAAAAATTAAGCACGAGTTTTAGTTTCAAGATTTCCATTTCTATACTGAAAGTACATTTTTGTTCTCGACATAAATATTTTTTGAACGAATTTTGCATACTGAACCTTTATTTTATATGTGTGATGAGGCAGACACCGTCAGAGACCACATTTTAAGATGCTACTTTACTAAAGAAAAAAAAATCTGTAGTAAATAAACAGCATTTGATGTCAGATTATATCAGAAATTGCATCTATACCATGTTTATAACTGACTTGATAACTAATTCATATTATGTCAAATAAATATGTATTTTTTAAATAGAGGTTGGAGCTTTTGGCACTGATATTCTTGCATTTTAGTAGTTATAAAAGTAAAATATATTTACATAATAATTTTAGTTCTAGAAGCATAGTTAAATTTTGCCAAAAAATCAACAAATAAGTTGTAGTTTCTAATGAAAATATGATTAATTATTTGCATATTTTAATATTGTTATTAGCACAGTTTTGCCAGTAAACATAACTGTTGGTCAAATGTTAACTCATATCTTTAAACTGACGATCAGCTAACCGTTGGCTCAGTTATTTTGGAAGCAGCCAAACTCAATCGTTCACCAATGAAAATTATTAATAAATTCATATTAAAAAATTATGAGTTATCGTCTACATTAATTTTTGTATTAAAAAAACTGTGTGTAAGTGTATAGCTCATTTGAATAATTAATTTTCGAGATGCAAACAGCCTTCCTACAGTCTAAGGTGCATGGGTGCAAGAAGTCCATCCAAGCCAAGACTGAAAACTTTTCTGAGTATTAGCAATAACCAAATGAAAATGGACTAGAAGATTTCTATGTCTTGCATTATGGCTAAAAATTGATATCTTGCAGTAAAAAATAGTGATTAAAAGTTCTTGATAGCATAATTGCTATTATTAAGTATATAAAAGTATAATTTACTATTAATCAAAAATCTCTCCAGGACTGAAGACTTGCACCCATGCTAAGGTGATAGCTTTCTGTTTTCAAAGAAACTACAGAAAATAACACGTAGACACTTACCAGAAACATCCTGTAGTATTTACGTTTATATAAAGAAAGTTTATTAAAAATTTTAAGTTCTTGTATAATTTTACTCCTGACTAAATGAGTATTTAGTACTTTTTTTTCTAAGATTTAAATTTTATTTTCCGAAATTTTTAGATAAAGCCCTAACAAATTTTCTTTTATAACTCTGTGAAAAATTAAGATAAGTATATTCCCAGTCTGTCTTGATCCAGGGAACTCAAACATAGGTGTTACAATTTGAAAAATCAACGTTCGTGCATTTTTTAATAAGTAGACAATCCCCGAAACAAAATTTTCGAATAGAAATTAATAGTAGAAATTATTTCCAATAAATTGGTACCAATGTATTTTTTTTTATACCTTATTAGCAGGATAATTAGTAAGGAGTGATCACTTTTATACCATGACTGCTCTAAGCTATCTATTGACAAAAGAATAAAAGTAGGATACAAGGTAATCTGTAATAAACTTTCTAGAGTTTTTGAATATTACATGACATAGTTTAAAAAAACTGTGTAGCATTGCGTAGATTTAATGGAACTTCAAACATGCATGGGGAATATAGCGAAGTCGTCTATCTAAACTCAGGAATATATCAAGCCCTTTTCTTACTTGGTGCTATTGCTATGTGGATGTGTCAAACTTTGTCAATTCAGACACAACACAAGTAGAGGAGATAGGGATGGAATGGGACATTTTCACAAAAATATTTATTTTAAATATTTTATTTAAGTTATTATTAATATTATATATCGCATTTCATACATTAGGTATTTGTCTACATCTACTGCACAATATTTATTCAAGATTATTATTATGCAGAAATATATTATGAAATTTAAAAAAAAGTCCCTCTCTGTCCCAATCATCCCCACAGCAGGTGATGGATGGGACACAAATATTTTCCTATGTGTATTCAATGATACCAAATTAAAATGTATAATTATAAACTTATATGTAATTATATTTGTAACATACGATCTTATATGGCTATTATATATCAGTGTTAGTAATCTAAGAAGTGAAAATACAGTTAATTATGCATTCAAAAACTGTAATTTATATTATATATTTTAACTGAAATTTTAATGAATTACAAAGTTAAAGTTGCACGGATGTGCAAATCTCAGTACCACAATAAATGTGGTCTGTCTAAAATGTTCTAAATGTGGTCTGTCAGTCGCATAAGCTGGTATAAAATTAGTTTCAGTGAATGTATTGCTGTTAAAAAGGAAAATGTCAGTTTTCCGAAAACCACTGATTATGTTTATGTTGCTAGTACTAAAAGCTGACAAAAATGCCTCATTGGCAAAAGCTGAGAGGTTATAAATTGTAATATGCTCTCCAAGATTATTTGTCAGCCAATCATCTTGGACTGATCTCAGCTTTGCAATTAACAGCCCATAAACAGAAACATCCAATGTCTGAAGACGACGGTGGCTACAATGAGGAGGAAATGTTGAAAGAATAATTAACATATATTATTAATTTATCAACTTATATAATATTATTTAGTTAATAAAAAAAAAATCAGCATCCTCTAGGGGTGAATGAAGCAGTATGAAGCAGTCCCATTCATCCCCATTTGAAATGTCCCAATCATCTCCATGAACCATGATGCATATATTCAATTGTCAGCCATTTTGTCTCAGAAAATATTTTGTCACAATGGTTAATATTCATTCATTTTAATTACCAATATTGAGCATTGAAATAAATAACTACAACATATCTTAATTGTTTATAATGCATAAAATATGTAAACAACTTCAAATATAAAAAAAATTGCTTTTAAGCAAAGTTTAAAAAAAAATGCAACTTTAAAGGAAATTGAAAACAGACATGTGGTCTTGCTTTTGGTTCTGAAACACACTATGATAGTGTCATCTATGAGGATAGGAAGCAACTTAAAAAAATGTTTATTGTCTGAAATATTCAGACTGTCCCATCCTTCCCTTGTCCCATTCATGCCCCAGTTCCCCTAAGTAAAACAGATTTAAGTTTGTTAAAATTGTTGCGCCCTCTGAAAATCCAAGGTCTGCGCCCTTTCCCCTGCCCCAGTCCGATCCTGAACACTTGGATAGCTAACGCTTCCATAGCGACGATGACGTCAAAGAAGAGGTGAAATGCTTCCTCAACGTGTTGGCGCCGGAGTTCTACGACATTGGGATACAGAAATTGGAGCACCGTCTACAAAAATGCGTAGAAAAAGATAGCGATCATGTAGAGAAATAGGGCAAACTTTCTTCTTTCCAACGATGTAAATTTCTATGAGAATAAACAATGTTGTCTATTGGTAAATTTGATGGGAACCTTATGTATATTAACATTCATTACAGAACACTTTATGTGAGTTCATTGAATCAAAACAGCCTGGAAAAATGTAAAGTTTATGCACTTTTTCTTTAATTTTAAAGAAATTTTAGAAAAAAATGTACCAGGGGTTTATCCATAAGTTTGAAAAATAAAATTGAAATATTTAAGAACAATAACGTCGTAATCCGATAAACATTACAGAAAATTTAAAAACATAATAAACTAACAACACTTCAAAGAAAATATTCTACATATTTTCCGGTAACATCTTAAAGTTTTCATTTCTTTGATGTAAACTACAACGAGAGGCAATCTCCTTAGATCAGTATTAAGTTAATTGATATTTTCATGTAACTACATGATTTTGTGTACATATCTCAAATTATCGTCATTTCATACTATTTTCTAAACGAAATGCAGTTTGACTCAAATATAACTTGATACAAAAACATCAATAAAATTGTCAATAATGTTGCACTATTATACCAGAAAAATATTCTACATAAAATTATAAATCTATGTTCCCATTTTATAAGAACCAACACAATCTCGATAAAAATTGACTTAAAACGAAATTCAGTTAAACGTGAGTACATTTACTATATCTACAAGAATAAAATATTCAGATACACTTTACAATAATCTTTTAACGTGGCTATGAAATAAATATCATGTACTATAAACTTCATATGTAAACATATTATTTTTCTATAAATCCCCACTTTATGTTTACGTCTCATAACCGTAAAATGCAGTTTTTCTGATCAAAATCATCTCAGTCTCATATTGGGAACTTTAAAAATTCAAGAATTCATGAACATTTGCAGATACATGTTCGACTGAAAGTCAGATAGCAGGTAACATTCTCTTTCTCATAAAGGTTTAAATTTTATTGCAGTCATAAGTTTTGAAAAAAAGCCCCGAACCGTAATATTTTATTCTTTTGTAAGAATGGACATTGAAGAACAGTCCGATAAAGGATAGAGAATGCGAACAATGTACTATGGTTTAGTCGTAACGTAAATGATCTGGGGATTTTAAGTGTTCGATTTATGCATAGCACGTAAATGATAGATATTTGTATATGGCACGAATAGCATAAAATATGACGTTGTATTTTTAAATTATGCAAACTAAATTCAGAGGTACATTTTTTATACCAAACAAACCGAAGAAATATTTATATTTTTCTGTTTTTTAAAATTTTCTTTTCTGACAATAAATAAATAAATAAATAAATAAATAAAATGTTTATTAACTTACACTATATCTTTAACTCGTAGATATTTTATTTTTATCTTAAGAAATTTTGATATAAGCTAATAATATAAATCTCTCTATATTAATACAAGAACGAAAAATCATGCGTCAAGCATAGATTATGTAACACTTTCCAACGCTTCCAAAATAATTTTACAAATCATGCCGTTTAATAAGCCAGAAGATAACATCTTAAATAAACAATTTGGAAAACTCATAACATATTTAAAAACATAATTTCAGGAATTTCCAACGTACACAATATTAAGAAAGTATTCAACGTACACAATATTCAATATTCCAAAATATCCGAATACTTTTATTCAGCCCTGTATAGGATCTATACATTTGTATACCTACTACATAGGATGCGAAATTTTAGTTCAGTTAGGAAATACGTAGCACAGTTTAAAATTCTTCGTCTGGAGTTTCTGTCAATAAACGGAAATGTGTCCGCGAACTTTTGTGCTTCCCTGTATAGGATCTACAGAATTTATACACACCACGTAATAGACAAAAATCGAGTTAAAATTAAAATCGCTTTCAGTAACTTAAAACGCACTTCCAGGAATTATTGTTAACAGACAGTAGAGAATTCTTTTGTGTGTCCCTGTAAATGAACGATGACTGCTATGCACACACTATTCTGTAGTAAGCCTCTTGTAATGCACCTTAGTGATATATATAAATTTCAATGCGTTTAAAATAGTGAAACATTATATTACTTTTAAATGCTAAAGGTGTAAAATTAACAACTATAATATAAATTAAAATAACTTTTATTAGTTGTTTTACATGTTTCGACTCTTCTGAGTCATTTTCAAAAACAAAATGAGAATATACTAAAGCTGCACGGGCTTTGAAGTTATTATTTACATGTACTTTTTAAAAAATTACGCACGTTATCTATTATTATTTTTTTTTCTTTACTTGATTGTTTATTTTCATATCTTTGAGCATGGAGTAATTCATGCTCAAAGATATGAAAATGAACAATCAAGTAAAAAAAAATATAGATAACGTGCGTAATTTTTTAAAAAGTACATGTAAATAATAACTTCAAAGCCCGTGCAGCTTTAGTATATTCTCATTTTGTTTTTGAAAATGACTCAGAAGAGTCGAAACATGTAAAACAACTAATAAAAGTTATTTTAATTTATATTATAGTTGTTAATTTTACACCTTTAGCATTTAAAAGTAATATACTATTACAAGGTGTTATATTTTATTATAGTGAAACATTATTTAAATAAACCGCAGACGATTTTCCTCCATAGACGTAATGTAACAGATTTCTTTTGACTGTCCCTGTAAAGTAACTGTAAGTGTTATGCACACCCTATTCCATATTAAGCTTCTTCTAATGCACCTTAGTGATATATATATAAATTTCAATGCGTTTAAAATAGTGAAACATTATTTAAATAAACCGCAAATGATTTTTCCCCGTAGACCGCAATGTAACGGAATTCTTTTGAGTGTCCCTGTAAAAAAAACTATAAGTGCTACACACTTCCGTTGAAATAGGGAACATGCTATAGATAACGACAATAACATATAAAAATTGCAGGGCAATCAGAGCATATTTACGGGAGTTAGAGCACGGCCAGACGGCCAGACGGCAGACGGCCATACGGCCAGACAAACCGAAGTCTTAAACACTTTTCAACTAGGTTGGAAAGTGTTAAAAAGTAACGATTTGGAAATATGCGGAACGATTTGGAAATGGACCGATAAAAATCTACCTAGATCTTCCCGGCTTTTTAACACTTTCCAACCTAGTTGAGAAGTGTTTATGACTTCGGTTTGTCTGGCCGTCTGCCGTCTGGCCGTCTGGCCGTCTGGCCGTCTGGACGTGCTCTAACTCCCGTAAATATGATCGGATTTCTCTGCAATTTTTATATGTTATTGTCGTTATTTATAGCATGTTCCCTATTTCAACGGAAGTGTGTAGCACTTATAGTTTTTTTACAGGGACACTCAAAAGAATTCCGTTACATTACGGTCTATGGGGAAAAATCATTTGCGGTTTATTTAACTACTGTTTCACTATTTTAAACGCATTGAAATTTATATATATCACGAAGGTGCATTAGAATAAGCTTAATATGGAATAGGGTGTGCATAGCACTGATAGTTACTTTACAGGGACAGTCAAAAGAATTCCGTTACATTACGTCTATGGAGAAAAATCGTCTGCTGTTTATTTAAATAATGTTTCACTATTTTAAACGCATTGAAATTTATATATATCACTAAGGTGCATTACAAGAGGCTTACTACAGAATAGTGTGTGTATAGCAGTCATCGTTCATTTACAGGGACACACAAAAGAATTCTCTGTCTCTTAACAATAATTCCTGGAAGTGCGTTTTAAGTTACTGAACGTGATTTTAATTTTAACTCGCTTTTTGTCTATTACGTGGTGTGTATAAATTCTGTACATCCTATACAGGGAAGCACAAAAGTACGCGAACACATTTCCGTTTATTGACAGAAACTCCAGACGGAGAATTTTAAACTGTGCTAGGCGTTTCTTAACTGAACTAAAATCTAGCATCCTATGTAGTATATATACAAATCTATAGATCCTATACAGGGCTTAATAAAATTATTCGGATATTTTTCCGAATATTGTATATGTTGGAAATTCCTGAAACTATGTTTTAAAATATGTTATGCGTTTTCCAAATTGTTTACTTAGATGTTATCTTTTAGCTTATTAAACGGTATGATTTGTACAATTATTTTGGAAGCGTTGGAAAGTGTTACATAATCTATGCTTGACGCATGATTTTTCGTGATTTTTTTCCACAATCAGCATGATTTTTCTTTCCACTGTTGCGAGGATAAAATAGAAATAATAAATATTAAAAACACGTGGCTTTTAGGCCGATTTTTTTTTTTTTTTTTTTTTTTTTTTTGAGTTGAATTTCGGTAAAAATACTTATCCGTGTACACTTTATTTTTATAAGCGAATACAAATTCATATTTATTTTGACGTCACGGGAATATAGTCCATTCGGTTTATTTTATGATTATGCATTTGTTGATCCCATTTTTTCATTACAATTAAATGCAAAATATATTTTTATTTGTATTCATGGGGTTTGGGAATGTTCCAAACGATTTTAAAATGGACTAATGAAAATCTGCGTAGATCATCCCGGCTTTTTTTTCTTTTTTTTTCTTCTAGAAAATAGGGATTACTCAGCTATACCGAAAGGAATCGTGAAGCGATTACGCAGGAGGTTGGAGAGCGCAGCGAGCAGAGGGGCGGAGCCCCCCTAATATTCTAAAAAAACAATAAGGTCATTCAATTTTTAAAAATATTTTTTTTGTTTCACATTAAATAAACAAAATTATTAACATTTATTAATGATATGAAACACACATTTTTGAAATCAATAAAATTCAGTCCATCATGTTATGTTCCACGCCGCATTTAAAGTAAAAGAAAAGTCAACATGTTTCCTTTAGCAAAAATCTATAAAACGTTCCCGTATATATATATATATATATATATATAATAATGAAATAAATAAAATTTACGATTTGATATGCGGAGATCTTACTGAGATCTACAGAGATTTTAAGAAAAAATATGTTGTTTTCTTCATGCATATACATTTCGTGAGATAGCATGTACATTCTTTTGTCGAAAATGTGCATGAAAGTAAAAACAAAATTCCAAAATATGCTAAATTTTATAAATTCTATAAAAGATTTTTAATACTTTCATATTTTTATAGAATAAAATAATGTAAAATAAACACGAGTCCCCAACTTTTCTTTACCATCGCTGCACCGAGAAAGAATGACATGATACTTTTTGTCCATTAGTTACAAAGTCCTTTCCCTTGAAAAGTAGAAAAACAAAATCGTGAAAAAAAAAATTAAATCTGAAAACATTCTTAATTAAAACAGTTTCAAAAAATCGAAGAAATACTATTATATATATGTGCACGTTAACTCTTCGAAGATGATTTTGTTTGTTTGTTTTTAAGAAATTTTATAGAAATCGGTTATAAAGGGAAAAAAATTCTCAATATAATAAAATGGTACCTCTCCATGATCCCGTTACCACAATCCATAAAAAAAACTATCTCCAAACTATAGGATTTCACGACAAAAATGCACGATCTTAAAGTCACATTCACTTGCGTCATATGTGGGTTATGAACAATAATGCGTACAATAGTGTGTTCACGTGTTTGGTATGTCATTAAGTAATTTTTATTTCTACTTTTATCTGTAGGTTTAATGATGTCTTACTGATTTATTAAGTATTTCGTTAATTAAAATAGCAATTACATCCTTAAACGATGGCATCATGATATTAAAAGAGAAAAAGCATTGAATAAATATTACGATGTATAATTACATACATTAAATAGATGAGTTTCAACTGACGTCACGAACATTTATCCATCAGCTGAGAGGGATAAGAAAAATAATGTAAAACAAAAAATATCCAAATTTGTTTTCTTCTGTTTTCAGTAATATATTGAAAATTGTATTGTTTAATGCTATTGATAGTTGGCACTTTAGTGAGACGGGCTCCTCCAAATTTCTTGTATAATTTTTTTTCAGGTTTCATTGGCAACATTCTTACTTTGGTTACTGGCATTGGCGTTACAGTTTGGTGATAGTTTTTTAATGGAAAGCGGTCGAAGGGATAATGGAGAAGTACCAAGAAAACAATCATGCGCCTGTCATAGATTATGAAACACTTCATAATACAGGTGTTTTATAAATGACTATTCCAATTTGAATGTATCTGTAATTAAAAGTGGTGAAAAAAAATTAGATCACATTTTCTATTTAAGCGGTTGAAGACATTGGGAGATAAATTTCATGAAAATAGTATTGTACCATTTAGTACCCAAGTTAAAGATGTGGAAAATGTTGACAATACCTGTAGATCTGGCGGGAACAGGTATCTTGAATCATATCTAAGAAAAATTCAAGGATTGTATCTGTTAAATAAGAGTTCATTGTATATACATGTACATACATGTATATACATTGAATATACATGTTAAATAATGTAGTGTCATAATAAAAAAAAAACTCTGCACAGTTTACCTGGTTAATCTTATATGTTATTTCTGTTGTCAACATCCCTTTTTCTAAGAAAATAAAAATCGCAAAACAATAAATGAGATTTGCAAAATGTATACATTTTAATGTCTGAATGTGAAAACTATTAAAAACACCAAATAAAATAATTTAAGACAGACATGAGTACACTTAAAATAAAATTTATAAAAAAATATACTTAAAAACAGTTAAAAATACAAAATAGTAGACGTTTCGCCAAGCGACACGCAATGCATCATCACTACAAAAAACAATCTATTGCATTACAAACCACTGAACAAATCAAGGACAGTTGAAGTTATTTTAAAAACAGATAATATTCATTAGGGACAGAACGAGCTTCATTCAACGTCTGCGATCGCAATTGAGTGAACCAACCCTCAAGGAAAACTGTTGTTAATTAAAAATTAAATAGGCATTGTTTTCATAAATGAAATGCCCAGTTTTACTCAAATTAGTATTGTCACTAAAATAACATATTACAATAATGATTATAAAAAAATGTTCAATAAAAATAAAGTGGGAAATAAGTGCCGCACGGGATTATTTTATATTTATAATTAAAAAAACAAAATTTAAATTCAAATGCTCAATTTTATCCCGTTTTTTTCAAAACAGATTATGTCACCCTCTAATGTAGTTAAAATACGATTGATAAAATGTTTTTTGCGCTTGCTGTCTTCGGTCAGTTTACTGTAACTTTGATGGAATAAATGAGATGATATTCTGACTTGACTAATTTTGTTTGCAGATATTTTTGGTCCTTAACACTAGAATGACGGGAAATTTTACACAAGTTTCATAAAAATATTTCACACCAGAATTTTTATTTAAGACTTTTAACTTATTAATTTAACTTATTTTTGTACGGTGTATATTTAACTTAAATATTCTAATACGAGCAAATCTTGTGTGTGGTTATATATATATATATATATATATATATATATGCAAATTTTATTATAAAAATGGCTCTAACGATTTTGACGAAATTTTATACCCTACCGTTTTGGGGCACCAGAAAAGCATTGGGCTAGGTGACGTGTTCCAGAAAATTCGTTTAGTAGGTCATTTTGGGTCATCAAGGGTCAGGGTCAAGCTAATTGTATCTAAAAAACGGTTCAAACGATTTTGACGAAATTTTGTATCCGACTATTTTCGGGCACGAGAAGACTATTGGGCTGGGTCACATGTTCGAGAACTTCTGTTTAGTGGGTCATTTTTGGGTCAAAGCGGGTCAAAATAATTTTATCTAAAAAATGGCTCTAACGATTTTGATTAAATTTTGTATCCTACGAGTTTCGGGCACGTGAAAATCATTGGGCTAGGTCACATGTTCAAGAAAATTCTATTAGTAGGTCATTTCTGGGTCATTGTGGGTCAAGATCTAAAAAGCGGCTCAATTTACACTAAATTTTGCATCCAATGGTTTTCGAGCACGAGAAGACTGTTGGGCTAGGTCACATGTCCGAGAAAATTCGATTAGTGAGTCATTTCTGGGTCATTGTGGGTCAAGATCTAAAAAGCGGCTCAATTTACACTAAATTTTGCATCCAATGGTTTTCGAGCACGAGAAGACTGTTGGGCTAGGTCACATGTTCGAGAAAATTCAATTAGTGGGTCATTTTGGTCATGGGTCATTATGGGTCAAGCTATTTATCTTAAAAACGGCTCAGACTATTTACACAAAATTTTGCATCCTATGGTTTTCGGGCACGAGAAGACTGTTGGGCTAAGTCACATGTTCGAGAAAATTCAATTAGTGGGTCATTTTGGTCATGGGTCATGATATTTGAACTCAAATTTAATTTTGACCGAGCATAGCTTGGTCTTCCTGGCTCGTTTAACTTATTGTATGGAGAAATATCCGGTTCTAATCAACATTTTTTCTTTTGGTAGGGGTCAAAATGGCCCCTCACCGTCGTTCTAGTGTTAATGTCTTTATAAGGTTAAACCTGCATCTAAAAAGTATTAGGTATTGCTAAAAATTTTTAGATACTGCAGTGCGAAATCTTCGCACGGGTCTACTGGTACTAATTTAAAAGACATTTCGCACTCTAAAAGATGAATGTAACGAAATTGTGTGTTTCAGATTCGTTTGAAGTAAATAATTGTCCATTTGTTTGATTTTACAAAAACGCATTCACATTGCCCTTATGCCTTTAAATTTATTTTTTAAAAATTCAATAAATAGATAGTACGATTTCTTGTTTTACGCAGATGAAATTCCGAAATATTAACGCTTTATTTTCGGCCATGCATATCTATTTTGTTTAATAGCATATATATTTTCATGTTGAAAATGTGTATAAGAATTTAAACACGAAATTCCTAAATATGGTCAACTTTATAAATTCAATAAAATATTTTCGCAACTTGTATCATCTTATAGAATCAAAGAAAATAAAATAAGCATCAGTTCCCATCCTTTCTCGACCATTTTTACGTGGAAGAAGAATGACATAAAACGTTTCTGTCCATCAATTTTGAAGAACGTGGTTTATGTTGGAAAATAGAAAAGGCGATTTTTTTTTTGAAAAAATAAAGTGGGAGAAAATTTTTAGGTTAATTAATTTCAATAAAGCGAAGGTAAGGAAATCTATTATGTATATGAAAACATTAATTTTTCAGATATGAGTTTTTTTATTTTTACCATATTTTTCAGAATTACCCTATTACCATATTTTTTTATATTATTATTCAAAATGTAAGAAAACATAAATACATTATTCATAGATTATGAAATATTTCACAATACAGTGATTATATAAAAAAACTGTTCCTGTTTGGAGATATCTTTAACTAAAACTAATGGATGAACTGAGACCACGTTTTATATTTAGACAGTTAAAGGCGTGGAGAGATAAATTTCGTAAAACTAATACACTGCCATTAAGTAGAAAGGTTACAGGCGTGAAATTTTTTTTAACTGTCACAGCCGAAAACAGGACACTCCACAGTGTCTCATCTTAATTACCTGAAATGAATAGGTGCTATGAAGCATAACCAGGGTTCGTACCCTTTTTACCACAATCTTTTAACAGAAGTTTTCGCATTATTTAAATGCAGAAAATTATTACCTAATCCTCCAATTAAACGAGGCATCTACAATTTCCGCTATTTAAAAATTAAATAGAAAAATTAAATTAAAAATTGTGGTAAAAGCGTGGGTACTCTGCATACGTAGGGAAAATTGTAAGATTATGCTATTTAAAAAAGAAGTAATTGTATGCTACACATATTAAGTAAAATGCGATCAAAATGAAGACGTAATTTGCACAATTTACTAGTTTAATACTAATTTAATGGAGATTTTGAAAATATAAACGATGAATTTGAAGAAATTTTGTATACCATGATTCGCTACAAGTAAAAAAAAGTCCAGGTGCTTGATGTTACAAAAGTTTTACACAATTTGTGCGTATATTTATTTTTTAAAATACAATAAGAATGTACGACTTGTATGATATGCAGCATACATAGAGAAAATTGTAGGATGGTACATGTTAAGAAGGGAGTAATTGTAGGATATACGTATTAAGAAATTTGAGATCAAAATAAAAAAAAAGTAATTTGAAAAATTTACTAGTTAATTAATTTAACAGAGATTTTTCTCTATAAAAGTCAATTTAAAACAATTTTCTGTACATCATTCGTTGGAAGTAAAAAAATGAAAAGATGTTTAATTTTACAAAAGTTTAACACAAATTGTGCGTATGCTGACATTTTTTTTTTAATGCATTAAAAATATACGATTTGTTTTACGCAGATACAAAATATTTAGTTGTCGTCATACGTAATCATTACTTCTAGTAACAAACGCATTCCTATTTTGAAAATGAGCATAATAAAATTAAACAAAAAAATGTAAAATATGTTAAACTTTATAAATTCTGAAAAAGTTTTCGCAACTACCATCATCTTATAAGATAAAGGAATATAAAATAAACGTCGCTTCTCATCTTTTCTTGACCATCACTGTGCTAAGAGAGAATGACATGAAATGTTTCTGTCTATCAATTGCAAAATGGGGAATTTTTTTTTAGATCAAACAGTTTTAATAATTCAAAGGAACAGATTTAGTACATCTATATTTTATGTGCCCACATCAGCATTTCGGAAAATATTTTTTTTTATAACAATAATAATTATATGTACTACGTATTACAACAGATATAAATTTATTTTAAAAACACATCAAAGAGCAGTGCACATGTCTAAAACAATGTTCGTACGGCTCCTGGAATTTTGAGACCAGGAAATTATCCGGTCCCAGTATTTTCTTACAGAAAATCTCTCCTTAAAAGAAGGCGAAGTTTCTCGAGTTTAACCTGGATTTCTTTTTATAAAAAAAATACTGCTAAGACGCCTGGAAAATTCCCTAATCTGTACAAACCCTGTAAAAGCTTCAAAAAACACTTTCTAACTACACTAAAATTAGTCGATATGTGTAAAAGTTTTAAAAATTCTTTTCACCTCTTGTGAACTGCTCTTTGATGTGTTTTAAAATAAATTAATATCCGTTTGTAAAAAATAGGTAGCACAGATACTTATTATGTCAATAAATCCCATTATGGGTGATCGTAGATTTAAAAAAAATATTTTGTTTTGTTTTCATATAAACGATATTACAAAAATAAGCTACAAATTCAAACTTATTTTCAGTATAAGAAAACCAACATGCATCAATTAAGGATTATAAAGCACATCTTAGTACGTGGTGTTTCCGTTTTATATACTTATTAAGTACCTGAATAGAATAGGTGCTTCCAGCATACTTAAGGAATATTGGCCGATTCAACTTTTCTACCTTGTTATGAAAGAGGTTAATTGTAGGCTATACATATAAAGTAAAATGCGATGGAAACAAAAACGTAATTTGCCCAATTTACAAGTTTAATATTAATTTAACACATAGTTTGCACTGTAAAAGATAATTGGAAAGCGCTTATGTGTTGCATGATTCCTTTGAATTAAAACAAAATGCCCGGATTTTTGATTTTACAAATGTTTTACACATGTTGTGAGTATGCTTGTATTTATTTTTTTTTATCCAATACAAATGTACGATTTGTATTACGAGAAACAAAGTATGTTGTTTTAGTCATATGTATTCATCGTGTTTAATATCTCACGCATTCCTCTGTTGAAAATGTGCATAAAAAGCTAAACACAGAATTCTAAAATATGTTAAACTTTATAAATTCTGTAAAAGATATTCGCAACTACCATCATATTATAGAATCAAAGAATATAAAATAAACTTCAGTTCTCATATTTTCTTGACCATCACTGCGCGAAGAGAGAATAACGTGAAACGATTCTGTCCATCAATTGCAAAGAACGTGGTTTGCATTGGAATGTCGATAAAGGAAAATTTGAAAAAAAAATAGAAAATTCCTAGATCTAAAAGTTTTAATACATCGAAGGAAAAGTTTTAATAAATCTATTGGTACTTTCGGTTTATAGCGGCCCCTCAATAACGAATATGCAAAGATTTTAATTACGATTTCGCCAAGAGCATCTCAAAGCTTATACGAGGGAAAGTCATTAAGTAAGATACAAAAGATAATTAAATAATAACTTATAATGATATTCACTTCAAAACTATTTTTATTTCTCAACATATTCTCCACCAATATTTATGCACTTATATCACCGTTTTATCAGTGCCCAAATACCAGCTACATAACATTCTTTGGGTTGCTGTCTCAGCCATATTAGGACTTCAAGTTGAACCTTTTCATCATCTGTGAACATTTTGCATCCAAGATGGTTTTTTAGTGGACTAAACAGATGAACATCGCTTGGGGTTAAGTCGAAGCTGTATGGTGGATGTTGAAGAAGTTGCAAGATGATGTTCACAGATGATGAAAAAGTTCAACTTGAAGTCCTAATGTGGCTGAGACAGCAACCCAAAGAATGTTATGCAGCTGGTGTTTGGGCACTGATAAAACGGTGATATAAAGTGCATAAATATTGGTCGAGAATATGTTAAGAAATAAAAATAGTTTTGAAGTGAATATCATTGTAAGTTATTATTTAATTATCTTTTGTGATTTACTTAATGACTTTCCCTCGTATATGCATCATGTACACTCATACATACATACTCCGAACACGATTATGTACACATTATTTGCGTCTTATATGCCATATATACATCATACACATCATACACGTCTTATATATGTATGTCATATATATAATAACCTCATATATAACTGTACTACTTCATATATAACTGTAACGTGGTCATATGAATCACGAAATGTTAAATATATCATATATTATAATGTCATATATGCTTTGTAATTTAGCGATAATGTTTGATTTCTTGGCGATGTGTCCTCGTGGGCCGCAATAACCCAAAAGTACCAATCTATATTTATGTGCCCACATCAACATTTAGGAAATGATTTTGTTTTGTTTGTATAGAAGTGATTCTACAGGAATCAGCTGTAAATTCAAATTTATTCTCAGTGTAAGTAAACAAGAACACGTCAGTTAAAGGATTATAAAGCACTTCATAGTACATGGTACTTTCATCATATGTATTTATTGTGTTGCATATAATATGGAAATTTATGTTGAAACTTTAAACACATAATTCTGAAATGTGTTTAAATTTATAAATTTTTAAAACTTTTAAATTCTATAAAGTAATATTTTCCTATATTTACTTTAAATCCTGTAAAGTAATATTTTATCTCCTTAGAGAATGGAAGAATATAAAATAAACATCAGTTCCCATCTTTTCTTGGTCCTTGTTACGAGGAGGGAGAATGACATAAAACGTTCCTGTCCATCAATTTCAAAGAAACGTTGTGTGCGTTTTCAAAGAGATAAAGGAATTCATTGAAAAATAATAATAAAACCGAAAGAAAAATTTTAAATAAATCAGTTTCAACAAATTGTAAAGAAGAAAACATATTATTTATATGCGCGAACATTAGCTTTTTAGAAAAGATTTTGTTTTGTTTATATGAGCCATTATTAAAATTAGCAGTTAGGTAAAATTTATTTTCAATGCAAAATAACGATCATATAACAATCAATCATAGTTATAAAACACTATAACACAGAGAGTTTATTTTAAAGAACTTTCCATGTTTGGAGGTACTTGTAGCTATATGATCCGATATAAATCACATTTTATGTTAACACTAAATACAAGATGTCGCTTCTTATCGTTAACTAATAGCTAATTCCTAAAACATTAGTTTTATAGGTATATTTCTAATTGCAAAAGTGCTTAAAATGTTGCTATTCATCATCAGAAAATGCATTTACGTCAAAATGGTTATTTCTTAAAAGGAGCGAAATTTAAATTTTCATATGGTTCCTGAGTCTTATAAGTTATACTTAGAAAACATTCTTCATGTTCTAACAAGTAAAGTATTAAAAATTTACTTCTTCTCAAATCATACCAATTTATACTTTAACTTTTATGAAACTTGCTAACTAAAATTGGAAAAACGAGTTTTTAGTGCTAGAAAAAAACTGCAAATTCATAAAATGCTCAATAAATTTTAGTCTTAAAAAAATGCAATTTTTACTACTTTTCTTGTTCGGGCTTGGAGAAAGCTTTTCTAATTATAAATTATATGAGGCATGCACCGTATAAAAATTTTAATTTCTTAACTTAAAAAATAAAAATAATTTGACATAAATGGACTTCCATGTGGGGAAGAACAACATTGCAAACATTTTTTCTGTTACATTCCAACATTTATATTCCTGGAATTAGCCATTGATTAACCATAAGCAGAGACACCGTTTATAATACCGTTTCGTTGAAGAACTGCCGAAGAGAAGTTTGTCATTATCATAGTCGAAAATATTGTGATATTTGCATTAATTGCTAGCAAAATGAAATGCAGTTATTTGTAGTGACACTAGTGCCACTAAATTTCCTTAAAATGTATTAGAAACGTTCAGATGAATATTTCATTCCAATGTTTGACGAATTTTACTCAGTAATATCCAGCCAGCTATATCAAAGTTCAGCAAGGCTTTGGTACTCGATTTTTGATTCTATGTGCTTTCACGGAATTTGTGCTTGTACGCTTTGAAAACTCAAAATAAAAAATATGGTATCACTCTGATTATTAGTTCTAGGTACAAATGCTGTTAAATAAAAAATGTTAGATTATAATCGCATACATGGTGTTGTTACAAAATCTTCATTTTGTGGCACGATGCATGAATACCTGTAAAGAAACAGCTTTATCCCACAATCCTAATGCACTGAAAATACATTCGTGGCAGAATTAGTATAGCTTCTCTGATGTGGTAACATATACAATCGTGTTGGTTGAAATTATGAAATAGTAAATTATAATTAAATAATGTCCTTCTGATTAAAAATAATGTCTACCAATTCTTTCATGTGGCCTTGCATACGCTCTATTTTCTACAAGGGACATTCTATAAGGAATTTCAATCGTATATATCAACTTCTATTTGTTTAAACTAGTTTTATCTATATTAAAAATTACTTCAGCTAGATGCAGAAGAAACAATTTTGGATATATTGCCATGAATTTATCGTTAAAATTTTTTGAATTATTTTAAACTTATATACGTTTAAAAAACTCTTTATTATTTTTATTTATTTACTGATTCTTTTTTAAGGAAAATCGTATTCACATATCTCTGTAAAACAATAAAAATAACGAGTATATCATTTTGTATGGACATATTATGCATGTGTATATCATTTTGTATGGACATATTATGCATGTGTATATAATTTGGTATGGACATATTATGCATGACGAAATCATTTTGTATGGACATATTATGCATATGTGATCATTTTGTATGGACATAATATGCATATGTGTAACATTTTGTATGGACATATTATGCATGTGCAAATAATTATGGACATATTATGCATATGTATATCGTTTTGTATGGACATATTATGCATGTGCAAATAATTTTGCATGGACATATTATGCATATATATATCATTTTGTATGGACATATTATGCATGCGCATATCATTTTGCATGCACATATTACGCATGAGCAAATTATTTTACAAGTCATTGAAATTTATTACAACAGGATATGCTGTATACATTTCAATAAATTATATCAGTTTTCATTATTTTTATACGAGTGAAAAGTCATTAAAGCGTACATGAAGAAGTTATAGACAATATACCATAATGTATACGATTGTTTTTTTTCCGGTAATGGAAGTATAAACTTTAAATACGTCGTAGATTATAAAGTTGTTTTTGTACACCTCAACTACAATCATATTTCGTGCGAATCCAAGATCATTTACAGTTTTTTAAAATCATTATTTTTAAAAGAATTCTATTTAAAATACATAAATTATTCTTAACCACAAGATAACAAAAGGGAATTTCTAAAAATCTGTAAAAAATAATTTACTTTTCAGGATAACGAAATAATAAAGTAATTAACTGTGATGATTAAGTATATCAAGTAACTAGATTTTTCTGTTAACAGATTTCCCAGAAGATTAAAATAAAATATATGAAATATTTTTCTTCAGCAACTTTAAACACGAACATTTTTCTAAAAATAAAATTGAAAATGAATTGAAAAAGAACTAAAAAAACGTAAAAAAAAACAACACATTGTAAAAATGTGGACGATTACTATTTTTCTAAGTACACTTTAATAATTATGATTTTTCTTATACATGAAAAATTTTCAAATAGGGATATTCCAGCAATATTCCAGCAATATAAACAGCAATATGCCAAAAAAATGTTTCGAAAATTATAACAGTCGTAAACTTTATGGCTTTAATTTCTTTTGTTGAATCATTGAAAAAATATTTAAAAAAAAATTATATTTTAACATCTAATAAAAATAAAGCCATAATATTATATTTATTAAAAAAAATTATTTACACAAAATTAATGTTAAAAAGAAGCAGCTTTGTAAAACTGTATTAAAATTAAGTTAAAACAGGCTTCGTACGCCTCTGGGAATATGCATATCAGATTTTCCGTAAAGTATTATTCTCCTTATTTAATGAAGAACATTTGTGTTTATATATGGCAAACATTATTTTACGAAAGATATGGTATTCAAATCCCCTGAATATCCTGAGATATACGAAAACTGTAAAAATTAATGACAGCATCGAATTTAAATTTTGAATATAATTATGGAATTCAAATTATTTTTTTGTGTATCAGAGAGTTTCCAAGTAAGTCTTTATTTATTTTTGTATGTACTATTTATTTAGTATCATAAAGACACTTGGAATATAGGGTATTGGTCACAAATGTTGCTACAGATGAGTGAGTTCGTATTATGAAGCGTTTAGTTTGCAAATTGTCTTTACCGTGTCGTCTACAGCGATGTTTATTAAACTGTGGTTACTTATATTGAGATCTTGCAATCAATGAATTTTTTTTTTATTTATGTAGATTCAGAGCGAAATTTTTCGAGGAAAGAGAAAGAAGACAGTAATATTACTGTTATAGTATATTACTTTTAAATGCTAAAGGTGTAAAATTAACAACTATAATATAAATTAAAATAACTTTTATTAGTTGTTTTACATGTTTCGACTCTTTCCGAGTCATTTTCAAAAACAAAATGAGAATATTCTAAAGCTGCACGGGCTTTGGCGTTATTATTTTCATGTACTTTTTAAAAAATTATGCACGTTATCTATTATTTTTTACTTGATTGTTTATTTTCACATCTTTGACCAAAAATACAATATGTAACGATGCCGCATCTTTTAATTTACCGAAACTGTGGCTAGAATTACTCCATGGTCAAAGATGTGAAAATAAACAATCAAGTAAAAAATAATAGATAACGTGCATAATTTTTAAAAAAAGTACATGAAAATAATAACCTCAAAGCCCGTGCAGCTTTAGAATATTCTCATTTTGTTTTTGAAAATGACTCGGAAAGAGTCGAAACATGTAAAACAACTAATAAAAGTAATTTTAATTTATATTATAGTTGTTAATTTTACACCTTTAGCATTTAAAAGTAATATACTATTACAAGGTGTTATAATTTATTATATTATTACTGTTATAGTTTTTATATTCTACCGGGTGTCCGAAAAAGGTTGAACTGATTTGAAAGAATCATAACTCAAAAAATAATTGAGTAAATGCCAATAATTCTTTTCAAAGTACTCGTCAAATATTCAAGATTCGTTAGATGTAGCTGTTTTAAAATCATGGCATTCAAACGATGCGCAGAATCGATGATCAGAAAATGCAAATCGCAACACACATTCGCAATTTTAAATTTTGCTTACGTTATTTGTGTACATATTGGATCCTTTACTACTAAATCGAAGATGCTGAAGAACTTTCTAATTGACATTTTCCCCATAACTCTAATAGTTTTAGACTTATGCGCTTTCCACTCCGGAATCATCGAAGAAATTGCGAATGTGTGGTGCGATTTGCATTTACATATCATCGATTCTGCGCATCGTCTGAATGTTACGACTTTAAAACAGCTACAGTTAACAAATCTTGGTTATTTGACGAGTACTTTGTAAAGAAAATAATTGCATTTACTAAATTATTTTTTGAGTTATGATTCTTTCAAATAAGTCCAACCTTTTTCGGACACCCGGTATATTCTCTATTTTGAAGCATATCAGTAGTTTCGATGATCAGAATCGATGATCAGAAAATGCAAATCGCAACACACATTCGCAATTTAAAATTTTGCTTACGTTATTTGTGTACATATTGGATCCTTTACTACTAAATCGAAGATGCTGAAGAACTTTCTAATTGACATTTTCCCCATAACTTTAATAGTTTTAGACTTATACGCTTTCCACTCCGGAATCATCGAAGAAATTGCGAATGTGTGGTGCGATTTCCATTTACATATCATCGATTCTGCGCATCGTCTGAATGTTACGACTTTAAAACAGCTACAGTTAACAAATCTTGGTTATTTGACGAGTACTTTGAAAAGAAAATAATTGCATTTACTCAATTATTTTTTAAGTTATGATTCTTTCAAATAAGTCCAACCTTTTTCGGACACCCGGTATATCCCCTATTTTGAAGCATATCACTAGTTTTGATCGTAGAGCTACAGAAACCTTCAAATGTACTTTCCAAATACCTAATTTTTATGCAGTCGAAATGGCAACCCTCATCTATTCATTTCAACGTGATTTTTTTGGTGAAAAGTAGGGTATAACTAGGAAGAAAATCCCTTTCTTAACAAAGACTATTTTTTCTCAGTTATAATCTCCTTATAACTGGATAAGTAATTTATTTATCAAAAAATAGAAAATTCACTTTGATTCCATTTTTTTTTCAATTTTATCAAATTATAAAAGTTATAAATACTTTATGGAAATTATACTTAAGAATAGTTTAATCATTTCCATTATATCATTGATATGTTTTACCTCATGAAGCTTAGCGTACTCTTAAAATACATCTTTTATGAGAGAAACCAGAATATTGCTTTATAAAATATTTTATGAAATTCTGATCACTATAAAATCCCAGGAACAAGAAACTGAGAAAAATGTATGTCATGTTTACTTACAGTATCGATTTATCAGTAAGCTTATACTAACTTCAATAGAGCAAAGCTTACTGAAGAGGAAGAACATTTTGAAATACTTCACCCTTTTGGAATTTCTTGGTAAATCGTCCAAAAAGGCTTGTCAAAAATACCCCTAGATTCAAATATCTGGATAAAACGACTGTCTTTTATTGTTTACATTTATAAAAATGTCATTCATTCATTTTTTTTCGTTTCTCAACCTGTCAAAAAATTTAAAAAATACATTCCATTTGGCTCTTTTTAACAAGAGAGAGAAACTTTTCCTTAACTTCAATATTTTTCTTACGAAAAGAAATAAGAAACAGTAAAGCATCAATCTGAAAGTGTTAGAGTATTTGTTAACTTAGTAAGTGTTAGAGTATTGTATCCTTTCTTGTCTATTTTGCTATTCAATTTTTATAAAACAAGTGCACGATATTTAAATATTGTAAATGAAGAAAACTTATAAACAACTGTGAATTTTATATATTTTATATATTTATATTCTATAACACTTATATGTTTGACATTATTACAGCATTTTTACGTATATGATGCATTTTCTTCAAAATATAGGTCTAAAACATAATGTGCACACACAGTGTTTACGGAATAATCCTGGAGCTTTGTAGAACCTCGTTCTTTTTAACAAATATCTACACCTAATAATAATAATAATAATAATAATAATAATAATATATATGGGTGTTTTATTTGAAATTTCTGTCTTTTGAAAAAAACTTTCTATTTTGAGTATAAATCGTAATTTTTTCCTGAATAAGTGGAAAACTTCTTTTTTACTTTTGCACTCTGACTGTTATACTTCATTTTTTGTTCTTAGGAGAGGAAATAAGAAACAGCAAAGCATAAATATAAAAATCTAAAAATGTTCGTGTATTTCTCATTTTATCCTTTCTTTTCTATTTCTTTGTTAGTTTCCGATCAAAGTTTATAAAACAACTTCACGACATTTAAATACCGTGATAGAATCATCGATATGCACAAACGATTGTGAATTAATTTATTTAACTTGTATATATTAGACATTATTACAGCATTTTCGTGTGTATAATATATTTCTTCAAAATATATAGGTCTAAAATATATAGTGAATAATGGACACTGATTAATCAGAAACAGCAAAGCACCACTCTAAAAAAATAAGAGTGTTAGAGTATTTCTCATCGTATCCTTACTTTAATGTTTCTTATTTAGTTTCCAATCAAACTTTATAAAACAATTTAGCGACATTTAAATACTGTGATAGAATCATTGGTTCTTATAAAGGATTCTGAATTAATTTAATTAATATTTATATGTTGGACATTATTACAGTATTTTAGCATATATAATACATTTCCTCAAAATATAAGCCTAAAACATATAATGAAAAATGGACATTGATTAATCAGAAACAGAAAAGCATTACTCTAAAAATATAAAAGTGTTAGAGTATTTTTCATTGTAATATTTCTTTTCTATTTCCTTTTTAGTTTCCAATAGAAATTTATAAAACAAGTTCGCGAAATTTAAATATGATGATAGAATCATTGGTACTTATAAAGGATTCTGAATTAATTTAATTAATATTTATATATTTAACATTATTACATTAGTTTCCAGTAACGTCGGTGAACCAAAGGTGGCCAGTGTCCCTAAGGTAGCCCACTCCAAAAATTTAGAAGAATAATTTTATTTTATTTTTAATCACAAAATGGTGCTAATTCATTGTCAGTCATGTATCTGCAGTGCACGTGGCTGAATTTAAAGAGTTCATATTGATCCTTCGACATTTTATGGAGTGATTTCATTTTTTAGGAGTAGTTCTTCTAATTTCCAGGTAAGAAGATATTTTAATTTACACGTGCTTAAATTCTTAGAACTTTGAGAATTCTACGAAATTCTACGAAATGTATCAGATTAATACTTTTACGTCGTGCAAATTGTGACCATACGCATGTTCCCAAGGTGGCCACCTTAGAAAACAAATGTGGAAATCAGTGAAGTAAAGGTGATTTTGAAAATTTCTACGTAAAATTTCTGAAAAAACGTATTACCAATTATTGTTAACACCAGAGATCACTCAAAATAAGTCAGTAACTCCCAGAAGAAAATACCTCAACTACCGTGCACAAAAAGTGCTTCAAGGTCTTTTCGTGTCATAAGATAAAAATATTAAGAAGAAAAACTAAAGATATCAAAAGAAAGAAATGATCATCAGAACATAATAGTAAACAAAATAGTTTTTCGAGTATTTTTTCACATTTTAAAAGTGATATCAATACATGGGCCACCTTTGGAACACTATCCGCCAAGGATGGCCCACCAGCTACAATTTTGAAATTGTATTATAAAAATAATTAAATTTTATTTTACAAAGAAAAGTATATTTGATATATATTAGAGATAAGTGTAAAATTTTACAAACAAAAATTTAGCCTCACACACCCAACCAGAAAATTATAAAAAAAATCGGCCCCCTTTAGGTCACCTAACTTATATAATGCATTTTCCTGAAAATATAGGCATAAAATATATAGTGCACAATGGACACTGATTAATTCCGCAGCTTTATAGAACCACGCCATTTTCATTAAATATCTTTATTGTAAAAAAATTCTGTATATATATATATATATATATATATATATGTGTGTGTGTGTGTATTTTTCATGCGAAATTTCTGCGACCCTAATGAGGAAATGTGAAAGTTACTGACCCTATCTCGAAACTATGAGAGAAAGCGAAAAAATTTTGATTACAAAAATGTAGAGAGTCCTCAATGGAGCATGAAACGATGTTTGATTTGCAAAAATAACTTTATTAGAAGCCCAAAAGTTTTCCATATCCAAACACCGGCTCAAGTACGCACTAATCACTTTCAAAAATGTGCATAATAAGACAGATACACATTTACTAATACAAGTAACACATATAAGCAAAGTGCAATTTTTTAAAATCAGAAAACTAGTGATCGAAATGTTCTGACAAGCGGCATCAATACATGTGATCCGTCCCATTTAACTTTTAAATTCAGTAAAATACCCAAATAAAATTTAACTAGGGAACACCGGGCGAAAGAATGCAGGCTAAGTACAAATAAAACAGCGAACACATGCAAAGATTTCGCACTGCAGTCTAAGGTTTTTTAGCAATGCCTAATCATATCATCTCATTTTTCCATCAATGTTACAGTAATAACTGAGCGAAGATAGCAAACGAAAAAAAATTATAAGAATAAAAATAACAATCGTATTTTAATTGCATTAGAAGGCGACATGATTTGTTTCGGAAAAAAATAAAAAAAACATGGGATAAAGAAAAATAAATCGAGCATTTGAATTTAAATTTTGCTTTTTAATCATAAATATAAAATAAACTCGTGCAGAAACTATCTTTATTCAACATTTTTTTATAATCATTGTGATGGTATTTCATTTTTGTGGCGACACTAATTTGAGGAAAACTTTTCTTTTCATTTATGAAAACGATGTCGATAAAATTTTTTAATCAATTAAAATTTTTAATTAAAATACCTGTTTTAACGAAATGTGAGTGCACTACGTCAAACTCCGCTTCAAAACCCTTTCATATGTTATCTCATTTATCGTTCTGCGATTTTTATTTCCTTAGAAAAAGGAATGTTGACAACAGGAATAATATATAGGATTGGGAAATTTTGTATCTGAGAAATATTAATTGTAAAGTACCAGATCAATGACAAATAAGTAATATTTTATCATAAGTTTGCAAAAATACTTCTCACCTCAGTGCTGAAATCTCAATTTAGATTTGTCGAGGAGTTGTTATTCGATGGCCACCACGAACACCAGTCTTTTCTCCCCTACATTTCAGTGTATGGAGTTAATTAAGATCTGCTTTGCAATCCGCCACTTCGAAAATCTGTTCTGAATTAAAATTATGAATCAGCACTATACTTGGTTTACTCGATGAGAAGGTGCTGACAAACAAAAGAGCAGAACTTATTTCCAAATAGAACATTTGCAGAATAACAAAGGACATTCATATCGGATATTTGTCAGAAATTTCGTGGTTTTTAGGTGCTTTCGTAATTATATAAATACGTAGCACCTATTGTCGTCGTCTGGTCCGTCCGTCCGTACGTCTGTCTGTCCGTCCTTACGCATATAACAATGCAAAAACTACCCAACCGAATAGTTTGAAATTTAAGATATATTATCTTTGCAGAAATTTATCGAGACATTTCAAATTTTATGAAAATCGAATCAAAACTTTAGAAGATATTAATAAAAACATTTATTAAGAAATTTGAATTAAAAAAAAATCGGTGCTTTCTTGTTATAGGAGCTTCCGAGGTTTAATCGTCAAGCGACCGAGATACTTATTTTATTACAGATATTAATCTGAAGACGACATAATTCATTTCACAGAATTAAAAATCATCAAGATCTGAATATTTATATAACTAGCTATAGTACGAACACACCTCATTTGTCACGTTTGACGTACAATTTCCAACTTGTTCTGTTTTGTAATCAAATGAATTCTCATGTTTCGCTATATAATTGCGCAAATTAAACCATTTTTATAAGTAAAATACAATTATTTTTTCATTTAATTTTTCAAGAGTGAAATCCGAAACTAATGAATAATAAACACGTGAATTTTTGCCTTGCTAAAATGAGCGTAAAACCAACAGAGTGAAAATTGTCCAAGCCCGCAATCGAATCCGGGTCCTTGGAATAACGCTCCAAGGCTCTACCACTGGAGTACGAGAACGATACTCAACATGGCATTTCTCACTCAAATATGTCGGTCAGGCTGCAACCGCAGGGCAAGATGGACATCTCATCATGAGCACATGTGTGGTTTTATATGTCGTCTCAAATTTGCTGTAGGGTTTGTGTGCTCATGATGACATTTTCGTCTTGCGCTGCATTCGCATCCTGTCCGAGATATGTGAATGAGAGATGCCAAGTTGGGTATCGTCCTCGTACTCCAGTGGTAGAGACTTGGGGCGTTATTCCAAGGGCCCGGGTTAAATGCCTGGCTGGGACATTTTTCACTCTGTCGGTTTTACGCTCAGTTTAGCAATGTAAAAGTTCACATGTTTATTAAACCACTTTTTTGGCCCGACTAATTTGCGTTCACTCTGTATAACGATTAAGAACCATTGATTTAGACCATCACTATATATAAGATCTATCAAAAGGAATATATGTAATTTTTTTAAAGAATTGCGTTTCAAGTTAATTTAACAAAGACATTTACCTGAAAATATAAAACTAGTAATACGGAAGATCTACATATTTTGCTTCATTTTTTGAAATTATTATTAGTAATTTTAAACGCTGATCTTTAAATTTAATGTGTCTATGGGTATTCACCAAGTAAATTATTTTAAAAAATACATTGAAATTGTCTAAACACTTTATTTATTATATGATAATTTTATGTGAAAACATGCAACATCATAAAAAAATGTTGTAGTGCTTTAATGCCAGTATGTTTATAATTTGACTATAAATAAAACATTACGTTAGTATTTATTAATTTTAATGTTGCGCAAAATTTATATTCAGTTAAGAGTTTTATGCGTAAATCAATGAAATACATGAACAAAATACAGAATATACTGAAAATGTATCACCAATGGACTAGCTCCATAGAATTTAGTAAATTTAGCGTTTTAACGTATTGAGCAGTTAACTAATTTTCGAAGACGATTAATCTCTATAAATATTAACATTTCAATGTTAACCAGTAGTAAATGCACGGTCCTATAACACTTCAAATTTCGATTTCTGGCTTTAAGTAATATATCTAAGTTGATATTTTGCCCAGCATTTCACCCTTCGTATCCCACATGTAACGTGAAGATTTATTAGATAAAACTTTTTCTCATTTAATGAAAAAAAAATGCGATTTCATGAACCTTCGTATTCAATTATTCATTATGAAATTTATATTCCTTTTTACTGTAATTTATTTTTTTATACTTAAATCATAAGGTTCAAACGCATTCACGCAACAAAATTTTTATTTTCAATTAAGGTAAAGCTAGGAGAGTCTTCGCACAATTCAAAAGAATAGCAATAAAAATCTAAATATTAATTTTTGGCTAAACTATCCATTAATAATTTTTACTTCATTTGTTTTTTATGCATTTCCATTGCTATTTTGTTGTTATGTTGCAATTTAATAGAACAGTTGTAATAAAACCAAGAAAGTTATTTTGCGCAATCTGTCCTTACAGGGTTGGTGTGATAGCGCACATGGGTAGGAGAGATCGTTACTAATAATAAGTACAATTAAATTGTTAACAATAATAATTACACTTAAATGACATTAATGTAAGGTTTTTGTGAACAAATATTATTGTATTAGGAGTTAATATTTCAACCTAATGATTAAAGAATCAGAAAAAGGATATAGTAATTTTAAAAACGATTAAAACATTTTAATTAAAGGAAAAAAAATAAAGAATCAGAAAATGTAAGTCAAGATAAGATTACAAAATAAAATTATGTTACTTAATAACACGTTTAACTTAAAAATAGTCCATTTTCATTTTTCATTTTTTTATGCAAATTTATCAATAAACTGCATGATCTCTCCTAGCATGGAGACTAATGGGAAAAATGCGCCATCTCTCCTAAGTAGCAGATGCGCAAACTCTCCAATTTTGGTAGGAGAGATTGCGCGGCCTTTTATTTAAACATGGCCACTACTAAAACGAACCGTTGATGTTCACATTGTTAGTCCAGATCAGTAGCTTATGAGAAATCGTTTAAGTTTAAAATATTTTGTAGTACAGATATTGTATAGAAATTCTGATGAATAGCTATGAAAATTCAAGAACTTACTTTGGGAAAACAAAACAAAATAGCAATACTTTATCTTAGACGCTCAAAGCAATCAACGTGCACTTTCAAGTAGACACTCCACTACTGTTGTTGTACAACTACCTGGAGTAGCTGCGCGCTCACTCTACTCCATCCTCCCGAACATCTATGTGCGCAATCTCTCCGACCGCGCCATCTCTCCTGGCTTTAAATTATATAGAAAGCATCTTATTTTTGAGTTTTGCATGTTTCTTTGAAGTTATTAAAAACCTTTTTTGTTTTAACGTTTCTATTATACACATTTCTATATTTACTTTTGAAACTTATTTTCATAACAAGTTTTCAGCTAAACTACTCCTTACATAATAATAAAAACTATTATATTTGACGCTTTAAGTTTTATCCCCTTCGAAACATTTTCATAATATGAAGACATGCGCAATATCGTGTTTTCCTCTCTTTTTGTTCTTTTAAATATTTATTATGCTATGAAAAACAAGTCAGGGCGTCTTTCTTTCGAGCGTCTTATGGTTTGTTTAGTTTTGCTTTTTATTATGAAATAATAAAGTTACGGAAAAGATTAACCTCACAAAGAATTTTCAATAATAAATGTTCGTTATTACAGGAAGTTATGTTTATTATGATTTAAAAGGGGCAGATAATTTCTACAGATGCGTAACAATTCTACGTGCAAAGCAAAATTATTTATTACTTACATTCTATTCAGAAAATAATTTTTAAGTATTATGAAGTTTTTCTGTATTTCGGATAAAAAAAAATGTAGAGGATTTATGAGTGAAATTATTTAATACACCTTCCATAAAACTTTAAATTCGATTTCATGCTTTAAGTAATGTATCTAAGTTGATAAATTAGCACAACGTTTCACTCTACTTATCCTAGATGTAACGTGAAAATTTCTTAGATAAAACTTTTTCTCATTTAATGAAAAAAAATCGATTTTGTGAACCTTTGGATTCAATTATTCATTATGAAATTTATATTCCTTTTTACTGTAAATTATTTTCTTACAAATACATAAATCATAAGATACAAACGCATTCACGTAACAAAATTTTTATTATCAATTATATAGAAAGCATCTTATTTTTTAATTTTGTATGTTTCTTTGAAGTTATTAAAAACCCTCTTTGTTTTAATGTTTATATTATAAACATGCTTTTAAATTACTAGATTTACTTTCAAAACTTATTTTTATAACACGTTTTCAGGAAAAATTACTCCTTGCATAAAAATAACTATTATATTCCCCGCTTTAAGTTTTATACTCTTCCTAACATTTTCATAATATGAAGACATACCCAATATCGTGTTTCCTGCCCTTTTATTGTTTTAAATATTTATTATGCTATGAAAAACAAGCCGTGTCGTCGCTATTTAGGGCGTCTTATAGTTTGTTTAGTTTTTTCTTTTTATTATGAAAAAATAAAAATACGGAAAAGATTAACCTCAATAAGAATTTTCAATAATAAATGTTCGTTAGTACAGGAAGTTATGTTTATTATGATTTAAAATGTGCAGATATTTTCTAAAGATGCGTAAAAATTCTACGTGCATAGCTAAATTATTCATGACTTTCATTCTGTTCGGAAAAGAACTTTTAAGTATTATGATGTTTTTCATTATTTTGGATAAAAATATGTAGCGGATTTATTTTTTAAAATTGCTTTTCCATGATAGTCAAAAAAGGAAAAATCTTTGAAATTATTTATTTACAGTGAGTTTTTTTTATTTACTTTATTTTTTTTCATACATGATATAAATATTTACCATCAAACACATTTATACTTCAAAAATATTATTTTTAATCAATGATTTTTTTCGTTTTACTAATTTATTTTTGAAGTTATCTAACTTTTTTTGTTTTAATATGCATATTGTATACAAGCTTACAAACTATTACATTTACTTTAAAAGCTTATTTTCTCAACAAGTTTTTAAAAAATCTATGCTTACATAACAAGCACTATTATATCCACCGTTTTAAGTTTTATGCTCTTAATATTTTCTTAGCATAAAGACATACGTAGTATTTTGTTTTATGCCTCTGAGTTCTTTTAAATATTTATTATGCTATGAACATTCATAGCGTCGATCTTTAGAGCGTCTTACGGTTTGTTTATTTTTGTTTCTTATTATGAAAGAATAAAGTTATGGGAAATATTAACCTGAATAAAAATTTTCAATAATAAATATTCGTTAGTATAGGAAGTTATGTTTATTATGATTTAAAATATACAGAATACTTTGTAAAGATGTGTAAAAATTTTACTTGCATAGCTGAATTTTTCATTACTTACATTCTATTCTGAAAATAATTTTTAAGTATTATGATGTTTTTCAATATTTTCGACAAAGGTATGTAGAGGATTTATTTTTTAAATTACTTCCCATGATAATCAAAAATAAAAATTGCTATTAGCTAAAATAATTTAAAATTTTTGCATTGATTTATACAAAGCTGATTTTTCAGCTAAGCTTATATGGTCAATTTAAGAAAAAAATGAAAAGAGTAGAGAACATAGAATAAAATCAACTATAGTAAGATAGCCCCGTAAAATTTAGCAATTTCTCTTTAGGGTGTATTACAGACTGGTAAATTAATTTTCAAGGACAAATAGTTTTCTCAACTGTTATAAAGTAAATGTTAAAAAGCAATGAACACACAGTCCTGAAGTCTGCAAGTGTTGCATCAGAAAAACTAGTTACAATGATAGTCAATGAGTTTTTTTATAGATTTAACGTCATATGCAAAATAAATTATGTTAGATAAACTGTTTCTAGTTTAATGACGAAAATTACAATTTCATAAGATCTTTAAAAACAGTCATTTATTGTGAGATTTTTAAATTTATTTATCTTTCATACACGACATAAATATTATCCATCAAACAAATTCATACGTAAAAAATGTTATTCTCAATCACAAACATATTTTTTTCGTTTTGCTAATTTATCTTTGAAATTATCAAAACTTTTTGTTTTAATTTTTATATTGTATACAAGTTTACAAATTTTACATTCTTTTTGAAAGCTTATTTTCTTAAGAAATTTTCAACAAAGCTATGCTTACATAACAAACACTATTATATCCACCGTTTTAAGTTTTATGATATTAATATTTTCTTAGGATAAAGACATACGTAGTATTTTGTTTTATGCCTCTGTGTTCTTTTAAATATTATGCTATGAAAATTCATAGCCTCGTTCTTTAGATCGTCTTATGGTTTGTTTAATTTTGCTTTTTATTATGAAAGATTAAAGTTATCGAAAAGATTAACCTCAATAAGAATTTTCACTAATAAATATTCGTTAGTAATAGGAAGTTATGTTTATTATGATTTAAAATGTGCAGATATACTTTCTAAAGATGCGTAAAACTTCTACTTGCATAGCTGAATTATTCATTACTTATATTCTATTATGAAAAGAAATATTAAGTAGTATGATGTTTTTCAATATTTCGGATAAAAATATGTAGAGGATTTATGTTTGAAATTACTTAATACGCACTCCTATAAAATTTTTAATTCGATTTCAGGTTTTAAGTAATGTATATAAGTTCATAATTTAGCACAATGTTTCACACTTCTTATACCACATATAACGTGAAAATTAATTAGATAAAAGTTTTTCTCGTTTAATGAAAAAAAAATCCAATTTTGTTAATCTCTGGATCTTTCAATTATTCAATATGGAATTTTTATTCATTTTTATTGTAATTAATTTTTTTTACAAATACATAAATCATAAGCTTCAAACGCATTCACGTAACAATTTTTTGTTTTCAATTACCGTATATACTCGCGTATAAGCCGACCCTTCAATTCGAGATAAAAACAGGTTTAATACCAGTAATTCAGAATGGTTTTCTACTCCTTAAAAAATTTAGAATTAAATAATATTAAATAAGGAGTAGAAAACCATTCTCAATTATTACTATTATTAAACCTGTTTTTGGTGTCAGTTTATATGCTAGTATATACGGTATATATAAAGAATCTTATTTTTGAGTTTTGTATATTTTTGAAGTTATTAAAAACCTTTTTTTGTTTTAATGTTTATGTTATAAACATGCTTAAATTTCTATATTTACTTCTGAAAATAATTTTCATAACACGTTTTCAGCAAAACTATTCATTACATAATAAAAACTATTAAATTCGCCGCTTTAAGTTTTATCCCCTTCGTAACTTTTCATAATATGAAGACATACGCAATATCGTGTTTCCTGCTCTACTTTTTCTTTTAAATATTTATTAGGCTATGAAAAATAAAGTCATAGCGTCGTTCTTTAGAGCGTCTTATGGTTTGTTTAGTTTGCTTTTTATTAGGGTTCTGCGTCAATTCGTCGCGCACAATTCATCGCGAAACAATTCGTCGCGGCTCAATTCGTCGCGACGTCAATTCGTCGCAGCGTAAACGCACAATTCATCACGGAACAATTCATCGCGCACAATTTGTCGCAGCGTCAATCCGTCGCGGCGTCAATTCATCGCGGCGTCAATTCGTCGCGGTGTCAATTCGTCGCGACGTCAATTCGTCGCAGCGTAAACAGACAATTCATCGCGGAACAATTCATCGCGCACAATTTGTCGCAGCGTCAATCCGTCGCAGCGTCAATTCATCGCAGCGCAAACGTCTTTGAATGCTATTATGATAAAAATAAAGATAATTCAGTAAAATTACTTAATGATAATTTATTTTTTTAGATTTAGAGAATTGTAACTAACATTTTACAGGCAATTTTGGAGGAATCTTTTTTCATCTGTGATTTTTGTGAATTTCCCTGATGAGAACATGAAGGTTTAATGAATTAGAACAACTCATTTCTTATTTAAATTAGAGATCGAATAAATATTGCTTTAGATTTCCGAAAAAATGGCGGAAGATTTAGGATAAAATCACCCAGAGCATGAAAAAATGACGTGAGTCTTAAATCTGTAGATAAGATTGATTCGAAATATTACAATTTGCATGCTTGCATGCAACATTTTCACTAGGGAGAAGTGGTATGTAGTGTGAAAAGTACGTATCTTCAACAACGAAAAAATTCAATAATATTTTCTAAATTTTAAGTCCATGTCCATGTTACAACGAGGCTAGGAGAGGGCAGAGGAAGATTCTTCCCACAAACCAGTAGGGAAAGTTATTATAACGGCTGTTCTCAATTCCAAACTGGCTACTTTATGACATAATTTTTAATTCATTTTTGTTCGGAAACACATGGAATTGACTCGTGTTCTTATTCCGAAACTTCGCAATCCAAAGACATTTTCCAGTTTTTAATGCAAGCAGAAGATCTTTCAGAAAATACTGACAAAGTTGGGGTTTTGAACTACATTTCCAAAGCCGCAGCACGAAGAATGAGATAAACGTGTTGCCATGTGACACGAATCAATTATAACTCGATACGTAATTGAAAAAATATGGAAAATTCATTTCGACTCCAAATCCCTTTCACAATCAGGCCGGCCAATTTTATGCCTTTGCGTTTAAAAATGAGTCAGAAAACGCGTCAGATAGTTTCACATTATTCAGCAGGTCAGTTGAGAACCACCTTAATATGTGTTTAAAATAAATCCATTGCAGTTGAAATATATAAGGTACCCTTTGCTCATCAATAAAAACAAAAACAAAAAAAAACTAGTTGGATATGCCAATCCCAAAACTTTCTTCTATCTCATACATGTTAATGCTTCAAAATTCGCCATCACACCGCCAAAAAAATCAATATTTTTCGTCATTCTGCTGTACGTCAGCTGCTTGCGAATCGTCGGCTTACTTGGATGCGAGCAGCCGATGTATTATACTAAACTACGAAAAGTCCTTCTTGGCCTGTACCGGCAGGAACAGATATCCTCCCTATTGATTGGTTTTGAGATTTTAGCAAATTCTACTGAAAATACACGAAGCTAAGATGCGCGAACCCGAAGAGTCATTCCCTAGTTCTCGTCAATATTGAATTTGAATGCGAATATCGCTAAATTAGACAGATATAGCCAAGTTGGCTTCATATATAGAAACGTACTTTCGTCGCAAAATTTGGCGATATTGCACCAATTGTCGCCACGCTTGGCGAGAATTTGACGTTGGGGAATATAAATATATAGTGTTAAGCATGTAAGTGTTGAAACGATGGTTACAACAATGGCGAAACCATGTTACTGAAACTAATAAATTAAACCCGTTTAAGGAGGAATACTGCTGTATCGTTTCAAAATGCCAACAACCCTATAATTTCAAACTGATATACCTCAGCCATTTTTTAAGAAAGAGGCAAATTAAAAAATGCTCTACAATACTTGAATCAAGACAGAACATTCAACGGAAAAAGTTTTTATGATTTCTAATTTTATTTTTACCACTTTTTGAAATTGTAATCTTTAAATGGCTATCACAGCGCTTCCTCCAGACGCAATATCTCCAAATTCAACTGGGACGTGCAGGCTATGGTCAAAAACATATAGAAAAAAATTGGTTCAATTATCTGCATAACTTCATAACATATTCGATGATACAATAGTAAAAATGGAACAAAAATCGCAATCACAGCGCCCTCGTCCGTCGAAATAGCCCCAAATTCAAGTAGGACCTGCTGGCCATAGCCAAAAACACAGAAAAAAAAATTTGGTTCAATTTTAAGCATAACTTCATACACTTTTCGATGATACAATGTGGACAGACAGACGGACGGACGGACAGACAGACAGACAGACAATTTGTAAAAACATCTTTTTCGGAATCTCGGACCCTTAAAACGTGTAAATCCGTCGAAAACCGGAAGTCGAAAAAGATTTCGATTACAATACTTTTTTCTATAGAAGAAAGTGAAAAATCATAAATTGGAAACATGTACTGAATAGAACAAGCAGCATTAGCGGATGAAAATAATTAAAATATTATAAAATTATGGTTTACTTTCTAACTAGGTGACCCACCCGGTGTTTTCCGTGCCCGTGATAATAACCATAAACAGAACTCAAGCTTCTATGACTCTTTTAAAAGAAGCTGCATAGAGGGGCCCAAGAAGGGGATTAATATTTAAAATTGGTGGTAGCTGAGGTCCGAGATATTTTTTTGTCTTTCAAGTAGTAGTTGGAAGTCCTAAGTAGTTGTCAGACAAAAAAAAGCTAGTGAATCGGCCGATTTTTAAGGGAAGCTAACAAAGGGGGCTAACTGATAGTTTTGAGCTAAGATGAAAACATCTTAAATGATCTTGGTACTTAGCGCTTTAGAACTTCAATTAGTCGGAATTAAACATAGGGTATAAATTAATCATTAGAACAAAATTTAAAGAAATGCTTAAAAAAGGGCCCTAAAGGCCCAATAAAAATATAAGCGTGGTGACCCGGGCTGAGTAATCCAAGGCTAAACTTTAAAGTCGCTTAGTAAGAGGGTGACAGAATTATAGGGGTTAAAAATGCATAGCACACAAAAAGTACAAGGGGCCTCGAGTCGGGCCCCAGGGCCCTAACTGGAATGTAGAAATGTAGGAATAACTAAATGGAGAAAAGGCACCAAAAACGAAAAAAAAATCGGATTTAAAGGAGCAAATTATTAAAAATTTATGGAACAAAAACTTCAACGGTGCCCCTATACCGAGTCCCACGGGAGCCCGAGTCTTAACTGGAACATAGAAATGGGAGAAAAGCCTAATGGAAGAAGGCACCAAAAACGAAGGAGATCTGAGAAAAATGGGGCAAATTATTAATAACTTAGGGCACAAACATTTTAAGGTGTCCAGGGGGCCCGGGACTTGTCCGAGAATTTTTTTTGTCGTTCATATAGTAGCTGAAAGTCCAAAAAAGTTATCATTAAAAAAAAAAAAAAAAAAAAAAAAACTAGTGGATCGGTCGATTTTTAATGGAGCTATATTAGAGGTCCCAAAAATGGCCAAATGATAGTTTTGAGTAAGGCTTTAAGAGGAAAACATCTTAAAAGATCCTAGTACGTAGTGCTTTAGATCTTCAATTAGTCGAAATTAAGCATAGGGTATAAATTAATCATTAGAAAAAAATTTGAAAGAAATGCTAAAAAAGGGCCCTAGTGCCACAGTAAAAATATGAAGGTGTTGGCCCGGAGAAAGGAGTCGAAGACGCAACTTAAAAGTTACGCATTGAGAGGGTGAAAAATGCATGGCGCACAAAAGATTCAAGTCAACACCGCATTTGGCCCCAGGGGGTCAGGGTCCTAACTGAAATGTAGAAATGGCGGGGAATTTAATGAGAAAGTCCCACTAGAAGAAGGGAGATCAGATGAA
Organism: Maratus michaelseni; assembly: GCA_963931845.1. Lineage (NCBI taxonomy): Eukaryota > Metazoa > Arthropoda > Arachnida > Araneae > Salticidae > Maratus > Maratus michaelseni. The sequence continues at coordinate 349,921,183 of OZ007590.1, forward strand.
AATGGGGCAAGTTATTAACAATTTAGATGCAAAAACCTTAAAAAGGCCCTAGGGGCCCCGGTTCTTAAAATATTAAAAATCTGAGCGTCAGGTCTGTAGGACCTGCCTTGGACTATCCACACCCAAATTTTCAGACTTTTACGTGCGGTAGATTTCGCTTGTCATCGCGCACACTTACACAGAACTCAGACAGACAAACACTTTCCTTTTATTAGCATAGATGAAATAAATGAAAAAACTTATAAAACCAAAATACTACTTAATGAAATTGCATTCATGCAGCAATTAGTTCAATCACAATCACAAAAAGTATTTATGTTTACATCTCTCAATACTTTTTTTTTTACTCCCTAATTCTTTCAAATATAAGGGAGGGGGGGGGGGGTTGTACCGTGTGTACACATATGTTAACTAATAATTTTTTTAAAAAAAAATTCTAGCATTTGTATTCGTCATATTTTTATGATCTGGGTGATTTTATCCTAAATCCTTCGCCGTTTTTTTGGTTATCTAAAGCAATATTTATTCTATCTCTAATTTAAATAAGAAATGACTTTGCTCTTATTCATTAAACTTTCATGTTCACAATAAGGAAATTCCCCAAAAAATCACTTATAAAATAATTCCTCCGAAATCGCCTTTAAAATGTTAGTTATAATTCTGTATATCTAAAAAACAAATTATCATTAAATAATTTTACTAAATTATCCTTATTTTTATCATAATAGCCTTCACAGACATTTTCGCTGCGACGAATTGACGTCGCGACGAATTGATACCACGACGAATTGACGTCGCAACGAATTGATACCACGACGAATTGACGTCGCGACGAATTGTCGCCGCGCCGCAACGAATTTACGCTGCGACGAATTGTGCGCAATGAATTGTTCCGCGATGAATTGTGCGAGATGAATTGACGCGACACCTTTTCTTATGAAAGAATAAAGTTATGGGAAAGATTAACCTCAATAAGAATTTTCACTAACAAATGTTCGTTAGTATAGGAAGTTATGTTTATTATGATTTAAAATGTGCATATACTTTCTAAAGATGCGTAAAAATTCTACGTACATAGCTAAATTATTCATTACTTTCATAATATTTTGAAAATAATTTTTAAGTATTATGATGTTTTTCAATATTTCGGATAAAAATATGTAGAGGATTTTTTTAATTACTTCCCATGATAATCAAAAATGAAAATTGCTATTAGTTAAAAGAATTTAAAATTTTTGAATTGATTTACACAAAGTTGATTCATGAGCTATGCTTTTATGGTTCATTTGAGAAACGCACATGAAAAGAGTAGAAAACATACAAAAACAGCTACTTCAAAACTACAAAAAAGAAAGTTCATTTTTAGGGAGTATTACAGGCTGGTAAATTAATTTTCGAGGGCAATTAGTTTTCTCAACTGTTATTAATTAAATGTTAAATAGCAATTAACACACAGTCCTGAAATATTTTTCTGCCATTGTTGTGTCAGAAAAACTAGCTACAATGATAGTCAATAAATATTTTACAGATTTTATGTCATATGCAAAATATATTTTATTAAATAAACTGTTTCTATTTTAATGAAGAAAAAAATTACAATTTCATAAAAGCTTTGAAATTAGTTATTTGGTGAGATATTTGTTTTTATTTACTTTAAAATTAATTTAATTTTTTTATTTAATTTAATTTTTTTTCAAACACGATATAAATATTTTACATTAAACACTTTCATACTTCAAAAATATTATTTCAAATAACTAAAAGATATTTTTCGTTTTACTAATTTATTTTTGCAGTTGTCAAAACTTTTTGTTTTGATGTTTATATTGTATACAAGTTTACAAACTTTTACATTTACTGTTCAAACTTATTTTCTAAACAAGTTTTTAACAAAGCTATGCTTACATAACAAACACTATTATATCCACCGTTTTACGTTTTATGACCTAATATTTTCTTAGGATAAAGATATATGCAGTTTTTTGTTTTATGCCTCTTTGTTCTTTATGTATTATGCTATAAAAAGCAAATCATAGAGTCGTTCTTTAGAACGTCTTATAGTATGTTTAGTTTTGCTTTTTATTATGAAAGAATAAAGTTACGGAAAAGATTAACCCTAGTAATAATTTTCAATAATGAATTTTCGTTAGTATAGAAAGTTTTGTTTATTATGATTTAAAATTTGCAGAAACTTTCTAAATATGTGTAAAAATTCTACGTGCATAGCTAAATTATTTATTACTTTCATTCTATTCTGAAAAGAATTTTTAAGTACAATGATGTTTTAAAATATTTTGGAGAAAAAAAATGTGCTTGTTGTTTGAAAAATGTTTGAAATTACTTAATACACCCTCCTAGAAAACTTTGAATTTCGAGTTCAGGTTTTGAGTAATGTATATAAATTTAGATCAATGTTTCATACTATACCTATCCCACATATAACGTGAAAATTATTTAGATAAAAGTTTTTCTCATGTAATAAAAAAAAAATCCGATTTTGTAAACCTTTGAATTCAATTATTCATTATGAAAGTTATATTACTTTTTACTGTACTTTATATTTTGTAAAAAACATATACATACATCATAAGCTTCAAACGCATTCACGTAATTTTTTTTCAAATATATAGAAATCAACGTATTTTTGAGTTTTGTATGTTTCTTTGAAGTTATTAAAAACCTTTTTTTTGTTTTAATGTTTATATTATGCACATGTTTTAAAATTTTTATATTTACTTTCGAAACTTATTTTGATAACAAGTTTTCAGCAAAACAACTCCATGCATAATAAAAAACTTTTATATTCGTCCCTTTAAGTTTTATCCCCTTCATAACATTTTCTTAATATGAAGACATACTCAATATCGTGTTTCTTGCTCTTTTTGTTCTTTTAAATATTTACTATGCCATGAAAAACAAGTCCCAGTGTATTTCTTTAGAGCGTCTTATGGTTTGTTCAGTTTTGCTTTTTATAATGAAAGAATATAAAGTTACGAAAAAGATTAACCTCAATAAGAATTGTCAATAATAAATGTTCGTTAGTATAGAAAGTTATGTTTATTATGATTTAAAATGTGCATATACTTTCTAAAGCTGCGTAAAAATTTCTACGTGCATAGCCTAAATTATTCATTACTGTCATTCTGTTCTGAAAAGAATTCCTTATTATCAAAATGTTTTTTTTTAACAATTGGGATAAAAATATGTAGAAGATTTATTTTTTTTAATTACTTCCCATGATAATCAAAAGAAGAAAATTGATCTTAGCTAAAATAATATAAAATTTTTGAGTTGATTGACACAACGTTGATTCTTCAGCTAAGCTTTTATGGTTAATTTAAGAAAAATACATTAAAAGATTAGAGAACATAGAAGAACAGCAAATCTGTTACAATAGCTCCGTGCTTTTTCCGTCCACTTTCACCTACACTGTTAAAAATTTGCAGCAAACTGTCCAGTCATTTGACCGTTTTTGTAAAAAACGGTTACATAACCAAAATTTAACTCTATTCTGACCATAATATGGGGAATAGTATAGTCATAATAGCGTTAAATTACGGTTATGTAACCGTTTACTATAAAAACGGTCAAATGACTGGACAGTTTGCTGCAAATTTTTAACAGTGTATATGGTGTACAGACTTGTAAATAAATTTTCGATTACAATTAGTTTTCATAACTGTTATTAATTAAATGTTAAATAAAAATGAACACATAGTCCTGAAACGTTTTTCAGTATGTGTTGATTCAGAAAAACTAATTACTATGATAGTCAATAAATCTTTTACAGATTTTAAGTCATATGAAGAATATATTTTGTTAGCTAAACAGTTTCTAGTTTAATGACGAAAATTACAATTTCATAAAATCTTTGAAATTAGTTATTTATTGCTAGGATTTGTTTAATTTACTATAAAATTTATTTATTTTTCATACACGATACAAATATTATCCATCAAACACATTCATACTTCAAAATATTATTTTCAATCACTAAAAGATTTTTTTTTTCGTTTTACTATTTTTTTTTTGTTTAATTATCAAAACTGTTTGTTTTTACGTTTATATTGTATACAAGTTTACAAACTTTTATATTTACTCTCCAAGCTTATTTTCTTAACAGGTTTTCAACAAATCTATGCTTACATAACTGACAGACACTATTATATCCACCGTTTTAAGTTTTATGCTCTTAATAATTTCTTAGGAGAAAGACATACGCGGTATTTTGTTTTATGCCTCTTTGTTCTTTTAACTATTTATTATGCTATGAAAGAAAAACTCATGGTGTCGTTCTTCAGAGCGTCTTATAGTTTCTTTAGTTTTGCTTTTAATTATGAAAGAATATAGTTACGGAAAAGATTAACCCCCAAAAATATTTCAATAATAAAAGTTCGTTAGTACAGGAAGTTATTGTGTATTATGCTTTAAAATATGCATAAACTTTCAAAATATGTGTAAAAATTCCACATATATATCTAAATTATTTATTACTTTCATTCTATTCTGAAAAGAATTTTTATGATGTTTTTCAATATTTGGTATAAAAGTATGTTGAGGATATATAATCGATAATTTAGCAAGTTTCACACCTCTTATTCCACATGTAATTTGAAAATTTCTTAGACAAAACGTTTTCTTATCTAATGAAAAAAAAAATCCGATTTTGTGAACTATTGGATTCAATTATTCATTATAAAAATTATATCCTTTTCATTGCAATTTATTTTTTTACAAATGCATAAATCATAAGCTTCAAACGCAAAGTTATTAAACGAGAAAAAAACGCGAGTTTTAGGCCAAATTTTCTCAAATTTTAGGCCTTTTGCGCTACCGCCAGCAGTAAAATTTTATTTATTTTCTTTTTGCATTTTACTAAGCTACTTTAGACACAAGTCCTTTTTGGTATAGCGAATCAAAACAGAAAAAAAAACCAGCCCACAATCCGGCCAACATTCACTGAGTGAATACAACTTGATTGCGTTAATTTAAGGATTTTTTAAATGCTTTGCGCTACCTCAAATGAAGTAATTTTTTATTATTATTATTATAATGTATTTTTGTATCTTTCTTTTAAAGATTTTTCACTATAGCGTTTTTTTTCTTTTATAGCTTTAAAAAAAGAAAGAAAACTATTGCTGTTCAATAAATTTATTTCAGATGCTCTGCCGCTAAAATTAAAATTTAATTATTTTTTTTTCATTTTATTTTACTAAGCAACCCTAAAGCCAAGTTTTCCGCGGTATAGCGAATAAAAAAAAAAAGTTTTTTTCAGCCCACCCTAATACATACATTAAATACAATAATCCAACATTAGGTGAAAAATTAGTCAGAGCCAAGAATCGAACCTTGATCCACAGCATTCCGTGCTGTCGCTCTAACCACTGAGCCATTCCGGACGATTCCTGAGTCTGCAATTTCTCACTAATAAACTATGTTGGAGAGAAAGTCACCAGCCATCTAACATACAGCCTTGGATGACCGGACAACGGTGAATAGATTTTTACTATTCCACAGATATACGAATACATACAAAAACACACACATATTTAATGCTTGCATTCAGCATTTAAAGATATACAATTATTATACAGACATACATACATTAAATACAATAATCCAACATTGGGTGAAAAATTAGCCAGGAATCGAACCTAGGCCCACAGCGTTCCGGGCTGTTGCTCTAACCACTGAGCCACTCCGGCCGATTCCTGAGTCAGCAATTTCTTTAAATGCTGAATCCAGGCGTTAAATATGTGTGTTTTATTATGTATTCGTAGATCGGTGGAATAGTAAAAATCTATTCAGCGTTGTCCGGTCATCCAAGGCTGTTTGTTAGATGGCTGGTAACTTTCTCTCCAACATGCTTTATTAGTGAGAAATTGCAGACTCAGGAATGGGCCGGAGTGGCTCAGTGGTTAGAGAAACAGCCCGGAACGCTGTAGGCCCAGGTTCGATTACTGGCTCTGGCTAATTTTTCACCCAATGTTGGATTTCTGTATTTAATGTATGTATAATAATTGTATATCTTTAAAAGCAAGTTATGTTTTCATACAAGTTGTAAATTTCCAACTGGACGAAAAATATCTGGGCCAGGATTCGAACCTAGGATCACTTGGCTGAAGCCGCCACGCTCTACCACTGAGCTGTCCCGGTCGAATCTGGAGGGCATAAGTCATCCAATTAACCTTATTGATCGAAGCATCTGGTCTGATATTTTAATCAGCTCAACAGAAAAGATCGCAGGTAATGGAACTCCAGTAAACGCTGGATACGTGAATACACTATATTATTTTTTAACACAATTATTGTGTTAAAATATAATTGTGTTAAAAAATAATCAAGTTATGTTTATTATAATTTAAAATGTGCATATACTTTGTAAAGATGCGTAAAAATTCTACGTGCATAGCTAAATTATTCATAATTTACATTCTGTTCTGAAAATAATTTTTAAGTAGCGTGATGTTTTTTAATATTTCGATTACATATATGTAGAGGTTTTATGTTTGAAATTACTTAATACACTCTCCTATGAAACTTTAAAATCCGATATCAGGCTTTAAGTAATGTATCTGTGTTGATTTTTTAGAACAACGTTTCACACTTATTATTCGAGATGTAACGTGAAAATTTCTTAGATAAAACTTTTCCTCATTTAATGGAAAAAATAATCAGATTTTGCAAACCTTTGGAATCAATTATTTATTATGAAATTTATATTCATTTTTACTGTAATTTTTTTTATATTTTTACAAATACATAAATCATAAGCCTCAAACGCATTCACGTAATGTTTTTTCTTTTATTTTCAATTATATAGAAGGCATCTCCTTTTTGGATTTTGTATGTTTCTTTGAAGTTATTAAAAACCTTATTTTCTTTTAATGTTTATATTATATACATGCTTTAAAATTTCTATTTTACTTTAAAATATTATTCTCATAACATGTTTTCAGCATAACCCTTCCTTACATAATAAAAACCATTATATTCACCGCTTTAAGTTTATCCTTTTTGTAATATTTTCAAATATGAAGACAAACCCAATATCGTGTTTCTTACTCTTTCTGTTATTTTAAATATTTATTTTGCTATGAAAAAAAAAAGTCATATCGTCGTTCCTTAGAGCGTCTTACTGTTTGTTTAGTTTGCTTTTTATTATGAAAGAAAAAAGCTACGGAAAAGATTAACCTCAATAAGAATTTTCAATAATAAATATTCGTTAGTACAGGAAGTTATATTTATTATGATTTAAAATGTACATATACTTTCTAAAGATGCGTAACAAATCTACGTGCATAGCTAAATTATTCATTACTTACAGTCTGTTCTGAAAAGAAATTTTAAGTATTTTGATGTTTTTCAATGTTTTGGATAAAAATATGTAGATGATATATATTTTTTAATTACTTCCCATGATAAATCAAAAAATGAAAATTGCTATTAGCTAAAAGAATTTAAAATTTTGTAGTTGATATACACATAGTTGATTCTACAGCTAAGCTTTTATGGTTAATTTAAGAAAAATACATGAAAAGAGTAAAGAACATAGAATAACAGAAACTCTAGTCCAATAGCTCCGTAAAATTTAGCATGTTCACCTTTAGGGTATATTACAGACTTTCAAATTAATTTTCGATTACAATTAGTTTTCTTAACTGTTATTAATTAAATGTTAAATAGCAATAAAGACACAGTCCTGAAACGTTTTTGAGTATGTGTTGATTCAGAAAAACTAGTTACAATGATAGTCAATAAATCATTTACAGGTTTTAAGTAATATGCAAAATGAATTTTGTTCGATAATCTGTTTCTAGTTTAATGACAAAAATTACAATTTCATAAAATCTTTGAAATCAGTTATTTATTGTGAGAATTTTTTTAAACTGACTTTAAAATTTATTTACTTTTCATACAAGATATAAATATTATCCAGCAATGTTAAGTAGCAATGAACACACAGTCCTGAAACATTTTTCAGTATGTATTGCGTCAGAAAAACTAGTTACAATGATAGTCAATTTATCTTTTACAGATTTTATGCCATGAGCAAAATAATTTTTGTTAGATAAACTATTTCTAGTTTAATGACGAAAATGACAATTTCATACGATCTTTAAAATTATTTATTGAAATATTTTTTTTATTTACTTTGAAATTTATTTAATTTTTTCATACACGATATAAATGTTTTCCATCAAACACATTCTTACTTAAAAAATATTATTTTCAATCACAAAAAGATATTTTCGTTTTCTAATTTATTTTTGAAGTTATTACGACTTTTTGTTTTAATTTTTATATTGTATACAAGTTTACAAACTTTTATATTTACTTTCCAAGCTTATTTTCTTAACAAATTTTCAACAAAGCTATTGTTACGTAACAAACGTTACGTTAAGTACGTAACAAGCAGTGTTATATCCACTGTTTTAAGTTTTGTGCTCTTAATATCTCCTTAGGATAAAGCCATATGCAGTATTTTGTTTTATACCTCTTTGTCCTTTTAAATATTTATTATGCTATAAAAACAAGTCATAGCGTTGTTCTTTAAAGCGTCTTATAGTTTGTTTAGTTTTGCTTTTTATTATGAAAGAATAAAGTTACGGAAAATATTAACTTCAATAAACATTTCCAATGATAAATGTTCGTTATTACAGGAAGTTATGTTTATTATGATTTAAAAGGGGCAGATAATTTCTAAAGATGCGCAACAATTCTACGTGCAAAGCAAAATTATTTATTACTTACATTCTATTCAGAAAATAATTTTTAAGTATTATGAAGTTTTTCTGTATTTTGGATAAAAATATGCAGAAGATTTATGAGTGAAATTACTTAATACACCTTCTATAAAACTTTAAATTCGATTTCAGACTTTAAGTAATGTATCTAAGTTGATTAGCACAACGTTTCACACTTCTTATCCCGGATGTAACATGAAAATTTCTTAGATAAAACTGTTTCTCATTTAATGTAAAAAAAAATCGATTTTGTGAACCTTTGGATTCAATTATTCATTATGAAAATTATATTCATTTTTACTGTACTTTATTTTTTTTAACAAATACATAAATCATAAGCTTCAAACTCATTCACGTAGTTTTTTTTTGTTATTTTTAATTATATAGATATAAAATTATTTTTAAGTTTTGTATGTTTCTTTGAAGTTATTAAAAACCTTTTTTTTGTTTTAATGCTTATATTATATACATGCTTTTAAATTTCTATATTTACTTTCAAAACTTATTTTTATAACAAGTTTTCAGGAAAACTACTCCTTACATAATAATAACTATTATATTCGACGCTTTAAGTTTTATACTCTTCCTAACATTTTCATAATATGAAGACATACCAAATATCGTGTTTCCTGATCTTTTCATTCTTTTAAATATTTATTATGCTATGAAAAACAAGTCTTTCTTAAGAGCGTCTTATGGTTTGTTTAGTTTTGCGTTTTATTACGAAAGAATAAAGTTACGGAAAAGATTAACCCTTATAAGAATTTTCAATAACAAATGTTCGTTAGTACAGGAAGTTCCGTTTATTATAATTTAAAATGTGCATATACTTTTTAAAGATGCGTAAAAATTCTACGTGTATAGCAAAATCATTCATTACGATCATTCTATTCTGAAAATAATTTTAAAGTATTATGATGTTTTTCAATATTTGAGATAAAATTATGTGGATGATTTATATTTTTAAATTAATTCCCATGATAACAGAAAAAGGAAAATAACTATTAGCTAAAAGAATTTAAAATTTTTGAGCTGATTTACACAAAGTTGATTATTTAGCTAAGACTGTATGGTTAATTTAAGAAAAATACATAAAGAGAGTAGAGAACATAGAATAAAATTAAGTGTAGTACAATGGCTCCGTAAAATTTAGCAAGTTCACCTTTAGGATGTATTACAGCTGGGAAATTAATTTCCGAGGACAATTACTTTTCTCAACTGTTATTAATTAAATGTTAAATAGCAATGAACACACAGTCCTGAAACGTTTTTCAGTATGTATTGCGTCAGAAAAACTATTTATAATGATAGTCAATATATCTTTTACAGATTTTATGTCATGTGTAAAATAATTTTTGTTAGATAAACTATTTCTAGTTTAATGACGAAAATGACAATTTCATAAGATCTTTAAAATTAGTTATTTATTGAGAGATTTTTTTTATTTACTTTAATTTTTTTTTTCATACACGATATAAATATTTTCCATCAAACACATTCATACTTCAAAAATATTATTTTCAATCACAATAGATTTTTTTTCGTTTTATTAATTTTAACTATTATTTTTGAAGTTATCAAAACGTTTTGTTTTAATGTTTATATTGTATGCATTTATATGTATGTTGTTACAAACTTTTATATTTACTTTACAAGCTTTTTTTCATAACAAGTTTCCAACAAAGCTATGCTTACATAGCAAAAACTACTGTATCCACCGTTTTAAGTTTTATGCTCTTAATATTTTCTTATGAGAAAACATACGCAGTATTTAGTTTTATCCTCTTTGTTCTTTTAAATATGTTTTATACTATGAAAAACAAGTCATAGCGTCGTTCTTTAGAGCGTCTTAAGGTTTGTTTAGTTTTGATTTTTATTATGAAATAATAAAGTTACGGAAAAGATTAACCTCACAAAGAATTTTCAATAATAAATGTTCATTAGTATAGGAATTTATGTTTATTATGATTTAAAGTATGCAGATACTTTCTAAAAATGCGTAAAAATTCTACGTGCTTAGCTAAATTATTCATTACATACATTCTATTCAGAAAAGAGTAGTATGATGTTTTTTAATATTTTGGATAAAAATATGTAGAGGATTTATGTTTGAAATTACTTAATACACTCTCCTATAAAATTTTAAAATTCGATTTCTGGCTTTAAGTAATGTATCTAAGTTGATTATTTAGCACAACGTTTCACACTTTTTATCCACACATGTAACGTGAAAATTTCTTAGATAAAATATTTTCTCATTTAATGAAAAAAAAAATATCGATTTTGTGTACCTCTGGATTAAATTATTCATTATGAAATTTATATTCTATTTTTACTGTAATTTTTTTTTTTTTTTACAAATGCTAAATCATCAGCTTCAAACGCATTCACGTAACAAACTTTTTATTTTCAATTATATACAAAGCACATTATTTTTGAGTTTTACATGTTTCTTTGAAGTGATAAAAAAACTTTTTTGTTTTAATGTTTATATTATATACATGCTTTTAAATTTCTATATTTACTTTCGAAACTTATTTTTATAACAAGTTTTCTGGAAAACTACTGCTTACATTATAATAGCTATTATATTCGCACTTTAAGTTTTATACTCTTCTTAACATTTTCAATATATGAAGACGTGCGCAATATCGTGTTTCCTGATCTTTTCGTTCTTTTAAATATTTATTATGCTATGAAAAACAAATCATAGCGTTGTTCTTTAGAGCGGCTTATGGTTTATTTAGGTTTTCTTTTTATTATGAAAGAATAAAGTTACGGAAAAGATTAACCTTAATAAGAATTTTAGATAATAAATGTTCATTAGTACAGGATGTTATTTTTATTATGATTTAAAATGTGCAGATACTTTCTAAAGATGCATAAAAACTCAACGTGCATAGTTAAATTATTCATTACTTTGATTCTGTTCTGAAAAGGATTTTTAAGTATTAAGATATTTTTCAATATTTTGGGTAAAAATTATGTAAGGTAAAGCCAGAAGAGATGGCGCGGCCGGAGACATTGCGCACATACAGCTTCAGGGGGAAGGAGTATAGTGAGCGCGCAGCGACTGCAGGTAGTTTTATAACAGCAGTAATGGAGTGTCTACTTGAAAGTGCACGTTGATTGTTTTGAGCGTCTAAGATAAAGCATTGCTATTTTGTTTTGTTTTCCCAAAGTCAGTGCTTGAATTTTCATAGCTATTCGTCAGAATTTCTATACAATGTCAGTAGTGCAAAATTTTAAACTTAATTTAAAGCATTTTCAACTTAAACGATTTCTTATAAGCTACAAATCTAGACTAACAGTGTGAACACAAACGGTTCCTTTTAGTAGCGGCCATGTTTAACCCATTAACGTCGACTTATTTTACACTTCTTTTAATACTTCGATACCAGTTGACACCAGTTTTCCCATACTGTTATTTTAAATGATTGAATCTCTGATAGTTTCACATTAGATAAAATGATTTTTTTTTTACTAAGATACTGGTGTTCATATTTAAAAGTTTCGTATCACTTAAATGGTAACTTTTCGTACCAACCGGCATTAATGAGTTAAATAAAGACCGCGCAATCTCTCCTACCGAAATTGGAGAGGTGACGCATTGTTCCCATTAGTTTCCATGCTAGGAGAGATTATGCAGCTTATTGGTAAAAGTGCATAAAAAATGAAAAATTAAAATGGACTAATATTAAGTTAAACGTGTTATCAAGTAACCTAATGTTATATTGTAATGCTTTTCTGAATCTTTATTTTTTTCCTTTTAATTAAAATTTTTAATCGTTTTTAAAATTATTTCCTTTTTCTGATTATTTAATCATTAGTTTGAACTATTCACTCCTAATACAATAATATTTGTTCACAAAAACCTTACAACAATGTCATTTAAGTGTAAGTGTTATTGTTAACAATTTAATTGTAGTTATTATTAGTAACAATCTCTCCTACCCATGTGCGCAATCACACCAACCCTGTAAGGACAGATTGCGCAAAATAACTTTCTTGGTTTTATTACAACTGTTCTACTAAATTACAATATAACAACAAAATGCCACTGGAAATGTATGAAAAACAAATGAAATAAATATTATTCATGGATAGTTTAGCAAAAAATTAATATTTATATTTTTTATTGTTATTCTTTTGAACTGTGCGCAGATTCTCCTAGCTTTACCTTATATTAAACCACTTTTTTGGCCCGACTAGATATATATTTTTTTCAATTACTTCCCATGATAATAAAAAAAGAAAAATTGCTATTAATTAAAAGAATTTAAAATTTTTTAGTTGATTTACACAAAGTTGATTCTTCAGCTAAGCTCAGATGGTTAATTTAAGAAAAATACATGAAAAGAGTAGAAAACATAAAATACCAGCAACTCTAGTACAATAAATCCGTAAAATTTAGCATGTTCACTTTTAAAGTGTATTACAGACTGGTAAATTAATTTTTGAGAACAATCAGTTTTCTCAACTGTTATTAATTAAATGTTAAATAGCAATGTACACACATTAGTGACACATTTTTCAGTCAGTGTTGCGCAAAGTAAACTAATTACAATGATAGTTAATAAACCTATTACATATTTTATGTCATATGCAAAACAAATTTTGCTAAATAAACTGTTTTTATAACTTTCCTATAACAAATTAAATTACAATTTCATAAAATCTTTGATATTAGTTATTTATTGTGAGATTTAAAAAAATATATTTAAAAATATATTTAAAAATATATTTAAAAATATATTTATTTTTAATACACGATATAAATATTATCCATCAAACACATTCATACTTCAAAAATAATATTTCCAATCACAAAAAGATTTTTCAGTTTTGCTAATTTATCTTTGAAATTATCAAAACTTTTTGTTTTAATGTTTATATTGAATACAATTGTACAAACATTTATATTTATTTTCCAAGCTTATTTTCTTTACAAATTTTCAACAAAGCTATGCTTACATAATAAACACTATTATATCCACCGTTTTAACCCTCTAAGCGTGTTGAACGTAATATTCCGTTCACTAAGCTCCAGGTTTCACTGCAATATATGCAATGTTTAAGATAATATAATTCTATAGATTTCATGAATTTTCAAAACATTGAAGAATGATTAATACTCTCAAGGGCTACATTCATATTTGTAATTAAGTTTTATTTATAATGCTGAAAGAATTATATTTTTTAGCATTTAAAATAAAATGCAGGGAAAACAACATTACAATTTTGCCCTTTTTCAAAACGCTCAGAGGGTTAAGTTTTATGTTCTTAATAATTTCTTAGGAGAAAGACATACGCAGTATTTTGTTTTATGCCTCTTTGTTCTTTCAAATATTTATTATGATATGAAAAAAAATCATCATAGTGTCGTTCTTTAGAGCGCCTTATGTTTTGTCTAGTTTGGAATAAAGTTACTGAAAATATTAACCTCAATAAGAATTTTCAATAATAAGAATTTTCAATAAGAATTTTCAATATAGAAAGTTATGTTTATTATGATTTAAAATATGCAGATACTTTCTAAAGATTCAAAAGTATTCCACGTCCACAGCTAAATTATTCATTACATTCATTCTATTATAAAAAGAATTTTAAAGTATTATGATTTTTCAATATTTTGGATAAAAGTATGTAGAGAATTCATTTTTTAAAATTACTTCCCATGATAATCAGAAAAGGAAAATTACTATTAAATAAAATAATTAAAAATTTTGTAGATGATTTACACAAAGTTGATCCTTTAGCTAAGCTTTTATAGTTAATTTAAGAAAAACACATGACGAACATTTATTATTGAAAATTCTTATTGAAGTTAATCTTTTCCATAACTTTATTCTTTCATAATAAAAAGAATACTAAACAATCCATACGATGCTCTAAAATCGACTGTGTGATTTTTTTCATAGCATTTTATATCGAGTAGAGTACATAGAGTAACAGGAACTCTAGTACAATAGCTACGTAAAATTTAGCACGTTCACCTTTATGGTGTATTACAGACTGGTAAATTAATTTTCGTGGACAACTAGTTTTCTGAATTGTTATTAATAAAATGTTAAATAGCAATGAACACACAGTCCTGAAACATTTTTAAGTCAGTTTTGCGTCAGAAAAACTAGTTACAATGATAATCAATAAATCTTTTACGGATGTTATGTCACATGCAAAATAAATTTTGTCAGATAATCTGCTTCTAGTTTAATGACGAAAATTACAGTTTCATAAAATCTTTGAAATAATTTATTTATTGTGAGATTTTTAAAGATTTACTTTAAAATTTATTTATTTTTCATACAGGATATAAATATTATCCAACAAACACATTCATACTTCAAAAATAATATTTTCAATCACAAAAAACATTTTTTCATTTTTCTAATTTATTTTTGAAGTTATTAAAACTTTTTGTTTTAATGTTTATATTGTATACAAATTTACAAACATGTGTAGTTATTTTCGAAGATGATTTTCTTAACAAATTTTCAACAAAGCTATGCTTACATAACAAACACTATTATATCCACCGTTTTAAGTTTTATGTTCTTTATATTTTCTTGGAATACAGACATACGCAGATACTTTAATAAAATATGCAGATACTTTCTAAAGATGCGTAACAATTCTACGTGCATAGCTAAATTATTTATTACTTACATTCTGTTCTGAAAAGAATCTTTAAGTATTATAATGTTTTTCATTATTTTGGATAAAAATATGTAGAGGATTTATTTTTTTAAATTACTTTCCATGATAGTCAAAAAAGGAAAAATCTTTAAAATTATTTATTTACTGTGAGTTATTTTATTTACTTTATTATTTTTCATACACAATATAATTATTTTCCATCAAACATATTTATACTTCATAAATATTATTTTCAATCACTGAATGATTTTTTTCTTTTTACTAATTTATTTTTGAAGTTATCAAACATTTCTGTTTTAATATTTATATTGTATACAATCTTACAAACTATTACATTTACTTTAAAAGCTTATTTTCTAAACAAGTTTTTAAGAAATCTATGCTTACATAACAAACACTATTATATCCACCGTTTTAAGTTTTACGTTCCTAATACTTTCTTAGGATAAAGAAATAAGAAAATATTTTTGTTTTATGCCTCTTTGTTCTTTTAAATATTTATTATGCTATGAACAAAATATCATAGCGTCGTACTTTAGAGCATCGTATGGTTTGTTTAGTTTTCTTTTTATTATGAAAGAATAAAGTTATGGAAAAGATTAATCTCTATAAGAATTTGAATAATAAATGTTCGTTAGCAATAGGAAGTTACGTTTATTATGATTTAAAATGTGCATATACTTTCTAAAGATGCGTAAAAATTGTACGTGCATAACTAAATTATTCATTATTTTCATTCAATTCCGAAAATAATTTTTAAGAATGATGTTTTTCAATAATTTGGATAAAAGTATGTAGAAGATTTATTTTTTTTCCAATGCTGATCAAAAAGAAAAATTGCTGTTAGCTAAAAAAGTTTATATTATTTAGCAGTTTAAAACGAGTGCGTTATATGAATATTTAAGAAAGTGTTGAAGAAAAAATCTTAAGGAGATATATTTTTTTCATTACTTTTTAAGATATATTGTACAACTACGTTTGACAGCCGTTGTGTTATATAAAGTAACTTATATATTGTTGCCATCACAAAAATTTATTCTATATAAATCAAATCGTTTCCAATCAAAATTAAATGACATTTCCGAAATTTTTTTTTTTTAAGAATTATGATGTTTTATAATACTTTGGATAAAAGTATGTGGAGGATTTTTTTTTTAATTACTTCCTATGATAATCAAAAAGGAAAATTGCTTTTAGCTAAAAAAAAAGTTAAATTATTTAGCAGTTTAAGACGAGTGTGCAATATGAATATTTAAGAAAATGTTGAAGAAAAAATCTTAAGGAGATATATTTTTTTCATTACTTTTTAAGATATCTTGTACAACGACGTTTGACAACCGTTGTGTTAAATAAAGTAACTTATATAATGTGGCCATCACAAAAATTTCTTCTATATAAATCAAATCGTTTCCAATCAAAATTAAATGACATTTCCGAATTTTTTTTTTTTTTTTTTAAGAATTATGATGTTTTCAATAATTTGGATAAAAGTATGTAGATGATTTTTTTAAAATTATTTCCCATGCTAATCAAAAAGAAAAAATTGCTTTTAGCTAAAAAAAAAAGTTAAATTATTTAGCAGTTTAAGACGAGTGTGCAATATGAATATTTAAGAAAGTGTTGAAGAAAAAATCTTAAGGAGATATATTTTTTCATTACTTTTTAAGATATATTGTACAACGACGTTTGACAACCGTTGTGTTAAATAAAGTAACTTATATATTGTGGCCATCACAAAAATTTCTTCTATACAAATCAAATCGTTTCCAATCAAAATTAAATGACATTCTATTTTTTCTTGAGCTATAGCTTTCGGGGAAGTCGTGAAAAACAGAGCATAGCAGCAACATCTATTGTACTTTATATCAATCTAATTATTAAATTTTCTGAATCAGAACCACGCCTTTTCTCCCTAAATTAAATAAATAAATTAGCAAAATTTAAGACTTTATATCTCGATAACGGTTTGACGAGGGCAAATGACATATGTGTCAAGAAACACATTTGACTATGCTTTTTTGATTGCTGCTTTTTTTCATTATTACACTAATGCATAGTTTCCTGGTAAGAAGAGTAACGGATCTTGCTTTTGATAGAAATTTTATGCAAATAACTTATTAACTATAATAAAATAGGCTTATTTATATACATAAACAAAATCGAATAACAAAAACATTTTACGGACATATAAAATAAATCCCAATATAAGAAATATTAAAACTAATTAAGTTTGGAAAATAACGCTAGATTTATTATGTAAAATACATGCTAAAATAAACAATTCTCCCGGGTTACAGAAAGTTCGGTGTGTGCTCATTACTTAGGACAATTTTTCTACAAAAACATTGCCAACTTGGTCGCCAGGTTAAAAAACTTGCTCGCCAGTGCCGACCGTGTGACCGCATTTGTCCAGCCCTGTGTATATGCATATGTATATGAATATGTATATGTATGTTTTCTGGTCTAGTAATGTACGATTGCCCAATCTTGTATTATTCTAGCTTATTATGGATTGTACAAGGGTGAAATCGTAATTTTCTTTTGGAAACTGAACTGTAATAATTTGGGCTCTATGAGGGGGGACAATGGGGATCTACAGTTCCCCAAATATATCATTATTTAATTTTTTATCGTTTGAAGTATCTATTTTATTTTATTTTTTGGTCATATATCATATTTTACCTTACTATTTTTCTGGATATTGTTCAAACAGTTATCTGTTCATATTTCATTTTGATTATATATATATATATATATAAATAATGTATAAATATATCATATGATATATATATATATATAAGTACTGTTTGAAGAACCGGAAGTACTATTTAAAGGTACTAACTGGGAGGGCGAAGCAAAAATATGGCCTTCTAGAACTACAAAAAGCCTCAGTACTTGAAAAAAAGAGTATGTCTCATAAAAACAGTGAAGTTTATATGCATATTACTGTGTAAATTCTTGTAGTAAAACACAAATCTTTAAAAAAAAAGTAAAACTTTAAATGCATTTTTTGGAAAATGTAATTTTTGGTGAAAATTCCATATTCAAAACATGATTTCTCGAAAAGTTATTGGAATATACCTATGAAGTTTAAATAGCATGTTGTTTAGACTATTGTGAAGACAGTGAACTAAAGATTTAATTGTAGAATAAGAATTTTTTGTTTTATAGATGTTTTCGTGGAATGCCATCGATGAACTTTAGGAAACTCAGCATGTAAAAAGGTGCAATATGCTATAGGTTTTGAAATATTTAAAATATCTCTTAGATTTTAGTTCATTGCCTTCCCCAATGTCATAAGTAAGACGTGTAAAATGGAAATTAAGATACAGTAGATTTTTCTGTAATGCGTTTTGCGTATTGGTCCAAATTTCAGTAAATTTTACAACAAAATCCACCATTTACCAAATGTTCATCAATGAATGAAATATGTTTTGCTTTTTTCACAGTTTCTAGTCCTAATCTTAATAAAAATAAGTTCAAAAGATAATTAAATAGCTTTTTTGGAAAAAATTGCTCCGTATGTAGTCAGGCACCTTAACTTCGTTTGTGGTTTGGACGCCAATGTCAAATATTGCAGTCGATTTTTGACTCACGTCCGTCAAACGGAGTTTTTCTCAAATTTTGCACCGAAATTTATCGTCGATATCAATGTAAAATCCATGCATTTTCATTGACGCATCTCATCAAAATCAGAGGCCAAAACATTCTTATTTAATAAAAATCATGTATATATAACGAAAAAGTGACATTAACGACGATCTTTTCAAAATGATGTATACGTGTTCATTGTTGTTTACAGTCTATTGATCGTGCAGGTGCAGGGATGTATGCAATCAGGACAAAGTCCAGGTGCAGGGATGTATGCAATCAGGACAAAGTCCAGGTGCAAAAACATTATTTTAGATTTTTAATTGAAGTCATATATATATAACGAACTTATTTTTGTCAAATTTTGAACAAAGTCTATTGTCGACAACAAAGCCATATTCAAGTATCTTCAGTACTGCACCTTATCATAAGCAGTTTCTGAAAGCAACAGATTTTTTTTTCGTTATTAGTTGAAATAAAATAGTTAACGTACCAATTCTGATTAAATTTTGCACAAAAGTTTGTTGTTGGCAATGCCATACTTCAATATTTTCAGAACTGTACCTCATTAAGAACAGTCTGCGAGAGCTAAAACTATTTTACATTTTTAATTGAAATAAAATATCTAACGAACCGGTTTTTCTCAAATTTTGCCCAGAAGTTTACTGTCGATGGCAATGCCATATGGAAGTCTTTTTAGGATATACTACATCAATAGCATTCTCCGAGAGAAAAAAAAACCCATTTCTTTACCTTTTTAATTGAAATAAAATATTTAATAAGCCGATTTTGCTCAAATTATGCACAAATGTTTACTGTCTATAACAATGCCATATTCAAGTATTTTCAGTACTGTACCTCATCCCGAGCAGTCTCCGTTAACAAAAAAAAATATTTTTTACGTTTTTAATTGATATGAAATATCTAACGAACCTATTTTGATCCATATTTTGAACGAAAGTTTACTGTCAACCAAATTCCATATTCAAGTCTTCTCAGGACTGTACCTCCCCAAAAGCAGTCTCCGAGAGCAAAAACAATTTTTTATTCACATTTTTAATTTAAATGAAACATCTAAATTGTTACAAATTTGCAACAAACTGTCCAGTCATTCAACTATTTTTAAAGAAAATGATTACATAACCTAAATTTAACTTTATTCTGACCATAATATTGGCAATAATATATCCAGAATAGAGATAAATTACGGTTATGTAGCTGTGTTCTAGAAAAAGGATCAAATGACTGGAGAGTTTACTGCAAATTTTTAACACTGTAACCCACCAATTTTGCTCAAATTTTAGTTACAAGATCGTTTTTGATTACAACGCATATTTAAGTATTTTCTGGGTCGTAACTTATCAGGGACAGTATCCAAGGTCGAAATTCTCTTCTACATTTTCGATTAAAATCACATCTCTAACGTTCCGATTTTCTTAACTTTTGGCAAACAAGTCCCTTGACTGAGAATGCATATTCGATGCAAAAATCTTTGCAATTAAAAGGATGATATTTATCTTTTGAAATTAAATCTCTTGTTTGCGTTTGATTAAATATAGACTGCATGAAAAAACAATACTAACACTTCGAAAACGTTTAATATTTCCTTAAAAGTTACCAGAAGGTCACGAAAAATATATCCGGAAGGTTTTTTTAATTATTGCAAATAATAATAAAACAATATGATACATTAATTCTTATAGATGAGCGGAGTAAATTTTATAACGCATCTTTCTTTTTCCATTTTCAAGAGCAGTATCTGTTATTTGTTTAATGTTTGAAATAATATGCCATAGCATACTGAAAAACTATGCCATAGCATACTGAAATAATATGCCATAGCATACTAAAATAATATGCCATAGCATACTGAAATAATATGCCATAGCATACTGAAATAATATGCCATAGCATATGCCATTACATAAAAGAAAATTTGTGCTCAAGAGTTGCGTTCTACAAGAAAACTAGCGTTCAACATCCACCTGGGATTAAATAATATTAAACGAATGCTCTTAACTATTTCATATCATATCTAAAATAAAAATAACGTCTTATAAAAATATAATTTAAAAGTCCAGAATACATAAAGTATTATGCTCTTAAAATATTTCAAAGGCATTAATTAACAAATTCGATAAAAATTAGAAACATATGCAAAGTATTTCGAAACTATTTCAAAATAGTACATTCGCAGTTTTTCCCTTTTACATTGAAGCAAATATCCACTGCTGGAAAAAAAAAACTCATATAACATTGAAAATGGTTCGCAATTTATTAAAATTTCACGTAAAATATATCCAAAATGTATTTTTTTATTTTTACAAATAATTTTAAAATTGTATGATCCTTAAATACTCACGGAAGTACATATTAAATTTGATACCATATCTTTTTTTTATATATTTTCAACATCAGCATAACTTTTTCTGAATATTTGATATACGTTGTTGCGACGTATTGAAGTGGATTTCAAAGCTCGAAAAAGCTTATAAGAATTCACGCGCAAAGATATATTCGTATATAGAGATTTAAGCTCCTACACGTTACGACATTAACAAACTAATTTGTCTACAGTAGAGTGTCTACCTACTCTTTTATAAAGGTACTCTAGCGGTCGAGTGAGTTTTTAGATTTTGTGTGCGATCGCGGTGTACTTAATTTTACCAATTATGCGTGAATGAGACCTACTGTGTCATTTTTTAAAGTTTTGCAATGTATGCCTGAATTTCCAGGAATCTGATTGTCACTGTCATTTTTGCAATTATATCATACTTAGGTAACTGTGATTGTGTAATTGTCATATATAGTGCGGTAGAAGATGTATTCTCTGGAATTTGAACGGATGCTGACACTCGGTATTCGTGTTCTCCACCTGTTGACCTCAAGCGGAGTTTCCAATTAGCTGCTTTGGACAGACGGCTTTCTACCACTGTGAGTTTCCGCCCGCTTGGTAAGCAGTTGAATTTCCAATAAAGAGTCATTGGAATCCACGGGGTTTCATTTTACAGAGATATTAACTGTAAAGTGACTTTCTTAGGATTCTGCAGAAACAAAATGAAAGCTGTTGAGGTTAAATGATGTTTGCCAAATTAAGTGTGTTAGATTTAATAGGTTTTGGAAATGATTTTTTTCCTATCAGTCTTTAATGCAATTGAGCGTGTTATTGATCGTACGTATTTAAATCGACCTCCACTGCTATTTCTGTATTATAAATAAATTCTTGTGTTTTTGTTAAATCTTTGCCATACCCTCCTATCAAGTTTTTTCCTATCAGTCTTTAATACAGCACGGAAGAGTACTCACATATATCAAAGGTAGATATATAATGCAGCACTTTTCTACTTTTTCTAATTTTGCTTGCAGTTTTATTCCCGGGCCAATTTCATTTTGGTAAAAAAAACAACCATTTTCTTCAAAACTGAAATCGCCCTAAGAATAAAACTGCATTAAAAATCCAAAAAGTAGAAAGATACAATGTTAGACTTTGACCTGAGATATCCTATGCAAAAAAAATCTTTTTTAAAATAGTGAAATGTAAACGAGACATTTGCCTTGAACATATTAATTAGTTTAACATTAGCATGCTGCGAACTTTTTATGTCTGGCCAGTGTTGCCTTAGATGATATAAGACAAAAAATATTGCGCCTAGGAAATTCAACTCCAGCATTGGTTAAAACTGAAATATGTGTATCAAACAAATTCTTTAAAGTACATGTGATTCAAACATAAAGTTCAATTGATAAACTAAAGTAATTCATATTACACATTTTTTTAAATCACATAAAACTAATACTTTTAAAATGCAACAATAATCATGTTCATAGCTTTTAAAATATTTCGAAAATAGTTGTGATAGATTCGTTCAATTTAGAAAATATTCAACATATTTGGAAACTATTTCAAAATAATGTAATTCCAGCTTGCAGAAATAAAATAATATGAACAGCTCGAAAAACTTTGAAACATACTCTGAAAATGATCAGAAAGTCACGAAAAATATATTCGAAATACACATTTTATTTTCACAAAGAAGTGTAAAACTATATGATCCTCAAATTTTGCCGACGATCATATTAAATTTGATACTATATTTTTTTTCATATTTTCATATATTATTTGTGTTCAATGTTTGAAATGTATTGCTGTGACAAGCTGAAGTGAGTTTGAAAACCCCGAGAAAACACTCGTTTGTATCTACATAGATTTAAGCAGGTTAGACAAACAATAACGCCTATGGAATTAAATTTTAGCATTATTTAGAATATATCAAACAATTTCTTTGAAATATTTCATATTCATTAAAAAAAAAGAACCCATGAAACTATTTTTTTTTAAATCCTACATTAGCCATGTTGATTGCTTTTAAAATATTTCGAAAATATCTGTGATAGATTCATTAAATTTGGAAATTATTTACAATATTTGGAAACTACTTCAAAATAATATACTCGCAGCTAGCAAAACTAAAATAATATTAACAGCTCGAAACACTTTAAAACATAGTACTTTGAAAATGATGAGAAAGTCACAAAAAATATATTCCAAATACACTTTTTTTTTCACAGAACTCTAAATTGTACGATTCTCAAACTTTGCCGACTAACATATTAAATTTAATGCCAATTTTTTGTTGTGATATTTTAAAAAGCAACATATCTTGCTTTTTGAATGGTTGAAATATAATCTTGTGAGATGTTGAAGTGAGTTTGAAAACGCCAAACCCACGTGCCGAGATTCATGTGTTTGAATATATTTAGATTTGATCTGTAATACAAATAAGAACGCATAGCAAATTGAATTCCACCATGGGTTAAA
This sequence comes from Maratus michaelseni, assembly GCA_963931845.1. NCBI lineage: Eukaryota > Metazoa > Arthropoda > Arachnida > Araneae > Salticidae > Maratus > Maratus michaelseni. Next base: position 349,945,000 of record OZ007590.1, read on the forward strand.
ATATATCAAACAATTTATTTAATGCATTTCATATCAGATTGAAAAAAAAAGAATATCACTTGAAATTGATAGTTTTGAAATGCATCATTTGTCATGTTGATTGCTTTTAAAAAAAATACGAAAATATCTGTGATAGATTCGTTAAACTGAGGAATTATTAAAATTATTTAGAAACTATTTCAAAATAATATATGCGCAGCTAGCAAAAATAAAATAATATTAATGGCGTGAAAAATTTCGAAACATACTCTAAAAATGAACAGAAAGTCCTGAAAAATCAATTCCAAATACACATTTTACTTTCACAAAGAACTGTAAAATTGTAAGATCATCAGATTTTGTCGACGAACATATTAAACCTGATACCGTATTTTACATCTCTTGATTTTTGAATGTTTGAAATATATTGCTGTGACATGTCGAAGTGAGTTTGAAAACGCGAAGAAAACTTAGAAAGATAGACAAGTTTGGATTTTTATAGATTTAAGCAGTAAGACAAACAATTACTCATATTATATTAATTTCCATCATTGATTGAAATGTACCAAACAATTTCTTCAAAATATTTTATATGTCATTGAAAAAGAATCAAAAAACCTTGAAACTATTAATTTTTTTTTTAAATGAGACATTAGTCATGTTGATTCCTTTTCAAATAATACGAAAATATCTATGAGAGTTTATTTTACGTTTGGAAAATGTTCAAAATATTGATAAAATTTTCAAAATAATTTACTTGCAGCTTCATGGAATAAAATAATATTAACAGTTGAAAAATGTTGAAACATACTCTAAAAATGAATAGAATGTCGTGAAAAATATATTTCAAATACACATTTATTTTCACCAAGAATTGTAAAATTTCATGATTTTTAAATTTTGTTCCTGAACATATTAAATTTTATATCGCATTGTTAAAAAAATTATTTTCTAAAGGAATATTTCTTGTCTCTTGAATGTTTGACATATAATGACGTGACACGCCAAAAACACATTGAAGGATTCATACGTTTGGATCTATATCGAATTAAGCAGTAAGACAAAAAATAACGTCTTTGAAATTAAGTTTTGCGTTGGTTAAAATAGATCAACTAATTTCTTTACAATATTTCAGATCTGATGTAAAAAATAAGAATATCACATGAAACTAATATTTTTAAAATGTATCATTAGTCATGTTGATTGCTTTTATAATATCACGAAAATATATGTGAAAGATTCGTTAAATTTAGAAAATATTCATAGTATTTGGAAAATAAAATATTATTAATGACTTGAAAAACTTTGAATTATACTCAGAAACTGATCAGAGAGTCACAAAAAATATATTCCATATGCACTTCTTATTTTCTCAAAAAACTTAAATTGCACGATACTCTAATTCTGCCGACTAACATATTAAACTTGATACTGAATTTTTGTTGTCATATTTTCAAAAGCAACATATCTTATTTTTGGAATGATTGAAATATAATCTTGTAACATGTTGAAGTGCGTTTGAAAACGCCAAATCCACGTGCCACGGATTCACGATTTTGGATATATTTAGATTTAATCTGTAATACAAATAAGAACGCATATTAAATTCAATTTCCGCATGGGTTAAAATATATCAAACAATTTATTTAATGTATTTCATATCAAATTGAAAAATAAAGAATATCTCATGAAACTAATATATTTTTTAATGCATCATTAGGCATGTTGATTGCTTTTAAGATACTAAGAAAATATCTGTGATAGATTCGTTGAATTGGGAAATATTCAAAATATTTTGATAAACAAATTTTGAAATATACTCTGAAAATGAACAGAAAGTCGTGAAAAATCATTTTCCAAATACACATTTTATTTTCACAAATAACTGTAAAATTGTAAGGTCACCAGATTTTGTCGACGAATATATTAAACTTGATACCGTATTTTTTTTCATGTTTTCGGAAGCAACATCTCTTGTTTATTGAATGTTTGAAATATATAAACTGTGACATGTCGAAGTGAGTTTGGAAACGCCAAGAAAACTTAACAAGCTGTGTGCATTTGGATCTTTATAGCTTTAAGCCGTAAGACAAACAATAACTCCAATTACATTAATTTTCATCATTGGTTAAAATATAACAAACATTATCTCCAAATATTTCATATTTCCTTGAAAAAAAAATCATCCTATGAAACTATAATTTTTTTTAATGCAATATTAGTCATGTTGATCGCTTTTAAAATATTGCGAAAATAACTATGATAGTTGTGTTACGTTTAGAAAATGTTCAAAATATTTGGAAAAAAATTCAAAATAATATACTTGTAGATTCCCGGAATAAAACAGTTTTGAAAAATGCTGAAACATACTAGACAAATGAACAGAATGTCGTGAAAAGTATATTCCAAATACACTTTTTATTTTCAGAAATAATAGTAAAATTGTATGATTTTCAAATTTTGTAGCTGAACATATTAAATTTAATAGTGCATGTTATTAAAATATAATTTCTAAAGAAATATCTCTTGTTTTTTTTTTAATGTTTGAAATATAATGATGTAACATCTTAAAATTAGTTTTAAAACACCAAAAAAACTTTGAAGGATTCACATGTTTGGATCTATATCGACTTAAGCAGTGAGACAAACAATAACGCCTATGAAATAAATTTTCAGCACTGGTTAAAATTTATTAAACAATTTTTTTTAGAATATTTCATGTCTGATGGAAAAAATAGGAATAAAACATGAAACTAACATTTTTAAAATGCATCATTTGTCATATATTGATTGCTACTAAAATATCACGAAAATATATGTGTTAAATTTAGAAACTATTTACAACATTTGGAAACTACGTAAAAATAAGACTCGTATCTTGCAAAAATAAAATAATATTAATGGCTTTAAAAACTTTGAACCTTATTCTGAAAATGATCAGAAAGTTACAAAATATATTCCAAATACACTTTTTATTTTCTTAAAGAACTGTAAATTTTACGATTCTCAAATTTTGCCGACTAACATATTAAATTTGATGCCAATTTTTTGTTGTGATGTTTTCAAAATCAACATATCTTTCTCTTTTGAATGGTTGAATTATAATGTTGTGACATGTCGAAGTGAGTTTGTAAACCCCAAAAAAACTTAGAAAGATGCGTGCGTTTGGGTTTTTATAGATTTAAGCTGTAAGACAAACAATAACTTCTATTACATTAATTTTCATCATTTGTTAAAAAAAAATATTCGACAATTTCTTCTAAATATTTCATATTCCATTGAAAAAGATATAAAATCCCATGGAACTATTATTTTCTGAAAATCGAACATTAGTTATGTAGTTTTCTTTTAAAATATTACAAAAATATATATATGATAGATTTGTTACTTTTTGAAAATGTTCAAAATATTCGGATTTTATTTTCTAAATAATGTACTTGCAGCTTACCGGAATAAAATATTATTAGCAGTTTGAAAAATGTTGAAACATACTATTAAAATGAACAGAATGTCGTGAAATTATATCCCAAATACACTTTTTATTTTTGCAAAGACTTCTAAAATTGTATGGTCTTCGAATTTTATCGCTGAATATTTTAAATTTGATAGCGCATTTTTTAAAATATAATTTCGAAAGCAAAATCTCCTGTTTTTTGAATGTTTGAAGTATAATGATGTGACATCTTAAAGTTAGTTTTAAAACGCCAAGAAATTTTTGAAGGATTCACATGTTTAGATCTATATCGAGTTAAGCAGTAAGATATACAATAACGCCTATGAAATTAATTTTCAGGATTTGTTAAAATATATCAAACAATTTCTTTAAAACATTTCATATCTGATGGAAGAAATAAGAATATCACAGGAAACTATTTTTTAATGCATCATTAGTCATATTGATTGGTATTAAAATATCACGAAAATATCTGTGACAGATTCGTTAAATTTATGAAATATTCCAATATTTGGAAAATTCTTTAAAATAATATACTCGCAGCTTCAAAAATAAAATAATGTTAATGACTTGAAAAACTTAACCATACTTTGAAAATGATCAAAAAGTCATAAAACATTTTTTCCAAATACACTTTTTATTTTCTCAAAGAACTGTAAAATTTATGAATGTCAAATTTTGCCGACTAACATAATAAATTTCATACCTATTTTTTGTTGTCATATTTTCAAAAGCAATACCTCTCCTTTTTTAAATGGTTGAAATATAATATTGTGACATGTTGAAGTGAGTTTGAAAACGCCAAACTCAAATGCCAAGGATTCACGTGTTTGGAAGTATTTAGATTTAATCTGTAATACAAATAAGAACGTATATCAAATTCAACTTCAGCATGGGTTAAAATATATCAAACAATTTATTTAAAGTATTTCATATCAGATTGAAAAAATAAGAATATCACTTGAAACTAATATTTTTAAAATGCAACATTTGTCATGTTGATTGCTTTTAAAATATCATGACAATATCTTTGATAGATTCGTTCCATTTAGAAGATATTCAAAACATTTGGAAAATATTTCAAAATAATATACTAGCAATTTGCAAAAAATAAAATAATATTAACAGCTCGAAAAGCATTGAAACATACTCTGAAAATGAACTGAAAGTCGTGATAAATTAAGTCCAAATAAACTTTTTATTTTCATAAAGAACGGTAAAACTGTTTGATCCTCAAATTTTGCCGACGAACATACTAAATTTGATACTATATATATTTTTTTCATATTTTCAAAAACGATATATATCTTTTTTGCCCAATGTTTGAATTATGTTGCTTTTACATGTCGATGTGAGTTTGAAAACGCGAAGAAGACGTTTTTTCGATCTATAAGAGATTTAATCTGCAAAACAAATGATAACGCCCATGAAATTGAACTTCAGTAAAAGTTAGAGCATTCCGAACAAATTCTTTAAAATATTTCATACCAAATTGAAAAAAAAAAGAATGTCACGTAACATTAATATTTTTAAAATCAGTGTTTATAAATTATTTTAAATGTAATACACTCGCAGGTTTACTGCATTAAAGACAAACTACAGATCTAAACATATTATTAACTCAAACACTTTGAAACATACTCTGAAAATGATTACAAAATCATGAAAATATAATGTGAATTTTTATTTTTCAGAAAGAAATGTAAAATTTTATGACCCTCAAATTTTGTTGATGAACATATTAATAATTTGTAACCCTATTTCTATTTTTTTTTACATTTTCAGAAGTTCCTATGGTTTTTTAATGTTTGACATGTATGTCTATAGCATGTTGAAAAGATACAGAAAACGTCAAGAAAAACTATTGAGAATTCTTACGAATGATATATAAGAAAGACAAAATTATTTTCTTCTAAAAATATTATTCATTATATTGACGGAGGTTTTTAAAAATTTATTTTCAGTAAATATTTACTGTTATCGAAAATCAATTTCAATTCGCAAATTTAGCTTCTATGCAGGAATTTTTACAAAATAATATTAAAAAAGTAATAGCCAGAATTTAATTTTTAAAAAATGTGTTGAAACATTAAAATTTTTTTCTATAACCTTTCAGCGGGGTCACTTTTAATGTTTTCACTCATAATCCTGTGTCGTATTTTTTACGCGCGGCAATAACGTTATAACAAAATCAAGATATACTTCATAAGTAATAAATATTAAGAGACATGTTAGAACACAATTTTTATAAAGTAAAAAAAAAAAAGTAAAAATAGTAATAAAAAAGTACAACAATGTAACTTTATTTTCGGCACCAATTCGTGAAAATAGAATCAGAAAAATCACGTTTGCGGCAATATGCGGCAGCACGGTCGGTGAAAGGTTTAACTTAATTACATGCAGCTGTGTTTTCTTTCTAATGAATAAGAATGTAGGATTTTTTCTAGAATGAAATACATAATATTAACATCCAAAAACGTATTTTGAAATTATTATATAAATTTTAAATATAGTGTTATTTTTGATTAAAAAATTTGGTTTGAAAAAAAAAAAAAATGTAAATGCATTTTCATTTACGTTTGTTTCTTTTAAAGTTATTACCACTTATTTTCTTTTTCTTGTGGTGGCGTAATTCCACCATTTTTATTTTAATTCCCTGTGTTACGTACTTATATGAATTAATTAATATTGTGACACATTTTAATTAGAGCAATTATTACATTGATAGTACTTATGTGATTATTAAGTGCTATTATTTTATTATTATTTATATGATTATTAAGTACTATGATTATTGTTTGCTGTTTATTATTTTTAGATATTTTCTGCTCTTATGTAATAGTATTTCAGAAAAACACCATTATATTTCTTTTAAATGCTAAAAGCTGTAAATTAACAACATAACAAATACACAGTAAAATAACTTTTATTAGATTGTTTGACATGTTTCTGCTCACTCCAAGCCATTTTAAAAAACAAATGAGAATATTCCATAATTGTACGGTTTTGGAATTTTAATAAGATATTACTACATAAAGTTGCATGTTTAAGAAATACAGCACAATAAATTCTTTGTTATTACTACACATTTTGCTTTATATCGAGTGACTACTAAAATTGTCAATACATTTCTAATACAAATGTACACTTCATATTGTTTAAATATATATATATCAGACAGTTGGAATTATCCCTTATCACCTTTAAAAACGATTAAAGTGACAGTGGACGTTCAAAACCAGTTATTTTTCACTCATTTGAACTAAAATTTTGCACACATAATAATTTACATATTTTCTAAGCAAATTAATCGGTTTTATTCAAAAATTCGTGTAATTAATTATGTTATTAACTAAAATATGTTAATCAATACCTCTAATTAAAAATGCTCCATGCGTCCTTGGCCCTTTGGCATACTTGGCCTTTATTTGGGCCCTTAATGTGGCTTCAGGATCCTGGTATTTTGTTTAATGGTAGTTTTATAATATTGACAAAAGTTAGCATGCGATTTAAAATCCCATTATTATATTGAGAAAAAATAGTAAAAATTTCCAATATGTCTGTGAAATTTCGTGAAAAAGTATAAAAAATGGAGGTTTATTATTATTTTTTCTCATTATAATAATGTGATTTCAAATTGCATACTAAATTTTATTACAATATTATAAAACTACCATTTAACAAAATAACAGGTTCCTAAAGGAAAATTTAATGCGCATGGATCAATTTTAATTTGAGGGATTAATTAACATATTTTAATTAATAACTTAATTATTACATATATATTTGAAAAACATCAATTAATTTGCTTAGAAAATGTGCAAATTATTATGTATACAAAATTTCAGTATAATTGAGTGAAAAATGAAGCCGATAAAAAAATGGTTCTGAATGTCCACTCTCCCCTTAAGTACAAAGAAATAGCTAATGTTTTAAAATTATTTAGCAATCATGTATATTGTTTCGAAAATGTTCCGAATATCTAACGTTAAAGATTTGCAAAAAACAATAACAAATATATGGAAAACATTTGAAAACAGTTTAAAAATATTATACTCACAACTGAATAAAATATCGACTGCAGATTAAGAAAAAAATCATCAACAAATCGAAAAACTTTAGAACGTGCCTCCAAAATGATCAGAAAGTCACGAAAGTTATTTCCGAAATACATTTTTTATTTTCGCAAAGAATTGTGAAATTGTATGATTCTTCAATTCTCACGAACGAACATATAACATTTGATATTGTATCTTTTTATGTATCTTCAAGAGAAGATTCTCATATTTGTTGAACGTTTGAAATATATGGCTGTAGCCTGTCGAAGTGATTTTGATAGTCGAGGAGAAAACTAATAAAAATTTATGACTAGATATATTCACACGTGAAAATAAAACAAAAATAAATTTCTTTTAAAAACAGAGTTTATTCTATTGGTGTAAAACGAAAAAAATCTCCTTTCATAAACTATTTATTATTTTTACAAATGAATTTCCATTGAAAAATAATTAGAGCTGCAAAGACCTAGAAAAAACCCGGTTTAAACCTGGGAATATACCGGGTTTTTGGGAATAAACTTGGTTTTTGGGATTAAACTAGGTCTTTTAGGAATAAACCTGGGAATAAAACGGGTCTATTGGAAATAAATCTGGGAATAAATCGGTTTTTTGCAAATTTAAGAACAGTTAATTTTAGTTTAGTTAATATTTTAAGTTTAGTTAATATTTCTAAATTGATGCATAATAAAAATATTTATTTGACCATATTTTTGAATATGCAAAATAATAATAATAATGAAGACATCATTAAAATACATGTTGCGTCAGACAAATGTATACATACACTGATTAACGGATCATAACTTTCCATTTTTCTGATAGTCGAGGAGAAAACTAATAAAAATTTATGACTAAATATATTCATACGTGAAAATAAAACAAAAATAATTTTCTTTTAAAAACAGAGTTTATTCTATTGGTGTAAAATGAACAAAAATCAACTTTCACAAGGTGTTTATTATTGTTGCAAATGAATTTCCATTGAAGAATAGTTAGAGTTGCAAAAACCTAAAAAAACCCGGTTTAAACCTGTGAATGAACCCGGTTTTTGGGAATAAACCAGGTCTTTGGGGAATAAACTGGGTCTATTGGAAATAAACCTGGGAATAAATCGGTTTTTTGCAACTTTAAGAACAGTTAATTTTAGTTTAGTTAATATTTTAAGTTCAGTTAATATTTCTAAATTAATGCAAAAAAAATATTTATTTGACCATATTATTGAATATGCAAAATAATAATAATAATAAAGACATCATTAAAATACATGTTGAGTCAGACAAATGTATACATATTATGAAGAAAATCTTGTGTGGATAAATATACACTACAATCCTCTATTGCTTGTCACTGTTGGATTGAGGGACATAATTTTAACTTTGATTCAACCACTATTATTAAGAAATGTAACACTCCATTAGATTTAGACTTCTTTGAAGCAGTTTATATTCATAAATTTGATAACTCCCAGGTCAATGATTTTTCAAGCGTACCTTACATTTCACCTTTCTGGGTTGAGTTACTGTGTCCTAGTGAATCACTTCCGGCTTAATTTCATTGGTGGCTCGTGCGTGATGTGTTTTTCGGTGTGTTGTTGTTTTCATTTGGGTTTCTCGATTCAATTTCATGTCTTTGGGGGGGATACAATAATGTTTCATTTTATTTTATGGACACTGAGGATGTGAGTCCAAGTTACTCACGAAACGTACGTCTGTCCATTGTACTATAGTTGGATAATGTATGTTAAACGTTGGTGTTTTTAGTGTAGATGTATACATACACAGATTAACGGGTCATAGGTTTCTAATTTTTCTTTCTTTTCAATGTGTGATTAGTTGGAAATGATGAGTGGAGGAATATCAACTTAAAAAAAAGAAAATTTATTTTAAAATACTATTTTAAGTACGAAAATGTAGCAGAAGTACGAAAACAATAAACCAAGGCAGATCCACCTATGCATCTTACAATTCATCGTATAAAAGATAAGTTTGGAACGAATGGATGTTTATAGACAACATTCCGAAACCGTAATTCAGCAAGAATGCGCCACAGTACCAAATGTAATGTTTGATGAAGTTTGTGAATCAATAGCATATTCCACTTGTGTTTTTAACTGTTCATATATAATTAGGTGAGTTCTTAATTATATAAATAAGTAGCACCTATTGTCGTCGTTTGGTCAGTCCGTCTGTCTGTCCGTCCGTCCGTCTGTCCGTCCGCCCGCATATAACACCGCAAAAACTACCCAATCGAATGGTTCGAAATTTTAGATATATTACCTTTGCAGAATTTTGTCGAGACATTTCAAATTTTATGAAAATCGAATCAAAACTTTAGAAAATATTAATAAAAATGTTTATTAAGAAATTTGAATTAAAAAAAATAATTGGTTTTTTCTTGTCATAGGAGCTTCCGAGGTTTAATCGTCAAGCGACCGCGATACTTTTTTTTATTACAGAAATTAATCTGCAGGCGATATAATCGCGACCTACGTTATACACGGCCGGTGCATGACGTTTAAAACGTCACATGCAGTGGACCATTTTTGCAGGGCGATTGGTACAAAGCGGTGCGCCGCCCGTTTTGCACCAATCGCCGTATAAAAATGATCCACTCCATGTGATGTTTTAAACGTCATGCACCGGCCGTGTATAACGATATAATTCATTTCACAGAATTAAAAATCATCAAGATCTGAATATTTATACAACTATCTATAGTACGAACGCACCTCGTTTGTCACGTTTGACGTACAGTTTCCAACTTGTTCCAACTTGTTATTTCTAGCATGTGTAATGAACTATGTTTTATCTTTTGACAGTTATAAACACTCAGTATCCGTTAGTAATGACTAAATTATCGCTCCTGATACAGACTAATATATTTTAAGTATAATTTGCCAAGCAACAATTGTTTCTATACTTTTTGACAAAATACACCCCTTTTACATTTTGAATAACAAGTACATATTATGGCAACAAACTTTTCTTTTGTTGTTATCGAAGGATAACACCAGATGTGTTTTTTTTCACTAAATCAGTCAAATGACAAATAATTTTTACTTCAAATGACAAATAATTTTTAAATACATAAAACATGGTTAAATGTCAACATTTATTATTAAAGCCAAAATGGAGGAGTTTATCATTTTCCATTACTAATATATTTTCTAACAAATAGAATTTTCATTGAATTGTTACATTTAACTTTATCAATACCACAAATGAATAAAATAAATGGAAATATACATATACATTTAGAGCATAAATCACAATATTTGTATACAATAACATCCATTGTACAAAGTTTATATTATCAAATTCAAATTTACAAAGCGTTTTAATGGAATTTCATACCGAACTCCGAAATTTAAGCAATATGCAAAATATTTTAAAGAAATTTCACTTGTCAAACTAAGTTTTTGCACCTAATCTAAAACAAGATATCTCGGTTGATCAATCACGAAAACTTTGATCGAAAAAGATTTTCCACCACGGCATTACGAAAAGTAATTTTTCAAAAACGAAGGGAAACACGCCTTTTTCTTGTTGATTATTCCAGGCCTGCTTGTATCAAGTAAAAGTTCAGCAAGCTTAGAAAATCTTCTAGCAGGTTCGGTTGAAAGTATTTTATTAGACTTGTTGTAAATCATTGTATTTTCATCTATTTGGTTTAAAAATTGTGCTGAGTGTTTGTATCTGTTGTAAATAAAAAATAATAAAAATAAAATGTTTCTGTTTCTTCATGTAGTAGTAACAAAGTTAAAATTCTTGACAAATAATAATCTTAACCATATGGAAATATGGAAATAAACAACCAAGTACAAATAAAAAATAACGTGCGTAATTTTTAAAAAGTACATGAAAATTAAATGATAGTATTTCAAAAAATAACTTCAAAGGCCGTGCAATTATAGAATATTCTCATTTGTGTTTGATAATGGCTCGGAGTGACTTGAAACATGTCAATAATCTAATAAAAGCTATTTTACTGTAAATTATGTTTTTAGTTTACCCCTTTTAGCATTTAAAAGCAATACATCACTGATCTTTCATACTTTTCTTCTTGCACTCAAAACTCAAATTATATAATAATACACTAAAACCACGGTAACCCGAAAAGCATGGGACCAAAGTATTTTCGGTTGACTGGGGTTCCATAGTAACTTTCGGATAACCGGGAGGCTTCCTAATTTTATTCTACCAGATGACACTACTTACCCTACTCACCCTACTTACCCTACTCACTTCCCCACAATCAGGTAAAGCGTTGGTGCTTGCGGGTGCAGCAAGAGTCCGTATTCTGTTCGATTTACTTTTCCTGTTCGAAAATTTGTCCTTTCGAAATTTGTCTAATTCGTTGTTGTGCGTTTTGTATGTGTAAAGGAAAAGTTACGTTGACAACTGAAATATTACATTTGGCATTTGTTACATCCTAAATATCAAAACATCGTATACCACCTTTATTCGAATTATTTAGTTGAAAGGAAATAAATTTATGAAGTCTTTTCAATTACACTGGTGTACGGTCATTATTTAGAAAATTAGAGCTTAATCCATGGAGACCCTTTAAATACACTGATGTCCAGAAATTAACCCTTTCCGACACAGTGGACCCACTCCGGGCACACCTAATTTTAATTCCAAACTTGCATTCGGCACCAAGAATATTTTAATAAATTTTTGCTTCTAAAATGAACGCTTAAAATAAGGAGTTCTTATTTTCTAAAAAAGTCGTTTGTAAATTCCGGTGTCAGTCAGTAATTTTGCATTTTACGAACAGAATTTGTCTGTGCCGGAAAGGGTTAAGGGGCAGTGAACGGACACTTTCGATTTCAGACGTTTTGTCGAACATCTACTGAAATTCGCAAGGAAATGCCCGAAATGCCCTTGAACATTGAAGATGTAAAGAACATGTTTGACTTCATGTTTTTCAGTGAAGACTTAGTCCCGAGGATAGTTAGGGGGGGGGGGTAATAATACATTTAATAAGAAAATAATATTGTCATTTCCCTAAGAAATAGAAAATGCTCAAAATGATCCGTCCCTGTAGCAAATGCCTATGTAGGTCTTGTTCAACATTTGTGTACATTTGTGTAAGAATAGCACGCATATTCTTGAAAATGTTAACGTTTCTGTGAAAAATCCAAACATTTTTTTACATTATAAAAGGTTTACAACCGAATTTAACACCGCTTTTCAAAAACTTGACAAAGAACAGTAGAAATGCTATACTGCAATTAAAATATTAATATATTGAATATTTGATGATATATGGGTATTTGTATGAAGTAAATGTTTACTGCGCACCCGCGAGCTACAGCAAGGATACCATAGAGCAACTCATATAAAAAGACCAGTCAAATATCGCGAAAATTCAGAAGGATACCGGCAATACAGTGAGCTAATTGATAAACTGGGGACGAAATCCTATAGGATTATATAGGATTTCCAGATAAAATGTATTTCATACAAATGCCCATATCTCCTCAAGTAGTCAAGAAATATTTAAATTGCAGTATACTATTTCTACTGTTCTTTGCAAGTTTTCTGAAAATGGTGTTCAATGCTCTTGAAAACTCTGTATGCATAAACAAACAACTTTTGAATTTTTCACAGAAACGTTAACATCTTCACGAATATACGTGCTATGCTTACACAAATGCACACAAATGTTGAACAGGACCTACATAGTTATTTTCTACAATTACAGATCATTTTGAGCATTTTCTGTTACTTGGGTGATCGCAAATATTATTTTGTTATTAAAATTATTTTTGCTCCCCCCCCCCCCCCTCCCTAATTGTCCTCGCGACAAAATCTTCGCTGAAAATTATGAAGTCAAACATGTTCTTGAAGTTCAAGCACAACGAAGCATTCCTAACGAAATCCAGTAGATATTCAACTATACGTCTAAAATTGAAAAAAAATCGGTCACACCCCCTTAATGTTTGGACATCAGTGTATATAAAACTTTTATTTAACAGAACGGTATGAATTACATTTGCATGTAGCGATGCCTTCCAACACTAGAAAAAAAATGTACACTGTAAAAAAATTTCGTAAAATTTCAGTAGATGTACCGTAAATTAACGGTACTTGTACCGTTTTCTCTCTTTACGGTGTGAGTAACGTACTTCTAAGGGATATATATTTAGCATAAAAAACCGTATATGTTCCATTTCGATTATAAACGGTATTTATACCGTAAAATTATTGTTTTTCAGTAAAAAAATCGCTATTTATACCGTAAAATAATTATTTTTCAGTACGGAAAAAGCTGGTAACCCCGCCTCGGTGTACGGTAACCCCTGAAGTCATGCTTTTGCTATTGTTAGGTAATACGTGCAGGCCTGAGGAGGGAAGAGTGCAGCCGGTACATATACTTTAAATATTTTACGGTATATACCGTCCAGTTAAATTACGGTATATATGCTGGTCACAAAGTTGCCATTGTATGTACCGTATTTTTTGGCCACCATTTCTTACAGTGTATATTGTACGCGCTCATTTGGCAAATAAAAAAAAACTCGTTATTTCATAAATTAAACTTAAATATAGTGTTTTTTCCCGCTTTAGAAATATCTTTTGTATACATTTTATAGTCCAACTAACAACCATAGTCAATTTTATTAAAATCTGACTTTGTATTTGTATATCCGATCTACTCCTCCTAGAATACAATCAATTTCGGATTCAAAAGAAAACCAGCTCTTCGTAAAATGCAAAAATAACTCTCGATGTTCCGAATCTTAAATTAATTTCCGAAATATTAATTTTAAAACGTATTGAATGCAATTTTAATAATGGTGACAATTATCTTATTCTATTATTGTGAAAAAAGGAGTAAAATCCGAATTTATAAGGATTATCAAGTATTCAATGTTGCCACTTTTATTTAAACTTGAAAATACATTTTATATTAAATAGATGGTCGAGAAAAATATCTTGATTAAATTTTCATTTTTAAAGAAAATTCCAGCGAATAAAAACATAACTTCACATATCCAAGTTTCATGAATCCGGTTATTCTAAAATACGAAAAATCGTCTGCCGACAAATTTACATGTAGAAACCATTGCTTTAAATTTAGCAACGCAAGAGGGAGGTTTCAGCTCCTTGCGGTGAATTGAAAAATTATTGTCTTCCATTTACAATAATTGAATTTAAACAAAATCTAAATTTCAGTTAATTATTATTGTTTATAGATAACGGTTAAATAATTTTCATAAAGACGCTAAAAGTGAGATGAATTTTAGAGCTATATGATTTTTAATCATTTCTTTTAATTCATAAAACATAAACATTTTTCTATAAGTTCGTCAAAATACTTCCTTACAACAGCTTCCAAATTTGGAAAAAAGTCTTCGAAGGAAGAAATACGTCTATGAAAATAAGTTTGAAAAAATTGCAATGTTTACTATACTGGCATAAAAAAATAATAATAAATACCGTTTTGTGCAAAATTTTGTTTTTGTAATATTCATTAAGTGATCATTGTATATATGATTTCTTACTTTAAATTTAGTATTTAATAAAATAATATTATAAATCTTTTATATATGTACAATAAAATTGGGATTTCTTGGAGATAAACATAAATTTCATAATAAGAACACTGTGATTTCCTTATGTAAATGTAAAGTGCTGAACAAATACATATATAGCACCAAATAAACAAGTGCAGTAAATATTTCGTGTTATTAGACATATAAACAAGCATGTTTATTTATATATATATGTATACCAAGGTTATATATTGTAAGTAGACACACATAAAAGCATTTTTCTTTTTAAGCAGTGTTTTTATATTCTTTTACATTCAAGATACATTGAATGAATTAATGTGTTTTCTGTAAAATTCTATCATAATATGTTGAACAAATTACATTTCTCATATACAACAATTCCATTAACCTTTTCCGGCACAGACAAAATGTGTTCGTAAAATGAGAAATTACTGACTGACACCGGAATTTACAAATGACCTTTTTACATAATAATAACTCCTTATTTTAAGCTTTCATTCTAGAAACAAAATTTTATTAAATATTCTTGGTGTTGAATGCAAGTTTGGAATTAAAATTAGATGTGCCCGGAGTGGGACCACTGCGCCGGAAAGGGTTAACACTATATCATATTATTAAAAAACAGCTCATAATAAGTAAATTTGCATATATTTTTAACCTTTTATATTGTAGCAATTAATCATAATCATAAAAATAGTACATGACATTACAACAATGTCATCAAACTGATCGAAAACAAAAGCACAAAGATTCGACTTTTATAACATAATTAAATTATTTCAATATCTAGAACCGTAGGATTTCATATAGTATTATTTCTACCTTTTAAATGTTGTTTATTATTTATTTATTAAAATTTTTTTATGTTTGGTGTCAATTTTATTTTTTAAATTTCATAACTCCATGATATAGTTTAGAATAGGACAATGATTTATAAACCTTTTAAAGATATACGGTTATTACAAGAATCACAGGCCATATAACAATAACTCATGACACTCGAGAAGCTAAAAAAACATTTTGGTACAACATTTATTGAAATCCATCCATCCGTTTTCATATTATGAGGGTATAAATAATTTTACATTACCACGGTAAAAGAGATTTCCCTCTTTTTTGCGCGCACTTGGGTAAAAAAGTGGGAATATTTCAGAAGTGTCAAAGAAAAACATACATGAAAGTGGGGAAGATCTACACAGCTGGTATTGATATAAAATTTAACATTTTAATGTTAAGCTCGCACAATAGAATCACAAATATATCGGCCTCTGTCTGAAAGTGAAAAGTATTATAAATTGAGTTGAAAGATGTGATATATCAGATGAGTCGCGTTTTAAAGCATTTTACTTTCATTTCCACCGCACTTTTATACAACAATGTACACACAAATTTACCCATCAACCTTTTGTAAGAAAATATTGAGTGAAGAAATCTTAAAATCTTAAGGGTTATTGCATTTATCCTAAATATTTTCGGAAACAAAATTTTCCAGAGAGCACATTATTTTAACTACCACGTTAGGAAAACTATCTTACTCTCTCTTTCTCCTAGGATTCTTAAGGGTCATTGCATTTATCTTAAATATTTTGGGGAACAAATTGTATTTCCAAAGTGTAGATCCGTCTACATCTTCATAATTTTGAAAATAACTTTTTGTACATCATTTTAACTACCACGTTTGAAAAACTATCTTACTCTCTCTTTCTCTTACGATTCTTAAAGGTCATTGAATTTATATTAAATATTTTCGGAAACTAAATTACATTTCCAAACAGCAGATACTTCCACATCTTCATAATTTTGAAAATAACTTTTTGCACATTATTTTAACTACCACGTTTGGAAAACTATCGTACTCTCTCTTTCTCCTAGGATTCTTAAGGGTCATTGCATTTATCTTAAATATTTTGGGAAACAAAATTGTATTTCCAAAGAGTAGATCCTTCTACATATTCATAATTTTGAAAATCACTTTTTGTACATCATTTTAACTACCACGTTTGAAAAACTATCTTACTCTTTCTTTCTCGTATGATTCTTAAGGGTCATTGAATTTATATTAAATATTTTTGAAAACAAAATTGTATTGCCGTAGATCCTTCTACATCTACATAATTTTGAAAATAACTTTTTGCACATTATTTTTTAACTACCACGTTTGGAAAACTATTTTTCTCTCTCTTTCTCTTACGATTATTAAAGGTCATTGCATTTATCCTAAATATTTTCGGAAACAAAATTATATTTCTAAAGAGTAGATCCTTCCACATCTTCATAATTTTGAAAATAACTTTTTGTCCATTATTTTAACTACTACGTTTGAAGAACTATCTGACTCTCTCTTTTTCTTACGATTGTTAAGGGGAATTGCTTTTATCTTAAATATTTTGGGAAACAAAATTATATTTCTAAAGGGTAGATCCTTCTACACCTTTATAAATTTGAAAATAACTTTTTGCACATTTAATTTAACTACCACGTTTGGAAAATTATCGTTCTCTCTCTTTCTCTTACGATTATTAAAGATCATTGCATTTATCTTAAATATTTTGGGAAATACAATTATCTTTCTAAAGGGTAGATCCTTCTACATCTTCTTAGTTTTGAAAATAACTTTTTCCACATTATTTTAACTACCACGTTTGAAGAATCGCTATCTTACTCTCTTTTTCACTTACGATTCTTAAGGATCGTTTCACTTATCCTAAATATTTTCGGAAACAAAATTATATTTCTCAAGAGTAGATCCTTCCACATCATCATAATTTTGAAAATAACTTTTTGCCCATTATTTTAACTACCACGTTTGAAGAACTGTCTGACTCTCTCTTTCTCTTACGATTGTTAAGGGGCATTGCATTTATCCTAAATATTTTCGCAAACAAAATTATGATTCCAATGAACAGATCCTTCCACATCTTCATAATTTTGAATATATTTTTTTGCACATTATTTTAACTACCACGTTTGGAAAGCTATCTTACTCTCTGTTCCTCTTACTATTAACACGCCAAGGCTATATCCTTTAAAAAAATTGGCCACTATGACATAGTGCTCTTAAACTTAAAATTAGTGAAATAGAAAAGTAGGGTATGTAATAATTCCTAATTCTCTCCATTTTTGGACATACAAATCCACCAATGCCCTGTGTCACCTACAAATGAAAAGTTTTTTCATAATTTTGAAAATATCTTTTTGTTCATTATTTTAACTACCACGTTTGAAGGACTATCTTACTTTCTCTTTTTCTTTTGTTTAACCCTATAACGTCCATTGTCGTCTGCAGATATCACGTCTTCCAAAGGATCTCTATGCTTAGATTTTATGTGAATATGCTTCGGAGCGCCTTTATTCGAATCTAGACGAGTTTATCTAATAATAGAAAAATTCCCATTCTCGGATTTTCTAATATAATACTGTAACCTTCCAATGTCTTGTACCTCCTCCAAACATGCAAGGTTGTGAGTTGTTATTCTTTTTTGGGATCAAAATATCTAAAAAGCAGTAAGGTCAAAATGTTGAATTGATATTTGACTTCGAACGTTTGAGTACACTCAGGAGTTCAAAATTAAGAGAATTTGCATATTTTGTCTAATTTTATGAAAAGTACTAAACGAAAGTTAAATTATTGCGTCGAAGCAAAGATGCAAATCTTTAGTGTTGAGTACGTAAGAGTACACGTGTCTATGGGCAGAGCAAGTAGAGGAGCAGGCTTTATAAGCGCGCGTGGCAATTTCCGAGGTTCATTCGCTCGCACACCTCACCGAATATCAGGGTGTTTTTTTGTAACATTCGGAGAAATTTAAAAGAAAACAGTAAAATAATGAGAAAACTACCAACGTTTGGACGATGGAATGAGGTGTCAAATCGTGGGGAAATTAGAAGCAGGGCAGTCTCAAGTGCAGATTTCTAGAAACTTCTGTATAACGCCCAACATCGTGTCCAACTTGTGAAAACAATTTAAGGATAATGGATACATAGAGAGAATGTCTGGGCAAGATCGTCTCATAGCCACGGCGTCCAATGAAGATCGCTATTTGTCCATTAAAGCGAGGCGTAACAGGAGTGCAACAGCTTCTCAGCTCTCTCGTGATCTTTATGCGGCCACAGGAAGCCGAGTTTCAAGGATTACTGTTTCCAGAAGACTACATGACAGAAGGCTGTTTGCGTCCCGCTCACTTCTGCACACAGGAGAACCCGTTTAGCTTGGTGCAGACATCATCGACTTTGGACAAGGGATCAACCATGACCATTCTATTCACTGATCAATCTCGATTCTGCCTAAACACTGTCTGTAGACGTACTTTCATCTCGAGAAAACCAGGATCCGCTGCCGACCTCCAACGTGCGAGTAAGAGACCACTAAAACAGCGGTTGTTTGATGGTCTGGGCAGTTAATATGTTGGATCGGCGCATAACCCTCCATGTGTTTTTCAGTGGCTCTGTCAGTGGTGTGAGCTATAGTGACGACATCTTACAAGGAAGGTCTCCATAAGCGCATACACAGAAAAATTTGAAAAAATTACAGAATATTCTTCTCATGAGGATATATACGTTTATAAAAAAAATTGCTGCGGAACCTCGATATAACGTCCGTAAAAAAAATATGAAAATTTCGTGTTTTGGCGATTTATCGCTGGGTTGGCGGCACAATGAAATTTTTAAAATGCGCATTTACGATAAATACGCTTTAAGGAAAATCGTTTTCTACTCTTTATACTGAACTAGTTTGAGTAAGTTTAACTTTAATAAATAAACTTTTATAACTACAGTTTTTCCATGTACATTTATATGTACATTTAAAGAAAATTAACAATCGTATTCTACGGTTTAGAACAAAATTTAAATTGATTAAAAATGCTGCAAACTAAAAATTAATGGTCCGATTCTGAGCAGAAAAAAGTCTTGTTGCCATGGAAACAATGACTTATTCAATATCGAAATATATAATGAGAGGGTTCTTAATCCGAGATTTACTGTTAAAATACACTTAAAACTTATCCATCCAGCGACACCGTGTAACATTAAATAACTTCAGCAATACTTTGTATTTATATTATATAAGCTTATAGAAAAAATTATAAACTATTTAATCGTTGAAATTTAAATTCTTAAAATACTATGCATTTAAACACTCATCTAAGCAAGCATTTTCAAATCCATTAAAGTCGCTTGCATTTGGCGAAGAAAAAGTTTTGCTCGCCAAATCGCGTCTTTTTGCGCCAAATACTCCAAAGTATTTTATTTTTTTACACAATTTTTACTAGGATTCCGCAGCTAAATTTGACTGATCCTTTATTACCTACATGAGTAGCTTCATTAGCATTTTTTTTTTCAAAATATTCTGAGTATGCGCTATAAGGAGACGTTCCTTGTTAGAGCCATATGTTCGTCTTTTCATGGGTGCAGTTGGTCCTGATTTCATTTTAATGGATGACAGTGCATACACACATAGAGCTGATCCGATCAAAGAATTTATAGCAAGCGAGGATATTCGCCGGATGGATTGGTCAGCCAGATCTTCAAACCTAAATACCATACAGCATGTCTGAGACGCTCTGGGGAGAGTAATTTAACTCGCTTTCCACCCCCCAGACCCACCCAGGCCTGAAAACAGCGTTGCTGGAAGAATGTCAGACTCATAAACTGACTAATTTCCAGTATGAATTCACTTTGTGAGACCTGCATAACTGTAAGAGGGTACTATACCCCCTATAAATCCCTTTTTGTTCAATATTGGAAGCTCTCTTTTATACTTTCTGACGCTAATGAGTCTTACATGTTTACTATAATATTTGAATGGTTATTTTTTTGCATTATATCAACCTACGTGCATACCTAATTTCATTAAAATCTGTCCAGTAGTTTTTGAGATAATCTTCCAAATCTGAAAATTCTCTTAATTTTGAACATGAGTGTATTTTTCGTTGATGAGGTCCGATCTTGAATTTGTACGTCACTTACTTGATAACATGTACTTGTGATAAAATTTGTTTTTTAATACTCTTTTTTAGTGAAAACAATACAATAATATATGAATTTGAAAAATGAAATTATAAGTTGACTTATGAGTGTTGGAGGGTTAAATAAAACTAACCTGACTACAATAGCATTACAAGAAAATATTTTTATGTGTGATTTTTTTAATCATTTGTTATCTTATAAGCGTACATTAAAAACATTTACACGTTTCCAAGTTTTTAAAAGGGTTGTTATCGTTTGTTATCGTGCTGTTGTTATTTATTTTGCTTATTAAAGGGAATCGCGTCAATTTGAAATTTTCATTTTAACGATACGTCATTAAACGTTACCGTATATACCGATCAATACACTACTAAATACTGCACCTAACATACAAATACTACCTACAAATTTACATGTCTTCGTAATTGTTTTAAAGAAACAATTTTTATCTTTATCTGTCTAAACGGATAAATATTCACGAGTTTGCTCGTCGCTTTCAAAGTCACTTCGACATGCTACACTCATACATATGAAACATTCAAAAAATAAGAAATTCTGCTCTTAAAGATATGAAAAAAGATACTGTATCAAATTTTATATTGTCGTCCGTGAAAATTGAAGGATCATGCAATTTCACTATTTTTCGAAAAAATAAAAAAATGTGTTGCGGATATAACTTTCCAGGCATTGAGATCATTTTTTGAGCACGTTTCAAAGTTTTGCAAGTTGTTGATACTATATATTTTTTTCAGTCGATATCTCTTTCAATGTAGAACGCTTGTGAGTGTGCTATTTTGAAATAGTTTTCAAATATTTTCAATACCTGTTTTTTTTTACATTTTTGTGCTTATCTGTCACCCCAGTTGTCTTCGGAATATTTTAAAAAAACAATATATATGATAGATTGTGAATTTTAAAGTATCGGTTCTCCGGTGTTTTTAAAAATATTTTAACAAGAAATGAAAAATCATACGTCAAGCATAGATTACGAAATATTTTCTAATGCATTCAGAATGCTGTGACAAAACTTCTCAGTTTACTAATAAGGGAACCATTTTTGGTGCTAGCATTGAAGCCTGGTGCATTTTAAAGCCCTTTAATACGACGTTTGAGAATCGATAACATTTTTCTGTTAAAGTAATTTTTTTTTTTATTTTACAGCAGCATCACTTTCTAAAAATGCAATTTTCGAGACCACTTATTGGACTGTTTACAAAGATTTTTTCAAAAAAAACAGTTAAAAATACAAATTAGTCAATAAGTATAAAATATTGAAAAATGTTTCAAAACACCTTCAAGAACCTATGAATTTGATTTTGACATTACAACATTATATTTACATTTTTGGTGGGGGGGAAATGTGACGTTATTTCTGACGTAGAGTTTCCGGCAACCCTACCCGAATGTCATAGCTGATTGCCGTGTGTAAGCAGTGGTTTGGACTAGTGCTCTCGAATATACGTTTATGTACGTTTAAACGTATACGAAGTTAAGCCTTTTTCCATATTATTCCTATCCAAAATCGTTACCGGTTACAATACGTTTTTTACGTATTATACGTATATTCTCGTGCACTAGTTTGGACTTCACTATACTGGAAATTGTAATGTCGACCTTAAAATTTTGTAGCGCCATATTTGGCGACTTAACTCGCTTTTGGCGTGAAATTAACAATCAAAAATCCAATAGTAAAAAATTAAAAGTATAAAAAAATATATAAAATACGATTTTAACAGAGAAATTTTATCGGTTCTCTAACGTTTGTATATAGGGCTACAAAATGCACCAGGTCTAGATGCTAGGTGCGAGTTACACCAAAAGTGGCTCCCTTGTAAGTAACCAATTTAGAAAACGCATAACACATTTGAAAACACAATTTCCGAAATTACTACCAATAGTCAAAAAATTCTTTTGTGCAGACCTGTATATGATCTATTGATTTGTATGTATGCTGCACAGTATGCTGAAATTTGCTTCTATAAGGAAATACATCGCAGAATTGAAAATTCCACTTCAACAATTTCCGTCAATAAACGGAAATGTACGTGAGAACTTTTGATTAACTCTGTATAGGATCTATAGAATTTATATGCACCAATTAATATTAAAAAGAAGTGTTACATTTAAAAACGCGTACCACAACAAAAAACGAGCTATAATCAATTATTGTTCATATACTTACAGTACTGTAACCAAATTCTTTTGAGTGTACCTGTAAATGAATGAAACATTCTATGCACACCATATTCTACAGAAAGCAATTTGCAGTGCATCTTAGCGATATGTATCAATTTTAATATGTTTAAAGTAGTGTATCACCACTAAAATACGCTGCAAACGATTTTTTCACATAGACCAGAATTATTTTTAGTGTCTCTGTAAAAGAATCATAAATGCCACAGACTTCATTTTCTATACCAAACATGCTATTGTAAAACCTAATAACATAAATCAATTTCAAAGCCATTTGTGTATATTTACGCGAGTTCGAGCACGTTACAGAAGGCTTCCAGACAGACAAACGAATTCATAAACACTTTTCAACTTTGTTGGAAAGTGTTAAAAAGGGAAAATATTTATTTTTTGATTTTTTTTTTTAAAATTTGTACTGAAGAGGTGTACATTGTTTTAATAACGAAAGATTGGTGGCCCAAGATGCAGTTTAAGTAAGTTCTGAAAGAATGATTAATTATAAATTTATAAAATGCGGGAATATTTGTGAGGTTTTAAAGGAAAATAAATGTGAATATTTTTCTCAAACTCTTTTTCTTTTTTTAATATTCTTAATATATCACAAATAATATGCGCATTTAAAATATAATCGTAAGTTATATATTTCTCTATTATAGATTTTATAATTAATTATAAGTTGAAATGAAGGAAGATCTGAAAAAAATGATTAATTATAAATTTATAAAATGCTGGAGCTTTTGTAAAGTTTCAAAAGGAAAAGAAATTTGAATCTTTTATCAAAGTCTTTTCCTTAAATATCCATAAAATATCACAAATGATATTCTTATTCAAAATATATTCTTATGTTATATATTTCTTTGGTATATATTTTAGACTTAATTATCAGTTGAAATGAAGGAAGGTGATACAAGGTACATTTTAAGCAAGTTCTGAAGGAATGATTAATTACAAATTTATAAAATGCTCGAACTTTTGATAGATTTCAAAGGAAAATAAATTTGAATATGTTTATCGAAATCTTTTCTTTAAATAGCATTAAAATATCCTAAATAGTGTACGTATTCAGAATATATTCTTAAGTTATATATTATTTAACTATTTTTGTTTTTTCTCAAACTCTTTTTCTTCTTTAAATATCCTTTAAACATCACAAATAATATACTTATTGAAATCTATTCTTAAGTTATATATTTCCTTTTAAATTTATCTAACATTAAAAAAATTCGCCAAAATATAGAGCGTAATAGGTATATAATAAGTATAGAGTGTATAATACACATGAGTGTACATGAAAGTTCCAAAAAATTAGTAATATTTATATTTTTACAAAATATTTTAGGAAATAAATGGAAGATCGCCAATTCATTAGTGTTTTTTGTATGCATTGAGAACATAACATATGTATTTAAAAATCCTATTTTTAAATACATATTTTATCAAAAAAAATATTTCTTTATTTTTTTATTATATATTTATTTTTTAAAAAAAACGAGTCAACCAAATCAGGTTTGAAAGAAAAAAAAATTGGTTATTTCAAAGTTCTGTAAGGTTAGCAACAAAAATCCGTTTCCATTCAAATTACTTAACGTACGTATTGTGTAATGATGTCTTATTCTTTTATTACTTTACAAACTCAAAAAATTTTTCAAATTAAAATTATTACTTTGCGTTATTTTGAAAGTATAATTAACTAGTACGTGCAATAGAAATCCATGTGTAATGAATAGTTTTTAGGTGCGTTCCTATTTGTGTAAATACGTAGCACCTTTATTCGTCATATGGTTCGTCCGTCTGTTCGTCTGTTTGCATATAACAGCGCAAAAACTACCCAACCGAATAGTTTGAAATTTAGTATATACAGTCGTTGCAGAATCTTGTCGAGTTATTTCAAAATTGATGAAAATCGAATAAAGTTTAAAAAATATATTAATAAACTTTTTCTTCATTCTATAATATCCTATCATACGTAATTAATTCAATGATATCCCATGATAGGTGGTGATTCTAGGTTGCAATGGTGATTACGTCCTGTTTAAGATGGAGTCATATTATTTCCGTATTACTGAATTTAAAAACTGAATTTGTTTACTAAAATTGCCTAATTATAGCAATCATATAATCTACCGAAGTTTTTTTCGATAGACGTTTCCGGAGAAATAGATATTAAATGGAAAAATAGGCTAAATATAGATTTGAAGTTCGGAAATTTTCAAAGCTAGGCTTAAATTTCCCATTGGAATTTTCAGAAAATGTCAACAAAAGATAAAAAGCTGCCAACTTAAAATGTAATCATTTTATTGCGAAAATTAATCATATCATAATAACAAATGATATAACTATTTTTTTCAGTGAAATCATAACGATGATTTTTTTACATTCTCTTGTATTGTATATTTACACATAGTATAATTTTAATGTAGCAGAATTGTAATTAATTGTTTGTAAAAGTGTATTGAAACTTAATTTCATAAAATAAAATTAATATCTATAATATGAAAATCTGCACATAAAATAAATTTTGTATTCATACATTTTTGCATAAGAGTGCAATAACTATTGCATCAAGATCTGAATACGTATAAAACTAGTTATAGTACGAAGGCACCTCATTTGTCACGTTTGACGTACAAATTCCAACTTGTTTAAACTTTATTTTTCCGTATTACGCTAATAAAACAACCTCTTTTTATAAAAGACATTTTTTTTAAGTATGGATATATACGCAATACGCGTATTACATATATAAGCATAAATGTTTTTTAGTTTTATTTACAGTATCAGAACTTTTTCCACATGCTACAGCCTTATAGTTTAAACGTTCAACAAATATGAGATGCTGCTCTTGAAAATATAAAAAATATATACAATATCATATTTTATATGTTCGTTCGTTAAAATTGAAGGATCATACAATTTTACAATTCTTTGCAAAAATAAAAAAAAATGTATTTCAGAAATAACTTTCGTGACTTTCTGATCATTTTCGAGGCACGTTTTAAAGTTTTCCTCTTTATCGATGTTGCAATATTTTTTATTATCTCCAGTCAATATTTTATAAATGTAGAAAGTTGTAGGTAGACTTTTTCGAAATAGTTTTGAAATATTTTCAATATCATTTTTACAAAATAATATAAATGGCTGATGCCTCGTTCTAAAAAGTTAATTTGTTCATGTTGTTTTTTGCGTTTTGAGCTGTAAAAAAAGAAATATGTTTTAATGGCGCTGAATAATTTAGCCCTTTAATTCTCATGGTAGAATAATTTCTAGAAATTCCGTAATTCAGAAAGTCTGAATTTATACCAGAAAAATTCAATAAAAAATTTAGGTTCATTTAATGACAAGATGTTTGTTACTAAAGGAAGTAAATATTGCTATTTCAAATTTCTGAAGTGAATTCTGGAATTAAAAAATGTACTTAATTCGAAACAGTGGTGGTATCATATATGCTACCATGGGTATTAACCCATTCGGGACCATGGGTGCATATATGCACCTTCAAAAAGAGCATACAGAATTTGTTTTAGGCACCAGTAAAAATAAAAGTAATTTTTGCTTTCTCTAATTAGAGCATTTTTGTGATAATTTAAGTAAAGGTAGCTTTTTTTTTAAAAAAAAAGTGGTGCCAACCGAATAAAATTTGTGTAAAAACCGCCCCAAAGGGAATAATGGTTAAACACACTTTTTACTCAATAAATACTGATTTAAATAAACCATTATATAAATTTTATGCACAATACTAAGATGGCATTGCTGACGACAAACTCTCGCAACAGATTCTGCTGAAGTAGAATGCAAACGATGAAACACATTGCCAAAAGATATAACATAAAGATGACCGAACAATGCCAAATATCTAACACACATATTTAAAAAAAAAAAAAAAAGAAAAAAAAAGAAGATTATTGGTTTTTAAGAAACAATAATCTTTTTTTTAAACCCAACTTTTAAGAAAATAAGATTATATGACTTACTGTTGCAATATTTTACTTGAAATATGTACATCTTTTAAAAAAATATATTTTTTTAATTTTTGAACATTTTTCCCTTTTTAAGAGAGCTCTTTTCTCTCTTTTATCATGTATATTATTTCTTTTATCCCCATCAATTTTTCTATGAATTTGCAAAACACACAACAACGAATGAGCTACCATTCGAAAGGTTTCTGAAACGGCTTCTGCCATAGTACACTCACATTTTGTTAAAACATGTTTTTGATTAAAATTTTCTGTTAATTTAAAATTAAATCGGCATTGTTTTCATAAGTGAAATGAAATTTTTTTCCTCAATTTAGTGTTGCCACAAAAATAAAATACCCCATTATATGATGCTCAACTATGATTATAAAAAACTAAATATTACAATAAAGATAAAGTATATTAATGGTTAAAAAGCAAAATTGAAATTGGAATATTTGGAGGAAAAAGACACTATCAAATGATCGAATCTATGGTATTTCACGTATAGAATAAAACGTATGCTTCGTTATATTAGATTAAATTGTATTTTAAATTAATTTAATTTATGTTTCGTGTTTTCAAGAAGCGGATAACGTCATCTTCAAATGCAGTTAAAATACGATTGTTATTTTTTTTCTTGCATGTTGCTATCTTCAATCAGTTTTTACTGTAACTTTGATGCAATGAATGAGATGGTATTCTGGCTTAACTAATGTTGTTTACAGATATTTTTAACCCTTAACTGCATAGTTATGTAAATTTCCATCACTGTTTATTTAAGTTTTAATAAATAAATCAACTTCTACGCCACCACTATATTTATATAGAAATATTAATCCAGTAAATTTCCCGTGAACTATGTTGCTGAACAAAGTTAAAAATCTATCTTAAAATTTCTGGTGTCTAATATTTAATATATGTACAAAAAAACACTGTTGTAAAAGAAAAACTCATGCAAAGAAGGGTTAACCTTATTTTTTCTTTAGAAGCTTAAACCTGCATCTAAAAAAGGTTAGATGTTGTTAAACATTATTAGACTGCAGTGCAAAAAATCCTCGCACTGATCCACTGGTTATACATTATTTGTAATAAGCGATGTTAAACTGAATGAATACAGGCTTGAAGAAGAAAAAAAAACAACAAAGGCAACAAAGAAAAACACATTTCATTTTTTATATATAACCAAAATGTGTTTTCAAAACCAGCAGTTTATTATAATTTCATACATTTGTTCTAAAAAATATTTTTCAAACGTTTCTACTCCATTCGATAAATACTATTTCTCTTTCATTGTTGTGACAGGTTTCTTATTAACCATATTTTTGGCTACCTTTATTTCCAAATAGTAGTATTCGTGGCAGTATTGCAGATGTTGTTGAAATCTACCACGTATATTATTGTTTGGATATAGTAATAGTCCAAAAGGTGACCACTAAGAACCCTGTGTTATGTGTTTAGCCAAAGGAATACGTAACTGAGTTTCCTAAAGTTTAAAAAAAACATTTTAAAATATTTCAACTCATGTGAAAACTTATAAATAACTACGTATTTATTTTTTTAAATTCTCTTACATTTTTATGCATTGCTAATTACAAAATCTGGCTATGACAAAGAAATATTTCATGAAATTTATTTGATGATTTATGCATGTTAGGTAAATTTTCTATCATGTTCTTCGTAAATAATAAAGATACCGTATATACTCGTGTATAAGCCGACCCCCAAATTCGAGACAAAAACACGTTTAATACCAGTAATTCAAAGTGGTTTTCTGCAACTTATTTAATCTCATTTAATTCTAAATTATTTAAGACGGAGAAAACTATTGTAAATTATTGGTATTAAATGTCTTTTCATCTCGAATTTGGAGGTCGGCTTATACACGAGTATATACGGTAAATATATCTAAGAAATGTATTTTTCATAATTTTCATTATTTTAATGAACAATATTAAAAAAAAAATTTTCATATATATATATATATATATATATATATATATATATATATATATATATATATATATATATATATATATGTGTGTGTGTGTGTGTGTGTGTGTGTGTGTTTGTGTGTGTATGTTTCAATAGCCATAAGTATTTCTTGTCGGTTTCAGAAACTCCTCAACATAGGCATATATTTCAAATATTCAACAAACAAGATATGTTGCTTTTGAAAATATGAAATATGATACGGTGTGAAATTTTATATGCTCGTCGTCAAACATTGAGTATCATACAATTTTACAGTTCTTAGTGAAAACTAAAAAAAAAAATCATATCAAATATATTTTCTGTAACATTCAGAACATTTTCAGAGTATGTTTCAAAATTTTTTCATCATTTGATAGTGATTTTTCTTTGCTGGACCATACATTTTACTAAATGCTGTAAAGCCGCGAATACACTTTTTTGAAACAGTTTTCAAATCTTTTGAATATTTTTCTAAATTTAACAAATCTTTCACAAATATTTTCGGAATATTTTTAAAGCAATCAACAAGTCGGATTTTTAAAATATAAATTTTACATGATGACTTTCTTTATTAATATGATATGAAATACTTTAAAGAATTTGTTATATAAAGTGTCCGGGATTAAAAAAAGTAACTAAAACGATTAAGTTTAAATTTCAATATTTATGTTTTCTAACAAATCACTCAACGTAAAACCATTACGATTTCTTACTCTATAACAGCTGAATTGATAAGACTGCACCTTCAGTTAACTATGTGCAACATATTTCGTCTGATAGAATTTGATATAATAATAATTTATAGTACGATACGTCTTGTCTGATGAAACAAATACAGTTTTGTCCAATATTTTAGTGGTGTCCAATACCTTTTGTCTAATAGAACAAATACAGTTTCGTCCAATATTTCAGTTATGTCCAATACTTTATGTCCAATATTTTTTGTCTAATATTTTTTGTCCAATATTTTTATGTCCAATATATTATGTCCAATAATATTATGTCCAATATTTTTTTCTGTAATAGAACAACTATTGTTTTGCCTGATATTTTTGTCCAATATTTTTGTCAAATATTTTTTGTCTAATAAAAATTTATATAATAATATTTTTATAATTTTTTAATAAATAATATTTTATATTTGTTATCATATAACAATATTTTATACATTAAAATTTTATTAGTCTTATTGAAATTTGCCTTTAATTTAGTTTTATTGCACATACTAAAACTTATGTGTGATTACAATGTCACACATAAGTTACGACTCATCTATTCCAAAAAAAAAAAAAAAAAAAAAAAAAAAAAAAACATTTAAAAAAGATGTTTTGATGCAGGTAAAGAGATTTGCATGAAAACAATTACAAAATGTCAGTTACCATGTTTTACACTCGAGCCAAATACTTTAACCAATGATGAAAGTGAAATTTTAGTCGCAATTGATTGACGCATATATTTAATTAACATTCAACAATGAAAAGATGCTGTTTCTGAAAATATGAAATTTAATATGCTCGTTTGTCCATGAGACTTGAAATGTTGTTCAATTTTCCAATTTTTGGAGAAAATATCTGGATGCATTTTTCATGTCTATCTGATAATTTGCCAGTCTTTTTTTTTTTTTTTTTTTTTTTTTTTAAGTTACTTCCACTTATTTTTTAATTGAGTTTTTTCTTCAGCAATCGATATTTTTTATTTATATACTTATGTAAAAAAAAAAACTTCGCGTGTATTATTTTTAAACAGTTTCGAAATATTTTGAATATGTTTCAAGTTTTTTAGCCTATGTTTCACATAAAATAGCTTTGGATTATTTAAAAAGCAATATAAGTAATATATGTTGGATTTCCAAATTCCAATTTTATGACCTATTTTTTTTATCAAATGTGATATGAAATACTTAAAAGCATTTGTTCGATATATTTTAGTCAAAAGGGATGTCGAATTTTTAAAATGGTATTGTTTATCTTACTACTTAAAACTTTGATCTATGAGCAAATTTTGATGTCGTTTTAAAACCCCATCAACATTCTATAGAAAAGTATTTAAATCATGAAAGAAATAAGAGATGCTGCATTTGAAAATATGGAAAATAAATTTCTGTTATCAAATTTAATAAATTAATCCATGAAAATTTAGGAATCACATGTAATTCTACTATAATAATAAAAAAAAAGTCATTTGTGACATTTTGTTTAATTTTAGGACACCACGTTCAAAGAAGGTGTAATTAAATATAGGCGACTTGTCTAAACTATGTAGTGTTATTTTGGCGCTTTTACTATACATTTTAAAGCTATAATGATAACCCATTACAAATATCAGCAGAAGTATAACTAATCATTAGTAAAATTATCTTTAAAGTGTATCGTAATAGTTTTTAAAGGAATAAAAGGCGTTTAAAACAAAATTTCCCCCCTGTTTTTAAATCTCTCTGGAACTTATATAAACTTATAATCTTATTATAAGATAGTATATATACTATCTTATAAGAATATTGTTACACAAAAAACATTTCATCTGAAGCCGTTCATAAAGATATAAGATGTGGGGGAAAAAATGTTATGTTAGATTGGCGCTGCGTCGCTAAGAACTACTACTTTCACTTTCGCTCTCAGAACAAACACTCTGTGGTTTTGAATTAGAGCGCAGAAGAAGATTGCTTTAGAATGTTTTATTATGATTTGAAAGATGTGACGTTTTTTGTCACAAATGTTGAAAATAAAACTGTACCAATTGAGTCTCCAAGTAAATTTGATTTAAGTAATGTAAATATGTAAAATAGTTACAAATAATTTATTCTTAAACGCTTTCTTAGAAAATATTCCAAGCCCAGATTATTGACTTTCGAAGTAATGTGTGTTTTCTTATTTTTATACGAGGGCTATCCAGAAAGTAGATTACGTTTTGGAATAAAAAATAAACAAAGTATAGGAAACAAATTTTATTATATACAGATGAAAGCCACACTCAAATACTACTTTTCTACATAGTCACCATACAAATTAAGGCATTTATCGTAACGATGTACGAGCTTGGAAATGCCTTCGTCGAAAAATTCGGCCGCCTGCGCCTTTAACCAACAGTTCACGTGTTTCACCCATGTTTCGTCACCAGTAACGATGGAATCGAGTAAAGAGTCACCATCCTTATGGTAAGCGTCCAAAAAGTTCAACGCTGCAGCCATTCGCTGATTTTTGTGGTCCTCTGTCAAGATTTTTGGAATCCATCTTGCACAAAACTTGTGGTAACCAAGCTTTTCGCTGATGATTTCGTGCAACAAACTTCGCGAAATTTGTGGAAAACTCAAAGAAAGTTCCGTTATTGTGAACTTATTACTGCACGCACCTCGCAGCTCGCGGGATTTTCAATTAACGCAGACATTTCAAACCGTCACAGTATCTGAACGGAGCACAGCACGAACCTCTCACTAGCACGGCTAGATGCCGACTGAGCTGCGCAACGCTCTGACCCCAAGATGGCCGCGCTAACCCCGCCCCTAGCGGACACAGACGAAAACGTAATCTACTTTCTAGATAGCCCTCGTATTATATTATTTTATTTTTTCGTCTTTGGATTCTCAATTTATTAACCATGATGCAAACGGCCGACTCCAATGCCGGTCAAAGTTGTAATAATTTCTTTCTTGGTGATTTTTATATTAGAATCTAACGGATAGCACTTACTGCGAAGCCATCTTAACGTAAGAGCTCTATTTTCGATTTGATTTCTTTTACGATGGCTGACTTTGAGAAATTTACGAAAACATAACTATTTTGATAAGTTCTGTAACTAAACTAATCAATAATATAGATATAATACTAAAACTGACTAAAAGACTCAGTAGTTCTCGAATCACTGAAAGAAGTTTTTAATCAATTAAAAATAAAAGCGTCTTATTTAAAAGAAGTACATAATAAAATAGAATCATTGTTGAACTTAGACGAATGTGAAACTGAAAAGACTTTTGGATATACGGATAAAATATTTTCAACGAATTTTTGCGCTGAAAGGAAACTGAAAAAACAAATATTGCTTAGAATGATAAATTCAAAAAATTCTTCCCTTCACCCCCCCCCTCCCCACTAACAAATAAATTTGGAAGCTGCTCAAGATGATTTTACATAAATTTTACGGGGATTGTACACAATTTAGAAATTTTTAGAATACTTTTAAAGCATCGATTCACCATAATAATTCCTTAACAAAAAAAGAAAATTGCTATTATCTACGAAATTACTTGAAATTTCGGAGTTAAATTATGACATAGCACTAAAAATTCTTGAAAATAGATTTGAAAAATGGTTCCAGCTGACATTAAACATGGAGTAAAAAAGCTTTTTATTCCACTCATTTGAATTTCCTGTTAGTTGTTTACACATTGCCTGGATTTAGAAATAACAAAGCCTTGCAATGGAACTCTTCAATTATAAATTCGTAACTGTAACCGTACACAAAAATTTGAGAATCTAAATTGACAGAAAAATGTGTGTGTAAGTCTGCTATCCACAATATGCTGATATAAATGTTATGTGGTTAGAAAAACTCTACCGCACTAAAACAAAACAATATTATATTTAATAAATTAAAAAAAAAATGTTTATTCAGAGAATTACAATCTAAGTACCTTTTAAACTTTTTTTTTTTTTTTTTTTTTTTTTTTTTTAAATAAGTTTAAGAGTTTAACAAATTACAGATGATGTGTTTTTTATTACTGACTTATCATTTTAAATACGCCTCCTAAATTCTAGAAGTATTGGATCTTTTTTCAATATTCTTTTAATTTTTTGAATTGAACTAACTTTTAGTTATAAATTTTAATTCTTTCAAATTACATGAATTATTGTTTTTTTCAATTATATTCCAATTCAATGTTCCCAAGTGTTACTATTTTCCTGCAAAATGTTAATTATATTATACCATACGAAAAAGAAGTACAGTATCACAAAAAATACTGTGATACAATTTTTTTTATCACAAAAACTTTTAATCACAAAAATAAATTTAAATCACAGAATTTTTCATTACTGGCTTATCATTTTAAGTATGCCTACTGAATTCTAGAAGTATTGTATCTTTTTTCAATATTATTCAATTCTTTTAATTTTTTGAATTGAACCAACTTTTAGTTATAACTTTTAATTCTTTAAAATTAACGTGAATGGCTGTTTTTTTTTCAATTGTTTTCCAATTTAATGTTCCCAGGTGGTAATATATTCCTGCAAAAGGTTAGGTTAATTATATTATACCATACGAAAAAGAGGTACAGCGTTAAATATATATATATATATATATATATATATATATATATATAATAATTTCAGAATAAATCGTACTTATTCCTTTAAAGATATTCCAAAAATAATTAAACCTATAGTCACTAGAAATGCAAAAAAAAAAAAAAAAAAAAGTGAATAATGAAAATATTTGAAAATAGTACACACACATCATCGATTAAAAAAAATAAATAAAAGAATTTCTATACAGCCAATCTTCTTCATAATCGATTTTTGTCTAGAAAACGGGGAAAAGGCCTAGAGGGTAAAATAGCTTCAAATGCAGACAATCACTGCAACGGACACAAAAGATGTCAAATGCAGCGCTCTATTCTGAGAAAATGCCCTTTGTCCGATCTTTTCACCCATCAGATAGGATTGGTCGGAAACAGTAAATCATTCACCGTTTTAGTTTGTATTTTTTAATAGAAAAATTTCCTATTTACTCTGCTTATTTACATTAATATTTTCCTCGCTTTATCAGTCTATCAGTTTATTATTACTTTTTCTTTACTTTTAAGTAACTGAAATAAATCATGTAATCATGATAATTAATTTTGCCACAACGATAAGTTAATATGCTGTTAAA
This sequence comes from Maratus michaelseni, assembly GCA_963931845.1. Taxonomy (NCBI): domain Eukaryota; kingdom Metazoa; phylum Arthropoda; class Arachnida; order Araneae; family Salticidae; genus Maratus; species Maratus michaelseni. The sequence continues at coordinate 349,979,965 of OZ007590.1, forward strand.
AATTTGAAGCAAACTGTCCAATCATTTGACCTTTTTAATAGAAAATTGTTTCATAACCGTACGTTAATTCCACACTGTTAAAAATTTGCATCAAACTGTCCAGTCATGCGATCGTTTTCAGAGAAAACGGTTAAATTACGGTTAAATTACAGTTATGTAACCGTTTTCTAGAAAAAGGATCGTATGACTGGACAGTTGCTGCAAATTTTTAACCCTTTCTGGACCATGGGTGCATATAGGCACCCTCAAAAAGAGCATACAGAATTTGTTTCAGACACCAGTAAAAAATAAAAGTAATATTTGCTTTCTCTAATTAGAACAGTCCGGAACAGTTGATGCCGGTTAAGGGGCTTCCTAGTTGCAGCAATTTTACGCCCAGTCTATTGTGATTAACATGTCTTGTAATAGTGAGCCGTTGGGAATAGATAAGATTGCTTTAAAGATCCAATAAAATAGAAAGAAAAGAAAATTTAAAAAATGGAAGAAATAAGTTTGGAATATATAGAAAGGCAATAGATATTAAGGATAGAGTCAATAAAAGGAAAGTAGCATTTTTGTGATAGTTTAAGTAAAGGTAGTTTTTTAAAAAAAGTGGTGCCAACCGAATAAAATTTGTGTAAAAGCGGCCGATCCTGAAGGGGTTAACACTGTATTCTGACAATATTATGGCCAATAATATGATCAGGGTAACATTAAAATTGGTTATGTAACCGTTTTCTATAAATTTGGTCGAATGACTGGGCAGTTTGCAGCAAATTTTTAAGGATGTATATGTTACGGCCAAAACCCGAAGTTCGGCCAATTCGCGAAGTGGCCGGCCAGTTCGCGAATTGGCCGAGATTCCTGGCCAAAACCCGAAGTACGTGAAATGAACAATGCATTTCGGGTTTTGGCCGGCCAATTCGAGAAGTGGCCGGGAATCCTTGGCCAATATACGAAATGGGGATCCAAGGCTGTCCGATAGGGCCACTCACGTGCACACGTGACACGTGATAGGAAAGAAAGTTCCAAGCTCTGACGATTATACTTTTTAGAAATTTATGACAGATGTTCTCTGGTGAAGAATTTCCCGCCTCTGTGACTTATTCTGATACAGTGTACTCATTGTGACAATTATATTCTAATAAGAATTAATAATTCTATAAGAATTATTACATTCTGATAAGAATTAATTTCCTGCTTCTGTGACTCAGGATTTATTGTGATTATTGTATTCTTCGTATTAGTATAGTATTTTATATAAATGTTGTAGAAGACTATTCTATATTTTTTTGGAATAAAATTTCTTATGATTCATATAAAAAATATTCTTTGTCCAAAATCATTATTTGTTACGAAAAACTAGTTTAAAAGTGTATTTTTTTCTATTATTATTAATCTGACGTTAAGCCAAAGTATTTATATGGAGGAATTTTAAAACATTATTATTCGTCTGGATTTTCAAATTTATGATTTTTTTTTATCTTTGAGTTTGAAAGCAATAGTAAAATTTATTCTTCTCAAATATAAAATAATTAAACACTAAAAACAGAAGTAGTTAATAATTTTCATCACTGAGTCAAAGTCCCCTTAGCACCCCCCCCCCCCCCTTAAAGACAGTTTCTAGTTATGTTTTCATTTTTGTGTTCATGTGTTTAAAAATTATCTTAAACGTAGGATACAGGGGGCAAAACCCCCACCCTGATTAGGAAAAATAGTAAACTGTTTCAGTTCTTCATTTTTATTATGTGTTGTTATATTTATGTATTTATGCTGATGAACTTAAAAATTGTTTTGCACGTAGAGTTCTGATTAAACAAAAAATAATACATTTTGTTTATTTCGTGTTTATATTCTCTATTTAACAGAAGAAAACGTGTTGGTTGTGCCAATCACAAAATATTCTTCTATCTCATATATGTTAGTACTTCAAAAGTCGTATTTTTTTAATTATGTATATTTTCAAAACCAAAAATGAGAATAATTTTTCATTGATAAATGAGACATTTTGTATAAACTTGTTTTTCGGGATCTCCGATCCCTAAAACGTGTAAATCCGTCGGAAACTGAAAGTCGAATTTTTTTTCGATTACTATAATTTTTTCTATTATAGATAGAAAAAAGTAAAAATTAGATTAGAGTTACATCTGTTCGAAAATCTTGCCCCTTCCTGATATTGTTCTGTGGACTCCCATGTTAACAAATAAATTTATCCAGTGTTTTGTATATGTAAAATTAGTTTCATGATCAATATCTAATACATAAAACCAACATAAAGAAAAGCACAATCACATTTAATTTCGATCATATGCTTTGGCCTTGCTATATTTCCTTCTCCTTTTTTCCCTACTAAAAAAAGTTTTCTTATGCAGTCTGGAAATATTTGAAAAATAAATATATATATAAAATAAAACATGCTTAAAAAGTGATCAAAAGATGTTAAAAACTTAAAATATACTCATTTACATCCCAAGACTTTCAATCACTAACGTGATCATCTTCAGGGGAACCGTTGACTGAGTTGAGTGTACGTATGTCGCTTTCACTGTGCTAGCATATAACGGAGTTTTAAACGAGGCTTGTCTATTATTCTGTAGGGGTGTATCAGGAAAAGTCCATTAGTTCCGGCGCTGGGGTTCTTGATAATTTCAAAATATTAAACCATATTTTAGGTACATGATTGCCTATCCTATAAGCGGAGAGATCAATATCTGTTATCCAATGCAAAAACAATCATTAAAATTATTGAAATGCCAACGAGATATTTAAAAGAATTCCCCGATAGGATTAATAATAGCCAGCGGTTGTTTTCGCGCGAGTGAAGCATCCTCTTAACTGTTACTACAGCTATCACCAGAATATAGTTTTGTGCTCTTCTAGACTTTTAATTTTTAATACGGCAATCACTGTAACGAGAAACCACTTTGTAACGGGTCTCTACTCTTCACGCCCAGAAATCGTTCATATGGCAAACATCAATTTACGGAAGAAAATGTGCGTTTTCTCTTAAACATGATTCCATTTTTTCTAATAAAAACATATTGTAAAACATTTGGGTCTGATGTTAATATCAGAGGAATGAAATACCAATCAAACTTTTGTCATTTGGACACAATCGTAGTCAAATATTGTCATTTTCTGAATAAAAAAATATATTTTCAGTCGAATGTCTTTTAAAAATGGCGTCATTATCAAAGGTGAAAGCAATTTCTTCTATTGAAATTTTGGTACCTAATTTCAGAGTAGGCAGAATAAAAGAATATAAAAATACTTTCATTTTGACGCAATCATACAAAAATGCTGCAATGTCATGTTTTTAAATGAATGTTTTCTTTTGATATATGATGTTAGTTCAATTTTAATGCCCTTGACAAACACCATTTTTGCAAATTAATATTTTATTTTTTATCGTTATAATAAAATATCATCAATGAAGATACAAGAAAGAAAAATCATATGCGTCCAGCATAGATTATGAAATACTTTGCAACACTTATAGAATATTTTAACAAAACCGTTTAATAAGGTAAAAAAAATACTCAAGTAAATATTTTAGAAAACGCATAACACATTTGAAAGCCAGATTTCAGCCACTACTGTGCATAGCCAGAAAAAACTGTAATTGTTTTGTGAAACCCTGTATATGATGTACTGATTTGTATATATTCTATATAGTATTCTAAAATCCAGTTTAGTTAGAAAACGCGTAACATAGTTGAAAATACACATTCAGAAAATTCTACCAATAGGCAGAAATGTACTTGAATTATTTTGTAAAGACCAGCATATTCCCTACAGGTTTTTATACATGCCAAATATTAAGCTACAATTTAATTTAGGCAAAAATACACATAAAACTACTGAAATCACACTTCCTTTTCATAGGCAGCCAAGTATCAAGTTCTTTGCATATATATCTGTATATGATTTAATTTATATTCTAGAAACTTCTTTTAGTAATCTAAATACTATATTTGTGCTTAAAAATGCATAATTCTAATTAAAAAGCATACTTAATGTACCTTTTTAAAATAACATTAGTAAAGCTTAAAAATCATTTTGTTTAGCCCTGTATAGGATTAATAGAATTTATACACACCACGTAGTATGCAAAAAATTAGTTACACTTAAAAACACATAACTGAAAACGCACTTCCAGCAATCATTCCTAATAGATAATACTTCCGATACAGTACTGTATTCAAAATCAATTATGTGACCCTGTAAATGAACATTGTATTCTACAGAAAAAATCTTGTAGTAAAAATCAGCAATGTTTCAGCATATTTCAAAAAATGAAACATAATTAAAATACGCTGCAAACATTTTTTTTCCGTGCACCATTATGTAATAGAATTATTTTGTGTGACCTTGTAAATCAATGATAAATTATTTTTGCTCCTTATTCTACCGAAGCAAGTGTACCTCAGAAATACTTATCATTTTATTATGTTTGTAACATTGTAACACCTTTAACACACGCCGCAATTGATTTTCCCCATAGACCATTAAGTCACATATTACTTTTGAGTACTCCTGTACATGAATTATAATATCTACATACTTCATTTTCAATACCGAACTTGTCAAGCACCTACATTCAAACTGCCCAACTACCCATAGCTATTTCGGGAATTGGCCAATCAATTTAAAACAAAGTTGGCCAATTCGCGAACTGGCCGGCCACTTCGCGAATTGGCCGATTTCGGGTTTTGGCCGTAACACATACAAGAAATTAAACACTTTTATACAATGGAATTGTCATATATAAAAGAAATATACATTTTGAAGCACAGTTTTTGACATTTGTTTTAAAGAAATAAAACCATAAGAATTTTATTTCTGAAATATTATTTCTAATTGAAAATGTAAATCATTTTCGAAAGAAAAAAAAAAGAAACATTTTTATTATTGCTTTATGAAAATGCCGTACATAAAATTATTCAAGGTTTTTTATAACAGTTTTTGTTGTTTGCATAATTTATAATTCTTGTAAAGAATGAGATTGTATAACTAAACGATTTTGTATATTGTTTGTCTCACTGATTTCAAAATCGTAATGGAATATTTCGTACAAAATATGTTTATAATCTATTTTAACATTGGACATAAAAATACAGGTTCTTTTATAAATAAAAGGAATATTATCTGTACAAAAAGATGTTCCCTTATCTTGAGAGTATTGATATAATTATTCAACAATACTCGGTGAATCACATCAGTATTCTTTGATTTAAAACTTTTTATTTTGCTTGTCGTTGGGAACCAATAATCGTCGATGTAAACCTATAGAGATTTCAAACGATTACAGGTAATTGTACTTTTATGCAATATTTAATTTATATATAAATTTTTTTAAGTTATTTTATATTTTCTTTATTCTTATTTATAAACGAATTGTTGATATTTAATCATATTACAAAAATAAGTATGCAAGAAAATTTTAGGATACATCTATATGAAATATTATTTTTTCAGATTTTCTTTTTCTTCTTTTAGGTAGATTTCGTAAGAAATACTACCTATTACATTCTCCCCTAAGTTAGAATTTTTGCAGATCTACGCCGATCATGAGTCCTAGAACCCAAATCTACCCCCAGTTCAAAACTTTATCTTTCTATCTATCTATCTATCTATCTATGTCACTTTTTTATGGACACGATCACTGCAATAGTTCTGCACAAATCTCTTCCAAACTAATACATAAAATCAAGGGGCATAAAATCTCAGTCAAGTTCATTAATGGGTAAAATCGAACCAAGGGGGGCGAAATGGGGGGGGGCTTTTTGTGAAAACAGAACCCCCCCCCCCCATAATTTCTTAATTATGATCCGTATCGAATCCGTTTAAAGTTATTATTACTTCTAAAAAAAGGGCCAAAAATTTATGTATGACAGATTTTTGATATCATTAAAATGGTTCCAAGGGGGGGGGGAGGGGGGTTTAGAAGAAAACAATTCATAACTTTGTCAATTCAAAATATATTAATTCCGTTTAAATTTATTATAAATCCTCTTAATATTATCTAAAACTTTTATATTGACAAGTTTTTTATAGAACCAACCCTACCGGCTCCTCCTGCAAACAAGTTAGGTTTCGAAGTGGGCGGTTCCAACTGTCGCATCATGGCAAAAAGGTCTTTTCTTCCCCAATTCCTAACAAATAGCCACCCCACGGTCCTGCGTCTTCGAAATCTAACTGTGCCTGTAGGCCGACTCGTTAGTTTTTTTTTTTTTTTTTTTTTTTTTTTTTTTTTTTTTTGTAGAGATATATTTATAATAAATAAATTTTAAATAACACTTCGATTTTTCTATTACTTTTATCAACTATGTTTTTCAACAATAGGCAGCGAACATAAACAAGAACGAAAAATCATGCATCAATCATAGATTATGTATAACAATTTCCAACATTTACAAAATAATTTCAAAAATCATTACCGTTTACTAAGGGTGAAAGATGATTTCTAAGTAAAAAAAGGGAATAACCTTGGGGTGATAGCCCCGGAAACTATATCAAAGTAAACAGTTTGTAAAACACATAAAGTATTTTTAAACAAAATTTCAGGAATTACCAAAAATATTCGGAAAAATATCCCAATTCTTTTGTACAGCTCTGTATATGATATTTAGATTTGTATATACACTACATAGAATGCTAAATTTTGGTTCAGTTAGGAAAAGTGTTGCACAGTTTAAAATTCCCCTTATGGAATTATCGTCAATAAACGGAAAAGTACTCGTGGACTTTCGGGCTGGCCAGTATATGATCTATAGCATTTATGCACACCGAATAATAGAGAAAAAATGAGTTAAATTAAAAAATACATTCAGCAACTGAAAATGCACTTCCAGAAATTATTGTTAACATACACTACCAAATTCTTTTGAGTGTCCCTTTAAATGAACGATGAATGCTATACACAAAATATTCTATAGTAAGCCACTTGTAATGCATCTTAGCAATATACTCTACCAATTTCAATATGTTTTAAATAGCTTAACATTATTAAAATAAGCCCCAAACGATTTTTCTCTATAGACCGTAATGTAATGTAATTGTTTTGAGTGTATCTGTAAAAAAACTATAAGTGGTACACATTTCATTTTCAATACCGAACATGCCATAGTAACCCTCAGTAAAGTATAGCAATATCACGACAATCCGAATATATTTACGTGAGTACAGACAGACATAAAGACAGACGGCAGACAGATAGAAAAACCGAATTCATAAACACTTTTCAACTATGTTGGAAACTGTTAAAAATGATTTGAATAAAAGGGTAATGAAAAAAATAGTACCTTAAAACTATACATGAACACATTTTTACCATTTGTATTGCTCAATACAATTAAACATTTCAAAAACATTCATATGTTTTGGCAAATAACAATGTTTATTTTTGATTATCACGTGAAGGAATTTCAAACATTAATCGTGAGCACATTTTTACTGAAAACACCGATACAAAGGGCAAAATATTTAAAGATTATTTTCTAGAACAGTAAAAGTAATGAATAATTTAGCAATGCCAGTACAATTTTTACGCACCCTTTAGAAAAATTCTCCACTTTATAAATCATAATATACATAACTTCCTATACTAACGTATATTATTAGTGAAAAGTCTTATTGAGGTTTATCTTTTCCGTATCTTTATATTCTTTCATAATAAAAAGTAAAACTAAACAAACCATAAGACGCTCTAAAGAACAACGCTATGACTTGTTTTTCATAGCAGAATAAATATTTAAAAGAACAAAGAGGCGTAAAACAAAATACTGCGTATGGCTTTATCCTAAGAAAATATTAAGAGCATAAAACTTAAAACGGTGTATGTAATAGTGTTTGTTATGTAAGCTTAGCTTTGTTGAAAATTTGTTAAGAAAATAAGCTTGGGAAGTAAATATAAAAGTTTGTAAACTTGTATACAATATAAACATTAAAACAAAAAGCTTTAATAACTTCCAAAAATAAATTACTAAAACGAAAAAAATCTTTTTGTGATTGAAAATAATATTTCTGCAGTATGAGTGTGTTTGATAGGTAGTATTTATATCGTGCTTGAAAAAAAAAAATTAAATTAAATTATAAAAAATCTCACAATAACTGATTTCAAAGATCTTATGAAAATGTAATTTTTCGCCATTAAAGTAGAAACAGTTTATCAAACAACATTTATTTTGCTTGTGACATAAAATCTGTAGATTGTTTATTAACTATCATTGTAACTAGTTCACCTAACTGAAAAATGTTTCAGGACTGTGTGTTCATTGCTGTTTTACATTCAATTAATAACAGTTGAGAAAACTAATTGTCCTCGAAAATTAATTTACCAGTCTCTAAAGGAGAACGTGCTAAATTTTACGGAGCTATTGTACTAGAGTTGCTGTTATTCGATGTTCTCTACTCTTTTCAAGTATTTTTCTTAAATTAACCACAAAAGTTTAGAGGTGAGATCTACTTTGTGTAACATTCGTAAATATCTATCTATTTATTTATAGTGAAATTAAAAACATATTATCATAAAATGGTACTTGGTTTATTGATGATATTGTATAATTTAAAACAAGTATGCGGGCATCAAGTCATAAATAAATTGCAAATAGATTTTCGATTTTTCGGTTAAAATAATAGATTTTTACATATAACTTACATTCATAATCTGAATTTAAAGGTTCGATTTCAAAATTCCTTTCGGCAATAATTATATATATGTATTAATTTCTATTAGAATGTATCTCATTTGATAAATTCTTTTAAATTAACTCGTAAAGAAATAAATAATTAATACGTACTTTTTATAGATCCATAGATTTAATTGTTAAGCATCTTCGCACAGGGTTCTCGATTTATATTAGATTTGTGCATTCTTACGAAGTTTTTAAAGTAGGTGATTAAAATTGAACATTGTGGTTTATCAGTTTAATAAAGTGAATATGATCTTGTAATGATTTATGATGACTAGAAAAGCTCCAGCGAAGGAAGTATAATGAATATGGGAATAAACTTTAACACATTAAAAATTATAAGTACACATTTCAATATAATAGTGTTTTTAACTAATCGATATAAAAGCATATCTGTATTCTGATTTTTTTTTTTAAATAAAATATTAAAATTAATATGATGTTGATAGATAAAAGTAAGATAGGTAACTCCAATAGGTAACTTCATTTATTTAGTTAAATTTTGTACAAATTTAGTTAATTGTTAACAGAAGTAATATATTCAGTCGAAATTAGATTTCTATAAGGAGAAAACCATCGTCAAAATATTTTGTAACATGATTTCATTTTCTACATTGTATTTCTTTCTTTTTCTTTTCTTTTTTTTTTTTTTTTCTTTTCGTTCAAAAATTTTAACATAATCTAATTTTAGTATTTTAGACGAAATAAAACATGAGTGAAATTATTTTCCCACTTTAAAAATTTAATTTAGTTTATGAAAGAAATAAAATAGTTTACAACTTTATGCTAAAAGAAACAAGGTTTCCTTTAATTTATTAATTTTAGTAAAATATACATGTTTTAATTAAAAATACCTATTATTTAGGACACATTTACAAGTCAATTGCTGTACTAACATAATTTAAATTTTTTTCAAGTACAGTGCGTCTCGTAGATAAAAAGAATGGGATGTTTTTGAAATTACATTTTTTTAATTCAGTGTAAGACATTAAATTGTATACGTCATATTTAGAACAATGAAGTAAATCTGTTATCGGGGTTTAAATTTAAATAAAATAATTTCCACTCGAATAATAATAATAAAAAAAAAGTACGCTGTCGCATAAATATAAAGACAAATTTAAAAGTCAGATTATGCAATTTTTTTAGAATGCGCGCGTATAAAATTAATGCGCACGCGCAGAAATACAGTTTAAGTTACCCAAACGAGCAAAGCTGTTTGACTTGTTTCAATTGCAAAGATGTCGCGGTACACTGAAATTTCTAAAGATGAGATTTTCAAAATACGTGGATTTAAAGCTAATGGCTTACAGTTTCTCAAATATGTAAAAAAAAAAAAAAAAAAAAAAAAAAACTGGGTGAAGCTGAACTGCAGTTTATAAAGTTTTATCAAAAACTTACAATTTAAATTCGATAAAACGATCTGGCAGACCGAGGAAGACTAGTGAAAGACTCGATAGCAAGATCATGCGACTTGTTTCGTCGCAAAAAATGTCACTCCGACGAGTTTTTCAACGAGTTGATGGTTGTTTCTATTTATCAATTTTCGAGTTGTAATTACTTAATTCTAATTTAATTTACTGTAAAATGTATTTTGATACATACTTTTTGTTATATGCATAAACATATTTTTGAATACTGAATTATAAAAATATTATTTCGAACATATCAGTGTCTTTATATTTATGAGACGCACTGTAATAAATGACTTTTCTTTGGAATAAGTTATCTTTGGTGCTACATCTATTTTCAATTTTAAGACACATTCAAACGTTTGGTCTGTTCTATCACATTTTGATGAGTAATACTGGCAAACAGCCAACAGCATTGTTTCCAAAGTTAATTTTTAAAAAATGGATTGCACAAAACACAGTGCCTAATTTTTTTTGTCTCGTTATTCAATGAGTGGTACACAACAAGCAATGTCTGTAACATTGATTGCAAATAGAAAATTGCGCAGGAAACGAAATTGTCCTCATTAGCAGGAGATACGTTTTAAGAGGAACCGTATCTACCAGAGTCCACTGTATTTATTTATTTTATTATTATTATTTATTTACTTTTATTTGTAATGAGAAAAAGTTTCTGCAAAAATATATTACATTGTATTACCTTATAATTTTGATGAAGATTTGACAAAAATATTTTTAAATGTTAAAGCGAATTTTATGTGCTTAAAACATTTAATTTTCGAAATCTTCTATATTGCATTACTCCTTGTGTAGTAGTAACGGGCTGATCTTCAAGTATTCCTAAAAATATTAATATTAATGGGGTTGTGTGGAAAACTTTTAAAAAATATTTCAACACAGCTTGTCACGTTTGAAAAATAAAAGTTTGGTTTTGATTTACAAAAAGTCTAAAAAGTAAATTTTTTTATTACACAACTTGTTCCATAATTTTTATTTACAACTCTAGATATATTATTGATGCAAAGTATGCATGTACACGCATTAAGCATAAATTGAAATTAGGAAGTAAATCTTTCCACATATATTTTGGGAATTAGTTGGAAATAGCCCAAAACGTTTAAAAATCAAATGCATGTAAAAAAAAATTAGGTTAGGTATACAAAGATAAAATAACATTTTTTACACACTAAAACAGTAAAATAAATATTTTCTGTTGAATTTTACATTAAAAAATATTTGTAAATGCAGCACCACTAACCTAGGTAACTGTTAGCATTATACACGGAATATTTCCAACGACTATAAAAAATCATACAAGGTTTCAATAAATCTGTGACTACATCCTGCAGATATTGAGATAAAATTTTATAAATGCAGAAGTAATAAATAAAACAAATGAAGTAATTGCATTTTTGCATACTATAGTTTGTTTTTTACTCGCAAATACAGAAACATTACTCACAAATTGATTATTTTACATTTTCTCACAAATTGATCGGTAAAAAAGCAATGTTTATTATTTTATCTTCATTTTCTAGAAATTAAAAATCAAAAAATCAAAACTTACCAAATATAATTTTAACATACAGATTTATTAGATTAGTATTGGACAATTCAAAGAATATAAATATTAAAATACGCACACATTCAAAATTGCCTACAGACAATTTACATTTACTAAAGCTGTCACAAGAATAGCTGTTTTTGTTACTGTTATTACTGCTGCTAGTATCGTCCCTAACACAGTATATAGCTTCATACATCATATCATGGCTACCACGTCAAACCACGTCGATTGTAAAAAAAATATATTTTTTCATTACTTTTAAAAATGGGTCGATTGTTACCACTAAATGAGCTGCCAGTTTGGTCCCCCTTTTTGTTTTCAGAAATTTAGAATCCACACCAGAAATTTCAAATAGATTTTTTTGAATGTAATGACAGACATTTCCCGATTACATAAAGTTACAATTTTTTTCTCAAAATTTCCGGTATCAATTCGGCATCTCTGAATAAAAAATAAGGCTAAATTGGCAACCCTGTTCTTCACAGAAATTGCATTAGTATTTTTACTAGGCGAAGAAATCTAATAAAATTTATTGGTGACAATCGGCCCACTTTTAAAAGAAATGAAAATTGCATTTTTTTTTCATATTCGATAGTTTGACATGATAGCGACGATATCAACTTCACTTCCATCCATTATATTTGATATTCCTGACACTCAACCTTTAATGATCATCTTTAAAATAATTGAGTTCCAATCTTTGAGAATACATGCCAGACGATTGCCACGGTGCAGTGCGTTTATAGATACTCAAGGTATTGCTACTAAATAATGTTGAATGACGAATTTTCACTTTGGTATTATCACTAGTGTGCCTACGGAAGCTGTGTCACAAAACATTGACGGCTTGGCAATAAAACACCTGGTTACCGATACCAAGTAGTATTAACCTAGTCTGTTATGATGTCTTTTGTCATCCGCTTTTTTCTTCCACTCTTACGACGAAGCTAGTTGAAAACTCTTCTTTTGAGACTTTGTTTCATTTGAATATTACATACTGAAGCAATTAAGTTCCATCATAGTGGCATAACGGTACACGTTGCTATAACCTGTAGAAAATTAAGTCATAATTTATCATACTTTTCTGTATCTATTTATTGTCAATACAAACTCACTTATGCAGTCTTCCATACCATCAGTTACTTTAACTGAACAATATTTCAATAAGAATGTAGCAGATAGAAAATAATTATACTGTTAAGTAACTCCACAAAACTGTTGTGAATAGTATTTCAGTTGAAATAACTTCCAATAATTACATAATAACTTAAAACATTATAAGAAATTTTCAAAAACAAATCATACATAAAACATTTTTTAAATTATTAACAATATTATCAGGAGTGAGTGTTAAATGAAAATAAATTATTTAGAATGAAAATGATAAAAGTAGACCTTGGCAAATATTATGATAGGAGATAGAATAAAAAATATCTTCATTATTATTGAATATTTACCGAGAAAAGCATTTGAAATAATATATAGTTACAGAAAATGTAAAGATAAATAGCCTCCATCATAACAAAATGAGAAATAGAAACAAAGCGATCTCATTACATTCAGCTGTTTCAAACTATTCACAACATTAGAGGAAGAAAGAAAATTGAAAAGTTATTGTATTTTGGAAACAATAAATGGTTGGGTATAAATGAGTGTAATTATTTTCTCTGTATTTTTAAATTTAAAAGGTTTGTTTAAAATAGAAGTTTCTTAAATTTCTTTGGTGTGATATTTTATAATTAGTTTTCAAATATTTCCATTTTAAGGTATTTTATGGTGGGAAATATTAAATAATAATTTAGATATTGGATTGATAAGTAAATAGAAGAAAGTTTACAGACAATACGTAATAATTAACATACTAAAGCGAATAAATTTACGTCTTAATTCATTAAATGTATACACTTAATTTTTTTTTTATTTCAGACACAGAAATTAATAAAATAAACCCAATACGAGTAAAAAATTAGCCGAGGAAAGAAAGCAGACCTGGGTCTACAACGTACCGTACTGTTCCACTAAGCTGCACTGACCGATATCGGTTAGAACAACAGAACGATACGCTCTAGTCCCAGGTTTGATTCCTGGTCCCGGCTAATTTTTCAAACTTTATAAAACATCAATGAGTAGTAAAAGAATAGTAAAGAAGTACCCTCAAAATATAGATGTGCGTATATCTCCTAAACTGGTATATATAGCACAAGAATGACAGGTCGAATGGCCGCTGCACGCCTTCCCATTGGGCCATGCTAAACCCAAAACTAACAAGAAGTAATTGGTAAAAATGTAAACAGCAGATAGGCAATGAACAGTGAATCAGAGAAATGTATCTTGTTCATGAGTTATTCCCTTTGGAAAAATAGCGGTAAATCATTCAAAATACGGTGGAAGCGACAGTGGCGTAGCCAGGATTTCCTTTCGGGAGGGGTCCAGAATTTTTCTTCAGCTTATATATATAGTAATACTTGCCAAGATAATATCGCAAAGAGTGGTAAAAAATTCCGCGTTAGACAGTTTTTCGTCTTAACTTTTATATGGTATTTTTTTCTATTTGACGAAAGAATATTTCCGTTTAAGTCAGCATTCCGTTATAGGCAGGTTTCGTTTCCCCAGGATTTGCTGTATATATACAAATATAATTTATGTATGTAATATGTATAATAAAACCTGTCTATAGCAGATTCTTGTCTTAAAAGGAAGCATTACATGGTCCTGATATGGATAACCATACAATTAAATCTGCTGAAAACCTGCCTGAAACGGGACTTTTCACCGTTCTTCTGTGATTCCGATTTCGTTTTGTCAGGTTTTACCCTACTTATAAGTACAGTAAAGCCTGTTAAAGTGGAAACTTCCTATAACGGAATTCTGTCTCAAACGGAAAAGTTTCGGTATCCCAACGAAACGCGTCTTATTGAAGTACTGTGTGACAGGATTGCCTGTGTGTGTGTATATGCAATAAGAGTATTTCGAGTAACTTTAAGAATTTAGGTATTTCCTTATCAATTTCTTAATTTAAAAAAATAGCATGTGTAAAATAAAGTAAGATCAATCTCTATCATTGTAGCTAATAATACAATGAAGTTACATTAATATTTATCAAAGAAAAAGATTTTACAAACACTATGATATAATAAACTGAGCACACACTGAAGAGAGTACATTTAAATCAAGTTTCCTGTAACATAAACATTTGATTACGCTAAATTTATAATCGAATGGTTAGGTTTATAACAGCATTTGGTTGAAATTGTTTTTTCAGTTTTCATGTTTAATTCCTTGTCATTGAATTAAGACCTTGTGCTGTAATAGATATACTGAATAATGTGTTGACATAATTACCAATGCCGTCAGCCGTTGATTCACCATGGGAGTTTCTGAGATAAGGTTTTAATATTTAAGAAAAAAAAATCTTGTGTTTTCAGCTACAGAAGCTAGTAATGTAACAAACACGCGCAACAAATATAGTTGATGTTGGAAAAAATTATTTTGTTACAATTGTCTAAAACAGCCATAATTCTTTTTCAAGTTTCACCACTTTTGATACTAAAGTAAATATTCGACCTCAACAGTTGTTTCCGATATCTGGTCGACTTAAAAGATGTTAAAAAAAATTAATTATGATGGATTAGCCCATCTTGGGAAGTATTAGATTGTGTAAAAAATAATGATGGTTTCTGTTATTTTGCTTTTCAACCAATTTCTTTCAAGCGGTTGGAAACAATTTTAGAACGTACTCCAAGTTCAGCGGCAATCTTTCAGACTTTGGTACGTGGATTAGCTTCAGCCTTTGCTTTCAATTTCTCATTGTCAATAACCGAATGCGACCTTCATATTCAAAACTCTCATTCTCATCATGAAATTTCTGAAAACAATGTTAAACTGTGAGTTCACAAGTCGTACTTCGGTCAAATGTAATGTTGAATTCAGACATTTTTTTCCAGGAGGGATTTCTGCGGAAGGTACCATTTTTCTCCCGAAAGGTCTCCCCTTCCCACACTGTGGAGTTCTGGAAGGGGAGAGATTACACTCCTAGACCATTAATAAGCATAAAATCTTCCGAGGGGTCATTTCGATGCTCCGGGGTGTATGCCCCACCCCTGCTCTCCTATATTCAACGCTGTAGAGTGGTTGATATACAAGCCGTTTCCTCTTATTTTCGTACCATTTTGAATTAGCAAAAAAATCGTACAAAATTTCCCAAACTTCTATAACTGTCTTAAATATCCATGTACAATAGCGAAAAACAAAATTATAATACTAAATAAATAGGTCAAAACCTGCCCTTTAGAATAATATACAACAGCGTAATATTCCGTTAACAGTTTATTAAAAATAGTTCAGGTTGAAAAGTTTAATAACAAGAATCACCAATATTTTGTACAAAGCCAGAAGAACATAAAAATATTTCATTATCCCTCTGTTCTTTTTTTTAACGATTAACGAATAACCAGATCAGAAATAAAAGTATCAAAAAGAGGAAGAAAATTCATCTCCCGAAATATTCTTCAGGTTTGAAATTGAACGAGATGTATCTGGTGGTTAACATGACAAGGGATGTGTGTGAATAAAGAAAATGGTGTCAGAGGTTTCTTTAGCAAAGGACTGTGCTGTCTTGAACAGCTCAGAAAACTTTTGAACACCAGTCTCCTCTTCCTTGCTTACTGATTATGTAAAGTTTCATAAATCTGAAAAATGACATCATCAGCATGTTTTACAGCTGAAGACAAATCACATTCAGATGCAGTTATTTTGACAGTGGTGATGTAATGTTGAATAAGAATTCACAAATATCTAGTCGAAAAATAAAGTTACTTTTTTTTAAAATTCCAGCTAGTAGATTTAAAGTAATTGATAATATTGCTTGATATAAAATTATAAAATGAACAAAGATAAGGGTTGCCAAACTCTGATCAAGTGCTGTTATTGCATTCGTGTAAACTCGTCTTTTCCCGAAAGTGTTGGCAACAGATGGTGCCATCGAAGTCTCTATTGGAGAAGTTTTGCCTTTAAACTAGTTATATTAAAACCTATCAAAACGGAATCACCAAGGATCGTTAAAAAATTCCGTTGTAGATAGATTTTCGTCATATCAGGTACACTTGTATAGTTATCTTTCCGTCATCGAGACCATGAAATGTTTTCGTTTACTAGAGGATTCCGTGTTCATAAAAAACTTGCCAAGAAGGACTCACAACCAGAAAAAAATCTATATTAGATAAGTTTCAAATCTTAGCAGGTATAAATATGTAGTGTTGTTTTAGTTGAACCTTGAACTTTTGCTGTTTAAGATAAGCTTTCATCTTCACAGATTTTATTGTAATACATTTATGCTTTTCAGAAGTATACTATACAGTGGATACGTTATAACAGTTTTAGAGGATACCTGACAAAACGGGACATATTTATGACAAAAACCTGTCATAAACGGAAACTTTTTATAGCCCCGCTGAAAGACATACCTTTAAATAATACTTGCTAAGACAAACACCTGTCTAAAGCGGATTTTTTCATTGCTTCTTTGCGATTCCGTCTTATCAATTTTTAATGTTGTATCTATAATTCAGTAAACCGGCTCTTCGTTCGGGGTTCGGGGGGGGGGGGTCCGGCCCCCCTCGACACCCCCCTTGGCTACGCCACTGGAAGCGAATAATTTTCGACAAACGAGGAATAATTGCAGGAAATTCCCCGAGCATGTGCGAAGAATGAGAAACGAATTATCATTAAGATAAAACCACCTATTTTCGTCGTACAAGAAATAATCGAAAAAATGAATCGATTATGCACAAAAGGGAAACATTTATTCGGAAAAAAAATAATCGTTCAAATTACAGTTTCAAGTTATTCACTGAACCATGCGGAAAAGGGAAACATATCATCGTTCGAATAAAACAAATGATTTTTCCACAGACAAGGAATAATCGTATGAAATAACTCGGACATGCGCAAAATAGTAGTTGAGAACATTAATAACTGTTTTTCAATGAGGAATTTAGTAAAGAAAAGAGTTACATTAATAAACATATACGTAAAAAATACATTTCTTAAAATATTTTATATTGATTGAAATGTATTTATTTTACTTTAAAAGACAAAAGAAATACATGCAGATATTCGGGGAAATAATCGTTCGATTGATTGTTTCAAGTTATATTTCTATAATCGAGATACTGGAATAGCAATCGAATTGTTGGTGAGATTTACTCGAGTGTTGGTACACCGCTTGCTACAAATATTATATATCATGAAGATAATTGTTTCGAAATAGCACTTTGACCAATAAAATTTCCTCTTTGACCCTTGCGTGATATATGTAGTGACCTCTTCATTTCATGCTTTAAAACAGCCGCAATTATTGATGAAAAATAATGCTCTACAATTTAGACAGCTTCGTTTCTTATATGTGAACAGCATCGTACAATATTCATTTATTAAAATTACCAAAATTATTTTTATAAAGGTATATTAAGTTTTTTATATTTTACATTTAATGTCAAGCACCAAAAACCATGTAAAATTAGACGGAAAAGATCTATACAGGAATACTTTTATGACTATTAACTGAAACTTCTTTCAAAGGAAGTACATCTTTTACACATAAAAATATGTGGGAATTCAATTATACTCGATACAAAAAATATTTATGTTATAAAGATTCATGTTTAAACATGTTTTATAAAACACATATTTTCTTTATTTAAAGAAACTTCGTTGAAATTCATCATTTCAGTGCCATTTATTCTTACACAACAAAACTTAACTAACCAACCATCGTAAATGCGGAAAAAACGTTTCGAAAACATTTTTCTGTCATTATACTTCAATGAGTTTCTAAATAACACTTAAGCTGCTAAACAAGAAGCAACATGTAATTTATTTTTTCTAAAATGCAAAATATTGCTCAATGTTTACAGCTAAAACACTAATGCTTCATACATAAGAACAGTATTGTTCAAAATTTATTAGAAAGAAAAACTAATATTAAATGATAAACATAAAACTTTGAACACCAATAAAAAAATAATAATAACAAAACAGATAAATTTCAATATATATATATATATAACATCAAAGTATCTTTGAAACTAAAATACAAATTGTTTTGCTCAATAAAAATGAAATTACTTACGCTGTTTTAAAAAGTTTAAATAGAAATAGTAAATAAATGATTATTTTATGCATTTTATATTTATTTATTAAAATGACATTTTTAAACATTCAATACAATATTTAATGTAATATGGAAATTCTTGCTTTTTGTGTAACAAAATGTTTCAAAACTTCTTAGAAAAATACTATTAAATAGTAAACACACACCATTGAACCCAAATAATATAAATAACAAAATAGATATCTTTCAATAACATAATCAATAGTCATACACAATCAATAGATATATTTCAATTCAGTGTTTTACAAACTGAAAGACAAATTGTTTGTTCAATAAAACTTAAAAAAGAAAAAAATACTTATGTCATTTTGAAAATTAAAAAAACGGTAAATAAAGTATTATTTTTTGCATTTAATATTTATTAGAAGACCATTTTTGACCTTTGAAATTATATTTAATAGAATGTTCGTTAATGTACAAAATTATATGGATATTTTGTTTTTAGGTCCTTAATTTTATAAATATTAGGGTGGATTAAATTAAACGGAACAGGAGCCACAGAATGAAATTATATAGTTTATTTTAAACAAAATCTCCAAATCTACACAATAACTTATCTCACTGTTTCACCAAGTAATAAATACCTTGTTCATAGAAGTCATTTGGCTGAAATAGGAACCAGTTTAGAACATTGCCCGTGACTTCGCGGTTCGAGTAAAAACAGCAACCCTTCAATGCCTTTTTCAGCGTACCAATGATTAGAAAGTCATATGACGTGAAATCCAGGCTATAAGGTTGGTATTCCAACACTGTCCACCGAAACTACACCAGATCTCCTCGCGGAATTGCTTCTGACCGTCCTGCATCCGAGACAATGGCAGTGAATGTTCTTCACACATTGCATTTATTCGCCGATGAACTTTGCAAAATCTAACTAGTTCTGCCACTAAGAATGACACTGCGTTGCTCTTTTCCACTCGCAAACGTTCCATAGGTTCAGATGATTGGTTGGTTGGTTAATTTATAACGGCCGATTATCTACTCGAGGGATATAGGCCCTAGGAAGAATGCCCTCCGTGGGGGGTCTTTCTAAGGGATCCTAACACGTATTTATGACAATGTTCGAAGAAAACCACGTAAAACTCCAAACGGTTAGGTCGACGAGCGCAACAGGGTTTGAACCCAGCACCTCCTGTCTACCAGCTTGGAGAGCATAACCTCTCAGCCACAGGTGCAAAAGAATATCAACAACAACCAATTGCGTGCTGGGCGGTACTGTTGGCCGACTGCCAGCGCATACCACGTGCTTCTGCGTGACTATCTAATTCAAGTCTATTTCCACAGTAGTGATTATCTTCCTCACTTCCCAGTTTAAACCTCTACACAAAGTTTCACTACACTCATATAAAAATAAACTAAATTATAACCATTGTTCCGTTTTCATTTGATCCACCCTTATACTTACAGTAGCAGCTTGTCAGGGGATTCACATTCACTTTACTACCAGTATTTTAATAAATTAAAATTATCCTTGTTTAATTGTAGAACATTTCACGCTTATATAAAGTCAAATTTAGTCTACTGAAAAAAATACGTAGAAAAGAGGTTGTGAGCAAACACGGTGACGAGCCACCACGGAATACATAATGATGATACTTATCTTAAAATCCATTATAAACTTTATTCGCTTTTCTCATTATGTTATTTTGAAAATATTATAAAGTATAAAGCAGTACACAGTAAAAGAGATTTCACGAAAATGCTATTTAACCTGCTGACTGTTTTTATATTCACTCGTATCACTATTTACCAAAAAATTTCTTTCTTGTAGATTTCTGTTGAAAGTATTCAGCATAAGTATATGACAGAATGAAAAAAATGGTGCAAATAGAATTAAAAAAAAATAGTCGTTGTGACGATCTATGTCCCAGCTCCGTAATCAACGGGTTAATGTCTAGATATAATCAACAGAAAATATGTTATCCAATACCAAGCCAATAGTAAGTCAGCTTATTTGGATCATCTTGCTCACCGAAGCTACTAATACATTGTATTAGAAACCGTAAAAAAATTAACGTTAAAATAGTATTAGAATTCGTTTCGCGGCTAGCACACAATGAGACAGTGTTACTTCATTATGTGCTTCGACGTCACAGTCAGCATTCTAGCATTTGACTTCTACGTATCTGTTTTTGGAAGCATCCATACATCAAGGGACAAAATATAGAAAGCTAACTCGTCAACGCTCATTATCATCTCCAGGTTACGCGACATTGAATGGACGTCTAGGGTCAGAGTTTATGGGAATAATATGTACAGTGGAAGAGTTTACTTAATCATAGATAAAAGTTCCCTATATATCGAACTTTTGTTTATGATACTATAACTTTCCAAAGTTTTCTACTACGTCTAAACAAGCAAGGACTTGAGTTTGTCTTCTTTTTAGGGATAAAAGTCAAAAATTGCAGTATTTTTTGCCTGAATGTTAACTTTAACTAAATGTTGAAATGATATTTGTAGATTTTAGAATGTTTGATTAAGTTTTGATGCTGTTATGCGATCTCAAATTTGTGTGTCACTTACTTGATAACATGTACTTTTTGATAAAATTTGTTTTTTTTTCTCTTTTTTCGTGTTTTACTGTGTTTTTCCCCTACATTTAAACTTTTTCTTCATTTCAAAACTTCATTTTTACATACTAATAACTGAAATGAGAAATTTTAGTTGCGATTCTTTCGAATAAATTAATAATTATAATAGTTTCTTAGAAACACACCAGAGAATTACATTCCTGTAAGTCAAAATGTTTTTACAAATTATTTTCATTAGTAAATATAATGACGGAATTTAGATGAAGATAAAGCAATAAAAATCATCATAAGAATTTTTGTAACTGAATTAATTGAGGCCAATCCTTTTTTGTGGGCGACGCGCACTGATTTTTTTCGAGTAAGAAAATGTAAAAAGAAAACACAAAAATGTTTCACATATAAAAATTATTTGAAAAACAAATTATAATCCTGTTTTTTTTTTATTATTAAAACAAATTTAAGCATTAAACTTTTAACTTATAAAAACTTCCTCAATCTAGTTACGAAATACCTTTAAAATGACTCTCGCTTTATTTTGCATCGATTTGTAATTTTCTTCTATCATATTTTATTTTATGAATTGGGACATGACAGGAAAAAATAAAAGAATGTTGTTAAATTTTTATAATAAATTTCATGAAAGACATTAAAACCCTTTTTCCCAAAATTTATTTTGCCTACACGTCATAAGTAAATTACGAAATATTTGTAATTTCTCTATTTGTTTTGCATGTATTTCTTACACGTTTTGTATGTATAAAATAAAATATAAATATAAAATCAAGGTGATAAATTTCAGACACATTTTGTTTATGGGCGGACACACAATGCAGATTCAAAATTGTTTTGCTCATGATAAAAGAAATACAATTTATATACAATAAAAATTGCAAAACCCAGTTCTTTTATTATTAAATTTAGACCAGTTATTGAAATGGGAAATGGAATTTATCAACTATATAAATTAAATACAAAATTACTCTTGTTAAGTTTTTAGAAAGTTAAGCTAAACGAAATTTTATAATTCATTTGGATTACGCATTTACTTAACCCGAGAGCAGTCGCACGGGGTCTGACATACCCCAGGGTGCATACGGTTTTTACAATCGTCATTACTATTTTTCGAAAAGTAATCTACAATTTACATTATAATAAAATTTGTGACAATTGTCTCTGACTGAATAAGGTAATGATTATTAATTGTATTTATTGGTGACAATGTAAAAACCATTCATTATCTGGGTATGCGCGACTTCTCCCGAGTTAATGTATTACATGAGAGCTATATATGGAATTATTATTTATTATTACTATTTATAAAATTGAAAAAAATGATGCTTTGAATAGTGGCTTCTATAAGTAAATAACCCTGTGGTTGTTTAAATTTCTTTTCTTGGCAAGGCAATTTGGAATACATAAGATTTGTATTCACACACAGATTAAACATGATCGAAACAGCAGGAAGAAAAAAAAATTACAATAAAACCAAAAATGCTAAAATCGCAAAAAAGGTGAAATATTATGAAAATGTATTCAAAAATAAGAAAGAAATACATTATTTAAAGTTAAAGCGAAACTTTGTTTGTTTGGAAAAGTTAGCGGAATTTATAGACATATATTACACTAGCCAACGTATTTTAATTAATTATCTCAATATAGTTAGGTGTTTTTAACCAAGTATGAGATACTGATACAATTTATAAGCAAAAACCTCCTGCATGTAGCATATTCACTTTGTTAAGATTACAGTACTAAATGCTCAGCGTTGATGCTCAATACCATTCTCAGCACTTCTCATGATACCATCTTATTTCATATAAAGTAACACTGTTAAAAATAAATCCATTAATTCACGGTAAAACTGCTGGTAGCAAAGTTTCCGGAATTTTTCCGTTCCGTTAGCAAATTTACCGTTTCGGAAGATAAAAGAAGGAAAAACTCCGTTTGAAGAATCAGTAACATTCCTTTATAAAGTTGGTCTATCACTTACATCCAGTTTAAAACTATGATTTAAAAAATAAAAACCAAACACTTTCTTCTCATCTTAAAGGAATGTATGCGGTGAACGGGGAACAAACAACAAACTTGTCTTTGCGCGATCATGTGGGTCACAGCCAAAGAATATAGTCTGTGAACCTGATGATAAAAAGCAATACAGTTGCAATGCAGCAACACGATACAATTCTCGCAAAAGAGCAAGGATTTTTTCGTAAGTTTTTTCATTTCTGTGCAGCAACATGTCAGTTTTTTATATATTGAAAATAAAAATGCAGCAGATAACGGAATATCTCCGTTGTCCCTTTCCGTCTCCGTCCCTTCCGTTGTTTGCAGAAAATATGAAGAATTTTTCTATTTTTTAACGGAAAATGCTCTTTTGTCGTGAAAGTGGACTCTTTCTGTAAAATTCAGGAAAAAAAATACCCGCGAATTTCTGATTATTTTTAACAGTGATCCTGCTACATATTGTTACAGTACCTTCATAATTTTATAGTTATAAACAGAAAAAAAATTAGCGAGACATACTACATTTTTGACTGAATTAGTGGATAGCGATTCTGGTTTCCAGTTCAAAATTTATTTCTTGTAATGTGGCTCTACCACATTTTAAAGTTTCATATGTTTTTGTTTTCGTAACTTTAACAAAAATGAAGACATTTTAACGAAATTTGAAATATAATTTAACTTAATGACTCATATAACTGTAAGTTATTTTCACTGCAGAAACTTAGTATAGGCTAATCCCATGCGTGAATGTAGTGTCAGACACAGAGATGTATATGGCTACGATGTTTTACTTACCAGTATTATAGTAAAGGAAAATTTGACCTATTCAATCCCATATATCTACAATTAAATACAGTGAAAAAAAAAATACCGGGGGCCAAGAACAGTAAACTTTTGTGGCTATGTGACTCAAACTACATTCACGCATGGAATTAGCCTGTAACATAAAGTATTTAAATTTTTAGCGTGTTTCGCCGGCAAATGTTGTATTACTTCGCCAGGTGACTTGAGTGACTCAAAAGTATTAAAATATACATTACTCTAAAAGTATTTATTGAAAATATGCAATACTTTAAAATTTATATCCATATTTATATCACTATCTATAAATATGTCAATTGTTATAAGAAAACCACCATTAAAGGGAGGGCTTGGGAGAGTTATCAAATAGTTTGACTCCATGACTCAAATAACTATTATAAACAAGTTATTTGCACTATATAATCTTAATGTAAATTTATATACATTAAACTTTCAACCCTTATAGCTCGTGAATGTATTGTTAGTTTCACCATCTGAAAAGTGGCTCAAAAGTACCAAAAAGTAAAGAAAGTATTTATTGAAAATACATCAGGTTTATCTTTATTTATCTGAAATGAAACGATAGCAATGGGAGATAGTAGAAGTAGCCAACAGCCAACTGGACGTTTCGTATTTCCGACTGTAATTAAAAATAAATAGAACTTTACTTAACTAAATACTGTACACATTCATCACTTTCGACGATGTCATTGCATAACATACGAAACAAGGTGTCTAAAATTTCGGTACTTTAAAATGTTAACCAGGTCCATGCGATAAATCGCTAAATATTGTTACAAACGCTATCATTCGTATTGCTTTCAATTAATTTAAAGTATAAAATTTTCACTGATTTCATATAAAAACATAACTTTAAAATGCACGCCTTTCACCCATGTCATTTAAAATAAAAAAATAACAATATGATTAATTAATTAATTGTTTCTAATTTCCACACACGAAAACTAAAGCTGTTATTGGTGAGAAATGCGCCCGATTAACAGAAAAATATTCCAAATTTCTTTAAAATATCTTTATTTTTGTTAAATTTATGTTCGTATTGGATTGAGGCAAACATGTAATTTTTAGTATATAAATGGAATCTGGTGGTTAATACAAAAGTTAATGGGTAACACATAATGGTAAACAAATTTTTAAACCAATTCTTAACCCAAATAATAAAAATGGCAAAATAACATTTCAAAAACTTCACAACAAACTAAAAAGCTATCTGTTGTTAAATAGCTAAAGTTCAACCCTTTGACAAGAGGTCCAGACATATGCGTCCCAGTGGTCTTTTTTTTATTCTATACGTACCAGATTGTGAAAAATAAGCACTTCCACACCCTTATACTAGGATAATTTTTAAGAGGAATCTTCCATAAATAAAAATAATACTAAAGTATGGTATGATTAAAAGTGTGGTATAGTGTGATAAAGTGTGGTATGATTAAATAATTAAAAAATCGCCATTTCTGACCATAATCAAAAGGTTAATATAAATAAAAAATATTTTATTCTGTTTCGCTGTTTTGGAAAATTTAAATGCAAAAAGGCAGATGAATGATTATTTTCTGCATTTAATATGTATTAAAAGAACATTTTTAAACATTGAATTTATTATTTAGTAACATTTATTATGCAATTTTTATTGTATTTGCAAGTCAAAAAAGAATACATAATTTTAAACGTTTTTAAAGGCGCATTTTTTATTCTTATCTTAAATTCCTCGCTGAAATTTAAATCCTTTTACTCTCATTTATTCTCGCACAATAAAAGCTAACTAACCAATCATCGTAAATACGGAAACATTTTGTAAAACTTTTTTCTCTTTGTACTTTAATAATTTTCGAAACAATGCTTAAGCTGCTAAACAAGATACAACAATATGACTAATTTTTCTAAAGTACAACACATTGCTCAATTTTTACAGTGAAGAGAGAAGTGCTTCGGAACTAACAAAATTTATTAGAAGAAAAAAAATAAACATAAAAGTTTCAACACCAAAAAATAAAAATATCAAAAGAGATACATTTCAGTAACTTCAAAGTATCTTGCAAACTAAAAGACAAATTGTTTTGTTTAATAAAAATAAAAATACTTACGCTCTTTTATAAAATTTAAATATAAAGGACAAATGAATGATTATTTTCTGCATTCGATCTTTCTTAAAACGACATTTAAAACATTGAATTCATTATTTAGTGTAAAAAAAATTGTAAAAGTTACAGACACTTTTCCTTTTATTAAATTAGTGAAATTATTTTCATGAAATATATTTTCACTTCTGCTAAATATAAAAGTTTTAATTTTTATATTCTAGCATTAAAACTCTTGTAATGTTAAAACGGAATATCAACATCACATAAAAGATAATTATTTCTTATAAGTTAAAATTATATATAAACAAGCGTTTTCTTTTTTTAAATAAAAAATTATATTTATAGCTCAAAAGTGTTATATTTTAATAAAGAAACACCGGAAATCTTTATGAAAATTTATTTAATTGTGTATAAAGACAGTTTTATTTTGTTCCCTCAGCTACATACCAGCAATACACTTAATATACTCATACTTTTGCGACCGCATTTTCTGCGTCCACATAAACAACTTTCAATCAGGTATTTTCCTAATCATACACTGTTAAAAATTTGCAGCAAACTGTCCAGTCATTTGACCGTTTTTCTTAAAAAACGGTTACAAAACTGTAATTTAACTCTATTCTGACCATAATACAGGGGAAAATATGGTCAGAATAGCGCTAAATTACTGTTATGTAATCGTTTTCTATGAAAATTCCGGTTAAATTACCGGACAGTTTGCTGCAAATATTTAACAGGGAGCGGTCATTTTTCAAAGGAGCGTTTTGGGCCCCTTGCTATTTAACCTCTTCTTTAATGACACCCCAAGATCACTTCACAGCTATCTTGCACTATATGCGCACGACACGTGCATTATTTATGCTTCTGCTCACCATTTATATAGACTATACAAGTACCTACAGACACATATCGACGCTTTCATGGACTGATGTAACCTGTGGCGCGTCAATATCACCGAAAGTAAAATATCTGCTGTATACTTTTCACGAAAACTAACCTATACTAAGAGAATCCACACCGATAGCACTGTAATAGCTTGGTAAAATGACACAAAGTACATTGGAGTCATCCTCACTATTCATACAGACTATACACGTACCTACAGACACATATCGTCGATTTCTTGGACTGGTGTAACCAATGGCGCGTCAAAATTACCGAAAGTAAAATCTCTGATGTATACTTTTCAAGTAAAATAACCTATCCTAACAGAATCAACATCAATAACACTGTAATAGCTTGGTAAAATGACACAAAGTACATTGGGGTCATCCTCACCATTCATGCAGACTGTACAAGTACCCACAGGCACATATCGACGCTTTCATGGGCTGGTGTAATCTATGGCGTATCAAAATCATTGAAAGTAAAACCTCTGCTGTAACTTTTCAAGAAAATTAACCTATCCTAACAGAATTAACATCAATAACACTGTAATAGCTTGGTAAAATAACAACAAAGTATGTTGGGGTCGTTCCATCAGGGGGGGAGGAGGAAGTTGCCGGAGCTAGCATTGTACTTAAACCTCTTCTAAATAGCTGTTATCTGCCAACACAGTAGTTAATATAAATTGTTTATATAAATCTCAACTGACGGCGATACTGAGATAATTTTTCATGTGAAAGTTTTATTTATCATTCGAGCAGTTCCACATCGTTATTGCTAAAAACAACTTCGTAAATTTTGTCAATTTGAAATGATGTAGACGTCCAAAAATAGATTTTTTACAAAGGCAAGTTCGCATGCTTTGCAATTCTTTAATTAGAAAACTGGTAATAAGTATGAGAAGTATGAAATTTTCTGTTTTTTGCAGAGGTTGAAAAACTACTTTTAAGTGAATAATATTTTTATATTTAATTCTATGTTCTAAATTTGTTTAATTATTTTTTACATTCTTAAAAGGATGTAGTTTAACATCTGAGTAATTATTTTTCAAATCGGAGTTGTTGAGTTACAATCTCTTTGGACTCCCCAGATATATTGCTGGTGAAGTTCAGCTTTTCTTTTTTTAGGCTGGTCTTCAACAAAGTCAGTCTGTATGAACAGTTTCTTGTTGAGTCACAATCTCGCTGGACTTCTCATTATACTGCTGATGAAGCTCAGCTTTTTCTTTTTTCAGGTTGGTTTCCGCACAGTCAGTCTGTTTAAACAGTCCCTTGTTGAGTCACAATCTCTTCGGACTTCCCAGTATACTGTTGGCGAAGCTCTGCTTTTCTTTTTTTAGGTTGGTTTTCGCACAGTCAGTCTGTTTAAACAGTCTCTTTTCTATGCCCTACTAATTTCGTCTTCAGTCTTCAGAAATGTTCACGTGTGTGCATTAGTAAGAGCTGTAGACTTTTTCCTCGCATGTTTAGTTTCTATCTTTAACATATTATTGTAGTATTTGTACTACTGGTAGACTTTATGCATGGCTCACTATGATGTGTTACACTATTACTTATCTTTAGGGCGTGGAATTGCCTGGCAACTAGGAAGCCCTAAATCAATTTAATTTAATTCAACCAAGCAGGTTGGCGTACCATATGGCTTAATCTCTACAAGCCCTGCTCGGCAGCATTATTTAAAAAAAAAAGAATTTACAAATGAAGCCATTAGGATTATCAATAAATACATTACAATAGGTTCACGTTAGGTGAGTTTTTGTGAGTTCATAAGAGTTTATGATTTAGAGGTTGCATTGGATGGTGCTAGTTACATGATTGTTTAAGTTCCATTTACACTTTGGACTGTCATGAACAAGGTGAGTTCATCAGAGTTTATAATTTAAAATTCACAGTGAATGGTGGTAGTCAGATGATATTTTATGTTTTATTTACACTGTTGATTGTTATGATTAAGAGTTCACTATGGATGAGGGATGCTTGATGAAGACGTAATATTCTTTTTACACTGTTTAGGATTGTTTTCAAGAGTTTACGGTGTGTGTGTGTGGGGGGGTGGTTGGTGGAAACTTAGAAATCTGGTTACACTTTAAGAAAATGATTAGATTATTTTTGGAGGGTTTGGTAAATTGTTGATTAGTCTTCCTCGTAAGTGGTGAAGTCCACTGGTGGGAGTTGGAACAGATGTTGATTGTGTTCCATGAGGGAAATGCAGTCTATTATTTTTTGCAAAGTTCTTAGTTGTTTTTGAATTACATCAAACCAGTTCGACAGAGGGAGTGAGGCTGGATTCGTTGTGTGTAGTGCTGCTGTCAATGGACAATCCAAGATGAAATGGAGTGATGTGCCGCGGGCTCCACATGTGCAGCGGGAGGATGGGGATTTGCCCAATTTATTCAGGTAGTGATGAAATGGGCCATGGCTAGATGCGAAGATGTACAGGTTTCTGTGGTGTAGTAGGAAGTTTTCTGCTACTTTCAGACGGAGCGATTAGGTATACATTCCTGTGAATTCCAAATCCTAGAGTTTTTGCCATTTTTTAAGTAGTTGAGCTTTTTATATGCGTTTTAGGTGTGATGGAGGAAGGGCAGAGTTCACTGCTCAGAATGGTTGCGATAAAAGTCGAATTGTTCATTAGTCGGTTGAAAAAATTCCTCACATGCCCTCTTGTGTCCCACATTATATAGTTGTTTTGAATACTATTTAGATTATAGGAAATAATTTTAATATGAATAAACATAGTTAAGATTTTTGCCACCAGATGCAAAAGCGGTGCTTCATTCTAATTTTGGGAAGCCAAATTTAGATGATACCAAGCGTCTATAATTTTATAAAGCGTAATTATATTCAGCGTTTATAAGGCCAGAGAATATAATGCATTTATAAGGTCAGAGTTTTTCAGGATTCGTACGCTTTTACCCCAATTTTTAATTGAATGTTCCGCCTTATTTAAATGCGGAAAAATATTACAAACCCTACAATTAAACACAACGTCTATATTTTCTGCTATTTAAATATTAACTAGAAAAATTATATTAAAAATTTTTGGTAAAAGCGTACGAACTCTGTCTTTGATAAACTAATTGAGTTTCAAAAATGTTGATAAGTTTATGCAATTAAACAAAGACAAAGCTTAAGAAGTTACAAATTTTAATGTTCTGAAAAGTCTGAAATTGAAACATTTTTGAAATTTGGTCACCATTATTAGCAAAAAAGGCAAAAGAAGAAGAAAAAAAAAAAAATCACACCCTGAAATAGAAAAAAATCGTCAAAATTCTAGGCAGCATGTAGCTGGAACTCCCATATGATTGGAAGATATTTTTCTGTCATTTGAAGAAATTTCCGTCTTTTAACTGGAGATTTTCAAGAAATCTTTATCTTGGATTTGCGAGTTTTTCATGTTTTGAGACGAAGCGTGGCTCAGTAATTGGGAGAGAGAAACGGATACAACCGAGTACTATCCTGCTCCCGAAACAACTACAAGAATTGCTAGTCTCTGTTACGGTACCTAACAGAAGCATGGCGAAAACAGATTTGGACTTTAGATCTTGAGAAATTTGCAAAAATTGCGATTAAATTCTCACGAGCAGGGAAGACCGAGCTAATGTTCGGTCAAAACTAATTGCAGGTAGTTCAAATATTGAGTTATTGAGTTCAAATATCAGGACTCAGGACTAAAATGACCCACTAATTGAATTTTCTCGAACATGTGACCTAGCCCAACAGTCTTCTCGTGCCCGAAAACCATAGGATGCAAAATTTAGTGTAAATAGTCTGAGCCGTTTTTAAGATAAAATAGCTTGACCCATAATGACCCATGACCAAAATGACCCACTAATTGAATTTTCTCGAACATGTGACCTAGCCCAACAGTCTTCTCGTGCCCGAAAACCATAGGATGCCAAATTTAGTGTAAATAGTCTGAGCCATTTTTAAGATAAAATAGCTTGACCCATAATGATCCATGACCAAAATGACCCACTAATGAAAATTTCTTGAACATGTGACCTAGCCCAATAGTCTTCTCGTTCCCTAAAACTGTAGAATACAAAATTTAGTTCAAATCCTCTGAGCCGTTTTTAAGATAAAAATAGCTTGACCCATGATGACCCATGACCAAAATGACTCCCTAATCGAATTTTCTCTAGCCGAATGATTTTCTCGTGCCCGAAACTCGTAGTATACAAAATTTAATCAAAATCGTTTGAGGCCGTTTTTTAGATAACATTAACTTGACCCGCGTTGACCCAAAAATGACCCCCTAATCGAAAGTTCTCGAACATGTGATCCAGCCCAATAGTCTTCTCGTGCCCGAAAATGGGAGGATACAAAATTTAGTCAAAATCGTTTGAACCGTTTTTTAGATACAATTAACTTGACCCTGACCTATGGTGACCCTAAATGATATACTAATAGAATTTTCTCGAACATGTGACCTAGCCCAATTGTTTTCTGGTGCTCCAAAACGGTAGGATACAAAATTTCGACAAAATCGTTAGAGCCGCTTTTATGATAAAATTTGCACACACACACACACACACATATATATATATATATATATATATATATATATATATATATATATATATATATATATATATATATATATATATATATATGTGTGTGTGTGTGTGTATGTATATATATAACCACATACACAAGATTTGCTCGTATTAGAAAATATGATAGGTGTATGATAAAATGTACCCTTCTGTAATTTCGAAAATATGTTATTTCTTTTAATTTAAAGCCATTCAGATCAATTATCGATAATTGAAAAGTTAGTGTACAGAAAATGTCTAGCAAGTTTCACACAGGTCCTTCTGAAATTTATTTGTTTTGTAACTCTAAAACTATTTACTCCTACCCAAACGTTATAGGCAAACATATTAGCAGCCTACCGAGCTACTAGTATGCCCGGAAATTTTACTCAAGTTTTATAAATCAGTATTTTACACCAGAATTTTTATTTTAAACTATTTTACTATTTTCTTTAACTTATTTTTGCGTGGTTTGTATTTCACTTTTTTATAAGCAAATTTCTGATTCGAATCAAAATATATTTATTTGGTACCGGTCAAACTGACCGCTATGGTCGTTCTAATGTTAGAAATTGTGTCGTGTTTTACAACAATGGCCTCCTTTTTTCATTCCTAGTATTAGCTCACACCCTCTGTATATTTATATATTTTGTTCAAATTTTCAATCGTTAATAAAATAATTTTTATTCATCCACTAAGTTCAAATACATTTTTTAAAACTTGTAATGGATGTCACTTAATGTTAATACAGTTTTTTCAAATATTAATTCATTAATTAAATTTCTATTAATTAATTTTAGTTTTATATTTCATTTCTGTTCAAAAGTATTGACTCACTCCATATTTATAGTCTCCTTCGCCCGCGCGCCGCATAATCTTTGTCCGCGAACAGCCCTGTTATCTTTTTACACGTGAAGGTTTCGCTATGGTACTTCATTGTGAAGTTTGGTAATTTTTGAAATTGAATATTTGAAAAACGGCATAATCATTAGATTTGAAATTTATAAAAAGAAAAATACATTTTTTTTACCTTTCTAACGCAGTTTGTCTAACAAGTTTGTGAGAAATACTTTTCAAGCTATTAATTTTTGGTATTTTAGCTATTTACTTTTTATTTAATTTTTAATACATTTC
Source organism: Maratus michaelseni (assembly GCA_963931845.1). Lineage (NCBI taxonomy): Eukaryota > Metazoa > Arthropoda > Arachnida > Araneae > Salticidae > Maratus > Maratus michaelseni. The sequence goes on from OZ007590.1 coordinate 350,012,781, forward strand.
TCTTGTATAAGATATTTAGCAGGATATAAATTTAGGAATAAATACCGTCAGTGGCGAAGCATGTAGATCGCTGGAAAAAATTTTCTTTTTCACCTAAGTAGGAATCGACTTTAAAAAGCTTTTTTTCATATTACTCGTTTAAAGTATATTAAAAATAAATAAAAAGCATTTTACAAAATATGACTATTTTAGAAAATAGTCAAATAGTATAAATATCTTACTTAAATATTACTATTATTTTTTTACAATTTTTAAAGTGTCAAAACATAATTAACAGGACCTTTTGTTACATTTACAATATAAACAATAATAAATCTCATACTCTATTTACGGTATTGATTTTACGGAAAACACTTCTTAAAAGATCAAAATTCTCAAAAACTAGCTTTATTTTCCATCATTCTTTTTTCTCCCCATGGGCATTTTATTTGGTCCAGAAAACTTGGAGGTTTTCTTAAAGCCCCTATATTGCCTTTCCCTTAACACAAAATAGATGAAAGAAGTTTATTACACATTGAAAAGTAGAATGACTCAAATATATCATGCTTTATCTTGACGCAGTGAACTTTACAAAACAATCCAAAAAATAATGAAATTTTACTGAGATCAAAAGAGAATAGTACTTAGAGTATACTGATGGATATATATTTTATCCACCATAAGTAATAATGAAATAGCAGTTGAGATATGGTATTTATTATTACCAGTTATTATTTTTAAATTGCAAACATTATTTAAAATGGAATTTCAAAGTAAAGTTAATAAACATAAATAATTTTAAGAATAATTTATCCTAATTGCCTATTTTTATTCAATGGATATTCAATAAAAAGATAATATAGACAATTAATAAAATTTAATTTCAGCGAGCTATAGTTAGTGAGGACTTCCAGAAAAGAATATTTTTTTTATCCACATTAAATGATATAAACTTTTGAATAGTGTAAAATAATCTGTATCGTTGAATGAATTCAAATAAACTTTTGACAGAGATTAAATATGTTAAAAGGCTACCCTAAATTACTTCATCTTTAATTTAGTAAGTTTAGTTAAAAAGAAAGTTTGTGACAATTTGTTAATGCAAAAAGATAAATTACTGAAGACAAATAGAATATACACAGAAATTGACATACTTACATTATTTAACTTTAATTATAGTAATACCTCCTTTTTTTTTTTGAGGTACTTGAACAAATGATCTTTTTACCATAACATTTTCCAATTTTACGACGCACTCAAAAATTCGGTATCAGGCAACATTAATTAAGGTAATCTCTAATTTCTTCATTTGAGTTACTTGATCAAATGATCTTTGTCAAATGACAGTATCCTGTACCAACCCTTAAAATTTGTACCATAAATTCAGGATCAAACTGTATAAGGAATAAATTCTAAGAAACTCACAGATTTCCGTATACCATGGTGAAATTTATACCTCTTCAATACACATTTGTATTTAAATATTTATATAGCTGACTGGAAAGTTTGTAATTTAATTTTATATAACATCAGTAATTTATAATTAATGTAATACAATACTGTTAGTTTATAACATAAATATTATCTTAATTTTTTAAGAATAAGGACAAAATTTTAAAAGATGCACACTTAACTTCTGTTTGGAAATATATATACACAGCTGTTGATGAATACAATGAATTGGAGCTCACAATGCACTGCAGAATATGTTTGAGTCTGTGCTACAGTAGTGAATCAAAAGCTCCATTCTGTTTCGAAACGGAATTTCAATTCGTAGCCTGTAAAAGATACAGATCTGATCAAAATCATTTATCAATGAAAATGAAATGTGCAATCTATTATTATGACTTAAGGACTCGGAATAAAGTTTGCAAGTGCAGAAATTATTTTACAAATAATAAGAAACATTTTGTGTAACTCTTTACGAATTGATAACTTAAACTCAAGAAAATAAAACAATAGGCAGAATTACAACAACAATCCAATAAACAATTAGCATTTTTATTTATATGATGATAAGGTTTAAAATGAATACATTTCGGTAGTTTAGTGTTCGTTAAATGTATATTTTCAAATACTGTAAATCACAAAGATAAATGTACAAATAATTTCTTGTAAAAAATAGGAGATTTAGCAATATAGTGACTGAAAAAGTAAAAATAATTAACCGAGGTTTTTACGACAATGCTGTTTATTTTAGCCTATGTATTCTAATATTAAAGAAAAGTTTGCGCTTTTAGATATTATTAACATGGATCATATACCTTAGATAATAATTGACAAAAGAAAATATTTATAAATTGTTAGAATTTTACGTCATTGTTATTATATACTTTTTGAACATATATCTGAACACAATTAAAAAAATGAACACTAAAAATTACTATTACTTCAAATTATGAAATGTACTAAATAAATAATAAAAAAATCAGTTTATTCCAAATATGCAGAAAAACATATGTCAAGTAAGAATTTAATTTGAAGCTTTTTATAAATAAAGTCAAAGTTTTATATTCAAAATTTTATTATTTCATTTGGAAAGGTTGACACACGAGTTTTTGATCGCTTCACAGAAATGTTTTAATCCACATAATTTGCTTAACTATTCAATGATTAATTAATTTCCTGTATGATATTCTTTAAGGCATATTATAAAATGATTTAAACTTCATCGTAGCAACGCTATGCTGTAAAATTGAAACATTATTTTTTTTATTAACTTATCTTTTCCCTTCACAATATATATTAATTTACTTAAACACTACTCTTGATTTCACAGAATGAGGGGCTTTTGTAACAATAAAAAAATAGAAGAGTTAAATGCATATTTTTGTTCTTATATTGTCATATTTTTGCTCTTGAAATTTGACATGGAATAAGAGGTAAAAAATTCTGAAAATTGTATCGATAATTGATTTCTAAAATCCATTCGTAATATACAGAGTGAATACAAATGATAGACCTGATTTTATAAAATCATATTTTTGAAACTACTGCACATATTACAAGAAGTGATACATGAATTTAAAGCAAAATATACCAAGGTTTTTTTCAGTTACAAATGTTCGATGTGTAACCCTCTTGTTAGACGGCATACATCCAATCTGTAATCCAGTTCGTTCCAAACATTTTGTTGCATCACTCTGTCAATGGTTCTGAATGCTGCTCAAATGCGTTCTTTAAGTTCTGGCTGTGTTTTCGGCATTGGTGGTACATAAACAATGTCTTTGATGTAACCCCACAAAAAGAAATCACATGGTGTTAGGTCTGGGGATCTTGGTGGATAAGTGATTAAGGGTAAATCACCACCACCCGCACGCCCCATCCAATGAATGGTAGGAAAAACTTTGTATATTTCTCTTTAAATTCATGTAAGGTAAAGCCAGGAGAGATGACGCGGTCGGAGAGATTGCGCACATAGAGGTTCGGGGGGAAGGAGTTGAGTGAGCGCGCAGCGACTCCAGGTAGTTGTACAACAACAGTAGTGGAATGTCTACTTGAAAGTACACGTTGATTGCTTTGAGCGTCTAAGATAAAGTATTGCTGTTTTGTTTTGTTTTCCCAAAGTAAGTGCTTGAATTTTCATAGCTATTCATCAGAATTTCTATACAATGTCAATAGTACAAAATATTTTTAACTTAAACGATTTCTCATAAGCTACTAATCTAGACTAACAATGTTAACATCAACGGTTCGTTTTAGAAGAGGTCATGTTTAAATAAAAGGCCGCACAATCTCTCCTACCGAAATTGGAGAGTTTGCGCATCTGCTACTTAGGAGAGATGACGCAGTGTTCCCATTAGTTTCTATACTAGGAGAGATTACGCAGCTTATTGGTAAGTTTGCATTAAAAAGTGAAAAATGAAAATGGACTAATTTTATGTTAAACGTGTTATTAAGTAACATAATTTTATTTTGTAATCTTATCTGGACTTGCTTTTTTTGATTCTTTAATTTTTTTCCCTTTAATTAAAATTTTTTAATCGTTTTAAAAATTATTTCGTTTTTCGGATTCTTTAATCATTAGGTTGAAATATTCACTCCTAATACAATAATATTTGTTCACAAAAACCTTACAGCAATGTCATTTAAGTGTAATTATTATTGTTAACAATTTAATTGTAGTTATTATTAGTAACAATCTCTCTTACCCATGTGCGCAACCACACCAACCCTGTAAGGACAGATTGCGCAAAATAACTTTCTTGGTTTTATTACAACTGTTATATTAAATTGCAACATAACAACAAAATAGCAATGGAAATGCATAAAAAACAAATGAAGTAAAAATTATTCATGAATAGTTTAGCAAAAAATTAATATTTAGATTTTTTATTGCTATTCTTTTGAATTGCGCGCAGACTATCCTAGCTTTACCTTACCGCTTATTGTAATATGTACAGTAGTTTCGAAAATATGATTTTTTTTTAATCGGGTCCATCATTTGTACTCACCCTGTATTTATAAAAAAATAATAATATTGCAAGTTCTGCTTTATATTTTCTTATTTTTTGCTGTTCTGGAACTCTTATAGTTTCTTGGTGTCCTGCATTTAGTCATTAATGAAAATAGTTATTCTATTCTTTTCGTTTCTGGAACGATAATCTTCTGGAAAGAGTTATTTCTGTAGCAACTTGCGCAAATGACAATTAATTTCTTTCAGCCTCTGAACCGTTTATGAATAAAATACTCCGACTTGAAAAATATTTTCTCAGATGTTAAAACACTTCATAATAATACACATCATATGGCACATAACATGAACACATCCTATTTTAAGCATGCAAACATAATTTTAAAAAAATTGGAAAATAAAGATTATAAAAAAATATTGACTAAAAAGTACTTTTTATCCATCTACAATAAGCAGAAAATTACATACTTCTCATAAATATTGTCAATTTTCTAATACAAAATTGTAATGTATACGAACTTGCCTTTGTATAAATATCTAATTTTGGACGATACCAGCCTTTATAATTTGACAAAATTACGAAGTTCATTTTAGAAATAACGATACAAAAGTGCTCAAATGATAAATAAAACTTTGGTATAAAAAAGTTGTCTCACACTGTTAAAAATTTGCAGCAAACCGTCCAGTCATTTGACCGTTTTTATAGAAAATGGTATTATAACCGTAATTTAACACTATTCTGACAGTAATTTAATTCTCTTGACCATAATATTGTCCATATTATGGTCATAAGAGAATTTAATTATGGTTATGTAACTGTTTTCTATAAAAACGGTCAAATGACTGGACGGTTTGCTACACATTTTTAACAGTGCAGTATCGCCTTCTTTTGAGAATTATATGAGCAATTTATATTAACTGTTGGGTTGGAAGATACCAGCAATAAATAAAATCGTCCATTAAACCCATTGTATAAGTAACATCAACTTTTGGATATGTTGCTGATATGCAACGCGATGATACAAAGGGTGAAATAAAACACATTTTAACTTCAATGATCTAGTAAATACAAACAACTGCGCAACAGGAAACTGTATAACATATTAAGGACTCTTGCGCAGTGCAAATTAGATATTTTGTATACTGTCAGTGCAATGTTTATCATTCGACTTTACATACTTAAAGAATTAATTCCCAAAAGTATTGAAATCAGTTTACGAAGTGGGTTCCAAGACATTTAAATAATGTTTGTGAAACTCTAAAAACGTGAACCTTTAATAAACACAGTTTAAGCAAGATGGTACCTCTCCACATATTTTTCAGTCCGTTCTACTACTATTATGCGAACTCTCACTGACACACGGGTGATCAACAACTGTTTTCCAAAAGCTATTTCGCTTTGCTCATCTGATTCCATATGATTTCTCATCTCATTCCACATGATTCCTCATCTTATTCGACATGATTTCTGGCTATTGGGATTTTAAAAAAGATCACTTAAAAAAATGCAATCATATAATAGTTAAGACTTCTATTTTTATATCAACATTTGTTGAGCGTACGCAGATAACTGCATTGTTTTGATGCCAAAAAGGTTGTAAGACATATAGAACGACTGTAAAACGCTTTGTTTAGCCATAACAACTTTTTAGAACAGTATAAATACATGTACAATGCATTTTCTATTGTAGTTCTTCTCAAAATTCCATGTCAATCTGATCTTATAATTCATTACAGGGTAATTTTATATAACAACTTTGTACGTTACGCAAATGATGGATCACAATAAGAATGTAAAGAGGCTTAAATAGAAATAATTATATATTGATATGAATAATTTTTCTGGGTTTTCTACAATATTATTCTGTTTTCCATGTCATTATTCAAAGAGTATTTCATGTTGTTAAACTAATATATTCTTTTATTATACATTATAATTTCGTTTGTAGCAAACAGTTTCGAAATGAACTTTTAAGTTAATATTAATATTACGTTCATACAATGCATTAAAAAGGGGTTAATATACTAAGGATGAAATATTTATACTTGATGTTACTACTGTCCAAATTTTTAGTTTTATCAGATTTATGAATCATCAACTTTCTTAGTGTGGTATTGTTTAAATTCTTTCGGTGAATAAATGATAAACTTGTGGCACAACAGAAGATGTAATAAATACAATATTCATTTTTATTTCTAAAATTCTGACCAGGGTTTATTTTAGTTCAACTGCCGAGTAGTATACTTAAATTTTCAGATATGCTAATTTTGGTTATTTTGGCTAATCTCTCAGCATTTTAGAGAATTTAGAACTTAATACGATACACTACGAGACTGAGGTTCGCCTAGAGACAAGGTTAACCCAATTTTTTACTAAATTGACGATAACTTGCGCAGGGCATATGCTACATATATCAAGACCGTATCCAAGCGGTCGTACTGTAAGCCCCGCAGTGTTCTAGTTTTTTTTAATTCTATGATGCTCTGACCCCTTCGAGATACGCTTGCCAACCCCCGTTCAGACCCACAGACTTTAAAATTATGCTAATTTGATCTGTATTCAAACGATTGCGGAAGATTGAATTATAATTAAACGAAAAATGGTGATCTCCTGTAATCGGGTTTCCATTCATTTCCATTATACTGAGGGATTTTAAGACCGAGTCATCTGCTGTTGAGACAGCTAACGACTGTTTTCGTGATTGATTAAGTAAGATCAATTAAACAACTTAAAAACCATCATGTATAAAATGGCTAAGTGAACAATATCACTGCCTCCCGGAATTTTATAACAATGCTATAGAAATTGTTTTATATACAACATATTAAAAGCTTCGTTTTAAATAGGGTGTAATTTTCGCCAAAGTTTAGTTTTTCCTTTTCATATTCAAATGAAAATACATTTTTTTAATAATTAAAAAGACCATCTCGAAATACGAAGTAAATCTCTGGTTTAAATATATTTTTAAATTGCACCGTTTCAATGTATTATTATTTGAGCATTTAAAATATGGCGTAATTATCCTCATTTACTGCTATTAACACATGATCATTTAATTATTATGTTAAAGTTTTATTTCTGTTTTTAATAGTCAAGTGTAAATGCATTTTTTTTAATTGAAAGAGAATATTATTATTTGTTCTGTTTTACAAATTGATAACAATATAATAAATGGCTTTTTCGAAATATGAAATAAATATCAATTAAAATGGTAAAATTTTGAATAGAATAAAACAAACTCTCAAAACATTAGTCAAATTAAAAAAATAATTACACACTGCGCACAGCAAGCTTAATAAGCATGTCCTTGCAAAATATGGTTAATTTCCTATGCATAGGTTTTTTACCTATAATATTTTTTTTAACGAAAATGTTTTGACCAAATTCAACATTAAATAGCTCTTAAAATATTTTTTTTAATTTAAAAACTGTCTGCTTCAGCGTGTTTATAGAATATCTCTCTCTAAAACTAACATTTTCACATTTTTATATTTAGCCTAGAAAGACCTCCGGTCACAAAAAATTCATTCACAGCGGTGACAGCGTTGTTTACGGTTTTATAGAATAGAGATATAATACATTTATTTGACAGATATTATTTTTTATTATCATTGTTAATGAACATTGGAATAAAAATACTGAGAAAGACACAGAAAAGATACAGCGACAGTAATTTCAAGTAAAACTGTCCATCGTATCACTCAGTCAAGATCCGGTACTGTAGAAGATTCAATCCCGGTTTTCGTGAATACTAGATTTTGAATGCGTAATAGAGAGTTACAGCATAACAAAAATCAGATTATTTCAAAATGTCACCCACCCTAGAACTTCAAACTGCCATATCTCAGTCATTTTTAAAAATAAAGCCAAAACAAAAAATGCTTCGGAATCCTTATATCACGATCTAACACTTAATGAAAACAACATTTTCAATATATAATTTTCTATACATATTTTTGAATTTTTTTTAATTACAAAATTTAACTTGCCGCCATTTTGAAACAAGATAGCGCATGGAGCTGGCCAATGAACTCGGTCGTGATCTTGGTATGTTCTGTACGCATGATCAGTCGGTTAATAAATACGAGAGTTACAGCATAACAAATATCAGATTGTTTCAAAATCTCAGCCACCCTAGAATTTCAAACTACCATATCTCAGCCATTTTTTTAAGATATTGCCAAAACAAAAAAAATGTTCCAGAATCCTTGTATCACGTTCTAACACTTAACAGAAACATTTTTTCAATTTGTAATTGTTTTGTACATCTTTTTGAATTTTTAAGAATTAAAAAAAAAATTAACTGGACGCCATTTTGAAACAAAATGGCGGATGAAGCTGACCAACGAAATCATTCGAGACCTTGGTATATCCTAAGCACATATACTCAGTCCCATCCAAATCGGTTCATAAATCAGAGAGTTACAGCATGACATATGTCAGATATATATAAATCAACATTTGAACTGAGGGTGGTTTGGGGGTCTGGAGGTCATGATCGGTGTAAATATACCAAAATTTTTCGGAATTACTTTCCTATGAACGGCTGCAATAGGTAGCTTTTTGTAATGAAAGCTATCTAAAATCCAAATAGAAATTGGATTAGATGCAACTTAACACTAAATTTTAAAGCTCAAGATTCAACAAAAGTAATTTCTGAAGTTTTGATGAAATGTTTTGGGGAGATTCCGATATATACAAAATTTTTCGGATAAAAACCAAGATTTACGAGAGGTATATATTGCATAAATAACCTGATTATGGAACTTTCATACATCCAGTCTTCACTGTAAATAACCCTTAAATCTAAAGAAAGGCAAAAGCCATAGGAAATAAAAGAATTTCATGAAGCATCAGCAACTGGTACTGACAACAAAAGACATCAAATATTGAGCTCATTTATTGGGAAAATATACCTCTTCTTTCCTCTTTTCACTAGATATCGTTTTTCGAGATAAATAAGCCATTTTCCCTTCGACTTATGTTGTTATTATATTGTAATGAATAAAGGTATCTTTCACTGATTCGTCGTTTCTATATTTCAGTTTAGTATATATTCTTTCATTTTTACGTTTTCAGTTTTACAATTCTCTTACTTTAACATAAAATTGTATTTTTCGTGGATAATATTTGAGTTTATGATATTTATGTTCTATACGAAATCATCATTTTGTTTGATTTTATTGTTATTATTATTATTTAATTCTTTTTTCTACATGTAGATACCGATGATACCACGTTTTTAACACTTTGATCTGCAAGGTGTATGTTAATTGATTATCAAATCTATAAGAGGTGACAATACATGTCAAAACAAGTGATTTTTTTTATAGCAAATCAGGGTCCCAATTCTCCTCTTTAATCCAAAATACAGAGTGTCGCACATCAAACCAAATTCAGAATTTTTTAAATAACTGTAACAATATTGAAGATATTTTATAGAAATTTTAAACATACTTTGTTTCTATGAAATGAGACAAAAACACAAAATGTGCTAGAAATGTCCCGCTCATCATCCAAACAACACAACGCGAGACGCTTCGAAATTCGAAGGTAAGCTCACAGTGTATAATGTGCCGCTGAGAGAATTGCTGCATAATTCCAACATTTCACGTGATGCCATTTCACAGAAAGAAAATTTAAGTAATACAAATATTGACACTTTGTGACTCAGCAACTCTGATTTGAAAAATATTTACTTAGATGTTAGAATTCATCCTTAAGCATGTAGAAAAATTAGAACATAAAGTAAAAATATATATATTTACCAAAATGTACACTCAGAAGAAGGAATTGATTAAAACTACAAAACATTTTTGTTGAGTACATTTTGGTTGTTTTAGCAAAATTGGAGTAAAATTGAAGCATTTTACTTCAATTAACAAAACATTTTTGCTGACGATACAAAATTTTTTTTTTGGAATTGCAAAAAAAAGTGGTTTTCAACAAACAAATTTTTTTTGTTGATTCAAACAAAATTCCCATTGACCTATATTTAAACAAAATCTTTGCTAAATCTTCTAAAAATTTTGTTTGAATCAACAAAAAAATTTTTTTTTTTGCAATTCAAAAAAAATTTTTGTATCGTCAGCAAAAATGTTTTGTTAATTGAAGTAAAATGGTTCAATTTTACTCCAATTTTGCTAAATCAACGAAATGTACTCAAAAAATATGTTTTGTAATTTTAATCAGTTTCTTTTTATGAGTGTACTTTTTTCACATCTGCAATAAACAGAAAATTACATACTTCTCATAACTATTGCAATTGTCTAATTGAAAAATGTAGAGAATTCGAACTTACATTTGGACGTCACCAGCCTTTTAAATTTCACAAAATTTACAAAGTTAATTTTATCAATAACGATGTGAGATGCTCAAATGATAAATAAAATTTTGGCATTAAATATTAACTCAGTGTCGCCGTCTGCTGCGAATTTTAGGAGCAGTTTATAATAAATGATGTGTTGGAAGTTATAGCAGCAATAAATAATATCGTCCTTTATAGCCCACTGTATAAATGGCATTGACATTTAGGTATGTTGCAGATATGCAACGTGGTGATGCAAAGGGATAAGGATTTAAAATTGACCACAGGATCCTCTTTAAAACAGAGCTTGTATATAACGGATTTCTGTATCAAACGAAATAATGTCATGGTACCGCCGAAAAGAATTTAATAATACGATTATACCTTGGAATTTTTCGACGAAAAAATTCCTAAAACGATTTTTTAATTTGATCCCTTGCGACTGTGTTTTAGAACGTTTTACTGTGTATATATATACATATATACAGGGTGATTCCAAATTCATGATACAAGCTTTAAGGGTTGTTACAGTATTCTGAATATGTTGGAAAGTGTTTCATAATCTATGCTCGACGCATGATTTTTCGTTCTTGTTTCATAATAGTTTTATTCTATTTCACTGTGAATAGATTTTAAAATGTTTTCTGAACAGAATACATACTTTTGGAACATAAATCATAAATCATTCTAAAACTTACATTCTTCTATTTCGATATATTCACACGTCTGCATGTCATTTTTCAAAAACGATTTTGTACACTTCAATTTCACATTCAGAACACGTACTTCAATGGACGGATATATTAAATATTCACTTTGTAGCATAAAGGCGAGAAAAACAGAGAAAAGTGTGAGTTACTTTTCTCAAAAATGTGAAACATTTAAGAAATTCTTCACATAAAATATATTTAACTTGTTTCATTTTAACTAATATTATTCCTTTTTGTTTAAACAATTATATTTAATTCATACTTTATATATTTTACATTAATAGTCGAAAGAAATATGTATTATAAGATATAAAAGTTTTAGAAGAAATCCATTTATATAAACCTCAAATATGCTAATCCGAAATTGCAGCTTATTCTACCAAGTAGTGTTTGAATTATACTTAAAATAGCTACATGCATTGCAGTTTATTTTACAATTATTAACAAGTTGTAATTGTATGTCAAACGAGACAAATGGGGTGCGTTAGTACTGTTATTATTTCACAGAAATGAATTATATCGTCTGTTATGATATGATTAATTTACGTAATAAAATTCGTACATTTTAAGTTGGCAACATTTTATCTTTTGTTGCTATTTACTGAAAATTCCAATGGGAAACTTGAGCCTATCTTTGAAAATTTCAGAACTTTAAATCTATTTTTAGACTCATTTTCCGTTTGATATCTATTTCTCTGAAAACATCCATCCAAAAATCTGTGGGTAGATTATATTATTGCTATAATTAAGCAATTTTAGTATACAAATTTAGTTTTTAACTTATACGGAAATAATATGACTACATCTTAAATAGGACGTAATCAGCATAGCAACCTAGAACCATTTCCTATCATGGAATATCATTGAATTAATTACATATGATTGCATTTAATAGAACGAAGAAAACGTACATTAATATTTTTTTAAGTTTTTTTAAGTTTAAATGTATGGTATCTGCAAGGAGTCCTATTTATGGTATGAAATTGACCCTCGGTAGGTTTCGTCTGCCATTTTCTTGGATCTAATGAAAATTTAATCTTCTTTATTGTGAAACTTTTATTTTTCTAAACTTTATTAAATACTTTTAGTACTTTTATTTTATTTTATGTAGTTTACTACATATTAACTATTTATTTTTTTACAGATCCCTACTTACCTAGCAAGTCGCTTACTGGCATACTTTGCAAGTCGCTTACACTGGAAGTAAAGTTGCTACGCAACTAGATAATCCAATACGCTATCTACATTGTTTCATTGTTTCATAGTGCCCTTAAATAATAAAAAAAAGAATACGATTTAAATTTAGCGGTTTCAATTAGTTCTCTGGTGCGCCAATGTTCCATCACTGTAAAAATCAAAAACTGAAATATGAAAACATACCAGTTTGAATAATAACAAGAGAAATAAAAAGAAAAATATATAATATGTGACCAAGAAAAAATGAATCAAATTCGAAAAAAGTTGAATTAATGAAAGATTTGTGGAACTGAAGCAGAATCCTCAGGCACAAATTACTACAGATTCCGCAAAAATGTACGATTTCATCCTTGTATATGCTATAATAAGCTAAAATAATACAAGACATGGGCAATAACACAGTAATAGATTATAAAATGAATGAAAATAAGATATGAAAAAGTTTGAAGTGAAGAACAATTTCCTCATAAGAGTCCCAAAAATCATGCATGATTTAAAAAATCTGAACATATATTGCCAAAAAATAATCAGCAAAATAAACACACAGATTCACACATACACACACACGTATATATACCAATACAGGGTGATTCCAAATTCATGGTAAAAACTTTAAGAGTTGGTACCGGACACTGTAACAAACAATTTTTGTATAGGAAACTAGAGTTTAAAATCTATTTATAAAGTCAAAAATACAGGGCATCTCACTCCAATCCAAAGTCGCGTATTCGTTCATAACTTTAATAGTAGTGAAGATATTTCATGGAAATCCTTACAATATGCTTACAATTCATACAAAGATGAGTCTGTTGCTAATTTTATTAAAATATCTTCAATATTTTTAATGTTTGGAACGAAAACGCGACATCAGATTGAAGTGAGACGCCCTGTAATTTTGACTAAATAAATCGATTTTTGACCCTGGTTTCCTATACAATAAATGATTTTTACAGTAGGTTGGTACAGGGGACACTATTTTTTCTCATTTTTAAAAAACTCAAAAACGCTTTTTTAACACTTTTCAATATTGTTGAGAAGTGTTTATGAATTCGGTTTGTCTGTCTGTCTGTCTGTCGTCTGTCCATTCCCTAACTTACTTAAATATACCCGAATTGCCTTAAAATTGAAATTATTGGTGTTTACTATGAAGTGTTTGATAATGAAAATGAAGTACGCAGCATTTATGGTTCTTTTACAGGGACATTCAAAAGTATTCCCTTAAATTACGGTTTATGAGGAAAATCGTTTTCGGCGTACTTTAATGACGTTACACTATTTCAAACATATTAAAATTGATACGTATCACTAAGGTGCACTACAAGACGCTTACTGTAGAATATGAAACGCATAGAAACTATCGTTCATTTACAGGGACACACAAAATAATATGTTTACAGTAATATCTATGAACAATAATTGTTGGTAGTTCGTTTACAGTTCTGGTACGCGTTTTTAAATGTAACTACTAATTTTTGCATATTAATTGGGGCATATAAATACTATAGATCATATATAGGGCTGCTCAAAGGATCTCACGAACATTTCCATTTACTGAAGGAAATTGCTGAGGGGTAATTTTCAATTGTGTTATGTATTTCCTAACTGAACTATACTGTGTAGCATACATAGAAATATATAGATCATATGCAGGGCACAAAAAAATCCAATAGGGTAGATTAGATGAAGATGCCGTAGTTTTTGATTTATTTATTTTTTATAAAATCTCCTGTTGTTTTTATTTGTTATTTATTAATTATTTGTTAAAGTTGATACATTTATGTATGATTTAAAAATGTGTTTCATTGTAGAAATGTCATAGAAACCATAAAAAAATTTGCTTTTGTAAATGCTTGCATTTCGGCATCTTACCCCAATATTGGGGTACATTGACAATTTACGTAGGAATTACATAAAGGAAGAGCGTAAAACATTTTTTATACTTACGGAAGGTAAGACGAAACAGCAATAGAAAATCACTATTTAAAATTTAAATAAAAGAACGCAAACTGTAATTAAAATATCAGTAGGGAATCTTCTTCCACACGACTGAGTTACATTTCCTTACAGCCCCTGCGCATAGAAAAACCACTTGACACGGCATCTGGTACAATACGGCATCTCACCAAAAGTTATCCTATATTGTTTGGCTATTGGTAGTAATTGCTGAAGTTGGTTTTTCAAATGTGATATGCTTTTTCTAAATTAATTACTTAGTAAAATATGATGTTTTGTTACAGTATTCTGAATGTGTTGGAAAGTCTTTCATACTCTATGCTTGATGCATCATTTTTTGTTCTTGTTTTATAATAGTTTTATTCTATTTCACTGTGAGTAGATTTGAAAATGTTTTCTGAACAGAATACATACTTTTCGGAACATAAAATCATAAATCATTCTCAAAACTTACATTCTTTCATTTCGATATATTCACACGTCTGCATGTCATTTTTCAAAAACGATTTTGTGCACTTCAATTTCACATTCAGAACACGTACTTCAATGGACGGATATATTAAATATTCACTTTGTAGCATAAAGGCGAGGAAAACAGAGAAAAGTGTGAGTTACTTTTCTCAAAAATGTGAAACATTTAAGAAATTCTTCACATATAAAAATTATTTAACTTATTTCATTTTAACTAATATTATTCCTTTTTGTTTAAACAATTTTATTTCATTCATACTTTATATATTTTACATTAATATTCGAAATAAATATGTATTATAAGCTATAAAAGTTTTAGAAGAAATCCATTTATAGAAACCTCAAATATGCTAATCAAAATTTGCATTCCATCAAGTAGTGATTGAATTATGCTTAAAATAGCTGCATGCATCGCAGTTTGTTTTACAACTATTAACAGGTTAGAATTTGTACGTGAGACGTGACAAATGAGGTGCGTTCGTACTGTTATTACACTGCTCAAAACAATTAAAGGATATTTGAAGTTTTATATAAAATAAAGATATAAACGAAATTGTTTTGCCGAAAATAGAAGAAGAGAATCACAAATACAAATTTTTCTGGTTTTAAAACTGTGGAGTATGCAAATTTTGAGTTCGACGTCAAAAACGTCGCTTCAGCGGCAGCGAATGAAATTTGACTTTCAACTGGATAAAAGAGAATGAAGACAAGGATGATCGGCATTCAGTGATTGCTTTGTTTCGATGAGTACGATGTCTCAGCGAAGTCATTTGACAGATTCAGAAGCTTGGAGAATTGTTGGTAGGTTAGAAGGGGGCCAAACTCAAGCGGAAGTAGCGCAAGCCATTGGAGTGTCACAAAGTGTCATTTCCAGGATCTGGAACCGTTTTTTGGAGAGTGGATGTGCAGGCCGAAGACCAGGGCAAGGTCGTAGACGGGCAACAACGCCCAATGAAGATCGGTATTTAGCGTTAACAGCTCGGAGACACCGAAACATGAACGCTACTCTTCTCCAACAACACCTTCGCTCGGCTACAGGCACCACGATTTCAACTCAGACTGTCCGAAACCGGCTCCATACTGTAGGTCTGTATGCTCGCCGACCGATGGTAGTATGTGTTAGATTAACATCAAGGCATCGTCGCGACCGCAGGGAGTGGGCAACCGAGCATGTCAACTGGAGGAGAAATGAATGGAGCAATATTCTGTTTTTTGACGAGTCCCGTTTTTCTGTGCATCCGGATAATAGGCGTATTTTCATCTGGAGGGACCGTGGCAGTAGGAATAATCCTGCGTTCGTGCACGAAAGTGTCAGATTTGGCGGTGGAGGAGTGTTGGTGTATGGTGGCATCTCCATTGACGGGCGCACTGACCTCTACATCATTCGAGATGGAGCTCTGACTGGTCGCCGATATAGGGATGAGATCCTCAGACCTATTGTAGTCCCTTACGCTGCAGCAATCGGAGATAACTTCATTTTAATGGACGATAACTGCAGGCCACATCGTGCAAACATGGTGGAGGATTTCCTTTTCGAGGAAGGAATCGTTCAAATGGAATGGCCAGCGTGTTCTCCAGACATGAATCCAATCGAGTACGTTTGGGACGCTCTAGGAAGACGAGTTTCTGGCCGCCAACAACCCCCACAAACTCTCCAAGAACTGGAAAGAGCTCTTCTGGAAGAGTGGGGCAGAATACCCCAACTCGCCATTAATAGCCTCATTGAGTCCATGCCTCAAAGGTGTTCAACATTGCTGGCCGCCAGTGGAAACCATACCCCCTACTGAAAATGATTTTCTTTGAAGAAAACACCTTTTCTTATTCTTTTTTTCTCATATGCACAAATTGTGTTTTTTTCCTTTTGTACACAAATGCGCAATAAAATGCATTTTTTTCTGCCAAACATGTGTAATTTATTCTCATATAACCTACTATGTCTGTCGACCATGTATCAATCAGCTAAAAAGTTTCCCAGATACAAAATCCACTTAAAACTGCAATATCCTTTAATTGTTTTGAGCAGTGTATTTCAGTGAAATGAATTATATCGTCTGTTATTACGATATGATTAATTTCCGTAATAAAATAAGTACATTTTCAGTTGGCAACATTTTATCTTTTGTTGCTATTTACTGAAAATTCCAATAAGAAACTTAAGCCTAGCTTTGAAAATTTCAGAACTTCAAATCCATACTTTGATTATTTTTCTATAATATAGATTCGCTAATTTAACTTTAAATCAATTGCTCTGTTATAATTTTTTTTTTCAAAACTGGGGATTATAATTTATAATACAATAACGGTTACAAAGTAATTTAAGATTAAATAATTTTCTTATTTAAAATTTCAAATAATATAGAAACACAACTCTCATTTTAAAAAGTAAACAGAAAAATATATGTAAGCATTTTATGATCGATAAGAAAATTTATGTTAAATGACACATTTATATGCAATTCTATATTATTAAAATTTTATTTAATTTAAATTAAGTATGAATAAAATATTAATCTAAATAATTGGATTTTTCGCAAATTTCTTTTCGTTTGGGAAAGTTGGTTCGCACCGGAAAATTCTATCATTTAATTATTATACATTTATTCCGATAGCTAATGTAAAATAATTGACGGGCAGAATTTTCCGGTACAAATTGGTTTTCCCAAATCGAAAGAAATTTTCAAGAACCCAATAGATTGCCGAATTAAGTAAATTAAGTACTATAAAAGAAGTAATGTACTAAAAAAATTGTATGTAGTTCTTTTACTGAAGTAATATATGTATAGCGATATATATACATTATCTTTTCCCGGAAATATGCTCACAATATTATTTAATTTCTTTACAAAATGGCAGCGAAGTAGCATTACTTCGTATCCAAGTTTTAGCATGCTTTAGTGTTAACAAAAAAAGTTATTTAGAAACGCCATTAAAAAAGTATTTAAAAGCTCCTAATGAAAAATTCATTGATGCAGCATTATTTTATGTTAAGGAAAGGTAGTTTTTAAATACTTCATTAATACTCATTTTTAAATTAAGCTATGTAGTTTTATTATCTAATTAAACAACACACTTAATGTGATATGATGAAACAAAACTTTCGAAAAAAACAACCTTGTAAAAGTTGGTAGTTCGTGGGAGGAGCTGTAAAAAAACATTTAAGTGTAATCCTCTTTTTGATTAAACTCGTAGTATTAGATAAAGGACTAAGAGAAAAGATAGAAGATATATTTAATGCAGGAATAATAAAAATATTTTTGATAAAATTATCTTTTACCATAATTGGAATTATCACTTCCATTTCTGGCGTAAAATGCAGTTAAAAAACAAAGCTTTTAAACTATAATTTAATATTATTGTTTATTAGATAATTTGAAAGGTCAAATTACATTGTAAATTTAGATTGCGTTAAGATTTTAGGCAAAACTGTAAATTTGAATTGTAATATTTTAAAGTTTATAAAAGGGTGATTTTGTTTCGATTTTAACATGTTTATATATATATATATATATAATTACCTTTTCCCAGAAATATGCTCACAATATTATTTGATCTCTTTACAAAATGGCAACAAAAAAGCACTACTTCGTATCCAAGCTTTTGCATGCTTTATTGTTAAGAACAACAACAAAACAGTTGCTTATAAACGCCATTAAAAAAGTATTTAAAAGCTCCTACTGAAAAATTCATTGATGCAGCATTATCTTATGTTACGGAAAGGTAGTTTTTAAAAAACTTCATTAATACCTATTTTTAAATTATGCTATGAAGTTTTACTTAATGTGATATGATAAAAGAAATCTTTCAAAGAAAAAACAAACAAAAAAAAAACAAGTAAAAGCCAGGAGTCGTTAAAAAACATTTAAGTGTATTCCTCTTTTTGATTAAACTCGTAGTATTAAATAAAGGACTAAGAGAAAAGATAGGATATATTTAATGCAGAAATAATAAAAATCTTTTTGATAAAATGATCTGTTCCCAGAATTCGAATTATCACTTCCATTTCTGGCTTAAAAAGTTGTTAAAAACATCTCAAGCCTTTACACTATAATTTAATACTACCGGTTATTAGATAATTTGAAAGATTAGATTACATTGTAAATTTAGATTGAGCTAAGAATTTAGACAAAACTGTAAATTTGAATTGTAATATTTTAAAGTTTAAACAAGAACGGAAAATCATGCGTCAAGCATAGATTATGTAACACTTTCCAAAGATTCCAAAATAATTTTACAAACCATACCGTTTAATAAGCTGAAAGATAAAAAATTTGGAAAACGCATAACATATTTAAAAACATAATTTCAGGAATTTCCAACATATACAATATTCGGAAAAATATACGAATACTTTTATTCAGCCCTGTATATGATCTATAAATTTGTATATATACTACATAGGATGCTAAATTTTAGTTCAGTTAGGAAACGCGTAGCACAGTTTAAAATTCTCCTACTGGTGTTTCTGTCCATAAACGGAAATGTATTCGCGAACTTTTGTGCTTCCCTGCATATGATCTACAGAATTTATACACACCACGCGATAGACAGAAAGTGAGTTAAATTTAAAATCGCGTTCAGTAACTTAAAACGCACTTCCAGGAATTATTGTTAACAGACAGTAGAGAATTCTTTTGTGTGTCCCTGTAAATGAACGATGCCATATACACCAATATTCTGTAGAAACCTCTTGTAATGGACCTTAGTGATATATATAAATTCCAATGCGTTTAAAATAGTTAAACATTATTAAATAAACCACAGACGATTTTTCTCCATAGACGTAATGTAACGGAATTCTTTTGACTGTCCCTGTAAAGTAACTATAAGTGCTATGCACACCCTATTCCATGTTAAGCTTCTTGTAATGCACCTTAGTGATATATATCAATTACAATGCGTTTGAAATTGCGTAACATCATTAAATAAAACCGCAAATGATTTTTTCCCATAGATCGTAATGTAACGAAATTCTTTTGAGTGCCCCTGTAAAAAAAACTATAAGTGCTGCACACTTCCGTTGAAATAGGGAACATGCTATAGATAACGACAATAACATATAAAAATCGCAGAGCAATCCGAGCATATTTTCGGGAGTTAGAGGACGGACACACGGCCAGACGGCAGACGGCCATACGGCAGACAAACCGAAGTCATAAACACTTTTCAACTAGGTTGGAAAGTGTTAAAAAGGGTGATTTTGTTTTCGATTTTAACGTGCTGTTTTTTAAAAGGCGTATCAAAAAATAACAAATTTCGTAAAATAGGAAAAAACGATTCAAAGTTGATATTGTTCAAATATTTTGTGTAATAGATTAACCCCTTGGAGACGAGCGACACGTATACGTGACGCATACGGTGCTCAGAATCCTCCATTATTGCCACCAGTTACTTTTTATTGTAAACTTTGCCTTATTTAACGACAGGATTTCTGAGATTCAATTATACGAAAATTTCTGTTTTGAAAAATCGGTGGCAAAAGATTAAAAATTCTGTAAAGGACTCTCGTCGCGAAGGGGTTAAAAAGTGAACCTGTTAAATAATAAGTTAAACTTAATAACATTCACGTGCACTACAAATTTCCATTTCAAAAATTTACTTGTAAAGTAAAGGTACCGGAAAAAATTAAGCATTTATTTTGATAGGTTTAAAACTTCAGTTTAACAGTTGAAAAAAATCCATAAATGAATCTTTCTCGTGTAATACAATCTTGACTTCTTGCATGGATTGTAATATGTATTATAATTTGATATTCGCAATTTATTGTCTGAGTGCAACGAAGACTCATACACAGCGCAGTATTACTTTGCTCCATATATAGCTACGATGGATATTAAAACCTTTCGTCAAGCATAACTCAAAAAATATTTAACGGATTTCGTTCAAATTTTTACAGCAGGTACCTATAAAGGTGACAACGACGTCTATTTATTACCAAGAATAAGTGTCAAACCGTTTGGAAGTTATATTAAAAAAATAGATAAAAAACACAATTAAAGTACATACGTCACTAAATTTTGTGCGTACGTCATTTTCACCGGCGGGAGATTTTCGTAGACAATCGGAATTGAAAAGTTCATGGAATACATGGAGCAAAAAAATATGCAAGCACTAATATTCAGCACAATAAAATATATTTCAATTTAATAAAAATGGAAAGTTAATCTGGAATTTTTTCTGTTTGAAAAGTATTAGAGATTAGTAAGAGTAGTATTAGTATTAGAGATTTGGCGTAAATCACACCATTAGCAGCTTTTTTATTTCGTGTGTGTATGTTAGGAACAATTCTTTGATGTTTAAATAATAGGTTTCGATTTGTGGCATTATTTCTTATTTTCTTTTCCTTTTTAGTATTTTAAATGGAATTAATGAAAGGCGTGTATTTTAAATTAAATGAGTGAAAGACGTGTATTTTTAATGTATGTATTTCAAATGAAATCAGTGAAAGATTTATATTTAAATGAAATGAATGCAATATGAAGATGTTATGAGAAAAATATTTGGCGATTTATCAACTACGCCAAGTTAACATAAAAGTACCAATACATATGTGGGTACTTCTCTATTATCCCGTCGACCACTTTTCATAACAAAAAGCTATCGCCAAATAAACGGGAGAACGTTGTCATTGAAATATCAAAATACATAAATAAATAAAATATAAGAATTAAGGACACAATTGTTATTTTAATGAATGAAATAACTAATAAATCAGTAAAACATAATGAAAAATACACGCAAATGTCGCGTTAAAAACCACTTGATGACGTAACAAACACGTATAATGCTTCTGATATCAAGTAAATGGGACTGCATTTTTGATCTAATAGTTTGGCGATAGTTTTTTGTTATGGAAAGTGGTCGACGGGATAATAGAGCAGTAGCTCTATGTGAAATGAAACAAGGCACAGATGTCATATACGCACCACGTTGGCGCGATTTTTCCCTCCACCAGCTTGGGGAAAACTTTGTTTTTGAATATTAGTTACAAATAGTGTGACAAATAGTACACGTGATTTTTTATTTCAATATAAAAATAAAATAACGTAATAAATGAAACAGCTTCTATTATTTTAAAAAAGGAAATAAAAATAAATAAATAATAGTTTGATATAAATAAAGGCGCGGATGTCATATACGCACCACATTGGCGCGATTGCAACAAAATGGCAATTTTATGCCTCACATGGTAACCCGATTATTTTGTTTCAATTGTTGTTTATTAACTTTTATTTTTTATTTTAATTCTATAAATTGTTTTTATTATATATATCAATATTTATTTATATCAAACTATCATTTATTTATTTTTATTTCCCATTTTTGAATAATAGGAGCTATTTCATTTATTACGTTATTTTATTTTTATATTGAAATAAAAAATTACATGCTATTATTGTATGGTATTTGTAACTAGTATTCAAAAACAAAGTTTTCGCCAAATTGGCGGGGAAAAATCGCGCCAATCTGGTGCGTATATGACATCTGTGCCTAAATTAGTATTGATATACATATAAAAATAATCTATAGAATTAAAATAAAAAATAAAAGTAAACAAACACAACAAACAGTTTTCGCCAAAGGGGCGGGTTAAAAATCGCGCCAACATGGTGAGTATATGGCATCTGTGCAGGGATTTTTACCCTTTTATCTGTGCTTTCGGAAATATAAAAAAATTAAAAAATTCTTACATCAGGTGTATAATGTTTTGCATTTTTATACGGACCACTTCTCCATTTTAAGATTTTAAATGCTATTTATATCAGATATTTCTTTCTTGAGATTCCCACAAGTTTTTTCCGGTAATTTTTTTAGTTCACTTATTAATTGTTTACAATTTGCCCCCCTGGCAATAACAATTATTTATCACAAAAAATGGGTACTTCTCTGTTATCCCGTCGACCACTTTTCATAACAAAAAACTATCGCCAAACTGTAACGCTAAATAAACGGGAGAACGTTGCCATTGAAATATCAAAATAAATAAAATATAAGAATTTAAGGACACAATTGTTACTTTAATGAATGAAATAACTAATAAATCAGTAAAACATAATGAAAAATACACGCAAATGTCGAATTAAAAACCACTTGATGGCATAACAAATACGTATAATGCTTCTGGCATCAAGTAAATGGGACTGTATTTTTGGCGTTTAATCTTAGTTTGGCGATAGTTTTTTGTTATGAAAAGTGGTCGACGGGATAATAGAGAAGTACCCAAAAATGGCTTAGTTTTGTTAAATTTGTTTGTTATGTATTTTCATTTCTTATTAAAATATCGAAAATGGCAATAAAATTTTATTTTAGCACCGTACTTAATTTTTTAAAATGGCTCAAAAACATGGTTTAATAAACGTATATTTGTAAATATTTTAAAAAACATGTTTTTCCGCTCTCTAGAAAAATTTGTAAGATTCTACAACTGCCTTCGGCACCAACCAGTACATGATACGGAACTTTTCCCTATTCAGATACTCAGAAGAGGTTGGTCACAAACAAGAGTAATGCTAGCAACAATATTGTTTTAACTCTATAAGAGTTAGAAACAATAATGATATTAAATTCCCCGATTAGCTTAGGGCCTGATTACGGAACTTTCTCCTAGAAAAAAAAACTGTAGAAGTCTTTTACATTTGTTTCGAATGAAGCTCGATCAACAAAGTATTAATTGATAATACAAACAACACTAACATTAACATGGGGGCAAAAGTTAGAATTTAAGTGTATATATTTGGAACCCTCCCCCCCCCCCCTCCAGACCACCCACCAAAAAAAGAAAAAGAAAGTTACAGAAATGAATTTAAAATGGCGTGAAGCCACCCTTTCTGACATAAGAAATTGGCTGCGAACCCGATTACGAAACTTTCACTTAACTTAATAACATGTATCTAATAGCCCTTCCCAGTTATACGGACCTTGGGGCTTTTTTAAAAAGCTTGACGCAGTTCGGGTTGAAGAAGTTGAGATTTACTGTCAAATGACATAAACTACTATGAAAATAAAACTGGTGAATTATTATGCTGGTTTATGTATGTATTTAAAAAAATTGCATCTGATTACACTCTTTAGATAAATTACTCCTGTTTGCATTTAATAACAGATAAACGGCTTCCGTTTACTAAATTGTTTAAATATTGGGAAGAATTGGCGAGAGATAGATAGACGTGTAAACAAACGGGTAGACAGACGGGTAGAGAGACGGATAGCGACAGAGATAAGCTAACGGGTAGCGAAACGAATAGACAGACGGGTAGTGAGGCAGGTGCAAAAAAGGGTTGACAGAGGGGTAGTGAGATGGGTAGGGAGACGGGTAGCGTGGTGGATAGTGAGACGAGTACAGAGACGACTTGACAGACGGGTAGAGAGAGGGGTATATAGACAGACAGACGTGTTGATAGACGAGTAGTGTAACGGGAAGCGAGACAGGTAGAGACACGATTACAGAGTCGGGTAGAAAGACAGACGGATACTGAGATGGGTATACAGAAGAGTAGAGAGACAGTAGACAGATGAGTTCGGAGAGAGACACAGCTAAGACATACGAGTAGTTAGACTGGTAGACACGTTTGTAGCAAAGCATGTTATCAATGTGGTTTGAAGTATACGAGTTTCTATAAATAGTTATACAAATAAACAAAGGAAATTTTTTTAATTCAAATATTAAATATTTGATTTAATATTTCAATATTTAATATTTTATTTTTTAATATTTTATTTAGATATTTGTCACAAAGAAAATGTTGCAAAAATTAAATTAAATTTGCGTTAAACTACGCTTGCTAAAATACGCTATTGGCTGCAAATCTGATTATGTGACTTTAAAAATATCGTTTTAAAAGATCCGGCGGTTTTTTTTTTTTTTAAGTTTTGAGCAATTCCCGCTTAAGAAAATGAGATTATTTGCCAAATGTTATAAAAAAAATGCATATGAAAACATAACAATATATGAATTTATATATGATGTTTTGTAATTATATCATTAATTTGCTATTTTTCATATGTTGTATCTTTATCTATCTCTTGTATATCATATGCTGTATATTCACTTAGATTCTTGTTGATATCTTCTTTATATCGTAATTGTTAACTTTATGTTCTCAGCAATATCACTCAGACTAATCCCTTTGAGGGAAGTTCTAGTTAACTCTTTGACTAAGGGTCGGAATGATATAGGTTTTTGTGGGTGATTTTTTATTCTATTTCGACCACATTTTGAGAAGAAATGTGCCATATAATCAGGAGTGCTAAAATCTAGGCGCCAATGGGCTGATTCCCACCACTAAATTTTATTAGTATTCTTCGTCAAATTTTATTAGTATACTTCGCGTAAATTCTATCAGTATTCTTATTAGGCGAAGAATACTAAAAATTTAGTGGTGGGAATCGGCCCATTGGTGCCCAGATTTTTGCACCCCTGCATATATATAATTATATTAGGATATAGTTATCAAAAATCTACCACAAACTAAATTTTTTTGGTACTATTGATTTTAAATGTATTCGCTAGTCCTGATCCGTAACCAAAAGGTTAATTAATTTCTCTGCAGAGACATAAAAATTAAACACATTTCACATAAATTAAAGGTTATTAAATTGTTGAGTTTCTTTGAATGTTTCATTTTATCAACACATAAAATACATATTACAGTGATCATGCTAACACAAAACAAATGTGTACTTAAAATAAGAACATAAAAAACCGCTATTAATTTTCCATGATGATATTTTTAAAGAGATAAATTTACTGTTACATGCAGCATTTTTTATGTGTGTAAAAATCTTTTTGATTTATCCTTATTATACAACTTAACGTCCAAAAACTATTTCTAAGTGCTACAATTATTGGCTTATAAAAATTATATTGACAGTTGAAAATAAAATTACTTTTATGTTTATCTGAATAATGTTACTTTTTAGAATTGTTCATTTTATGCTAAATATAATTATAGGTACTTTTATAGAAATTTATATTAATTCAAATTTATGCAATTAATAATTAAAAAATAATTATTGTTATTTCTTTCACTATTGTATGTTTACCAAATGAGAGCATCTGGTATAAACATTTTCCATAGCGATCTACGACCACAACAAATTATAAGTAAACCGTACAGAATTTATTTTAAAAAGATAGTATAGAATTGATTTAACAAATTGCTCAGTGGGAAAAAAAATGCACATCTTATAACCTATTGAGGACGAAAAACGAGGACTTGTTACAAGTATTTGTATATTTTTATTTTTGTTGCTATACTAGCTGACCCGCCGACGTTGCCCGGGTCCGTGATAATAAATTAAAACAAACCTCAAGTTTGTATGATTTTAGATCTTTAACCCGATTTTGTATGAAATTATTTTGTTTAAAGAATATGATTTTATATCTTTAACCCGATTTTGTATGAAATTATTTTGTTTAAAGAATATGATTTTATATCTTTAACCCGATTTTTTCAAGAGTTTAGGGTGTGTGTGTGCGGGGGGGGGGGAGGGGGTTGGTGGAAACTTAGAGTTCTGGTTACACTTTAATAAAATGATTAGATTATTTTTGGAGGGTTTGGTAAATTGTTGATTAGTCTTCCTCGTAAGTGGTGAAGTCCACTGATGGGAGTTGGAACAGATGTTGATTGTGTTCCATGAGGGAAATGCAGTCTATTATTTTTTGCAAGGTTCTTAGTTGTTTTTGAATTACATCAAACCAGTTTGACAGAGGGAGTGAGGCTGGATTCGTTGTGTGTAGTGCTGCTGTCAATGGACAGTCCAAGATGAAGTGGAGTGATGTTCCACGGGCTCCACATGTGCAGCGGGAGGATGGGGATTTGCCCAATTTATTCAGGTAGTGAGGAAATGGGCCATGGCTAGATGCGAAGATGTACAGGTTTCTGTGGTGTAGTAGGAAGTTTTCTGCTACTTTCAGACGGAGCGAGTAGGTATACATTCCTGTGAATTCCAAATCCTAGAGTTTTTGCCATTTTTTAAGTAGTTGAGCTTTCTATATGCGTTTTAGGTGTGATGGAGGAAGGGCAAAGTTCACTGTTCAGAATGGTTGCGATAAAAGTCGAATTGTTCATAAGTCGGTTGAAAAGATTCCTCACATGCCCTCTTGTGTCCCACATTATATAGTTGTTTTGAATACTATTTAGATTATAGAAAATAATTTTAATATGAATAAACATAGTTAAGATTTTTTCCACCAGATGCAAAAGAGGCGCTTCATTCTAATTTTGGGAAGCAAAATTTAGATGATACCAAGCGTCTATAATTTTATAAAGCGTAATTATATTCAGCGTTTATAAGGCCAGAGAATTTTTCTGCTATTTAAATATTAACTAGAAAAATTATATTAAAAATTTTTGGTAAAAGCGTACGAACTCTGTCTTTGATAAACTAATTGAGTTTTCAAAATGTTGATAAGTTTATGCAATTAAACAAAGACAAAGCTTAAAAAGTTACAAATTTTAATGTTCTGAAATGTCTGAAATTGAAACATTTTTGAAATTTGGTCACCATTATTAGCAAAAAAGGCAAAAGAAGAAGAAAAAAAAATCACACCCTGAAATAAAAAAAAATCGTCAAAATTCTAGGCAGCATGTAGCTGGAACTCCTATATGATTGGAAGATATTTTTCTGTCATTTGAAGAAATTTCCGTCTTTTAACTGGAGATTTTCAAGAAATCTTTATCTTGGATTTGCGAGTTTTTCATGTTTTGAGACGAAGCGTGGCTCAGTAATTGGGAGAGAGAAACGGATACAACCGAGTACTATCCTACTCCCGAAACAACTACAAGAATTGCTAGTCTCTGTTACGGTACCTAACAGAAGTATGGCGAAAACAGATTTAGACTTTAGATCTTGAGAAATTTGCAAAAATCGCGATTAAATTCTCACGAGCAAAGAAGACCGAGCTAATGTTCGGTCAAAATTAATTGCAGGTAGTTCAAATATTGAGTTATTGAGTTCAAATATCAGGACTCAGGACTAAAAGGACCCACTAATTGAATTTTCTCGAACATGCGATCTAGCCCAACAGTCTTCTCGTGCCCGAAAACCATAGGATGCAAAATTTAGTGTTAATAGTCTGAGCCGTTTTTAAGATAAAATAGCTTGACCCATAATGACCCATGACCAAAATGACCCACTAATTGAATTTTCTCGAACATGTGACCTAGCCCAACAGTCTTCTCGTGCCCGAAAACCATAGGATACCAAATTTAGTGTAAATAGTCTGAGCCATTTTTAAGATAAAATAGCTTGACCCATAATGACCCATGACCAAAATGACCCACTAATCAAAATTTCTTGAACATGTGACCAGCCCAATAGTCTTCTCGTTCCCTAAAACTGTAGAATACAAAATTTAGTTCAAATCCTCTGAGCCGTTTTTAAGATAAAAATAGCTTGACCCATGATGACCCATGACCAAAATGACTCACTAATCGAATTTTCTATAGCCGAATGATTTTCTCGTGCCCGAAACTCGTAGTATACAAAATTTAATCAAAATTGTTTGAGCCGTTTTTAGATAAAATTAACTTGACCCGCGTTGACCCAAAAATGACCCCCTAATAGAAAGTTCTCGAACATGTGATCCAGCCTAATAGTCTTCTCGTGCCCGAAAATGGGAGGATACAAAATTTAGTCAAAATCGTTTGAACCGTTTTTTAGATACAATTAACTTGACCCTGACCTATGGTGACCCTAAATGATATACTAATAGAATTTTCTCGAACATGTAGCCCAATCGTTTTCTGGTGCTCCAAAACGGTAGGATACAAAATTTCGACAAAATCGTTAGAGCCGCTTTATGATAAAATTTACATCTATATGTATATATATATATATATATATATATGTGTGTGTGTGTGTGTGTGTATATAACCACATACACAAGATTTGCTCGTATTAGAAAATATGATAGGTGTATGATAAAATGTACCCTTCTGTAATTTCGAAAATATGTTATTTCTTTTAATTTAAAGCCATTCAGATCAATTACCGATAATTGAAAAGTTAGTGTACAGAAAATGTCTAGCAAGTTTCACACAGGTCCTTCTGGAATTTATTTGTTTTGTAACTCTAAAACTATTTACTCCTACCCAAACGTTATAGGCAAACATATTAGCAGCCTACCCAGTTACTAGTATGCCCGGAAATTTTACTCAAGTTTTATAAATCAGTATTTTACACCAGAATTTTTATTTTAAACTATTTTACTATTTTCTTTAACTTATTTTTGCGTGGTTTGTATTTCACTTATTTATAAGCAAATTTCTGATTCGAATCAAAATATATTTATTTGGTACCGGTCAAACTGACCGCTATGGTCGTTCTAATGTTAGAAAATGTGTCGTGTTTTACAACAATGGCCTCCTTTTTTCATTCCTAGTATTAGCTCACACCCTCTGTATATTTATATATTTTGTTCCAATTTTCAATCGTTAATAAAATATTTTTTATTCATCCACTCAAGTTCAAATACATTTTTTAAAACTTGTAATGGATGACACTTAATGTTAATACAGTTTTTTCAAATATTAATTCATTAATTAAATTTCTATTCATTAATTTTAGTTTTATATTTCATTTCTGTTCAAAAGTATAGACTCACTCCATATTTATAGTCCCCTTCGCCCGCGCGCCGCCTAATCTTTGTCCGCGAACAGCCCTGTTATCTTTTTACACGTGAATGTTTTGCTATGGTACTTCATTGGGAAGTTTGGTAATTTTTGAAATTCAATATTTGAAAAACGGCATAATCATTAGATTTGAAATTTATGAAAAGAAAAATACATTTTTTTTTACCTTTCTAACGCAGTTTGTCTAACAATTTTGTGAGAAATACTTTTCAAGCTATTAATTTTTGGTATTTTAGCTATTTATTTTTTATTTAATTTTTAATACATTTCACTTGTATAAGATATTTAGCAGGATATAAATTTAGGAATAAATACCGTCAGTGGCGAAGCATGTAGATCGCTGGAAAAAATTTTCTTTTTCACCTAAATAGGAATCGACTTTAAAAAGCTTTTTTTTATATTACTCGTTTAAAGTATATTAAAAATAAATAAAAAGCATTTTACAAAATATGACTATTTTAGAACATAATCAAATAGTATAAATATCTTACTTAAATATTACTATTATTTTTGTACAATTTTTAAAGTGTCAAAACATAATTAACAGGACCTTTTGTTACATTTACAATATAAACAATAATAAATCTCATACTCTATTTACGGTATTGATTTTACGGAAAACACTTCTTAAAAGATCAAAATTCTCAAAAACTAGCTTTATTTTCCATCATTCTTTTTTCTCCCCATGGGCATTTTATTTGGTCCAGAAAACTTGGAGGTTTTCTTAAAGCCCCTATATTGCCTTTCCCTTAACACAAAATAGATGAAAGAAGTTTATTACACATTGAAAAGTAGAATGACTCAAATATATCATGCTTTATCTTGACGCAGTGAACTTTACAAAACAATCCAAAAAATAATGAAATTTTACTGAGATCAAAAGAGAATAGTACTTAGAGTATACTGATGGATATATATTTTATCCACCATAAGTAATAATGAAATAGCAGTTGAGATATGGTATTTATTATTACCAGTTATTATTTTTAAATTGCAAACATTATTTAAAATGGAATTTCAAAGTAAAGTTAATAAACATAAATAATTTTAAGAATAATTTATCCTAATTGTCTATTTTTATTCAATGGATATTCAATAAAAAGATAATATAGACAATTAATAAAATTTAATTTCAGCGAGCTATAGTTAGTGAGGACTTCCAGAAAAGAATATTTTTTTCATCCACATTAAATGATATAAACTTTTGAATAGTGTAAAATAATCTGTATCGTTGAATGAATTCAAATAAACTTTTGACAGAGATTAAATATATTAAAAGGCTACCTTAAATTACTTTATCTTTAATTTAGTAAGTTTAGTTAAAAAGAAAGTTCGTGACAATTTGTTAATGCAAAAAGATAAATTACTGAAGACAAAGAGAATATACACAGAAATTGACATATTTACATTATTTAACTTTAATTATAGTAATACCTCTTTTCCTTTTTTGAGGTACTTGAACAAATGATCATTTTACCATAACATTTTCCAGTTTTACGACGAACTCAAAAATTCGGTATCAGGCAACATTAATTAAGGTAATCTCTAATTTCTTCATTTGAGTTACTTGATCAAATGATCTTTGTCAAATGATCTGTTTACCAAAACATTTTCCAGCTTTTGCGACGCAATCAAAAATAAATTCGGTCTGTTATATAAGGTAACTTTAATTGAAGTAATCTCTCCTTTCTTTTTTGTGCAACTTGAATTAATGATATTTTTACCACAACATATTCCAGTTTTAAGACGCACTCAAAAATAATTATTCATAACTTTAACAGCAGTGAAGATATTTTAAAAACATTCGCAACAGACTCATCTTTGTATGAATTGTAAGCATATTGTAAGGATTTAGTTAAAGTATCTTCACTACTATTAAAGTTATGAACAAAAACATGACTTCGGTTTGGTGTGAGACGCCTAGTATTTTTGACTATATAAACGGATTTACAATCCTTGTTTCCTATTCGGAAATTGTTTGTTACAGTATCCTGTACCAACCCTTAAAATTTGTACCATAAATTCAGGATCAAACTGTATAAGGAATAAATTCTAAGAAACTCACAGATTTCCGTATACCATGGTGAAATTTATACCTCTTCAATACACATTTGTATTTAAATATTTATATAGCTGACTGGAAAGTTTTCAATTTAATTTTATATAACATCAGTAATTTATAATTAATGTAATACAATACTGTTAGTTTATAACATAAATATTATCTTAATTTTTTAAGAATAAGGACAAATTTTTAAAAGATGCACACTTAACTTCTGTTTGGAAATATATATACACAGCTGTTGATGAATACAATGAATTGGAGCTCACAATGCACTGCAGAATATGTTTGAGTCTGTGCTACAGTAGTGAATCAAAAGCTCCATTGTGTTTAGAAACGGAATTTCAATTCGTAGCCTGTAAAAGATTTTTATCTGAGCAAAATCATTTATCAATGAAAATGAAATGTGCAATCTATTATTCTGACTTTAGGATTCGGAATAAAGTTTGCAAGTGCAGAAATTATTTTACAAATAATAAGAAACATTTTGTGTAACTCTTTACGAATTGATAACTTAAACTCAAGAAAATAAAACAATAGGCAGAATTACAACAACAAATCCAATAAACAAGTAGCATTTTTATTTATATGATGATATGGTTTAAAATGAATACATTTCGGTAGTTTAGTGTTCGTTAGAATGTATATTTTCAAATACTGTAAAGCACAAAGATAAATGTACAAATAATTTCTTGTAAAAAATAGGAGATTTAGCAATATAGTGACTGAAAAAGTAAAAATAATTAACCGAGGTTTTTACGACAATGCTGTTTATTTTAGCCTATGTATTCTAATATTAAAGAAAAGTTTGCGCTTTTAGATATTATTAACATGGATCATATACCTTAGATAATAATTGACAAAAGAAAATATTTATAAATTGTTAGAATTTTACGTCATTGTTATTATATACTTTTTGAACATATATCTGAACACAATTAAAAAAATGAACACTAAAAATTACTATTACTTCAAATTATGAAATGTACTAAATAAATAATAAAAAAATCAGTTTATTCCAAATATGCAGAAAAACATATGTCAAGTAAGAATTTAATTTGAAGCTTTTTATAAATAAAGTCAAAGTTTTATATTCAAAATTTTATTATTTCATTTGGAAAGGTTGACACACGAGTTTTTGATCGCTTCACAGAAATGTTTTAATCCACATAATTTGCTTAACTATTCAATGATTAATTAATTTCCTGTATGATATTCTTTAAGGCATATTATAAAATGATTTAAACTTCATCGTAGCAACGCTATGCTGTAAAATTGAAACATTATTTTTTTTATTAACTTATCTTTTCCCTTCACAATATATATTAATTTACTTAAACACTACTCTTGATTTCACAGAATGAGGGGCTTTTGTAACAATAAAAAAATAGAAGAGTTAAATGCATATTTTTGTTCTTATATTGTCATATTTTTGCTCTTGAAATTTGACATGGAATAAGAGGTAAAAAATTCTGAAAATTGTATCGATAATTGATTTCTAAAATCCATTCGTAATATACAGAGTGAATACAAATGATAGACCTGATTTTATAAAATCATATTTTTGAAACTACTGCACATATTACAAGAAGTGATACATGAATTTAAAGCAAAATATACCAAGGTTTTTTTCAGTTACAAATGTTCGATGTGTAACCCTCTTGTTAGACGGCATACATCCAATCTGTAATCCAGTTCGTTCCAAACATTTTGTTGCATCACTCTGTCAATGGTTCTGAATGCTGCTCAAATGCGTTCTTTAAGTTCTGGCTGTGTTTTCGGCATTGGTGGTACATAAACAATGTCTTTGATGTAACCCCACAAAAAGAAATCACATGGTGTTAGGTCTGGGGATCTTGGTGGATAAGTGATTAAGGGTAAATCACCACCACCCGCACGCCCCATCCAATGAATGGTAGGAAAAACTTTGTATATTTCTCTTTAAATTCATGTAAGGTAAAGCCAGGAGAGATGACGCGGTCGGAGAGATTGCGCACATAGAGGTTCGGGGGGAAGGAGTTGAGTGAGCGCGCAGCGACTCCAGGTAGTTGTACAACAACAGTAGTGGAATGTCTACTTGAAAGTACACGTTGATTGCTTTGAGCGTCTAAGATAAAGTATTGCTGTTTTGTTTTGTTTTCCCAAAGTAAGTGCTTGAATTTTCATAGCTATTCATCAGAATTTCTATACAATGTCAATAGTACAAAATATTTTTAACTTAAACGATTTCTCATAAGCTACTAATCTAGACTAACAATGTTAACATCAACGGTTCGTTTTAGAAGAGGTCATGTTTAAATAAAAGGCCGCACAATCTCTCCTACCGAAATTGGAGAGTTTGCGCATCTGCTACTTAGGAGAGATGGCGCAGTGTTCCCATTAGTTTCTATACTAGGAGAGATTACGCAGCTTATTGGTAAGTTTGCATTAAAAAGTGAAAAATGAAAATGGACTAATTTTATGTTAAACGTGTTATTAAGTAACATAATTTTATTTTGTAATCTTATCTGGACTTGCTTTTTTTGATTCTTTAATTTTTTTCCCTTTAATTAAAATTTTTTAATCGTTTTAAAAATTATTTCGTTTTTCGGATTCTTTAATCATTAGGTTGAAATATTTACTCCTAATACAATAATATTTGTTCACAAAAACCTTACAGCAATGTCATTTAAGTGTAATTATTATTGTTAACAATTTAATTGTAGTTATTATTAGTAACAATCTCTCTTACCCATGTGCGCAACCACACCAACCCTGTAAGGACAGATTGCGCAAAATAACTTTCTTGGTTTTATTACAACTGTTATATTAAATTGCAACATAACAACAAAATAGCAATGGAAATGCATAAAAAACAAATGAAGTAAAAATTATTCATGAATAGTTTAGCAAAAAATTAATATTTAGATTTTTTATTGCTATTCTTTTGAATTGCGCGCAGACTATCCTAGCTTTACCTTACCGCTTATTGTAATATGTACAGTAGTTTCGAAAATATGATTTTTTTTTAATCGGGTCCATCATTTGTACTCACCCTGTATTTATAAAAAAATAATAATATTGCAAGTTCTGCTTTATATTTTCTTATTTTTTGCTGTTCTGGAACTCTTATAGTTTCTTGGTGTCCTGCATTTAGTCATTAATGAAAATAGTTATTCTATTCTTTTCGTTTCTGGAACGATAATCTTCTGGAAAGAGTTATTTCTGTAGCAACTTGCGCAAATGACAATTAATTTCTTTCAGCCTCTGAACCGTTTATGACTAAAATACTCCGACTTGAAAAATATTTTCTCAGATGTTAAAACACTTCATAATAATACACATCATATGGCACATAACATGAACACATCCTATTTTAAGCATGCAAACATAATTTTAAAAAAATTGGAAAATAAAGATTATAAAAAAATATTGACTAAAAAGTACTTTTTATCCATCTACAATAAGCAGAAAATTACATACTTCTCATAAATATTGTCAATTTTCTAATACAAAATTGTAATGTATACGAACTTGCCTTTGTATAAATATCTAATTTTGGACGATACCAGCCTTTATAATTTGACAAAATTACGAAGTTCATTTTAGAAATAACGATACAAAAGTGCTCAAATGATAAATAAAACTTTGGTATAAAAAAGTTGTCTCACACTGTTAAAAATTTGCAGCAAACCGTCCAGTCATTTGACCGTTTTTATAGAAAATGGTATTATAACCGTAATTTAACACTATTCTGACAGTAATTTAATTCTCTTGACCATAATATTGTCCATATTATGGTCATAAGAGAATTTAATTATGGTTATGTAACTGTTTTCTATAAAAACGGTCAAATGACTGGACGGTTTGCTACACATTTTTAACAGTGCAGTATCGCCTTCTTTTGAGAATTATATGAGCAATTTATATTAACTGTTGGGTTGTAAGATACCAGCAATAAATAAAATCGTCCATTAAACCCATTGTATAAGTAACATCAACTTTTGGATATGTTGCTGATATGCAACGCGATGATACAAAGGGTGAAATAAAACACATTTTAACTTCAATGATCTAGTAAATACAAACAACTGCGCAACAGGAAACTGTATAACATATTAAGGACTCTTGCGCAGTGCAAATTAGATATTTTGTATACTGTCAGTGCAATGTTTATCATTCGACTTTACATACTTAAAGAATTAATTCCCAAAAGTATTGAAATCAGTTTACGAAGTGGGTTCCAAGACATTTAAATAATGTTTGTGAAACTCTAAAAACGTGAACCTTTAATAAACACAGTTTAAGCAAGATGGTACCTCTCCACATATTTTTCAGTCCGTTCTACTACTATTATGCGAACTCTCACTGACACACGGGTGATCAACAACTGTTTTCCAAAAGCTATTTCGCTTTGCTCATCTGATTCCATATGATTTCTCATCTCATTCCACATGATTCCTCATCTTATTCGACATGATTTCTGGCTATTGGGATTTTAAAAAAGATCACTTAAAAAAATGCAATCATATAATAGTGAAGACTTCTATTTTTATATCAACATTTGTTGAGCGTACGCAGATAACTGCATTGTTTTGATGCCAAAAAGGTTGTAAGACATATAGAACGACTGTAAAACGCTTTGTTTAGCCATAACAACTTTTTAGAACAGTATAAATACATGTACAATGCATTTTCTATTGTAGTTCTTCTCAAAATTCCATGTCAATCTGATCTTATAATTCATTACAGGGTAATTTTATATAACAACTTTGTACGTTACGCAAATGATGGATCACAATAAGAATGTAAAGAGGCTTAAATAGAAATAATTATATATTGATATGAATAATTTTTCTGGGTTTTCTACAATATTATTCTGTTTTCCATGTCATTATTCAAAGAGTATTTCATGTTGTTAAACTAATATATTCTTTTTTTATACATTATAATTTCGTTTGTAGCAAACAGTTTCGAAATGAACTTTTAAGTTAATATTAATATTACGTTCATACAATGCATTAAAAAGGGGTTAATATACTAAGGATGAAACATTTATACTTGATGTTACTACTGTCCAAATTTTTAGTTTTATCAGATTTATGAATCATCAACTTTCTTAGTGTGGTATTGTTTAAATTCTTTCGGTGAATAAATGATAAACTTGTGGCACAACAGAAGATGTAATAAATACAATATTCATTTTTATTTCTAAAATTCTGACCAGGGTTTATTTTAGTTCAACTGCCGAGTAGTATACTTAAATTTTCAGATATGCTAATTTTGGTTATTTTGGCTAATCTCTCAGCATTTTAGAGAATTTAGAACTTAATACGATACACTACGAGACTGAGGTTCGCCTAGAGACAAGGTTAACCCAATTTTTTACTAAACTGACGATAACTTGCGCAGGGCATATGCTACATATATCAAGACCGTATCCAAGCGGTCGTACTGTAAGCCCCGCAGTGTTCTAGTTTTTTTTAATTCTATGATGCTCTGACCCCTTCAAGATACGCTTGCCAACCCCCGTTCAGACTCACAGACTTTAAAATTATGCTAATTTGATCCGTATTCAAACGATTGCGGAAGATTGAATTATAATTAAACGAAAAATGGTGATCTCCTGTAATCGGGTTTCCATTCATTTCCATTATACTGAGGGATTTTAAGACCGAGTCATCTGCTGTTGAGACAGCTAACGACTGTTTTCGTGATTGATTAAGTAAGATCAATTAAACAACTTAAAAACCATCATGTATAAAATGGCTAAGTGAACAATATCACTGCCTCCCGGAATTTTATAACAATGCTATAGAAATTGTTTTATATACAACATATTAAAAGCTTCGTTTTAAATAGGGTGTAATTTTCGCCAAAGTTTAGTTTTTCCTTTTCATATTCAAATGAAAATACATTTTTTTTAATAATTAAAAAGACCATCTCGAAATACGAAGTAAATCTCTGGTTTAAATATATTTTTAAATTGCACCGTTTCAATGTATTATTATTTGAGCATTTAAAATATGGCGTAATTATCCTCATTTACTGCTATTAACACATGATCATTTAATTATTATGTTAAAGTTTTATTTCTGTTTTTAATAGTCAAGTGTAAATGCATTTTTTTAATTGAAAGAGAATATTATTATTTGTTCTGTTTTACAAATTGATAACAATATAATAAATGGCTTTTTCGAAATATGAAATAAATATCAATTAAAATGGTAAAATTTTGAATAGAATAAAACAAACTCTCAAAACATTAGGCAAATTAAAAAAATAATTACACACTGCGCACAGCAAGCTTAATAAGCATGTCCTTGCAAAATATGGTTAATTTCCTATGCATAGGTTTTTTTCCTATAATATTTTTTTTAACGAAAATGTTTTGACCAAATTCAACATTAAATAGCTCTTAAAATATTTTTTTTAATTTAAAAACTGTCTGCTTCAGCGTGTTTATAGAATATCTCTCTCTAAAACTAACATTTTCACATTTTTATATTTAGCCTAGAAAGACCTCCGGTCACAAAAAATTCATTCACAGCGGTGACAGCGTTGTTTACGGTTTTATAGAATAGAGATATAATACATTTATTTGACAGATATTATTTTTTATTATCATTGTTAATGAACATTGGAATAAAAATACTGAGAAAGACAATGAAAAGATACAGCGACAGTAATTTCAAGTAAAACTGTCCATCGTATCACTCAGTCAAGATCCGGTACTGTAGAAGATTCAATCCCGGTTTTCGTGAATACTAGATTTTGAATGCGTAATAGAGAGTTACAGCATAACAAAAATCAGATTATTTCAAAATGTCACCCACCCTAGAACTTCAAACTGCCATATCTCAGTCATTTTTAAAAATAAAGCCAAAACAAAAAATGCTTCGGAATCCTTATATCACGATCTAACACTTAATGAAAACAACGTTTTCAATATATAATTTTCTATACATATTTTTGAATTTTTTTTAATTACAAAATTTAACTTGCCGCCATTTTGAAACAAGATAGCGCATGGAGCTGGCCAATGAACTCGGTCGTGATCTTGGTATGTTCTGTACGCATGATCAGTCGGTTAATAAATACGAGAGTTACAGCATAACAAATATCAGATTGTTTCAAAATCTCAGCCACCCTAGAATTTCAAACTACCATATCTCAGCCATTTTTTTAAGATATTGCCAAAACAAAAAAAATGTTCCAGAATCCTTGTATCACGTTCTAACACTTAACAGAAACATTTTTTCAATTTGTAATTGTTTTGTACATCTTTTTGAATTTTTAAGAATTAAAAAAAAATTAACTGGACGCCATTTTCAAACAAGATGGCGGATGACGCTGACCAACGAAATCAATCGAGACCTTGGTATATCCTAAGCACATATACTCAGTCCCATCCAAATCGGTTCATAAATCAGAGAGTTACAGCATGACATATGTCAGATATATATCAATCAACATTTGAACTGAGGGTGGTTTGGGGGTCTGGAGGTCATGATCGGTGTAAATATACCAAAATTTTTCGGAATTACTTTCCTATGAACGGCTGCAATAGGTAGCTTTTTGTAATGAAAGCTATCTAAAATCCAAATAGAAATTGGATTAGATGCAACTTAACACTAAATTTTAAAGCTCAAGATTCAACAAAAGTAATTTCTGAAGTTTTGATGAAATGTTTTGGGGAGATTCCGATATATACAAAATTTTTCGGATAAAAACCAAGATTTACGAGAGGTATATATTGCATAAATAACCTGATTATGGAACTTTCATACATCCAGTCTTCACTGTAAATAACCCTTAAATCTAAAGAAAGGCAAAAGCCATAGGAAATAAAAGAATTTCATGAAGCATCAGCAACTGGTACTGACAACAAAAGACATCAAATATTGAGCTCATTTATTGGGAAAATATACCTCTTCTTTCCTCTTTTCACTAGATATCGTTTTTCGAGATAAATAAGCCATTTTCCCTTCGACTTATGTTGTTATTGACTGCATAATTCCAACATTTCACGTGATGCCATTTCACAGAAAGAAAATTTAAGTAATACAAATATTGACACTTTGTGACTCAGCAACTCTGATTTGAAAAATATTTACTTAGATGTTAGAATTCATCCTTTTAAGCATGTAGAAAAATTAGAACATAAAGTAAAAATATATATATTTACCAAAATGTACACTCAGAAGAAGGAATTGATTAAAACTACAAAACATTTTTGTTGAGTACATTTTGGTTGTTTTAGCAAAATTGGAGTAAAATTGAAGCATTTTACTTCAATTAACAAAACATTTTTGCTGACGATACAAAATTTTTTTTTTGGAATTGCAAAAAAAAGTGGTTTTCAACAAAAAAATTTTTTTTGTTGATTCAAACAAAATTCCCATTGACCTATATTTAAACTAAATCTTTGCTAAATCTTCTAAAAATTTTGTTTGAATCAACAAAAAAATTTTTTTTTTGCAATTCAAAAAAAATTTTTGTATCGTCAGCAAAAATGTTTTGTTAATTGAAGTAAAATGGTTCAATTTTACTCCAATTTTGCTAAATCAACGAAATGTACTCAAAAAATATGTTTTGTAATTTTAATCAGTTTCTTTTTATGAGTGTACTTTTTTCACATCTGCAATAAACAGAAAATTACATACTTCTCATAACTATTGCAATTGTCTAATTGAAAAATGTAGAGAATTCGAACTTACATTTGGACGTCACCAGCCTTTTAAATTTCACAAAATTTACAAAGTTAATTTTATCAATAACGATGTGAAAATGCTCAAATGATAAATAAAATTTTGGCATTAAATATTAACTCAGTGTCGCCGTCTGCTGCGAATTTTAGGAGCAGTTTATAATAAATGATGTGTTGGAAGTTATAGCTGCAATAAATAATATCGTCCTTTATAGCCCACTGTATAAATGGCATTGACATTTAGGTATGTTGCAGATATGCAACGTGGTGATGCAAAGGGATAAGGATTTAAAATTGACCACAGGATCCTCTTTAAAACAGAGCTTGTATATAACGGATTTCTGTATCAAACGAAATAATGTCATGGTACCGCCGAAAAGAATTTAATAATACGATTATACCTTGGAATTTTTCGACGAAAAAATTCCTAAAACGATTTTTTAATTTGATCCCTTGCGACTGTGTTTTAGCACGTTTTACTGTGTATATATATACATATATACAGGGTGATTCCAAATTCATGATACAAGCTTTAAGGGTTGTTACAGTATTCTGAATATGTTGGAAAGTGTTTCATAATCTATGCTCGACGCATGATTTTTCGTTCTTGTTTCATAATAGTTTTATTCTATTTCACTGTGAATAGATTTTAAAATGTTTTCTGAACAGAATACATACTTTTGGAACATAAATCATAAATCATTCTAAAACTTACATTCTTCTATTTCGATATATTCACACGTCTGCATGTCATTTTTCAAAAACGATTTTGTACACTTCAATTTCACATTCAGAACACGTACTTCAATGGACGGATATATTAAATATTCACTTTGTAGCATAAAGGCGAGAAAAACAGAGAAAAGTGTGAGTTACTTTTCTCAAAAATGTGAAACATTTAAGAAATTCTTCACATAAAATATATTTAACTTGTTTCATTTTAACTAATATTATTCCTTTTTGTTTAAACAATTATATTTAATTCATACTTTATATATTTTACATTAATAGTCGAAAGAAATATGTATTATAAGATATAAAAGTTTTAGAAGAAATCCATTTATATAAACCTCAAATATGCTAATCCGAAATTGCAGCTTATTCTACCAAGTAGTGTTTGAATTATACTTAAAATAGCTACATGCATTGCAGTTTATTTTACAATTATTAACAAGTTGTAATTGTATGTCAAACGAGACAAATGGGGTGCGTTAGTACTGTTATTATTTCACAGAAATGAATTATATCGTCTGTTATGATATGATTAATTTACGTAATAAAATTCGTACATTTTAAGTTGGCAACATTTTATCTTTTGTTGCTATTTACTGAAAATTCCAATGGGAAACTTGAGCCGATCTTTGAAAATTTCAGAACTTTAGAAAAATTTCAGATCTATTTTTAGACTCATTTTCCGTTTGATATCTATTTCTCTGAAAACATCCATCCAAAAATCTGTGGGTAGATTATATTATTGCTATAATTAAGCAATTTTAGTATACAAATTTAGTTTTTAACTTATACGGAAATAATATGACTACATCTTAAATAGGACGTAATCAGCATAGCAACCTAGAACCATTTCCTATCATGGAATATCATTGAATTAATTACATATGATTGCATTTAATAGAACGAAGAAAACGTACATTAATATTTTTTTAAGTTTTTTTAAGTTTAAATGTATGGTATCTGCAAGGAGTCTTATTTATGGTATGAAATTGACCCTCGGTAGGTTTCGTCTGCCATTTTCTTGGATCTAATGAAAATTTAATCTTCTTTATTGTGAAACTTTTATTTTTCTAAACTTTATTAAATACTTTTAGTACTTTTATTTTATTTTATGTAGTTTACTACATATTAACTATTTATTTTTTTACAGATCCCTACTTACCTAGCAAGTCGCTTACTGGCATACTTTGCAAGTCGCTTACACTGGAAGTAAAGTTGCTACGCAACTAGATAATCCAATACGCTATCTACATTGTTTCATTGTTTCATAGTGCCCTTAAATAATAAAAAAAAGAATACGATTTAAATTTAGCGGTTTCAATTAGTTCTCTGGTGCGCCAATGTTCCATCACTGTAAAAA
Source organism: Maratus michaelseni (assembly GCA_963931845.1). Classification (NCBI taxonomy): domain Eukaryota; kingdom Metazoa; phylum Arthropoda; class Arachnida; order Araneae; family Salticidae; genus Maratus; species Maratus michaelseni. The sequence continues at coordinate 350,055,289 of OZ007590.1, forward strand.
TCAAAAACTGAAATATGAACACATACCAGTTTGAATAATAACAAGAGAAATAAAAAGAAAAATATATAATATGTGACCAAGAAAAAATGAATCAAATTCGAAAAAAGTTGAATTAATGAAAGATTTGTGGAACTGAAGCAGAATCCTCAGGCACAAATTACTACAGATTCCGCAAAAATGTACGATTTCATCCTTGTATATGCTATAATAAGCTAAAATAATACAAGACATGGGCAATAACACAGTAATAGATTAGAAAATGAATGAAAATAAGATATGAAAAAGTTTGAAGTGAAGAACAATTTCCTCATAAGAGTCCCAAAAATCATGCATGATTTAAAAAATCTGAACATATATTGCCAAAAAATAATCAGCAAAATAAACACACAGATTCACACATACACACACACGTATATATACCAATACAGGGTGATTCCAAATTCATGGTAAAAACTTTAAGAGTTGGTACCGGACACTGTAACAAACAATTTTTGTATAGGAAACTAGAGTTTAAAATCTATTTATAAAGTCAAAAATACAGGGCATCTCACTCCAATCCAAAGTCGCGTATTCGTTCATAACTTTAATAGTAGTGAAGATATTTCATGGAAATCCTTACAATATGCTTACAATTCATACAAAGATGAGTCTGTTGCTAATTTTATTAAAATATCTTCAATATTTTTAATGTTTGGAACGAAAACGCGACATCAGATTGAAGTGAGACGCCCTGTAATTTTGACTAAATAAATCGATTTTTGACCCTGGTTTCCTATACAATAAATGATTTTTACAGTAGGTTGGTACAGGGGACACTATTTTTTCTCATTTTTAAAAAACTCAAAAACGCTTTTTTAACACTTTTCAATATTGTTGAGAAGTGTTTATGAATTCGGTTTGTCTGTCTGTCTGTCTGTCGTCTGTCCATTCCCTAACTTACTTAAATATACCCGAATTGCCTTAAAATTGAAATTATTGGTGTTTACTATGAAGTGTTTGATAATGAAAATGAAGTACGCAGCATTTATGGTTCTTTTACAGGGACATTCAAAAGTATTCCCTTAAATTACGGTTTATGAGGAAAATCGTTTTCGGCGTACTTTAATGACGTTACACTATTTCAAACATATTAAAATTGATACGTATCACTAAGGTGCACTACAAGACGCTTACTGTAGAATATGAAACGCATAGAAACTATCGTTCATTTACAGGGACACACAAAATAATATGTTTACAGTAATATCTATGAACAATAATTGTTGGTAGTTCGTTTACAGTTCTGGTACGCGTTTTTAAATGTAACTACTAATTTTTGCATATTAATTGGGGCATATAAATACTATAGATCATATATAGGGCTGCTCAAAGGATCTCACGAACATTTCCATTTACTGAAGGAAATTGCTGAGGGGTAATTTTCAATTGTGTTATGTATTTCCTAACTGAACTATACTGTGTAGCATACATAGAAATATATAGATCATATGCAGGGCACAAAAAAATCCAATAGGGTAGATTAGATGAAGATGCCGTAGTTTTTGATTTATTTATTTTTTATAAAATCTCCTGTTGTTTTTATTTGTTATTTATTAATTATTTGTTAAAGTTGATACATTTATGTATGATTTAAAAATGTGTTTCATTGTAGAAATGTCATAGAAACCATAAAAAAATTTGCTTTTGTAAATGCTTGCATTTCGGCATCTTACCCCAATATTGGGGTACATTGACAATTTACGTAGGAATTACATAAAGGAAGAGCGTAAAACATTTTTTATACTTACGGAAGGTAAGACGAAACAGCAATAGAAAATCACTATTTAAAATTTAAATAAAAGAACGCAAACTGGAATTAAACTATCAGTAGGGAATCTTCTTCCACACGACTGAGTTACATTTCCTTACAGCGCCTGCGCATAGAAAAACCACTTGACACGGCATCTGGTACAATACGGCATCTCACCAAAAGTTATCCTATATTGTTTGGCTATTGGTAGTAATTGCTGAAGTTGGTTTTTCAAATGTGATATGCTTTTTCTAAATTAATTACTTAGTAAAATATGATGTTTTGTTACAGTATTCTGAATGTGTTGGAAAGTCTTTCATACTCTATGCTTGATGCATCATTTTTTGTTCTTGTTTTATAATAGTTTTACAGAGCTGCCAAGTCTCCGGCTTTTTGGACACCAGTATTTTAATACAGAAAAAGTTGACTTCTTTAATCGAAGCACTCTGCGTTTTAAAAGATAAACATATTCTCTAATAAAATACTGGTGCGCAAAAAGCCGGAGACTTGGCAACTCTGGTTTTATTCTATTTCACTGTGAGTAGATTTGAAAATGTTTTCTGAACAGAATACATACTTTTCGGAACATAAAATCATAAATCATTCTCAAAACTTACATTCTTTCATTTCGATATATTCACACGTCTGCATGTCATTTTTCAAAAACAATTTTGTGCACTTCAATTTCACATTCAGAACACGTACTTCAATGGACGGATATATTAAATATTCACTTTGTAGCATAAAGGCGAGGAAAACAGAGAAAAGTGTGAGTTACTTTTCTCAAAAATGTGAAACATTTAAGAAATTCTTCACATATAAAAATTATTTAACTTATTTCATTTTAACTAATATTATTCCTTTTTGTTTAAACAATTTTATTTCATTCATACTTTATATATTTTACATTAATATTCGAAATAAATATGTATTATAAGCTATAAAAGTTTTAGAAGAAATCCATTTATAGAAACCTCAAATATGCTAATCAAAATTTGCATTCCATCAAGTAGTGATTGAATTATGCTTAAAATAGCTGCATGCATCGCAGTTTGTTTTACAACTATTAACAGGTTAGAATTTGTACGTGAGACGTGACAAATGAGGTGCGTTCGTACTGTTATTACACTGCTCAAAACAATTAAAGGATATTTGAAGTTTTATATAAAATAAAGATATAAACGAAATTGTTTTGCCGAAAATAGAAGAAGAGAATCACAAATACAAATTTTTCTGGTTTTAAAACTGTGGAGTATGCAAATTTTGAGTTCGACGTCAAAAACGTCGCTTCAGCGGCAGCGAATGAAATTTGACTTTCAACTGGATAAAAGAGAATGAAGACAAGGATGATCGGCATTCAGTGATTGCTTTGTTTCGATGAGTACGATGTCTCAGCGAAGTCATTTGACAGATTCAGAAGCTTGGAGAATTGTTGGTAGGTTAGAAGGGGGCCAAACTCAAGCCGAAGTAGCGCAAGCCATTGGAGTGTCACAAAGTGTCATTTCCAAGATCTGGAACCGATTTTTGGAGAGTGGATGTGCAGGCCGAAGACCAGGGCAAGGTCGTAGACGGGCAACAACGCCCAATGAAGATCGGTATTTAGCGTTAACAGCTCGGAGACACCGAAACATGAACGCTACTCTTCTCCAACAACACCTTCGCTCGGCTACAGGCACCACGATTTCAACTCAGACTGTCCGAAATCGGCTCCATGCTGTAGGTCTGTATGCTCGCCGACCGATGGTAGTATGTGTTAGATTAACATCAAGGCATCGTCGCGACCGCAGGGAGTGGGCAACCGAGCATGTCAACTGGAGGAGAAATGAATGGAGCAATATTCTGTTTTTTGACGAGTCCCGTTTTTCTGTGCATCCGGATAATAGGCGTATTTTCATCTGGAGGGACCGTGGCAGTAGGAATAATCCTGCGTTCGTGCACGAAAGTGTCAGATTTGGCGGTGGAGGAGTGTTGGTGTATGGTGGCATCTCCATTGACGGGCGCACTGACCTCTACATCATTCGAGATGGAGCTCTGACTGGTCGCCGATATAGGGATGAGATCCTCAGACCTATTGTAGTCCCTTACGCTGCAGCAATCGGAGATAACTTCATTTTAATGGACGATAACTGCAGGCCACATCGTGCAAACCTGGTGGAGGATTTCCTTTTCGAGGAAGGAATCGTTCAAATGGAATGGCCAGCGTGTTCTCCAGACATGAATCCAATCGAGCACGTTTGGGACGCTCTAGGAAGACGAGTTTCTGGCCGCCAACAACCCCCACAAACTCTCCAAGAACTGGAAAGAGCTCTTCTGGAAGAGTGGGGCAGAATACCCCAACTCGCCATTAATAGCCTCATTGAGTCCATGCCTCAAAGGTGTTCAACATTGCTGGCCGCCAGTGGAAACCATACCCCCTACTGAAAATGATTTTCTTTGAAGAAAACACCTTTTCTTATTCTTTTTTTCTCATATGCACAAATTGTGTTTTTTTCCTTTTGTACACAAATGCGCAATAAAATGCATTTTTTTCTGCCAAACATGTGTAATTTATTCTCATATAACCTACTATGTCTGTCGACCATGTATCAATCAGCTAAAAAGTTTCCCAGATACAAAATCCACTTAAAACTGCAATATCCTTTAATTGTTTTGAGCAGTGTATTTCAGTGAAATGAATTATATCGTCTGTTATTACGATATGATTAATTTCCGTAATAAAATAAGTACATTTTCAGTTGGCAACATTTTATCTTTTGTTGCTATTTACTGAAAATTCCAATAAGAAACTTAAGCCTAGCTTTGAAAATTTCAGAACTTCAGATCCATACTTTGATTATTTTTCTATAATATAGATTCGCTAATTTAACTTTAAATCAATTGCTCTGTTATAATTTTTTTTTCAAAACTGGGGATTATAATTTATAATACAATAACGGTTACAAAGTAATTTAAGATTAAATAATTTTCTTATTTAAAATTTCAAATAATATAGAAACACAACTCTCATTTTAAAAAGTAAACAGAAAAATATATGTAAGCATTTTATGATCGATAAGAAAATTTATGTTAAATGACACATTTATATGCAATTCTATATTATTAAAATTTTATTTAATTTAAATTAAGTATGAATAAAATATTAATCTAAATAATTGGATTTTTCGCAAATTTCTTTTCGTTTGGGAAAGTTGGTTCGCACCGGAAAATTCTATCATTTAATTATTATAGATTTATTCCGATAGCTAATGTAAAATAATTGACGGGCAGAATTTTCCGGTACAAATTGGTTTTCCCAAATCGAAAGAAATTTTCAAGAACCCAATAGATTGCCGAATTAAGTAAATTAAGTACTATAAAAGAAGTAATGTACTAAAAAAATTGTATGTAGTTCTTTTACTGAAGTAATATATGTATAGCGATATATATACATTACCTTTTCCCGGAAATATGCTCACAATATTATTTAATTTCTTTACAAAATGGCAGCGAAGTAGCATTACTTCGTATCCAAGTTTTAGCATGCTTTAGTGTTAACAAAAAAAGTTATTTAGAAACGCCATTAAAAAAGTATTTAAAAGCTCCTAATGAAAAATTCATTGATGCAGCATTATTTTATGTTAAGGAAAGGTAGTTTTTAAATACTTCATTAATACTCATTTTTAAATTAAGCTATGTAGTTTTATTATCTAATTAAACAACACACTTAATGTGATATGATGAAACAAAACTTTCGAAAAAAAACAACCTTGTAAAAGTCAGGAGCTGTAAAAAAACATTTAAGTGTAATCCTCTTTTTGATTAAACTCGTAGTATTAGATAAAGGACTAAGAGAAAAGATAGAAGATATATTTAATGCAGGAATAATAAAAATATTTTTGATAATATTATCTTTTACCGTAATTGGAATTATCACTTCCATTTCTGGCGTAAAATGCAGTTAAAAAACAAAGCTTTTAAACTATAATTTAATATTATTGTTTATTAGATAATTTGAAAGGTCAAATTACATTGTAAATTTAGATTGCGTTAAGATTTTAGGCAAAACTGTAAATTTGAATTGTAATATTTTAAAGTTTATAAAAGGGTGATTTTGTTTCGATTTTAACGTGCTTTTATATATATATATATATATATATATATATATATATATATATATATATATATATATAATTATCTTTTCCCAGAAATATGCTCACAATATTATTTGATCTCTTTACAAAATGGCAACAAAATAGCATTACTTCGTATCCAAGCTTTTGCATGCTTTATTGTTAAGAACAACAACAAAAAAGTTGCTTATAAACGCCATTAAAAAAGTATTTAAAAGCTCCTAATGAAAAATTCATTCATGCAGCATTATCTTATGTTAAGGAAAGGTAGTTTTTAAATACTTCATTAATACCTATTTTTAAATTATGCTATGAAGTTTTATTATATAATTAAACAACACACTAAATGTGATATGATAAAAGAAATCTTTCAAAGAAAAAAAAAACAAGTAAAAGTCAGGAGTCGTAAAAAAACATTTAAGTGTAATCCTCTTTTTGATTAAACTCGTAATATTAACCCCTTAATCGTCGCGCCCTTTAAGTGTAGGCTACTTTTTAAAAATTCAGATTGCTTGATTACCACCAATTTTTTTAAGTAGAAATGCTCGTCTTATTTAATAGACGATAAAATAATGCAAGAATAAAGCCAATAATACTATTTAAAAAAAATTGGTGGGAATCAAACAATCTGAATAAAACAGGCGTAACCTACGCTGCCCGTGAATGTCTCGGGCACGACGATTAAGGGGTTAAAAAAAAAACTACGAGAAAAGATAGGATATATTTAATGCAGAAATAATAAAAATCTTTTTGATAAAATGATCTGTTGCCAGAATTCGAATTATCACTTCCATTTCTGGCTTAAAAAGCTGTTAAAAACATTACAAGCCTTTAAACTATAATTTAATACTACCGGTTATTAGATAATTTGAAAGGTTAGATTACATTGTAAATTTAGATTGCGCTAAGATTTTAGACAAAACTGTAAATTTGTCTTTAAAGTTAAACTTTAAAGTTTAAACAAGAACGAAAATCATGCGTCAAGCATAGATTATGTAACACTTTCCAAATATTCCAAAATAATTTTACAAATCATACCGTTTAATAAGCTGAAAGATAAACAATTTGGAAAACGCATAAGATATTTAAGGGGTCTCAGGAGTCTTACTTTTCCTCCGAAGTTGCAAGTTTGCATCATGTTACATTTTATTTTATTTCTGATTTCATATAACACACAATAAAATGAAATTTTTACCATTATTAGGTCAATATCAGCTTGATTTAACATAATTATTTCAATGTTGTACAATTCATATTTAATTATTTAAAAAAGTTAAAAGTTTTAAAAAAAGTAAAAAAAAAAAAAATCGCTTGGTATCTACTGCGCGCAAGGTTGTAGAAAAAATATTGCTTCAAAAATAACAAACAAAACTGATAATGATGTAAAGTTTATGTATCTTGAACTTATACTTCAATTTTAAGAAGTTAAAAATTTAATTTTTCTTAAATTTAAATTTAAACTGTAAATTTTTTAAAAAATTCATTTTTTTGTTGAAAAAATGCCAATCTTAAAATAAATTAAATTTTTAATTGCTTGAAATTGAAGTATAAGTTCAAGATACATCATTAACAGTTTTGTTTGTTATTTTTGAAGCAATATTTTTTCTACAACCTTGCGCGCAGTAAATAGCAGGCAAAAAAGTTATTTTACTATTTTTTTTTAATTTAAACTTTTTAAAAATAATTAAATATGAATTGTACAACATTGAAATAATTATGTTAAATCATGCAGATATTGACCTATTAGTGGTAAAAATTTCATTTTATTGTGTGTTATATGAAATCAAACATAAAATAAAATGTGACATGATGTAAACTTGCATCTTCGGAGGAAAAGTAAAAAACATAATTTCAGGAATTTCCAACATATACAATATTCGGAAAAATATGCGAATACTTTTATTCAGCCCTGTATATGATCTATAAATTTGTATATATACTACATAGGATGCTAAATTTTAGTTGAGTTAGGAAACGCGTAGCACAGTTTAAAATTCTCCTACTGGAGTTTCTGTCCATAAACGGAAATGTGTTCGCGAACTTTTGTGCTTCCCTGCATATGATCTACAGAATTTATACACACCACGCGATAGACAGAAAGTGAGTTAAATTTAAAATCGCGTTCAGTAACTTAAAACGCGCTTCCAGGAATTATTGTTAACATAGAGTAGAGAATTCTTTTGTGTGTCCCTGTAAATGAACGATGCCATATACACCAATATTCTGTAGTACTTTTAATGCACCTTAGTGATATATATAAATTTCAATGCGTTAAAAATAGTTAAACATTATTTAAATAAACCGCAGACGATTTTTCTCCATAGACGTAATGTAACGGAATTCTTTTGACTGTCCTTGTAAAGTAACTATAAGTGCTATGCACACCCTATTCCATATTAAGCTTCTTCTAATGCACCTTAGTGATATATATCAATTACAATGCGTTTGAAATTGCGTAACATCATTAAAATAAACCGCAAATTATTTTTTCCCATAGATCGTAATGTAACGAAATTCTTTTGAGTGTCCCTGTAAAAAACTATAAGTGCTACACACTTCCGTTGAAATAGGGAACATGCTATAGATAACAACAATAACACATAAAAATCGCAGAGCAATCCGAGCATATTTTCGGGAGTTAGAGCACGGACACACGGCCAGATGACAGACGGCCATACGGCAGACAAACCGAAGTCATAAACACTTTTCAACTAGGTTGGAAAGTGTTATAAAGGATGATTTTGTTTTCGATTTTAACGTGCTTTTTTTTTTTAAAGACGTATAAAAAATAACAAATTTCGTAAAATAGGAAAAAACGATTCAAAGTTGATATTGTTCAAATATTTTGTGTAATAGATTAACCCCTTGGGGACGAGCGACACGTATACGTGACGCATAAGGTGCTCAGAATCCTCCATTATTGCCACCAGTTACTTTTTATTGTAAACTTTGCCTTATTTAACGACAGGATTTCTGAGATTCAATTAGGCGAAAATTTCTGTTTTGAAAAATAGGTGGCAAAAGATTAAAAATTCTGTAAAGGACGCTCCTCGCGAAGGGGTAAAAAATGAACCTGTTAAATAATAAGTTAAACTTAATAACATTCACGTGCACTACAAATTTCCATTTCAAAAATTTACTTGTAAAGTAAAGCTACCGGAAAAAATTAAGCATTTATTTTGATAGGTTTAAAACTTCAGTTTAACAGTTGAAAAAAATCCATTAATGAATCTTGTTCGTGTAATACAATCTTGACTTCTTGCATTGATTGTAATATGTATTATAATTTGATATTCGCAATTTATTAACTCTTTGACTAAGGGTCGGAATGATAAAGGTTTTTGTGGGTGATTTTTTATTCTATTTCGACCACATTTTGAGAAGAAATGTGCCATATAATCAGGAGTGCTAAAATCTAGGCGCCAATGGGCTGATTCCCACCACTAAATTTTATTAGTATTCTTCGTCAAATTTTATTAGTATACTTCGCGTAAATTCTATCAGTATTCTTATTGTTTAAAGAAAAGTTCGCAAAAAATATTAATATGTCGTGATAAAAGCGCTCGTAAATAGACTTTTTCGTCTTTTTTCCGGTAAGGTCGTTTCATAGTTTAAAAAAAAAAAATGTTGTTGCCCGAGCTTTTTAAAATTTATATCTGTTATAAATATAACGGTTTTACAGCCCGTGTAAAAATGAAGTGAAAAATATTCTTATCGAGTTGTAAAAGAAATATGTTTTCTTCTCAATTTTTTGTTTGTTTGTTTGTTTTCGGGTCGGCTTCTTTAACTTTACAATAAAAAAAAAACAATAGTTCTCACCATCCGAACTCTCTGAAAATTTCATCGGTCATAAATATAACTGTATTGAAGCTCTCTTAAAAAATTTGTGAATAAAAATGCATATTTAGTAGTGAAAAAATAACTCGAAGCAGAGCGACGGAACGCCGAAACACCCTGCTATTTTGCTTTTTTTTTTCTACACGTCCAAATGTTTTGAAATTTTTGCAAGTGATGTAAATCTGGTCCACCAAGATGCTCTAAAAAAGTTGCATAGAAATACGGACGTTTAGATACTTTTAGAGTAAAAAAAAATCGTCTCCGTGAAGTGACCTCCGTTTGCCGGTGTTCCTTTAATGGTTAAAATTCGTATTTTTAAAAACTGATTGCACTGTCAATTCCAGGTTCCAGTTTTAAATGCACAGGTTTGGTTTGTCGGTACATCTAAAATTGCACACTGGAGGGAGGTTGCCATAAGGGGAGGAAACGTCCTTTGTGAAAACGACCGTTTGTGATTTTTTTTTCAAGGTTTAACAACGATATATTTTCAAATTAATTGCGGCATTTGAGACGAAAGAGTCCATCTTTCTGACTATGTCTTCCAATTTTACCTGTACTGGGTAGTTTGGTTAATAAAAGACGATTTAAGCCGATTTAATGCAACGACATAACACACACAAACAAAAAAAAATCCCATTTGGTTTTTCCATTTCCTCCCGATGCGTAAATCATTTTCTAGGCATGCGCGGGTGCTGAAAGCCGGCTCACAAAGAAATGCATGAGTTTTTGATGAGTTTTTAATTAATATGTAGGCTAATTTTCCAAATATTAAAAATCTGAAACTCACGTGCATCAGGACAGGCGTTGGACTATCCTCATCTAAATTTTCAGACTTCTAGGTGCGTTATTTTTTCCTAGCCATCGACACACACACACACACAGAGAGAGAGAGAGAGAGAGAGAGTTCTTTTATTAGAATAGATTACACAGATCATTGTTGAGTCTAAGTACAAGAAAAAATGATACGCCTGCATTTATTGACGACCGTTAACTATAAAACTACAATATATGTGTTTTTCAGAATATGGATGACTTATTTATATAGAGATTTTATACAGATGGAAAATTGCACGAACTTTGATTTCCTAAATAATAACACACACTTTTGACATCATATTCGTGTTTCTTGAATCAAGTCGGCCGAGAAAAAGGTATCGTTTATATACATGTAATAATAAATAAATTTCGCGATTTTACCTTAATTCATTTATTCCAAATTTTTACAATTCTACTCTTTTCCCTGTCTTTTAATAATATCTTAAATATAGATTAAATTTTAATTCTATATTTCTATTCAACATGTTCTTTTAATTCTTATTCTAAAAATCTTAATTTGTTAAAAGCTACACTTATTTGAAAAAAACCCTAATTTATTTCTTCTTTTGAGACATTACATTTTTACTTCTTTAGAATGTCTCTTAATATCATTTTAATTCTTATTGAAATTATCATTCGATATCCCATGATTCATTTCAACTCCCGCGTCTAACGTTTTCACTTCAAAACTATGCCGAGTATAAAAATGAGTCCCATATCCTTTAAAGCCGCTCATTGGATAATTTAATCCTGCATTGGCGAAAGATTCATACACATCGCTGCGTAAGTCAAAGGACGCTAAGTAAGTTAAAGGACCGTAGCACAGAATTTTTACGCTTTTTGACTTGCTAACTAGATCCCGTCACTCGGAGGACAATTGTCTTTAGATTGGTGTGTATCTCTATAATAAATGTAACATCTTCATACTTTTTCTACGATGTAACGCAGCTCGATCTGAGTTCTAAAAATAACGACTAGTGGAATTGTCTATTCTTTATAAACTATCAACAAATTCGTTGATGAAAATGCAGCCTCGTTTATTTTGATGGGCAAACTAAAATATTTTCAGAGACATCGTTTTCCATCTAGAGCCTTCGACTGCAAAACATATGTTATTTTACAAAATCGTCGCTTACCAGATTTAATATGTTGATATAATTCACTATGAAATGGAAAATCATTTCATACACTTTATTAAATATTCATAAATTTATGATATATATATAAATACGTATAGTTTGTGTATGTTCAAAGAAAAAAAATAGAAACATTAAAATTGCAGCGGTAAACATCCAGATTTACAACAATAACATTATAAAGTCAATTTTAATATAAAAGGAAAGAAAATAAGTTTTTTTTTGCTCAAATTTTAATTGCTTTTTCATAGTCATTTTCTGGTTGTTGTTTAAAAAAATATATGTAATTGAACGGTAGCAGAATATGGTCCCGTTAAACTTTCGAAATGTATAATTTCACTGTACCTTGGGAAGAAACGATTAGAATACACTGTAAATTTAAACACGCACTTTTTAACTGTGCTCCTTCTATTTCCATAAAAAATTATGTAGGTCATAAATCATGATATTTTTAACATGAATTTATTAATAATTTTCATAATTAAAATTATGCAAAAATAAATACACAGAAGTTTTTATGGCCCATTCTACACTGTAAAAGAAAATAAAAAAATAAAAAAAAGGTCGATCTACTAAAACAATTTCAGTTTTTCTCATTGGTCCTTACAATTACTAAAAATTTTTTTGTATTCTTACTCAGTTACAAGAAAATCTGTAAGAATAACAGCCAGCAACGATGCCGGTTTATAATACCGGTTGCTAAAAAATTCTGTGGAATACAAATTTACTAAAATAAATTTCGTAACCTTATGAAATTTTTTTACAGTGTATATATTGCGATCAAAACAAAACTTTGTAATCGAATAAGTTTTTAGCAAAATATGAATTAAAGATTGTCATGTGACTTTAACATTAGCATCCTCAAATTTTAACATCTTCTAACTTGAAGATTTAAGAGAAATACATAAATTACGTTTATACTTATACGAGATAATTTGATCCAGGTACCCAAGTAAAGTATCAAAAGTGAATGTTACTAATTTGTAAAAATAACGTTATGCAAATTTCAATGTGTAGATAACCCTTATTAATTTATCTATTTACACTGACTATACAAGGAATCACCTTGCAAATTATACATAACCTTTGAATTTATAATTTTTTTAGATTGTTTAGGTAATGATTACCAATTAAAAAGCATTCGCTGAAGAATCAACTTCTCCTTCTTAATCCAATATAAAGAAAAAAACATCTCCATTTAATATAACTAATGCCGCATTACAACTTATGACAGTTCGAAAATTGAATTAATTTAATTCAACTTCCCTCTTTACGTGATAAAATGAATAAAATATGTTTACACTCAGACTGTTCAAAATAAATGAAAATGGGTCTTAAAAGAAATGAAATATAATCCTTTTTTAATTAAAATCGCAGATGCAATTAAGCAACTTGAATGATAAACGCCTTAGGGTAACGCATTTTGAGAGAAAAGTATAAAACAAAGAAAGAAACACGAATTAAAACATTATCACTTTGGAATTAACACAGGATTATTTTATTAAGATTTTTCTTTAACATACTTTTTATGTGCTGCAAAGAAGGACAAAATTCTATCCAATGGAGCACCAGATTAAATTAAAATATATCTATTCTATAAAAAAAAATAACTATCGCCGCGGCTGCCGCTGCCATAAAGGAAATTTTCGTGACCGGAGGTCTTTCTCGACATATATTAAAAAAAACATTGCGTATAAAAATGCAAAAAAGGTTATTTCGTAGAGAAATGTTCGGTAAAATGGATGAAACAGACAGTTTTTAAATCGAAGAATTATTTTAAGCGTTAATTAATGTTGAAGCCGGTCAAAACAGTTCCGTTAAAAAATACATACAGCATCAAATCTATGCATAGCAATTTAACCATCTTTCACAGGCGCATACATAACATGCGCATGCATTTATGTCCACAAGGTGTCTTTTCGTACTAAATCGATGATGCTCTACAACTTTGTAAATCATTTTTTTTCTCCATCTCTTTCCGTTTTCGAGATAGGAATGCTAACTTCGCAGTTTTCTACCAGGTGACGCCATAGACGGTTTTACTGAGTAGCGCATGGCTACTTTACTATACCTAGACACTACTTTTATAAATATAGCAGTAGCCGTTCTAAAGTTAAGAGCGTGGCAAGGGACTTTAGTAGGCATACCGCATAAATATTTTGTCTAAAATATTCTTCGTTAAGTTTTCTGTCTCTTTTTTCTTACTCAACTGCAATAATTTCATAAAACATTTCATTACAAAAATTCGTAAACTTTTTTTATTACATCAAATGTTTCGTTTTATTTATTTATTTATTTATATTATATTATATTAAGATTCGAAACATAAAAAAAATACGAAAACCGAAAGTGTTTAAAATATCATAAACTAGAGATAAACATTTTTTGAAATGTTTCTCGAAATGAAATGAAATTCATTCATGTGAAATTTTATAATCATGTTAGAAAGTAATATGAAGATTTTTTTTCGCGCTCCAATCGCGGTTTTTGCTTACTTTATTTCTTCACCCCTTTTAATTGATATAAACAAATGAAAAAAAATATTTCAGATATTTTATTGATTTTTGTTAATAAATATTAAAAGAAGTTAGTAATAAGTTAATTCATAAAACCCGGTGTCATATAAAGAAGACATTTTATTCCTCTTTTTATAAATTTTTCGAACATGATCATTTTAAAATGTTTTATTTATTTTTTTCATCTCACTACTGAAATTAAGAGAAAAATGAAATTTTGCTCCAATTAATAAAGAAATAAATAATTCATTAATTCACAAAATGCTCAAAGAAGTTTAAAGAAAAAAAAATTAAATATTTTTAAATTGAATCTTTGACAAAAGAAACTGAACTCAGACAATAAATTTATTATGGTCGGCAAAAATTAAAAGGTTACCTGTAATTTTTTAAGACAATTTTTATTAATTGCGACGTAATTTCATTTTTTCTAGATGTTTCAGATAATTATTAAATGCATATAAAAGAACTGAATCATAAATTTGAAAAACAAAATATGAAAAATATGAAGGACAATAAATATATATATATATTTAACTTATCCAAATTTTTATTTGAAAGGATGATATTATTTCTCGTAATCGAAGAAAATAGGGCTTGAATACCTGCAATCTGGTAATGATTTGTTCATGTACTTTTGTTTAAAATGAAATAAAATACGTTTTTTATCTCGTCTATACCGACATTAGAAAAAACTGAATCCTTTCATAGTAAACATTTCCGCGTACCAATTGTTGACTTATTAACGCCTTGTTAATTAATTTCTTTATTATGTCCGAATATAAAGTGAGTGGCCCCCGCTTTGCACAAACGTACAGAAACTTAGCAAAACCATGTACAAACGTACGTCGCGGTCGGAACCCTCTTAATTTAATCTCATATGCAACGTGTTTAGCCATAGTCAAGGGATTAATCAACTTTTATTATTGGTCTCTAAATTTAATTGTATATGTATTATGTATAAAGCATCAGTGAAGATCTTAGTGTATTAAACAGCACGCTTTCTCTACATGAATAACGATACATGAAAATTCTTATCATAAATGAATATTACTAGTAAATCTACAGACCAGGAACCTCAATGTCAGCTCTAAAAGTGATTGATTTTAATCTCACTTTTCATAATATTTAGAATCTTACAATTCCGAAATAAAAGATTTTAAATTACATATATATTTATAAGCATGTAAAATAATTCGAAGGTTTCAGAAATTAGAAACGTTAAATTAAACACTGTTTATGCAATAATATTCTTACATTCTTATGAACTTCTTATTTTTGTAATTTTTTAGATAAAAAAAATTCATTTCTTCACGGGGGGGCTCTGCCCTGCTGAACCCCCGGAATCTTATTAAATTTATATCTCTGATTTCCTATTAATTGTGTGAATGATTCTAGTATATTTTGGAGTTCGTTCTACACAATGATTTTATTAGGATAAGCAACAATTTCGAAAATAATTTCATGTTATCCTAATTCCCAAATAGTAATATTTATTTACCTGCCAACCACGAAACACCTGTATCTGATGGATAAGTTGAATAACATCTTATGTACAAATGAACTTATGGAAATGTAACCTGAATCTGCTATATTTCATCTATACCTATTTTAGAAATCTAGTGTTATTACAATTTTTGTTTTTGAAAAACAGTTTTGACGGTCATTCTATAATATTTATTTTTTCTAAGTGCATCCTGATTTAACTCGATGGCAATAGAATACTAAAATATCTCCGAAATAGGCTTATTTTGAAATTTTAGACATATTGGGTAATCATTCATAATCGTGCTCACTGTCAATTCACTAAATAGCAATCGTGATTTGGCGCTATAAAGTATTTTTTGTGATAGCTTTTTATGTTCTCAATTTCTAGTAATTGTAATATTTCAGGATCGTTTTACTAATCTAATTTCTTAAGATTATCCACCTCGCTGTGCGAGTGATTTCATCCTATTTTTAAAATCCACATCTGTTCCAGAAAATGAATAATATCTCATGTAAGAGATATATACAGATATAAACACATACTACGACACTTTAATCCAAATTACACGTTCAATATTTTTGTAATTTTAGTTTGGAAAAAAATATTTCGGTAATCATTCTATAGTAGTTAAACGGTAACTTGTATCAAAATAAATTCTCATTTGTGTCAATAGAATACTAAAATCATTTGAAAATAATTTATTCTTCGAAAACAATATTGCAGAAAAATAGTGCGAGTTACTTGAATTTTATTATTTTGATATCGTTTGAAATATAGTTGCTAAGCAACTAATAAATTAAAGAGCAAAGTAAAAAGAAATTCATTTTAAAATTTGTAAAAATATGAAAGTAAAATGTTTTATCTTTCAGATGCAAAATTTTTTCCAATAATTTAAACAATTAATTTCTAAATTCTAAAAAATGTATCGGTAAATTTTCCAAGTTATTGGATATGTTTAATACCTCCATATCAAAAATTAAACATCCATAAATTTACGTTTAAATCCTTGATTCAAATATGGGATTTTCATTTCAGTTAAAAATAAAATTTGAAAATCGTCTGCATTCCCATAGAATGACATCATGACCTAAAAAGAAATGTTCTATATTTTTCGAATGAAGGAACCAAATGTAACTAAAAAAAACTATACAACTAATTCCGGGTACCTCACCACCATACCCACCAAAAACTAACCTAATAGGTTGATTTTTATGACAGCTATCGCGGAACAGGCAAACAAACAGACGGAAACAAAACACTTTTCGCGTCTGCACAGTGAGCCTTCACTCATGTTTCGACAATAAAACTTCCTAAGATGGAAACAGAAAATCCCATTTGAGAAGGGTATTTCGTCTAAAAAATAAGATGACTGACTATAATTTAAAAAAATGTGAGAAAAAACCCAGTTATGATAATACTCAACGGAGAAAAAAAACCCCTTATTATTATACATTATAAAGCATTATTTTTCAGCGAATACACACACACACAAATCATTACTATAATACTTTCTTATATATACTAGGTGTTCAGAAAGTACATGAATACAAATGAATTATATAAACACATTCGATGGAACTTGGTATAAAATAACATAAAAAAGTTACATATCTTTAAAAGACGTATTATTACCTTAAATTATTGGTTTAATAAATTATCAGTTGTAAAAAAAAAAAAAACTCATTTTATAATACTTTTATTTTATTTTAGTATGAAGAGATTTTAAAATGTTTATTGAAAGAATTACATAGTTTTCAGAGCATAAAATCATAAATCATACCAAAACTTATTCTTCTATTTCGATATATTTACACGTCTCTATGTCATTTCTCAGAAACGATTTTGTGCACTTCAATCTCATATTCAGGACATGTACTTCAATTGACGGAAATATTAAATATTCATTTCGTACCATAAAAGCGAGAAAAATAGAGAAAAAAGCGCGTTACTTTTCTAAAGGGAACATTAAAACCACACATTGTATATATAAAAAGTATCATGGACATTAAAAACGAAATCCTTCAATTTTCAATGTATTCATTTGAAAATTGGCATAGTTGTTAAGAGTAAGCTCAGATAGTTATGTTTAAAATTTTGTGTTAAAACAATAAAATGTTTTTAAAGTTTTAAAGTTTTAAAGTTTTAAAGTAACGAATAATTGTTATATTTTAAAATGTCTTTTGCGCATTTTTTTTTTTTGCACAAAATATGACAATATTTATTTATGAGATACTTTTTATGTATCACAATGGAAGTTGGCATGAATTGTAAAAGTTCGCAGAATGTATAAACAGTTTTTTTTTCTAAAAGAAGTAGCTATATATTAGCATGTGCACATAAATTTCAACACTAAAATACTCCTGAAATGTAACTTTTTTGCTCACATTTATTTATTATTGTATAGAGGATATACAGTATAAGTGTAAAAAGAATCTGATAATTAGTAATGCGCATGAAACGTTTCTAAAGTTAGAAATGTACGAACGTTTCAATTTTGCGAAAACAGCATTTTAAGTTATTAAAAAAATAATTAAAAAAGTACTGTAAGGTAGGTAAACCAAAGGTGGCCATAATTAAGTTTTGAGGATTTTTTATAATTTTCTGGTTGAGTGTATGTGGCTGAATTTTTTCTTGTAAAATTTTACATTTATCTCTAACACATATTAAGTATACTTTTCTTTGTAAAATAACATTTAATTACTTTTATAATAGAACTTCAAAATTGTAGTTTGTGGGCCACATTTGGCGCATAGTGTTCCAAAGTTGGTCCATTTATTGGAATCACTTTTAAAATGTGAAAAACAATACTCGGCAAACTATTTTGCTTACTATTATGCTCTGGGGATCCTTTCTTTCTTTTGATATCTTTCGAGAGTTTCTTCTTAATTTTCTCATCTTATGACACGAAAAGACTTTGAAGAACTTTTTGTGTACGGTAGTTCAGGGATTTTTTTAGGGAGTTACTGACTTCTTTTGAGTGATCTCTAGTGTTAACAATAAATGATAATAAGATTTTCAGATATTTATGTAGAGATTTTGAAAATTACCTTTACTACACTGATTTTCACATTTGTTTTCTAAGGTGGCCACCTTGGGAACATGCGTTTGGTCGCCATTTGCACGACGTAAAAGTATTAATATGATATTTTTCTTAGAATTGAAGTAAATGTTGTTAAAGAGAAAGAATTAAGCTTTCAGAAAACGTATCATAATTCAAAGTTCTAAGAATTTAAACACGTATAAATTAAAATATCTTATTTAGCTCGAAACTTGAATGACTACTCCTCAAAAGATAAATCCACTGCATAAAATGTCGGATGATCAAGGATCAAGGATGATCTCTTTAAATACAGCCAAGTGCGCTTCAGATATATGATTGTCAATATTGTAGACCCATTTTGTGATTAAAAATTTAATTAACCCTACAGTGTATGAATTTTTCTTTTAGAATTGTGTTTTTTTAAACTGATATTAAAAGTTCGACACCAGAAATTTTAAGGTAGATTTTTAAATTTATTTAGTAGCGTATTCATGCTACTATTACAGGACTAATATTTCTGTATAAATATAGTGGTTGCAAAGAACTTGATTTATTTATTAAAAATTAATTAGAAAGTACAGGGTGATCAGAAAATGAGTATACATTTGAAAAATTAATAATTCACGGATTAATGTAGGTAAGGAGGTAAAAATTGGCACACATGCTTGGAATGACATGGGGTTTTATTGTATCCACAGAAAAGTTCCTAAAATGGCCAACAGATGGCGTTTCGTGTGATAAGAAAAGCAATAATTAGCATAACAAATTATGACAAAGCAAAGACGATGTTCTTCAGAACGAATGCTCAACATGTCCACCGTTATCCCGCAACAACAGCTGTAGCCGAGGGACAATGTTGTGCACAGCACTGTGCAGCATTTTTGTAGTTATGGTGAGAAATTGACTTTGGATGTTGTCTTTTAACATGCTTATTGATGTCGGTCGATCGCGGCAGATTCCCCATTTTGATAGTAGAGCTTCACTAACATTGCATTTTCTGGTAACGTCAACATGCTGCGATTGCCGGTGCATCTGATTCTCTCTCTCATTACAGCTCCTTTTATACACGATTCTCAGGCAGAGTCACTGACGTTTTGCTGTTCAGTGCCATCTGTCGGCATTTTTTTTAACCTTTTTTTTGTGTGGTTACAATAAAACCCCATGTCATTCCAAGTATGTGTGTCAATTTTTACCTCTGTACCTACATTATTCCGTGAATTATTAATTTTTCAAATGTATAATCATTTTCTAATCACCCTGTATTACCAATTAGCTACACTATGCACTGTACGGTTAATGCTACTTTTGAGAGTGGGATAACTTAGGAACACTGGTCACCTTTGGTTCACTCCCTTTATAAATATATGGAGTTTTTACAAATATAAAAGCTTATATCTCTGTGAAGAAGCGCCACAATTGAAAAATTCCTGTTGCATCAGATAAACGTGCAAATTAATTTTCATAATTCTTTAAATTAAAAAAATCGAATTTTTAATGGAATTTCGCAATTTTAAAAGTCTATTGTTCCCTTAAAACGGTAAAAAACTTGAGAAACTCTGTCCACATAAAGAACTATTTAACTCGTTTTATTTTAACTAATTTTATTTCTTTGTGTTTCAAACAATTTTATCTTACACTCTATATATTTTTAAGTATTATTAGAAAGAAATATGTATTGTAATCTATAAAAATGTTAACAGAAATCAATTTCTTAAAGCCTCAAATATGCGAACTCAAAATTAAAGTTTATTCCACCCTGCAGTTTTTAAATTATGCTTAAACAGCTGTACGCATTGCAGTTTGTTTTACAACTATTAAAAATGAATTTAACACCAGGAATTCAAAATTGAAATCTACATAATTCTTAAACTACTCACTGATTGTTTTCCTTTTCTTATCTAAGGATAAAATTTTCTGAAAAATTAAAATATGATGTCAAAATTGGGTGTTGGTCTTGAAAATTTCCGACTTTTGAGTACAATATGTCTATGAATGCAGTCCCATAAGCCATTTGTAAAACTTTATTCAAAGAAGACATAGTTAAAAATCAAATGGCTATTTTCCTTTTTAAAGTAATAATCTGGTGATTAAAATGCTTGGCGTGTTATCTTTATTATTATTATTATTATTATTATTATTATTATTATTATTATGTTATTTTGGCCAACTGTACTTGTGAGCAAAAATTTATAAACCTTAGTTAAAAGTCCATAGCGTCGTGCATTTATTAAGTGAAATGTGTAACTAATAAAACAGCACTAATTTTAATAAAAGCACTTAAAAGTCGACTACTAAAAACTATGAACAAAATATCACGATAACTATCAACTTACATTTTGTTACATTTCTCTGACGGTTAATTATATATGAGTCTTTTATTTTCTTAGTCCAATTAAAATACAAAAGAATTAAATGTAATTAAAAAAGAAATTTTTAATAATTTAATAATTCAGTGGACCACTGATTTTTTAAAATTTATTCTCATAACAGTAAAAAGGAATATTATTTAAACAAACATATTTACCTGAACTAAATGAAAAATGACATAAACTAAATAAAGAAAAAATATTTTCGCTTCAAATAATTCAACTGTTGTACGCTTCAAATGACCATTGCTGACTCACTGAAACAAAAGCAAACCTAAGCTCTTTTTTTTTTAGAAAGATCTTTAATCTTATAAAAAAATGTCTTTAAAATAGTTTTTACTCCAATTCACATACAAGTTTTCACTCTATCCTGGTTTTTTCATCATTGAAGAAAAAAGTAAAAATAATTATCTGTACGACTACCACTCATAAGACACACACTAAAAATGCAACTGCTACTTTTTAATCTAATATAAACAAAAAAAGGCCTTTATTTAATATAATTAGTACCGCATTTTAACTTATTAATGTTTGAAAACTGAATTTATTTAATTCAACTACGGCATTTAGGTGATAAAATTAATAAAATATATTTACACTGAAACTGTTAAAAATAAATTAAAAGGGATTCTAAAAAAGGGGAATTGAAATTTTAATTGAAATTGCAGTAAAAGGAAGGAACGAAGGCATGCTATTATGGAAATCGAATGACAAACGCCTTACGGTAACTGGTTTTTAAGAGAAAATTCTAAAAAAAAAAACAATTACAAAATTATCTCTTTTTCAATTAAAACTTATTTTGTTGAGATTACTCTTTAGTATATTTTTCTTATGTGCAGCATAGAAGAACAAAATTTGAATAAAATGGTACAATGGATTAAATGAAAATTATGTAAAATAATAATTATTATTATTTAGCTCTAAATATTATAAGAAATGTGTTTTTGATTATGCTACTGAAAACTGATGCTATGATATTAAAAAAAAAGTACAGAATTACAAAATTATATCTTTTTGAATTAACACTTATTTTGTTGAGATTACTCTTTTGTATAAATTTTTTATGTGCAACATGGAAGAACAAAATTTGAATAAAAAGACACAATAGATTAAATGAAAATTCTGTAAAATAATAATAATTATTATTTAGCCCTAAATATTATAACAAATGTGTTCTTGATTATGCTTCTGAAAACTGATGCTATGATATTCAAAAAGTGTCAAGAATTACAAAATTATATATTTTTGAATTAACACTTATTTTGTTGAGATTATTCTTTAGTATACTTTTTTATGTGCAGCATGGAAGAACAAAATGGCACAATAAATTAAATGAAAATTCTGTAAAATAATATTAACCGTTCTTTGTATGAGTTTTTCTTTTACAATTGTGTTTTTTTTAATACATATATTAAATATTAGACACCAGAAATTTTAAGATAGATTTTTAACTTTGTTCAGCAACATAATACACGGGAAATTTACTGCATTAATATTTCTATATAAATATAGTGGTGGCGAAGAAGTTGATTTATTTATTAAAAGTTAAATAAACAGTGATGGAAATTTACATCACTATGCAATTAAGGATTAATTATTATTTAGCTCTAAATATTATAACAAATGTGTTTTTGATTATTCTTCTGAAAACTGATGCTATGATGTTTAACTGGAAAATGAAAGATAAAATAAAAGCAGAAAAAAGCATGTCACATGTTTTTTATCTACGATCTTGCAATATGTTTTTTATGTGCAATATGCTTTTTTCCTAAAATTAAAAAAGTTAATAAAAAAAATGGAATAAGTACTTCCATCACCCCCAGATCGAACGAATTTCAAATTAATCAGATCAGACGCAAAGAAATTTAATTATCAACAGACATTAGGTATATACAAGATTAATTTCAAGGATAAGGAAGAAAAAGCTGTTTCATATTTAGGTATGACAAAAAGAAAAATTGAAAACACAATGAAAGAACACAGGAGAGATATAAACTTAAATAAATAAACCACTGTAATAGCCAGATTAAACAACAAATCTCCAATTGCAATAAACTTCAATAATGTCGAAAAATTAGCCAATTATAATTATTAAAACTACGCATTAAAGTGGGAAGCCATAGAAATAAATACATCAAACTCAGAAAGATGCAATGATACAAGCAAAAATCGATAGTAGATGGCACCATGTGTTATTAAAAAAAGGAAAAATGAGGGTTTTCGACGGATTGACTGACGAAGCAGAAACATAAGATCAGTAACCGAGGATGCCTGATAACAACAGGTGAAAATAGTTTTACAACTTTTAACATATTAACTATTTTGTGTAATTTCAAAGGTGTTTTTTAAGGCTTTTGGAAGTGTACACTGCTCTTTGATGTGTTTTAAAATCAAATAATGCCCGTTTAAATGGGTAGTGAAAGTAATTATCCTGCAATATGGTAATAACTAAAACGTTATTTCATTGCAATACCACACTGTAACAAAAAATAAAATTTCTTAACCTTTTCCGACCTGAAGTACTGAAATGTAAATCTGTATACTTTTCCTCATAAAAACTTCGCCGTTTGTATTTTTACATTTTTATTTTACTTCCATCCATATACTTAAAGCTAACCTGCTTTTTAGTTTTTCGTGCAAAAATGCTATTTATACGCATGCGCGAGCATTCAGCTAATCGGCTAGAGGCTTTTACTATCTTCAGACGCGATGTTCCAGCCAATGAGGTGAAGGCTTTTTCCTCTCTCTAGAAGCGTATGTGTTCCATTTGGTTGCTCGGTTGTTGAAACTTTATAGATTTCTTTTATTAAGGTATTTTTTCATTTTACCGTATTTATTTTCTTTTTAAATCGTATGTATTTTACTACTTTGAATTTTTTATAACTAACCCTTTTTTTGAGAGAGAGAGAGATTTCGTGGCACGAAATTCCGCGAATCGTTTCCGATGTAAACAAACTAATTTTAAACTTTTAATATGTAATTCTGTGTGATATGATTAAATTCAGGTTTTCTCAGCGACGATCACAGTATTTTTACCAAATAATTATTGTATTAATCAAGCTTTTTTGGTTATTAAGCATAGCTAAACACGAAAGAAAACTTTCTTATTTTAAGATTTTGATGTGAATTATTTGCGTACATTTATAAGACGAGTTTCACTGAATAATTCAAGAAAAAAAAATCTCATCATTATACATATTTAGTTATGCATTATTAATTATTTACTTGGCCTTTACTTTTAATATTTCAAACTTACAGCTGAATGTAACTATTAAAACATTTGAAATACTGTATTCGTAAAATGAAATTAGTTTAAACACTCGACAATTACTTTTAGTTATGCATTATTAATTATTTACTTGGCCTTTACTTTTAATATTTCAAACTTACAGTTGAATGTAACTATTAAAACATTTGAAATACTGTATTCGTAAAATGAAATTTCAGCTTAAACACGCGACAATTACTTTTAGTTATGCATTATTAATTATTTACTTGGCCTTTACTTTTAATATTTCAAACTTACAGCTAAATGTAATTATTAAAACATTTGAAATACTGTATTCGTAAAATGAAATTTCAGCTTAAACACTCGACAATTACTTTTAGGTTAAATTCAGGTTTTCTCAGTGACGATCACAGTATTTTTACCAAATAATTAAAAGTACTACATGCATGCATCTATCTATCTATATTAGAAATTGTGCAGGTTTCTAGTCACTGTTTTGTTTACATATTTTAAACAAAAATTTCAATTTAATAATGCACTGAAAATTATAATGAATGCTTACAATTAAACACAACAACACAAAACAAAAAATTTCACAAAAACACATTATTTCCCCGATATTTTCCCACAACTAATCAATAAATTTCATGATATTTTATTGCGATTTTAAACCATGAACTTTAGTACTTTTTTGTTATATGGACACTATGCCAAAATGTATGTATGTATGTTTGGCGACAATGGTGTACGTATAACGGAAAAGTGTCTGAATTATTATTTATATATATATATATAAAATATAAACATAATTGGCGACACAGCAAGTTTTCTGGATTTCTCCCTGTCTCTCTAACCACATTGTTAACAAAACAAAAAAATCACGAAAAACACATTATTTCCCCGATATTTTCCCACAACTAATCAATAAATTTCATGATATTTTATTGTGATTTTAAACCATGAACTTTAGTACTTTTCTGTTATACGGATACTATGCCAAAATGTATGTATGTATGTATATTTGGCGACAATGGTGTCCGTATAACGGAAAAGTGCCTGAATTATTATTATTTTTTATATATATATAAAATATAAACATAATTGGCGACACAGCAAGTTTTCTGGATGTGAAAGGCGGAGATGAATTTCATTCATTCAATGACCGTTTTAAAAGTTTCAAGTTTGGATTGAGTGCACCTGAACATAAAAACCGATACCTATTTCTATGTTCATGATTGAGTTATTTGGATATCTTTTCGTATAGCACAGAAAATCATTTCTCCCGCTTTCGTAATACAGATAAATTCTGGTGTATTTTTTTTTTCTTCTTTTTATATCATAAGTACTTTTCTACTTTAAATTTTTTAATTGTCGAGTTTCTAAGCTGAAATTTCATCTTTCGAATGCAGTATTTCAAATGTTTTAATAATTACATTCAGCTGTAAGTTTGAAATATTTAAAATATTAAAAGTAAAGGTCAAGTAAATAATTAATAATACATAACTAAATATGTATAATGATCAGAATGACATATTAAAATGTGTACAGAATGACATGAAAATTTTAAAAAACTGAAATTTTGCACTTGCAACTTAATTGTAAATTTCATTGTTTACATTGGAAACGATTTGTGGATTTTAAGAATTTGCTGAACTTCGTGTCACCAAATTACTAAATCTCTCTCTCTCACTCTCCAAAAAAAAAGGGTTAGTTTAAAAAAATTCAAAGTAGCAAAATACATACAACACAAAAAGAAAATAAATACGGTAAAATGAAAAAATTACTTTAATAATAGAAATCCATAAATTTTCAACAACGACATCAAACGAACGTATCTCATCTTTCGTTTGTGATAAGGAACGCTCCTTTGGCCCCCTCCACTCATTGACTGAATTGTAAAGGGCAAAATTGGGGGACAAAATGACTACAGCATTTCTGAGAAAAGAAAAAATCAGAAAATTCACAGAAAATAATTATTTTTGTTGCAAGTTGGGTTAACTGTCTTTATGGTTCGAGTCGATTTCAGACTGAGTGTAGATTTCTGCAAGTTGGATTTGGGTTAACCCGATTTTTCAAAAGTTAGTTCAAGTTCAGTATATTATTTCAGATTAAAACTATACCTATCAGGGCTTGAATTTCAGGGCGGGATTCGCGCGGAATATTTTGAAATCCCGCCCAAAAAAGATCATGAGCGGGAGCCTCCCGCCCAAAAAATTTCAGCATTTTTGGAGAAATTTGCATTATTTAATTTACCTGCAACCGAACGATAAATTTCGTGATTTTTTTTCCCCGCAACCGATTGACGGACTTTGTGTTTTTTCCGCTACTGATCGACGAACTTTGTGGTTTTTTCCGTGACAGATCAACGAACTTTGCGTTTTTTCTGCGACAGATAGACGAACATTGCGTTTTTTGGTGACATCGACGAACTTAGCGTTTTTTCCGCGACAGATTGATGAACTTTGCGTCTTTTCCACGATCGATCGGTGAATCTCAATCAAGTAAAATCTAAAGTCAGAAATTTATTTAACAACCTAATTGTTAAGGGTCCCTAACACATTTAATGGAACTTGAAAAATACACTGCATATATAAAACTTAACTTTCTTCCCTTTTTTATAATAAAAATAAACATTTTACATAATCATTCTCAGTTGACTTAATTTTTTCAATGGTATTTTGTCATGTCTGCATTAATGTAATTCTTTAAATAGCACGTAAAAGAATAGTGGGGTTTAAAGATTTTTTTTTCTCCCTCCCAAACATTACAACTCCCCTCCATTTAAAAATGTTGGTAGGGAGACTCCCGTCTTTGGAAAAATTGAATTTCAAGCCCTGCCTATAATATGTTTGTGTGTATTGAGGTTTGTATAGATGTTTGTGTGTGTGCTGTTTTTAATACAGACAGTTTCATTTTTCACATGAACCTTTCAAAAAATTCACATTCTTTGCGCAATCCTTTAACAAAATTCGCATTTTTTTTTCGTGATTCTTTAATGAAATTCACATTTTTTTCTGTATCTTTTTTTTGTCGAGATTCATAATTTTTTCAGCTATCCTATGACGTAATTCGTGTTTTTTTTTTCAGCGATAATTTGACGAAATTTGTGTTTTTTCTGCGATTTTTTTTTTCACGAAATTTGCGTTATTTTCCACGAATCTTTTATGAAATTTGCGTTTTTCTGTGATCCTTAGACGAAATTTTCTTTTTTCGCAATGCTTTGATAATAATCACATTTTCTCTGCTGCCTTTTGATAAGATTCATGAATTTTCAGCAATCCTTCGATGAAATTCGCGTTTTTTCAGCAATCTTTGAAGAAATTCGCATTTTTCTCGCGATACTTTAACGAAATGTGCGTTTTCCAGCGATTTTTCGATAAAATACATTTTATTCCGCAATTTTTAGACGAAGTTTGGCAAGAAAGCGCTATCTTTGGGTGAAATTTCCTGTTTTGCGATTCTTTGACAAAATTTGCTCATCTTTTGTGTAAATCGCGTTTTTCTGTGGCCTTTTAACAAAATTCACGTTTTACATGATCCTTTGATGAAATTAGTGTTTTTCCCGTGATCATTTGACGAAATCTAGGATTTTTTTCCCGCGAAGATTGATTATATGTTTTTAGTCTGCAGGTGCCCTAAAAAGTTTGTGACGCCTGTCGCTGCATTGCACGCATTCTGCCACGGTGTATCAAACAAACAAAATTCATCCTAAAGAATTATTGTTTCGTTTCTGGAAATGAACAATCGTCAACTCATTGGCTGAATTATAAAGGGTGAAATGTGTAGGCACTGAGTATCATCTATACTATTAATGTCGGTAAACGTCTGTCTGTCTGTGTGTGTGTTGTTGTGTCTGGCGTCTGTAAGCACAAAACTCTGCATGCAGACGACGGACATAAGTGCTTTTGGTATAAAAAAATTCGTAAGTGGAGTTTTTAAAATTTACAACATTTTGCGGGAGAAGAGGGGTGCGAACGAATTTAAAAAATGAGTCCGCATCAATAATTATGGTGGCGGGGGGGGGGAGTATGTTTTGCCTACACAGGGCGGAGACTTTTCTTTGTTGACACCACTCATATGATATATCGTTCGAAAGGCCTGTGACTGTCTTTTCATGTTATGCATCTGTGTGGTCCATCCCCCCCCCCGCCAATTGGGGCACTTTTCTAAATTTTGCACATACCACTCATGTTATATATCGTTAAAAAGGTCTGTGACCGCTTAATCATATTATGCATCTCCGGTGTCTATTCCCCGACTTTGCCCCCCCCCCAAGGGGGTACTTTTTTAAATTTTGCACAATCCCTTCATGTTACGTATTGTTGGAAAGGTCTTTGACTGCTTATTCATGTTATTCATCTCCGGGGTCTATCCCGCCACTTCCCCCCCCCTTAAGGGGGGCAATTTTCTAAATTTTGTTGACACCCCTCATGTCATATATTGTTGGAAAGGTCTGTGACCGCTTAATGATATTATGCATCTCCAATGTCCATCTCCCCACTTTGCCCCCCCCTCCCCCAAGGGGGTACTTTTCTAAATTTTGCAGACAACCCTCATGTCATATATCGTTGGAAAGGTCTGTGACTGCTTAATCATATGCATATCTCTGATGTCCATCTCCCCGCTTTGCCACCCCCCCACCAAAGAGGTACTTTTCTAAATTTTGCACACAACCCTCATGTTATATATCGTTGGAAAGGTGTGTGACCACTTAATCATATTATGCATGTTCCGTGTCCATCCCCTACTTTACCCCCCCCCAAGGGAGTACTTTTTAAAATTTTGCACACACCCCTCATGTTACATATCGTTTGAAAGGTCTTTGACTGCTTATTAATGTTATGCATCTCCTTGGTCCATCCCGCCATTTCCACCTCCCCAAGGGGGCACTTACCATTTACTTGCACAACAGCGCTAAATGTGTCAGATAAAAGAAATTCCGCGAGTACATGTGCCAGTGAAACTTAGCCAATTGCTGTTCTTCAACCTAGCTTTAATTCAAAGTGGGTTTTTTTATTTATTTGAATTATTCTGCAAAAGTATCAAACATTTGAAAGCAGCTATGAATTTTATTTTTATGGTACTATCAAGTTTTTTGCCGTCAAATTTTGACGGGTTCCATCTAGTATATCTGAAATGTTTTTGCTTTGTAACAAAACCAATAAATAGCGGCACCGATGCTTATTTCTTCATAAAATAAATATTATTTTCATATGAGTTTGAAAAATACCTTCAAGACAGTGTGGCCAAGAAAAGTAGAAATTTTCATAACTTAAATCTTAAACATAAATTCCTAACTTAAATCCTTTACAATAAAAATATTTGAGGATTTGTAGATCATTCGTATTTGATCATCACTTGTTTAAAGACCTTCAATTTGATATTGTGTGAATTTAAGTTATCGATAATTAAATTGATATTTTAAGGGAGTTAGTAATTTTAGATCCATATTTGAGAACCTATATTACAAGCGCCACAAAGTTTCAATTTTATAAAAATGGCTTTGTAATGACATCTATGATGTCATTTGGTTTATGCGAAAACAATAAATGTGTATTTCTTAGTGTTATTTTAACGCTTTAATTACGGGGTTGGGTCAATGTCGTCCGAGCGACTATTTCTTTATTCTACTCGCATCACTTGGTGAAAAATAGTCTCTGCCATACACTTAAGTTGAATACTTTCAAAAGAAATCTACGACAAATAATCTTTTTTTGTAAATTGTGGTATGAGTTAATATAAATATAGTCGCCAGTTCTAGCCCTTAAGCAAGAGGTTAACATCAGATCTCAAGAGGTTAATCTAGGAAAATATCGAGCATCTGCAGGAAAATAAACAACATTCCAAAAAATGCATTTTGCGTATTATTGCATTAATGGATGTTACTGAGGTACGTCTAGCTACAAGAAAAAGTGTCCGTATTGTATGGGGCGGGGGGTAAATCTACACAATCCCTCCTATCTCTTCTACGTTTTAATTCTTAAGTGTTTTGCACTTTTATGTACGCTTTTACAGCTGCATTCAACGTTAATTTCTATGATTTTATGTTACAGAAAAAAAAATTGCAAATCTTCTCTTCGATGAAATGTAGTAGTCTTGAATTGTGTCGCTTTCTTTCATTATTTTGGAATTATTAGCTTTCTCCTGGATATTTTAAGATGGATTAAATATAGACTGATAAGATAAAAAGTAATCGCTCAGAAATCTGACATAGTGCTTCCTGTATTACAAAGCTTTCAAACAACTATATTGTAAAATATAAAGATATATTGAAACGAATTTTTAAAGAACAAACAGTTATTTTTACATGCAAAATCAACTGAATTGAACGAGAAAAAAAATGGTTCTAAAATATAAATTTTGACAGAGTAATTTAAAAAGCATTACATTTTCTGACAATTATTTATGTACAGAGCATTTATTTGCTTATTTTAATTAAAGTATAATAAAAAAAAAACTATTAACTCAATGTGTAAGCGAAACTTTTAATCAATTCAAACTTAAGTGACATTTAACGTTTTATTTTTTTAATTCTTTTCCAGAATATTATTTAAAGATCGAAAAATTATTTTATTTTAGACTTGTTCCAATTGCATAAGAACTGCAATCACAAACGCAGAAAAACTGTTCACGCCTCAAATATTTGAACTGTTGTGCCCTTGAAATGTACCTTGTTGAATCACTGAAAAGAGTAAAAGTTCTTTCCTACAGAAAATTATTTAATCTTATTAGAAAATTTCTTTAAAACAGTTTTTGCACCAACTCTCTTTCATTATTTCTATCTACTTAATTTCTTCCGCTGTTCCATTATAAAAGAAAAAGTAAAAATTAATTTTCTGTATGATAACCACTTAAAAAACACTCATTGAAAAAAAAAGCTGCTTCTTTTAATCTAATATTAAAGAAGAGAATGCTTCATTTAATGTTATTAGTGTCTCTTTTTTCTGTTTATTAAATCTAAAAAAAAATATTTATTAAATTCAACTTCATCCTTTAGGTGTGAAAATTAATAAAATATTTTTACACTCAAACAAATAAAAATAAGTTTAAAAAAAAAACAATTTTTTTGAAAAAGAAAAATAATGTATTGTTCTCACAAAAAAGGAAAAACATTGAGATACGCAGTTATACGTAGAAATTAATTGATAAATGCCTTAGGATAGATCATTTTTAAGAAGTATTATATAAGAAAAAAAAAATCTGTTTTTGAATTGACGCGTGCAATTGTATGCATAATTTCATATACTTTTCGATTATACGAAGAGAACACACACACAGACATTTTGTAAAAACATGTTTTTCGGTATCTCCGACCCCTAAAACTTGTAAATCCATCCAAAACCGGAAGTCGAAAATCAGTTCGATTACAATAATTTTTTCTATTATACATAGAAGAAAGTAAAAAAGGGACATTTAATCCGGTTCAACCAACCCCAACATGTCAAAGATCTCGCAACTGCCTTTATGAAAAAAAAAGTACAAAAACACATAGAAATATCTATACAAAGTTTAAATTAATTGAATTATAATTAATATCATTAAATTAAATATACTCTAATAAAACAGAAAAAAAAAAATCTTTAACTTTATTTATAACAAGCATAAGAGCTTATGACTAAAAAATTTTAACTTTTTTTTGCGGGTGGGGGGGTGGGGGAGAAAGGAGGGAAATTACAAAATTCCGCTTTATTTTTTTTATTACCACATATGAATGAAAAATATTATTATCCTGGCTTATAATATGCCTTGTGCTTATGAGCAAAATCTTTTTTAGGAAATAAAGGCAGTGGGCGAAACCTCCCGTATGGTCAAGCATTCCCAGTTTCTCTTAAATTAAATTTCTGTGAAATAATAGAATACCTTTTGGCTTTAAATATTTCATTAATCATTTTAGGTAGCTTTCATTACAAAAGGCTACCTAACCCATAATCAAAATTACCCACTAATCAAATTTTCTGGAACATGTGACATAGCCCAATTGTCGTCCCGTGGCCGAAACCCGTAGGATATAAAATGTAGGCAAAATAGTCTGAGCCGTTTTTAGATAAAATTAGCTTAACAAACAGTAATCCAAAAATGACCCACTAATCGGATTTTCTCGAGCATGTGACCTGGCTCAATGATTTTCTCGTACCCAAAAACCGTAGGATACAAAGTTTATTTCAAATCGTCTGAGCTGTTTTTAAGATAAAAATAGCTTGACCCATAATGACCCACGACAAAAATGACCCACTAATCGAAATTTTTCGAACATGTGACCAAGCCCAATAGTTTTCACGTTCCTTAAAACTGTAGGATACTAATTTTTTTTCAAATCCTCTGAGCCGTTTTAAAGATAAAAATAGTTTGATCCATAATGACGCACGACACAAATCACCCACTAATCGAATTTTCTCGAACATGTCACCTAGCCTTACAGTCTTCTGGTGCCCGAACACCATAGGATGCAAAATTTAGTCTAAATAGTCTGATCCTTTTTTAGATAAAATTAGCTTGACCCACAGTGACTCAAAAACTACACATTAATCGAATTTTCTCGGACATGGGACCTAGCCCAATGATTTTCTCGTGCCCGAAACTTGTAGGATACAAAATTTAATCAAAATCGTTAGAGTCTTTTTTTAGATAAATTTAACTTGACCCGCGTTGACCCAAAAATCACTCACTAATCAAAAGTTCTGGAACATGTGACCCAGTCCAACAGTCTTCTCGTGCCCGAAAATGGTAGAATACAAAACTTAAATAAAATCGTTGGAACAGTTTTTAGATACAATTAGCTTGACCCTGACCCATGGTGGCCCAAAGTGACCCACTAAATGAATTTTCTCGAACATGTGAACTAGCCCAATTGTGCTCCAAAACGGTAGGATACAAAATTTCGTCAAAATCGTTAGAGCCGAATAAAATATGCATATATATATATATATATATATATATATAATCACACACAAGATTTGTTCGTATTAGAATATATGATGTATCTGACATTTGTCATGCTCTAACTCTCTTATTTATGAACCGATTTTGGATGTGACTGAGTATATCTATAAGATATACCAAGATCTCGACCGAGTTCGTTGGCCAACTTCATTCGCCATCTTGTCTCAAAATGGCGGCCAGTTAAAATTTTTTAAAAATTCAAAAATTCAAAAAGATGCACAAAAAAGTCCTTCCGGGCTGTAGCGGGAGGAAAAGGTAGCGTTCATTGTCCATGTTTTTAAAAATTCAACTCAATTTACTCAAACATCCGGAGCGAAATTGCTTGAAACTCGATTACAGAAAATTCAATCCCAGTTTTCGTTAATACAGCATTCGAATGCGAATTTCAGCATGAGAATTACAGAATAACAAAAATCAGATTGTTTCAAAATGTCAGCCACCCTTTAATTTCAAACTGCCATATCTCAGCCATTTTTTAAGATAAGGCGAAAACAAAAAAATGTTCCGGAAACCTTGCATCAAAATCTAACGCTTAACTGAAACACCATTTTCAGTTTATAATATTTTTTACATCTTTTTCAATTTTTAAAAGAATTTAAAAAAAAATTAACTGGGAGCCATTTTGAAAAAAGATGGCAAACGAAGCTGGCCAACGAAATCGGTCGAGACCTTGGTATGCTCTGCACACATGATCAGTCACATTCATATCGGTTCATAAATACGAGCGTGAAAGCATAACAAATGTCAAATAATCAATTTCAAAATATCAGCCACACTAGAATTTCAAACTCCCATATCTCAGCCCTTTTTTAATATATAGCCAAAACTACATCTTTGTATCACGTTCTAACACTTAACGGAATTTTGTTTTCAAAATTTATAATTGTTTTCTACAACTTTTTGAATTTTTAAAAAATTAAAATCTTTTAACTGGCGGCCATTTTGAAACAAGATGGCGGATGAAGCTGACCAACCAACTGGACCTTGGTATGTCCTATGTACATACTCAGTCACATACAAATCGGTTCATAAATAAAAGAGTTACAGCATGACAAATGTCAGATATATATATATACATATATATATATCATATTTTACCAACATTTGAACAGAGGTTGATTTTGAAGTCTGGTGGTCATGATCGGTGAAAATATACCAACATTTTTTGGAATTGCATTCTTCCGAAAAGCTTCAATAGGTAGCTTTTTGTAATGAAATCGAGCTAAAATTATAAATTGAAAAAGTTGTTTGCGTTAAGTGTTAGACCGTGATACAAGGATTCCGGAAATTTTTTTGTTTTGGCTTTATATTAAAAAGTCTTTCCGACCTGTACCGGGAGGAAAAGGTAGCTTTCGTAGTCCATGTTTTTTTAAAAAACTCAATTCATTTTACTCAAACACCCGAAGCTAAAAATGCTTGGAACCCAATTACAGAAGATTCAATCCCGGTTTTCCTTAATGCTGAATTTAAATCCGAATTTCAGCATGAGAGTTACAGCACAACCAACGACTTTTAACTAAAATAACTATTGAGTAGTTGCACTACAAACATGATATTATTGAAAAAAATGTGGGAAAGGAATTCAATGGATAAGGTTTTCAAAGTGAGAACCTTCAGAGGTCATACAATATCGCAACTTAGTCAGAAAATTGTGAGAAACAAAATCAAGCATTTCTTTTTTACGTGCGTTCGTGATTATATAAAAACGTAGCATATATAGTCGTCGTCTAGTCCATCCGTCTGTCCGTCTATCCGCATATAAGAGGGCAAAAACTACCCAATCGAATGGTTTGAAATTTAATATTTATAATCGTTGCAGAATAGTGTCCAGTCATTTCAAATTTTATGAAAATCGAATCAAAATTTAAAAACATATTAATACGTAGAAGTTTTTTTCATTCTATTAAATCCTATAATACTTAATTTAGACAATGATACCCCGTGATAGATAATGATTCCAGGTTGCCATGGTGATTACGTCATATTTAACATGGAGTCATATTATGTTCATATTACTGAATTTAACAACCGAATTTGTAAGCGAAAATTGTTTAATTATACCAACCCTATAATCTACTGACCGTTTTTTGCATAAATGTTTCCGGAGAAATAGATATTAAATGGAAAAAAAAGTCTAAATATAGATTTCAATTTCTGAAATTTTCAAAGCTAGGCTTATGTTTCCCATTGGAATTTTCAGTAAATGTCAATAAAAGATAAAATGTTGCCAACTTAAAATTTACTTCTTTTATTACGGAAATTAATCATATCATACTAACAGACGATATAATTCATTCCACTGAAACTAATTATAACACGAGTACACTTATTTTATCACGTTTGACGTACGATTTCCAATTTGTTTTTGCTTGAAAATGAGCCAGTTATGAAAATTTTGAGGATAATAAGGTCTGATGGCTTCTTCTACTGAAACAAATCTTTAGTATGACCCCAAAGTTAGAATTCACATGGACTCATACTTTGTGAATAAGGTGGGCAATTGAATGCAGCAGGATAAAGATCTGGGTATTGGTAGGTGATAACTAAGGACTTAGGTCGGTTTTTGAAAGTTTAAGACCCCTTCCGTAGAAATAGTGTTGCATTTGCACCACATAACTACACATTTTTAACAATAAAAATACGATCTCCAGTTGAATATGGAGTGGAATGGACACTAAAAAATTTCCTTTTATGCCCTCTTTCACTGCACGCATTCGTACCGCCATCTAGTGAGACTCTGAGAGGTTGTTTTAGTTTAAATTTGTATGTTAATTAAAGTCACCTTGTATTTTTACATATCCATCATACGTAGTATAGGGTAAATCTTGTAACCGTTTTGAAAATCGAAAACAATTTTGTCGGATTTACACGTTTCAGACACTGAAGATTCCGAAAAACATATTTTTAGAAAAAAAAAAATGCCGTTCTTCTATCTGTGTATCTGTGTGTCTCTGTGTGAGTCTGTAAACGCTTTATCTCCCGAACAAATTGAGACAGAGACTTGAAATTTGGAATGTACTTAGTACATAATAATAGGAAGAAGCTTATAGAATTTCAGTAACCTCGATTATCCGGAACTATTTTTTTAGACTCTCGAAATATTCGTTCTGATAAAAGGTACATAAAAATTTTCGAAATTGTTTATTTTAAGGAGTGACTATAAAACACAATAAAAAACATAAATTTTGCATAATGAATGAAGTCGATCAGATAATTAGCTTCCGAGACATTTTAATCAGATTTACCACAATCTTCGATATTTCAGGACCCTGTATTTCATTCAAATTTCAATTCAAATATATATTTTAATTGGAAATGAGACGCTTAATCCGACGCAGTAAACCGTTAATGAATATGATTATCCATTTTGGAGTTATAATGATGTTTCGTTTACGCATTTCAGTCATAGAGCATTTAAAGTTTATGACGTCATCAAACCACGATTTTATTCGAATTGCAATGCATTTTATAAATAGTTTACACATGTTTTATTTTCATATTTTATATTATGCATATCCATGATGGGTAAGTATTACGGCGGTCCATTATTAAGGAAAACGTAAATAATTAAGTGTTCCTGAAATGCTTTTCATCCATTGGGGATTTAGAATATTACCTAAGATACCGTGTGGATGACAAATATTTAAAATCACCATGATAGGTATTACTATATAAGATATTCTAATGAAAATATGTCGTCTTTTAGATATAATTTAACTATTTTGAAATATCAAGTCTCATATTTTTCTCTGAATTAATATACAGATCGATCAATTTTGCTAAACTGAAAGGAGAATTGATATTCATAATTCATTTAATGTTTATTTATTAATTCTATTAATTATTCTAAGACTTCGATAAATGGGAAATTGTCTTTTAAATCACAGATTTTATTAAAGTTTTATATAAATTTACCCGTATTTATTAAAGGTTAATATTTTAATTACGATTAATTAAATGCTTGGTAATTCGTTACTGTTTAATCGATGATACGTTTAAATTGTGTTTAAAATTGCAGTCATATTTTACAACCATAATTAACAGACGATTATTGAATTGAATTTTTTTTTCGGTTTGAACTATCTATATAAATAAAAAATCAACAAAAATCATGAATATATTTTGTTTGCTGAAAATATATGTACTGCTTTGTACTTATCACTACTTAATCATCATCCATGGTTAAATACATCGTACATAATCACGTTTCACCATTGTACTTATTCAGTTGTTTTATAAAATTCTTTTCTATGTAATATACAATACTTTACCTATGTACTTTAAAATATTTAAACTTTTAAATTCCTTGCTTTCCTATATTTTCGTTTAAAAATTTTAGCTAATCTGATTCAAAATAAGCAAGCTAAAATGCAGAGAACCATTTTACAGAAGATTCGTTAATACTGAATTTGAGAAAGAAATTCGCCAAATTAGTCAACTATAGCCATGTTGGCTTAATTTATGGTGGCTTCTTTTTAGTCACCAAATTTGACAATATTTCGCCAAGCGTCGAAAAGCTGGGCAAGAATTTGACGAAATCAACAGAAACCAAAACCAGACGAAACCAAATTTGATGATGAAATTAAATTGAATGTAAAGATATATACAATATTATACAATATTAAGATACATACAATAATAATCACATGCGGTGCCGAATTCGCCTATGGCTCGGCAAGCGACAGTGTAAGTTACACATAGATATTGATGTCAGATTTCGATATTCTAATAAAAATTATATTAGAAAAGCAGTAGTTAATAAGCATTTACACAGTATTTACCAATTTTTAAAAAAAAGAAGATTAAATTACAATTTTATACTAAAGTTTCTACCAATGGTTGCAAAATATAACGTACTTGCATGTCATGAATATTAAAAAACAAATAGTTATTTACAAAATTGCTAAGATGTGTATGAGTTGATATCAATAACAATTCATTTGTACATCGAGCAGCAAGAGATTTTAACCCGACAGAAGGCGCGCACCCAGCACTGACGTTGGAGATCGCGCGGGGTGACTGGGTCACCCCAATCAGTTTTATACAAATATTGTGCTATAAACAAGAAAAATATCATTTGATTTTAACAATAAGTTCATTATACCATTAAGAAAGTATACTTCTTTAGTTAAAAAAACTTTTGTAATGTTTAAGAAAACTTTACAATCAAAATACTTACATACCTTTATCAGGAGTTTTAAATCTATATACATTTCTGGTAAATATAAGAAGAATGATTTTTACAGGTAAAATTATCATACTTTATGCACGAAAATGTAGTTTTATTGACTTTAAAGCTGTTTAGTTCAGCTATATTGCGTGCGATAATTTTTACTCCTGCTAAATGACTTATTATATTTTTTTAAGATCACGTTTTCACTTTTTGATTTTTTTTTCTTTTTCCAAAACTGTTTTATTTTTTCGAACAAAAATACTTTCTTCTGAATCAGAATTTTCGTAATCTTTATTCTTTTGCTCAAACTCACTTTCGCTGTCGTGAGAACTGTATATTTCCTCATCAGGTTCATTTTCAACAGCTTGATCAATTTCTTCTTCTGAAGACTCAACTTCATCTAATACATTTCTCAAAAGTTCCATTTATTTTTAATAGTCTGTAAGTTTACATTTGCACGCCATTATTTATTAAATAATGCAACACAAAAAACATTATAAACACTTCAGAACAGAAAACCACGCTGCTTAGGATGAGAAATTTCGAAGCAATAACGGTCGCGTGGGGAGACTGAGTCACCCCCCTTTTTTTTACATGGATTCCAAAAAACGATTGTTTCACGCGCAGAAAGTAAAGGAATGTAAAAATAACATTACACCTAGCAAGGAGAGAGCCAGACAGGAGGATACTGAAAGGATGATTAATTACAGAAAAACATTTTTCGCTGGACTGATGTTTTTCTAAGACTGGGGTGACTCTGTGCCCCGCGCGATCTCTCTCGGGTTAAAGACAAACGGAATTATTTATAGTGATATTCATAAGCAACTACACTTGTACTACATCAAACATTAATAGCAATGTTCATAAAAATTAACAAACCCAGTATTAATATTTCAATATTAATACTGGTAACTGTAAGTTTTAACAATCACGTTAACTAAATTTAAACAACCCAGAAACATTAAAGAATAATTATACAGAAATTTGAATGATTTAGATGCAGAATTATTGTGCATAATGAAAAGGCAGTAGTATCTAAAATTAACAGAGAATCACATAAATTTGCACATTATAGGTTTTGAAATATATATATATATAGTTTATGACAGTTCTTATAAAATTTTAGATATACGTGAAAAGTTTTTGTTTAGACTGGTACAGTTAGTTCTCTGTGAGCATAATATAATTGATTGGATCCAAGAAAGTTCTTTGTCAATTCTTTCAGAGTGTTTTATTTTTGTTGAACTTGAATTGAAATTTCATTAGCGGGCAGTTTCCGAACATATAATAAATTGAATTTCCTGAAGATTTACCTCATGGACACTTGGCTGACTTACGTTTACCTATTTTATGTAAAAAATCTGGTTAACTGCATGGTTGCTTAAGTAATATGCTAAGACTAGGTGTTCACAATTAAAAGGTGGATTTACTTTGTTAAGAATAATGTAGGTATCTCTTACTTTTAAAGAGTTGGTCCATGAATGATGCCAATCCTCGAGAGTTCTTTTAGTAAAGAAACTTTTGACTGTTGAAGTTGGAATTAAGTGTTCTAGTTTTTAGTTATACTCATTTTTAGTTATTGCATGTTTTGCGAGAGAGTCCGCGCTTTCGTTGCCCACAGTTCCGACATGAGATTTTGTCCATGACATAGAAATCTGTTTTTCAGGAATGGTTAAAAGGGTTTTGTAGGTATTTTTGATTATGTAGATTCGTGGAAAAGCCAGGTTAAAAGCTGCTAATAAAGATTGACTATCTGTAATGAAAAGGAGGGTATTGTAGTTTGATTTTTTGAACCAGTCTATTGCATTTTTTATAGCATACAGTTTTACTTGGTAGATTTAACTTAATGTATTGCGTCTTGTGGAGTGGTCATAAAAAATATTTGTTCCTTTGTACAGTAAATGCTGAAGAGGTACCATTGTTTATTACTGAACCATCTGTATATATTAGTATTTCGTGAATTTCGGATATTTCTTCTGAATTTGATTCTATTATTTGTAGGTTGTTAATCTGGTAATATTCTGGGAAGGCAAATTATTTTCCATTCTGCATCAGCTCTGAATTGTTAATTGCGTAATCTTGAGTAACTAACTTTCTGCTTCCTTTACAAACTTGATTACGGACTAGTTCATTTCCAATTAGGATACCTATCGGTATGGTACCAGTCAATACGTTTAGTGCGTCCATTGAAAAACTTCTATTTGTTCTGATTAGACCTAATACTGCAGTTCTTTGAATTGACTTTATCTTTCTGATGCCATGGTAATTAAGATGCGGGAACCAGATATCTGAGGTATATAGATTTTTTTTCAGCAATACACAATTGTACTATGTTTTAAGAATTTTAGTTTTCAGATCCCCCTTAAAAAAAGTGAAAGCGTCGATAAGCATTGACGAAGTTTAAAATTTTTGTTTTGATATTAATTAGATGATCTTGGAAATTCAGCATAGAATCCAGAATTAGTTCTAAGTCTTTATACTTATTGTTTTACCATTAATTTGGAAAATTGGGCGTCTATTTTGAAGTAGATTTTTGCCAAAACAGGAGTGTGATCTTATAATGGTTCCGTTTTTAATTTTAAATACGGAACCTTAAAAACCAATATAAATTACAGATAATATTAACGGCCAGTGTTAAATTAACGAACCATGATTCATTTTCATAGTTCGTTGAATAGCACTATTTCTGGAATAGACGTGTCATTTGTTTTTCATTTTCCCATGGTATACTTCGTTAATTCAGAGTTTCGAAATTCTTCTATGAAAAATATAACTTTCGAACAAATTATTTACTAAGATTTGTGTACATCAACTTATAATTAAAATACAAATACCATTTCAGAGTTTCGAAAATTTTCTATGAAAACATAAATTTGGAACAAATTATTTACAAAGATCTGTGCATATAAATTTATATTTAAAATACAAATACCGTTTTAGAGTTTATACAATTTTCTATGAAAAATATAACTTTGGAACAAATGATTTACAAAGATCTTTCTATATTAATTTATAATTCAAGTACATATACAATGCAGGATACCTATTTTCAGATGACATATCTGCCACATGGTTTACTTATACTTTGAAGCTTTTCAATGAACTTCTAAAAATAAAGTAGAAAATATATGTATAATAATCGTATAACAATAAATCTCTAAAATTCAAAATATGTATAAAAGAAATATATCGCTAATTAGGATTTCCTAAAGTGCTTAGCGTTACTAGCGAAAAATTACTAGCGATTAATTTTTTTTCATATGTTTTTAGAGATCAAATTAGGTTTTTTTTTCAAGAAATTCTATAATCTTGTTACAAAATGCTATTAAAAGGTTTTTTTAAACCGCTTCAAGCGTAATTTTAAGTGTTTTTTTATTTATTTGTCACTTTCACATGCTATAATAAAAATAAAATAAATAAATAAATTCTTTATGATTTCCGTTAATAAATATAAAAGAAATTACTGAAAAGTTCATTGATGCAACATGATTTAACATAACGAAAAAAATATTTCTTCAGAATTTTATAACTCTTTCAAATATGCTTTTTTCAAAACGTTCTATTTTTATATTTTATTTAGCTAATGAACTGAAAAGAGACAAAATGAATAAACGAATTCTTGCTTTTACAAATAAATATATAAATATTTAAAAAAATGAAAGTAAAAAAGAAAGAGTTAATCCTTTTTTAATTGAACTTCAAACAAAAAGGAAGTAATTGGGACAAGTAATTTACCATGATCATTAAATATTAAGAGTATTGTTAACGTATTTTTTTTTAAGAATATGAATTAAAAGTTAAGTAACTGTATGTTTTTTATTTATTTATGTATAAGATAATGATTATATCTTAATCCTTAAATGCATAGTGATGCAAATTTGCATCACCTTTTATTTAACTTCTAATAAATAAATCAAGTTCTTCGCCACCAGTATATTTATATAAAAATATGAAGTCTACAAAAATCACATCAAATATGCTACTAAACAAAGTTAAAATAAAGATAAATAAATCTCTTCACCACCACTATATTTATATAGAAATATTAATCCTGTAAAAAACACCTTAAATTGTGCTATTAAACAAAGTTTAAAATCTATTTTAAAATTTCTGGTATCTAACCCTGAATATAAGTATAAAAAACACAATTCTAAAAGAAAAATTCATGCATTAAAGGGTTAAAAAAACACGTCATAAATTATATCCTAAAAACTTTTAATAATTTGATAATTTATTTCACTTAGAGTTCTGAAACATCATCTCTGCATCGCAGAACCATTATCTTTTAATCATATAAGCTGAAAAGACATGCCGAGCCAGATTTTTTGTGAATTAATTGCACATATGCCAAACCTTGAACCACTAATTTTTAATAGTAAACTTAGTCTTATTAATTGGCAGCAATGTCATCAAATAAGATGAAGATTACTATAAAAAAATGGCCCGAAACTTGGAAGATATGTAACAAATTCACAAAAACATCTCGAAGTGTGTGACATATCTTCGCAACGAGAGTGATTAAGTCATGTTCCAGAATGGTTAAAACAAAATCAATAATGTTATTAATTGCCGAAACGTGAAATAAAGGATTATTGATGCCAGGCGCAAAGGTTTTGCTTTTGTATCCATGTAGATGCATCCATGTAAATATCCATGTAATAGAGATGAGACGACCTCAGCCCGAACCCAAGCCCGAGCCCGGCCTCCATTTTTTATACAGTCTTCGGGATCGATTTCAAAGTGAAGATTTTAGTTATTCAAAAATTGAAAACAAGAAAACAAATTTACTATTTCAGGAACAAGAATGTAAGAAAAGTTTCTTAAAGTATTTTATAATCCTTTAAAAATCAATTTGAAAGGGAATTGAATTGTTATTGATGTATTTTAAGGAGAAGTATTAATTGTGATTCTAAAGTCTTTTCACGTTCAGTGTTAGTAACATAAAGAATCGGCGCGAGAGATATACGTTGTCTACTCTCGCTTTCTGTTTGCAATCAATTTCCAGAATTACTTGAAAACAGAACAGATGTGTTTCTGCCATAGTTGTGCAATGATATTTTTAAATAATAAGAATTGTGACTTTTACAAATGTATGCCATTGGTTGGGTATAAATAACAAATTTGCTATTTTAACAGATTTTAAAGTACATGGAAATCACGAAACGTTGCACATTGAGGGAGTATTTAAGATTAATACTTATTACTATGTAAGAAAAGATTTTTAAATGACAAAAAAATTCTTGAAATATTGGAAAATGTTATTAACAATTTTCTATTGCGTACTTTCGGTTTCCGGCTCTGATGATACACATTTTTTGGCCTCGGACTCCGAAAAGCAAGTTCCCAGTAAGCTCAGTCCTGATGTGATGTTAAGGTTTAAAATACATTTATTTAAACTATGAGGTCAGGGATTTGGCAGAATCACTTAGCAAGTTTTTGCTTATATTAATAGGCGATCCACAAAATTCAATCACTGACTTAATTTTCATCAGAAATATGATTAAAAAGTTCCACTTACGGAACAATAATAACCCAATTCACAGCTAAATCCAGCGGTCACCCAAAGCTTTCAGTTAAAACACAAGAAGCACTAACAAAAATCATTAATACAATCTAACTTTTGGTACACTAGCAACCCATGGCTGCTCAATAGGTTTTATTCATACTATAACTCAAAAAACCTTATCCTAAGATATCCT
Organism: Maratus michaelseni; assembly: GCA_963931845.1. Taxonomy (NCBI): domain Eukaryota; kingdom Metazoa; phylum Arthropoda; class Arachnida; order Araneae; family Salticidae; genus Maratus; species Maratus michaelseni. The sequence continues at coordinate 350,099,425 of OZ007590.1, forward strand.
TATCAACGGTTAACCTTTGACTCAGATAAACTTCAATTCTGTGATGTATGTTGCAAGCACGATTGTCGCCTAGGGCAGGCCTTAAGTCACCACACAGTAGAAGATTCGACCCAACTCCGCAGATACAACCTTTCGTTTCAGCTTTTATACTTTGCCGATTGACCAACGAAGCTAAAATATGCATAAAGTCACAGCAAAACAAAGAAACCGCAAACCCCGAGGGCTGCATGCATACTTTGAACATTAGAGAAAAATATAGTATGCTCACGTTGCGAATGCAGATGTTGCGCACACAGGTTAGATGATGACATCACGTTCGCATTCAAAACTGTAGAATGCCTTTATAAGACAGTTGCTAACACACTACAAGGTATTCGGAATTAATTCTACGATTTTCTGGTAAGTTTGGTTGATTCGCTCGGAAAATAAAGAACATTTTCCCATTTTCCCATGTCAAAATGTTTTTCTGTGGGAATTCAGACGATTTAAAATTTTCTTAATTCACTGAAAAGGAAAAGAAACATTTGGATATTTCATTTGAATGCAAAATTACAGTGAAAATGTTTAGGGATACATATTGAAAACGTAACCCGATCGTGTTATGATTTTGCCAATGTATGTGTAGAGTATTCAAAATTTATATTTTTAGTCAACTTTTTGTTTTTCTGTTCAGAAAATATATAAAAATTTACAATTTTCATTTTTTATTCGCGTTCTGGTGCGGGTCTCATGTCTCTCATGTCTCATGCTCATGACTCTTTCATTTAGAAATTGTCTAGTAAATATTTATCAAACGTGTATTAATGAAAGGGAAATCAATTAAAAATCTATAAAATGTTCCGCAGTTGAACAATATTTGAATTTAAATAAATAAACAGCAATAATAATAACAGAACATTTTTCTGTTTATTTCGCCATTTTAATAATCTGTGTAAAATATAGTTAAATAATACTTAAATAGAATAAAATGGGAAAAGTTCTATATCCTGAGCTGGAAAATTTGGCGAGTTTTATTTGGAGATAAATGTTTTGATGTGGTTATTGCGATCTTTTGGCATTTCGTAAGATAATTCCGTAAATTTATAAATGAAATAAAATGTAATATAAATAACATACAGGGTGATCAGAAAATGAGTATACATTTAAAAAATTAATAATTCACGGAATAATGTAGGTAGAGAGGTAAAAATTGACACACATGCTTGGAATGACATGGGGTTTTATTGTATCCACAAAAAAGTTCATAAAATAGCCGACAGATGGCGTTTCGTGTGATAAGAAAAGCAATAATTAGCATAACAAATTATGACAAAGCATAGACGATGTTCTTCAGAACGAATGCTCAACATACCCACCGTCATCCCGCAACAATAGCTGTAGCAGAGGGACAATGTTGTGCACAGCACTGTGCAGCATATCTGTAGTTATGGTGAGAAATTGGCGCTGGATACTGTCTTTTAGCATGCCTATTGATGTTGGTCGATCGCGGTAGATTCCACATTTTGATAGTAGAGCTTCACTAACATTGCTTTTTTTGGTAACGTCAACATGCTGCGATTGCTGGTGCATCTTATTCTCTCTCTTATTACAGCTCCTTTTATACACGATTCTCAGGCAGAGTCACTGATGTTTTGCTGTTCAGTGCCATCTGTCGGCCTTTTTTTTAACATTCTTTTTGTGGTTACAATAAAACCCCATGTCATTCCAAGCATGTGTGTCAATTTTTACCTCTGTACCTACATTATTCCGTGAATTATTAATTTTTCAAATGTATACTCATTTTCTAATCACCTTGTATATTATTTATATACAATACAATACAATTCAATTTCAATACTATATTACGCTACACTACACTGCACTACACTATACTATACTATACTATACTATACTATACTATACTATATTATATTATATTATACTATGTTATACTATATTCTATTCTATTATATTATACTATATTGTACTGTATTATATTATATTATATTATAATACATTATAAAAATATATATACATATTATTATATATTATATGATAATATTATAATATATAATTATATACAAATAATATAAATATTATGTAAAAATATTAAATATGTTTAAAATAAAAATTTGGTTAGATGCTAAAATAATCTTTTAGCGTCATTTTGGATTTTTCGCCAACCGCGCCAAGCGGCACAGGATATGGAACTCTTCCCCAAAAAATAGTGCGATACCAGAGCAACAGAAAATAATAATTAAAAAACAAAATTCATATTATTTAAATAAAATAATTGCGTTGCCATGAAGAATCGAATACTTACAAAAAAAAAAAATACATCACATAAAATTTTAATCGTTGCTATTGAAATTGCGGGTGATATTCCAACCAATAGATTGTTATAATATAATATAATTATAACTAAAATTACGATATAATATTTTAGTTTTTTAAAAAGCATATTTTGTGTGAATCCTGTTGCTTTTAATATCGATTAGGATTTATTCAGATGAGATCACTTTTTTTATATGTTCATAAGCTAATTTCCACTTTTAATTTTTTGCATTGAATTTTTAATTTTTGTAGAGGGATAAGTTTGCTTAATGCAGTAGAACATCCACACTACTTCAGAAAATTTATTAATCTAAATGTGATAACTAATTAGTGCCTATTAAATAATCATGACATCCAGATGTGCTGATTAGAAAACACCCTGGTAACTGATCGTACAAAAACTATGTAGCAGCGCTTCCCAACCTTTTTTCCTTCACGTACCCCTTGAATGGGCTATTCCTTTCGGAGTACCACCTTTTATCTGAATCACGCCCCAACCCCTTCCCCTCACTCATATAACGCAAATATGCTTTTTTAAATTAGTAATATAATCATTAGTAAATTCTCATTAGTAAATACTCATTAAAAAGAAGGAAGTTTTCCTATTAATATAACTAAGTGACATAACCCCGCCTACTCGAAAACAAAAGTAAAGACCTACTTTTCAACGCGTTTCAAAATAAAGCATTTAGAATATATGCTCTGACGTAATTAAGCCGTTCTGCAATTATAAAAAACGGAACAATTAGATAAATGTGGTGGAAAAGTAATATTGTATAACGATCATTGGCGGTTTTCGCGAAGATGGAGGTAAATGTATAAGTAGCCCTACTATATGATTATCGGTGGGCGGAGCTAGTGACATTGAATCATCAATGAATTATTATGTCTAGTGCGCCCTTCCGCTCATTTTGAGTGTAACATATTGGAATTACACATGAGACAAACATTGTAATGCAAAAAGTATCAAATTTCATGCGATTTCCGCCATTACCGATATTATTTTCACGTACCCGCTGCAGACCCTCCACGTACCCCCAGGGATACACGTACCCCAGGTTGGGAACCGCTGAAGGGTGAAACCCCCAGTTATTAATATCTAGCCAATAACTCACACTGTAGCAGAAATCTAACTCAAATAAGCATTTTCCTGTAAAATTCTGCAAAGTAACGTCATCTAGTGGTAACTTATTTGCCTTAACTGTTTATAACTTATTTTTCAGCTATTGGTTTTTCAAACAGCGATTGTGTCAGTTACTGGAGATATTGACAATATTTATGACAAAAATTAATTTTTAGTAATAAAAAGTATAATTTTTCAAAATTTCGTCAACAATATTTATGAAATGTATCTTTACTATACTTTCAAAAACAAAGATAAGTATAAAATATATTTAAAACTTTGTAATAGTGATTTGAACAAGACAAAATCCTTAAAGTGTCATTTACTGGGGGCTTCACTCAATACTACACATGTCTAAAGTAAATACAGTGGACAGAAAAAAGTCTGTTTAATGAAATATTTGAATTTGGCTAAGTCACTCTCGTGTATAATACTTGCAGCTTGTATCATTCACGAGTCTCCATGTATGAAGAATTTAGAAAACTTTAACCGAATGAAAAGGTGCTCTGAAAAAGGATACTGTGCTCCCCTCGGTTTCAGGAGTTAATCGGGCCTTGCTGACAATACAACGTTTTATTATTTTTAGAACTTAATTATAAATTAATAACTTGATTTTAAAGCAATCTACCTTTAGTCCTATAGGTGATAAATCGCCACATATTCTTTATGTTTGCAGTTGTACACGAGTTACAACAACAATGGTGATGTAATGATTCACCCAGAAAAGAATTGATTAAAACTGCAAACATGTTTTGTTGAGTACATTTTGGTTGTTTTAGCAAAATTCAAGTAAAATTGAACCATTTTACTTGAAGTATTTTTTGCTGACGATACAATTTTTTTTTTTGGAATTGCAAAAAAATAAATAAAATAAAATAAAAAAAAGTTGATTCAAACAAAATTTCTATTGACCTATATTTAAACAAAAAGTTTTGTTGGGTCAACCAAATTTTTGTTGATTCAACAAAACTTTTTTCTGGGTGTGATATTCGAAATCACGCTCGCCAAAACAAAGACCAACTGGCTGTGAAACTGAAATAATGCAAAATAAAAAAAAATAAAAAATAGAAAATTAAATAAAAATAAAAATTTAGAGTGTGATAATAATAATAATAAAAAACCTTTTATTAATTAACAGTTTATTGTAGTATTGTAGTATGTTTATTGTATTGAGTATACGAGTTTATTGTATACAATTGTATACGAGTTACAACAATAGTGATGTAATGATGATATTCGAAATCACGCTAGCCAAAACAAAGACCAACTGGATGAGAAACTGAAATAATGCAAAATTAAAAAAAATAAATAAATAAAAATAAAGAGTGTGATAATAATAATAAAAAAACTTTTATTAATTAACAGTTTACTATTATTATTTCAATTATGATTAAACGTTGAGAAAACAATTTACAAATCTCAAATAGCTATTTTAAATTATGCATTTTTCATTCTTTCAAGTTGCCATATCTAAAAAAAAATAACAAGAAAAAATTAACAAATTCACCAGCTCGTGTTGTCTACAAGCAAAAAAAAAGGCGTGGATTTTTCATAATTGGTTACGGTACCGTCGCAAAATTAATGAATTTTAATGGGATTTTTTTTCGAAAAATCACGAATTGCAGTCATGAAATTATTCATGATTTTCAGTATGAACATTGGATGCTTTTAAAGCAGTGTATTTTAAAAAACACTATTTTTACCTTTATATTTATTTATTAGAAACAATGATAGTTAAATTGAAAATTAAAATATATTTTAAATATTTAAAACTTTTTTGAAGAAAAATGTTTGTATTTTCACATGCATTATTTAGTGCACATTTAATTGATTTAACTACTTCAATGATAGGGAAAAAGAATACACTGCTCAAAACAATTAAAGGATATTTGAAGTTTTATATAAAATAAAGATATAAACGAAATTTTTTTTGCCGAAAATAGAAGAAGAGAATCACAAATGCAAATTTTTCTGGTTTTCAAACTGTGGAGTATGCAAATTTTGAGTTCGACGTCAAAAACGTCGCTTCAGCGACAGCGAATGAAATTTGACTTTCAACTGGATAAAAGAGAATGAAGACAAGGATGATCGGCATTCAGTGATTGCTTTGTTTCGATGAGTACGATGTCTCAGCGAAGTCATTTGACAGATTCAGAAGCTTGGAGAATTGTTGATAGGTTAGAAGGGGGCCAAACTCAAGCCGAAGTAGCGCAAGCCATTGGAGTGTCACAAAGTGTCATTTCCAGGATCTGGAACCGTTTTTTGGAGAGTGGATGTGCAGGCTGAAGACCAGGGCAAGGTCGTAGACGGGCAACAACGCCCAATGAAGATCGGTATTTAGCGTTAACAGCTCGGAGACACCGAAACATGAACGCTACTCTTCTCCAACAACACCTTCGCTCGGCTACAATCACCACGATTTCAACTCAGACTGTCCGAAACCGGCTCCATGCTGTAGGTCTGTATGCTCGCCGACCGATGGTATGTGTTAGATTAACATCAAGGCATCGTCGCGACCGCAGGGAGTGGGCAACCGAGCATGTCAACTGGAGGAGAAATGAATGGAGCAATATTCTGTTTTCTGACGAGTCCCGTTTTTCTGTGCATCCGGATAATAGGCGTATTTTCATCTGGAGGGACCGTGGCAATAGAAATAATCCTGCGTTCGTGCACGAAAGTGTCAGATTTGGCGGTGGAGGAGTGTTGGTGTATGGTGGCATCTCCATTGACGGGCGCACTGACCTCTACATCATTCGAGATGGAACTCTGACTGGTCGCCGATATAGGGATGAGATCCTCAGACCTATTGTAGTCCCTTACGCTGCAGCAATCGGAGATAACTTCATTTTAATGGACGATAACTGCAGGCCACATCGTGCAAACCTGGTGGAGGATTTCCTTTTCGAGGAAGGAATCGTTCGAATGGAATGGCCAGCGTGTTCTCGAGACATGAATCCAATCGAGCACGTTTGGGATGCTCTAGGAAGACGAGTTTCTGGCCGCCAACAACCCCCACAAACTCTCCAAGAACTGGAAAGAGCTCTTCTGGAAGAGTGGGGCAGAATACCCCAACTCGTCATTAATAGCCTCATTGAGTCCATGCCTCAAAGGTGTTCAACGTTGCTGGCCGCCCGTGGAAACCATATCCCCTACTGAAAATGATTTTCTTTGAAGAAAACACCTTTTCTTATTTTTTTTTTCTCATATGCACAAATTGTGTTTTTTTTTCCTTTTGTACACAAATGCGCAATAAAATGCATTTTTTTCTGCCAAACATGTGTAATTTATTCTCATATAACCTACTATGTCTGTCGACCATGTATCAATCAGCTAAAAAGTTTCCCAGATACAAAATCCACCTAAAACTGCAATATCCTTTAATTGTTTTGAGCAGTGTATTATTAAACAAATATATTTAATTAAACTGCATAAAAAGTTCTACAAACAAAAGTCAGAAATTCTATTTACGCCTCAAATAATTTAAAAGTTTTGCGTTTCAAATTATTTTGTTGACTCACTGAAGAGAAAAAACCGAAGCTATTTTCTAAAGAAAATTCTTTAATCTTATTAGAAAATTTCTTTAAAACAGTTTTTGCATCAATTCATATCCCATATTTCATTCTATTTTTTTTTCGTCCTCACATCGTGAAATAAAAAGTAAAAAATTAATTTTCTGTACGATTACCACTTAAAAAGTACTCATTAAAAAATTAACTGGTGCTTCTTTTAATCCAATATAAAGAAGATGATGCTTCATTTAATATTTTTAATATCTCATTTTAACTTATTAAAGCTGGAAAACTTTATTTATTAAATTCAACCTTGCCCAGTAGGTGTTGAAATTAATAAAATATTTTTACACTCAGACAAATAAATATAAATAAAAAAATGGCAGAAATGAAATATAATCCCTTTTTTAATTAAAGTCGCCGACAAAAAAATGAAGAGATGCAATTACGGAAATTAAAATATAAACGCCTTATGGTAAAGCATTTATATGAAAAAAATCTAATGTTAAAAATAAAAGATTTATATATTTTTTTTCTTTTAGCAATAGTATGTAATTATTTCATAGAGAGTATTATTTAATATATTCTTTTTGGGTGTAAGAAAATAAATGATAAAATTCCAAACCAATTAAACTAAAGATTAAATCAGATTTGTGTAAGAAATTTATTATTGTTTGTCTCTAAATATTTTAGTAAACAAGTTTTTAATTCTGCTTCATAAACTTGGTGCCATGATTTTTAATTCTGAAAATTAAAGATGATAAAAGAAAATCTGATGAAAATAATTGCCCAATTGTAATTAAAATAAAATTAGAAAAATTGTAGTCAAAACATCAAACATTTTATTTGCTTTTATATCGAAGGTAAATAACGAAAAAATATAAGCCTGAAAATTAATATATACAGTGAACTTCCGTTAAGACGGCCCCGTTTAAGATGGATTTTTCGTTATTACGTACAAAAACAAAATCCTCGGTTAAGGTCTATAGGAAGTCCATGTAACAGACATCGTTTAATACGTACAGTTTAAGAGTTCATTCGTTAAGATGGACAAATATTCGTCAGGACAACGAATTCCCAACTTTTTTTCTATTCTATTTTTAAGATGAAAGGAGTAGAAACCTCGCCTGTGACGTTACGGAGCAACCCTGCGGTCGCGCTTGCTCTCTGATAGTGCGCGCTGATTGGCTAATAAGGGGGGAAATGAAAGAGTTTTAGTTCACGGTTTCTCCCTCCCGCGCAGTTCTAAATCTCGTGTTCAGGCATGTGACATTACCAACGATCGGAAGGTTTATTTCATTCAGTGCCTAATGTGGAAAGAAAAAATTTCTAGTCTCACACTTTATTCTTCGCTTTAAACCAGTACGACATTTTCTTTTTGTGTTTCTGTAATGGCTGCAGCTTCGAGTAACAAAACTGCATTAACTTTATTGAATAAAGTAAAAATCATCCAAAACCTTGAAAAGGGATCTAAACAAATCGATGTGGTGAAAGAGCTTGGACTTAAACGTTCAACTGTGAACTCAGTATGGCTGAAACGTAAAGCAATAACGGATACTTTTGAATCGGGAGATGTCATGGGTTCTCGAAAGAAAATTCGAGGATCAGGCCATCCAGAACTTAAATGGTTTAAATAAATGCGTTCTGAGAAAATTGCAATTAATGGTCCACTTTTTAAAGCAAAAGCATTGAAAATGGCCAAATTGCTGAATATTGATTCCTTCAGTGCAAGTGAGGGATGACTGACGCGATTCAAGAGTCGACATGGTCTAGTTTTTAAAACAGTGAGCGGTGAAGCTGGAAATGTACCAGAAGAAAAAATAAAAGAGTGGAAAGCGAATCTGCCATGCCTTCTCAAGGGCTACAATGCTAAAAATGTATTCAACATTGATGAAACTGGACTTTTTTATAAAGCTCAGCCTTCTCAAAGTTTACACTTCAGAGGGGAAAAGTGCACAGGTGGAAAACATTCAAGATTACGCGTTACTGTTCTAGTTGGGTAGTAGGGACTAACATGGATGGGTCTGAAAAACTGCCTCTCCTCGTTATCGGAAATTCTAAAGATCCCCGATGTTTTAAGGGGGTTAAAAGTTATCCTTCAAAATATGAAGCCAATTCTAAGTCATGGATGACCATGCAATTCGTTGAAATGTATATCAGGGAGTTAGACAGGCGTTTCTCTAAAGAAAAAAGACAAGTTCTGATATTTATAGATAACTGTCCGGCTCATCCTACAGAAATACCTGAACTGAAATCCATAAAAAATATTTTTTCCCTGCCAATTGTACCAGCGTGTTGCAACCAATGGACCAGGGCATCATAAAATCATTAAAAGTGCACTATCGTCGAATGCTCCTGGTATATTTGATGAGCTCCATTGAAACATCGACAGATTCTGATGTCAATGTACTAAAATGCATGGAGTGGATTCAACGAGCCTGGACTCTTGTTTCATCGACTACAATTTCAAATTGCTTCAGACATGCAGGCTTTGTGAACGGAGCTGAAACTTCAGAATCGTCAGATGAGATTACTCTTGATATCGACGAACTTCAGACATTGCTTAATGATGCAGCATCTATGGGATGTGATATTCCCACAGAAATAGACGCTGAAGGTTTTGCAAATTTTGATAACGATGTCAGAATTGTTGAAAAATTGACTGATCAGGAAATAATCGGTAAAGTAAAAGAAAATCCAGGAACATCTAGCGATAATGAAAAGGAAGAAGAAATCTCTCCTCCAAAAGTGCATGATATTCGGGTGCAAGATGTCCGTGATATGCTGATGACAATTAGGAAATTTTATCAATCAACTGAAAATGTTTCTGAGAACATTTTCAGAATGGTATCGAAAGAAGGTCACTTACCAAGCAAAAACAAATGAAGATTACTTATTATTTTGGATAGCCTTTTAAGTACTCTCTACCGTTTTCTTTCATGTACAAACATTTTGCACATTTAAGTAACAATGTAAGTATGCTTCAATGTAAACTCGAGTTTCAAATATATATATATTTTTTCATTATGAAGTTGTTCTCGTACATTCTTTTTTTTTTCTTTTTTATAAAAATATTTTTAGTAAAGAAGCATAAAATGGTCTCACAGAAACCAAAATTTTAGTCATATTACAATATTTATGTACATAAGTATTTTTTACTGTAATGTAAAACGTCAAATTTTCGAACTCCTGTTATAATGGACTCTCGTTAATACGGACAAAAAACGCTGGCCCTTGACTATCCGTCTTAACGAGAGTTCACTGTATATATATATATATATATATATATATATATATATATATATGTGTGTGTGTGTGTGTGTGTGTGTGTGTATATATATATATATATATATTATGTTGCTGTGTGTGTCTGTGTATGTATATATATATATTCAGTCTTCTCAATTTTAACAAGAATAATTTTATCTTTTTTTTATCACACTATACTTATCTTATAAAAGATCTCAATATACTTATTTCAGTAACTATTTGTGTGAGGCACCCGTGTGCATCGTATATATATTATATACAGAAGAAATGTAAATATGTATATGTGTTATAAGAGATGTATATACAAGGTGTTCATAAAAAAATTCCCCGATATCTGAACCCCTAGCGGCATAACCACTCAACCAAATGAAAGGAAATTTCAGATATTGTTATATGAAGGTATGCGCTAGAGATCGTGATGATTTAAAACAATACAGCTCTCAAGGTTACGGTTACAGTAAAAACATTCGAACTTTTCTAATGGCAACACCCACGTTTTTCCTGCGCAGGTTCATCAGTGCATTGAAAAATCATAAATTGCGTTGGAACGATACACGTATTACGATAATTGCTGGCGAAAAACACTTGCAAAGAAAAGCATTGTAAAGGAACAATGTCAACCCAAGAGAGAAGACGGAATTAAAAAAAATAAAATTAGTAGTTTTCAACGTGCCCACTTTTGCAGACGATAAAACACTGCATGCGGGAGATTATTGACAACAATGACGAACGTTAAATCGCAGGAGGAAACTGTATAACTTCACGTTTTATAGCATCTTTCAATTCTGACAAATCTCTTGGATTTGATATGTACACTTTCGATTTCAGAGAACACTAGTACCAGAAATTTATCGGAGTAAGGTCGGGGAATCACGGTGGCCACGAAACTGCAAAGTTACTTGAGATAACTCTATCACCAAAGTGCTGTTGCAGAACTTGTCGAACACATGTGGCGACGTTTGGAGGAGCACCCTCATGCATCCATCTAACGTCATCAACGACATTTCTCTGATGCAATTCTGGAATTACGTAATTCTGCATCATTGTTGTATACCGAGCACTTGTGATGGAACACGTTTTCATACCTGTGGAAGAGACCCGTACTTTAGCTTCGTGTGAAGGCGTTGGTGCCACATCGTGAGGATTTTTCGTCATCCCAAGTGAAGACAGTGTGATATTACTATCACATTGGTTTATTTTTTGCGTATTTTTTTATTTCAGTACAGCGCACTTTGCGTGTTATCTCGCGCTAGATTTCTCATCATGGGCAATTTCACTGATCATGATATATTCCTATTTAAGCCCAGTTCGACTATCGGCGCCACTGTTTTCATTGGAGCTCATTTTCTATTGCGGTTGCTATTATTTGTGCGTAGTGCGCATGCGTTTTGCTTGGGTGCGCTCTATGTTTTGTATTCCTCTCGCTGTTGACGCTGAAGTTTAACTGGGTGTGTCTGTTTCCACAAATTAAACGGCCTGTTTTTTTATGAGTTCTTATTTTGCTCTTTCATTTTTAGCGTCATATTTAATTAGCTAAAGAATTTAAAGTAATTCTGCAAGCACTTTCGCGCCCCCCCCCCATTTATTCTTATATATACGAATGTCACCGTATTTCTCCCCACAAATTTATATTAAATTAATATAATATTATTATATTATATTATTTATATAATATTAAATTAATTAAATATTATTTAAATATAATATTATTATTATTATATTCTCTAATATTATTTTAAAAAGCGTTGTCCTGGCCTGTTCCGGCTCCCTATCTGAGTTTGGCCGTTGCATCGAACTTCGGGGATCGTTGGCCTTTCGAAATATTTAATGTGTCCATTAGTCTGTGATGCTGAAATATATAATTTTAATTTAGTATTTTAGAAGAGTATTAAAATAATACAATTTTTAAAAAATGATCTATCAAGATTCTTTATGAAAGTTGGTGTAGTTTTAATATAAACATTTTGGAAATCAAAAACCATTCTCAAATGAGGAATCCTTATTGACTTCTTCGTGCAGTGATCAATATTGATATGCCTTCCTTTACTTCTTGAAATGATAAAATAAAGATGTATTAAGTCTCTAATTCGTTTCTTCCTTTACTGAGTTTTACATTAAAGTAAGATGCATTATTTTATTTAACTGACATTTTTCTGACATTTTTCACTTATATACGTTGGCAAGGCTGCAACTTCGCAGCGCAAGATAGGATGTTAGACATGAGCACATTACCCAGTGGCGTACATGAGACGAACTGGGTAATGTGCTCATGTTTGACATTCCATCTTGCGCTGCGAAGTTGCAGCCTTGCCAACGTATATAAGTGAAAATTCCAGACTGGATGTCGTTCAGATGGCTTAAATGGTAAAGTACTTGGTGCGCTATACCAGTGTACCTTGGTACGATCCCCAGTCTGGACACATTTTTCACTCTGTTGGTTGTACGCTGTTTAGCATAGTTAAAATTAAGTCACATCCTTTGTAAGTGTTTAAAATTACGTGTAGTTTAAGTTCTACTGAAAATTTAATTGTTAAATATATGTCAATAAAAACTGGAGTTATAATCATTCAAATTGTGTATACATTTTTTGACGCACTCTGTATACACCATTATAACATAAAACGTTTATTTAAATGGAAATGTATTGCTTTAAGCAATGATTACTTGGCATTTTAATAAGAAATGATTTTTTAAGTATATTCCGCACAAAATAAAATATACAAAAAATAGTTTCAATTATTTTAATAATTCTGCGAACTCAGAAAAATTTGAATAGAAATTTTTAATTTAAAGGAGATTTAACCTTTTCGTTTCGCTTTGAAAGAAAATCGTATGCATTTTTGTGTATCTAAGCTCTTTTATCCTAATTCACATGTTTCATTCCGGTTGTCTTGGAAAATAGAACTGTTCTCTGTGATAAATTCCTTTTCTATTACTTAGAAAAATTAAAAACCCATTTTTATTTTAGCGTTTACAAAAAACATAATAAATAAATCCCAGATTTGCGATTCAGCACTTTTTCATATCACATTATATATGCTGAGGATTAAATATAAAATCTTACTAAAAAGAATTCTATTAATATAAAATGTAATTTTATATTTTTCAAAATGATATTTACAGTTGATAAAAAAGGTTTTTTCTATATGAAACAAAACTGGATACACTGAGTTAAAGAGGTATTTTGGTACGCAACTAGACAAAATATGGTATTAATTATTTTTAAGATTCTAAATGAAAAAAAAATCATACTTGCAAAATTTTAAAGAAAATGCTACACAAAATATTAGAGATATTTAATTTTCAACAAGATTTGCATTTAGTTCTGTTCAAGAATTAGCGATAAATAATTTATAAATATATAAATTTGTATTTTAATTAAAAAATATATCGCTTTTTTATATATTTTTTAATTTTTTATCGTGTTAAAAGTATTTACCAAAAATAATATATATATCATGAACTATATCAGGATTGCTGCAATCGATTATTATTTTTTTTATTTACTACATTCGTACCACTTTTTGTAAGCAAAAATTTTCTTGGCATAATTGTAAAGTTTATGTTAGAGAATGGCACCATACATATTTTCTTTCTGTGAACAGTTGTATGACGGAATATAAATATAAAAAGTATTTTCAAGTGGTAACCCTTCTGTATCCATTCGAAGACTATATTACGTCACATTAGAGGTATTTTATTCTCATTATGAATTCTGTTAATTCATATATACGCCTGCTATACGGTGCCTCAGGCAGCCGGTACACCTGTCGGAGGTTCGTTTAGATCAGAATAAGCCCCCTGTCGGCGGAAGGTGGAAATAAAGGATTTTAAGTCGCGTGCGTAGTACTTCAATTGTACATAAGTTCAGGGAAAATCGTGTTAAAGATATAAAATCATACAAACTTGAGGTACGTTTTAATTTATTATCACGGGCTTCGGCAACGCCGGGCAGGTCAGCTAGTGTTAAATAAATGCTAGAAAGAGCTAAGTTAAGTAAATATGTTAAATAGTATGTTAATGGTTTGTTAATAGTAAGTGTTAATGGAAAATGTTAATGCTTTGTTAATAGTAAATTAAATGTTAATGGTTTGTTAATAGTAAATTAAATGTTAATGGTTTGTTAATAGTAATTGTTTTTATCGAGGTTGAGTAAAAATTCAACAGAGTAGGAAGTTTAAACAATAAAGATGTGCTGAAGAAGGCAAAACACCGTTTATACTGTTTGTAACTATGTATGTTGTTTCAGTAAAAAGAAATAAGTACGTTTCTGTATTTCAGGATCATATTTTATCCATTCGAACTATGTTATCCAACTAAATTATGAGTAAGCAAAGGGTTGTTCAAATTAAATCAGATGGGTTAATCATTTTCTGTGCATACATTATGACACATTTTACTATGTTTTTCTTCTAAATTTGTAACTAAAAACGGAAAGACAAGTTTTGAGTTCCGGTAAATATTAAATATCCATAAAATTCAAAGAATCATAGCTCGGTGCATTTTACTCGTAAAAGAATTTTATTATTCATTTATCCTTCTTAGACGCAGTGCAAGATTTTTCTAACAAGGAGAGTACCAAGCTTTGTATTCACAGATTTTGATTACTTTTATATATGTTGTAGGATAGAAGCCCCTTAGTCTCAGGTTCAATGGATTTTATACAACACTCCTTAGTTCTCGAAAAATGGGGGGGGTCTAATATTATAACACAACTAATATACTTACTTTGTAATAAAATATCTTAGTTGGTCGTATCTCAGTTGGTATGGCGTCTGCTCGTTCTTCCGAGGTGCCGGGTTCGATGCCGGAACGCACTACGTTTGTTTTTCTCATTTTTTTTAATAAATATACTTGTAATTATAATTTAATAATCTCAATAAAAATGTTTGTTAACATAATTAAATTTTAATTGAGCATTTTTGATTTTTAAACCATTATTAAACATTTCTCATCATTTAAAGAGCTTTAAAGAAATTGGATCAATTTTTGACTAGTAAAAATTCAAAAATCGTTACAAAATCAGCATATTTACTATTGAATTATAGAATTCTTCTCTCATCGCAATAGAAAGCGAAGATATTTCAGATGCTGGATTATTTGTTAAAAATCGATTGTTTTGCAATAAAATTTTACAGTACTTCAATGCATTTGTGACATCACTTTTCTGATTTTCATCTAATCCCGACACTTCAGATTTATATTCTTGTGAACTACAGCTTGCTTCTTCCATTTTTATACGAATATAAGCTATTATAGAATGATACGCACTTGTGCGATAAAGATTGAAAACAAAAACCACTTAATTGCACCAAACAAAAAAAAAAGAAACAACCAAAGTCTGTTGTGGCGCCCTCTAGTTACAATATAATGAAACATAAATATCTTGCAATTTAATTCTTATGCTAAATTTTAATATAATTATGCTTCTTACATTAAACAGAGTAGTATTATCATCGCATTGACTTCCCTTGTTAAGGCAATTTATAAATGATGTTTCGTTACAATCACGAATTGACACAATTGTTCAATATCGTTGCATTGATAAAGCATATATATGGAATACATTTTAAAAGTGATTTTTAAAAAAATCAAAAATGCTAAATTAAAATTTAATTATGTTAACAAAATTTTTTATTGAGAATATTAAATTATAATTAGAAGTATATTTATAAAAAAAAATGAGATAAACAAACGTAGCGGGTTCCGGCATCGAACCCGAGACCTCAGAACAAAGAGTGGACGCCATACCAACTGAGCTACGACCAACGTATTGACTTCGTTACAAAGTAAGTATTTAAGTTGTGTTATAATATTAGACCCCCCCCCCCATTTCTCGAGAACTAAGAAGCGTTGTATAAAATCTATTGAACCTGAGACTAAGGGGCTTCTACCCTACAACATATATAAAAATAATCAAAATCTGTGATTACCAAGCTTGGCACTCTCCTTGTAAATATAAGTTATAGGAAAAGGGGAGGAATAAAAAATTAAATTTCCCATTATATGGATACAGCTTTTTCCTAAAGAAATGACGTCTAATATTTTTAATTTATTGGTATACTTCTTGTAACTGACAGTACCTTTCTATGATCGGCACTTAAAGAGATAATCGCTATTACATCTATTTTGAATTACATGATTTATATCACACTGAACTCGTTTGCGATTGCCTCATTGCGAAGTTCCACATCACGTAATAATTCGACACTATTCTTACTGATTTTATTAGCTTTAATTTAGAACATTTAATTGAGAAATTATATATAAAAAATATATATAATTTAGGGTGGTCTTTTAGTAACTCTAAAACTATTTAATATAGTAATTTTTATAGATATTAAGCGTTATGTATACATTTTAATTATGTTTAACACGAAAAATAATTGGTAAATACATCAATTGGTAAATAAATCATACAAGTGAATAATTCATAGATTAATAAATGTTCCTATATTGGAAAAAGTTTTTAGGTTCGAGTCCTGACCTGTGACACATTTTCACACAGTTGGAAAAATTGGTACTCGTATGGTTTAGTTACCGATCAGTTGATTGTGTTAAACATAATTAAAGTGTAATTACACATCCATAGTTTATTAACGTTCATTTACCTCTGGTTTATTCTGTTGAGATATTTTAAACAACAGATCAGATGTAATTACCAAGTAGTTCTCTGACTGAATATTGTGTTGGCTGCGGTGTCGTAGAGTCAGCTCAATTGGAAGAGCATTGAGAATAGAACGCCAAAGGATCTACCCTGGGCACATTTTCACTCAGTTGGAAAAATCACTAATCGTATGATTTATTTATCAATCCGTTGATTGTGTTAAAAATAATTAAAGTGTAATTACGCATCCATAGTTTATTAGAGTTCCTTTACTTGCGGTTTATTTTGCTGAGATCTTCAAGTAACAGTCCACATCTCAGTGCCAAATGGTCCTCTGAGTGAATATAGTGTTGAATGGGATGACATCCAGATAGTTTGATGGGAAGAGCATTGGTAATTTAAGCCAAAGGTTCTGGATTCGAATTCCGGCCTGGAGACAGTTTTAGTCAGTTGGAAAAATTATTAACTGTATGATATATTTACGAATCAGTTGATTGAGTTAAAAATAATCAAAGCGTAATTACGCTTCTATAGAATATTGGAGTTATTTTACCTGTAGTTTATTCTGTCGAGCTATTTCAAATGACAGAGCAGAAATCATTATCAAATGGTTTTCTGACTGAATATTGTGTTGCCTGGGGTATCGTCGAGACAGCTCAATTGGAAGAGCATTGGCAATTTAATCCAAATGTTCTGGGTTAGATTTCGGCGTGGAAACATTTTTACTCAGTTGGAAAAATTACTACTCGTATGATTTATTTACCAATACGTCGATTCTGTTAAAAATAATTATAATGTAATTACACATCCATAGTTTATTCGAGTTAATTTATCTTCGTTTTATTCTGCCGAGCTGTTTAAAATAACATCCCTGGTGTCATTAACAAATGGTTCTCTGAGTGAATATTGTGTTGGCTGGAATGTCGTCCAGATTGATTGATTGGAAGAGCATTGTAAATTTAATTAAAAGGCTCTGGATTCGAGTCCCGGCCTGGACACAGTTTCCCTCAGTTGGCAAAATTACTAGTTGTATAATTTATTTATCAATCAGTTGATTGTGTTAAAAATAACTAAAGTATAATTACCCATCCGTAGTTTATTAAAGTTCATTTACCTGGAGTTTAATCTGTCGAGGTGTTTCAAATAAGAGAACAGATGTCATTACTAAATGGTTCTCTGAGTGAATATTGTGTTGACTGGAATGTCGTCCAGGTAGGTTGATTGGGAGAGTCTTCTAAATTTAATCTAAAGTTTCTAGATTCGAGTCTCGACCTGGGCTCATTTTCCCTCAGTTGGAAAAATTACTAATCGTATGATTTATTTACCAATCAGTTGACTCATTTAAAAATAATTAAAGTGTAATTACGCATCCATAGAGTATTGGAATTTCTTTACCTGCGGCTTATTCTGTCGAGCTGTTTCAAATAACAGAGCAAATGTCATTACCGAATGATTTCCTGACTGAATATTGTGTTGACTTGCGTATCGTCGAGACAGCTCAACTGGAAAAGCATAGACAATTTAAGCCAAAAGTTCTCGGTTCGAGTCCCGGCCTGGACACATTTTCACTCATTTGGAAAAATTACTAATCGTATAATTTATTTACTAATCATTTTATTGTGTGACAAATAATTAAAGTTTAACTACGCATCCTTATTTTATTGGAGTTCTTTTACCTGCGGTTTAGTCTGCCGAGCTGTTTCAAGTAACATATCAGATGTCATTACCAAATGGTTCTCTGAGTGAATATTATGATGGCTGAAATGTCGTACAGATAGGTTGATTGGAAGAGCATTGTAAATTTAATCCAAAGGTTTTGGATTCGAGTGCCGGCCTGGACACCGTTTCTCTCAGTTGGGAAAATTACTAATTATATGATTTATTTACCCATTAGTTGATTGTGTTAAAAAATAATTAAATTATAATTACGAATACATGGAATATTGGAGTTCATTTACCTGCGGTTTAACCTGTGGAGCTGTTTCAAATAATAGACTAGATGTCATTACCAAATGGTTCTCCGAGTGAACATTGTGTTGGCTGAAATGTCGTACAGATTGGTTGATTGGAATAGCATTGTAAATTTAATCCAAAGGTTTTGGATTAGAGTCCCGGCCGGCACACAGCTTCTCTCAGTTGAAAAAAATACTAATTGTATGATTTATTTACCCATTAGTTGATTGTGTTAAAAATAATTAAAGTATAATTACGAATACATGGAATATTGGAGTTCCTTTAGCTGTGGTTTATTTTGTCGAGCCGTTTTAAATTACAGAGCAGATGTCATTACCAAATGGTTCTCTGAGTGAATGTTGTGTTGCCTGGGGTAGCGTCGAGACAGTTCAATTCAAAGAACATTGGAAAATAAAGCCAAAAGTTCTGGATTCGAGTCCTAGCCTGGACACATTTTCACACAATTGGAAAAATTACTACCCGTATAATTTATGTATACAATTTGACAATTCAGTATAAAGTGTATCATTCTGTTATTAATAGTTGTAGTCACATAATTAATCGATTTTAAGCAGCACACTTTTTCATTTTAGAAGTTCAGTTGGATGTCAAAAGATACAGATTTCTAATTTTGCATTGCAAATATATATTTTATATAATTTAAAATAGAAAAATGCATGTCAATTTTATGCAGTTATATACATATAATTTTTCATAGTTATTATAAAGAAGGTATTTAAAATTTATAGAAAATTTAATTTAATTTACTTTACTCACTGAATTGTTTTATATAGTCCTAGTATTGTTACACTTGTAATTCTACAAACGCTTGTTTACTCATAACAACGTCAATTTACGTGACCTACCAGCACTCGAAGCACGCTAGTGATTTTGTGCATGCCTTGCTGCATTACGATGGATCAAGTTGTGATGTTATTATCAAGTGGATGAGTTGGTAATCCGAATATAAATAAGTGGTTATGAGTTTTGCAGTGAAATTCTTGATATATTAGAGCGTTAGAAATATATACAATTTTCAAATGTCAATTATAGTAATATTTACAATATATATTAAATATTTTAAGTATGCGTGAATTAGATGTATTTTAATGTTCATATTTTATAATTAAAGCATAAACGAAAAGATAGCTTTTACATTTTGAATATATTTCATCAATTCAAAATAGTTTAAATATTTGTATCAAGATTTTATAATATTTTTTCTTTTAATTAACGAATTTTATTGCGCTTTGTTTTTTGCTGATTTTGGTCGTTTCATTTATTATTACTCATTCAAAGAGACAGAATTTTTTTTCCTCATCCCTTTAAAAATAATTATTCGCTATAACTTTCCAGGGTCCAAATTAAATGTCGCATATATACGTTTATTTAAAATATCAACATAGAGGTCGCACTGTAGTCTAAATCAACCCCCAGCGTCTGTTTGAAATTAAAAGGAGTTCGCTCTGGAGTACGATTGTAGGTCGATGAAAAAAGGTTATTTGGAAACGATACATTATTATATAAATACTAGCAGGCTTCACCCGTTACGCGGGTTCGGTGTCTCCGAACGAATTATATAGGTGAGTTGCACCTCACGTTTTAAAGCAATGTGGACAATTACCCGGAATATCCTTACGCATTGCTGTAAACGATACGAACGCCTTTGAACTATTATAATCTTTATGAATTTCGGCCTGATAAGAAATTTAGTTGATCATTTATAGTAGGATTTGGTAAAAAACGATTGAAGGATATGCAATATACTAGAGCGGTCCTTGAAAAAGGAACAATGCAAGTCCCATCAAAATCAACAGAACTTTTTAAAGAGGCTAGTGTTTTATAATTACATTCACAAGATTATAGAAATTTCCCTCTTAATTCACATCAAAATACATTCGGAAGAATGTTTTAAAACGGATAATCTTTCATAATGAGGTTTATCTGATTGTAGAATTTTCACCCACAATTCTAATTTCGTCACATTATATTCTAACGATGAAAAGATGTCCCTCGCGTTTTATAGACAATCTGAATTTTTTTTTTTTTTTGCTATAATAAAGCGTGTATTTTCAGAAATTGTCATTTGTAATGTTGGAATTTTGAGGTTTTGGTGCCAAAAGCATCGCCAAAATTGACAAATACACAATATCTCACGAACTATTTGATTATGAAGAATGTACTTCGTACCATTTGATTCGGCATACAAAATTACATTAAAATGTGTTATAATTTGACACATGGATTTTTTATTAAGTTTGTTCCTTTTTTTAACCTTTTTAGGGGTGGAGTTTTAGAAGATCCTTTCTTAGCACTTGTCTGCGTGATAAGAATCACCCCCCCCCCCAATTTGAATTTTTCTAGGTTCAGTAGCTGGGGCTGTGCGTTGATGATCTCTCAGTCAGAATTTTATATATATATATATACAGGTGGTTATCAAAATAATGGAAACACTTGTGAATGAAAGGGACATTTAAGAATTCCCTTCGTAAGCATTAAAATATAATCTTAGCTACCAGATTTTTTTTAATATAAAAAGTACATGTATTAGGTAGTATGAGAGGGCTCTAGAAGAGTTGTCTACGTTTTGATTTTTTTATCAGAAACGTAAAATGTAAGACCTCACAGATTTTCAAAGAGGCCAAATTGTAGGAGCCCGACTAGCTGGAGCAACGGTGACCGAAACATCCCAGCTTATAGGCGTTTCTAGAGGTACGGTGTCTAAAGTCATGACAGCATACACCCAGCGCGGAAAGACAAGCTCAGCAAAGCAAAATAGTGGACGGAAGGAGAAGCTGAGGGAAAGAGACCGACGGGTATTGAAGCGGATTGTAATGTCTAAAAAGAAAACAACTGCAGCCAAAGTGACCGCAGAGCTCAATCAGCATCTGGATTCTCCAGTGTCAACAATTACAGTTCGGAGATACCTTCATAAAGAGAACATTTACGGCAGAACAGCAATTCCCAAGCCACTTGTCACAGATGCTAATGCCAAACGTCGTGTAGAGTGGTGCCACAACCACAAAACCTGGTCGATTGATAAGTGGAAGACTGTTATATGGTCAGACGAATCATCTTTCACACTTTTCCCCACAACAGGACGGGTACATGTCTGGAGAACACCTGCACAAGCGTATGATCCTGATTGCCTCCGCCCAACTGTCAAGCATGGAGGTGGATCGGTCATGGTATGGGCAGCCGTGTCATGGTTTTCTGCTGGTCCAATCGTAACCCTGAAAGGAAGGATCACTGGGGAGAAGTATAGAGAAGTTTTAGCTGACCAGGTCCATCCCATGATGCAAATTTTGTTTCCTGCAGGAGATGGAATTTTCCAGGAGGATAATGCCCCTATTCATGCAGCCAGAGTTGTCCAATCATGGTTTGATGAACATGAGGATGAGGTGGAACATCTACCTTGGCCCGCACAGTCCCCAGACCTCAACATAATCGAACCGTTGTGGTCTATTTTAGAGCTTTCAATCCGGAATCGATATCGTCCACCGGCATGTCTCACGGAACTTTCACAATAACTCCATGAAGAATGGTACAATATTCCTCTAAACACTATTCAGAATTTGTATGATTCGATTCCCAGGCGAATCCAAGCTGTATTACATGCCAAAGGCGGTCCTACGCCATATTAATAAAGAATTCCTTCAAAATCTAGGGTGTTTCCATTATTTTGATAACCACCTGTATATATATATATATATATATATATATAAGAAGCGAAATTGTATTTCGAAATACTGCCACTCTGATGCCATGGCGTTACACCACAGTTAATATTGCATTAATGGGAAAACTAAACTATACCAGAACTCTGTGAAATAAGGGATTAGAAGTAAAAATGAAATTGTCCAATCTGTCATTGGTATAAAAGAGTAATTTTTAGGACTTTTCTAATCGACAGTCACTATAAATAAAATATAAGTTTTGTTGATAGATAAAAAGCATCTTCAAAATATAAATGTACATACGCAATACACGGTAATAATTTTTCAGGACCAGTTAATTTTTAAAGTAATTATTTCCTTATTTAATCGAAGAATTTATAAATCGAATTTTACTGTTTTAAAGTATTGGTACGAGAAAATAATTACTGAACATCGTGTATACGTTAGAGGTCACTGTATTATGGAACTGTATTTGGCCAGATCAGCACCCCTAATTTGAAGGGTTTAATGGCGGAAATTCCATATGTTTTCAGATTTTTCTGGCTAATTGTATTACAAAATCTACTTACTTGTCAAATTTCTTGATTCTACGACTGTTAGAAGTATCTTAGTTATTTGATGATCACCATTGAGTATCTTAGTTATTTGATGATTACCAGTTAAATCAGTGAGAAAAAAGCATTTTTTGAAATTATATATTTCTATAAATAAAATATAAATTTTGTTGATATATACAAAGCATCTTCAAAAAATGAATATATTATGGAACTGTATATGGCCAAATTAGCACAACCAGTTTGAAACATTTAAAGGCGGAAATTCTATATATTTTCAGATTTTTATGGTTAATTGCATTACAAAATTTACTTTTTTGTCAAATTTCTCTATTCTACGACTGTTAGAAGTATATTAGTTATTTGATGATTACCAGTTAAATCAGTGAAAAAAAAGCATTTTTTGAAATTATATATTTCTATAAATAAAATATAAATTTTGTTGATATATACAAAGCATCTTCAAAAAAAAGTATATATTATGGAACTGTATATGGCCAAATCAGCACCCCCAGTTTGAAACGTTTAAAGGCGGAAATTCTATATCTTTTCAGATTTTTCTGGTTAATTGTATTATCTACTAATCTACTTTTTCATCAAATTTCTTGATTCTACAACTGTTAGAAGTACCTTAGTCATTTGATGATCACCAGTGAGTCAGTGAAAAAAAAAAACCTACATAATAATAATTAATGTTATATATTTGACAGCAACTTGGTGTCGACCATGATTAAAGGCAAATTTCTCCAAAATTTAATGAAAGAAATTTTTTCATTGAAATACATGAATTTTAAATAAATTGGGAATTATTTGCACAAATGTAATTATATCCATATGATACATAATATGAATGAATGAAATCTATACTAATAAAGGAAAGTTTCGCTCTGTGTGTCTGTATTTGTCTGTCCGTTTATTTGTTTGTTTTTCAACGATGGCTAGCAAAATCTAGCCCACCTAGAAGCCTGAAAATTTAGATTTAGGTAGCCCAAACCCTCTCCTGGTGCACCTGAGCCTCAGAATTTTCATATTTTTTAAATTAGAGTAGTTATTAATTAAAAAATGATCAAAGATCACAAATATCAAATCACTCT
Source organism: Maratus michaelseni (assembly GCA_963931845.1). Taxonomy (NCBI): domain Eukaryota; kingdom Metazoa; phylum Arthropoda; class Arachnida; order Araneae; family Salticidae; genus Maratus; species Maratus michaelseni. The sequence goes on from OZ007590.1 coordinate 350,123,525, forward strand.
TCCGAAATCCGCACGCGCATACTCAGAAGCCCCTTATCCGTATCTCCGTAAATAGAAGAAACAAAGCACGAGTCAATCCGTATCTTTTTAAGTTTTTCTAAATTCGCCATGGACGAACGGCTGAAAATACAGAAAATCCGCCTACCTATTTTCGAAGAACGTACATTTACGTCTCGAACGATCCGGTTGGTTTGAAAAAATTTCATATTTAACTCTTTAAAAAAAAAAATAAGCATCCAATTCCTGTTTTTTTTTCTCCCGTTTTCAGAGCCTTGTATCCACCGGAATACAAGAGATATAAAAAAACAAAGGCCACAAAATTAAAGAACTAACTTTGCCCTTTTCAAAGCCATCTTTGGTTTTAAAAAATACGAAAATTAACCTTTCAAAAAAGTATATTTTCTGTAGGCCGTTTCGCGATTTTTACGATTTCGGCGATTTTTAAAAATTTGCATCGGCTGTTCAGAAAAAGGTACGAAAAATTAAAAATACCAGAAAACATTTATACTTATTCCTGTTTTAACATCTGTATTTGTTTTTGAAAAATTAAAATATTAATCCTTCGAAAAAAATCGCGCGCAGGACTCACTTTTGCGAATTTCGATTTTCTGTGATATATAAAATCTGGCATCGGCTTTCTAAAATAACCAAACAAAAACAAACAAACGTAAATACATCTACGTTCTATAGAGTTTAGGTAGAAACCTTTATTGTTTTTTCTTAAATTACGTTAACCTTTTCGAAAACGTTTTTTACTGTAAGTCAATTTCGCATTTTTAACGATTTCTCCTATTTTTAAAAATTCTAATCGGCGTTTATAAACAAGATACGAAGAATTAAAAATACCGCGCCTAATCTACATCCCTTTGCTTTTTAAAATCTGGTATTTGTTTTGAATTTTTTGAATTTTAACTTTCCGAAAAAATCATTTCCAAAACTCATTGACGCACTTTTCGTTTTTCGGCACAGGTTTAAAAATCGGCATCGGCTCGGGAATACGGTGAATACGGACAAACAGTAGAATCCAGATCATAGATACGTGAATTTTCTTCAAATCGCACTGTTGGGTTTTAAAAAATATCGACATTAACCCTTTCGAAACTGATTGTTTGCGTAACCCACTTTCGCGATTTCCACTATTTTGGCAATCTTTAGTCGTGGTTAAATTTCAATTTTACTTGGAAATTTGGTTCGGTCGAGTGTTCTGAAAAGGCCTCTTTCAGAACAGATTGCGCCCTCTGGCGGTGGAAGGTGGAACTACTGGAGTATCTCTGGTTGTATGGGCCTGATTATGACGGGGTGTGGCTCATTCGACTTTATTTCGATAGTCTTACAGATTTCAGTTATATTTGTGTCGAACAGATTGTTATTATCTCGGGCCGTGATTTATGTTTTTGAAGTTCATTTTTAAAAATTTGCGAGAATAGATTTTTTATCGTTGTAGATCTTGATAATGATGCCGTTTGAGCGTTGAAACATGTCGATCTTTATATTAAAAGGTTTTTATAAGCCTTTTTGTATTCTGTTTGTAATAACAAGCATTTTTATCTATATTTTAATTTATATATATATATATGTGTGTGTGTGTGTGTGTGTAAGCTAAAAAAAGATTAAAATGAAAATAAAATCCATGCGATAAGCGCTATAGCTGCAAATAACAACACAGATTAAATATAGTACATATGTATGAAATGCATTCCGCAGACCCAGAATCTCGCACCATAATTAAACTAAGAATAAACAACACTACTATAAACTAAAAATAAACAATTTCTTTGATGTTTGTTGTTTATTATTAGTTTAATTATGGTGCGGGATTCTGGGTCTGCCGAATGCATTTCATACATAATGTACTATATATATATATATATATATTGGATTCTTATGTTGTGATGCAAAATGACTTATGTTAAAAATAGGAAATGTATTATATATTCTTAAAAAGTAATAATGGCGAATTTCGTTCTATTGAATTTTAAAAGTGTTACAACAATAATTACAGTAAAACCTCCATAACGGACACTCCCGAATAGCGGACACCTCTATTTAACGGACACTTTTCAAATCCCCACTCCCAAAATCTAAATTTTTGTATGTTTAGACTTTGAATAGCGGACATTCCGAATAGCGGACAGTAGTTTTGGCGATCAAGGATGAAAAATGATTTTTTTACGAGAAAGAAAATGAAAATTTTTTTTAAAAAGCCTCGAAATTTATTAAGGCAGTATGTCACAAATTTTTTGACCACAGATAAATGTAGGGAGTGGTTTTCGGAAAATCCCCAATGGCCTGAGGAATCCCCCAAATTCCTATGTATTTTGTATCGATTACTGTTTGATTTTTCAGATTTAATTGACATACAATATTCAAAGCTTCAAAATATGTTAAAACCATTTTTATCGTTTTCTGCAGATATTGAGTTCTGCGTATTCTGAATTTAGTGTCTTGTTCGTGATTAATGTTTCGAGAATGACCTCAAAACGAAAGCGATTAACTTTAAAAGAAAAATTTGAAATTGTAAATGTAAGTGAATCTGAAAAAAAGAAATAGAGTTTACAGATACTTGCCGAATGTTTTAAAATAGCTAAAACACAAGTAGGAGAGATTTTACGAAATAAAGAATTTGTGGATTATTAACTCTAACGATAACACCAAAAATGTGAAATCGAGCTATACTGATTCCATTGAAATTAATTCTATATTTATGAATTGGTTTACTTCACTTCGTTCAAAAAAAAAAAATCCTATCAGTGGGCCTTTGATTCAGGAAAAGGCTTTAAAAGTCGCCAAAGAACTCGGATTACATGATTTTAAGGGTTTGGATCGATGAATGGAAAAGTTTCTCTGTTTCGGCACAACATCTCTTTCAAAACAATATGTGAAGCAAAATCTGTAGCTCTGAAAAAAGTGGAGAATTTGCATGAATAACTGCAATCAATTTATGAAGGTTATGAGGGGAGAAACATTTTTAATACCGAGGAAAGCGGACTCTTTTTCAGAATTTTTTCGAATAAGACTTTGTGCTTTAAAAAGGATGGCTGTAGCAGCAAAAAAATGACAAAAGATTCCCCTGATAGTTCAAAAATCGCTGAAACCCATGTTTTTCTCAAAGAACATCCAATTTAAAAAATTTGGTGTTATAGAGCGAATAAAAAAGCGTGAATAACCAGTTTTTTAGTGATTAAATGGTTAACTTCCTTTGATAATAGGATGAAAAACCAAAGAAAATTTATCTTGTATTTAGACAGTGCAACTTCTCATACAAAACATTATAAATTAGACAATATTAAAACTGTGTCATCTTCCCCCCCCCCCCAAAAAAAAGAAAAAAAAAAGACAACTTCCGTATGCCAGCCCCTTGATCATGACGTTGTACACAATTGTAAAGCCTGGTAAGAGAAAGCTTTTATTAAGCCATATTCTTTGGAAGTTTTATTCTATGAATATACTTGAGAACAGCCTAAAATTAGTTAATGTTCCCGATGCTTTCAAATTCGAATTTCTTCAGCTGTAAAAAACATATAACCGGAATGCGTACGACAATGTTTCAGAAAAGCAGGCTTTATATTAAAAGAAAATGAAACACTTATTTCAGATAGATATGAAGAACTATCGCAATAAGTGAATTAATGAAATGGATCAGGAGTGAAGAAATGCCGAAATGTCCATCAACATTGATGATGACCTATTGAAACAGAATCAGTTGACGTAGGCGATTATATTCCTTCATAATCTTCGACAAAAATGACTCTATTAGTGATATGAATCAGATACTGAAACCAGGGGATGTTTCCTGCAATATCGAGAATTTCCAAGAAGCGGCAAAATACAGTGAGCAGTTACACATATTTTTTTCTTTTTCCAAAAAAAGATGATTCAGAAAGATGCTCTACTGACAGCATTAAAACGTCGCATACAAACACTAACTACAGATGTAACAGCAAGCAAAAGCAAACTTTTGTAACATATTTTTTCCTTAAGAATGTAATAAACAATGGAAAAATGTATGTACAATTTCATTTGAATTTTATTGCTTAAAAAAGTAATTTTAATTTCTGATTTATCATATAATAGAAGTTCTCGGACATATAAAAGTCAATTAATGAAACGTTAAGCATTTCTTAGCGATTTTGTGGATCTCTGAAGTTTTCCCAATAGCGGACACCTCCGAATAGCGGACAATTTCAGCGCTCCCGAGGTGTCCGTTTTTTAGAGGTTTTACTGTACTATAAAAAACATCAGTTAAACTTTTAACATAAACTATAAATTTTTCATTATAAAAATTATGTATTAAAGAGGCCTAAAAGTTTTTAGGCTTCAAAAAATTATTTTCATTCATTTACTAAATGCTTGACATTTCATAAATGATTCTTCAAGGTCTGTTTTTTCTATTAAAAGTAATACAGAAGATAGAGCGATTCTTCTCGCACAATGCACGAAATAGCTGTGTTCGTTGCAAAGCTGTAAACGAAATTTTCTAACGAAATTTTCTACACGAAATTTTTTAACTCGTTACCAGAAATATTTTGGTAACGGATGTACCGTGTTCATTGTTTTTACTTTCTTCTATCTTTACAAGAAAGAAAGTATTAGTTTCATGAAAATTTTTCACGAATTTATACGTTTCAGAAGTACTGAACAAGATATGACTGTTTTTAGGAAATGTCTATCTGTGAGTCTGTCTGTATGTCTGTATGTGACAAAAATTCTTTGGAAGCTGTATCTCAAGAAATAATACACGTATTTTAATAAAACTCTAGATTTAGTTAGACCTTGATATAAATTTGTGCTGATTAGTTTTTGGTGCAAATCGCCTAAAAGTGGCGTTGCTATGCTGCATTATTCACGATTTTCTAAATAGCTGTATCTCAAGAACTAAGGACTTTCATGAAGTTTTATATTCGGTTAGACGTTGGCGTAAGTTATTGCTTATTAAGTTTTGAGGTAAAGCTCCCAACAGGTGGCGCTGCTATGCTGCGTTTTTCAGGATTTACACGATTTTAGTGATAGTCGTACATCAAGAACTAATACACGGAATTTAATAAAACTTTAGTTTTAGTTACATCTTGATATCAATTGGTGCTGATTCGTTTTTGGGGTAAAATAACCAACAGGTAGTGCTTCTATGTTATACTTTTCACGATTTCCGCACTAGCTGAATCTCAAGAACCTAATGCATGGACTTTTCCCTCAAACTTCAGATTCAGTGCTGGTTTGATTTTCGGGTAAATCATATAACTGGTGGATCTGCTTTGCTGCATTTTCGGATTCTAATATGCACAATTACAAAAATACGCTTTTTGAAAAATTAGTAAGTATGAGATAGAGGAAAGTTTTGGGATTGACCCAAATCCAAATAGTTTTTAACGAAACCTTATATATTTCTCTAATCCTTCCCCGATGCTGTTTTCTTCTAAATTTTTAATTCGTCCGCTTTTCATTTAATACAATATCATATTTTTTGCTGAAAGCCGATACATTAAGTTTGATAGTTCGCCATTTTGTTTAAAAATGCACAATAAAAAAATGGTCAAGAATTACGCAGATAGTATATGCATTTTAACGTGCTTTTTAATTCGTTGAATTCAGATGAAACTACCCAGAGAAATATCTAGAACCGAGGAGCACTACATGATGCCCAACAACGAGAACAAAGCAGTCCAAAAGACGCATTTGTTTAATAAAAATTAACACAAGCTTGGTTTTTGAAAGGTCGAATCATCTGCGCAACAACGCAGAAACGTACGTGTATCTCTACCTCAAGCCTAGAGGCAAAAAAACTTTATAAAATATGCTTATTTTGCTAGACGAAAAACTGCATAGAAAATATCCATAACTTGTTAAAATGGCCAGGTTAAACGTAATTTAGAGAGTTTTACTAATTATTTGCGTGTTTGTTACGCAGTAGTGCTGATTGGCTAATGAACAATATGGCGGAAATCAATGACAGAATGATGAATACTCGATGGACATCCAAATGTTCATCGGCAAGGGAAGAGATGTATTTACTAATCGTTTCTAAATGCGTTTAGTAATTCACGATGTCGAGTTATGCTGATAATGTCCTTGTTCTAATTGTTATGTAAATTGCATTTAACACACAATCCCTTGGTAGGAATTCAATATTAGTTTATTCCTCTCTAAAACAAGAGATTTATTCAAACATGAAAAGCTTCTGTGAATTTAAGACAATACGGTATGAATCAAAAAGGACTTAAACCAAGTAGCGAAGCAACATTCGGATTAATATTATCCCAATATTGCATTCAATGAAAAAATTCCAATGTAATGCCAACATTGTTTAAACAGTGTTTTTTTGTTGAACATATTAGCAATGAAATGTCATTACTGCGCATATATTGGTCTTATGTTGAAAATATTTTTAATAAATATGTTAATATTTCAGAATTTTTTTTTTTTTAAATTTATATTCACACAATATTTCTTGCCAATATTGGTAAAATATTAATACCCCACTATTGGAACTATATTTCCTACCGATGTTTACCCAAGGTCTCCAATATTTACCAAGATACAGCCAAAATTGTTCCAAAATTGCTGTACTGTTATGGCAGTTAAATCATTCTACAGTAGTAAAACATTTTTTTAAAAAACTTAAAAGAATAAATTCATCCTAAATGTATGGGATACGAAATATATTTAACAAGCACGAACCTATATTATTATTCGATATATTCAACTGTTAGTTCTGGATTTCGTCAAAAGTGGCATCGATTGAGAAGTCTCAACATGACGATAAATAAATATATATAGGAATGAATTACACTATCAAATCTAACCATTCACGAGATAGGATAAATTTATTTTGTGACGTCATACATAAAGAAAATTTTAAAAAGATATCCGATTTCTCAAAGGTGATATCGTTAAAATGTCTTGTCATCACGAAAGAAGAAAAATAATATGAACTACTCTTCTGAATAAGATCATTTGAAGAGATACAGGCAAATTTTTTCTCTGACGTCATATATAAAAAAACAACCTGCTTTCGTCAAAAGTGGTATAATTGGAAAGTTCTAAAAATAACGATACCCGGACTTCAATTAAAGATTATACTACTGCGATTTAAATAAGACCCTAGCTTCTGATGAAGTCTTATTTTTGATTTTTTGCTTCTTTATGTGTGACGTCACTGAAGAAACTGGCCTGTATCTGGTGAAGTGTTGCAATCTGGTGTGTAGTTACGGCAAGACCTTTCCAACGACACTACTCTTGATGAAAACCAGCACTGACAGTTGCATATGTTTCCTAGTTAAAAATGTACAATCGTCGCAATTACAGAAGGTTTGAAAAAAAAGAATACAAGGAGTGGTAAATACAACAAAAGACCAATAGGAAAATTAGAAAACCGGGGGGGGGGGGGCGGGGTAGTCAATCAGAAAATAATTGAAAATTGGGAAATGGGAAAAGGAAATTTAAAAGAAAAACGAAATTTAAAATATACTTTTATACAGAAAAGAAAAGTTGAAAATGATAAGAAAATAACACATTCAATTTTATTAAGATTAAACATTTTGAGTGTAATGACGCATCTAACTCGTCATGACATTTTCGGTCCAAACGGTAAAATGACGTGCTACACTCAACATTGAACTACAGTTAAGTAAAATGTTTTAATTACCACGAAAGTTCTATTAAAATAATTTTTAATAGAAAATAAATTCGCCTGTAAGGACGAATAATCAAATAACTTATAATAACTGCTGGTATTTAGTGTATTGTTTTACCGTATCTATTTTGCTATTGTATTTAACTTTAAATATTCTTATGCTTGTATATTTTTTTCATATGCTGTAAAATATTATGTTAATTTTTCAGAAAAAATATGTCAAGCAGTACATTAATAAAAACTGTTTATTTTAGGAAAAAATTCTGTGAGTTGTTTATTTTACGAGCAAAATCTGTTCAAATATCAGAACTTTCGTAAGAAGTATTGATATTTATGTAAAATAAGCAGTTCCTTACTGGATTTCAGGAAGAATGTTTTATTGTAAATTCAACGGAATTTTTTACAGGTTATTTGTTTTATTAAAATTCTATCGTATTTAACTAAAATAATTTCAACTACATTTTAAAAAGGACTCATACTTTTAAGGTTTCAGAAAGAGATGTATGCTTAACATTTTACTTAACATTTTTAGGGAAGCATAAAGTTTTCTTTGAAATAATCATTTTAGACAAATTTGTTAGTTTGAATCTCGTGCAAACAATAAGTAAATAGAATTGAAAAATGCTTGCAAAAACATATTAGGTAATGTAAAATTGCAAGAAAGTTTTTTCAGATTTCAGGAAAAATGTTTTATTGTAAAGTCAACGGAATTTTTTACAGGCTATTTGTTTTCTTAAAATTTTATCTTATTTAACTAGAATAATTTCAACTACATTTTAAAAAGTCTTCATACTTTTAAGCTTTCAGAAAGAGATGTATGCTTAAGATTTTACTTAGAATTTTTAGGGAAGCATAAAGTTTTCTTTGAAATAGTCATTTTAGACAAATTTGTTAGTTTGAATCTCGTGCAAACAATAAGTAAATAGAATTGAAAAATGCTTACAAAATCATATTAGGTAACGTAAAATTGCAAGAAAGTTTTTTCAGCTGCACGCATCAGAGCAAATACATTGAGAAGATCGTATGAGTGACACTCTGACAGTGTCTAATATTCAAGTTTCTATTTCCTGGAAATGACCTCAAATAATACAAGTACACAGGTTCGAGTTACTCTACGTTTACAAATATGGAAATAAAAATCCAAGTAAAAATAAAAAATAACGTGCGTAATTTGATAAAGGCACATGAAAAATTAAATATGGTGTTTCAATTAGTAACTTCATAGATCGAACAATTATAAAATATTCTTATTTGTTTTAATAATGTCCCCGATAGAGCCAAAACGTGTTACAAAATTACTTCTTTATTACTTTGCTTATTACTTTTTTATTCTAATAAAACTTAATTTACTGTTTATAACGTTTTTATTTTATGTTTTTTAGCAATTACAATAAGTGTATTATTGCAAGATGTTATAATTTGTTATATTTTCAAAATAATGCGTTTAAAAAATAGTACGAAATTTAAAAACTTTTCTTAAAACACATACAAACATTTTTATCACAACAAAATGTACTATTTAAGATTTATTGATTCGAACATGATAAAAATACATATTTAAACGTGATACTTCTTTTTAGTAATTTTATCAAAAGACATATTCTAAATATTCTAAGCATAAAGTAAATTATCATTATTTTTATTACTTCTTTATAATGAACAACTTTTACATTAAAAAATTCGTTACAAAAGTTTTCAAAAATAAAAACGCGAAACGAATAATATTTATGAGTTTGTTAAAATGGTTTTGAAAGATAAAACTAAAAAAAAATATTATGTTCGGAAATTATTGGAAAATATTTATGTTCTTTCATGTAATAAGTTTAATTTTCTTAAGTACCAAACTTGTCTCAAGTAAGTTGTATATACCAGAACTTATATAACTTTTTATTTAAATGATATTTTATCCTCGGAAATATCTTCATCGATTAGTACAAAAACGATAAAAATGTCAATACTTTAAAAAATAATATTAGTTTATAAAAACATCTTTTGTGGTCAGATTAAACACAACATATTCAAGTTTAAAAGTAACCGTTATAAAAATATTGAATTTTATTTACGAAAACGTAAAAAATAAAGCTAAATCATAATGGTGTTCTTTCGAATTTTTGAATTATGTTTTCTTTTAATTATCTAAAAACAAAAATTGCGCATGATGTGTAGTATAATGATAGTTACGTTAAATGAAGAAATGATTTTAAAATGTGTGTTTTTTAGTAACAAATTGATTCTAAGGTTTAGAATTAATTTGGGGCAATTTACAGGTTATGAAGTATATATTAATGGTTTAATTTTAGAAGCTGGGCAGATACAAGTTGGGTTCTTAAAACACATACAAGAATTTTTATTGCAACTAAATGTGAGATTTAACATTTATTGATTTAAGCATTATAAAAATACATCTTTAAATGCGAAACTTCTTGTTAGTAATTTTATCAAAAGACTTCTAAATATTCTAGGGATGAAGTAAATTACCTTTATTTTATTACTTCTCTATATGAACAACTTTAAGATAAAAAATTCGTTTCAAATTTTTTAAAATAAAAACGCGAAACGAATATTATATATGAGTTTAATAAAATACTTTTGAAAGATAAAACAAAAAAAGATATGTATTATTTTCGGGAATTATTGGAAAACATTTATGTTCTTTCATGTAATAAGTTTAATTTTCTTAAGTACTGAACTTGTCTCAAGTAAGTAGTATAAACTAGAATGAATATTGCTTTTTATTTAAATGATATTTTATTCTCGGAAATATCTTAATCGATTAGTATAAAAAGGATAAAAATGTCAATACCTTTGAAAATAATATTAGCTTAAAAAAATATATTTTTCGGTTAGATTAAAGACAACATAATTAGGATTAACAGCACCGTTATGAAAATTTTGAGTTTTATTTACAAAAAAGTGAAAAATAAAGCGAAATCATAACGGTGTTCTTTCGGATTTCTGAATTATGTTTTCTTTTAATTAGCTAAAAACAAAAATTGTGCATGATGTGTAGTATAATGATAGTTATGATAAATAAAGAAATGAATTTAAAATGTGCGTTTTATAGAGACAAATTGATTCTGAGGTTTTGAATTAAATGGGGGCAACTTACAGGACATGAAGTATATATTAATGGTTTAATTTTGGAAGTTGGTCAGATACAAGTTGGGTTCTTAAAACAGCTACAAGATTTTTTATCACAACAAAATGTACTATTTAACAATTATTGATTTAAACATTAGAAAAATACATCTTTAAACGCGAAACTTCTTTTAAGTAATTTTATCAAAAGACATACTCTAAATATTCCAGGGATGAAGTAAATTATCCTTATTTATATTAATTCTTTATAATGAACAACTTTTATGATAAAAAATTCGTTACAAAAGTTTTTAAAGTAAAAACGCGAAACGAATATTATATATGAGTTTATTAAAATACTTTTGAAAGATAAAACAAAAAAAATATATATTATGTTTAGAAATTATTGGAAAACATTTATGTTCTTTCATGCAATGTTTAATTTTCTTATGTACTGAACTTGTCTCAAGTAAGTAGTATACAGTAGAATGAATATTACTTTTTATTTAAATGATATTTTATCCTCGGAAGTATCTTCATCGATTAGTATCAAAAGGATAAAAATTTCAGTACTTTTGAAAATAATATTAGCTTTTAAAGATATCTTTTTCAGTTAGATTAAAGACAACATATTCAAGATTAAAAGTAACCGTTATGAAAATATTGAATTTTATTTACATAAATGTAAAAAATAAAGCAAAATCATAATGGTGTCCTTTCGAATTTCTGAATTACGTTTCCTTTTAATTCGCTAAAAAAAATTGTGCATGAAGTATAGTATAAACATAGTTACGGTAAATGAAGAAATGAATTTAAAATGTGTGTTTTATAGAGAAAAATTGATTCTAAGGTTTAGAATTAAATGGGGACAACTTACCGATCATGAAGTATATATTAATGATTTAATTTTAAAAGTTGGGTTCTTAAAACACATACAAGAATTTTTATTGCAACTAAAGGTGAGATTTAACATTTATTGATTTAAGCATTATAAAAATACATCTTTAAACGCGAAACTTCTTTTTAGTAATTTTATCAAAAGACATATTCTAAATATTCTAGAGATGAAGTAAATTATCTTTGTTTTATTACTTGTCTATATGAACAACTTTAAGATAAAAAATTCGTTACAAAAGTTTTAAAAATAAAAACGCGAAACGATTATTATTTATGAGGTTATTAAAATACTTTTTAAAGATAAAACAAAAAAATTATTATGTTCTGAAATTATTGGAAAACATTTATGTTCTTTCATGTAATAAGTTTAATTTTCTTAAGTACCGAACTTGTCTGAAATAAGTAGTATACACTAGAATGAATATTACTTTTTATTTAAATGATATTTTATTCTCAGAAATATTTTTATCGATTAGTATAAAAAGGATAAAAATTTCAATACATTTGAAAATAATATTAACTTATAAAAATATCTTTTTCGGTTAGATTAAAGACAAGATATTAAAGTTTAACAGCACCGTTATGAAAATATTCTTAATTAATATTCTTAATTAATATTCTTAATTAATAATTCTTAATTAATAATAATACTTAATAATAATTCTTAATTAGTATTCTCAATTTCAAGAAAAATACAGAAAGCGATTTCTACGGACAAGTCATTTGTAGAAAAGTTTATAAAATACACAAGGTGCAATTTTGTTTTGAAAATTCCACATTTAAAGGACATAAATGCAAATGGCAATTGTACTACATATGTCAAATACATGATGATTTGAATTATCTAATAATAGAGGACATACTAGTCCATTACATATAGGTCGAAAGGATTTTTGTTTTAAAAAGCGGTCAGAGGTTTAAGCAAATTATGTTCGAAAATTTGAAATCAGCAATTAAAACCTAAATGATTATTTAACTAATGTTTTAATTAAAGAATAATAAATTAATGTATTCATATCCATACGATAGTTTTTTAGACCCTAGGTGTAATTTCATGTAAAAAAATACTTTATGATATGAAACTCGTAAAATAAAACAAGTTATTATCTTAAGATTTAATTGAACTGAGTGAGCGAAGCTTATATGCAACCACTCCGATCACCTATTTGTGACGCTACTTTTCCAAAACTGTTCGTCCGATGACCATAAAATTTAGCCCAGTGATAGCTGCACTGACTAGCATGGTTCGTGTAAAAAAATCTCCTCGTGAAAATCCTCGCAATCCAAATCGTGCCATTCGGGAAAAATTATAGCTAATATGTGGCTGAAAAGAGAGAAACTTTTCTGAAGCAGCACCCTACAAATTTCAACTACCATCCGTTACTGATATTACATTACGTCAAACAATTAAATTGCCGTTACAAGTCACAAATTTATGAGTAAATTTACAGTGTGCCCCAAAAGTCTCCGTACAAATTCAAGGATTTATTATAAAACAAATAATAGGCTTACAGCAAAAATAATTACAACAGTACATAGAGTAACTCAAAAAGTTTTTTTTTTCTACTACCTTAGTATACTTGTACATGAGATCATTTCGTTGCACGAAGAATATCAAGTCGATATTCCAATTCCATCCACGTGCGTTTCTGCATGCTAACATCAACAGTAGTTACAACTGTTTGGATCTTTTGTTTAAATTCTACGAGACTGTTCACTTGAAACAAAAGATCCAAACAGTTGTAACTTTATATTAAAACAATTAAAATTACAGTTGTAAAAAATGTTGTAACTTCTGTTGGTGTTGGCATGCTGGAACGTACGTGGATGGAATTGGAATATCGATTTGATATTGTTCGTGCAATGAAATTATCTCATGTACACGTATACTAAAGTAGTAGAAAAACTTTTTAAGTTACTCTATGTACTGTTGTAATTATTTTTGCTGTAGGCTTATTATTTTTTGTGTAATAAATTTTTGAAGTTGTATAGAGACTTTTGGGACACCCTGTACATTGTTATTACAAAAACAGCTCATTTTTAAACAAAAAACACTGTTGTTACATAGGAATTATAAACAAATTATAGCAATATGTATGGTGATCCCGAATTCATGGCACAATCTTTAAGGTTTGGTACAGGACACTGAAACAAAAATTTGTTGTATAGGACACTAGGGTCAGAAATCTATATATTTAGTCAAAATTACAGGGCGTCTCACTGCAATCCGAAAACACGTTTTCGTTAATAACTTTAACAGTAGTGAAGATACTTTAATTAAATTCGCAACAGACCTATCTTTGTATGAATTGTTCATTAAAGTACTTTACTACTGTTAAAGTTATGAACGAAAATGCGACTTTTGATTGGAGTGAGACACCCTGTAATTTTGACTAAATAAATGGACTTTTCAGCCTGGTTTCCTATACAATAAAAGATTTTCAAAGTGTCTTGTACCAACCCTTAAAGTTTGTACCATGAATTCGGGATAACCTTTAGTTAATAAAACAATGCAAATTTCAACAACCACATTCCACTTGTCTAAAAACAAATAGTATCATATGTTGTTAAATAACGCTATTTTTAAGAATAGTAAAATAGCGTTGAATGTAAGCAGCTTTGTGCCCAATTTTATGGAGGCACCCTATACGCTTTCCTAGTTAGAAAAGCAAGTCAAGTTTTGTCAATAATTTTTTTTTTCAAGATAAATGTTGTGGAATTTTTTATGTTTGTTTATCCCTAAATTAAAAACACAATACACGTAGAAAATAATGCAAACAATTTCATCCGAATAGTTAGCCTAGTTACAAACAAAAAAATTATATTTAATTTATTCTGGATATCCATTCTATTTGTCTAAAAAAATCCAACTTCTTTTGCAATTTTTTTACAGTTATAAAAGTAGAAGGAATTCATGTTTTGCATTTCAACCGACTTTTGTGTCACATAAATGTGTAACAAAATCAAGTCGAAGTAATCAAACGTAAATCTTCATTATTCAGTTTGATAGTTTCACTTTATTTTTTTTAAATACATTTTTTTAAGTTTATAAATTACGTTTTAAACTTTGTAAAAAATAAAACAACATTTACTTTGAAGGTAAAATGATAAACTGAAATTAAAATGCAATCTGTGTATATTTTCGAAGATTTAGGTAAATCATCTGTGCATTCTTATCAAAATTTCGCATATATACGTAAATCGTCTCTGAATTGTTAGGACAGCCAGCGAAATACAACTTCTTCATTAATTAATTACAGAATACATAACTCTTAGAATACCACTTTTATTCGTCGGTTGGTTCAGGATTGCACCAGGTAATAGTTTTTCTATTATTGTGTACCATTATTTTCTTGCAATATTTCTAATACTATAAATATTACTGTTTACGAATAGTGGGGAAAAATAACAAATGAATAGTCGATACCGAATAACCTTTAACCCCCTTTCCGCCGAGCAAAAGGGCAAATTTGTAATGTTGTTTTCTCCGTAATTTTTTTAAAATGCTTAAAAAATCTGAATTTTCAAACTTGAGATAAAAAACTTAATTACGTATATAAGTATAATCCTTGAGAGTATCAATCATTACTTGATGTTTTAAAAATGCATTATATTTGTAGAATTATATTAATTTAAACAAACCTTGTATTGCTGTGAAACCTACAGCATAGTGAACGGATATATCAGGTCGCGGCGGTGAGAAGGTTTTAAAGACCCCTTCCTTAAAGACACTTACTTTTCTGACTAGAGAAGCGTATACGCTGCCTCCACAAAATTGTGCACAAAACTGCCCATTCAACGCTATTTTACTATATTTAAAAATAGCGTTATTTAACAACATATTTCTTTAACAACATATTTCTTTTTAGACTAGTGGAATGTCATAGTTGAAATTTGTATTGTTTGATTAACTAAGGTATATCCCGAAATCAATAGTCGATATAGAATAGCCCTACTATAAGTAATACACATGTGTACCATTGGTAGATAATGGGTTAAATTACAAAAGGGACATATTTAAAAAATATATAGTATCGTAGAATAAGAAGATAATGGAAACGTTCAATTTTCATGCTGTGATTGTTACTCATTTTATCTATGTTTACTGTACTTACATTTCAATGTCTGCTGTTGATAATTTCAATGAAATAAACACGCAATTACGATCCAGTTTAAACATATAAAAATGGTATTTTTGTGTTGTGAATTGCAACTACTTTCATCTATTATGTCCTTGCTAATTATAAACCCAAAATATTCTCTTCAATTATAGTGCATTCAATTTATGTATTATAATTATTGGTCTATACACAATTATTGTAATGGCTATATTTCTCCGCTTGTGCATCATGTCGATTACGTACCATACATTAACTGCAATTTACTCAAACAATTTTGTGCTGAATTTGCCATATTATTACTACTGACGATTTACAGTTATAGCGAAATAGATAAATGCGTAATTCGAATGCAAACTAATGCTTGCAAGTTGTACGGATTAGTTGTATTGTAAATCCATATTTCTTATGAGATATAATTAATATTTTTTTAAAGTAGCGACAAAAATGAATTAATTAGATGTAAAATGAATGTGCACAAATGTTTTATGTAAGAAAAGGATGCTGACGCATATCCTCTCCAACAATATAAAAACGCGATCATAAAGTTTATGATTAAACCACGCTATTATTTCGATTTCAAATCTACAAAAGTACAAATAACAAAAAGTAAGATCTCGATTAAATAGTCACTAACATTTAGATTTATATATCACATTACCATTAATGTAATCAAGTGTAAATTGAGGTTACTTGGACTTTGAGGGGCAACATTGACATAAAACCAAAAAAAAGGGGTTTCAAATCAGTACTGGTATGCTGAGAATATTGACGTGATTTTTAAAAACTATATGTATAATAGCACTAACTATTAACGCAATACAACCAAAACTGATTTAAAACTTATTTATTTAGGTGATAAACATATAATAAGATGATATTTAAATTTCATTTAATTGCATTTTTCATTCACTTTTTTACAAATCATAAATACACGCAGAAAAAAATTGCTGTAAAATTACGGGCAGAGGCCGGCAGCAGAGATTCCAGTCATACCCCGTAAAAAAACAACCCATGCCCATCATTTTGTGCAGCCCGTAATTTTACGGGGCAAAGTAATACAGCATTATAATGCAATTTAAAACACAATAACACTTTACTTACTGTTCCGTATCACGTAGCACGTTAGATAATCATCACAGAATCGCTTTTTTGGCGGGTTAAAATTTTCGAAACACGATTAAAATGAAGGGTTACACCCTAGCGTAAGACTTTATAGGTGGTCGTACCGTATTTTTGCTAACATATGGGCTAGAACTGTAAGAATATGTGGATTGCTCTTAATTTTCTAAGTATCTAAGAGATAAGGCTGCTTATTTAGTGGATTAGACCGTTTTTCATCAAATAAGGCTGTTGCCCGTGAAAACGGAAGGGCAAACGCTCATAAATTTACAGTTTTTTTCTGAGA
Source organism: Maratus michaelseni (assembly GCA_963931845.1). Classification (NCBI taxonomy): domain Eukaryota; kingdom Metazoa; phylum Arthropoda; class Arachnida; order Araneae; family Salticidae; genus Maratus; species Maratus michaelseni. Next base: position 350,140,656 of record OZ007590.1, read on the forward strand.
GAGTATTAATGAGGTCTTCAATTCTTTTTACAAGATACGAATCTATCTTTTACAAATTTTGATGGTTAGTTGGTGAGGTTCATTTATTTATTTTTTACTGCGGGTGATAACAGTCTAATCAGATGTAAATTTAATTCAATTTAATTTTTCACTTTCCCTTTCTTATTAATTCATAACTGTAATTGGGGGCACCACATGGTCTTGATTTTCACAAAATACAAATCTACATTTTTAATTTTTAATGCTTTTTATTAAAAAAAATATATTTATTCAATTTAACTACGAGGGATAGTCATTAAGTAAGTCACGAAAGATATTTAAAGAATAACAATATGATATTAACATACAATATAATAATAATATGACATTCACTTAAAACAATTTTTATTTCTCAACATATTCTCCACTAATACTTATGCACTTATATCACCGTTTTATCAGTGCCCCAACACCAGCTGCATAACATTCTTTGGGTTGCTGTCTGAGCCATTTAGGACTTCAAGTTGAACCTTTTCATCATCTGTGAACATCATCTTGCTTCCAAGATGGTTTTTTAGTGGACTAAACAGATGACAATCGATTGGGTCTAAGTCGAAGCTGTATGGTGGATGTTGAAGAAGTTGCCAACCAAACTTTTGAGTAGTATCCTGTGTTCAACTTCAAGTCCTAATGTGTCTGAGACAGCAATTCATAGAATGTTATGCAACTGTTGTTGCGGCACTGATAAAACGGTGATATAAGTGCATAAATATTGGTGAAGAATAGTTTGGTAAAAATAGTTTGGTAAAAATAATTGGTAAAAATAATAATATTGGTAAAAATAGTTTTGAAGTGAATATCATTGTAAGTTATTATTTAATTATCTTTTGTGACTTACTTAATGACTTTCCTTCGTAAATTTAAAACTATTGAAAATATTGATAACATTTTCTTCGAAAAATATAGAAAAATTTCCCCCAAAATAAGCAAGAAATTTGTTTATTATTTTTACGAAAAAATAAATAACATTATATTATGCTAGCCACTGATCCTATATCTCTCATAATTATCGAAATGAAGAACGTAAAAAGTATTACTTTTTGTGTCCAATTTGGGTTTCTTTCAGGTACAAAGGATTTTATTTAGATTAATGTTTTGTAATCCTGGCCAACATTTATTATATGTTTGTAAAGATTTTCTTTTATACACAAGTTACTTATCATTTGTATTATTGACATCAGTTTTCGAAGAGATTACATAGGAAGTAGAATAAAGTAATCTACCATTTGTAATTGAAAGAATTGGAAATAAATTATTATTTGCATTTCCTTTTTTAACCCGTTATACTCTCACGGTACTTTTAAATAGCAATGAAGAAAATTTAATATAAAAATTATTTAATCCGTGTATTGATAAAAATAGATTTTACTTTTCATATAAAAACTTTGCTCGATCACATTTATAAAGCACAGCAAAACAGTCGTAGCTAGGTATTTTTAATGAGGTTTTTTTCGCAACCATTTACATAGGTATAGCGTTTCTCTTATTAAAATTATTATATGAAGAATTTGCAATGACAAAAACCTTTCCATTTACGGATAGAATCGGAATAAATTTAATTATAATGTGTTTATAAAAACTGAAAAATTTCCATAACAATATTTTTCGTTAATCTAACTATTGTAAATAGTTTACAAAAAGAGCTATAGTTCTCAATTTGTTATATGAGTTTTAATGAAAAAAACTTATCTGAACTTCATATTATTATTATATAAATTTTATAATACACTGATGTTCAGAAATTAAAGGACAGTGACCGATTACAGTTGTTTTGTCGAATATATACTGAAATTCGTGAGGAAATGCCCAAAATGTACTTGAATTTTGAGAATGTAAAGCACATGTTTGACTTCATGTTTTTCAGTCAAGATTTAGTCCCGAGGACAATTAGGGGAGTAATAATAAATTTAATAATAAAATAATATTTGCGTTTCCCCAAGAAACTGAAAATGTTCAAAGTGATCCGATCTGTAGCAAATTACTATGTAGGTCTGATTCAAAGCTTTTGTGCATTTGTATAAGAACAACACGCATATTCTTGAAGATGCTACCGTTTATGTAAAAAAATCAAAAGTTTTTTTATAACATACAGAGTTGCCAACCGAATTTAACACCGCTTTCCACAAACTTGTAGATAAAGTATACTGCAATTAAAATATTAATATATTGAATATTTGATGAGATATGGGTCTTTGTATGAAATATTTTTCAAATACGCCTGCGCGAACTACAGCAAAGATTTTTTGTCCTGATTTCATAGTCAATACTATAGAGCAACTCATATAAAAATACCAGTCAAATATGGTGAATACTCAAACTGATAGAGACAATACAGTGAGCTAATTGATAAGTTGAGGAGGATATCCAACATAATCCTCAATTAAAAACTCTGCATGCTGTAAAAGAAAATGAATTTTTCACAAAAAATTTAGCATCTTCAAGAATATTTGTGTTATTCTTACACAAATGCACAGAAACGTTGAACAAGACCTACATAGTCATTTCCTACAGTGAAGGATTATTTTGAACATTTTCTGTTTCATGGGGATACACAAATAATATTTTATTATTAAATTCATTATTGCGCCCCCCTAATTGTCATCGGAGCTAAATCTTTACTGAAAAATATGAAGTCAAATATGTTCTTTACATTCTCAAAGTTCAAGAGCATTTCGGACATTTCCTGACGAATTCCAGTACAATCTTAAAACGACATTTTCAAAACTGAGCAAAAAATTCTCAAATCTGAGTATGTTGCATAGTAAAAATGGCTTCCAATCAAAATTACCCAAGTTTGAAACATGTATATACTCATTTCTGAAAACATGCACGCACTCAAGAATAAAACATCATGTGCTCATATTTGAGTACGTCCATGTTTCAAAAATGAATAAGAAATGGCTTCTATGCGCGTATTTTTGAGTATTTCCATGTTTCAAAAATGAGTATGAACTGACCGCTAGGGGCTCAGTTCTGAATATGGCCATGTTTCAATATTCTGAGTATTTCTGGTATTTCATAAATAAAAGCATTGAGTCATCATATTTGAAACAAAAAGTTTCATAACAAAATGAAAACATCGATTTACTCAGATTTGAAAGTGTCATTTTTCTCAGTGCAGATATTCGACAAAACGTCTGAAATCGGTCACTGCTCTTTAGTTTCTGGACATCAGTGTATATTTTATTCATTAAAGAAGATGTCGTATATTCCGCCGTAAAACACACTCCAGTGTATAACGCGCCTCTAAACTTTTACAAATAATTTTTCTATTTCGATGTACATTCGCCGTATAACGTGCATTACAATCTTTGCGAAAAAAAATATTTATTAGCCACATAGCAAAATATAAAAAATAGATTATTACACAGTAATTATTATAGATTAATTAGAGTAATAGATTATTATTTAGTAATGACTGTTACTAAACATGTTGTATTACATCTCAATGTTGAATACCAATGTCATTCTCTGTGAATTATCATAACATCATTAAAATGCATCGCTGACGATTTTTCCCTAAAGGGCATAATGTAATGGAATTTTTTTGTGTGTGTCCTTATAAATGAACTATAAATACTATACACTTCAATTTCTATAGTGGCCCTCCTTAACATATGAAAATGACAATGTGTACAATTTTCTTGTGCATCGTTAAACTTAAAAAAAACGGAAAAGAAATTTAGATGCCAACAAATATATATATATATAGAGACAATATATAAAATTAACTATTCTATATTAGACAGACTTTACTACATTTAAAAAACATCTAAATTAAAATAAATGCATAAAAACATTAAAAAAATTGAATAAAGTATACGTTTCGCCATGACATCGCATAGTCTCCTCAGTAGAAATATCAGCTTACAAAACAAAACATGGAACAAAAATGGATTCAGTTAAAGTTGAGGTTATTACTTTTAAAACAGTAAATATTCCATTGGAATTTAACCTGATTCATTCAAGTTGTTGGTGTATAATCCAGTGAACCAACATTTCATAAATAATCTGTCCCTACAATTACTTTTCAAAATTGATGAATTCTTGAACGATGGGTTATGATTCGTGTCGAAAGCATGTTGAACGAATCTTGAATTTAACTTACCATTCTTAAATTCACACACTAATGTATGCTATTCTTACACAAATGCACAGAAACGTTGAACAAGTCCTACATAGTCATTTGCCACAGTGACGGATCATTTTGAACATTTTCTGTTTCTTGGGGATACACAATTATTATTTTATTATTAAATTTATTATTGCTCTCCCCTAATTATCCTCGGAACTAAATCTTTACTGAAAAATATGAAGTCAAATATGTTCTTTACATTCTCAAAGTTCAAGAGCATTTCGGATATTTCCTCACGCATTTCAGTACAATCTGAAAACGACATTTTCAAAACTGAGCAAACAATTCTCATATCTGAGTATGTTGCATAGTAAAAATGGCTTCGAATCAAAATTACGCAAGTTTGAAACATGTATATACTCATTCTTGAAAACGTGCAGGCACTCAAGAATAAAACATCATGTGCTCATATTTGAGTATGACCATGTTTCAAAAATGAGTATGAACTGACTTCTATGCGAGTATTTTTGAGTATTTCCACGTTTCAAAAATGAGTTTGAACTGATTCTAATCATTTTTTGAGTGTGTCCATGTTTCAAAAAGCAGTATGAACTGACCTCTATGTGCTCAGTTCTGAGTACGTCCATGCTTCAACATTCTGAGTATTTCTGGTATTTCCGAATTGAAATCATTGAGTCGTCATATATGAAACAAAATGTTTCATAACAAAATGAAAACATCGATTTGCTCAGATTTGAAAGTGTCATTTTTCTCAGTGTAGATATTCGACAAAACGTCCGAAATCGGTCACTGCTCCTTTATTTCTGGACATCAGTGTATATCTTTCTTTATTCATTAAAGAAGATGTATATTCCGCCGTAAAACGCGCTCCGGTGTATAATGCGCCTCTCGCGCATTTCATTCTTTGCGAAAGACTCTTTATTAGCCACACAGCAAAATATAAGAAAAATAGATTATTATACAATAATTATTATAGATTAATTAGAGTAATAGATTATTATTTAGTAATGACTATTACTAAGCATGTTGTATTACACCTCAGTGATGAATACCAATGTTATTATGTGCAAATTATCGTAACATCATTAAAATGCACAGTTAACAATTTTTTCCTGTAATGGAATTCTTTTTTGTGTCCTTAAATATAAATACTATACACTTCAATTTCGGCGAATATTCTATAGTGGCCCTCCATAACATATAAAAATGACATTGTGTACAATTTTCTTCTACATTGTTAAACTTCAAAAAAATACAGAAAAGAAATTTAGATGCCTACAAATAAATATATGTAGGCAATATATAAAATTAACTATGATACATTAGACAGAATTAACTAGATTCGAAAACATCTAAATTAAAATAAATACATAAGAACATTTAAAAAATTAAATAAAGTATACGTTTCGATATGCCATCGCATAATCTCACCAATACTAACATCAGCTTACGAAACAGAACATCGAACAAAAATTGATTCCGTTAAAGTTAAGGTTATTACTTTTGAAACAGTAAATATTCCACTGGAATTGAACGTGATTCATTCATGGTGTTCGAGTACAACCCAGTGAACCAACATTCCATAAATAATCTGTTCCTACAATTACTTTTCAAAATTGATGAATTCTTTGTCCGCGTCGAAAGCATGTTGGACTAATCTTGAATTTAACTTATCATTCTTAAATGCTCATTCTAAAAACGACATTTTCATAACTGAGCAAAAAATACTCAAATCTGAATACGTCGCATAGTCAAGATTGCTCGAATCAAAATTATTCAAGTTTGAAGCATGTAATATACTCATTTCTGAAAACATGCACACACTCAAGAGTAAAACATCATGTGCTCATATTTGAGTGTGTCCATTCTTCAAAAATGAGTATCAACTGGCTTCTATGTGCTCATTTTTGAGTATTTTCAGGTTTCCAAAATTAGTATGAACTGATTCTAATCATTTTTTAGTATGTCCATGTTTCAAAAATGAGTATGAACTGACCTCTATCTGCTCAGTTTTGAAAATGTCTATCTTTTAATATTCTGAGTATTTCTGGTATTTCAGAATTGAAAGCATTGGTTCGTCATATTTGAAACAAAAAGTTTCATAACAAAATGAAAACATCTATTTACTCAGATTTGAAAATGTCATTTTTCTCAGTGCTCTTATATGCTCCTGAAGTCGAATCTCCATAGATCTTCTAGTCTCACCTATATATACATTCATGCAATAAATGCACGGAATCATATACACAATCAGCAAAGATGTTTATAATAACAGCCAATTTCTATTTAATTAAGGAGTTAAAATGTAAAAATAAATACTTTACATAAGTCGCTACGCAAAAACTTTTATAATAATTTCAGTATTTTGTTTACTTCTTTTTATAAATATCGTTGAAAGCCAAAATTGAAGATAACATCATGACCTGTTTCACACTGCAATTAATATTAGTAGACATTTACTTTTGTTTAATGAAATATGGTTGGATCCTGAAGCAGTCACTCATAATACGTTATATGCAATGGAATCATATAAACTTAATGAAATGTAAACTTTAAAACATCTGGGTCGTTTTTCCAAAACAGACAACTTTTCTGTATTAAAACATTTAATAAAGGGTATTTAACAATTACTATAAATGTATAGCATGTATATTTTTTGTTATAATTTAGGTTCTTTACAAGAAGAAAAAAATACCAGCATCGCAAGAAACTGTGAGGAGATTTTTTTTAATTAAATACCTGTTGCAAAATAAAATTGAAGATAACATCATGACCTGTTTCACACTGCAATTAATATTCGTAGACATTTACCTTCGTTTAATGAAATATGTTGGATCCTCAAAAAGTCACTCACAATACGGCATATGCAATGGAATCATATAACCTTAATGAAATGTAAACTTTAAACTTCTGGGTCATTCTTCCAAAACAGGCAACTTTTCTGTATTAAAACATTTAAAAAAAGGTACTATAAATGTATGGCATATATATTTGTTGTTATTATTTAGGTTCTTTACAAGAAGAAAAAAATAGCAACATCGCAAGAAACTGTGCGGAGATTTCTTTTTTAATTAAATACCTGTTGCAAAACAAAATTGAAGATAACATCATGACCTGTTTCACACTGCAATTAATAGTCGTAGACATTTACCTTCGTTTAATAAAATATGGTTGGATCCTCAAAAAGTCACTCACAATACGTTATATGCAATGGAATCATATAACCTTAACGAAATGTAAACTTTAAACGTCTGAGTCATTCTTCCAAAACAGGCAACTTTTCTGTATTAAAACATTTTAAAAAAGTACTCTAAATGTATGGCATATATATTTGTTGTTATTATTTAGGTTCTTTACAAGAAGAAAAAAAAATACCAACATCGCAAGAAACTGTGAGGAGATTTTTTTTTTAAATTAAATACCTGTTGCAAAACAAAACTGAAGATAACATCATGACCTGTTTCACACTGCAATTAATATTCGTAGACATTTACCTTCGTTTAATAAAATATGGTTGGATCCTCAGAAAGTAACTCACAATACGTTATATGCAATGGAATCATATAACATTAATGAAATGTCAACATTAAACGTCTGGGTCATTCTTCCAAAACAGGCAACTTTTCAGTATTAAAACATTTTAAAAAAGGTAGTATAAATGTATGGAATATATATTTGTTGTTATTATTTATGTTCTTTTCAAGAAGAAAAAAATACCAGCATCGCAAGAAACTGTGAGGAGATTTTTTTTTTTAAATTAAATACCTGTTGCAAAACAAAACTGAAGATAACATCATGACCTGTTTCACACTGCAATTAATATTCTTAGACATTTACCTTCGTTTAAGGAAATATGGTTGGATCCTCAAGCAGTCACTCACAATACGTTATATGTAATGGAATCATATAACCTTAATAAAATGTAAACTTTAAACATCTGAATCATTCTTCCAAAACAGGCAACATTTCTGTATTAAAACATTAAACAAAAGGTACTATAAATGTACGAAACATATATTTTTGTTATTATTTAGGATTCTTTACAAAAAGATAAAAGTAGCAACATCGCAAAAAACGGTTTATTGTGAGGAGAATGTTTTTTTTTTAAATTTGAAGTTGCTATCATTTTCCTGTTATTTTTTACCCATAATAATAATGAAACATACGCAATTAGAAGCTGGTACATTCTGTCTAAAATTTTTAAAGTTAATGTATATATATTTTCTAAAAGATAATTTTATTATGTATTTTATTTTTCAATTTACACATTTTCTACTCACCTAGTTTTTCTCTGTAGTGGCCAGGAAAATGATTCAAATTAAACATAAACCTGAAAGCAAAGAACTTTAAAATTGCACAAAAAATGGTTAAAAACAAAAGTTTTTGCAAATAGGTACATAAAATTATAAGCTGCTGCTTCTGTGCGGAAAATATTGCTGCAATTAGCCAGTAATGCAATCAGGTAGGACAATGATATGTTTTTACAATTGCACACAATTTTTTTATGAAGGTATTAAAGTATATGTTATTGGAAAACTAGTTTTATTATTAATTTATTTAACATTTAGAACAACATAGATTTCTCTAGTTACAAGTCAGGATAATGCTTTTTGAACTTTTGATACATTTGTTTTATAAATTTATTGACTTTTTTATGAATTTGTTATATACCTGTAGGCTAAACCAGAACATGAAAAAATGTAAAATACGTTTAATTATTTCTGTATTTATTTTTCAAATTATATAAGATAAATGTATTTTTTTCTGTTTTGGCAGAATGACCTTTATATTTCATTCGTATTTTACAAATCATGTTTGCAATAGAAAACATCGAAAATATTTTCTAATACAAATGAAAAAGAAATTAGAAGACAAGCAGAGTTAGAATAATTACTTTAGCAATATTCGAAACGAACATTAATTTTATTTTTACGAAAATTCATATTTAATGAAAATGTTTTTATATGAAACATAACGGATAGTCCCTTATTAAATGTGTTGTTTTGTGTATGTTCGTAGATATTAACATATCTAGTCTTCAGCTGTGTTTAGATCTATTTAATATCAACTTAACTATAACTATAACTATAACATATCTTATTTTAAAAATAATTTATGGAAACACTTTTATACAATTTAACCATTCTAATTGTAATATGATGTGTCATACGTGATATATTTCTTTTAACTAACTGATAGATTATATTAAAGCTTTCAGCGAGTTTAATATTCATAATTTAAATGCTTGTTTATTCATTGTATTAATTATATTAAGTCACATAAATTGTAAACGGGTCTCTAATTCTCAAACGGTATTAAATAAAATTTTAAGCATTTACTTCAGGTTGATAATAAAAAAAAATTTTGAGCAAATGTCTTATAAATGTGTATCATTTGATGGAATGTAAGATTAAATGAGTTTAGCATTACTAATATAAAAATATTAATTATGTTTTAGAAAATTGATTCAATATTTTCACACATTTATACACTCATATATAAACATACAAAAATATTACGAATAATAATTGAAATAGAATCTGTACAAATTTTTAAATGTGAGTGTGGTTCAGTATATTTTTTAAAAATTATTTATTCACTGTCACTTAATAATTCAAATATTTTAGTTATTTTTCGATATAAGTTAAGTGAGAAAAAACATGAAGAAAATGCATTGAATTCAATTACTTTTACCAATTATATTTCTTTAAATACATCCTAAATTATATAAAATAAAAGTTAACAATCGACGAACATTTTTTGTATTAATTTCAGAGTTTATTTTTAGCCCTTTCTTACGAAATTTTTTTATCTTGTTAGAAAGTGAATATTTTTTTGCATGAATTCAAGTATAAATTCTTTCGAAAACACGTTGCATAAATAAAAAAAGGAGAAAGTAACTATATTTTCTAATTGATTTCTATTAAAAATTAAACGCAACGAGTGAAAATTTACTGATGCAGCATGATCCACTACAAAGAAAAAAAAAATTCTCCAGATTTTTAACAAACATTCAACATAATAATTTTATTTATCGCTTTTATATTTAGCTACAATTCACAAAAGAAAAATAAATAAAATAAATAATTATTTCAAGTAAATAAAAGTGAAAAATCCTTAATAATGTTTTATTGAATCCTTAGCAAAATAAAGACAAAAAGTTTAACATGATCATTAAATATTAAAAGGAACTGGTTAAATATATATATATATGTGACGATTTAACTGGAGTCACCATACTTTTGTAGACTCCTATTCAAGGCAAGGGAGGTTTCTCCGAGGAGATTTTCAGTCGAGCACCGAGACTTACTTCATTGTGTACGTATAAGCTACAGAGAAGAGGCAGTTCGTTCCAGTTCACACTTTATTCGAAAAATTTAAAGATTAATCGATTAAGCTTTACTCTATTGAAATCTCACTCCATGCACTGCTAATTTTAGGGTCGTGGCGAAACTTGATGATTTAAATTTAAATATAAGAAGACATCTTAGTTAGTACAGGCAGGTATTCTTTAAAATCAATCGGCGGCCAAGGAGAACCTTCGAAGATTTAGGAAGTACATCACTAGTTGCATCCACCACCGAAATCCCGGAACATTCTGCTCTAAACGCGGGAAAAATCCGTATATCATTTCCCGAGCGCGCCAGAATACATTCTATCTAAAAAGCCTCTAGGCCAATCAACGCTCACGGCTTAACTTCTTCGGCGAATTAATATCGAAGTGAACTTACCGAAGCTGGCAAAAGCGCGCCAAAAAATGTTCTAGAACAATCTCGTGCCTTCTACTTCCTTCGAATAAATAAAAGCAGAGAGAAAAGGAGTACATATGTTTTTATCAAGTATGGCAATATGCCAAAATAATTTTTACATTGAGATTAAAATCTTTCAGAATTTGAAAAGTAATATTTTGTCAGGAATCGTAGGGAAATAAAAAATAAAGAAAAGAAATTCATAGGTTGTTATTTCTTAAAAGTAAAATATTTTTAGCTGGGAAATGGGTATTTTTTGAATTATTAGATTCTAGGATGCTTTTTATTTAAAGAAAATAAAAGTGCGTAAATTTAATAGAACATTCTATCAGTGCCATTTTTTAAGAGAATGAATTTGGAATAAACTATATATTTCGCTAGATGTAATTTTGACAATCGAATACTGGAGCGAGAAAATAATTTAGAATAATGGGATTTACACAGAATTATAGTCTTAATGAAGTCAACGACGAAAATTTTTTTTTTTTTTTTTTTTTTTTTTTTTTTTTAATTTGTTTCAATATCCCCCCCCCCAAAAAAAAACAAGCTTATCTGAATAGCAGTTCCCTAACAGCAGTTCAGATAAAAAAAAAAAAATAGAGAATTTTCCTAAAATATAAAATTCTAAAAATTTTAAATCATCAAGAATCACAAACAAAGTAATTGTCTTAAATTTTGGAAGAATGGAAAATAAAATATTTTTAGAGTAAAGCATAACCTCAAATACATAAGTTTACAGCAACACTTACTTTTGCAAGTGTAAATAAATGGGATACATCAAGATAAACTAAGAAATAACTAACATAATAAATAATATTACCAACATAATATAATAATAATAAATAATAAATCAATATAATAAATAATATAATAAATAATAAAGTTGGAAATTAGTTACATTGAAAACTGAAGAATATTACCAATTGAAAAAACTGTATTCTTCAGAATACTATTGAAAAACTTAATCATACTAATACTGAATAACTGAATACTGAAGTTTCAATAGTCTTAAACAGTCACTGTTTGAACAACAACAGCAGTCAACAACAGTCTCAAAACAGTTCTGACTAAATTTCAGTCTTTCTCCATTGTGGTTTTGGGATTACCCCCACTCTAATCTGTGGTGCCACTCTTTTTGTGGTCACACTGAAGACCAGAGCTAATTCATTTCATTCGATAGCTATCCTTTTTGTCGCAATCAGTAAAATTTTTGAATTAATAAATGTCCATATTGCACAACATGGTATACATACTACTTTGAAATATCACAACCTTGGTACAAAAATTTTAATTCATCATATATTTTATAACTACATTTCATTGTAAGCAGTTTACTCAATTTGTAAATAAAACTCTAATACTCTAATAACTCTAATATTAACTCTAAATCTCTCTCAACATTTTTTCTAATATTTTCTCTTAATAAATAATAACATTAATAAATCTTTTCAAAATAAATAATATCAACAGACTTCAATAACTACTCTAACAATATAATATATCACAGTAAATATTACATTCAATATAAAATTCTTGGTTGAGGAAAAAAAAAATACATAGCAAAATATGTTTGTTTCCTTACTTGAAAGGATAAGGAAATAATTTTTTGCTAGCCGAAATCTATATAAAAAAATTTAACTCTACATTATTTTCCAATACTAAATAATTTAGATGCCCAAATATTTAGATAGGATTCACTCAACCAACAATTGTGAACAATAATATCCCTTTCTGATACTCTTCTTTTGACTACTAAAAAATCTATGACATAATCGGGTATAGCTAATTACCAAAATTTAAGTGTAGAATCCTCTACTTCTTTTTACACTTTTTAAGTAATAAGCAAAAATAATAATAATAATAATAATTGTTAGATAGATAGGTGACAGAGAATTGGAATATAAAACTATTATTTATACTATTGCAATCCTTAAATTTCAACTAATCTCTCTTAACATTTTACTACAACATCACAATATCAACTCTGACTAATACAGAATATCAGCATTCAAGAATAATTCAAGACCTTTATTGTATTAAACAAAATAAATATAGCTTCTGTGAATCCATTAAATAATATAACTAATATTTACTAAAAACTGTAATTATATAAAAATTTTAATTTCATTTTTCAACATCAATTTGAAAATTCCTAAAATCATAATACACATCTTATGCCTGCATAAGTTGTCTACCTAACCTCAAAAACTTTCAAAAACAAGTAATATTCCTGTGTCGACCCAAGAACATACCTGATAATGTTGAAATTATGGTAATAAGCGATATTTAAAAGAATTTGAGTTTAATCTATTGTTTTTACTTTAGTTTGATTTTGTGAACCTGTATGTGAAGTTGTTTGTGCTGGTTTTTGTGTATCTTCATGAAATAATTTGAAGTCATCTGGAAAATAATATTGTCGCGAATTGTTCCATGTTTCTAAATTGCGACCGTATTCCTTCTGCCACTAAAATTATCACTTGAACAAATATAATTTAAAGTGAAAACCCTTTTTTTTTTTTTTTTTTTTTTTTTTTTCAAAGTTATCCAATCACCATTAATTTATTAGTAAACATCATATTTCAACCCCAAAATACTGATAGACATTTCTGATAAGCTTCCCTACTGAATTCTATTAATTATAGGAATTTGCAACAGAAAACATTCTACACAGTAAATGTGTCAGTACAAATATAATATTCACATAAAAATTTTGAGTTTAATCTAATTTAATTTTACTTTTAGGGTACATAAAGAATTCGTGGCAATAGTTACACATTATTTTTTGCTCCACAAATTTCACTAAGCATTTACAACACTTGTCAATTTTTCTATTGTCTACACTTTTGTCATAAATATCAAAATCGATTTCATGTTCCGCTATATCACTTGTCGTGAGCTCACCTGACTTTCCTTCAAATTTGTATATTTCATCAATAAGAATTGTCCGAATATCATTTTGTGTGATATCTCTATTGGGACCCGAAAAATTTAAAGTACCCGAAAGTCTACCCGTGTATTGGCGATTGATTAAAGAACCCATTATATTCCTATGCTCAACTGACAGATAATGGACATACTGTTTCCCAGATTGATCGAAATCACGTTCATATTTTGCTCTGATCTTCATTAAGGTATTTGTACTACTCCAACAGTTCATCTTAGTAATTACTTGAATTTAAATTTTTTAAAACCTAATAATATAATCTTATAACTTATAATAATAATAATAATATCTAATATCAATTCATAATATATTAATCTTTAACTTAACAACAATTATAAAATTATCTGACTCTAAAATTCAAAATAATAAACAACATAAGAACAACAAGTAATATCAGTATACACTTACACATCAAATTACGTAAAGGATCTAATATTCTGTTATTTAAATTACAAACCATCCATTCTTTCCAAATAGTTGGAAATAACTTCAACAGCATAATAAATTTCAATCATATTACATCTTTTTAGTGAAAACATAAACACAGAATAAAAAGGAAGCAAAAATAGTAAATTACGCAAATGGTTTCCAGTCAAATTGCTTTAGAGTGGAAATAAGAAAAATATAGTCTGTTTAGAACGAAAAATGTAATTAATTATATTTATCTTTCAATTACTTTTATCAATATAAGAATGTATTTCATTTTCTTTACAAAGCCCCGACTTTAAGTATCATTTAAATAACAATAGAATTTTAAATAATCATAAACAGTAAAAATAAAACACATAAAAATATTCAAATATCATAAAGTCACAAAATAAAATATCAATCATGAAAAAATAACTTACACTGCCACGTCTTCTTTTTTTTATTTACTTGGCCGCAACTCATAAAATAAGTCTTTTCAAATTTCCATTTAATTCGATGATACACACTTCAAATCCGCTATACACACATATTTCAATCTTGATTACATCATACCAAAACATCGTTCCATCCGTCGCGACAGTTGCTGTCTGCACGCACCGGCAAAATGTTTGAACAAAAGCACAACTTGTAGCATATTCGCTAGACTCCAAAAAATGTCTCAAAATCATGTTCGTCTAATGTAAGAATACTGTCAACATCCTGTCGACTAAAAAAATTCAATATGTGACGATTTAACTGGAGTCACCATACTTTTGTAGACTCCTATTCAAGGCAAGGGAGGTTTCTCCGAGGAGATTTTCAGTCGAGCACCGAGACTTACTTCATTGTGTACGTATAAGCTACAGAGAAGAGGCAGTTCGTTCCAGTTCACACTTTATTCGAAAAATTTAAAGATTAATCGATTAAGCTTTACTCTATTGAAATCTCACTCCATGCACTGCTAATTTTAGGGTCGTGGCGAAACTTGATGATTTAAATTTAAATATAAGAAGACATCTTAGTTAGTACAGGCAGGTATTCTTTAAAATCAATCGGCGGCCAAGGAGAACCTTCGAAGATTTAGGAAGTACATCACTAGTTGCATCCACCACCGAAATCCCGGAACATTCTGCTCTAAACGCGGGAAAAATCCGTATATCATTTCCCGAGCGCGCCAGAATACATTCTATCTAAAAAGCCTCTAGGCCAATCAACGCTCACGGCTTAACTTCTTCGGCGAATTAATATCGAAGTGAACTTACCGAAGCTGGCAAAAGCGCGCCAAAAAATGTTCTAGAACAATCTCGTGCCTTCTACTTCCTTCGAATAAATAAAAGCAGAGAGAAAAGGAGTACATATGTTTTTATCAAGTATGGCAATATGCCAAAATAATTTTTACATTGAGATTAAAATCTTTCAGAATTTGAAAAGTAATATTTTGTCAGGAATCGTAGGGAAATAAAAAATAAAGAAAAGAAATTCATAGGTTGTTATTTCTTAAAAGTAAAATATTTTTAGCTGGGAAATGGGTATTTTTTGAATTATTAGATTCTAGGATGCTTTTTATTTAAAGAAAATAAAAGTGCGTAAATTTAATAGAACATTCTATCAGTGCCATTTTTTAAGAGAATGAATTTGGAATAAACTATATATTTCGCTAGATGTAATTTTGACAATCGAATACTGGAGCGAGAAAATAATTTAGAATAATGGGATTTACACAGAATTATAGTCTTAATGAAGTCAACGACGAAAAAAAATTTTTTTTTTTTTTTTTTTTTTTTTAATTTGTTTCATGTATATATGTTTTTTTTTTTTTTTTTTTCAAAAGAGCATAAATTCATAAATTAACTGCTATTACACATTTTTGTTTCTTGTAATTGTTAAAAAGAATAACTATACGTTTATAAAATTAGTAAAAGAAATAAAAGAAAATCTTTAAAAGAAAACTAAAGTCAATGCAATATTTACACACTTCTTTTAAATCCTTAACATGTTCATTAAATATTTAAAAAATACTGGGAAAAGAAGAAAATTAACTGCTCGGAAACGTTTTTTTTTCTTTTAATAATTATTACATAAATATATTTAAATAAAACTTTGCATTAATAAAAAAATAGTTGAATATTTATAAATTTCTTCTTGATTTCTATAAGGGTATGTATTATTGCTGCTTCTGGCACTTATATATGACATTATGCGTATATTTTTACACAGTAGATGAAAAATAAAATAAAATATATAAAAATCTATAATAAGGATAAACAATTTAAAAAAACAAAATAAAATATTTTTTTTTTATTTTCCGTTGATAAAAAAAATTAAACAAGAAATTTAACATGTTCATTAAGTTTAAATAAACAATGGAAAATATTTTAGAAAAACAGCATAAATAAATTATTCGGACACATGTTTATCTTGTAATTGTGAAAAAAAATCATTAAATGTTTATATAAATATTTAATAAAAAAAAAAACATTAATTGATTTCTTAGAATTATCTTCTAGATTTCTGTATGAGTCTCTGTTTTTGCTATTTCCGATGGTCATAATTAAATCTATACGTATTCGTTGCCAAATAGCAATATTAAAAATATAATATTCTCTAACATAATAACAAGTGACTCACCTAATGTAAACTTAATACTGATAATGCATTGACGCTATTTTAAATGTCTATACGTTCGTTGCTGAACTCTCTGATAAAACAGATTTACACAGTAAAAAAAGATAAATATTTCTGTCTCTAGAAAAACTTTACGAAAATATAACACAACCTATTCGGAGTTATCCACGATTCCGAAAAGCGTTCCTTGAACTTCAGAAACATCAGAAACCAATATATTTTCGAGATTTAAATATGCATTTCTGAAACAGAAGTTTATATTTCTAGGGCCGTTTAAAAAAATGAAAAGAACAACTAGACGTTTCTGATAAAATGTATTAATCAGTTTTTTCAACACGAAATATAGGTTTGTCGGAGTCTTTCAATTCTTAAATAAACATCTTCATCTGGGTAACACCAAAGTAAAACAAGAAAGAAAAATGTTGCGTCAAGCAGAGATTATGTAACACTTCCCAACAGTTACAAAATATTTTTACAAATCTTTACCGTTTAATAAGGTGAAAGATGATATCTAAGTAAATAAATTGGAAAAAGCATAACATATTTAAAAACACAATTTCGGGAATTAGCAACAATATTCGGAAAAATATCCGAATTCTTTTGTGCAGCCGTGTACATGATATATAGATTTGTATACATACTACATAGAATGATAAATTTTAGTTCAGTTAGAAAACGTGTATCACAGTTTAAAATACGTCTTCTTGAATTTCCGTCAATAAACGGAAATGTACTCGCGAACTTTTGTGCTGCCCTGTGTATGATCTATAGAATTTATACACATTTTTAGTTAAATTAGAATAGTTTAGAATTTTTAGTTAAATTTAAAAACGCGTTCAGCAACTGAAAAAGCACGTCCAGCAGCTATTGTTAACAGACGGTACCGAATTCTTTTGTGTGTCCCTTTAAATGAACTATGCATGTTATACACACAATATTCTGTAGTAACCAATTGTATCAATTTCAATTATGTTTCAAATAATGAAACATTATTAAAATAAACCGCAAACGTTTTTTTTTCCATAGACCGTAATGTAACGGAATTCTTTTGAGTGTCCCTGTAAAGGAACTATAAGTGCTATGCACACCAATTCTATAGTAAGCCTCTTGTAGTGCACCTCAGCGATACATACCAATTTCAATACGCTTGAAATTGTGTAACATCATTAAAATAAACCGCAAATGATTTTTCCCATACACCGTAATGTAACGGAATTTGTTTGAGTGTCCCTGTAAAAAAATTATAAGTGCTACACACTTTATTTGCAATACCAAACATGCCATAGTAAACTTCAATAACATATATCAATTGCGTGACAATTCGAATATATTTATGCGAGTTATAGCACGGCAGATAGACGGCAGACAGACAGATGGACAAATCGAATTTATAAACATTTTCCAACTATGTAGGAAAGTGTTAAAAAGGACAAATGTTTCTTAGTCTACGAAAGCACAATATAACCACGAACGAAACTGCCGATTTACCCAGGATTCCGAAAAGAATTATTTATCATTAGACACCTCATAAATTAATATATTTTCTTGATTTAAAGAAACATTTATAAAACCAAAGCATTTTTTATCGCCATTAATATTCGTAAACGTTTCCTAGTAGTTTTTATAGTGGAATAATCAATCTTCTCAAACCAGAATATCGATTTCTAGGATGTTATTAATTTTTAATTAAACACTTTCAGCTACGTAGGTGAATTTATATATGCACGAGTGACAAAATAATATTAAAGATATACAATTATTATAATACAGACATACACACACACACAGAAAGTCACCAGCCATCTAACAATAGCCATCATGGCAGGTGACTTTCTCTCCAACATGGTTTATTAGTGAGAAATTGCAGACTCAGGAATTGGCCGGAGTGGCTCAGTGGTTAGAGCGACAGCCGGGAACGCTGTGAACCCAGGTTCGATTCCTGGCTCGGGCTAATTTTTTACTCCATGTTGGATTATTGTATTAAATGTGTGTATGTCTGTTTTATAATAATTGTATATCTTTAAATGCTGAATGCAGGCGTTGTTTATGTGTGTTTTAATATAAAAAAAATAATATTAATTTTAATGGTAATGACAATGCTGTTAATTTATCATGTTGATCTGTAGTACATGTTTATTGAACATAGAAATGTTTACTTGAGAAATGACAGCATCCGAAAAACCGATATACCTGTTTTAGAAAAAGATTAATACACTATCAAAACTACTTCAAAACGTTTCCAAAAATCATTTGCAGCAAAATAAACTTTGTTTTTATAAAAATACTTCTTTAAATATCAAAAATACCGGGGGTGGTTATAATTTAAGTATCTCTATTTGGAGCTGTCTGTAGCTTGAAAGAATAACTCGGATGAAATCAAAATCGGTACACTTACTATTCGACAAGAAGGAAAAATAATGTAACAATAATAAAAAAAACTGCCATAATCCCCGACAGATGGCACTATTGAGTATCAAATGTAATTTGTAATACAAGAACAAATAATTAAGGCGTAAAACCGGATGGCATACCTAATTTATTGGAAAATGTCACAATTAATGTGATTATGCTTTCACATGGCGATGCCGATCATGTTCAGTTTCCACATGGCCATTGCGCTGATCCAGGCGGTGCACAACGTACTCAAATGCGGAATGTAATGCATCAGGACTAATATTTCGCACATGTTGTGATATGCGGTAAAATTATTAAGGTTTGCGGCACCTCCATGGTGCACAATATTACACACTTAAAAGCGTCATCTGTCGGTTATTATTGCAATTATTTTTTTTCATCGTTCCATTCTTCTTCCCCCTTCTCGAATAGTAAGTGTACCCATTTTGGTTTCAGTCCGCTTCTTCCTTCAAGCTACAGATAGCTCCAAATAGAGACACTTATATTATAACCATCCTGTATATTGGTTTCTGAAGTTTCTGAAGATAAAGAACGATTTTCGGAATCGTAGGTAACTCGGAAAAGCTTATTGTATATTTTCGTTCGTGGTTATTTTATATTTTCCGAGAACAAGTCTGTCTTTTTTTTTTTACAGAGAGAGTTTATACATGCAAAAGAAACAAAATTTGTTACTTTCAATATTGATGTTAATGCTGTTGATTTAATATCTTTGTCTGATAAATAGATTTGTTGAACATGAAACTGTTTACTTGAAAATTTATAGCATCCAAAAACTGGTATTTCGTATTAAGAAAACTGATTAACACTGTGATTACGGGTCAAGAGTGGGCGATTACTTTTATATTCAATCATATCACAATTTACAAAAAATTGTTCTTTCTGGTAGATTTCTCTTGAAAATATCTTGGTACAAGTGTATGGCAGAGATAATTTTTCAAAAGGTTATGCAAATAGAATAAAAAATTGTGCACTGGGATACACTGTGAAAACAGATTCGTAAGCGTTCCTGATTACTTTTCCCCTTTTTTTAATCGGGAAGCAAAACAGACTTTTGTTTCATAAATTCTACGTTTAACCTATACCAGAAATCTGTTGGATCTCAAGAAAAAGAAACGCTTTTTTGGAATCGTAGATAACTCAGAAGAGATTATATTATCCTAATAATATTATAAATCTGATTGTGTGCAAATATTAGGCTGAAGCCAGCGTCAAAATGGAGCATTTAATGAGCCTGTATCTTTCCATATAGGCTGATTATAACCCTCATATGAACATAGGCTGGGTTTTGTTTATTTTATTCAAATATTTTTCTTAATAATTCAAAACTTCGTTATTTTCATTGAGAATAAATGGACATTTTTTCGTATAGCATTTTAAAATGGTTAAATTTACTTTACCGTTGCTAATACTTTATCGTTGCCAAAACTAATTCAAAGCCCGAAAAAATGATTTTTACTCAACAATTTTGTTTCAATTGAAAAATTTTCACGGGAAAAATGAAAATGAAATTAAAAAAATAAAGAATTAAGAAGATTAAATAAAATTATTAGAAATAAACGTACTTTTTTAGTTTTTGATAATAATACAAGGTTTCAATATGCGTAACCATAGGAAACAGGCGAATATGACGTCATTTATCGAAAATAAAGCGGATATGCTTTGATTGGTGAAATAAAATGATCTTGGGTTTTTTCTTCACTTTTTCTTTTTTTTTCTTTTGTAAGGTAACAATATTTGCTTGCCGTTTTACCGTCTGCGCACGGCTAATATAACTATACCGTATTTTTTATTTAAATTTTAAAAAAGTAAAAAGAAGTTTCAAAAGAAAATGGTTAGCAAATGTCAATAATATGCTCCGCAAAATTATCCATGTCGTAAATGATGTCATGGATAGCGAGAAACAGTGATTTTTCATTCTAAAAACTAAAAGAAATAACTCGATTACCTAAAAAAAAATGACGAATGTTAATAGTTCCATTTTTTTTATAAAACATAAAGATTTAATATTATTTCGTTAAAGTAACATAATTTTCCCTATGCCAGTATTAAAATTAATTGCCTGGAAAAGAAAATTAACAAGAATTATGTCATTAAAAGGGATTTCTCTGGGGGAAAAAGAGACCTCATATTTGAAATAAAACGGGAATTTTCCAATATGTTTTAAAATGAATGTGAATCAATTCCTTACATTAATAATACAAGGATAAATAAGTATAGAAAGTAGATGAGTTTCACGCCATATTTATAACGAAAAATTTAAATGTTTTGTTATCTATACTGATTATTAAGCATGAGTATCCGTTATTTCGTTATTTTGTTCCGCATGAGTATCCGAGTTTTCTGCTAAAAATCACATCATAATTTTAAGAAAAGGAAAATGAACACGAATCTATTATATTAAAATCTGACCGTGTGTTTGTATTTCGCAACTACTCCTAGATTATAGAACACAATGCGATTTACTAGCGGTTAGTTTACTACCGGTTTAGCAAATACCGGTTATAATTGATCCGAGGATGTCAGACAAACTCTCAGAATTAAAAAAATTAAATTAAATGCCATTTTTTTAACGAAGTTTCTCTAAAAACGGAAAGTAACTTACTCCATATTTGTGTATAAAAAAGGAAAAATAAAACGGATCAGTATATTTTTTACACCATTTTTTCATTAAAACTGAAAAACAGAATTTATTTTCACTTTGAATAGATGGTGAAAACAAAATCTTGATTACAGTAAATTATCCGAAAAATATAAACATATTTTCACATATTCAAACTTCATGAATCAATTTATTCTGGAGAACAAAAAATTGCCTGTTAACATACTGTCATTTAGAAAACAAGATTTGTTTCAACTATATATTAAACCAAGGAGGCAGAATTGAATTTAAAGAAAAAGCATATACTATTTCTAATTTATGTTTTTTTTTTTTTTTTTTAGAGGATGGCTGTTTAAACGTTTCACAAAGGCGTTAAAAGTAAAATTGTTTATCAGGTAAAATTGACATTTGTTTTTGTGCAATTCGTCTATTTCCAGGATTTTATTAGGCCCTCCTTTCTGCATTGGTTGCAATTTCATTTCCGCGATTATTTGGCACAAAATTTCACTTTTTAAAGACTGAGTTATGTCAAGGTCCCTATAATAATAAATACCGTAGTGTCTCCTATAAAATGTGATAAATAATTAGTTAATTATTAACGTTTTTAATTGTTGGGAGTAAAATATTTTGCTTAATTAATGTATTTATTCTTCTTTTAATGTTGCGTGAACGAAGTCACGGGTAACAGCTAGTTTATTCATAAAGCGTGGCTTGATACAGAAACATGTGTATTTTTCCACAATGTAGGTCCAGCAGAGTTTTTTCATAATGTTCCCGGTGAATAACATTTGTGGTGAATAACATTTAACAGGAATGTGTGTAAGGGAGAGTATATATAGGAATATACCTTACAAATATAATTTTTATTAACACCATACGTATTTTTCTGTAGCTTTTTCGGTAGTGGACAAGCAACTCTCTTATATAGGTGTTCTAGTGTTTTGAATACGAACGTGATATCAACATCTAACCTGTGTGCGAAAAAACGGTATCTATGCTCTATTTTACTGTAATTTTCCAAGTATGTTTGGAACTCTTGGGTTTTGCGGTTTCTGTTTTGTCCTTTAAGTTTGTGAAAATTTAGCTTCGTTGGTCGATCTGCAAGGTATATAATGTGAAGCGGAAAGTTGCTTCGTCAGATTTGGGTCGAGTTCTCCCTAGTTTGTGAACAAGGTCTTCGTTGATGAGATAAAGTCGTGCTTTCGGCACGTGTCCAGCAGAATTTAAGTTTGCTGAGTGAAAAGTCGTTTACTAAGATATTTTGAATTATAGTTTTGTATAAAGGTTCTTAGGCAGCAACGGGCTGCTAGTTTAGTTGAGGCTAGATTATGTTAACGATTTTGCGAGTGTTTCTTGCATTTCAGCCTAAAGCACTGATTGAGCGCTGGATTTGTTAGTGATTTGAACGGTCATTCATCTACACGTGATTGTAACTTTGTTATTGAATAAATCTTCTTTTTATTACAAGTGTAGCTTAAGTTAGTAATTGATCTTTGTTAATTTCCGCACGATATAGGGCATATTGACCAATTGACTCTGATCGGATTATACAATCCTTCCCGCTTGGCTTCAATAAAAGTGTTTTTAAACCGTAAGGTTGAGTAATGACTGAACTTGCAGGTAGGGGCCTTGTCAGCTAGGCTACACCTCTTCTTGTGATTTGCACTCAGTACATGTTATAAAAAAACCTGGCAATGCCATCTCTGTACATGTTGTATGAAAATGCACATATCGCATGTTGTAAAAACGCATCAAGAATTCCCATAATGCAGGAAATGTTAAGGATAGAATTTGGATCGGGTGAAATTTCCTCCTTTGACTTCCACAAATCATTAAAGAACACGATTATAGTTCAGAAGAAATTAGTAAATGGCTGAATTCTTCAGGTAGAGCAGCACAAACGACATACAATATAACATGTAAAATAAATAAATCAGTTTTGGTCAAAATAAAAATAAAAATAATATTTGAAGTAAATAACAGTGAAAATATATTAACAACTAATAAAAGAAAAATAAATAACTGAAGTAATTTACCATTTGCATTCATTTTTTAAATAACACTGGTGAAATGTTTTATCCAAAATAGTTTAAATTAACTACTCGGAAACACGTTCGTTTCTTGCATTTGTTGAATATAATCATTATATATTTGTAACACTTAGTTACAAAATTAAAAAACTATGAAAAAAATATTAATTTTATAATTTTATAATTATAATTAGAACGGTGGGATTATGTTTACGTTGTAAATTAAATAATAATAATGATTTAATAATTTCGTACATAATAAATATATATTTGTGACTTATTTAATGAAAAGTACAAACAGCAATGGAACAATACATCACATATCAACTGCTGATGCTTGGACGCTATTTTAAATGTCGATGTATTCGCTATGTATTATATGTATTCATTTTCTGCTGAAACTAAATTTGTATTTTCCAAATAAACCAAACCTACATCTATGAACAAACAAACGTAAAAAAAAAAACTTTTAACATACACTAATGAATTGTAGTAAAGCGCCGATAAACTGAAATATGTTCTAATGATATGTCAAATTAATTAAGCTCTTATTAAACTGGTATTTGTTTCGAATAATGGGTACTTTTATGTTAGCTGTGCGCCAGTGATAACTCGCCAAATCTTGTTTCAATTGGCATCATTTGAATTGCAATTGTTTGCGTGAGATTTTGTTATTTGTTTTTATATGTTTGTGTTTACGTATTGTATTATGATTATATTTTAGCTATTTTTAAGTAAGTTTTTAAGTTATCCTAATATAATATTATAAATCTAATTGTGTGCAAATGTTAAGCTGAAGCCAGCGTCAAAATGGAGCATTTAATTATCCTGTATCTTTGCATATAAGTTGATTATAACCCTCAAATGAATATAGGCTGTTTTTTGTTTATTTTATATCAATATTTTTCTTAAAAATTAAAAAATTCATTATTTTCATACAGAATAAATGGACATTTTTTCGTATATTTTAAAATGGTTGGTTGGTTTGGCCCAAAGGGCCTGGTTTTGCAGCTTATTTTTAAATGGTTAAATTTATTTTACCGTTACTAATACTTTATCGTTGCCAATATAAAATAAACCTCTGAGTAATAATTTTTAATCAACAATTTATTTTCAATTGAAAATTTTCCACGTGAAAAATGAAAATGAAATGAATTATTTAAGAATTAAACAGAATATGAAATGATGTCATATTAGACATAAAACGTGCAAATCGTTTTCAAATATTTGATAATAATACAAAGTGCATAAATACGAGTAAGTATGGAAAGAAAGCGAATATGATGTCATATACAGAAAAATAAAACAGCTTTGTTTTGATGTTGAAATAAAATTATCTTGGTTTATCAAATTATTTGTGATTAATTTCTCTTTTTTTTTTTAACATGAAAAGAATTATTTTAAATGTACGTAATATATGTATTTTAAATGTATGTGTTGTAAATTAAAGTTTTGTGATTTAAATGAAATGAGTGAAAGATTTATATTTTTATTTAATTCAATACGAATGATGGGATAGGTTGGCGATTTATCGTCTGCACACGGCTAACATAAAGTTACCATATTTTTAATTTAAATTTTTAAAAGTAAATATATATATATATATATATATATATATTGGATGGCAAATGTCAATGATATGCATCGCAAAATTATCCGTATCGAAAATCAGAAAATCTTAATAAAAATAACTATATTTTTTAAAAGAAAGTTGCTTTTCTCATAAAAGCTAAAGATTTAATATGATTGTGTCGAAGTAACAACATTTTCCTCTATCATTTTCCCACAATCGAAACACATTTGTAAATCGTCGTTTCGAACCGGAATTTAATTTTACATTTCTTTTAGTTTTAAAATAGGAAAAACTTTGTTGTCTTTTTTAAATATAGCTTTTTTTAAAGTTGTTTCATAATAGATTTTTGTAAAGTCTTGTAGGATAAGAAAAATTGCATAGATTTTAAACCAATGTTTAAGTAAAATTACAATATTTTTTAAACTTAAAAAACAACAATGTTATCGAAAAGAAAATCGATTTTACCAACAAATTCGCGTAATGCAAAAGCAAAGAAGAAATCGAAAAGTAATGAATCTTTTCTTCCAGCCGCATTGTGTAAACTTGAACAAGCCAATCGTGCCAATTCATAACATTATAAACGTGAAAGCGCGTTCTATATAGTAGATATTTTTACATATAGGTAGAACATTTCCGAGAATAGGAAGGTTAGGGGTCTGTAATTAGGTCCATAATCAATTTGCGTTTTTTTTTTTTTTTTTTTTTTTTTTTTATCAAGTGAAATTTGGCGCAAAATTAAATACATTGTTGTAACCAGATTTGTTTTTTGCATGGTAAACACTTAATGGTATTTTAGATGATCATTTTCCCGCTCACCTTTGATGTCAACTATGACTGTAAAACATATTAAAAAATATCAGACGATAATTTTCTAATTTTCTTATTGCTTCATGATGTAAACAGACTTCCTGGTTCATACTTTAAACCTGAATTGGTCATGCCATTGTCGTTCAATTTTTATTCCTAATCGTAACCCTAATCGTATCCTATCCTAATCCTGATAATAACTTTAAAGAATATTCTTTGACACGAATATGTAAATTAAATCAGTATCCATAAATGGAATGAATGGAAAATAGAATAAATAGAAATGGCAAAATAAAATAACAAGAAAGTACATTTATTCGACACCTAACCCTAGAGAAAGCGTAAAAAATTTCAAGCGCATGAAATAAATCAAAATAATCCTATATATACTAACAAAAATATGTAAATTTAGATCATCAGATTTGTGTCGTCGGTATTTATTTGCTTATAGTGTTCTTGACGCGATAGAGAAAATATCGAGGTTAAATTGGGCAGAATTTAAAGTACTTTCTAGCAACCTTTATTTACATTTTAGAATCGCCTCAGATTGTTATATCTTTGTGAAATATCTATCTATGTATACAATCCACAAGAAGTTTGTTCACTATTTACACCACTTAGCGTGAAGCACTTAATTTAGTATATACATAAACAAGATAATGTAGTAAGAAATATATAACATATGTCTATGCAAATAGACAATATAATAATGCCCATTTAGCAATGCACACATATACAAATTGTACACCAAATACCACCTAAAATGCACTGTTGTATAGAAGAATTCTGCCAGTGTTGTTTTTCGTTTTACGAAGAGGAATTCCTCGATTTTCACGATTTTACTTGGTCCTCATTTTTTCATTAGTTGCAGTTTCATTTTCGCGATTGTATATATTATTTGGCATGAAATTTCACTTATTTAAGACTGGGTTATGTCAAGGACCCTATTGCAAAGAAATACCGTATGGTCTCCTATAAAGTGTGATAAAGCTTTGGTTAATTATATATGTTGTTAATTATCAAGTGAAATGTTTTACTAAATTAATGCATTTATTCTTTTTTTAACCCCTTAATCGTCGCACCCGATAAGCGTAGGCTACTTTTTAAATATTCAGATTGCTTGATTGCCACCAATTTTTTTAAGTAGAAAATATTCGGAATATAATGTCAGATAAAACAATACGAGCATAAAGCCAATTATACTATTTTAAAAAAAACTGGTGGGAATCACGCAATCTGAATTTTAAAAAAGTAGCGTACACTGCCCGTGAATGTCTCGGGCACGACGATTAAGGGGTTAATGTTACGTGAACGAAGTCACGGGTAACAGCTAGTTATATTATAATGTTAAAATATTGGCTAGTTGTTATTAGCTAATGTTAAAAGATTGTCTAAACAAAAAGGCTGGCGAGATTCAAAATATGTTGATGATCACTGACGCCTGGCTAACATAAAAGTAACGAATAATGCACAAAATAATTTTTTTTCTACTGTTTTTATTAAATCCACGAAAAGAAAAATATTCAAAAATAACCCCATAATATAATAGGTATGTTAACCTAATGCGTATCTGAAGCATCAGCCTCTTAACATGTTTCACAAACAGTCAGGGAAACAAAATAAATTTCACCAATGCCCAAAGACGTCTCATTATTCTTTTTTCTAACTTAAAAATTTAAATACATTTATTAAAAGGAAATTTTATCTTTTTGGATGGCTTTTCAAAATCGATTTCGATGTCAGTTGCAAATTCTTTTCTTTTCCGATTGAGAGGGAAAAATCATTCATCATCTTTTGAAAATTATCAGTAATTTTTTGCTCCATTTCAAATGCGTTTGTACGCATTTTTCTGTATTTCAGCATTACTGAATGCAAATAAAATGAGAAATTAATACATTTTTCTTTATGATTTCTATTATTAATTAAAAGCAGTGAGTTAAAATTTCCTCGCGTTTGGACATGATCCAAAATTTAAAATAAACAAACTAACTAAATAAAAAATAAAATAAAATAAAATAAAATAAAATAAAATAAAATAAAATAAAAAAATATTTTACAGAACGTTCAATTGTAACGTAATAATTCAAATATGTTTAATTTTTTATTTATATATTTTCATAAGAGGTCAAATAAATAAAGCAGTTTTGTTCCAAAAGAAAACAACAACATATAAATACTTCAAGCAAATAAAAGGAAAAACAATATTATCACGTAATCCATTTTTAACTTAATACTTAACAAAAGAAAAATAATTGAGACAAGCAGTTTAATTTGTTCATTAAATATTAAAAAGAACAATTGTAAATTTATTTCTGAAAACGATGTAAATTAACTCCTTGGAAACCTTTTTCTTTCTTGTAATCTTTCAAAAGTATCATTAGATGTTCCTAAAAATTGTTAAAGAAAAATATTGAGTGGAAAATTTGCAAACTACTACTAGATTTTTTTATGAATATGAGTTACTTTGTATTTTTGATAATCATAGTTACTACTGTCGGTAAATCTTTATATTGTATCTGAAAAATTAAAAATATTTTTTTTTTCGATCATAATAACAAATATGTTGGTGTGAATTAAAACAAGATAAAGCAAGAGATATCATGCCCCAAATGCAGATGTTTAAAATTAACGCTATTTTAAATTTATACAGATTTGCTGCTGAGATATATGCTGAAACTAAATTTGCCTTACCCAAATAAAGGAAACATAGATCTGTGACGAGCTGTTATTCGGTAACAGGAGAAACCACTGACTCCTCAAGACTGTTGGAAAGCTATCCCCGGTTACGGAATATGTGACCGCAAAACTTTAAACGCAATTTTCATGAAGTTAAAGCATCAGCGAGAGGGTTCGACCAGATTTTTATATAAATATGCATTGTTTTTTATTTCTGATAATTACAGTTTGCACTGTGAGTATATATTTATGTTGTATACAAAAAAATAACAAATATATATTTTCCATCATAATAACAAATATGTTATTCTAACCAATCTGTAAATTAAAAAAATAGAGCAAGATCGAAATATCGAGTCTCAAATATAGAAATACAGATGTTATTTTAAATTTGTAAACATTTGCTGCTCAGATTTATGCTGAAATTAAATCTGCTTTAGCAAAATAAAGGAAACATGGATCGGTGACCAGCTACTATTCGATGAACAGGCAGAACCACGGACTACCCAAGACTGTTGGAAACGAGCTATCCCCGATTATGGAAAATTTCCCTGGAAAATTTTAAAAGCGATTTTTGTTATGTTAAAGACATCAACCAGCGTGTCCAGAATATGCTGGGGTGTGTAATACATCAGGCAACCACGCGGCGTATTCGAGCTCATTTATTCCATTCAAATAATTTGTCAGAATCCTTCAAGAGGCATCAATGATTTACAGTTGAGCGCGGATTAACGCTATGCGTGCCCCGATTACTACTATTCCCTGTTACTGGCACTAAATCACATTTTTCTGGTTTTAGTGTGAGAAAACGCTAAAAATTCACAAATTTCAAAGTATCAGATTCGGTAAGTTTCGGTGTTACACTGTTAAATATTTGTAGCAAACTGTACAGTTATTTGACTGATTTTGTAGAAAGCGGTTACATAACCGTAATTTAACTATTTTCTAACCATATAATGAGCAATAATACGTTCAGAATATGGTTAAATTACGGTTACGTAACTGTTTTCTATAAAAACGGTCAAATGACTTGAAAGTGTGCTGCAAATTTTTTAGAAGAATTTATTTTTTTTAATGGTTTACTTGTTACAGCCTGAAAGAAATTATTTTTAAATATAAATCAAAGCGTAAGGACCGTATAAAAATGTTAACTTCTCAAACCGGTTCAGTGGCGCCGGATCTGACATACCCAGATTGCGAACGGTTTTTAAAATTGTAATTACTATTTTTCAAAAAGTAACTTCAACTTACTTTATCGCAGAATTTGTAACAATTATCTCCGACTAAATAAGGTGACGATTATTTTTTGTATTTATTGGTGACAAAGTAAAACCCAATCATAAACTGCGTATGCGCGATTTCTCCCAGGTTAACTCTTTTTGAAAACTAACCATTTTGAAATAAATGGATTTTCATATGAGGAAGAATAATATTCGAAACATTTTTGCATTTGGAACTACTAAGTTTAGAAAAGTATTATTGTATGGAATTTTAAATAAAAAATTAAATTGACAAATTTCATTATAAACACTTATATTTTGAAGAAATATTCCTAAATTTCCACAGAAGTATAAAAAATTTCCATATATATAGAAAATGGGCAAATAAAGTATTAACATTTTTCTAAATTTTGCAGTACTGGCATAATGTTTCAACGTTTTCTAATTTAATCCCTTTGAATTTTCGACGTCGGTTGTACTGCAATCTATTTTATTTCAAAGTAGTGAAACATTTAAAGAATTACTTTCTTTCTGAACCATTAGTCAATATGACTGTATAGTATATTCTTAGATGAAAAATGATTTATTTGAACCTTTTTCCAAATAACATTCACATCGTCCAAGTTAATCTTGTCTTTTCTTTGTGTGTGTGTGTAAAAAATGGAATTCTTCAATCTGTTTATGAAAACATTTTTTAATATTCTTAGGCGCATTTTATTGTTTAAATAAAATAAAATTTCGAAATAAATATATAACATACTTTTCTCAAAAATGGAACAAGTAAGCTGTGATTACATAATGCATTTTCCAAGGGAAAAAATGATTACAAATTTGCAATTTCACTAAAAAAAAAAGAAAGTGACACTTATTCATAAGCATGTGTGTTATTATTATCTAAACTCGAACAGTGGTATTAATATTTTTTACCATCTAGAGCACTACTTTATATTATTTAATAATTAATTTCCTGTTCTATGAACTCGAATTGTTATAGGTTATGACTTAAACGAAAACCTTTTTACCTTAGAAAAAGGAATATGTGTATTTGAATATCAGTGAGCAGAAAATCCGTAATAATTAAAAAAAAAACAATTTAAAAAATGAAAAAATCTTATTGCAATGTGATTTAACGCAAATAAATGCAATTGGAATTTGATACATATACGAAAATGAACTGTATTGACGAAAAAAAAAATCATAAAAAATTGCCAAAATTCGTCACTAAAACTAGTTAATATTCAGGAATTATACATTGTTCGAGTATTTCCATAATGCTCAGTCGTTGTGAATTTCTTAGCACAATCTGTTTTTCTAAGTGACGAACGTAGTGGAGAAATTTTTTCACTACTTACATAAATTAATGAAAAGTGCATCGAATGAAGTAAATTTGTGAAAAATGCAGCTCCTATAGAATTTTATACTTGTAAATTTCTGTGCCTACTTGGAACTAACTCTGCCTACTTCAAACGTTCACTTAAAATACAGTCACTGGTTTTGCTTTTTAACAACCCTCGTAAATTCTATTGTATTTTTTTTTAAATTTATGTAGTTTAGTAATTCTATTTAAAACATTCATATGGAATTAGTTATTGTTTTGTATTGAATTATATGAAAAATATTCTTAATTTACATTAAATGCTTTTCATTTTTAGATTGTAAGAATAGTATTAGTTTCGTAGTTTTATTTGTAAATTTGTATATGTTCTCGGTTATTATATTTCATTTATTTACAATTTATTTTCTTAATAATTTTTACCACTAAAGTACTTTTAAATCCAGTAAATTTATTTATACATTTATATTGACGTTCACAAATTTGAAAGCATTTCCACATTATGTTATTCTTGGTTATTCTTAATAAGGTAAAGCTAGGAGAGTCTGCGAACAATTCAAAAGAATAACAATAAAAAATATAAATATAAATTTTTTGCTAAACTATCCATGAAAAATTTTGCTTTCATTTGTTTTTTATGCATTTCCATTGCTATTTTGCTGTTATGTTGTAATTTAATAGAACAGTTGTAATAAAACCAAGAAAGTTGTTTTCCGCAATCTTTCCTTACAGGGTTGGTGTGATTGCGCACATGGGTAGGAGAGATTGTTACTAATAATAGCTTCAATTAAATTGTTAACAATAATAATTGCACTTAAATGACATTGTTCTAAGGTTTTTGTGAACAAATATTATTGTATTAGGAGTGAATATTTTAACCTAATTATTAAATAATGAGAAAAAGGAAATAATTTTAAAAACGATTAAAAAATTTTAATTAAAGGAAAAAAAAATTAAATAATCAGAAAAAGCAAGTCCAGATAAGATTACAAAATAACATTAAGTTACTTGATAACACGTTTAACTTAAAACTAGTCCATTTTAATTTTTCATTTTTTTAGGCAAATTTACTAATAAGCTGCGTAATCTCTCCTAGTATGGAAACTAATAGAAACAATGCGCCATCTCTCCTAAGTAGCAGATGTGCAAACTCTCCAATTTCGGTAGGAGAGATTGCGCAGCCTTTTATATAAACATGACCGCTACTAAAACGAACCGTTGACGTTCAAATTGTTAGTCTAGAGTAGTAGCTTATGAAAAATCGTTTAAGTTAAAAATATTTTGTACTACTGACATTATATAGAAATTCTGATGAATAACGATGAAAATTCAAGCACTTAATTTGGGAAAACAAAACAAAGTAACCATGCTTTATCTTAGACGCTCAAAACAACCAACGTGCACTTTCAAATAGACACTCCACTACTTCTGTTGTACAACTACCTGGAATCGCCACGCGCTCATTCCACTCCTTCCCCCCGAACCTCTATGTGCGCAATCTCTCCGACCGCGCAATCTCTCCTGGCTTTACCTTACATGTTATTCTTTGGAGTATAAAGAGTTCAATTTCTAAAACGCAGCGTGTGTGGTGTACTTCACCCTGAAATCAAATGGATTAATTTGATAAATACAGAAAGTAAACTTTGTCTGTTTTTGAAACATTAATAAAAACAGTCAGGTAATCAGTTACTATTTCCTTATTTCGATTAACGATGATATCTTCCTTTATCTTATAATATCATCAGATCCAATTATATCACAAAATTATCGAAAAAAATGGCTTACGTAATAAAGAAAACCTGTCAATATTTCTTTTGCATTACGAATGCAATCTGAATGCTGTGTGGCTGATTATTATACTTCTAAACATCGGCAGCAAATGCGATGAGTGTACCAGATCGTACCAGAAAACGTTAGCTCGTACTATTCTCAAAAAAGATATTCATTTGTAATAATACTTTTTTTAATGCAATTATTTACCAACATTTGTTACAGATGTTTCAATAATGTATTACAAATTGAGAGAAACCTCAATATATCACTTGTACTTTGGAAAATCCTATCTGTTTGTAAAACTTTCCAGGTACTTGAAAAGTGATTGTGAATTTGGTTTGTCTGCTTGTCCATCTGCTCTAACTCGTGTAAATATAGTCAGAATGCCATGTAATTCATAGATCGTATTGAGATTTATTATGGTATGTTTGGTATTGAAAATGAAGTGTGCACCATTCACAGTTCTTTAACAGGGATACCCCAAAATAATTCTGTTACATTATTGTCAATGGGGGAATGAGAGTTTGCAATGAATTTTACTGAAGTTATACTGTTTCAAACATATACATTGCTGAGGTGCAATGCAAATTGCTTAGTGTTGAATCTGGTGCTCATAGTATCTATGATTCATATTTGCAATGTATTTTACTCAAGTTATACTATTTCAAACATATTGAAATTGATATATATTTCTGAGGTGCAATACAAGATATTTAACACTTTCCAAGATAGTTGAAAAGTATTTATGAATTCAGTTTTCATGTCCGCCTATCTGCACTAACTCGCATAAATACAGTCAGAATGCCATGCAATTGATAGATGTTATTAAGATTTATTATGGTATGATTGGCATTGAAAATCCAACCATATGACAGACAGACGGCATTCTGTCCGTCTGTCTGCACACACAGAAGTGTTCGGTTACAGTACTATGAGCGATAATTGCTGGAAGAATTGCGTTTTTAAATATTGCTAATGGTTTGCATATTACTTGGTGTGTATAAATTATATCTATCAAATGCATGACTGTACGAAAGAATTCGAGTACATTTCCGTTTATTGGCGGAAATTGCTGCTGACAGGGAATTTTCAACTGTGTTAAGCGTTTTCTACCTCAACTACATTTTAGCATAATATGTAGTATATATACAGATGATAGATAATATGCAGGGTTTCACAAAATGATTTGAAATCATTTCCGACTACACATGGTAATTACTGAAATTGAATTCTCAAGTATTTTATGCGTTTTCCAAATTGCTTACTTACAAAGGAAATGATTTTGGTGCAGCTAGCATATAGCATTAAGATTTGTTGGAATTTAAAGCCTTATATTAGGAAGTTTGAGATCAATATTTTTTTTCGTTAGAAGCATTTTTTTTTTGTCACAGCAGCATAATTTTCATTTATTAGACTATTAACATTGGAGTTTTTTTCTAAGCATTTAAAATTACAAATTAATCAATAAGTATAAAATATTGAAAAAGGTTTAAAAATTCCTTCAAGAGCCTACGAATTTGATTTTGAAAAATTACAAAATTATATTCACATTTTTGGCGGAAAAAATTGGTGATTTTTCCAAAGAAGTGTTTCCGGCAACCCTACCCGAATGTCATAGCTGCTTGTCGTGTGTGAGCGCGACCTACGTTGTACAGGTACATTGCTCGTGCATGACGTTTAAAACGTCACATGGAGGGGATCATTTTTACACGGCGATTGTTGCAAAGCGGCGCACCCACCGTTTTGCACCAATCGCCGTGTAAAAATGATCCACTCACTTCATGTGACGTTTTAAACGTCATGCACCGGCTGTGCATAACGTAGATCGCGGTGTGAGCAGGTGTTTGGACTTCATTAGAAATTGTAAAGTGCGCCCATAAAATTTATAGCGCCATGTTTTGCTACTTAACCCACTTTTGGCGTGAAATTAACAATTAAAAATCGAATAATAAAAAATTTAAAGTATAAAAAAATATAAAAAATATGATTTTAACAGGGAAATATTATCAGTTTTCTAACTTTAATGTAGAGGGCTACAAAATTTACCAGTTCTCGATGCTAAGTGCGAACTGCACCAAAAGTGGTTCCCTTGTTAGATAATCTTTCACCTAATTAAACGGTGAAGTTTTGTTGCAGTATTCTGAATGCGTTGGAAAAAGTTTTATAATCTATACTTGAACTTTTTTTTCTTTTTTTTTGCTTTGCTTTGTTGATGATTTTCTTAATTCTTTAAAATACAGCATGTCTAATTGATTTTTCAAATGAATATTTATTACAAACATACATCGTGTATTCTTTGGATTTATGAACCAAAATTTAAATATGTATTGTGCTGTCCTCTAAAAAAACCCAGTGTGAAATGTTTCCTAAAAAAAACCCACCCCAGTATTTTATCAAATATTTCACTGAAGTAAATTTTTGGTTTTGCCCTGTTTCTATACACTATTTGCAACAGTAAAAACATTTGATAATGCCTAAGGAGTGTTTATTTAGTTTTAAAAGAATTTAATCTAATAATGTAGAATTTTGGCAAAACATGAGCTTCATTTTCACATATTTGCTTGTTATAATACGTTATGTTAGAATTATGTACATCAATTTTGAAATGTTTTTATGTTATACCATTAAAATGTCAATAAAATGTTACATTTTTTAGCTGATTATGTCATGTAGGGCTCGGCTGGCGACCTTTGAAAATGGAGCTAAAAAAACCCATGGTGGAATTAAAAAAAAAACCAAAATTCTTTTCGATAAATAAATGATAAAATATATATATATATTTTTAAAAATACATTTACTTTTAAGGATCATAATTAAATTATACAAATTTAATGCATATTGAAGTCACTCCTAAGGATTTTTTTTAGTATGTCATATAAAAAATCCATGTGTGCAAAATTAAAACCCATCAATCTTGTTTACACAAAGATACCCTTCACTTGTATTTTACACATTATTTTGATGTTTTCAAACTTTTATTTATTTTATTTTATTGATTCTTTTCGCTTTTTAATGCAAAATATTTTACTTAAGGTAGGAATAACTAATATAGATGCATAGCTGCTAATTTGTATTATTTATCTTCTAAGCATACAGATGAACTGTAAGTTTGTGCAGTTTTGTGCAAAACACAGTAAGTGAATTGCAAAATATCATTTTGTCTTTCGCATAAAAGGTAAAACTTGAAATCTGATGCATTCCCCCTTTTTCATGTAATTTAAAATATACCACAGAAGAAAATCGTAATACAATTCAGGAAGGAAGTGGCAGCAATTTAATCAGCAAATTTCCTTTCAAGAACAAGAGTGCACCCTTTCTGTGTCATCGATGAACTTCATTATCTTTGCTTTCTCATTTGAGAAGGTAAAGCCAGGGTTGTAATTTTGATCAGCCAAAACTCATTTTAACCAGGATTGTGGTCAAAACTGGTTTCAATCATTTAAAAGTTGTTAATTTGCTTCAACCACTCTAAAGTAATTGAAACTCTATAAAAAAGACATTTGAAATTTTTGGATTTCATAATGCACTTCGTGAATTGTTGTGCAAACTCTTCAGCAATAAAGATAATTTTCAAAGTTTGGTCTGAGTTAGTCTTAATACAGAAAAAGTCGTTACTTGATAAGTAACACATGTTGTATTAAATTTATTTTAATGAAATAAATTTTAATCTCTTTTTCCAAATCAAAATGAGTCTTAATTACGGATGATCAAAACATATTTTGACCAGGAAAGTTAAAACTGTTATTTTCCATGTTTAAACCTATACAACCCTGGGACTAATAATATTAGGTAGACCAACAAGGACTAATAATATTAGGTAGACCAACAAGGACTAATAATATTAGGTAGACCAACAAGGACTAATAATATTAGGTAAAAGGCAAAATTGGGAAATTTCATTAGTGGCCAGTGGTAGCAGTTTTATAAGTGACCACTAACTTTAAACTAGTAGCCACTTTTTTATTTAAAAGTGTTAAACAGTAAACTTTTGTTAAAATTTTTATTAGTATTAATCTAAAATTAAATAGCCCAAATAAATATGTTAATATAAACATATTGCAACCAGCAAAAGTAGAATCCTTGATAAAATGCAAGAAAATTTTACTCTCTCCTTTTGGGAAAAGTGCCATAAGGTGGCCGCTAGAAGACGTATTTAGTAAAGGAAATGGAAATTTATTTGGTGCCAAATATTGGCTAAAGGTTCAGGTATGATAGTATGACTTGATACTTGCTGCCCCTAGGGTTACTGCATCAATGGTAGAAAAAAGTAAAAGCATTAAAAATCTGCACATGCAAAAATGTTGAAGAAATATCATTAGCAAAATAAGGTTTTGAGTGGCAAAGTTGGCAGAGGTTCTGGAAACAGCCCCAATCC
The DNA here is from genome assembly GCA_963931845.1 of Maratus michaelseni. NCBI lineage: Eukaryota > Metazoa > Arthropoda > Arachnida > Araneae > Salticidae > Maratus > Maratus michaelseni. The sequence goes on from OZ007590.1 coordinate 350,178,318, forward strand.
ATTCCTTTTATTACCTAAGTACTCAATATTTTAAAATATCAATTAGATAATTTTTTTTCTAGATTGACACTGATTAATTTAATAAAACACAAACTACAGCTCGTACAAGATGTAAAGAAAGAATGAAGATGAGTGTTTCAGTTATTACACAAGAAGAATTAGATGAAGTGTAAAAATCACACTAATTTCCAAGCACTTAAAAGCATTGTAATCACTCTTCGCTGCATTCAAAAACAAGCATTGAGAATGAAAGTACTACTACTAGTGAAGATGGCAGTCAAGAAAGTAATAAATCTTTATCGAGCTCAGATTTATCAGATGCAGATATGCATAATACAGAAGAAGCCGCAATTTTGAACACCGCAAGTGATATTACCGATAATGAAGACAATGATTTATTCTGTTCTGTACAAGAAGCTGAGAAGTTACAATGTGGCCAGTAGGTGATTACTAAATAAGATGATTTAAAGTTTCATGTTATTATTACTGAAGAAGTAAATGACGATTGTCGAATAAATTGCTTAATGCCGACAAAAATTAAGAGTACTCAAGTTTGAATCTAATCACTATATTATTCAGAACAAAAAATCAAAATGTGGCGATATTGCTAATGCTTCTCCATTAATAAACTCTTGGAGACTTTACAAATGCTATTTAATATTTTTTTCCTTAAATTTACTGAAGATGTATGCAAAGAAATGTGAAAAGTCTGAAGCAAATTTACAAATAATTATATTTTGCATTTGAAATTCCTTCAATTTACAAAATAATGAAATATTTAATATTTTTTTGCAGAATTGTGGTTTAAAAATAAATAATAATGAAAAAAAAAATATTTTGCTGTCAAATAATTTTATTTCCAAGTATTTTTACATGTGGGTTTTTTTTAGGTAACATGGGTTTTTTTTGGGAAAAAGTGGGTTTTTTTCAATTTCTTGCTTATTTGGCTGTCATTTTGTAACATACTGATAGAATGAAAAATGATCAGCATTAAAATCTTAGTCAGAACAAGCCGTGAAAATATAGCTATGTTGAATTTTTTTGTATTCCTTATTAGACTTTATATAAAGATAAATTAAAAAAATGGGTTTTTTTTAGAGGACAGCACAATAAGTAATATTATATTATTAGGCGCGTTCGTAATTATATAAATACGTAGCACCTATGGTCGTAGTCTGGTCCGTCCGTCTGTCCGCCTGTCCGTCCGTCCGCATATAACAGTGCCAAAACTACCCACCCAAATGGTTTGAAATTTAATAAATATATATACGTTGCAGAATTTTGTCGAGTCATATCAAATTTTATGAAAATGGAATCAAAACTTAAAAAGATATTAATAAAAATTTTCTTTATTCTATTAAATATATCATACGTAATCTGTATAGTAAAATAGCAAGTCGCGTGACTGAGGAAAACAAATACGGGTTAACCACATCTTTTTCCATATGCCGAGCGGCCATTTTTATTCAAAATTATTTTTTAGAATAAAATTGCATAAAAGTTACATTTTTAAAAAGATCGTTCAAAAAGTTGTTTGCTTGAGAGATGAATTCCATTAAAAAATGTATAGATTCTGAGATAACTGCAGTGAAAATTACGTTAACCGCCAATTATCTCAATCCATTAAAGTAAATGAACAAAAGATTCATTCATGGTGAGTCATAGAAATATTAAACCATGGAGGTAATCATTCGCTAGACAAGAACTCTATGGTAAATATTTCAGCGCTGTCTGGTGTCGAAAAAAAAAATTTGCATCTGTAAGTATGGCGTACGTAATAAGAAAAATAAAAGGCATTCTCATTTCGCTCATAGCAGACGATATTATTTATTTCACTTAAATAATAACGATGTTTTTTTTTTTACATTGTAAAACTAGTTATAGCACGAAACGAACGCACCTCACTTGCCACGTTTAATGTACATTTTCCAACTTGCTTTTAAATCTGCTATAGGTATAAACTAATATTTTCTTGCATGTGTAATTATAATTTAAAATGTTTCAATGATAAATATAAATATAAACCTTTGATTGGTAATCACTAAGAGCGTGTTACAGTTAAAACTCAATTATCTTCAATGTTTGCAATTAATATTTTTGAAATGTAAATTATTTATTCGAAATAAAGGTTCTGAAATTTTTCATTTCACAGGAACGTAGACCGGGATTTCAGAAGCATATAAAAATTTTAATAGCTGTAATTTATATTGCGCTCCACGTTGCTTTGTCGCTGTTAATTTACCCAATACATTATTCTATATAAACGGTCAAATTAATATGTTGCAATTTATTGTAAATATCAACGGAATCGCATTAATTTTCACACATTTCAAAATTTCCAATTAACTAGGGATGATATTTTAGAACGCGTAATTTACTGAAACTTTAAATATTTAGCAAACGCAATTTTTCTATAAATTGAAAACTTTATTAAACTGATAATATTACTCAAACATATTACTTGCATTTCATTTAACTATCATAACAAAAATATTTGTTAAAAATATTTTTAATATATTGTTACAAATTACACATTTAATATGTAGTAAGTCCAGAATAAGAAATAAAAAGAATAAATAAAAAAAAATATGTCTACATTAATATGATAATAGAAGTGTTAGTAATTATTTTTTTTTATTAAACAGGATGGCGGGCCTTGGAAAAATTCAAAAATACAAATTTTGGTTTTGTATTAAAATATATTGTTATAATGTAAAAATACACATAGTAGTAATTGTGTTTTCATTCTTCTTATACACTGTAAAAAATTTCGTAAAATTTCAGTAAGTGTACCGTAAATTAACGGTACTCGTACCGTTTTAACTCTTTACGGTATGAGTACTGTACTTCTAAGGTATATTAAGCGTATTATAAGCGTATTATAAACGGTATTTATACCGTAAAATGATTGTTTTTCAGTAAAAAATAGCTATTTATACCGTAAAATAATTATTTTTCAGTAAGGAAAATGCTCATAGCCCCACCTCGGTGTATGGCAACCCTTGAAGTGATGCTCTTGCTCTTGTTACGTAATGCCTGCAGGCCTGAGGAGAGCGGGGAGTGCAGCCGGTACATATACTTTAAATATTTCACTGTCCATATACCGTCCAGTTAAATTACGGTATATATACTGGTCACAAAGTTGCCAGTATATGTACCGTAATTGTTAACCAATTTTTTTTTGACAGTGTAGTAAAAGAAATAAATGGAAATAACACATAATAACTTATTCATATTCAATGGTTGGAACAATAATGGTTGTGTAATAGTGTATTTTAAATGCATTTTTTGAAAACGAATTTTTCGTTGCCTATACGTTATTAAAATATTCGATACGTTTTAATTTTTGTAAAAAACTTATTACGTATTAGAAGAACGCACGAATTTATTTATATATCATTTTCTATACTACACTTAAAGTTAAATTTTTCTGAGTGAGCGTCTACATATAGATTATTTCAAATTCTGATAGCTTAAAAGGCGTATAGCCAACTCAGTGAAAAGTGTCCATGCCGGGAATCGAACCCGGGTCATCAGTGTAGCGCACTAACGTTCTACCAGCTGAACCACTTGGAACGATACCCAGCGTGGCAGTTCTCAATATCAGATGTTGGCAAGGCTACAATCGCAGCACAAGATGGAATATTTTTCCGTGAGCCACCAACTCTAGGGCAAACACGAAATTAAAGAGAATCCAGCATCGATGATTGAAGAAATCTATTTAATAATTGGAAATTTTTCCATAGAAAATTTCTCACGCCTTGCATTCATAATATTTCAAATTTTAATAGCTTAAAAGCCGTACAGCCAACACAGTGAAAAAGTATCGAAGCCGGGACTCGGACCCGGGTCATCAGTATAGCTCACTGGCGTTCTACCAACTGAACCACTTGGAACGATACCCAGCCTGGTACCTCTCAATATCACATGTTGGCAAGGCTACAATCGCAGCACAAGATGGAATATTTTTCCGTGAGCCACCAACCCTGGGGCAAACACGAAAGTAAAGAGAATCCAGCATCGATGATTGAATAAATCTGTTTAATATTGGAAGTTTTTCACAGAAAATTTCTCACGCCTTATTCATAATATGTCAAATATTAATGGGACAATTTTAATGGGACAATTTTAAACTATGGGACAAGTGAATGGGAAAATTTTAAACTATTAGCAGGATATATATATATATATATATATATATATATATATATATATATATATATATATATATATATATATATATATATATATATATATATATATATCATAAAATAGAATTTATATTTGATTTCGAATCTCTTTCCAGTTTATCATTAATCACCATTTTCATATAAAACTATTATGCGCCCATGCGGCAAAATATAAAAATCGTTTCAGCCATTTTAGAAATTCTGCAAACTCAGAAAAAAAACCACAATTGAAAATGTTAATTTAAAGAATTGGAAGTTTTCTTTGCACTTAAAAGAAATTTCACATGAATTTTAGTATGCGTAAGCATTTTTTGTTCTTAATTCTCATTTTATTTTAAAACAGCTTATGAAATGCAATTCTTTTCAACAGTAAATCCGTTTTCTATTACTACCTTAAATAAACTTCCAATTTTACCTTAGCGTTTACAGAAGAGGGAAACGTCCTAAATAAATCCCAACTGTGCAGTTCAGCATTTTCTGATGTGACATTAATAAATGTTGAGGAGTAAATCAAAAATCTTCATAGAAAGAATTGCTTTGTTTTAAAATTCGATCTATTCTATACTTGGTTTAAAAAAGTCGATACCAGTTTCAGCGTGTTTGTATGGACTAAAAATTATAACTATACAGATATAAATTTGCTTCTTTGCGAAATTAGAAATGTTGCACCATTAAAAAATGTATTAAGGATTCGGTTTAAAAATAAGTTAAGTCGTTTTTGCAAACGTCCAGAAACATAATCAATTTTACTCGAATAATTCTTTTCCCATGTATTTCATCCGCACAACATACCCTTTAAAGAAATTACAGAAGACTGCGATAACATTTTTATCGTCAAAGAGCAGAGGGTTTTCTTATGTAAATTTTTAAACCGATTCCAGGAAAATTACTCCAAAAGTTAATATTGAGCAATAGAAATGTCATAATCTATATATATATATATATATATACTATTACGCTATCATACGTGGCACAAAAATCGCGACTATTTGTTAATTGTTTAATGGCAACGCCCGAATGAAAGGCATCTAATTTGTTTTTGTGTAAAATCTTGTGGTAGGATTTAGGTCAGGAGTTTTTACATTTAACTGTTTGGTGCTGACATCTACAAGAATAAAAGCGAAACAAATAATGATTTCTTCATTATAGTAGTGCAATTAAATTTTAATTATAATGTGTCAACATTACCAATTAAATAGATATATTTTTATACATTTTCATTTGAAATATTGATTTTTGCAAGCATTTAATAATTTAAAAAATACAAATAGCAATATAAAATTAAAACTGTAAACAAAGCAATGATTTTAAAAAGGGATGTAACAATTTTCCCAGACTGTTTCATTTTTTAAACGTAACTGTTATACTTTTGAAATTTTAGCTCTTTATTTTAGTATAAATAAATATCATTCAGTCTTTTTTTATGAATTCCACTCCACTGCTATATTTTTCAATAACAGTCTGCCCGGGCAACGCAGGGCGGGTCAGCTAGTAATATATATATATATATATATATATATATATTAGGGTGGATCAAAAGAAAACGGAACAGAAGCCACGGAATGAAATGACATTGTTTATTTTGAACGTAATCTTCGAAGTTACAGAGGCACTTGATTCACAGTTTCACCAAATGGTGAATACCCTGATCCTAGAAGTCTTTTGGCTAAAATTGGAATCAGTTTTGAACATTATCCATGACTTCGATGTCCGAGTAAACATGGCGAACCGCAGTCACGGCGAATACAGTCAGACAGACAGATAGACTCACAGGCAAACATTTAATAAAAACATTCAAAAACATTCAAATAGTGTTCAGGACCTTCGAAAACGTATAAATCCGTCGAACACTGGATGTCGAAATTTTCATGAATCCAATACTTTCTTCTTGTAAAGATAGAAGAATATAAAAATCGTTTATTTAATTACTTTTGGACGTAAAACTTATTTTAAAACTAGAAATTCTATATGATTACTTATTAAATAAATTTAGTAGTAGTTTATGAGAATAATCTGTTAGTTAGGATTCCAAAAATTGAAAGATACTGGCATTGCATCGCTTACAACAGTACCATAATGATACATGAGAAAGCGTATTTATGCTACCCGGAACTGTTAGCAAAAAGTACTATAGTTGGTTCAGCTTTATACTGCATAGAATAAAGTGATTTCACCTCATCGGCATTTGAATTGACGTATAGAACATTATACAGGGAGATTAAAATTAAACTGACGGTACTCAGAGGCTCATATCTCGGGTTCTACTGAACGGATACGAATGAAACTTCAAATATATGTTATGTAGATCTTGCGGCCAAGGTTTCCGTTAAAAAAAAATTGAAATTTCGCCCGATGTTCTGCTAAAACTATATGCAAATGAGTAGCTATAATGTAATTTCATTTTAAAAGCGATACGAATAGTTCAAAGAAATCATTCGTCCGCAGTGAACATGCCGCTGAACAAGAAGGAACGCGCAGGGATCGTAAGAAATCTTTATTAGAATGAGAGCAATGCTTCGGCAGCACTTCCTGCTTATCGGTGAATGAAAAACTTAAGGAGAGTACCCATGTCCGTAAATGCAGTTAACGGCATGATTCGTAAGCTTGAAGAAACCAGTTCTCTGGATTTTGCACCCGGAAGAAGACGACGTGCTAAGGAGCTGGCGATTGTATTGGAAGTTGCAATTGCAACAGCTGAAGCACCTGCAAGTTCTTCAAATGATGCTGTAAGTGTCCGCTTAATAGAAGGATAACTGGACATTCCGGGGACAAGATTTTACGCAAAATTCTGAATCTCTACCCGTACTAGATGCATTTCGTGAAACAGTTGAAACCGCAAGATCACTCTGCCCAACTTGATTTTGCCTTGAATTTTCTGGCGAGGATGCAATTGGATGAGCACTGGCCATCGCAAATCTTATGTACAGATTAGGCTCATTTTCACTTAGATGGTGCTGTGAATACACAAAAATTCCCCATATGGGGTTCCACCAATCCTTATGCCGTCGAACAACAGCCGCTAAATTCCCAATACGTCACGACATGGTGTGGACTCAACGCGAATTTCATTTTGGGCCCACACTTCTTCGAGGGAGTCGCAATGAACGGGTTTGTTAGGTGTACAGTCACAAATGACCAATACAGCGGACTCCTGGACAATCATTTTCTCCCGACATTAAGGTAAATAGGCTTTGTGGCCACCACAATGTTCATGCAAGATGAGACAATTGCTCATGACGTGTAAAGAACGCGATTCAAGCTAACCTCCCTGATGAACGTGTTATCATGCGTACTTTCCTGATTGCCTGGCCGGCAAAGTCACAAGATCTTAACCCTTGTGACTTATGGCTGTGTGGCTTTCTGAAAGATCATGCTTATCAAGAACGTGTAACTAATGAAGCGAATTTGAAAGCTAGCATCTTACGCCATGTTTCCCTCATTCCTACTGATATGCTGTGTGCGACCGTTGATAATGCGGTAGTACGCTTTCAGCATATTGTTGGCCATCAAGGTATGCACATAGAGCACAAAGGTGTGTAAATAAATAAAATATTCCTTTATTCTATGATTTTGAAACTGTTATCTTTCTTTTTACGTCGTTAAAACACCACCTGGTGGCGAAGTTTCAAACCATTTTTTTACGAAAACCACGGCCGCATGATCTACATAACATATATTGCAAGTTTCAGTCGTATCCGTTCAGTAGAATTGGATCTCTGAGCCTCTGACTACCGTCAGTATTATTTTAACCACCCTGTATGCACCGAGTGGCTTTTTCCCTGTTCCTTGGTCATTTTTTATCTAATGAAGAAAACTGTCATCGCTGCCAAATTTTACTTTTTTTTTACTTTCTTATTATTAGATGCATGAAAAATTTCGACTTACGGTTTTCGACGGATTTATTCGTTTTAAAAGGTCCTGAACACGATTTGAGTGTTTTAAGAAAACGTCTGTTTGTGAGTCTGTTTTTGTGTGTTTTTGTGTCTGTATGTGACAAAATTTTGTTTGTGATCTATATCAAAAACTAATGAACGGAGTTTAATAAAATTTTATTCGGTTAGATATGGATATAAATTGGTGCGGATTACTTTTTGGTGTAAATTGCACAATCGGTCGTGCTGCTATGCTGCATTTTTCACGATTTTCACAATAGCTATATCTTAAAAACTAACGCACAGAATTTCATCGAACTTCAGATTCCGTTAGAACTTGACATAAATAGATGTTGATTAGGTTTTGGTGTTAATAGCCTAACAGGTGGCGTTGCTAGTCTGCATTTTTTATGATTTTTACAATGGCTGTATCTCAAGAACTAATGCACAGAATTTCAGCAAACTTCAAATTCTATCAGACATTGACATAAGTTGTTGTTGATATGGTTTTGGTGTAAATTTCCTAACAGGTGGCACTGCTAAGCGACATTGGTCCGAAGTTACACGATTTTAGCAACAGGCACATCTCAAGAATTAATGCACGGAATTTAATAAAACTTTAGGTTCAGATAGACCTTGGTATAAGTTGGTAGGGATTCATTTTTGGCAAAAATCGCCTAACATTTAGCGCTTATATGCTGAAATTTTCACGATTACCACAATAGCTATATCTCAAGAACTAATGCACAAAATTTCGTCAAACTTTAGATTCAGTTAGACGTTGACATAAAATATTGCTGATTAGATTTTGGTGTAAATAGCTCTACTTGTGACGCGGCTATGCTGCATTTTTCAGTATTTCATCAAACTTCTTACTGTGACATAAGTTGGTGCTGGTTAGGCTTTTGTGTAAATCATATAACAGCTGACACTGCCATACTGAATATATTTTATTGTAAAATACATTATTTAAAAAAAAATACTGTTTTTGAAGTACATCCAACTAGTTTTAAAAATTAAGTGAGCATTTTGAACTAAGCTGTTTGCTTAATATTATAAATTAAATCGAATAATTGCTACATAAAAACAAGAAACATTTAATTTTATATTATACGATCAAAATAAATTACTCTGACGCGAAAAAAAGCGTTAAGGTTGACAACTACGGATTTGCTCTTATAAGATAAAAAAATCTTTCAATTGATATTTCGGAAACTTTTGATGATTGTGAAAACATTTTTCCATAATAGTTGAAATAACACGCCGCACAGTGGGGCAGGATACCTAAAAAACTGGCGGAAAAAAATAAAACGGGAATTTATTTACCGCCTTCTATTGAAACGATAGTGCATCACCTTACGCGTTGCAGCGAATTTTTCCCCGAACCAATACTTACGGTTTGTTGGCGAAATTTGAGAGTTGTCGTGCGTTATCATTATTGCAACAAATTTGTGATGGCATCTTCAACTTCAGGTATGTGGACATATTTTGAGAATTTCTGATTAATAAAAAAGCGTGTTAATAACGTTAAAATAGTTTTTACGGTGAAAGACTGAAATAATTAGTCTATGCTCAGAAGCATTGAGATTTCTATTTATTTTCGAAGGCTATCTAAGCTTTGGTTTTAACAGTTTTACAAAGCTAATTTATTGCTCAAATTAGGATTATGAGAATCCGTTGCCCATATTTGGCCTTTTTTTTCAGTAGCGAGGTCAGAGAAAGCTTCTAGTCGGTATAATATTTATAATTTATTTTTGTTACTGGTATAAATTCAGACACGATGTTTATTAAAAGAGAAGAGATTATTAGAATAATGAGAAGTAGAGAAAGTAGTGAATTGGGAAAACAATGTCAGTACTTGTATGAAGAAGTTAGAAATTATAATTGTTGCCAGTAGATATAAAAACGATGTTGAAAAATTCAGAGTTTTCACTCATCATACCGCAAGGTACTTTGTTGAAAAGTATCCACGGTACAACCTGCCACCAACTGTGCACAAATTTCTCATATATGGTCGAGAAATAATATCAATAGAATTGGTTCATATCGGTCAATTAAGGGAGGAGGCTCCAGAGGCACGTAACAAAGATTTTAAAAGATATAGGGAACACAATTTCAGGAAGAACAGCAGGATCACGACATACGAAGACGTTTTTAATTTATTCCTAATCAGTAACGATCCACAAATATCAAGTAAGCACAAAACAAAAAGGAAAAACCTTAAAGAATTTCCCATAGAAGTGGTATCTATGGTGAAAGCTCCAACAATAATAGAATTTGATAATAGTGATATGGACACTGAAGAAGAGGCAGATACTTTGGCGTCACTACAGGATTATAGCAGTTCTTATTTATCAGATTTTTTAAATTTATTATAGAGTACGATTAAAATAATTTTTTTAATGTAAAAATTACACTATTTAAAAGATTTTTCAACATATATGTGTCTTAAAAGATTTCATGGAACAACATATCAACTAACAAATATGAAACATAGAAATCTTAAAAAGCCCTTAGGTATTTAATGGCAGTTATTTATGTACATTGCTTCAGCGGGCCACTAAAATACCGTCTGAGGGCCACCTGTGACCCATAAGACACGGGTTAAAGACCCCTAATATAAATAAATGAAGAAATCAATTAAATTTTTTATGATATACATTAATAAGAAAAAGTTATGCCGGAGCATGAGAAAAAAAATAATTGTTTCTCTAAATTTTTATCAAACATTCAACTTAACATAATAATTCTTAAAAAAAAAATGTTTATTTCTGCTTAGCTATTTTGCATAGGTAGTAAAATATATAACAGTGTTTTGCAATAAATAAAATAACAACAAATAATTGTTTGAAGTAAATAAAAGTTAAAAAAATATTATCACTTAAAGCTTTTTTCCATTGAACTCTAAATAAAAGAAAGATAATTTAGACAAGGAATTTAACATGCTAATTAAATATTGAAAAGAGAACAGGGTTAAATTAATTTTTCAAAATAATAAAAAGAAACATCTCTGTTTGTTTTTTTAGTTGATTAAAAGAGTCATTATATGTTTTAAAAATAGGTTACGTAAAAAAAAAAACTTAAATATATTTATTTATTGAGCTCTTCGTTTTGAAATTTTATAAACTAACTTAACATGATAATTCTTAAGCATTTATTTTTTTTTATTCCACTATTGATAGGAAGAAAAATAAATAAAACAGTTTTCTTAGAAAAAAAAATATATTTGGGGTAAATATAAAAGTGAGAAAATATTATTTCTAATTATAACCGTAATAATAAAAAGATAATTGAGACAAGAACTTTAACATCTTCATTTACTATCAAAAGAACACTAATAAAAAATTTTTTTTTTTTTTAAACAGCTTGAATTAATTGCTCGAAAATATTTTTTACTTGTTAATTGTTTAAAATAATCATTATCTATACTTATAAAAGAGTAGCTTGATTTTTTTATAATCAACGCCGAGCCTCAACTGTTTGTCCTAGAACAATGAAATTTGGAAGACATGTTCTTTACACAATGTCGGCGCGTACAAAGAAAGGATTTTTGAAAATTCGCAGCATACGGGGGTCAAATGGGGGGTCGAAAATTTTAGATAATTTCGTCTTTTCGACACATCTCAGCAGGAGTTTTAAATAGGAGCTTGAAATTTGGGATAACAATTCTACTAAACAATAGTTAAACATGTATTTCCGACGATTTTAGAAATTCAACCACTAAGTGGGTTAAATGGGGAGTAAAAAATTTCACATTTTCACCATATCTCATCAGCAGTTTTAGGTAAGAGCGTGAAGTTCAAGATAACAAATCTACATTATTGCAACAAATTTTAAGTTTGTGATGACATCTTCAACTTCAGGTATGTGGACATATTTTAAGAAGTTCTGATTAATAAAAAAGTATGTTGCAGAGGGGAGTATGTCCAGTAGTATAAAAGTATGTCCAGTATAAAAGTATGTCCAGTAGGGGAGAAGCATGTGCTCCCCTACTGGAAACAATACTGAAAATGACTGAATACTGCCATCTGGAGGAAATATGAGCAAATTCGTACACCGGGACAGTAGTGAACAAAAAAGTGATATACACAACTTTAAACCCAACAAAAACAAATATTACAAATTTCACTCATATAAAAAATATATATTTTTATGCCCCGGGAAATTCATTTTGTAATAAATGGATTGATTTTTCAAAATTTGTTAATAATTATTGTTTCTTGATGGTTTTAATGATGGTGTTATGATGGTAAGATATGGGTTAAGGACAGGGGACATTAGGGAGTTTTGAGATACTTAAATTTCATTTTAATGATTAAAAAAAGATTTTCATGGTAGAAGTAACATAATATTGTAGAACAATCACATAGAAATATTTTAATATTAAATGCGAATATATATTGCAAAGAAATGCCGAGAGATATACTGAGGACTGAGAAATCACACTTAATATATTTTCGCCCATATATGTATATATATACAGGGTGATTATAAAAAACTATCCCGATATATGAGCCCCTAACTATCATACCGTTCACAGAAACTGAATGACATGTTTGTTTAAAGTATTTTGAGGTATGTGCTCAAGAATCATATGAAAGACAAAAATTAAATTCTAACAGCTACGACTACAGTGAAAAAATTTCGGAAATTTCAAATGGCAGCAACTATTTTTTTTATTGGAATGTGATCTTCATAATGAAAAAACATAAAAAGCCGTGGAACGGTACCTGTAGTACGAAAATCACCGGCACTAGACAGACTAAGAAGAATAGTGAAAACAACCAATAGGGACAGAGAAGCAACAGAAAAAAAAACATTTTATTGTGTTTCATACATTTTCCATTTCACACACGACGACATTTTACATGCGGCAGATGGTGGTTAGCACTGAACAATAAAATGTTTTACTTTCTGTTGCTGCTCTGTCCTTTATTGGTTGTTTTCACTTTTCTTCTTAGTCTGTCTAACGCTGGCGATTTTCGTGCTACAGGTACTGTTCCACGCTTTTTATGGGTTTTCACTGTGAAGATCACATTTCAATAAAAAAAGTAGGTGTTGCCATTTGAAATTTTCAAAATTTTGTCACTGTAACCGTAACTGTTAGAATTTAACTGTTGTTTTTCACATGATTCTTAAGCGCTTACCTCAAAATACTTTAGGCCAGAATTTCATTAATGATTTTGTTAATGATGTTAAAATAGTTTTTACGGTGAAAGACTGAAATATTTAGTCTATGCTCAGAAGCATTGAGATTTCTATTTATTTTCCAAGGCTATCCAAGCTTTGGTTTTAACAGTTTTACAGAGCTAATTTATTGCTCAATTTAGGATTATGAGAATCCGTTGCCCATATTTGGCCTTTTTTTCAGTAGCGAGGTCAGAGAAAGCTTCTAGTCGGTATAATATTTATAATTTATTTTTGTTACTGGAATAAATTCAGACTCGATGTTTATTAAAAGAGAAGAGATTATTACAGTAATGAGAAGTTGAGAAAGAAGTGCATTGGGAAAACAATGTCAGTACTTGTATGAAGAAGTTAGAAATTATAATTGTTGCCAGTAGATATAAAATCGATGTTGAAAAATTCAGAGTTTTTACTCATCATAGCGCAAGGTACTTTGTTGAAAAGTATCCACGGTACAACATGCCACCAACTGTGCACAAATTTCTCATATATGGTCGAGAAATAATATCAATAGAATTGGTTCATATCGGTCAATTAAGGGAGGAGGCTCCAGAGGCACGTAACAAAGATTTTAAAAGATATAGGGAACACAATTTCAGGAAGAACAGCAGGATCAGGACATACGAAGACGTTTTTAATTTATTCCTAATCAGTAACGATCCACAAATATCAAGTAAGCACAAAACGAAAAGGAAAAACCTTAAAGAATTTCCCATTGAAGTGGTATCTATGGTGAAAGCTCCAACCATAATAGAATTTGATAATAGTGATATGGACACTGAAGAAGAGGTAGATACTTTGGCGTCACTACAGGATTATAGCAATTCTTATTTATCAGCTTTTTTTAATTTATTATAGAGTACGATTAAAATAATTTTTTTAAATGTAAAAATTACACTATTTAAAAGATTTTTCAACATGTATGTGTCTTAAAAGATTTCATGGAACAACATAGCAACTGACAAATATGAAACATAGAAATCTTAAAAAGCCCTTAGATATTTAATGACAGTTATTTATGTACATTGCTTCAGCGGGCCACTAAAATACCGTCTGAGGGCTGCCTGTGACCCGCAAGATACGGGCTAAAGACTCCTGATATAAATAAATGAAGAAATCAATTAAATTTTTTATGATATAAATCAATAAGAAAAAGTTTTGCCGGAGCATGATAAAAAAATAAATAATAATTGTTTCTCCAAATGTTTATCAAATATTCAACTTAACTTAATAATTCTTAAATAATTCGTTTTTATCTACTTAGCAATTATACACAAGCATAAAATATAAAACACAGTTTTGTAACAAATAAAATCACAACAAATAATTGTTTGAAGTAAATAGAAGTTTCAAATATGTTATAACTTAAACATTTTTCTATTGCACTGATTAGAAAAGAAAGATAATTTAGACAAGGAATTTAACATGCTAATTAAATATTTAAAAGAACAGTGGTAAATTAATTTTTCAAAATAGCAAAAAAATACTTCTTTTTTTTTTTTTTTTTTTTTGTTTGTTTTTTAAACTTGATTAAAAGAGTCATTATATGTTTTTAAAAATAGGCTAGGAAAACAAAATACTTAAATATATTTATTTATTGAGCTCTTCATTTTAAATTTTTATAAACTAACTTTAACTTAACATGATAATTCTTAAGCATTTCATTTTTTTTTATTCCAGTATTCATAGGAGGTAAAATAAATGAATTTTTTTTTTCGAAAAAAATATATATTTCAGGTAAATAAAAGTGGGGAAATATTATTTCTAATTGTGCCCCTAACAATAAAAAGATAATTGAGACAAGAAATTTAACATCTTGTTTTGATTTCAAAAGAGCACTGATAAAATAATTTTTTTTTCAAACAACCTAAATTAACTGCTTGGAAATATTTTTTTTCTTGAAACTGATTAAAACAATCATTATATATTTATAAAAATCGTTAAAGAGAATGTTACATTCTTAAAAAGAAATCTTTGAAAATAGACTTAATTTTAATATTTATAAACCTTTTCTTTATTACTATACGAATATGCGTTATTGTTATTCCCTATAGTCATATTTAAAACTGTGCATATACTTTTACCCTTTAAATTAAATACACACACACACACACACACACATACATACATACACACATATATATATATATAACCATATATAGACCAAAATCTTATAAGTGTGATTTTTGCCTGATGGTTTTCTGCTGCATTCTGATTTTTAAAAGTCTGATAATATGCTCAATTGGAATTTTCAAAAGCCACTGATGGTTTTCTGCTGATAACTGTTTATTAAAAATCTCATATTATGCTCAATTTGAATGTTTAATAACCACTGACTGTTTTCTGATGATATCTGATTGTTAAAAGTCTCATATTATGCTCAATTTTAATTTTTAATAACCACTGATGTTTTTCTGCTGATATCTGATTATTAAAAGTCTCATATTATGCTCAATTTTAATTTTTAATAACCTTTAATACATTGCAGAATACTAAATAGTAGATGGGCACAAACTTTATTGAAAAATAAATATAATATGGCAGTTTTTATTCGACAAAACACAAATTGTAAGGGACAGAAGTGTCAGGCACAGTAGTGACATGTTTTGCAATTTTGCAACTTTACTTTAAAAAGAACATTATTGGAATGTCGTATGCACTATTTTCAAAGATATATTAAACCTACGATGAAATGATCTAGATATTGTTTAATCTATAAATATCGATATTTAAATTAACAATGGGGACAATAGTGATGGTTTATAAAGTCACGTTTACCTTCTCCCATTCTTTTCAATCCAGAAAATATTCTTTATGAACAAACAGCAAGAAATGGCGACTTTTCAAGAGCAGCATGTGCTCCCCTACTGGAAACAATACTGAAAATGACTGAATACTGCCATCTGGAGGAAATGTGAGCAAATTCGTACACCGGGACAGTAGTGAACAAAAAAGTGATATACACAACTTTAAACCCAACAAAAAGAAATATTACAAATTTCACTCATATAAAAAATATATATTATTATGCCCCGTGAAATTCATTTTGTAATAAATGGATTGATTTTTCAAAATTTGTTAATAATTATTGTTTCTTGATGGTTTTAATGATGGTGTTATGATGGTAAGATATGGGTTAAGGACAGTGGACATTAGGGAATTTTGAGATACTTAAATTTCATTTTAATGATTAAAAAAAGATTTTCACGGTAGAAGTAACATAATATTGTAGAACAATCACATAGAAATATTTTAATATTAAATGCGAATATATATTGCAAAGAAATGCCGAGAGATATACTGAGGACTGAGAAATCACACTTAATATATTTTCGCCCATATATGTATATATATACAGGGTGATTATAAAAAACTATCACGATATATGAGCCCCTAACTATCATACTGTTCACAGAAACTGAATGACATTTTTGTTTAAAGTATTTTGAGGTATGAGCTCAAGAATCATATGAAAGACAAAAATTAAATTCTAACAGCTACGATTACATTGACAAAATTTCGGAAATTTCAAATGGCAGCAACTATTTTTTTTATTGGAATGTGATCTTCATAATGAAAAAACATAAAAAGCGTTGGAACGGTACCTGTAGTACGAAAATCACCGGCACTAGACAGACTAAGAAGAATAGTGAAAACAACCAATAAGGACAGAGAAGCAACAGAAAACAAAACATTTTATTGTGTTTCATACATTTTCCATTTCACACACGACGACATTTTACATGCGGCAGATGGTGGTTAGCACTGAACAATAAAATGTTTTACTTTCTGTTGCTGCTCTGTCCTTTATTGGTTGTTTTCACTTTTCTTCTTAGTCTGTCTAACGTTGGCGATTTTCGTGCTACAGGTACCGTT
Organism: Maratus michaelseni; assembly: GCA_963931845.1. Taxonomy (NCBI): domain Eukaryota; kingdom Metazoa; phylum Arthropoda; class Arachnida; order Araneae; family Salticidae; genus Maratus; species Maratus michaelseni. Next base: position 350,195,443 of record OZ007590.1, read on the forward strand.
CCAACGCTTTTTATGGTTTTTCACTGTGAAGATCACATTCCAATAAAAAAAAGTAGGTGTTGCCTATTGAAAATTTCGAAATTTTGTCACTGTAACCGTAACTGTTAGAATTTAACTGTTGTTTTTCACATGATTTTTAAGCGCATACCTCAAAATACTTTAGGCCAGAATTTCATTCAGTTTCTGTGAACGGTATGACAGTTAGGGGCTCATATATCGGGATAGTTTTTTTTATAATCACCCTGTATATATAACAATAATAAAGACTACATATAGTTGATCATACACAAATAGTGAAAGATAAAAATCCATAAATGAAAAATGAATTTCAAATCTGTTTTGAAAAATATCCATAAGATATCCATATCATTATTGAATGCAATAAATCGATATAAGGAAATAATTAATGGAGTAAAAATTATTCAATGAAATGATGAATGTTGTAAAATGTAGAAAAAAAATGGTAATCTGATAAAAGTAGGCATCAAATAACTACAAAGAGTATCAAATATCCTAAAATGTGTATATATATATGTAATAATAAAAAATTTTCGCCATTTTTCCTTAGTTAATTTATTCCAAATTCTTACAATTATAAATTTTTCCCTGTTTTATTCTAATTTACTACTCTATATTCCTTAAATCCTTATTCTTAAATTAGCTCTATCGTTAACTCTGTTAAATTCCCTTTTATTTAATTCTAAATTGTCCAAATTTACTTAAATATAAAGCTTTTAGTTATTCTTAATTTCAATCATGATCCCCGATCATTTCTGGGTTTTAGAATGTTTTTTGAGAGACATTTTCAATTTTATTCCGAATTTTATTTCCCGCTCTTAGTCAGTTTACTACAAAATTTATCCACTACCTCTCTGTCCGAACTCTTTACTAATTGTCTTTCATTGGTCGTGACGTAGCATGACGCGTCTTCTTTAATTCCTCATTGGTTCAGTACGCGTTCTACGTCATAATTTGTGTTATTGCGCTAGGTAACAAAAAGCAGCTACCTGTGGTGCTCCCACAGAAATCAGTCGAATTTTCACTTGTCAACGACTCCCTGGCTGCTCGTTTGACTAAAATTAATATGTTCTAATACTTACCCTCCATACCTGTGACGTAGCGATGTACCGCTAATATTGTTAGGTGGAAACTGCCCAAGAGAAATACTTAATAAAGGATTGAATTTGAAAGACCTTGTTCGTTTGATTCATGGAGAAACGTCTCTGGTTATTTCATTCTACTGCCGCTGCGGCCGCGTCGAGACTGCGACTGAAATATTAGGCAATTTACGACTGCTTCTAAGTATTTACATCATCAATAACAACCACCGTTCTTAATTTCATTGTGCGACCATGTGTGCTCCTGCTTCTATTATCAACTTTACTCCCAATATAACATATAACGATATGTATTCGTAATATAATATATATATATATATGTTGTTTTATATGTATATTTTGTATTTATATGTTCTATAAATTTCTTCAAATATACAAAATATAAATAATTTCTACGAATACTTACAATATTTATTTATTTTTTAAACTACTGCATTTTTATAATATTGCTTCAGCGGAAAATACATTTATTAAATACATTTGAAATTCCGACGTCGGTTGTACTGCATTTTAGTTCAAAATAGTAACACTTTTTACAGAGTTTCTTTCTTTGTGAACCATTAATTAAATATATGATTGTATATTCTCTAATGAAAAATGATTTATTGGACCGTTCCTTCAAATAACATTCCATTATCCAGTTAATCACGTATTTTCGTTATTTTAATAAAACTACTGAAGATCTCCAATCAGTTTATGTTGCAAGGTATATTTATTAATGTTATAAGACGATATTTATTGTGAAAAAAAACCAAATTTTCAAAAATGTATTTTTTTTCACAAACATTTAACAACTAAGCTGAGATTACAAAATATATTTTCAAATGAAAAATGATTGCAAAATTGGAATTTCAGTAAAAAGAGAAGAATCTCGCTAATAATAAACAGAAAAATCATTAATAATTTGTCCCAAGCGTTACTTTATTATTTTTTAACGTTAACAAAATATTTTACATCATTTAGTAAAATTTATCGTATATTTTAAGTATACAACTGCAATTTATTATGCGACTTAGACAAAAAAATTTTTGTTATTTATTATCAGAGAGAAAGGTATATGTGAGTATGTATGCTAAGTAAGTACAATGTACGAAAAACTTTTAAAAGGGAAAACTTCTGTGTTTGAAGTATGTTTTTTTCTGGTGAGAATAATTGGAATTAATAAATATCAACGTTGAATTATTCATCACAATAATAATAAAAATCAATAAATTGTTACACAGCAATAATTAATATGTTTTTATTTTCAACAGACTTTTTATTTCATTTAATAATCTCCCTATTTGACTTAAAATTTAACACCGGTTACAAATGTTTGAAATGTTAGAGATTTACTTGCAGAATTATGGAAAAGTTGGCTTAATTTTACGAAGACATATATATATATATATATATATATATATATATATATATATATATATATATATACGAATTCTGTCTTGCAATAGCACTTGTATTTCGACATGACTGAGCATATACATATGTACAAGACTTACAGAGTTTCTCGTTGTCTTGTTTCAAAACGTCAGCCGTCCTAGAATTTCAAAGTACTATATCTCAGTCATGTTTCAAGACAGAGGCGAAGAAAAGAATTGCTTCGAAACCCTTGTATCAAGGCCGGACACTTAAAGGAAAAAAAGTTTCGATTTTTTTGTGTGCATTCTTTTTTTAATTTGAAGTTTTTAAGTGTGAGGCCATTTTGGAACAAGTTTACGATGAGCTCGATCAAGACATATCCGATCGAGGTATATCCTGTAACACTTGCTCAGTCACATGGAAATCGGTGCATAAATACGTGTGTTACAGCATTACAAAAATGATATATATATATATCATATATATATAAATGATATAAATAATATATCATATATATATAAATGATATATATATATATATATATATATATATATATATATATATATAATGATATATATATATATATATATATATATATATATATATATATATATGGTATGCGGGGTAATTTGTTGCTTAATTTTTTGAAACTAACATTAAAAAAAACCTATCTGTCTTTAAAAAAGATTGAAATGTATAAGGCAAACCCTACCTTTTTCAGGAAAAAATTCATAAAAATAAGAAGGAGTTTTAGTTAGTATTTAGTAAGTTAGAACTCTTTTTTTAAAGAAAAAACATTAAACACCAAATTACTCCTTAAAGGGTAATTTGGTGTCACATTTTTAACCACTTCCACCCCACCAATAGTATATTTTGAGGTAATAAATTAGAATGGATATTATGATATTTTAGATAAGAGATACCTTCTGGATAACAATAATAATAATAAAATTTTCAAACAATTTCTTAAGAAATAGTTAACAACTTTGTTGTACTACACAAAGGCTAAAAATTGAACCCAACTCAATGATATAGGCTACAGTGAATCATTTTAGAATGCAAATAATGATATTTTAGACCTTACACTGTTTTTTGAGTAATAGACCTATATAAAAAATAATTTCCTGTGGCTCTATGTAAGTAGAGGGATATCGAAACTTCGGAAGGTGCTCATTTTGCACAGTTTTTGACAGATTCTAGAAAATAGTTTTTTTTTCTTCCTGAAAATGTACTACTTACACAATAGGGATATATTTAATGCACAGTACACATTTCTAAGTACTTGTAAAAAAAAAATTAAAGATTCGTGTCATACAATAAGATCAAGAAAATAATAATTGAATATGAGGCACCAAATTACCCCGACTTACCCTATATATAAATCGTAAGTAAATTATATTTATATAAATCAACATTTAAACGGGGGGTGATTTGGGAATCTGGGTGTTATGATCGGTGAAAATATAACGGAACTTTCTGGAATTGATTTCCTCCAGAAGGTGGCAATAGGTAGATTTTTACTTTTGTATTGGAAGCTTCATAAAATCCAGATCACTAAAAATTAATCACTAAAAATGATCACTAAAAATTAATATTATGAGTATCATTTTCAGTGAAACTAACATGAAACAGCAAAAAAATTAAATCAATAAAAAAAAATTTCAATATAAATAATAATTTAATAAAAAAAAAATTCGATGTAATCAAAATGTAGAAAAGAGATACCTATTTTCAAGATGTTTAGGACTTTTAAACTTTCAAAAAATTCCATGTAACTATATATATATGCTAAAGAGAATATATATGAATCCTTTTTACAAGAAATACTCGATATTTAATCAAAATCAAATAAAATAAGCAATATTTGTTGGATAAAATAAAAATTATATTAATTTTTATTTACTTTACTTTTTTTCTTGAAGAAACAATGTCTAAAAAGTTTACGCACTTTATGCAAATATTTTTAGAAACGCGGGATTTGCCGGTATAATGACAATGTATGACGTCGCTTTTCAGTTTTATAAAAGTATAACAGTGCAGAAATCATTTCCACTAATTTTTAAAATGTCGAAGGATAAAGGATTCACAAAAAGGGATATTTTAAAAAATTTTAAATTGAAGTCGCAAAATAAAATTTTCTGAAATTTGCTAACAATTTTAAATCGACCAAATTAAGGTATATATCAAGTACTATGTAGAAATGATAATTTCAACCGGAAAACAAGATGTGGAAGACCACGTATGCCGACTGTTCAGGCGGATCGGAGAATACGGAGATTGGTGTCTGAACAAAATTTGTCCATGCAGCAAATTAAAAATAATCTCAATGTACAGGTGTCCAAAGGTACTGCCCATAAACGTATAAAAGAATGTGATTACATCATACGAGAGAAAATTGCTCGTAAACCGTGTCTCAAACTACACCACAAACAGGCAAGAATGAAATGGGCTAAAAACACATGTCCTACGGGGAGAAATGGCTTACTGTTTTATTCTGTGACGGGGAAAAAATGGAGCTTAGATGGTCATGATGGATGGAACACGTATTGGAATATCTACGCAAGGATCCAAGGGCATCCTTCAGCAAGAATAAAGCGGTATGTCAGTTATGTTTTTGGGAGGCGTTCGGCTTCAATTGTCTGACTCTCTACCATTTTCAACAGGAAGACAAAATCCCCCCCCCCAAAAAAAAAAGTGACGCCGAACCAACAGTTGCTTACATTCGGTGACATTTTGGGGGGTTCCAAATGGATCTTTCAACAACATAATGCCTCAATCTAAATTTAACATTCTACAAAACGGTGGCTTTCACAGAAAAATGTTAAAATTCTTGGCTGGCCATCTTTAAGTATAGACATAAACTCATCTGAAAATGTTTGGGGCATTTTAACTCGCCATTTTTACAGCAATGGAAAGCAGTATAACTCTCTTGAAGTACTCCAAGAGGCCATTGAGAAAGCATGGCGACCAGGAACCCTACAAAATTAAATAATTTCGATGGACGCATGTTTATTTGAACTAATCCAAAATCAAGGAAAATAATTTGTATGTAAGAGTTTTGTAAAAATGAAAAATGTAGTTGTTTTAACCACTGTGCATAAGCTATTGAAACAGTTTCATATCAAGATATTTTAAATTAAAATTTTTACAATTATGTAATTTATTTTGTTATATTTTTGATATCATTTATTTAAATGAAGTTGCGAAATCCTCAAATTAAAAAATGCTGAATAATGGAAGTATTAAACATAATCGGGAATTTCTCGACGTTGTCTCATATTTAACAGAAGAAAACAATGTAAAATTTTACGTGTATATTTCAGAGTTTTAACTTATGTTTTGTATATAAGATAAAGCTAGGAGAGTCTGCGCACAATTCAAAAGAATAACAATAAAAAATCTGAATAATAATTTTTTGCTGAACTATCTTTGAATAATTTTTACTTCATTTGTTTTTTATGCATTACCATTGCTATTTTGTTGTTATGTAGCAATTTAATAGAACAGTTGTAATAAAACAAAAAAAGTTATTTTGCGCAATCTGTCCTTACGGGGTTGGTGTGATTGCGCACATGGGTAGGAGTGATTGTTACTAACAATAACAACAATTAAATTGCTAACAATAATAATTACACTTAAATGACATTGTTGTAAGGTTTTTGTGAACAAATATTATTGTATTAGAAATGAATATATCAACTTAATGATTAAAGAGTCAGAAAAAAGGAAATAACTTTAAAAACGAATAAAAATTTTTAATTAAAGACAAAAAATTTAAGGAATCAGAAAAAGCAAGTCCAGATAAGATTACAAAATAACATTAAGTTACTTGATAACACGTTTAACTTAAAATTAGTCCATTTTCATTTTTATATTTTTCTGCAAATTTACCAATAAACTGCGTAATTTCTCCTAGCATGGAAACTAATAGGAACAATGCGCCATCTCTCCTAAGTTGCAGATGCGCAAACTCTCCAATTTCTATAGGATAGATTGCGCGGCCTTTTATTTAAACATGGCCGCTACTAAAACGAACCGTTGATGTTCACATTAGTAGCTTATGATAAATCGTTTATGTTTAAAATATTTTGTACTACTGACATTGTATAGAAATTCCAATGAATAGCTAGGAAAATTCAAGCATTTACTTTGGGAAAACAAAACAAAATAGCAATGCCGTATCTTAGACGCTCAAAACAATCAACGTGCACTTTCAAGTAGACACTCCATTACTGCTGTTGTACAACTACCTGGAGTCGCTGGGCGCTCACTCTACTCCTTCCCCCCCGAACCTCTATGTGCGCAATCTCTCCGGGCTTTACCTTATTATTATTATCCAACGACACAAATAATTTTAACAGGAATAATTCTAAGGATCAATGATTAATAAATAAACATCATTTTTAAGAATTAGCGACAGTATATTCCACTTCGGTACAGTTAAAAATATTTCTATTTTAAATACTACAATATTTCAAAATAATAACTTCCCGTGAAAATAGTATCAGCACGGTGTTACATTAAAAACTCTTTATTTAATAAGCCTTTATTACATCAGCTTAAATTAATATTTGGAAGTAGACATTTTTTATACATAAATAGAACAGTTTTTAATTTTATCTGTATTTTCAATATGCACGTCAAAAAAGACAAACTTTTCTGAATCGTCGAGAATATAATATAACCACTAACGAAAATATACAATAATGTCTTCCGAGTTACTCATCATTCGGAAAGGCGTTCTTTATCATTAGAAACCACAGAAACCAATATATTTTAGAGTTTTAAAGATTAAAAAAGTAACATAGCAGCGCCACATGTTGGGATATCTACACCAAAACGTAATCAGCGTCTATTTATGTCAAGTTCTAACTGAATCTGAAGTCTGATGAAAATCAGTGCATTATTTCTTGAGATAGAGCTAATGCGGAAATCGTGAAAAATGCAGCATAGCAGCGACACTTGTCGGGCGATTTACACCACAAACTAATCAATACTTATCTATATTAGGGACTAACTGTATCTAAAGTTTTATTAAATTTCGTGCATTAGTTCTTGACATAGAGCTCCCACACAATTTGTGTCATATACAGACAGACAGACAAACAGAGTAGCAGACTCACAGACAGACATTTTCTAAAAACAGTCAAATCGTGTTCAGGACCTTCTAAAATGTATAAATCCGTCCAAAATCGGAAGTCTAAAATTTTCATGAATCCAATACTTTCTTCATGTAAAGATAGAAGAAGGTAAAAATATTAGATCCATATAATGTGAAATTCTCGAAATTAAATACTAATATGCATCATCGTGTTCATACATATTATTGAAGTTTCAGGTGCGTTAAAATATTATTTTGCTTAAATCTCTTACACAAAAGTACTATAGTATAAATATGCATCACTATACTTCTATGCATTTAAATTTATAGAAAAAGGGAACGAGTATGAAATTAACTATGAGAAAAATATTAATTCATATAATGTGAAATTCTCGAAATCAAGTTCTAATATGCATCTTCGTGTTCCTACATATTTTTGAGTCGTCAAGCACAATTAAAGTATTATTTTGCTTAAATATGATGCAAAAATGTATCATATTGTTCATGAATGATAAATATTACTGCAGATATGCATTATTATACTTCTATACATTTAATATTGTGAAAAAATTGAACGAGTGTGAAAATAAATAATTATAATTTAATAGCAGGTACATATATACATTATTGAAATCACATTCATCACTATTAACATCAGTATTAACTGTATAAATAATTCTGAACTGTAAAATTATGTAAATTACAAATGAGTTTGAGAAATGATTTTTACGATACCTATATCTCAAAAATAAATGCATAGAATTTCATCAAACTTTCGATTCTGTTAGACCTTGACTTAAAGAGATGCTGATTACGTGTTGGTGTAAATAGCACAACAGGTGGCGCTGCTATGCTACTTTTTTCGTGATTTTCACGATAACTATATCTCAAGAACTAATGCATGGATTTTAATCAATCTTCAGTTTCAGTTAGACGTTGACTTAAATTGTTGTTGGTTAGGTTTTGATGCAAATCTCCCAACAGGCCTCGCTGCTATGCTGCATTTTTCAGGATTTACACGATTTTAACCAATAATCATAGCTCAAGAACCAATTCACGGAATTTCATCAAACTTCATATTCTGTTATACTTTGATATAAGGTGGAGCCTATTATGTTTTCGTGTAAATTATATAACAGCTGGCGCTGCTATGCTGCATTTGTTTTATATTCTAAAATGCGTAATTAAAAATATTACGTTTTTCAAAGTATTAAAGTATGAGACAGAAGAAAGTTTTTTGATTGGCACATACGACTAGTTTTTAAATGTAAATGTTATTTCTTTTAGCAGAATTAACACGCTTAAACGTTAAAGCTTTCCACCTCTGTTAAGGACGACCCTGTGAAGTTTTCGAAACATCCAGTCTCTTTGAAAAATAATTTGTAATAATATGTATGACTAGTGAAAATGTGAGTAAGCTTAATTTCTTACTTATGTTACTTTTGAAACAAACATTTCACTATAGATCTTATGTTATGAATTTCTCAATTATTTTCTGAGGTCTTTGTAATACTGTGCCTCTAAATGATTTTACTTTTGTATGTATACCACATATATACATACATTACATCTTCGAAATAGGATTCAAAGTTTGAGAATGTAATTACTAAGGTAAAGACAGGAGAGAAGGCGCGGTCGGAGAGATTGCGCACACAGAGGTTCGGGGGGAAGGAGTAGAGTGAGCGTGCAGCGACTTCAGGTAGTTGTACAACAGCAGTAGTGGAGTGTCTACTTGAAAGTGCACGTTGATTGTTTTGAGTGTCTAAGATAAAGCATTGCTATTTTGTTTTGTTTTCCCAAAGTAATTGCTTGAATTTTCATAGTTATTCATCAGAATTTCTATACAATGTCAGTAGTACAAAATATTTTTAACTTAAACGATTTCTCATAAGCTACTAATCTAGACAAACAATTTGAACATCAACGGTTCGTTTTAGTAGCGGACATGTTTATATAAAAGGCCACGCAATCTCTCCTACCGAAATTGGAGAGTTTGCGCATCAGCTACTTAGGAGGGATGGCACATTGTTTCCATTAGTTTCCATGCTAGGAGAGATTACGCAGCTTACTGGTAAATTTGCATTAAAAAATGAAAAATTAAAATGGATTAATTTTAGGTTAAACGTGTTATCAAGTAACACAATGTTATTTTGTAATCTTATCTGGACTTGCTTTTTCTGATTCTTTAATTTTTTCCTTTAATTAAAAATTTTTAATCGTTTTTAAAATTATTTCTTTTTTCTGATTATTTAATCATTAGGTTGAAATATTCATTCCTAATAGAATAATATTTGTTCATAAAAACCTTACAACATTGTCATTTAAGTGTAATTATTATTGTTAGCAATTTAATTGTAGTTATTATTAGTAACAATCTCTCCTATCCATGTGCTCAATCACACCAACACTGTAAGGACAGATTGCGCAAAATAACTTTCTTGGTTTTATTACAACTGTTCTATTAAATTACAACATAACAACAAAATAGCAGTGGAAATACATAAAAAACAAATGAAGTAAAAATTATTCCCGGATAGTTTAGCAAAAAATTAATATTTAAAATTTTTATTGTTATTCTTTTGAATTGTGCGCAGACTCTCCTAGCTTTACCTTATACAATAAAAAATAGTCTAAAATGTTTAAAATAACCTTATTTTAAGCATAATTTAAGAAATCGTAGAGTAGTATGTATAAGTATAGACATTTTAGCGGTAATCACTATGCGGGTATTACCGTTAAATACCAATTATGTATAAGATTGAAAATTAATATATTTTTTAATTCCATTCTATTGATTCAAATTATCAATTCATGATATTTTTCTTTGATAGGAACATATATTTTGACTCCGGAATATATTAGATTTCTAATAGCTGCAATTTATTAAGTGTTTCAAGCTGTATGGCTGCTATTAATTTACCCAATGCATTATCCCTTGTAAATAATACTGAAACAAAGTTTTAGTTTTAGAATTTATAATATATCTGGACAAAATCGCATTAATTTCAGATTCATTTCAAAATTTCAGTTAACTCGAAATTAAATTTACAAAATAAGACACTGAAGGTTTAAATATTTCTCAAATGCACTGTTAATATTATATTGAAAACTATTAATTTTGTAATATTGCACAAATATATCACTTGCATTTCATTAAACTATTATAACAGAACTATTAGTTCAAAATTGTTTAGTATTATTGTTAGAAATTCAGTATTTTCAATAGGTGAATGGAGAATAATAATAACAAGTAAAATAATAATAATAATAATAATAATAAGGAAATTATATATAGGAAATTATTATAGGAGATTATATTATAAGAGATTAATGAAAATTCTTATTATTTAACGGAACTAAATAAAACCAAACCTGTGGCGCTACAATCCATGTAGTATCATTGCCTTTTTTCTTTGACCACGCCCTAATGTGCTGTGCAGCATATGGCCCGTTCAGGAGGTTTACCTCTCAGTTAGATGCAATTTTAAAATTCACATGACCATGGTAAAATAAATCACATGGAGTTTTAAAATAAGACTTCAAATTAAAATAGTAATTTTCTTTTATCTCTAATTAGAACTATAGGTATGGCCATCGTTTGGAGATTTTTTCTTGCTTTCTGTAAATATTCAATGCATGTTTAACGATTAAAGCTATACAACATATCGACATACCTACACTAGCATGTAAGTGCATGTATATTTTTCCTGTACGAATTTATACGAACCCCGTACTGAAGCATATAGATATATAAAGGATGGACAATAGAAAGTTATGAATCCTTTATAGTTCTTATATTTCTAAAACTCTGGAATAATCCCAATTCCGGTCAAGGATGTACGATATTGTTGGCAAATCAATTATAATAATGACATAACAATTATGTGTTAGGAAAAATCGTCTGAAAATGTATAAACATATCTTTGAGCACTAAGTTTAGAGCACACATGCAATGTCGAAAAGGTATTTTAAAATTAAATCTAAAATTTTATCGCTTGTGGCTGCTAATTTTACATATTTTCTCATAATTTCATAATGACATTTTTAAAGTTGGGTGCATATTTAATATGCAGATGATTTCTTATGGTAAAATAAACCACATGTAATTTTAAAATGAGTCTTCAAATTAAAATACTATTTTATTCCTTTAATTAGATCTCTTGGTATGGCGATCGTTTTGAGATATTTCTTCTTTCTGAAGATACGTAGAGTATGTTTAACAGGTAATGCTGCACATCATACAGTCTATATTAGCACATATGTACATATATATTTTTTCTTGTACTGATTTACGAACCGCGTACTGAAATATATAGATATATAAAGTTGAGTTCTATCCTTATATCAACTGATGATTCGAACCATTTAATCTTCCATTTTTATGTAAATAAGATATACTGATGAATTTAAAATAAAAGCTAATATTTTCAGAATACGTAGAATCAAAGAACTTACAAAATCTAATATTGTCATTGAATGGAAATGTTATGAATCTATTATACTTCAGATTTTTTAAAAACTCTGGAATAAAACTGAGCTGCACCGCCAAATACATGAGTGGCGCCCGTCAGCGTCTCAACCGTCGCACCCATATCCTGAGGGATATTTAACGCGCACGACCATGATTTGCCTCCCGTATGCGCTGCGACCAGTTGGGGTACCGCCACCTGCGCATCACCTCGATTGAACCCATCTTTGACGACATAGGTCGTTGCGATATGCGGTGGATCCCATTATCAGGGAAGACTACCACGAAAACACTTGGGGACGGGTCAGAGTCCCCAACAGCTTTGGAGCTGAACACCCAAAAGGGAAAGAGGTCCTGGGTCTCAAATAACTGCTTGAAAAGGTTAAGAATTAAATATTTTTACGGCAGAACAGAATGCAAATTGGACTAACATAAGAATTACGCGATAAAAACAAATAAATTGCTGAAATGTTTAGATAAATTTCATCTTCTCAAAACTTAGTTTGCAATCCTAATTAACTGAAGAGAAAAGCTATATTTAGGTAACTCTAGAATTAATATTCCCATTTGGGATATTTTATTGAAATTTTTTGCATTACAATTGCAATTACATTTTAAAAAAAATTTCAGAGACATATTATTTTCATTAACTGAATTATAAATTTAAAACGCATACATATATATAGTCAATGATTAATTTTTATACACATATACGTAGTTCAATTGTTCATAGTTCTTAGTTAAATTGTTTATTTTCACGTATTGTGTTATGTTTCAGTTATTCAACATACACTGTTAAAAATTTGCAGCAAACTGTCCAGTCATTTGACCGTTTTTGTAGAAAACGGTTACATAACCATAATTTAACTATATTCTGGCCGTATTATTGGTCATTTTATGGTCAGAATATAGTTAAATTACGGTTAAATGACCGTTTTCTACAAAAACGGTCAAATGACGGGACAGTTTGCTGCAAATTTTAAACAGTGTACGTATCACATTTGAGAATTAAACTTTCTTATTAAAAAACGCTATTTCTTTAGCAGACATCTTTTTTAAAGTAGTCATGCGTATAATTCGTCTGTGAATTCTCTGGGACAGCTTCGGTTTAACACAGGTTCTATTTTTCACTGAGCCACCAACGCCTGATTTGATAACATTTTCTATAGTATTTTTTGATCTCTTAACAGAAATATAAATATTTCGCATTGACATACCTCATCCTTGTAAATTTCATATTTTTCCTACTTCAAATTCATTGAACTCTTTTAAAGCGAGTTATCTTGAAAATAATGAGCTTAACCAATCATTTGTCCGCTGCGGTGTAGATCTTTTAATATTTTAAAATTATTTTTTTTTGTATTGGATATCTGAAGTCGATCTCTATGCAGGCCCTTTTAACTTTTTTGATTTATGTTGTAGATTTTATTTAATGACGATTCTTTCACTTTCGACACCGGTTCAGAAAATGAATTTATTTTAATAAAAAAACTTGTAAACAAAATCAAAAAAGTAAAACAGAGTCTGCATAGAGATCTACCCCAGTTATCCGATACAAAAAAGATCCATTTAAGGGGACTGTGGATGTTGAAAACCATTTTTTTTCACTCAATTGTACTGAAATTTTGCACACATAGAAATCCATACATTTTATAAGTAAATTAAGCAATTTTATTCAAAAATGTGTTTAATTAATTAATTTATTAATTAAAATATATTAATTAATACATCTAATTAATAATGTTCTATGCGCATTAAATTTGGCTTCAGCAACATGGTGTTTTGTTAAATGGTAGCTTTATATTATTGAAACAAAAGTTGATATGCGTTTTAAAATTGTATCAATATATTGAAAAATAAAAATAAAAAACTTCCAATATTTACATTTTTTTTTCAATTTTCACGGACAAAAGTTATATAACTACGAAATTTTCCATTTATGTACAGTAATGCATGCATATTAATACCTAGTTTTGAAATATAGCACACTGCTAACAATAACACTTAATATTATGAAAATTGGATAAACCATAAGACACCTGGAAAATCTTGAATATTTTAACTCGGCGAAAATTCTCATTTATAGAAAATGCGATTTAAAGTTTTATTTTTTAGTGTAACTCAATTACGGTGTCAAATTTGAAATTCACGTAACTTTGATGGGAATCTTTGCAATTGCATGCGGTTTTTTGCAAATTTTTCAGTTAAAATTGAACTATAGTAATAAACCAAAATAAGAAAAACAGTTTTTTTGTCGATTTTAACCCAACTGAAGGTCTACGGTCCCCTTAAAAATATTGAAATGCAAACGAAATATTATAAAATAACTGCCCCATAGGATTAACATTAGCCAGCGTGTGTTTTCGTGTGGGTGAAGTAGTCTCTTGGCCGTTCTCGGCAAGTTCAGTCATTATGCGAGTTTGAGGTTTAAAGTATGTTTATTTAAACTATTCATGCAGGGATGGGGTAGAGTAATTTAACAATTTTTTGCCCATATTATACGTCGATCCGAAAAGTTCAATCAGTAACTTGATCTTCACTACACTGAAAAAGAAACTGAAACGTTACATTCCATAGCAGAATGGTTTCCGAAAAATTAGATTAAATTATCGATACTTTTCAGTTACTGGCTAGTTCGGGAACGTAACACGTATTTTCATTAAACTATTCAAGGCCAGGAACACTATAAAAAAATGGAACATTTCATTCGAAAGCAGAAAGTTTTCCAAAACTATGGGTTTTCTTCGGTTACTGGTTAGATCGGAAATATAACACTAATTTTTGGGTAAAGTTTCCGAAAGAGGAGAATGGAATGCAAAATGAAGTACGTTTGTGCATGCTCATCCTCTCGAACCCAATACGTTCTACAAACGTCAGCATCACGTGATTCGCATTGTTCTGGAGCGTAAAGTCATGTCAACGCGGTGCTTAGAATTATACCAACGCGTTGTTAAAAACCGCCCCGCCAAATCTCCAACGAAAGAAACATAGTAATAAAAATTAGAAGCAAAGAAACGGTCCGAATCCGTAAATAAATGTTTAAACTCTGGTGGAGAACTCCAAGAGCCATTCCAGAGTTTGAAAGCTAGTGCCCGTGAGACCCAACGTAGTCCCGAAAAAAAGGCTTATAGAGAGCTATAACAGACATAACTTTTTTTTATAGCAGTATGTATTCTGTTTTATAATTTCTTTCATTTAAGGAAACGATATACTTTTTTTAAAGAATTAATATTATCCGATTAAATTTTATTCTGTAGTAATATTCGAGTTGTTGTTAATCTTTTGTTGAAAGAACAAACTTAAATAACTGGTTCAATAGTTTTTATATACTTTTGTCCCATGAATCTATAATTAATATATGATATTTGACTGATGAATAATAATGTAGGACTATAGTGACGTTCGGAGAACATTATTTGCACGTTTTTATCGTATTTTCGCTTTGAGATTAGGTTCCGATTCATAACGTTTGTAATGATGACATGTATCGTTTATATGACAGAAGGATATACACAGTATAATTTCACTTATACTGTATGTTTTTTTCTTCATTTTTTATTAATCATATGTTTCTAAATAAATATTATTGAAAATGTTAATTATAGATCTATAAATAATTCTTTTTTAAAATGCGGTCTTGTGAGTTCCATCCTGTAAATAGGTACCATATATGAAAATGTTTAAATTTCCTAAATAGATGGATTTTTTAAATACATTTAAATATATATATATTTTTTTATCTTGTAAGTAGACATACTATTTCAAAATATTTCATATATGTGAATGATTATTTTATTTTCATGCATTGTATACTTATAAAAATATATATTTTTGAAAATGTTTTGTCTATTTGTAACTATTTTTTAATATAGTGTTTAACAATTATCATGCTTTTGAATATATTCCTTAAAAGTATTTATTTTATTTGTACAACTTAAGAAGTTCTAAAATAACCTGAGAAAATACATCTCTTTGTAAGTATACAATGCATGAAAATAAGATAATTTTTCAGAGACATGAAATATTATGAAAGAGTATGCTTACTTACAACATAAAGAAATATTTATTTAAAGGTATTTAAAAAATCCATCTATTTAGGGAATTTAAACTTACAGGATGGAACTCACAAGACCGCGTTAACGAAAAATTATTTATAGATCACATAAAACATATTCAAATAGCCACATATCACTGAGGTGCATTACATGGAGCTTTCTGTAAAATATGGTATGCATAGAATGTACCGTTCATTTACAGGGACACTCAAAATAATTTGGTTACAGTATTGTCTATGAAGAATAAATGCTGGTAGCTCGTTTTCAGTTGTGGTACGCTTTTTTAAATGTAACTATTTTTTTAAAATATTAATTGGTGCATATAAATTCTATAGCTCATACACATGGCTGCTCAAAAGATCGCTCGAATATTTCCGTTTATTGACGGAAATTGCTGAAGGGGAATTTTCAACTGTGTTATGTATTTCTTAACTGAAGTAAATTTTAGCATACTTTGCAGTATACATAAACATCTGTAGGTCATATACAGAGCTACACAAAAGAAATTGGATATATATATTTTTTACTATTGGTAGTAATTGCTGGAATTGGGTTTTCCAATATGTTATACGTTTTCTAAATTGTATATTTAGTAAATAGGAAGTTTTGATACAGTATTCTGAATGTGTTGGGTATGTGCTTCATAATATATGCTTAAAACATTATTTTTCGTTCTTGTTATTCTCTGTCACGTTTTACCTTTTCTTTTAAAGTATGTTTTTAAATTTAATCATCAACACACATTTTTAGTTATAATTTATTCCTACAATATAGGATAGTTTTCAATTTGTAGCTTTTAGCAGGATATACACATACACACATAGACACGCACATGTACATATATATCACGAAATAACATGTGTGAAAATAAAATCAAAAGAAGAGATAGTATAAAAACCAAAGGCAAAAACACTAAACAAATCAAACAAAATAAAATGAAAGTGAAAATATCAAAATCTATGAATACCTTATGGAATCTTCAGAGGGGCATCATAAAAATAATTTAAGGCTAAGATATGTTATTTCATCAAATATTGTCATCATTAAGCCTAAAAATGAGCTCCTTATAACATATATAAAAGAAACCCGAAAATGTTAAAATAATAGTAGATCCATGAAATAAAGAAAATAGTAATATAATCCATAAAATAAATAAAAATACCGATGGGAAAACATAATATACAAAACTAAATAAAAATAGACCTAAGTCATCAGTGAATATATACATAATCATAAAATGGAATTCATATTTGAATTTAAATCTCTTTTCAATTTTTGATTAATCGCCATTTTCATAAATGAATATATTGTGCGCATTTTAACAGAATATAAAAATAGTTTCAGGCATTTTACGAATTTTGCTAACTCAGAAAAAACAGAATTGAAAATGTTAATTTAAAGAAGATTGGAAGTTTTCTTTGCACTTAAAATAAAATTTAGCATGAACTTTTGTATACGTAAGCTTTTTTATTCTTAATTCTCATTTTCTTTCATAACAGCTTATGAAATACAATTCCCTTTCAACTGTAAATCCCTTTTCTATTACTAAGAAAAATAAAACCTCAATTTTACTTTAACGTTTACTAAAAAAGTAAAACGTAATAAATAAATCCCAGTTTTGCAATTCAGCAGTTTTTGATTTGACATTAATATACGTTGAGAAGTAAATCAAAATCCTTTGCAGAAAGAATAACTTTGTTATTAAATTTGATTCTACGTTTTCCCCACTTCCTTTAGAAATGCTGATAAAACTTTTGGTTTTCTTTTTCATATCAACAAAAATTAGAAATATTCAGATATAGATTCACTTTCCTGAGAAATTAGGTAAATGTAGATATATTTAAAAATATATTTGGGGCTCAATTTAAAAGTACGTTACTTTTTTTTTTCTATTTTCTATATACTAAAATGATAGAGTATTTTTTCGAATACATTTTCTTCCCTGTAAATCTTTGCATCGCTATATTCTAAAATATAATCAAAGAAAGAGATTTGTGCAACTTTTGCATGAACAATAACAAGATAAATTGAAAAGGTGTTTGATATTAATCCACATATTATGCATTATTAGGTAATAATATACTTTTTGAAAAATTTAAATTTTGTTCTATGAAACAAACAGCACATGTTCTCTATTCATCAATTGCAATATATTAAAAAATGCAGCGGAGTTCATTTATATATTCTTACATTTGATTATAATGTACAAATATTACTTTTTCTTTCAAAGACGTGTAAGAGAAAACAGATTATTTTTGGCAAATGTTACTCTCCAACACGTATAATGTGCTTTACTTATTCTTATTAATTATTAAATATTTAGTTATTAATAAAATAGCTGTTATTTTATTCTGAAAACATAAACATAAAGAAAAATCCTCTAAAATACTCGAAGAATTTTTACACCTTATAAGTTTGAAATGAAACATATACGATTTAATACAGTATAGTTAAAAGGAAAATAACAAACACAATTAAAAACACATTTAATACATTAAAAAATATGCATATATATTCGAATCATAAAATGTAAATATGCTTCAAATGTATAAGCGCACACTAATATTTCTATGCATTTAGATTATAATATTTGAAAAATAGTTATTCTGTTGCAATTATGTATCCTCGTAAAAAATAGTACTCCATTTTCTTATATAAACAATGTACTATATATTAAATTAGGTGCTATTTGCTCCCATATTTACTTCTATTATTTCCCATGTAGGAAACTGAGAAAATAGTATTAACTTATGTAAGAACGTGTTCTTCACAAGTAATTACATGTTTGTTTCATACACATGTGACGGAAATAATAATAGAGTATATATTTATATAATAGAGTATATATTTATATAATAGAGTATATATTTATATAATAGAGTATATATTTATATAATAGAGTATAATAATAGTAGTAATAGTAGAGAATAGTAATACTAGAGTATATATTTATATATACTCTATAGGAATGGCGGCTACTGTTTTTTAGTGTTTGTCAGTGTATCTTTCTTTGCTAATTGCAGATTTTATTATTAAGTAAAGAAACTCCGAATATTATATATATATGATAATTTTTGCATTACTGGCGTAAAAACAGCTCATAAAATATGCAACAAAAACATACTTCATCAAAATATAAAAAAACTTAATTCATTAATACTTTGAAAGAAGGTGTATATAAAAAATTCCATAACAATTAAATATAAACATTTAAAACAATAAAATATTAAAACTTCACTAAAAGACTGTCTGTTTCTCTTCAGTGGACGAACAGACAGAACTAACTAACCCCCCCCCCCCCCTCCACAAACACACTCACGGACACTGTAAAAACTTGTAGGTTTTAAAACACGAGCTAGCCTTACATTCAAAACAACTTAAAAAAACTAAATTACTTTATTAGAAAAAAAAGAATTTAAAAACTAAATTACTTTATTAGAAAACAAATAAACAAATTAAAACCATAATTTAAAATATAGGAACAAGACGGAAGCCTTGCATTCATTTTTATTTTATTTTACTTTAAAGTTTAATTTAGTTTACGTCGCTTTCATGTTTTATATTATTGTTTAAAGCTTTGTTTAGTTTAAAGCTGTTTTTACATTTTAATTTCAGCATTTTGCTTTATGCTTTTAATTTGCTTTCTAATAAAGTAATTTAGTTTTTTTAATTGCTTTAATTTGTTTTCTAATAAAGTAATTTAGTTTTTTAAATTGCTTTTAATTTGTTTTCTAATAATTTAGTTTTTCTAAATTGTTTGGAATGTAAAGCTAGCGCGTGTTTCAAAACCTACATGTTTTGATAGTGGGGGGAGGGGAACATTTGTTCTGTCTGTCCGTCCACTGAAGAGAAACAGACAGTCTTTTAGTCTGTGTAGTTTTAATATTTTATTTTTGTAAATATTTATAGTTAATTGTTATGGAATTTTTTATACACATCTTCTTTTAAAGTGTTTGATGAATTAAAAATTTCATATTTTGATGTATTTACACACAAAGCCGACGTAGAGTTAAATAAAAGACTGTAAAAAATATTAAACAAATGCGACAGTTTTTAAGAAAATAATTTTTTTGTTCAAACCGTTATTTACACATGAGATAAAAATTACTTTAAAATGTGGTACGATTTTTACCATCAGCGGAATCAGCAGAGGATAGATAAAACACTTTCATAAAAAACGTTATATTCATTTTTCTTTTCAAAAACATTTACAAGATTTAACTGAATCATGGCGGGAAGTTCAACATCTGTGTTTGAAAAGATTAAGCTCCACATTTATTTCTCTTTGTCAGTAGGAAAAAAAATGTGAAACGTTTGAGAATTATATTCATTTGCAACAGCAGCATTATTAAAAAAATTCAAAGAAGAAAACGTCTGTTTAAGATGATAAAAGATTAAGACATGTTGGATTTTAAAATTTTGAACAGATGAGAAATTGTCAGAAAACTCTGAAAGAAATTGTATTATTAAAAATAATACGACACCAATTAGAAAATATCTAGAAAATAATAAAAGATATAAAATGTTGTCTGAGTGATTGGTTGCAGTTTCATTTTTTCTACCTTCTTTCTCGTGGAAAATTTATGACCTGTTGAGCCAAAAACACTCGGTAGAGTAAACGCGCTCTCTCGTGAATAAACAAAATAAGAAATTATTTAACTGTGGCTATTTCCTGCTTCTTACCTGTTATACTTCATTGCTCGTATGCTGCTGGGTAATCCATCATGACATACGGCTAGGGATTCCACGTAAATATTCCTAAGATTCTAAATATCCTTTTTATTAAGTGAAGAACACATATTTATTGTGTGCAATATTCTTGACAGATATTCAATATAAACCGAAAAGTTAATATAGTCTTAATTATGTGTTGTATGCACAAAGATAGGGACTCCCTTTTTGATTTAATACTTATATTTTTAAAGGATCAGTTAGGCTACGTCCTGCTGAACAATTACATTTTAGAGAAAGATTACATTTCTGTGTGGCGCAAACAGTCCATGCCACTAAATAAAATATATAAAATAGTCTGTTTAAAGTCAGTAATAAGCATGCGCTTCGAGCAGCTTCGTCTATATCGTCATTAACACAAAACGGTAAACACATACAGGGTGATTTTTTTAAAGTTGTGAAAGTAAAACCCCATAACAAAAGAACCACTGATCCAAATGACCTAAAATTTCACCAGTATGCTCCTAAAGCAGTGGGTATGTTTTAGGCTTGGTTAAAAAAAACTTAAAATCGCATCGGCAGATGGCACTGTACATGCAGTAAAGTCGGGAGACGAACTTGCACATTGTCGATAAAAACGCGAAGTATGCACACCTCGTGTTCATTATTCTACGGAAATCCTCGCAATGACTGCGCCATTGACGGACCGTGCGTTGTTAGTGAAACTGTATTATCAGAATAATGACAGCAGAGCAACTGCTCTTAGGAGATTTAGGACACTTAAGAATTTAGGAAAAGGTTTAAATGACGACAGAGGGCATACGGAAGATGGTTTCTCAAAGTAGCGTCCATTGTTTTCATCCCACAGACGATATTCTGTTTCTGCTACCTTACAGCGCCATCTATCGGTGCGATTTAAATTTTTTTTAACCGTGCCAAAAAAATTCCCATTGCTTTGGGAGCATACTGGTGAAATTTCATGTCATTTGAATCAGTGGATCTTTTGTTATCCTTATATATTATTTCTCCTGTCAACATCCCTTTTACTCAGAAAATATGAAACGCAGAACAACGAATGAGATACCATATGAAAGGTTTTCTGACATACAGGCTTCTGACATAGCCCACTCAACAATTCGTTAAAACATGTTTTTGATTAAAATTTGCTGAAATTAAAAAATTAAATCAGCATTGTTTTCATGAAAGAAATGAAAGGTTTTCCTGAAATTATTGTTGCCAAAAAAATAAAATACCACATTATATGATGCTCATAGCAATTATTATAAAAAAACACCGCACGGGTTTATTTTATACTTATGATTAAAAAGCGAAATTGAAATTGAAATGTTTAGATTTATATTTCTAAGTCCCATGGTTTTCCCGAAGCGGATGACGTCATCCTCTAATGCAGTCAAAATACGATTGTTAATTTTTTTTTCTCGCGCGTGCCTTTAGCAATCTTGGATCAGTTTTTAGTCTATGATATTCTGGCTTGACTAACAACTAAATGTTGTTTGCAGATATTTTTATCCTTGCTTTTTCTTTAGAAGTTTAAACCTGCATCTAATAAATATTACATATTGATAAAAAATGATACTTCGCCATTATCCTGTCGACCATTTTTCATAACAAAAAACTATCGCCAAATAAACGGAAGAACGTTGCCATTGGAATATCAAAAAATAAATAAAATATAAGAATTTAAGGACACAATTGTTATTTTAATTAATAAAATAACTACTAAATCAGTAAAACATAATGAAAAATACACGC
Organism: Maratus michaelseni; assembly: GCA_963931845.1. Lineage (NCBI taxonomy): Eukaryota > Metazoa > Arthropoda > Arachnida > Araneae > Salticidae > Maratus > Maratus michaelseni. The sequence goes on from OZ007590.1 coordinate 350,217,985, forward strand.
AAATGTCGAATGTAATACCACTAGATGACGTAACAAACACGCATAATGATTATGACATCAAGTAAATGGGACTGCATTTTTGGCGTTTAATCTTACAGTTTGGCGGTAGTTTTTTGTTATGAAAAGCGGTCGACGGGTTAATAGAGAAGTACCTAAAAAATATTAGATTTCAGTGCGAAATCTTCGCACGGGCCCTCTGGTAGTGTTTTACTTTCACAACTTAAAAAAAAATCACCCTGTATTTCACATTTGTTCTTTAAAGGGTTTTTAGACTACTAACTGGATTATTTTCTCCTATAATTGGATGTTGCTCTGGAAGTTCCTTTGGTGATTAATTTCAGGACTTTCATTTGATATTTACGAAATGAAAAGAACTCTCCTTAATTTACATTTTTTATACCATACATATTCATCTGCTGTATACATAAAATGCAAATGGGAATTCAATTCAGAAATCTTATAAATCACGTTCTGCTAAATGGATTTTTATGCGACTTACATAGTCAGTTAGATAATTTTGGATTTTAGCGTATAACTAAGCGTTTCACGTGGCTTACTTATAGAGTTATTGTAGAAAGCTCTATAATTAGGTCAACCAAATTATGAAAGACCAGTGGACCTGTGAGAGGATTTCGCACCGCAGTCTAATATTTTTTTTTAATTTTTCAGTTAGTTAACTTTGGCTGTTTAGTGCATAACTGAACGTTTCACGTGGCTTACTTATAGAGATACTAGCTGTTACCCGTGACTTCGTTCACGTAACATTAAAAAAAGAATAAATGCATTAACTTAGTAAAACATTTCACTTGATAATTAACAACATATATAATTTACCAGAGCTTTATCACATTTTATAGGAGACCATACAGTATTTCTTTGCTATAGGGGCCTTGACATAACCCAGTCTTAAAAAAGTGAAATTTCATGCCAAATAATATATACAATCGCGAAAATGAAACTGCAACTAATGAAAAAAAGGAGGACCAAGTAAAATCGTGAAAATCGAGGAATTCCTCTTCGTAAAACGAAAAACAACACTGGCAGAATTCTTCTATACAACAGTGCATTTTAGGTGGTATTTGGTGTACAATTTCTATATGTTTGCATTGCTAAATGGGCATTATTATATTGTTTATTTGCATAGACATATGTTATATATTTCTTACTACATTATCTTGTTTATGTATATATTAAATTAAGTGCTTCACGCTAAGTGGTGTAAATAGTGAACAAACTGCCTGTGGATTTTATACATTGATAGATATTTCACAAAAATATAACAATCTGATGCGATTCAAAAATGTAAATAAAGTTTGCTATAAAGTGCTTTAAATTCTGCCCAATTTAACCTCGATATTTTCTCGATCGCGTCAAGAATACTATAAGCAAATAAACACCGACGACACAAATCTGATGATCTAAATTTACATATTTTTGTTAGTATATATAGGATTATTTTTTGATTTATTTCATGCGCTTGAAATTTTTTACGCTTTCTGTAGGGTTAGGTGTCAAATAAATGTACTTTCTTGTTATTTTATTTTGACATTTCTATTTATTCTATTTTCCATTCATTCCATTTATGGATATTGATTTAATTTACATATTCGTGTCAAAGAATATTCTTTAAAGTTATTATCAGGATTAGGATAGGATACGATTAGGGTTAGGATTAGGAATAAAAATTGAACGACAATAGCATGACCGATTCAGGTTTAAAGTATGAACCAGGAAGTCTATTTACATCATGAAGCAATAAGAAAATTATAAAATTATCGGCTAATATTTTTTAATATGTTTTACAGTCATAGTTGGCATCAAAGATGAGCGGGGAAATGATAATCTAAAATACCATTACGTGTTTACCACGCAAAAACAAATCTGGTTACAACAATGTATTTAATTTTGTGCCAAATTTCACTTGATTAAAAAAAAAAAAAAAGCAAATTGACTATGGATCTAATTACAGACCCCTAACCTTCCTATTCTCGAAAATGTTCTACCTATATGTAAAAAAAATTCTACTGTATAGAACGCGCTTTCACGTTTATAATGTTATGAATTGGCACGATCGGCTTGTTCAAGTTTACACAATTCGGCTGGAAGAAAAGATTCAGTACTTTTTTATTTCTTCTTTGCTTTTGCATTACGCGAATTTGTCGGTAAAATCGATTTTCTTTTCGATAACAATGTTGTTTTTTAAGTTAAAAAAAATATTGTAATTTTACTTAAACATTGCTTTAAAATCTATGCAATTTTTCTTATCCTACAAGACTTTACAAAAATCTATTATGAAACAACTTTTAAAAAAAGCTATATTTAAAAAAGACAACAAGTTTTCCCTATTTTAAAACTAAAAGAAATGTAAAATTAAATTCCGGTTCGAAACGACGATTTACAAATGTGTTTTCGATTGTGGGAGGAAAAATGCTGTTACTTCGACAGAATCATATTAAATCTTTAGCTTTTATGAGAAAAGCAACTTTCTTTTAAAAAATACAGTTATTTTTATTAAGATTTTCTGATTTTTGATACGGATAATTTTGCGATGCATATCATCGACATTTGCCATCCAACATTTTATTTATTTATTTATTTTTATTTTTATTTTTATTTATTTTTACTTTTTAAAATTTAAATTAAAAATATGGTATCTTTATGTTAGCCGTGTGCAGACGATAAATCGCCAAACTATCCCATCATTCGTATTGAATTCATTAAAAATATAAATCTTTCACTCATTTCACTTAAAACACAGAACTTTAATTTACAACACATACATTTAAAATACATATATTACGTACATTTAAAATAATTCCTTTCATAAGAAAAAAAAATAATCACAAATAATTTGATAACCCAAGATCGTTTTATTTCAACATCAAAACAAATCTGTTTTATTTTTCTATATATGACATCATATTCGCTTGCTTTCCATACTTACTCGAATTTATGCACTTTGTATTATTATCAAATATTTGAAAACGCACGTTTTATTTCTAATATGACATCATTTCATATTCTGTTTAATTCTTAAATAATTCATTTCCTTTTCATTTTTCACGTGGAAAATTTTCACTTGAAAATAAATTGTTGATTAAAAATTATTACTCAGGGGTTTTATTTATCATTGGTAACGATAAAGTATTAGCAACGGCAAAATAAATTTAACCATTTTAAAAAAAGCTGCAAAACCGGGCCCTTTGGGCCAAACCAACCAAACCAACCAACCATTTTAAAATATACGAAAAAATGTCCATTTATTCTGTATGAAAATAATGAAATTTTTAATTTCTAAGAAAAATATTGAAATAAAATAAACAAAAACCAGCCTATATTCATTTGAGGGTTATAATCAACTTATATGCAAAGATACAGGATAATTAAATGCTTCATTTTGACGCTGGCTTCAGCCTAACATTTGCACACAATCAGATTTATAATATTATTAGGATAGGATTGTAGAAAGGTCTATAATTAGATCAACACAATTATGAAAGACCAGTGGGCCTGTACGAGGATTTTCGCACTGCAGTCTAATATTTTTTAGGAATATCTAAGATGCAGATTTAAACTTCTAAAGAAAAATTGAGGATAAAAATATCTGCAAACAACATTAGTAAAGCCATAATAATGTCTCATTTATTCCATCAAAGTTACAGTAAAACTGATTGAGGATAGCAAAAGGCACGTGCGAGAAAATAATTAATAATCGCATTTCAACTGCATTAGACGATGACGTCATCTGCTTCTTGAATAACATGAAACAAAGAAAATTAATTGAATGCCTTTAAGATACAATTTAATCTAATATGACAAAGCATACCTTTTATTTTACACGTGAAACACCACTACTTCGATCGATCGATGGGACCGATTCTTCTAAACATTTCAATTTCAATTTTGCTTTTCAACCTTAAATATAAAATATACCCGTGCGTAGAAATCATACTTTATACTTTTTATACTATTTATTCTTTTATAATCATTGTTGAGCATCCTATAATGCGGTATTTTATATTTGTGGTAATACTAATTTGGGAAAAACCTTTCATTTCATTTTTGAAAACAATGCCGATTTAATTTTTAAGTAACAGCGATTTTTAATCCAAAAATATATTTTAACGAAATATTAGTGTACTATGTTAGAAGCCTCTTTAAAAGCCTTTCGAAAGATTCCTCATTCGTTGTTGGTTTCGTAAATTCATAGAAAAGGTATGTTGACAACAGAAATAATAAATATATGATTAGCTTTCTAAAAACCTGCTAATGAACGTATTTTGATGGATGTTGTGCTATTAGATAAATTATGCAAAGAAATGTAAACATTATATGTAAAATGTGCATTCCGATTCGGGTAGTCCGACCAGTAAGTTAACAGCCCCCCGTGAATGAAAAATTAGTAAACATTTTAATAGAATAAGGTTTGAAATCTCCCTACCAGATGGGGTTACAATTTTGCCGCAGTGGATTTACCCATGTCACGTCACCTGCGGGTAACTAGAAGTAAAATACCAGTAGGCGAGAATAACATTTTAACACCGCTTCCCCTTCGTCCAATAAACAGCCTTTTTCGCAGGGCATATACCCGCAGAGGCGTGGCTGTTGCCACTCGTGGGTAAAGTCCATTCTATTCCACATGGAGCTATCTCTTCCTGATTTGTTACCGAATTCACATGACTTTAATTTGAGAACATGTTGAATTTTTCATGTCTGAGCAACACGATTCCCGTGCTGAAATAATAAGGTAAGTAATTTTCATTTGATATGTTTGATAAGAATTAATTGTTTTTATTTGCATTATGCATTAATTTAATTGAACATACATTAAATAGAGATATCATAGCTGTATTTCTAATTTTTTTAACAATTGTGGTATCAGTAGAATTTGATAATAGGGGATGTTTAATAACTGAATAGACAAATGTTAAAACTCCAACGAATGGACATCTGTTTATTCACTGGGATTTGTGTGTGTTTCACAGAATCAAAGCAATGAACTCATTTCCTTATTGTTTTATTCATTATATATGCAATAAATTCACTGTATCAAGTGAATCTCTCATCTGTAACATTATGTGTATTAAATTTCACTTCAATACGATGCTCTCTTCTTGGTGCACTATTTTCAATATTCTTGAGTGTATATGCAGTCGCAGTTCTGATACTTATTTGCCTTGGTCGATAAACACTGGGAGTCTCCGAAGAAAGAAAAACAATTTTCCATTATCGAAGAAATGTTATTATTTTTTCTACTATAATACAGTGATAAAGCATCCACCACTCATACTTGATACCATTGAACACTTTTACCGCTATATTTCTAATGGCTAATCATGTCATACTTCAAACTAGATTACATTAGATGTTATACTGCTCATTTCGAATATTAAATAGACTCACTTCACGACAGCACGTAATTTTTAAGAAGACAAATGTCACAAAAATCTGAGCTCAGTCTCTCGTGTTCGGTGTTAAATACCCAAGGAGAGGAAGGTTGAATTCGCATTGCAGATGTGTGTAATAGCCAATCACGACCTTGAAGCAGGGATGAACAACATTTTAATGTCGGAGAAAAAATGTAGAGACACGATCATTCCGGGAAAAGAGTGTGAATTTAGTTTTGTAATAATATAAGAAAAAAGAAAATTGCATAAACAGATAACTTTAATAGAATAAATATCGGTTTCGTAAGATTTAAGAAATAAAAAGGTTTTGAAGAAAAATGATTACGGATAATTTTTTTTAGAAAGATTTTGTAAGGAAAATAGAATGTTAAAATACGCATTTTAATAGAAAATAATTTAAATAAAGGAAATGAATGAAATATTGTTTAAGATAGGAAATAATTTAATAAATTAGGATTGTAGAATAAATTTAGAAGGGAAATTTTCATGGAATAAATTTAATGAAGCGCGGAATTTTAATTTTTGAAATATGTGAACACATACAATATTTGACTATATTTTAGAAATACATTAGCTTCATATATATATGTATGTATATATACCATTATACTATACTAATGCGTTTAATAATCTTTAAAACAATGTTGAATCTATCAAAAAATATGTAAATTGACATAAATCTATACGTTGATAAAATAGATACGATGGCAAAAACTTAATGCATTATAATAAATGCATTCATGTCTGTTACGCAGCTGCTAAGGAGAAAGTGAACTACATGGCGAAATTAATCACTGTACTCGATGGGCATTGGATGGGCGTATGAATACTCGATGGGTATTCAAATGTTAGTAGGCAGGTGAGGAGACGTATTTGCTAAACATTATTGAATACGTTTAGCAATTTTCGATGTCATGCTGATAATATCATGCTTTGGATAATTCTGTACATTCCATTTAACAACAATCACTTGGTAGGAATTCAAAAGATGCTTGTAAGCTTCTAAAATGACAATTTGAAATTTAAAAAGCTTTATGGTGATTTTTGAAAATTAGAAATGTTGATAGAGTATAATGAGAAAAATATAACTTTATTTGACTTAAAATAGCGAGTATTTTAGTGCTGGGTGTTTTTTTATATAATTTTTAATTGTTAGAAAAATTTAAACATTCTTAATTTCATCATTATTTTATAGTATACATAGCGAGGTTAATAAGAAGGAATTATTTCTCAACAGGTATATGTTACTGTTTCTAATGTAACAACTGAGCTGAAAGGAAATAAAGTATTCGGTTGTTCGGAAAGTTCTTTTCGTTTGGGAAATTTGGTTCGCAACGGAAAATTATTATTAGACGTTAAAACCGATATCTAATGTCTAATAATTGACGGGCAGAATTTTCCGGTACTAATTGGTTTTCCCAAAGGAAAGGAACTTTCAAAACAACCTAATAGAATAGAAAAGAAGGAATGCTGAATGGAGAATAAACACCAGGAACGCCAGAGGTAATAGAAATAAGTTAAAAAGTAAAAAGTAAACATAAAAGTAAAATGAAAGAAATGATACAGAAAAGTTTATGAAATAAAAGTTATATGCTCCAGGTATCTAAAAAACTGTTTAACACTTTTGTAATAAAAATCCATATTCTAATTTTCTCCAAGATTTTTACTTTCAAAATACTTAAATTAATTTTAATGCCTCTTCCATCTATGAGTTACATTTTGTTGGATTATTAACAATATGTGTAATACATGATTTAATTATAAGTGAAAATTCCTAATGCTTGTTCCATTTATGAACAAGATTTCTGTTGGAATTTTAAAAACATATTTAATGCGTGATTTAAATATAAGTGAAAATGCATTATGGAAATAAAATTTCAATAGTTTCGGAAACTTTATTTATGTGCACATTTATCACAAGTTTTTTTTTTTTTTTTTTTTTTTTTTTTACAATTTTTTTGCAGTTAACTAAGAGTTTATGTTTATGTCTTGGGAATGCTTCATGACAACAAATCTGACATGATTATTATTTTATTTTTGATATTACAATCTTATATAATGTTTTTTTGTCTTTCAAATGTTTACATAATCCACAAAATACTACATGGATAAAAATATTTCGAGACTGACTTTCCGGAATGATGTGTTCTTTTCATATCATGTGTTACACACAGTTCTCTTCAAAATATTTCAAAACATTAGTGAAAGCCTACTGACGTGACGGTCTTCATTGAGGCAGTCGCATCTGCTTTTGAAAAACTTTTGCAGAATATTCTTCTCTTACTGTACATCTGCTACAATATCTGCTGTCTTCTATTTCTGTAAATGCTGGCAGGAACTTGATATTCTCAATTCGTATTATTTCCTTCAAAGGCTATACCTGCTTTCGACCATACTTCACTGCTCAACTGAGCGACTACGTTTCACTGACATGTATTGTCAGGAAAAAAGTCCGCGCTTCTTCTTTACCACATCTCATTACACATAGGTTCTATGCCACAGTAAAATACAGGTGGTCATAAAGTCTTTCCCTCCTTACAGAGAATTATTACGAAATAACTCTTGAATGTAATTCTGTAATTTTTTAATATGGAAAATTCATGTTCTTAATAATTTTAGCCCAGTATCTACTGTCGTACGTGAATTCCTTGATGACAAATTTCCTCGAAGATGGATCGGATGGGATGTACCAACCCCTCTTGATTTCTTCTTTTGGGGGTACATAAGGGACAGAATGTTTGCAACTCCAGTAAAATATATTGAAACACTCAAGGTCAGGATCACAGATTCTGTGTCTAGTGTTATAACCTAAATGTTGGTCTATACGTGGCAAGAAATGCAATACCGCCTTGACAATCTTGGAGCTACCAAGGGTGCTCACATAGAAATTTTCTGACGTAAGTACTTGTATTAAAAACTTGCTAAATGTCTTTACATTATATTGAAACATGCATATGACGATTGGAACTAAATTTTGCATCCTACGGTTTTATGGAACGAGAAAAGGATTGGGCTAGGTCACACATTCGAGAAAATTCGATTAGTGGGTCATTTTGGTCATGGGCCATTATGGGTCATTATGGGTCAACCTATTTTTATCTTAAAAGCGGCTCAGATGATTTGAACTATATTTAGTGTCGTACAGTTTCAGGTAACGAGAAGACTATTGGGCTAGGTCACATGTTCGAGAAATTTCGATTAGTGGGTTATTTTGGTCATGGGTCATTATGAGTCAAGCTATTTTTATCTTAAAACTGGGTGAGACGATTTGAAGTAAATTTTGTATTCTACGGTTTTTGGGCACGAGAAAATCAGTGGACTAGGTCACATGCTCGAGAAAATCCAATTAGTGGGTCATTTTTGGCTCACTGTGGGTCAAGCTAAATTTATCTAAATAACGGCTCAGACCATTTTGACTAAATTTTATATACTACGGGATTCGAGAACGAGACACAATTGGGCTTGGTCACATGTTCGAGAAAATTTGATTAGTGGGTAATTTTGATTATGGATCATTATGGGTCAAGCTATTTTTATAAAATAAAATGCACTATAGTAATAATACAGAGAGAAAAACATATCGAGTTAATGTCAAAGCAAATTTTGTCCGAGCTCAGCACGGTCTTTACTGCTCGTTCTTTACTGCTCGTCTCTCTAGTAACTGTATAAACAAAGACTCTATCTAAAATAAACTTTTATTTATGTGTTTTATTTTTTTTATAATTTCATTTGTAATGGTTTGTCAGTGTGAATTTTTTAGGTGCGTTCGTAATTATATAAATACGTAGCACATATAGTCGTCGTCTGATCCGTCCGTACGTCTGTCCGTCTGTCATGCATATAACAGCGCAAAAACTACACAACCGAAGGGTTTGAAATTTAATATATATAATCGCTGCAGATTTTTATCGAATCATTTCAAATGTTATGAAAATCGAATCAACACTTAAAACGATATTAATACAAATACTTATTAAGTAATTTGAGTTTCTTAAAAATCGGTACATCCTTGTTATAGCAGCTTCCAAGGTTAATCGTCAAGAGACAGACATGTATCGCCAAGTTATCTGGCATGTATGAATTTATAGTCATATATGACGTATATGACATTTTATAACTTCTATGAGCAAGTTATAGTCGCTTTCTTCATTATATTAGATCCTATCACATGTAATTAATTCAATGATATCCCATGATAGATTACCATGGTGATTATATCATACTTAAGATGGAGTCATATTATTTCCGTATTACTGAATTTAAAAACCTAATTTGTATACTAAAATTGTTTAATTATAGCAATCATATAATCTACGGACAGTTCTTCGGACAGATGTTTACGGAGAAATAGTTATTAAATGGAAAAATAGTCTAAATGTAGATATCAAGTTCTGAAATTTTCAAAGCTACGCGTAAGTTTCCCATTGGAATTTTCAGTAATTGTCAACAAACAAAAAATGTTGCCAACTTAAAATTTACTTATGTTATTACGGAAATTATTCATATCATAACAGACGATATAATTCATTTTTACAGTGAAATAATAATGATAATTTTTAACCCTTGGGAAAATGGTTGTTGTTTTCGATCAAGAATGGACCTCTGGACGTCGTCACTTTATTGACGTCGTCATTTTCTTGGCGTCATCATTTTATTGACGTCGTCACTTTATTTTTTAAGCGTTTTTTTAAGCGTTTTTTTAAGCGTTTTTTTAAGCGTTTTTTTAAGCGTTTTTAACGAAACTCTGTAACTTTAGAAGAATTTTTAACGAAATTCTGTCACTTTAGAAGAATTTTTAACGAAATTCTGTCACTTTAGAAGAATTTTCTTTGAATAGTCAATAGAAATGCAAAAATCTTTATAAAAAGTTACAAAAAGGATAGATGCAAATTATCAGATATGAAAAATAAAGTAGAAATTTGGTACATCGTGTTATAGTGGCCATCAGGGGTGAAATATTTTTGTTTCTGTTTTCATTAATATATTGCAAATTTGATGCTTTCGTGTTGTATTTTGTTTCTGTTTTCATTAATATATTGTAAATTTGGTAATTTCGTGTTATAGTGGCCCCCAAGGATGAATCGCTAAGCGACCAAGATTTATCGCCAAATTATGGAGCATGTATGACATTATAATAATATATGATATATATATAACATTTCTTGTATGTAACACTTCTTGTTCTCTTTATTCTTATATGATGCATATATGATGCATATATGATGTAAATATATGACATGTGTATCTGATGTATATACGACATATAAGACGTAAATAATATGTGTATAATGACGTATATGGCACATATATGAGTGTTTGGACTATAGATATATATTCGTATATAGGTTGCATATATAAGTTTTTCGATGATGCTGGCAAATTTGTCAATTGAATCTTGGCATAACTGCAACCTTGGCATAATCATAATTGTGTGGGCCGCTATAGCACGAAAGAACGGTATTTTTTTTTTTTTTTTTTTTTAAGCTTTCGGAACATTTTTCCAATGTTTATTGTAATTTGTTAAATTATATATTTTTAATATTTTACATTGTCTTGTATTGGATGTTTGCGCATAGTATAATTTTAATGTAACAGAATTGTAATTAAATATTTGTAAAGGTGTATTGAAACAGATTTTGGTAAAATAAGATTAGTATGCATAATATGAAACTCTGCACGTAAAATAAATTTTGTATTCCTGCATTTTTGCATAAGAGTGCGACAGTCATTGCACCAAGATCTGAATATTTATAAAACTATTTATTATGGTACGAACGTAACTCATTTGTCACGTTTGACGTACAATTGCCAACTTGTTTTAATACGGTATGGTTGTTCATTTGTAATGGTTTTTCTGTGCATATTATTTTTCAAATATAATATCAGTATGAACAAACTAGTTACATAATCGTAATAAACTACTTACGAAAACGGAAATATTCTTTTTCAATCTAATTTGGTTTTCTAAACAAATATGTGTAGAGATATTGGTAGGATTTTTATTATTGAGTGAAAATCCTACTTGACTTTTTTTCAGAGAAATGAAATTTACCTAGTAATTTTAATATCAATTTTACAAATAGACAGGCAGAAAATTGTCCAATTCAAAACGAAGCTAAATGTTCATGCAAGGAAAGATGGGTTCGTGATGCGTACTATTTTAAATTTTACTTTTTAATATACTGAATCTTATAATGTGTATACCAAGTACAATTTATTTTACGGAGAATGACCTATTTTATTAACATGATTCCTGTCTAATAAATTATAACACCTTGTAATGATACATTTGTTTTAAATGCTAAAAGGTGTAAATTAACAACATAATACGAATTAAAATAACTTTTATTAGGTTGTTTTACACGTTTTCGATTATATCAAGAAAAAAAAATACAAATAAATTTCAATGAAAGTAAAATAATATTTCCCTCCAGTCTATACTATCCATCCATAATAAGAGGAACCATAGAAATACTAACAAGCAAAAATACAGTATGTAACGATGCGGCATCTTTTATTTTACCGAAACTGTGGCTCGAGTTACTCCATCGTCACAGAAATGAAAATGAACAACCAAGTAAAAATAAAAGATAACGTGCGTAATTTCTAAAAAAGTACATGGAAATAATAACTTCAAAGCCCGTGCAATTATGGAATATTCTCATTTTTTTTTTTTTTGAAAATGACTCAGAGTGAGTTGAAACATTTAAAACAACTTAATAAAAGTTATTTTAATTTGTATTATGTTGTTAATTTACACATTTTAGCATTTAAAACAAATATATGATTCCTGTCAACATAACATTTTTAGTATAATATTCGAATGTCATAGTATGCACAAAAATATCACTCATGTTACAGTACTTTATGGAAAAATAGTCTAAAATGTATTTATAAGATGGAAAAATTATCTTTAATTTCGTAACTTTATCTACGAAACTAAAATATAACAAAATTTCTACTAAACATTAAAAGATGACAAGGAATAATTATTCAATCTTGACCTGACAATCGAAAAATTTGATGTTGATAAAAATGAATACAATTTTTCTAAATTTTTGAAATTTATGTTTTAATTTTACGATGAATAATTGATAAATTTTGATAAATGAAGACTTTTGCTAAATATGCTAAGTTTTATTTAAAAATGCAAAGCGTGAAAATAAGTATAATTAATTATTAAGGTGTATTTTGATTTTTAATATATTAAATTCTCTTATGGAAGCCTTACAAATATCTTTGGCTTTATGATTTACGAGCTGAGTATTTTTCATAATTAGAAAGAAAAAACATACCTGTAAATAAAGCACAATAAATATATATAGTAGAGTATTTCATTTTTTTTAAATTTTTCTCTCATTTGCTTTAGGATCATCATATCAGTTACGTCACGTGAACTTAGCGTAATTTCTCAAGTACTTTACTACGTGCTTTTTCTACGATTAAAATTTTACTACTTCAACGGAGTAATTGGATTTGTATTTTTGACGTAAACTAATAATGGTAAGAGGTCGTTATAATTAAATTTAAAACAGATTGTAATTAAAAATTCTTTTTGAAATATGTAAGATAATTAGAGAATATTAATGATGTATAACTTGAATCTATATCAAAACAATGCGTTTATTATTTCTAAAATGTATTATTAATCCCTATTTTCAAATTCAATGTATTTTGATATCATTAATATAATTAGTAATTTTTATTTTTCATATACCTTTAAAAAAAAAAATGTTTTTTGTAACAGAAAATAAAATTTTAATAAATCATTCTTAGTTCGAAATAAAATTCTGCAATTTTTTTTTTATGGAAAAATGAAAAATACGATTTGAAGGAATGTCATAATTATCTTAAACAACACAAATATATATATATATGCTTGTGTGTGTGTGTGTGTGTGTGTGTATGTGTGCGTGTTTGTATACATGTGGATTCGCATATTGGAAGCTTCTAGATACTTATTTCTGTTAAAAAACACGTACGTTACAATTACTATTTTTTTTTTCGAAAAATTAAAAAAAAATCTTTTGAAATAAATTTTAGAAAAGATTCGGAAATATAACCTACATTAATTAAAAAAAAAAAAAACAGAAATCGATTTTTAGGAGCTTTAATTATGTGTATTTAAAATTACAGTAATGATTATAAATAAATTTAACGATAGGAGTTCCAAACTCTAAACGTTTATAATTCATAAGATGCTGGACCGAATAGCTTCCCGCTTGATATTCTATAGTATATTTTAGCGTGAAATGATGTTAAAATTGGGTGTTGAGATTGCAGATTTTAGAGTCTGGTACAAACTTACTATAAAGACCATCTCTTAAGCTTTTTGTTTAAAAATATAAATTAAAATAAGACATAATTTTTAGTGAAATGGCCATTTCAACTCTTTTCTGGGACATTTCGCTAATTAAAATATTTGGAATGTTCTCTTTTTTTTTGATCGTCTCTATTTTATAATTAATGTTTTCAGGTTCTTTTAAAAGTGTTCTGTGATATAATTTTATAATGGTTTACTTATAATATTTGATTTTAAAAACTGTATCGAAATTGTAGCAAAGTTTCAGTAATTTATTATATATTTTTTTCATTTTACATCTACTATTAATTACACATGTAAAGTTCTTTACTCTTTCATTATTTCTTAACTAATGTAATAATAACTTTTATTAAAATACATTTAGTTTATGTAGTACAATATCTCGCTATATTATTAAAACACTCTATCCATTTGTTTTGTCATCATCATGTCAATTACCTCACATGCACTCAGTGCAAACACTCAATTAGTTTTCTACGTGCTTTGCTGTATTATCACGACTAAAGTTTCACAGCCACCGCGAAATAAATAGATATTTAAAATGTAGGTGAATGATTGCAATTTATCTCTTAACTGTACGGGATGGTTTTAAAAATTGCACCGAAATTGTACCAAAGATTCAGTAATTTATTATATACAGTGGTGGCCAAAAGTTTGGACATTTTTTTAAAGTTTCATGTTTTTCAAATTTGTGTGCTTGTAGAATATATTAATTTTCACTTAAATACAGACGTTTATATATCAAATTGAAGGTAATTCAATGTAGAATTTAATAATAAAAACAGTATTACAATATCTGTATTACAAAATAAGTTCTGCTCATTTTAGTAGAACAAACAAACACAAATCGTTTTGAATAAGGACGTGTTTTGTAATAAAAGCGTACTAGCCAATCACAAACACTGTTCTGAGGACCTATCAAATGTCTGTAACTATAGTTTAGGTTATTTGGATGGTAAAAGAGTTATTGTTGTGGAAATATTTTGCGGAATGATGCATACTAGTACAATTAAATAGAGTATTGCTGTTTTTGAATATTTAAAGTCCTTTTTTTAAATTAAACTAATTTTAAACAATGTCATCAACAAGACGAACTAATTGGACATCTACAAAAAGAAGCCGAATTGTCATATTGAGAGAAAATAGCCTCTCTTATGCTGAAATTGCAAGACAAGTTGGTGGTTCAGTGACTTATTCTGGTGTACGAAAGTTCTGTTTACGTTATGAAAAACGAAATGAGTGGAAAATAAGGCCAAATCAGGACGAAAAAAATCCACAAAAAATCCACTAGAATCTTTTAATTTGGTCAATAAATTAAAAAATAATTAACTGTAATTCATCGAAAAGCGCATTAAAAATGCGTTTTTAATTTAATTACAGTTAATTATTTTTTAATTTATTGATCAAATTAAAAGATTCTAGTTCATTTTGTTCATTGTTGCAACATTAATAAGTTTGAAAAATTTTGAGGTTCTATCTAAATTATTTTTGGAGAAATCGTGCGCGCAATTTGAAAATCATTGTTGTGAATTAAATGGATTTAAAGTTTTTACTCCCCATTCAAAAACACAGAATGACGATTGCGTTTTACTTTATATCTTCGTCAATAATTATCGCCTCTGAAAAACATTGTTACCTTTTTACTCAGAATAACATGCACTATTTACTGACATAAAAACCTTGAAATTGAATTTTTGACCATTTTAAAGGTGATCTGTCCCCTTAAACGGCTATGCCTTCAAGATAGAAAAATTTCATCAGATGCCATTAGATGTGAAATGAATGCAGCGGGTATTGCAGTAAGTTCAAGAACAATAAGAAGAAGGTTATCAGGATTTGGACTACAAGCTAGAATTCCAAGGAAAAACCATATTTAAATCAAAAGCAACGCTAAAAACGAGTTAAGTGGGCAAAAGAACACATTAAATGGTCAGAAAAGCAATGGAAGCAAGTAATCTGGAGCGATTAGAGTAAAATATTGCTCTTTGGTAGTGATGGTAGAAAATACGCGAGACGTAGAGTAGGAGAAGCACTTCATCCTGATTGCATTGAAGCAACTACAAAAAACCCAACAAATGTCATGATTTGGGCATGTATGTCTGCAGATGGTGTGGGCCGAATTCAAGTGATTGATGGCATCCTGAATGCCAAAAAATACATCGAAACTGTCCTGGAACCAAAATTGATACCTTACATCAGGGATCTCTTCCCCAACAACGCACCATTAATTTTTCAGCAGGATTCAGCTCCTTGCCACACAGCAAAAGTATAGAAAACATGGTTTCAAAATAAAGGCATAGATATATTACCATGGCCAGGAAACAGCCCTGATCTCAATCCAATTGAAAATTTGTGGCGACGTTTGAAAATTCTTGAACGAAAAAAACGTCCATCCAATAAAAGACAACTTATTGAAGATATAATTGATTCTTGGCACCATGTGATTACGAAAGATGAACTCCAAACACTCGTTTATTCGATAAAAAGACGCTATGAAGCTGTCTTAAAAAATAAGGTTTATCCTACTAAGTATTGATTGTGTAAGTATCACTTAAAAAAAAAATGCAAATCTAAGATAGAACTTACTATTAGTTGCATAACTTTTTTTGTAATACAGATATTGTAATACTGTTTTAATTATTAAATTCCACGTTAAATTACCTTTAATCCGATATATAAACGTTTGTATTTAAGTAAAAATTAATATATTCTACAAGCACACAAAGTTGAAAAACATGAAACTTTCAAAAAATGTCCACACTTTTGGCCACCCACTGTATATATTTTTTTCATTATAAATCTACTGTTAATTACACTTGTAATATTCTTTACTCATTCATTGTTTCTTAACTAATGTAGAAATAACTTTTATTAAAGTACATTTAGTTTATGTAGTACAATATTTCGCTATATTATCAAAACCCTCTATCCATTTGTTTTATCATCATTATGTCAATTACTTCACATACACTCAGTGCAAACACTCAATTAGTTTTCTACGTGCTTTGCTACATTATCACGACTAAAGTTTCACAGCCACCGCGAAGTAAATAGATATTTCAAATGTAGGTGAATGATTGCACTTTATCTCTTAACTGTACGGGATGGTTTTAAAAATTGCATCGAAATTATACCAAAGATTCAGTAATTTATTATATATATATAATTTTTTTTTCATTTTACATCTACTGTTAATTACACTTGTAATATTCTTTACTCATTCAATGTTTCTTGATTAATGTAGAAATAACTTTTATTAAAGTGCATTTAGTTTATGTAGTACAATATTTCGCTATATTATCAAAACCCTCTATCCATTTGTTTTGTCATTATTATGTCAATTACCTCACATAGACTCAGTGCAAACACTCAATTAGTTTTCTACGTGCTTTGCTACATTATCACGACTAAAGTTTCACAGCCACCGCGAAGTAAATAGATATTTCAAATGTAGGTGAATGATTGCAATTTATCTCTTAACTGCACGGTATGGTTTTAAAAATTGTATCGAAGTTGTATCAAAGATTCAGTAATTTTATATATATATATTTTATTCATTTTATATTTACTGTTAATTACACTTGTAATATTCTTTACTCATTCATTGTTTCTTAATTAATGTAGAAATAACTTTTATTAAAGTACATTTAGTTTATGTAGTACAGTATTTCGCTATATTATCAAAACCCTCTATCTATTTGTTTTATCCTCATTATGTCAATTACCTCACATACACTCAGTGAAAACACTCAATTAGTTTTCTACGTGCTTTTTTGTATTATCACGACTAAAGTTTCACTGCCACCGCGAAGTAAATAGATATTTCAAATGTAGGCGAAATTGTGCAAGTAGTGATGGGCATAACGATTATTTTGATTATTCGAATGAATCATTCGGCATGCGCACAAGCATACCTGTCAAAAATAATTTTTTTAATTCAATTACTACCAGAATTTTTTAAAATAAAAGAAGTTTAAATTTCTGAGTTTCATTAGAAGGCTAATCTAATTCTAATTAAAATTGGAAACTTCTTTTTTCTTTCAAAATTTCTGGTAGTAATTGAATAAAAAAAAATTAAGTTTGACAGATATGCTTCTGCACATGCCCGAATGATTCATTCGAATAATCAAAATAATTGTTATGCCCATTACTAATTGCAAGTTATCTCTTAACTGTAAGGGATATTTATAGGCACCACGATATGTTTTAAAATATGTAGAATAACAACAAAAATGAATTGAATGCATTTGAAATTAAACACTGATGAAAGGCTAATTAATTGCTATTGAAATGTGCCACTCAAAATTCGGCATATTTTGACGCGTCAGAAATCTATTGTTTATACTAATAAAAAATTACTAAATTGGAACTGTTACCGAAGTTTTTGAATCTTGTGTGTATGCATAAACACACAGTTATGCAACAAATTGTCGCAAAACTGGTGTGAGCTTGTAGACTTTGTCGCCAAAAACGTTATAAGCAATTCCAACATGGAACAACTTGATAACTTTTAAATAATTTGTATTCAAATCTATGATTGACAAAAACTACCAGTCTTACATAGTCACCACCAAACCCATTTAATTTAGCTGTCGTGTTTTATCTTATAATTATTCCATTTTTGTAACAAGTGTGATACACATTCCATATTTTACAAAATATAAAATTTGTCTACGTTGTTTTTTTCGTACTTGTTTGTACTTACATTTATAATGCTATATCCAAATACATTAAATTAGTATTACAATCTTACTCATATCTCTTATATTTCTCACCAATCTTGAACCCAGATTATGCAAAAATAGCTCGAAAAATTTTGAAGAGATTTTTAGAACTTTTTTTATATAAAATACTCATACAATTTGATAACTTTTAAATAATTTGTATTCAAATCCGTGATTGACAAAAACTAACAGTCTTACATAGTCACCGCCAAACCCATCTATTTTAGCTGTCGTGTTTTAGCGCATAATTATTCCATTTTTGTAACAAGTGTGATAAACATTCCATATTTTACAAAATATAAAATTTGTCTACGTTGTTTTTTCGTACTTCTTTGTACTTACATTTATAATGCTATATCCAAATACATTAAATTAGTACTACAATCTTACTCATATCTCTTATATTTCTCACAAGTCTTGTACCCAGATTATGCAAAAATAGCTCGAAAATTTTGAAGAGATTTTTAGAACTTTTATTTATATAAAATACTAGAGTTCAAAATGAACTCTGAATTATTTTCTTTATTATCATTATATGTACCAGAAGAAGGTTTCTTCTAAAAAAGCTTGGATAACAATTGGCCTGCCCGTAAACAGTTCGTTTTCTTTGTGGCATTAACGTTGTCTCGTGTTCTTGGATATGCAGTGTTGCCAGTTCGTTACTTAAAAAAAAACAAATCACATTACTTAACTGCCATAATTTTTTTAAATACTAATACTCCTTATTTAATCTGCTATTTAATATGGCGAGTATTATTACTCTAAAAAAGGGGGTGGCAATCAAACAATATGAATAATAACAAGAACGAAAAATCATGCGTCTAGCATAGATTATGAAACACTTTCCAACACATCCAGAAAACTGTAACGAAAATTCACCGTTAAATAAGGTAAAAGAAGATATGTAAGTAAACAGTTTAAAAAAAACATATACCACATTGAAAAATACAGTTTTCGAAATTATCTTCCATTGTAAAAAAGTAGTCGAATTATTTTGTGCAGCCTGTATATGATCTGTAGATTTGGGTATATAATACATAGCATGATAAAATTTAGTTCAGTTTTAAAATTCACATTTAGCAATTTTCGCCAATTGATGGAAATGCACTCGAAATCTTTTGTACAGCCCTGTATATTACCTAAACACTTTCGTTCACATCGCACATCAGCTAAAATTTAATTCATGTGAAAAACGCATAAGGCAAGTTAAAACTCACTTCCAGCAATTACCAACCATGACCGACAATGTATTTTGTTCTTTGCGTAGCCCTGTATATGAATTCATTTATGTTCCACAAACTTATATTAGTCTACTAAATATAGTTCAGCAAGAAAATGCGTAATACAATTAAAAACTACTCTTAAGCAATTCACTCTCGAAGTGCGTAATACTTATAAATTTCCTTGTGTAGCCCTGTATATGATCAACCTAATTTATAGACACCACGTAATATGAAAAAAATTAGTTAAACTTAAAAACGCAAACCAAACTTGAAAACGTATCTATCACACATACATTATAGTTGTAGCATGTATACTGTAACCGAATTCTTTTGTGTGTCCTTGTAAATGAATGATAAACGGAATGTACACCAAACTTTTAACAGAGCAATTTATAGTGCACCTCAGTAATGCATATAATTTTCCTTATGTTTGAAATAGTGAAACATCATTAAATTACACTGCAAACGATTTTCCCCGTCGAACAATGTGTAACAGAATTCTTTTATTTGGCCCTGTAAATGAATAATAAATATTTTGTAACCCATATTCTACAAAAAGCATGTTTTAAAGCGCTTCATAAATATAGATCAATGTCATTATATTTCAAATGGCGTAGTACCATCAAAATGCACTTGAAACGATTATTTCCCATTGCCTGTAATGTAACGAAATACTTTTGACTGTCCGAAGTCATAAACACTTTTCAACTAGGTTGGAAAGTGTTAAAAAAAAGGTATCTGAATGACAACATTGTGCACATGCGCGAGGACATATGCGTGTGTGTATGTAATTATATATCTCCATACCATGTACGAGGAAAGCTCCATAAGGCAGTCCACAGAGACTACTGGGAGTCTTATTGTAGTTTGTCCCATAAATAACTCTGCTGTCGCAACTCCATGCAAATGTAATATTGTTGTTGCCAGCATTATGATTCCAGCGTTAATGATCGACTCATTTATAATATAGATAGAAATGATAATTTCCAAAAGTTTTCAGTAAATAGATGAAATATTCGTATTAGTATTTTTTTTTCTAATTCGTTAAACATGACTGGTTTGTACTAGTGCTCCCTATTAAACGTTTATACGAGTATACATATAATACGTATTATACGAGGTACACATGTTGGATACGTATGATACGGCCAAGGCGGTTATACGTAACATACGAAACAGTACATACGGTACAGCATATATACGGATCTTACCCTAGTGGTTAACGCTTTTCATTCACTGCATGATTATTTTTTTCTGCTACTGGTCTGCGGATCAGAGACATTGAGAAACACCCGCTAGAGTGCATTCAGAATGGCATGTAACAACCATAATGGCAAATTTAAGAAATAAAAAAAAGTAAAATTTCTCCAGTAAATTTATATAACATTTCATCACTTAATTCAATAAAAATTAGAAGTAACATCAATAAATTAAAATATTTACTGGGAAAAATGACAAGAACTTATGTATGAAAGATATTATGCAGATTGCTACGGTAATGCCACGATTTCCAGTTTTTTCTCCGTTCAATGACGTAAGACTGATGACGTCCATTCGCATTAAAAGTAAATACGTATATCTGAAATATACGTATACTTGAATTATACATTTAACCGGTATACGCTTATACGTATCCGGATGCGTTTAAACGTATAATTTCATGTATACATATTTCAAACCGTCGTATTATACGTGTATATGTAAATCGGTTAAACGTATAACTGAAACACTTATCGCGTCGTGAGCACTAGTTTGTACCTAGTATAAAATTTAAAAAAAGCGTAATAAGCGTAATGGTAAGTAGAAGGAAATTTTTATTTTTATATTTGACTATTTTCACTTTATTTTTAAAATGATTTTTGTCTGTTTAATGCAAAAACAAAGTTTATACGATGCTTTCTTTGTGAAGAGAAAAAAAAATACCTACTGAGGATAAAATCGTAAAACAAATTCATAATGAAACCTCTATAATCTTCCGTTTCTGCGATATTTTTGCGCCACATGCCTCAATTCTATTGGGTTGTTCGTAAAGTTCATACAGTAACGGAAAATCAAACAATTATGCCAAACAATTCTGCCCGTCAGTTATTAGATATAATATATCAGAATTAAATGATAGAATTTTCCGGTACGAACCAACTTTCCCAAACGGAAAGAACGTTCCGAACAACCCGATATTTCTTCTCATTACAATGCCACGTGTCACTGCTTTTATTAAATTACAACATTGCACCATCTAAGCACATTTAATTTTAAATTTCCTTTTTGCACTTTCTTATGTTTAGGAATTGCTTTATACATGCTTCATAATACATATTCTTTTATTGAAATGAAATAATGTTAATAACAACGTTACCATAAAATATCGTAATGTTTTCATTCTTTACTTACTATATTTCTCTAATACTGTTGAAGACTATCTTATGCCTAAATCATTAATATACTTCCAATCTGAAAATTATTTCAAATGTTGTTCTCGAACATATTAAAATCCATTTACGTTAAAATCATTTTTTTTCTTTAAAAGTTGCGAAATTCAAATTTATATACCGTCCCTAATTCATATAGTTACATTTAGAATATTTTAAATAAACCTCTAAAACAGTGAAGAAAAAAAAAGATTTGAATTTCCTAGTTATGATATTCTTAATTATTGGAATCTTTAGTGTTTTGTGGGGCCAAAAATCGAAAGGTGAATCGAATGGTGACTACTAATGGTGATATTCATTATTAAAAATTAGACTAGGAATGTCTCCTTAAAGCGCATACTTAGAATATTTTGAAAAAAATGCTAATGAAGCTACTCATGTACGTAATAAGAGATCAGTCAAATTTAGCTGCGGTATCCCAGCAGAAAATCTGTAAAAAAATAAAATTCTTTCGAGTATTTGACGCAAAAAGACGCGATTTGGCGAGCAACATTTTTTCGTCACCAAATGCAAGCGATTTTAATGTATTTGAAAATTTCTGGTTAAATGAGGGTTTAAATGCGTAGCACTTTACGAATTTAAATTTCAACGATTAAATAGTTTATTATTTTTTCTATAAAGTTATGTAATACATATACAAATCAACTATTGCTGAAGTTATTTAATTTTATACAGTTTTGAAGGCTGGTTAAGTTTTAAATGTAATTTAACAGTAAATGTCCGATTAAACACTCATCCATTATACATTTCGACTTTGAATAAGTCATTGATCCACGGCAACAAGACTTTTCTCTAGTTGTCTCCGGCACTAACAATATCGATGACAAATTGACAGTGCTCAGAATCACACAATTAATTTTTAGTTTAAAACAATTTTAATCAATTCAAATTTTGTTCTAAACCATAGAATGCGATCGTTAATTTTCTTTTAGGTGTATATATGGCAAAACTGTAGTTATAAAAGTGAAATTATTTATGTTAAACTTACTTTAACTAGTTCAGTATAAAGAGTAGAAAGCGTTTTTCCTAAAAGAGAATTTATCGTAAATGCATGTTTTTTTTCTTAAATTTCATTGTGTCGCCAACCCAGCGATAAATCGCCAAAACACGAAATTTTCATAATTTTTTTACGGACGTTATATCGAGGTTCCGCAGCAAATTTTTTTATAAACGTATATATCCTCATGAGAAAATATTCTGTAATTTTTTCAAAATTCTTATGGAGATGACCTACCTTGTAAGTGCAAAAGTGTAGTTACATTTATATACTCCGTACTTTAAAGTTCAGATAAAAAAAATATATAAATGTTTCAATCCAGAATAATATTACTATTAGATAAAAAGGTAATTAAATCGTTTAAATACTCTAACAAAAAATAGAGACCGTTATTATATTTATTAACTCCTTTTATAATCTAATTATATCAAATTATATTTTTATAATGTTATGTATTTTCAGTGAACTTAAGCTGATATTTTTTATGCCTAATTCAAGTGTTCCTGACGATATAAGTTGCAATTTTCCATACGCATATTAGAAGTGTTTATAAACCGGTTTCTATTATAGGCTATAGTTCATAATTTTTTCGAATATTAATATAGTATACCATATTATAAAAATTTAGAAATCACAACAAGACTAACATATTTAATTTCAGTTGTTTAAGTAGTATGTTTATATAAAAAATCAGAATTGTGTATTTTTCATTTTAAAAGATATAGATATATGTATAAATTGAAAATTACTATTGTCAGAACATTGAATAGTTTTAACTCCAAAATATTTCGCCCAAATGCCTTAAAAAATGATATTATCTCGGTATAAATGTAAACATTGATGTAAAAGATTTTATCAAATTAAAGTGTTGCCACTGAAAATTTAGAATTTAGTTCAAATTTTAATATGTAAATCACTAATATTTTCAAATAATTTAATACTAGATATTTTTTCCTATCGATTGGTACAAGTATAATTTTTAGTGATGATTTGTGGTAGAATTAGTTGAGAGGGGGTATGTTTCGTTTCCCATCTTTAAATTTCATATCATTATACCTGCACTTATTACAAAATTTAGAATTTTCGTAAAAAAAGCGATCTGAAATAAAAGTGACTCAATTTGTGTTGAGCAACGTTTCTCTTTATTTTATTATCTAAATAACCACTACGAACCACCACTTGTTTTCGGCCCATCAACCTAATTGCATCACATACCATGCAGACAATCTCTGAAGTAGTTTTGTACGTGCTTTGCCAAATTATTATCACAACTAGAATTTTACTATTATAGCGAAGTAGATAGATTCGTAAGTCGAATAAAGTACAATGTTGATAAAATATATGTCTTAACTGCATCGGAAATCTATAATTCTCACTAAAATCCTTTGAATTATGTCGGGAAATTTGTAAAGGAATAAAATCCCTTGTATAAAATGGATCTAAAATACTTTAAAATTATTTCTTAAGTTTAGATAAATCATCCTCTTGAAGTGTAGCATATTTTATATAATACTTATATACAGAGTGTCTATATAAATAGTTTCTTTACGGAGACGTATACTTTCAAATGCAAAATGGTTTTAATGAAACTCCTTTCATAATAGTAAGTAGTTTAAATTTTTAGAAAAATTACAAAATCTAACATGAATAACTTTTTCCGTTCTGTATAGTTTATACTTAATAAAAGTATAAATTATAAAAGTATAAAATTTAAAAGTATCACCTAATAAAAGTAAAACTGTATGCTTAATAAAAGATTTTCATTATATTAATAATAGTATGTTTCATTAATACGACTAATGTAAATAAAAAAAGTTTTCGCATTTTTTAAAAATTAGCCAAATTATTTTATTTATAAAATTAAAATTTTTAAAAGGTTTTCAGTACCAAAAAGCTATCTTTCTGTTTCATCGAGTTATCTTTAATAATATATATATACATACAGGGTATCCGTAAATTATTGTCAGACATTGCTTACCTCATAACTTAGATTTAAGAACATGACGAAAAATATTGTTACATATTCTTAAAGTACAACTCAAAAAAATTAATAACACAAACAAAGTTATATGTGGGAAAAGTTGTAGCTGAAAACATTATTAATCAAATAATAGTTATATACATTTTTATAAAACTTATTAATTTGACTAATTGAATTTATCGATTGTATTGGCTGAGGAAAATTCTTTCACCATTTAACCACAGTGTAAATTTATTTAATTTATAATTTTGTCGCAATTTCTGTACAAAAATCAGAAGTAAAATACACTGCTGGCCATTAAAAATGCTACACCATGAAGGAATGCAAATAACAGAATGATATTTATTGGACAAATACATTATAATGGGAAGGACAAGTGATTACATTTTCAGAAAATTTGGAGGTATAGATCCTGAGAAAACACTACCCATAGCAGCCACCTCTTGCTGCAATAACAGCATTTATCTGCCTACCCATGGAGTCGAACAGAGATTGGATGACATGTACGGGTACATCAGTCCATGCAGCTTCAACACTATGCCACAGTTCATCAACTGTAGTGACGGGCTAGTGGTGGCGAGCCAGTCGCTCAGAAGCCATTGACAGGACATTTTCAATTGGTGAGAAATCAGGAGAACGTGCCGGCCAGGGGAACAGTCGAACATGTTCTGTATCAAGGAAGGTCAGAATAGTACGAATCTACAAAACATTTTTTGTGTAGTGAGGGATTTCCCATAACTTTCATGCAAAATCTGTTACTTGATATATGGGTCTCATTCTGGCAGCTAAACTATGCTGTAGCTTCTCTAAGAAATATTATATCGTAATAATTGAATTCAGTATTAAATATTTATGTATTCTCTAAATATTATGGTTGATTTTCTTTTAATTAAGATTAAACGAATTGCCGGTACAAAAATATTTCTTTTCTTTCTACGATTTTTTTACATTTCTTAAGCACACATCATTTTTAGTATACTCACTGCTTAAAACATACTCAAAATATTTATGGAAACACGTTTTTACTTGACAACGTAACAATAAATATATCCATCATTGTCCTTGTCAAAAATAGGTCAGACGCTAGAACTTTTGACTGTACGTGGAAATGTGATTGACTGTACGTGGAAAATGTAAATCGGCTATTTCATTGTCATAAAGGTGTAAAATTTGACTAACGTTCTAATTCATATTCTAAAGTGAGAATAATGGGAGGAATACCAGAAATGACGTGTAGGACCTCACGAAATAGCCCTGTAACCCCTGGACAATTGCAATAAAAACATTCTTTGGATAGATATGAAAATTTCCGTCGCGGCTTTTCTTAAATTACCTCCTCAAATACCCTCCCCATTGGCTTCATCTTAAAAAATGTCTGAGATATAGTAGTTTGAAATTCTAGGGTGGCTGACATTTTGAAACAATCTGATTTGTGTTATGCTGTAACTCTCATGCTGAAATTCGCATTCAGATTCAGTATTAACGGTACAGGCCGGAAGGACTTTTCTCATCATCATATCAATTATGTCACATATATTAACTGGGATCGAGCAAGCAATTTTCTTTATAACAAAGTAGATGAATTCGTAATTCAGATGTAAGTTAATGATGTCAATACAGTCTTAGATCTAAGTTGTAATGGAAATCTATATTTTTCATGAGGTAGAATGGATATTTGTGAACAACCAATAAAAATGAATTAAGTGAATGTAAAATCAATTATATGTGTACCAATGTTTTATGTAATTGTGTAGGAAAATCGACCATAAAGGCTTTTAGAAGTAACTACTACGAGATGCAATAGATGGCATTACCAAATGTGTTCAGAGGTGATTGCGTCAGGAAACAGGTAGATGACGTATCGTGAATCTAGGGAATCTAGGGAACACGTTTTGATACAGGAAATAATAAGATGATATTTTTGACGGGTCCTGTCTACTATTGCAAAGAACAATTGCGCAGTCTAATTATATCTTAACTCTAAGATTTAAATTAATTTATAAATATAATTTCTGTATATACATAAATATACCTTAATATAGTATTGAACTTTATAATTGTGTCATTTAATGCGTGTTTAATTCCAGCAGTGATTGGATACAGTCGTTTTGATTAACATGCATGGTTTTTCCGAAAAAAAAATGGTGATTCTTATTTATTTATTCAAGTCTCTGCTTATTGCGTGCTACGATTCTGATTTCATTATATATATATATATATATATATATATTACATTTTGATTTAAATTTAATTTCTAATGATAATGACTTTTTTACAGCTTGAAATGTATAAATATAAATTGATAGAATTTAGATATTACCTGATTAATGTACAAAAAGCGGATTTAACACGGATTTCAAAATAAAGAAGTTTTTTCAGTACAGTTTGCATGTACACTTTATATATATATATATATATATGATAGCCTTAGACAACTTTGTTACAATTAAATATTAAATGTTGATCATGTATAAAATTTATAATATATACTGACAAACAAGTACAATTTTTGAAAATTTTATTAATATATATTTTTACCGTTGTTCCTATATTTGTAAAAAACATAAATTTGAATAAATAAATTGAATGCAATTTAAATGCAGTTTATAAGAATGTCTGCTTGGAGATCTTTGAGAAATTTCAATGTATTTTAAATGATTATTTGAACAACATGTTTGTGTATTGTCTGTACAAATTCATGGTTGATAATCTTTATTACCGTTTTGATTGTATTTATAATAATGTTTGATTTTGTAATATATATAAACGGTTCTTCACGATCTGTCTCCATAATTAGGTCCGTTTGCAATTATATAAATGTGTGAAACTTATAGTCATCGTCTGGTCCGTCCGTCCGTATATTACAACGCAAAAACTACTCAACCGAATGGTTTGAAATTTAACATAAATAATCGTTGCAGAATGCTGTCAAGTCATTTCAAATTTTATGAAATTCGAATCAAAAGGTAAAAAGATATTTATAAAAGTTTTCTTAAGTAATTTAATTTTTTTTAAATGGTACTTCCTTGTTATAGTAGCTTCCGAAGATTAATCGTCAAGCGACCGAGATGTATTGCGAAGTTATCTCATATGTATGACGTTATAGTCATATATGACATATATGACATTTTATAACCTCTATGATAAAGTTATAGTCACATTCTTCATTCTATTAAATACTACCATACGTAAATAATTCAATGATATCCCATGGTAGGTAATGATTCTAGGTTGCCATGGTGATTACGTCCTATTTAATATGGAGTCATATTATTTCCGTATTACAGAATTAAAAATCAGAATTTGTATACTAAAATTATTTAATTATAGTAATCCTTTAATCTACTGACAGTTTTTTGGATAGATGCTTCCGGATAAATAGATATTAAATGGAAAAAAGAGTCTAAATATGGATTTCAAGTTCTAAAATTTTCAAAGCTAGGATTAAGTTTCTCATTGGGATTTTGAGTAAATATCAACAAAAGATAAAACGTTGCCAACTTAAAATGTACTTATTTTTTTACGAAAATTATTCATATCACAGTAACAGACGATATAATTAGTTTCACAGAAACTAGTTATAGTACGAACGCACCTCATTTGTCACGTTTGACTTCCAATTTCCAACTTTTTTTAAAAATAGCACATTTTTAGAAATCTTGGCTTTCCTTTTCTTTTCATGTTTTAAAGCGAAATGTTTCAATCTTAACAAACCTAAGGATTAAATAGAAATTCTATAACCCTTAAATAATATATCCTTGATACTACTCCTTAAAGCTCATTAAATTTAGCTTTGTAGAATCTTTCTTTGTTCTTTTGAAGCTTTATTGATTTATGGTTAAATAGTTGGAAAGATGAAGAGATGGTATTACTTTCTTTAATATGACTGGTAAGATTGTATCTACATAAACATATAAATTTCATTTAATATCTTGTCTGTTTATGCCAAATAATTATTTTTGGGGACACAAAATGACCATGCACTATAAAAAATGCAAATGTTTCTTAATCTAGGAATATATAATATATCCACGAAAATATGTACACATTTACCTTTTCCGAGTTATCCACGATTCCAAAAAGAGTTCTTTATCCTTCAGAAACCTCAGAAACCAATAATCTTCGAGATTTGAAGAAGCATTTATAAACAAGTTGGAAATTGTACGTTAAACGTGACAAATGAGGTGCGTTCGTTTCGTGCTATAACTAGTTTTACAATGTAAAAAATCATCGTTATTATTTCAGTGAAATTAATTATATTGTCTGCTATGAAAGAAATGAGGGTGCATTTTTTTTAAAATTATGTATACCATGTTTACAGATACAAATTATTTTTCGACACCACACCGTGCTGTAAAATTCACCATGAAGATATTGCTTTGCGAATAATTACCTCCATGTTTAAAATATCTATGACTCACGATGAATGAATCTTTTGCTTATTTACTTTAATGGATTGATATATTCGGCTGTTAACCTAATAATTTTCATTGAAGTTATCTCAGAATCTACACACTTTTGAATGTAACTTATCTTTCAAGCAAAAAAAAAAAAAATTGAACGATCTTTCTAACAATGTCACTTTTATGCAATTTTATTAAAAAAATAATTTGAATAAAAATGGCCACTTGACATACGGAAAAATATGTGGTTAGCCCATATTTGTCTTCCTCAGTCACAGGACTTGCGCTTTTATTATATAGATTATGTATGGAAGGATTTAATAAAATAAAAAAAAAACTTTTATTAATATCTTTTTAAGTTTTGATTCGATTTTCATAAAATTTGAAATGACTCGACAAAATTCTGCAACGATTATATATATATTAAATTTCAAACCATTCGATTGGGTAGTTTTTGCGCTGTTACATGCGGACAGACGGACGGACCAGACGATGACTGTAGGTGCTTCGTATTTATATAATTACGAACGCACCTAAACAAAATTTCTTTCGTTGCCACTGATTTTTGGAAACGTTTCCAAGTCATTTTTATTTTGTATTAAATAGTATTTCATTATGGAATATATTTTCTGCGGATTCTATCCCTTCTAGTAAACATTTTCATGTTCAACACACATGGTTTACAGACAAAGAAGATAAATTAACAGCATTACCACTAATATTAAAATTAATATTGTTCTGCTACACATGCATTTATAAATTCAACTACGCACCTGAAAATGTTTAATTGAGAATTTATAGGATCCTAAAAGTCCATATTATGGTTTGAGAAAAGTGATTAATACATTAAGCAAACTATTAGGAAATATTTCCGAAAATCAATGGTAGCAAACTAAATTTTGTTTTTTTATAAATGCTTTTTAAATTCTCAAAAACAAATTGATTTCTAATCTTTTTAAAGATAAAGATCGCTTTTCGGTATCATAGGTAACTCGTAAGAGGTTATTGTATGTTTTTGTTGTAGTTATATTATATTCGTAGAAACATTTGCCATTTCTTACAGTATGCTTTTTACAATATATGTAGCAGATTGTTGGCCAAACGTTGGCAAACCGTTTGTAGTTTGCAGCAACCGTTGGAAAAACATAGAGTTATTAATAGTTTGATTGGGAATTGGTTTAGGAATGGTAGGTACAGATATCCCTCTGATTGGGTGCGTATCTGAGTAGTATTCTGAGCAGCTAACGGTTGGACCTCTGTTGGGTCTTTGTTGGCAACAGGTAGGGGAAGATGGAGATTCCATACATTGGGCCAACGTAAGATGCAATTTGCCAACAATTACCCAACGTTTGTCCAGTCATTTAGTGCTACTTGAAAAGTGATTAAATATACCTCTTTATATTTTAGTGTATTTAAGAAAATAATTTAGTCAATTTAGTTAACTTTAAAATAATAAAAATAAAACTTATATTTGCTTTGAAAAATATAAAATAAATTAACTCCCAAAGTAAGTAAAAAGTATTTTCTTATTTTTACATAAAAAGAAATAACATAAATTATGCTAGCCATAAATACTATATCACTAGGGATTACTTAAGTAAAGCAAAAATAGTTATTTGGTTTCGTGTCCAATTTGGATACAAAGGATTAATGATTTAGTGATTCCGACCAACATTTATCTCATGTTTGTAAAGATTTGTTTTTTTATATAGAAGTTACTTATCATTTGTAACAATGACATTCACATTTGATGAGATCACTTTCGCAGTAGAATAAAAGAAAACTACACTTTTTTATTTAAAACTTTCAGCATACACCTTTTGTACTTTCAACTTTATAAAAGTTAACCGTAGCCCAAAGAATGTTTGAAAATAGTAATTGTGTTTCCTCTTTTGGACTGTATACGTTTTGTTTTTAACAATGACATCCACTTTTGATGAAACTACTTTCGAAGTTAGAATAAAGTAAAATACAGTTTTTGTTAAAATAAATTCAAAATATTTTTCTATTTGTACTTCTATTTTATAACAGTTAACTGTAGCCAAAAAATGTTTTCAGATACTAATTATATTTTTTCTTTTGGACTGTATACATTTTATTTTTAATTAAATTTTACAATTTTCAAAATAAAAAAATATTTTGTAACTCAGAAATATTATTTATGACAATATACTAAATAGTTTACATTAATAAATTCAATTTTAGAAGTAAAGCAAATTAAAAGCTAGTTAAAACATCAATATTTTAAATATATAAAATATATATACAAAATTTTGTTTTATTTTCAAACTTGTAAAAAGAAAAAACATTATAGTTAGATGTTTTTCATTTTGTAATTTAATTTTTTTTCGTCGTAACAAATATAAATGGTGTCATAGAAGTTACTATATGATTGGACTTTAATTTATGTTTGGTACATTTTTTATTTATAAGGGGTTTATCATTCAGACTCTTCATGATTGAATAAAATGTATAGATTTTTATTTCCAAATCATTAATGCTTTTCAATAAGCATATTGCACTTTTTAATTTGAAAAATCTTGTCAAAGGGATGGCAGTAAGCCAATACGTTACAACAATTTAAGGTACTGCTGACTTACTTTGCTTAGGTAGACGCTATATTTAGACTTTATTTTAGAATTTCGTATCTTTAAACAACAGAATTTTTAGGGTGCTATAATTGAACTTCAAACTTAAAAAAAAAATATTTTCGAAAAACAGTTCGAAAATCCTGCAAGTTATAAAAGATGCTGAAATGTTTTTAAATTTTTAAAACGCGTGTTCATATACACATTAATATGCATTCTGTTATTACGAATGTTGTACAGGTCTTATTAAATCATTTGTTAGAGTTACAAATGTTGTACAGGTCTTATGAAATCATACGTTACAGTTACACGTATTCATTCATATGCGTTCCATTCTTACAAAGGTTGTACAGGTCTTATGAAATTTTTTTTTTGATTTACAAATGTTGTATAGGTCTTATGAAATCATTTTTTATAGTTCCACGTATTCATTCATATGCGTTTTATTCTTATAAAAGCTGTACAGGTCTTATGAAATCATTTGTTGGAGCTACAAATGTTGTATAGGTATTATGAAATCAGTTGTTGCAGTTACATGTATTCATTAATATGCGTTCTATTCTTACAAATGTTGTACAGGTCTTATGAAATCAGTTGTTATAGCTACAAATGTTGTATAGGTCTTATGAAATCATTTGTTACAGTTACACGTATTCATTTATATGCGTTCTATTCTTACAAATGTTGCACAAATCTTATGAAATCATTTGTTACAGTTACAAATGTTGTACAGGTCTTATGAAACTATTTGTTAGCGTTACAAATGTTGTACAGGTCTTATGAGATCATTTGTTACAGTTACACGTATTATTTCATATGCGTTCTATTCTTACAAATGTTGTACATGTATTATGAAATCATTTGTTACAGTTGCACATCATTTAAAACTTTTTTTTCTGTAATAGACTGATCGCAAAAATATTTCTCATTCAGTTTGCTGTTTGTCAACTTATCGCCATCGTTACTAATTCTTCACTAAACGTTATATGATCAAACAGGCTCTTTACATGTTACGCTTTACATGTTCAAAAACAAAACGTCAAGTACTGAACGCGTCATAAATTCGTGCAAACTTACCAAATTCATAATAAAAGAAGTAATACTCGAAAAAAAATTTGGTTGACGCGAATATGACCAAAGGAACATTGAATTTTTTTCCACGTTTATAAGAAAACTAGTCGTTGGGGGCCACCGTAATACTTACCCATCATGGATATGCATAATGCAAAATATCAAAATAAAAAAAAGTGTAAACTGCTTATAAAATGCATTGCAATTCGAATAAAATCGTGGCTTGATAACGTCATACACTTTAAAGGCTCGATTACTGAATTGCTGAAAAGAAACATCCTTATAACTCCAAAAAATAATAATCCTATTATCTAGTGGTTTATTGCATATGATTAAGCGTCTCATTTCCAATTAAAATATATCTTTGAATTGAAATTTGGATGAAATACAGGGTCATGAAAAATCGAAGAGTGTGGTAAAATAGGATTACAAATATCTCGGTAAGTAATTATCCGATCGACTTCATGCTTTAAGCAAAATTTGTGTGCTTTTATTGTCTTTTATATTTACTCCTTAAAATAAACAATTTCGAAAATTTGTATGTACCTTTTATCAGAACGAATATTTCGAGAGTCCGAAAAAATAGTTCCGGATAATCGAGGTTGCTGAATTTCAATAGGCTTCTTCCCATTATTACATACTAAGTACATACCAAATTATTTCAAGTGTCTATCTCAATTTGTTCGGGAGATAGAGCGTTTACAGACACACAGACGGGCGGCAAATTTTTTTTCTAAAAATATGTTTTTCGGAATCTCCAGTGCCTGAAACGTGTAAATCCGTCAAAAAAAAAAAATTTCGATTTTTAAAACGATTACAAGATTTACCGTATACTACGTATGATGGGTAAGTAAAAATGGTACCAAAAGTAACAGAAAGAGGGCAGGGCACTGGCACATCATACTAAGCCGTTTTATGCAAATCAGGACTACCTTCAAAACTCCCCGTTTTTTTCAAAATGTCGTACTAAATGCCGTGTCCCATTCAATGAAATAAGGCTTTTTATCGCCTTCAGTCTTTTCTTCGTGCGAAACTTTCGCAATGCAATAGTTGCGAATTCACCATTCTTGTATAAAATTTTGACCACCAGCGCTCGATATGGTTAAGATAGCATGCTGCCGAGATCGGATGACGAATCCATTTCCAGCCAGGTGTTTTATTGCCAGCATGATTTGCATAAAACTTCTCAGTATGACGTGTGAGCGCCCTCTTTCACTTACTTTTGGAATCATTTTTTTAATACATCGAAAAACTATCCAATGTCCCTCTGATCATATTGCGCAAACCGTAATTTTTCACGAGCATTACTTCTTTTATTATGATTTCTTTAAGTTTGAACAAAATTTGCACCCACCCTGTATACCTCGAAATTAGGAGTTTTCTTTTATTATGATTACATTTTCTGGAATTCTGAAGAACGTTCCATTTTACATCGAGGTGAATATTTGTAAACGTTTACCTTCTTTTTATTAAGTATGGTTGGAGTACCAAGAAATTTCTCACAATAGGTTGTATGGAATGGGATCATATAAACTTAATCAAATGTAAACTTTAAACATGCATATCGTTAGTATTCCACAAATGATCTTTAAGATAGACAACGTTAAGGATATTTTTCTAACATAAATGTAAAAGAAATGAAGAGATGGATAAAAACTTAATCAAATTTAAACCTTAAACTCGCAAATCGTTGGTGTTCCACAAATGATCTTTACGATAGAAAACATTAAGGATATTTTTCTAACATAAACGTAAAAGAAATTAAGAAATGGATAAAAACTTAATCAAATGTAAACCTTAAACTCACATATCATTACTTTTCATCAAATGATCTTTAAGATAAACATTAAGATAAACATTAAGGATATTTTTCTAACATAAATGTAAAAGAAATTAAGAAAAAGTGAAAAACTTAATCAAATGTAAACCTTAAACTCACATATGATTAGTATTCCACAAGTGATCTTTAAGATAGAAAACATTAAGGATAGTTTTCTAACATAAATGTAAAAGAAATTAAGAAAAAGTTAAAAACTTAATCAAATGTAAACCTTAAACTCGCATATGATTAGTATTCCACAAATGATCTTTAAGATAGAAAAACATTAAGGATAGTTTTCTAACTTAAATGTAACAGAAAATAAGAGGAGGATAAAAACTCAATCAAATGTAAACCTTAAACTCGCATATCGTTAGTAATCCACAAATGATCTTTAAGATTGAAAACATTACGGATATTCTTCTACCATAAAGGTAAAAGGTATTAAGAGAAAGATAAACATAATAATTGCTTTAATAAAATTTTCAAATGACGAAGAGTGTAATTTTCGCAAAAATTCATATTTAATGAAATGGTTTTATGGAAAACATAAAAGATGATTTGTAATTAAATACATTGTATTTTTGGAAGTTTGTAGATATGTTATACAATTACTGTGTGATTGTGATTCGATATTTTTAATATAATCTTATTAATATAATCTTAACTATAACTATAACCGATATAAAAATTATTCATGGAAACACTTTTATACATAATTTAATAGTTCTTAACTAGTATAAAATATGTCACGCGTATTTTCCCGATTACCTGATAAACATATCAATACTTAGAGTGCTCTTGATACTTATACAATTACTGTGAGATTGGGATTCGTTATTTTATATAAAATCTCAACTATAACTATAACTGATATTACTTTAAAAATCATTCATGGAAACACTTTCAGATATAATTTAATAGTTCTTGACTAGTATAAAATATGTTACATGTGTTCTCTCGGTTACCTGATAAATCATATCAATACTTAGAGTGCTCTTACTACTCAGTATTGAATAATTGCTTGTTTATTTATTCTTTTAATTATATTAATCTACATAAATTGGAAATTGCTCTTTAATGATCAAACTGCATTAACACGGTAAGTAAAATTTTAAGTATATACTTCAGGCTGATATAATTGATAATTAATCTCTAAATGCCTCATACCATTTCATTGATAATAATTTTACACGTTCGTAATAATAAATAAATGAAAATATTTTAAATATTTTAAGAAATTGAAGTAATTTTTCTCACATTTAGATAGTTATTACATACAAATATTGAAATGTAAATTCTAAAATTTTTAAATGTTAATGTACTTTATTCATATTTAAAACTATATTACTTATTTATCACTTAATAATACAAGTGTATTAGTTATTTTTAATGTGTAATTTGAGTGAACAAAAACACAAAAAAATGCAGTGTATCCTAATTATTAAAATAAAAAATGTTATAATCAATGAGTATTTTTTATAATAAGTTCAGAGTAGATTTTGAGCTCTTCTCTACGAAATTGTATAATCCTTTTAGAAATTGCAATTGAACATTTTTTTGTATAAGTTCAAGCGTAATTTGAACATTCTTTTTTCCCATTTTCAGCGTCACGTGATGCAAAAAAATTTATTCAGTTTTCATTATGATTTCAATTCTAATTAAAAGCAGTGAGTAAAAATTTTATCCATGAACATGAAACTACAAAACTACAAAAACGTCGTAACTACAAAACACTACAAAAGAAAAGAAAGTTTCTTCAGATTTTTGGAAAACTTTTTACTTAACATAATGTTTTTTTCTACTATTGACACACACACACACACACACACACATATATATACATATATATATATATATATATATATATGTGTGTGTGTGTGTGTGTGTGTGTGTACTCATGTTCAAAATTAAGAGAATTTGTATATTTTGTTGAAGATGAAAAGTACTGAACGAAAAGTAAAACTAATGCTTCTAAACAAAGATAGAAATCTTTAGTGTCGAATACGTATGTCTACACGTGTGTATAGGTGGAGCGAATAGAGGAACAAGCTTTATAAGAGCAATTTTCGCGTTTCGTTTGCTCGCAAACCTCGCCACATGCCTTCGTGTTTTTTTTGCAGCATTCAGTGAAATTTAAAAGCAAACAGTAAAAATGAGTGACAAACAACGTTTGGATGATGGAATGAGGTGACGAATCGTGCTGAGACTGGAAGCACTGCAGTCTCAAGTGCAGATTTCCAGAGACTTCAACGTAACGCCAAGCGTCGTGTCGAGCTTATAGAAACAGTTTAAGGATACTGGATCCATAGAGAGAAAATCTGGGAAAGGTAGTCCAAGAGACATGACATCCATTAAATTGGTCCATTACAGCGAGGCATTACAGGTGTGTAACAGTTTCTCAGCTTTCTCGTGACCTTCATGTGGCCACAGGCAGTCGAGTTTCAAGGGTTACTGCTTCCAGAAGGCTACATGATAGAGGGCTCTTTGGAAGAAGACCGGCTGTTTACGACCCGATCACTTCTGCACACAGCAGGGACCTTTTAACACGGTGCAGAAATCATCGACTTTGAAACAGCGATCAATTGGGGACCGTTTTATTCACTGATGAGTCTCATTTCAGTCTAAACACTGATTCTCGACGTATTTTTATCTGGAGAGAATCAGGGAACTGCCTTCCAACGTCCGAAAAAGATACCAATATGGCGGTGGAGGTTTGATGGTCTGAGCAGGCATCATGTTGGATGGGCACACATCTCTTCATGTGTTTAGCGAAGACTCTGTGAATGGTGGGAGACGTAGTGATAAGATCTTGGAGCCCTATGTTCGCCTTTTCAGGCTTGCAGTTGGCCCTGATTTAATTTTAATGGACGAAAGACGTGCCCACATTGAGCTCATCTGGTCTACGAATTTCTTGAAAGTGAGACTATTCACCGGATGGATTGTACAGTCAGATCTTCAGGCCTAAATCGCATAGAGAATGTCTAGGACACTCTGTGGAAAGCAATTGCAACTCGCATTCCACTTCCCAGAATCACACAGTGCCTGAAAACAGCGTTGCTGGAGGTGTGAGACCAACTACAACAGAGACTCATAAATTGCCTGATTTCCAGTATTGATTCATGATGATAGAGCTGTATAACTAACTGTGAGGGAGGACCAAACCCCTATTAAACCATTTTTTTCAATATTGTAAGGTCTGTTTTTACTTTTCGACGCTGACTAGCGCTGATTATAACTGTTGAATAATCATTTGTTTTGCATTATATTAACCTATGTACGTACTGAATTTTATTAACATATGTACAGTAGTTCTGGAGATAAACGACCAAATCTGAAAATTTTACTAATTTTGAACATAAGTGTATATATATATATATATGATACATTCCTGTCGAAAATTGGCACATTATAGACGATCGCTATTGCCGTCGACTTGAACGTTCTTTCCACCAGACAATCGGAACATCTCAGTCCGAAACCACTAAAATTACCTGATAATCATATCGAGGTAGCCGCAGTCGAGATCGTTGAAATGTAGTCATGACACCTGGACAGGGCATCACTTCGAGTCACTCACCATGAAGACAAATCTCGAAGTATATCACATCGGAAATCGTAGTGATTTTGCAGTCGTAAAAATTGAGCAGAGGCAGTGAAATCCAGAAGAAATTTCCCAAAAACATTAAAAAGAAGACTTAATAACTTAATAGATGAGCAGTGGCTTTATTGTGATCACAGAGATGAAAGCAACTCCACCAACTTTCGCTTCATTAAAACTGAACACATTTGAAAATCTTGAAGAATTATCAGAGCTTGAAGAACATCCTACCGATGCATTAGTGTAGACTCCCCAGTGACGGCAATTAGATGACAACCACTAATTCGTGTAAATTCTGTCTCCGAAGCCAGTGTAACCGTATAAATACTTCAAAATTTGGCCCAAAGGTACAAAACGCGTGAACAAGCTGGTCCACTCGCATCCATGTTCGGATGGCACTAGGGGGATAAAGAAGGCGGAGCTTTCTCGCTAATGGATGAAAAAATGAGGCCACGAACACGTGTCTCTGTCGTATGATTAAAACTCTTTAACAGAAGCGGCAAATTAAAAAGGTAAAAAGGCCTTTGGGCGCGAAAACCGCTTGGAATCATGGGATGCCGAATGAATTAAATAGAAATAAAAATGGTATTATAAAAGTTCCAAAGAATAAAAATTAAATGTCTCAAAAGAAGAAATTAGGCAGGTGCGTTTAGAGGCAGTGTTGCAATTTAAGAGAATAAGGTTTTAATAAATACGTGTAGCTTTTAACAGATTAAGATTTTTAGAATGATAAATAACAGAATATTTTGATTAAGTTATGGAATAAAATACAAAATAGATTTAAGAGATATTTTAAAAAGAGAGGGAAAAAAGAATTGAAGAATTTGGAATAATTTAACTAAAGAAATAGAGCGAAAATTTTTTATTATTACATATCCCCCCACCCAAAAAGACGAATGAACCGGTAGGTCATATGACCTGCAAGTTCATTGAAGGGAAATGTTACACGGACTTGGATTACAATTTATCAACTGGAGGAAGTCAAAATAAGTACATTTCCAAAATTTATTCATTAATGCCCAATAACATTAAATTTAATAACTATAACGCGAATTGGTGGAGTTGTTAATAAAAATACAATTACAAGATATTAATCTTGTTAACAATGACATAAAAAGATTTAGAAAATATTAAACAAAATAAGAAAAGAATTGTAACACTTTAAAATAATAGATAACATACTTCCAGAGTATCATCTTACAAAATTTGTTGAAATTGCTTGTAGAGTTGTTGCTTAATTTGTCGTTCAGTGCTCGTCTGAGTGATAGTCCATCCAAAAAAGTTATTTGCATACCTCACAAACTGAACAGTTTACAAATTGAAAGAGAAAAATCCTTCAAATTTTAGATCTTACTGATCTTCCTTATGAAAGTCTATTTCAGAATTAAAGTTCATCTGAATGCTTTATATTTACTAGCAACAACTCGAAAATAGTACTAAGATTAATATTAACAACAATAAAACACAAATAATACAATAATAATAATAATAATAATAATAAGAATATCAACAATAAAAATTTTAAAATAATAATACTTAACAATAACAATAATCATAAGTTAATTTTCAAATATTAAACTTATGTTTGTCTGAAAAACTCAGTCCTGAATGGTATGCTAAGAAAAACTTAAGAGAAATGAGTATTTTGTTATGGTATAGTTTGTCTGACAAATGGTAATTACCTAAAAAGGCAAATAGGTAATGTAAGCAGTATAAGAGTTTTTTACTCAACATCAAAATTACTATTACCATTATTACCTTTATAACTTCCATTACCTTTACTACTTTATTACTTGTTTACTTCTAGAAGTAAAAATTTATATATCTCAACATATTCAAATTCAAGTAGTATTCAAATTCAAGTAATATTTAATCTCAATATCAAATTATAAATAGTATAACTAATAATAATAATATTCAACAATAAGTTCAGCAATAACAAGCATTATAATTCAAAAATATCACACTCTTTCTTTAATTACTTTCTTAAGTATATAATTAATATCTCATCCATATAGTAGTGAATGAGGTATGAAATATACTCAATAAAATACATAATACAAAAAAAGGAATAAATAAGAAAAATTCGTGAAAACAATCATTATTGTGTAGATGATGGTTATGTAACTATCTTGCTTTCAGTCAAACAAGAAAACATAAGTTGTGAAATGAAAAAATGGGACCTTGTAGCATATTAAGAAAGGTTGGACAATTCTCAATTAGTATTAAGATATCATATTTGATTAGTTTAAGATATAATTTAATCCAGTTTATTTTATTAGTTTAGTTAATACTGTTTAATTTATTATTCTAATCTAATCCAATTCAGTATCAGAAACTCCTAACTTAAATCAACTAAATTACGCCAGCATAAAAAGTTGACTCAAGTGGAAACTTCAACAGTGACACTCTCGTGTGCACAATCAAGAACACCACGGTTATACAGAAGAGAATTGATTAGTTAATTATTAATTTATTTTATTTCGTTTATTTTTGGATTATATTAAAATCAAGACGAAACTATAAATTTAACATTAGTTTGTTGTTGGTTCTTATGGGATAATTTTAATTGATCAGGAGGATAATAAGGGCGTAATTTTGATACATGTACTATTTCAGTAGGTTTATTTTGAATTTGTCTATCAATTTCAAAATTGACATCAGATAACTTATTAAGGATTTGATAAGGACCACTAAAGACTTGTGAAAGTTTTCTGGTATTAGGATATTGGAACTCTTCATAAATTACAAGATCTCCAATCTCAAATTTTGGTTCTAGATAATTTCGATCATAATATTTTTTACTTCTCCAATAGAATTCATCAGTGCGTTTTTTAGCAAGTTTAAGGGCTTCTTGAACAGGAGGGTAATAATTTTGTTGAAGAGGAGAATCATAGGGTAATTGGCCAAAAAGTAAGTAAGCAGGAGGGAATTTAGTGATAGAATGAGGGGTATTGTTATACTCATTAACTACTTCTGTCAAAATTTTTGTCCAAGGAATTTTGAAGTTGGTAGAATTGACTTTACACTTCAATCTAGTAACTATTGTCTGGTTCGCTCTCTCACATTTGCCATTCGTTTGAGGATGATGTGATGTGGTTAAACGTTGCTTAATATTGTGGTTTCGCAGAATTTTTTAAAATCTAGATGAAGTAAAGGCTGCATTTCTATCACTTAACACTTTTTAATGGGTCTGGACATTAAGAATTTTATTAAAACAGAATAATTGTTGTGGTGTTTGAATATTAAAAACTTGGTTTAGACAATTAGTATAAGTTTCTGTGGTAACATTTTTTGAGGGGAAAGCCCAAACATATCTAGTAGCATGGTCGATGATGATGTGTAGATATTTTTTGGTGGAGTTATAATAATTGAATCCTCCCACAGTATCAATAGAAAGACATTCAAAAGGTTGA
The DNA here is from genome assembly GCA_963931845.1 of Maratus michaelseni. Lineage (NCBI taxonomy): Eukaryota > Metazoa > Arthropoda > Arachnida > Araneae > Salticidae > Maratus > Maratus michaelseni. The sequence goes on from OZ007590.1 coordinate 350,259,968, forward strand.
TCTGTGGTGGGCATAGCTTGTAATAAGCCAAATTTTTTCTGTCTGGGTTTTTAATTCTTTTGACAAATATCACAATGTTTTACAAAATTGGTTATATCTTGCGTCATGTCAGGCCAATAATAATTAGGGGAGATTAAATTTAACATTTTTTGGATACCAGGATGACCAAATTTTTCATGAGCAACATTTAGTATTTTTCTCCTTAAAGACATGGGGACTACTATTTTTCTAAAACCTTTCTTTTTTACTATCATAAGTCCATTTTCCTTTAGATAATTTTTACCACACACATTATCTTTTTCCTGCCTCTCTATAATTTCTTTAACGTCCAGAAGAAAAGTAAGTGGTTGAATAAAATGTGAAACTGGGTTTCTCGACAACATGTCGGCTTCGACATTTGTGGATCCCTTTTCGTAAACTATATTATATTCAAACATGCTCAACTTCAAAGACCATCTAAATAACCTGCCTCTCAAATGTTTAGTATTTTTTAACCATACAAGAGATGCATGATCAGTATGAATGGTAAATTTTACACCATGAAAATAATGATAGAAATTGTCTAAGGTGTCAATGATGGCAAGACACTCTAACTCGGTAATAAAATAATTCTTCTCATAACTTCTCAATCCTCTAGAGTAATAAGCAATTGGATGTAAAAAATTATTACTATCAGGTTGTTTTAAGACTGCACCTACTGCCACCTGTGAGGCATCAACAAACATATGGAGGGGTAACTTAGGGTCATAAATTTTTAAGATAGGTTTGGCTATTAAGGCATCTTTTAATTTTTGAAAAGAATTTTGACAATCTGTATTCCATTCCCATAATGTATTTTTTCTGAGTAATCTGTTAAGAGGGACTCGAATTTCGGCATATTTATCCATAAACTTGTGATAAACATTGATAGATCCTAAGAATCTCTGAAGTTCCTTTACATTTGAAGGGGGTTTTAGTTTTTTTATTACTTCAATATTAGCATTAGCAGGAGTTAATGTGCCATTCTGGATGGTATATCCTAAGAAGTTAATTTTATTTTGGACAAAATTGCATTTAGAGAGTTTAAGTTTAATGTTTTCGCGTCTACATAATTCAAATATTTGGTTTAAATGTTGCATATGTTCTTCTAATGAGGAAGAAAAAATAATGATATCATCAAAATAATGGCAAGCAAAGTCTATTTTGTATTTAGTAAGTATTCTTCTAAGGGTTCTATTAAATATCGGGGGGCCTAATTTAATCCCGAAGGGCAGAACTAACCATTCAAAGAGCCCAAAGTTGGTAGCAAAAGCCAATTTTTCAGTATCGGATGGATGTATGGGTATGTGCCAGTAGCCAGAGGCTAAATCTAAAGTTGAAAAATACTGCGCACTACTCAGTTTATCTAAAATTCCATCGATACGAGGTAGGGGTTCTGCGTCATTTTTCATTATTGCATTTAATTTTCTATAGTCAACACATAATCTAGTTTTTTTACCTTCTTCTCTTTTCATTACTAATGTAACAGGGGCAGAATAGGGACTATTGCTCTCTTTAATTAAACCAGCATCTAATAGTGAATGAATTTGATCCGAAATCTCTTTTTCTTCTAAAGGGGAAGTTCTGTATGGCCTCAGAGATATTGGTAGGTCAGAATTAAGAAGAATACGTTGCGGTTCGATATTAATTCTCCCGACATCAAATTTATTTTTAGAAAATATATCTAAATAATCCCTTATACTTTCCCTTAAAGTTTCATTTTCTATAGAATTTATTTCCCCAATTAATTTAGAATTATCAACATTAGATGGAACAAAGGATTGAGGAGATATGATCTTTCCATAATCGGGTTGCACTCTCTGATAATCATAGTTAACATTAAAATGAAGTAACCTTAATTTATAACTGGATATGTTCTTAGATTCATTTAAAACAAGGTCTCCTTGTAATACTCTACATGTAGCACAGTCAATAATTAAATTAAACTTACAGCATTCTTTTAAACCTAGTATAGCATAATCTAAATTTGTATTACATATTAAAAATCTAATATTTTGTTGCACATTACCTAATTTAAACAATAAATTACAAGCTTTATCTATTACAACAGTTCCTTTGGCTTGGCCAATAATAACAGGTGGAATATTTATAACTTTAGCATTTAAGAATTTAACAAATTTAAAAGGCAAAATACTTATGGTTGAGCCAGAGTCAATCACACAAGGTAGTTCCCTGTTATTTACATATCCTGATACAATTAATTGTCATATATTATCAGTAGATGGTTGTGGTTGACGAAGAGGGGGTGCAGAAGATTGCAGAGGCCTAACATTGAATACACAATCCCTCTCCCAGTGATAAGCATTTTGGATACCTCTATTTAAACACATTCGACATGGTCGACTAGGAATCCTTCTTTGATAATGATTGACAGGCAATCTGGGACTAACGAACCTGGACGTTGAAGGGTTAAAATTAGTTGCTGCTTGGAAATTTGGATTCCTGTAATTAGGTTGAGGGCGAATCCAATGTCTAGGTGAATTAATTGGTTGAGAAAAAGGTCTGGAATTTTGAGACATATTTCTAACATTACTATTATTGTTACTGCTAGAATGAGATGGAATGACAACAAGTTGTTTAACTAATCTATACCAATCGGTAGTAGATTCAGGAGGATTTACTATTAAATAGTTCTGGTATTCAGGTTTTAAGCCATCTGTCAATCCTTGTAAAATAATAGTTTCACATAGTTTAAGTTGCCGACCTATCTCTATTTTCTGACGGAAATAATTTTCTAAGTTGTTTAGGTCATGCAATTTCAGCGAGGCGAAATCAGAAAAACGGGGGACTGTTACTTTCAGAAATTTTTCAGTTAAGATCTCAGCAATTTTTTCATATTCTTTACAATCTAGACATTCATTAACATACACTTTTAACGCTTCGCCCTTCAAATATTTGGAAATATTGTTGATTTTCCACTCTTTTTTATCTGGAGGGGCTGATCCTTCAAAGTGTCTAAGCCAAGACACAACATTCATCCCACTTTCTGGCTCAAAAATAATAACATTAAGCTCTTTTTCAGCCATTTTGGTTTGAGTACCATTACTTTCAACAATAACTTTAACGAACCCTGACTTTAATAACATGTAAAAAAAATAACAATGTATAAAGAATTCTTTAACTTAACAACAACTGTAAATATCTAACTCTTAATAATTTGAATAACAAACTAAATAATATTCAACAGTAAAAAAGTCCAATTCATATTAAATTCATTTCACTTAAATAGTAAATGTAAACTACTACTATAATCTTTCTATAAATAGATCCACTATATATGAATATCACAATTTAGAATGAAATAAATAAAACACTTTTTTAAAATAACTATCATTATTTCGTAAGAACAATTTTTTTTTTGGCTCTTGAATTGTACAGAATATAGCATCAAAAAAAAAAAGTAATAAAATAAACAAATAAATTAACTGCACAATAATTTTACCCTTTCAATGTTACTCAACTTTCTTTTGAGATAACATTTTTTTTTTTTTTTTTTTTTTTTTATTACATTAAGAAACTTCAAAAGCTATTTTTGCGATTATTATGCAATCAGTGAAGCTGTAATTTCAGATAATCTAATAAATTTTTATGCATTTTTAGAATGGCATAGAATATGTTCCAATACATGTTACTTGAAAAGAGATTACTCATATATTTTTTCAATAAATAGAAATTATTTCCTATGAATAAATATCACCGAATGAAAAGGGACTATAATTAAATGATAAAATAAGAACATAAAATGAAGTTACTCTTGTAAAATGAAGTAATATAGGAATAAATATCAGAGCAGTTCAAAACTTTCAGTAATATTTGTGAGCTTATCCAAATAAAATTAATTTTTTAACAATACATAAGAATAAATATTAAATTTCGTAAGTTCTAAATGTTCAGGATAAAAGGAACAAAATTCTTCTAAAGTATTCTAAGAACAATTTTTGTTCTATATAAGCCAATAATAACAAATCAATAAAATAAGAAATCAATAAAAATAAAAGAATAATTTAACTTACAGACGTCACTTCTGGGATAAATTTATAAACACTTATGAGTGATAATTTGACAACTAATCGGTAGTTGTTCTCCAATATCACTGGGAAGTCTCCAAAATGTTTTTATTACACAGGTCATCAGTTATCCTGACCGGCTTTTTTGATACATTCCTGTCGAAAATTGGCACATTATAGACGATCGCTATTGCTGTCGACTTGAACGTTCTTTCCACCAGACAATCGGAACATCTCAGTCCGAAACCACTAAAATTACCTGATAATCATATCGAGGTAGCCGCAGTCGAGATCGTTGAAATGTAGTCATGACACCCGGACAGGGCATCACTTCGAGTCACTCACCATGAAGACAAATCTCGAAGTATATCACATCGGAAATCGTAGTGATTTTGCAGTCGTAAAAATTGAGCAGAGGCAGTGAAATCCAGAAGAAATTTCCCAAAAACATTAAAAAGAAGACTTAATAACTTAATAGATGAGCAGTGGCTTTATTGTGATCACAGAGATGAAAGCAACTCCACCAACTTTCGCTTCATTAAAACTGAACACATTTGAAAATCTTGAAGAATTATCAGAGCTTGAAGAACATCCTACCGATGCATTAGTGTAGACTCCCCAGTGACGGCAATTAGATGACAACCACTAATTCGTGTAAATTCTGTCTCCGAAGCCAGTATAACCGTATAAATACTTCAAAATTTGGCCCAAAGGTACAAAACGCGCGAACAAGCTGGTCCACTCGCATCCATGTTCGGAGGGCGCTAGGGGGATAAAGAAGGCGGAGCTTTCTCGCTAATGGATGAAAAAATGAGGCCACGAAGACGTGTCTCTGACGTATGATTAACACTCTTTAACAGAAGCGGCAAATTAAAAAGGTAAAAAGGCCTTTGGGCGCGAAAACCGCTTGGAATCATGGGATGCCGAATGAATTAAATAGAAATAAAAATGGTATTATAAAAGTTCCAAAGACTTCGTGTAGCTTTTAACAGATTAAGATTTTTAGAATGATAAATAACAGAATATTTTGATTAAGTTATGGAATAAAATACAAAATAGATTTAAGAGATATATTAAAAAGAGAGGGAAAAAAGAATTGAAGAATTTGGAATGATTTAACTAAAGAAATAGAGCGAAAATTTTTTATTATTACATATATATATATATATATATGAAACAAATTAAAAAAAAAAAAAAAAAAAAAAAAAATTTTTTCGCCGTTGACTTCATTAAGACTATAATTCTGTGTAAATCCCATTATTCTAAATTATTTTCTCGCTCCAGTATTCGATTGTCAAAATTACATCTAGCGAAATATATAGTTTATTCCAAATTCATTCTCTTAAAAAAAATGGCACTGATAGAATGTTCTATTAAATTTACGCACTTTTATTTTCTTTAAATAAAAAGCATCCTAGAATCTAATAATTCAAAAAATACCCATTTCCCAGCTAAAAATATTTTACTCTTTTGAAATAACAACCTATGAATTTCTTTGTCGAGTTATAATAATTAAATCCACCCACAGTATCAATAGAGAGGCACTCAAAAGGTTGATCTGTGGCTGGTAGGGCTTGTAGTAAGCCAAATCTTTTTGTTTTGGGTTTTTTATTTTTTTGACAAGTGTCACAATGTTTTACATATTGGGTTATATCTATTGTCATATTAGGCCAATAATAGTTTGGAGAAATTAAATTTTGCATTTTTTGTATACCTAGATGTCCATAATTCTCATGTGCAATATGTAATAATTTTTTTCTTAAAGCCATTGGTACTACCACTTTTCGAAATCCATGTTTTTTAAGTATGATTATTCCATTCTCTGATCGATATTTCCTATCATTTACATTTTCCTTATTCTGCATCTCTATTATTTCATCTTTATCTAACAATAAATTAATATGTTGGTTGAAAAAAGTTACAGGGTTTCTGGACAACATGTCAGCTTCGACATTTGTTGACCCCTTTTCATACTTAATTTCATACTCAAACATGCTTAATTTTAAAGACCACCTAAATAATCTTCCTCTAGGATTCTTAACATTTTTTAACCAAACTAGAGATGCATGGTCAGTATGGATGGTAAATCTGACTCCATGAAAGTAATGATAAAATTTATCAAGAGTGTCAATAATTGCTAAACACTCTAACTCTGTAATGAAGTAATTCTGTTCATAACTCTTCAAATTCCTTGAATGGTAAGCAATTGGATGCAGAAACCCCTCTTTATCTGGTTGTTTAAGCACTGCACCTACTGCCATCTGTGAGGCGTCAACAAACATATGAAGTGGTAATTTTGCATCATAAATTTTAAGAATAGGTTTTTGGATTAAAGCATCTTTCAATTTATTGAAAGAATCTTGACATTCTGGAGTCCAATTCCATATTGTATCTTTTCTAAGTAATTTATTAAGAGGTTGTCGAATTTGAGCATATTTATCTATAAATTTATGATAAACATTTATTGATCCTAGGAAACTTTGCAATTGTTTAATATTTGTCGGGGGTTTTAATTTCTTTATAGTTTCAATATTTGCATTTGCAGGAGTTATAATTCCATCATAAATTTCATATCCTAAAAAGTTAATCTTAGTCTGAGCTAATTTACATTTGGATAATTTGAGTTTAATGTTTTCTAATTGACAAATTTTAAATATTTGATTTAAATGATCAAGATGTTCTTTTAGAGAGGAGGAGAAAATTATAATATCATCGAAATAGTGGCAAGCAAAATCTATTTTGTATTTATTTAGGATTCTTCTAATAGTTCTATTGAAAATCGGGGGTCCCGTTTTTATCCCGAATGGGAGGACTAACCATTCGAATAACCCAGAGCTAGTAGCAAAAGCTAATTTCTCAGTATCTGCGGGATGTATGGGTATGTGCCAGTAGCCGGAGGCTAAGTCCAAAGTTGAAAAATACTGAGCACCACTCAATTTATCCAAGATCCCATCGATACGAGGTAATGGTTCGGCATCATTTTTTACTATTGCATTTAATTTTCGATAATCAATACATAACCTAGTCTTTTTGCCTTCCTCTCTTTTCATAGCCAAAGTGACAGGAGCCGAATAAGGACTATTGCTCTCTTTAATTAATCCTGCTTCTAACAATCCTTGAATTTGATTTTGAATTTCTTTTTCCTCAGCTGGTGAAGTTCTATAAGGCCTCAAAGATATTGGTAGGTCAGATTTAAGATAAACGCGTTGTGGTTCAATATTAATTCTACCCACATCATATTTATGTTTAGCAAAAATATCCATGTAATTTTGAATTAATTCCCTTAAATCCCCATTTTGAATCAAATTTATCTCCCCCATTAGTTCACAATTAGAAATATTAACTTCGCGAGAAATTTGAGGAGTCATGAGTCTTCTATAATCTGGTTGCACTTCATAGTCATTATTTTCCTTATTTGACTGCATAATTATACTATTACTACAGTTCTCAAAATTTAGTTGTTCATCATGATAAAAATCCAAATCATTATGCTCTTCATTACTTTCAAAATTGTTATTTACTTGATAAAAATTAAACTTGTTATAATGATCATACTTATTTTCAAAATTACTACTGTCATTTTCACATTTTATACTTTCATTATTCACTTGTACTTTATTAACATCAACAATATGAAAATGCAAAGCTTTCTCATTTTGTATGGCTACACCTCTATTTACAACTCTTTTCCCTTGTTTGACAATACAATGTTTACAATTAATTGTTAAATCAAATTTTGAACATTCTCTTAACCCCAATATTGCATAATTTAGATCTATATTACATACTAGAAAATCTATCCATTTACTAATTTTCCCAACCCTGATGAGCACTCTGCACTTCTGATTAATTTCCATAAACCCTTTTGCCTGACCAATAATAGTAGTAGGAATTTTTTCAATTTTAGCATTAAGTTTTCTTACAAATTTCAATGGTAAAATGGCAATTGTTGAACCACTATCCACAATACAAGGTAAATTATAACTAGGGGTGTACCCATACACTATTAGTTGTCATTCATTACCAGGATTACCATTAAAAGTAGAAGCATTTTGAGTATCAGAGGGAGTAGTATTACTTATAAAAACACACTCTCTTTCCCAATGGTAAGCATTTCTGACCCCCTTATTGGTGCAAATTCTGCATGGTCTGCTTGGATAAAGGTTTTGAAAATGATTGTTTTGTACAGGATTCCTATAATTAGGAGATCTCTGATTAAATTGTCGTGCTGGCAGCCAATTCCGAGGAGCATATTCTTGCCTAGGTGGTCGGAAAGGCTGATAATTTTGCCGAAAAGATTGCATTGGGAAACGGGGAGCAGAAAAATTTGGCTGACGATATGGTTGATTGATTGGTTGTCGAGTACTGAGCGATGGAGAAACTTCAACAAATTGTTTCACAACTCTATACCAGTCAGTGGTATTTTCAGGATGATTGACATTGATGGAATTTTGATATTCTGGTCGTAATCCATCCGTCAATCCTTGTAACAGAATAGTTTCACATAATTTTAACTGCCTACCTATCTCTACTTTTTTTCTAAAATATGCTTCTAAATCACTCAATTTATCAAGTTTAAGTGTAGTAAATTCAGAAAATTTTGGACATTTTAAGTCAATGAATCTCTCTATTAAAATATTTACAATTTGTTCATAATTATCACAGTTTAAGCAATCGTTAACATACACTTTAAGAGCTTCACCTTTAAGATATTGAGATATATGATTAAATTTCCATTCCTCATTCTTATTTTCTCTTCTACAAATTTGGTTGAAATATTCTAGCCACTGCTGAATCCCCATTCCCGAATCAGGGTCAAATGCAATCATCTTAATTTCATCCATATTCTTATTACTTTTACCAATATAAATATAAGAAGGTACTCTATTATCTATACAAAGCCCCGATCTAAGTATCATTTAAATAACAATAGAATTTTAAATAATCATAAACAATAAAATAAAAAAAAAACACATAAAAATATTCAAATATCATAAAGTCACAAAATAAAATATCAATCATGAAAAAATAACTTACACTGCCACGTCTTCTTTTTTTTATTTACTTGGCCGCAACTCATAAAATAAGTCTTTTCAAATTTCCATTTAATTCGATGATACACACTTCAAATCCACTATACACACATATTTCAATCTTGATTACATCATACCAAAACATCGTTCCATCCGTCGCGACAGTTGCTGTCTGCACGCACCGGCAAAAATGTTTGAACAAAAGCACAACTTGTAGCATATTCGCTAGACTCCAAAAAATGTCTCAAAATCATGTTCGTCTAATGTAAGAATACTGTCAACATCCTGTCGACTAAAAAAATTCAATATGTGACGATTTAACTGGAGTCACCATACTTTTGTAGACTCCTATTCAAGGCAAGGGAGGTTTCTCCGAGGAGATTTTCAGTCGAGCACCGAGACTTACTTCATTGTGTACGTATAAGCTACAGAGAAGAGGCAGTTCGTTCCAGTTCACACTTTATTCGAAAAATTTAAAGATTAATCGATTAAGCTTTACTCTATTGAAATCTCACTCCATGCACTGCTAATTTTAGGGTCGTGGCGAAACTTGATGATTTAAATTTAAATATAAGAAGACATCTTAGTTAGTACAGGCAGGTATTCTTTAAAATCAATCGGCGGCCAAGGAGAACCTTCGAAGATTTAGGAAGTACATCACTAGTTGCATCCACCACCGAAATCCCGGAACATTCTGCTCTAAACGCGGGAAAAATCCGTATATCATTTCCCGAGCGCGCCAGAATACATTCTATCTAAAAAGCCTCTAGGCCAATCAACGCTCACGGCTTAACTTCTTCGGCGAACTAATATCGAAGTGAACTTACCGAAGCTGGCAAAAGCGCGCCAAAAAATGTTCTAGAACAATCTCGTGCCTTCTACTTCCTTCGAATAAATAAAAGCAGAGAGAAAAGGAGTACATATGTTTTTATCAAGTATGGCAATATGCCAAAATAATTTTTACATTGAGATTAAAATCTTTCAGAATTTGAAAAGTAATATTTTGTCAGGAATCGTAGGGAAATAAAAAATAAAGAAAAGAAATTCATAGGTTGTTATTTCAAAAGAGTAAAATATTTTTAGCTGGGAAATGGGTATTTTTTGAATTATTAGATTCTAGGATGCTTTTTATTTAAAGAAAATAAAAGTGCGTAAATTTAATAGAACATTCTATCAGTGCCATTTTTTTTAAGAGAATGAATTTGGAATAAACTATATATTTCGCTAGATGTAATTTTGACAATCGAATACTGGAGCGAGAAAATAATTTAGAATAATGGGATTTACACAGAATTATAGTCTTAATGAAGTCAACGGCGAAAAATTTTTTTTTTTTTTTTTTTTTTTAATTTGTTTCATATATATATATATATATATATATATATATATGTATCTATATATAAGTAGATAGATATGTAGATATATATATTATTGGATATTTCTAAACAGAAGTCATGAAACAAATATTATCACTTAATTCATTTTCAATTGAACGAGAAAAACAATAGAAGAAAGAAAGATAATTGAGACAAGAAATTTAACGTTTTCATAAAATATTATAAAACACTGTTAAATTTATTGTCAAAAGTACATAAAGTAACTGCTCGGAAACATATTTTTCTTGTAATTATTTAAAAGAATCATTACGTGTTTATAAATACGGTTTAGAAAACTTCAAATATTAAAAACTTTGAAATATTAAAAAAATGAAAAGAATTTTAATTGAATATTTATAAACTTCTTGCATATTTCTATATTAATATTAACTATTCCTATTTCAATAGTCACTGTGCATACATCTTTAACAATAAAAGATAAAAATAAAAAAATATATAAATCTATGACCTCAAAAAGACGTTTAACAAATATAAAAAGATCCCTTTTTAATGGAAGTCTTTTAAAAGAAAGATAATTGAGAAGGAAAATATTATTTAAAAAAAAAACATAAATTAAATGCTCAGAAACATTCTTTTTGTCTTGTAAAACAAAAAAAATATTTTTATAAACATGGTTAAAAAAACTTTGCATTATTAAAAAAAATCTTTAAACAGAATGCTAATTGAAAATCCAATATACTTCTTGAAGCTTTCTATACTAATACGCGTTATTGTTATTTTCGATAGTGATTATCAAGTGCTCATATATCATTAAACTATTAATGATAGCATAAAAATTATTTACATCTATGACTTGAAAAAGACGTTTAACAAATAAAAAATAAATCATTTTCTAATGGAAACCCGAATAAAAAAATGATAATGAGCCAATAAGTTTAACACGTTCTTTAATTATTAAAAGAACATGAGTAAAATATTATTTCATAAAAGCATATATTAATTTCTCGGGAAATTTTTGCTATCGAGTTAATTGTTTAAATGAATCATTAAATGTTTATAAATACATTTAAAGACTTTTTTCATTAATAAACAATAAATCGGTCATGTCCGAGTATAACTCACGCTCAAAGGGTTCCGTACATTAAATTTATTAATTAATAAATTCCCACTTCTCCTATTTTTTTCGCAATTTTAGTTTCAGTAGATTTGAAAATTGGTATGGGGGGGGGACATATTTTTCCAGTGTACTTCCAACGATATCTCTGAAAATATAATACCTAAAATTAAATCAAATATATTTTTGAGTTCGATGTTACGAGATCTTTCGGACAATGCGATACCCTGCACGATATATGAAAAGAAAACTTTTTTTTCATGTAACTTAATTAACCCCCTAAATTTTTCCTAAAGATATTTGTGAATGGCTAATAATCATAAAATAAATGGGTAAAAGGGATTTATAACTTTCCGAAGTTTGAACTTTCCACGTCCCATAGTTATCCCATCTCGAGAAAAATGGTTCTGACAGACGGACAGACAAAAGATATACAAGATCTTATAATGGTTCCGTTTTTACTTTTTAAGTACAGAGCCCTAAAAACGAAAAAGCGTCAAGCATATATTATGGACCACTTTTAGTACTTCCATGACAGTTTAACAAAACTTCTAAGTTCAAACGAAAAACTTCCTTACCCATTACTAGCGAAGGAATAGGTAAAATATTAGTTAAATTAATAAATGCGTACCACAAGTGAAAACGCTTTTCCAACAATTATTGTTAATACAGAGTATTGTAAGTAAATTATTTTGTGTGTCACTGTAAATGAACGATGAATGCTATGTATTCTATAGTAAGCCTATTTGAGTGCACCTCAGTAATATATGTCAATTTCAATATGTTTCAAATAGTGCAACATTATTAAAATACACGATATCGATATTCCCTCATACACCGTAATGTGACGTAATTATTTTGAGTGTTCTTTTAAACAAACTGTAAATGCTACAAACTTCATTTTAAATATGAAACATGCCATAGTAAACCACAATAACATATAGAAATTGCATGACTATTCCAGAATATGTACACACGGACAGACAGACAGACAAAACGAATTCATAAACATTTTTAACTATGTTTGAAAGTGTTAAAAATCATTGAAAAATAAACTTTAATTGAATATTTGGAAACTTCGAGTGTTGTATGCGAGTATGCATTAATTCTATTTTCTCTAGTCATGGTTAATAATAGGCATATACCGGGTGTCCTGAAATGGATTGACTAATTTTAAAATTCAATAACTTCCAACCGGTGACAGATATTTAAAAAATTCTTCCAGGAGAGTTCTCAGAAGTTTTTTTACTGCGATTTCTGATTTTAGTTCGAATTTCCAGCAATAGATGGCGCTGCGAGTGATATGAGGGCAATCCAGGGAAAAACTGAAATTACGCAGCATTGATGCGAAGGTAGGAGGTTCAATAAATGGAGTGGATCACATTCGCCCATACAATCTTGTTCTTTGGACCCGATTCTCAATGAGATTTTATTGGTGAATGAGACCCACTCCATGTATTGAAACTCCTTCCTTCACATCAATGTTGGGTGATTTCTGCTTTTGTCTCGATTGGATGTCTATTGCTCGCAGCGCCATATATTGCTGATAATTTGAACTAAAATCAGTAATCGCAGTTAAAAAACTCATGACGTAATACTTTACTCTCCTGCAAGAATTTTTTAAACATGTGTCACCGTTTGGACGTTATTGATTTTTAAAACCAGTCAGTTTATTTTAGGACACCCGGTATATTTACACTGCAAATGAAAAAATATATATATAAATATATACATCTGTGATCTGAAAAAACATGTTCAATCAAAAGACCAGCATTTGTTTTTGAATGCATCATTAACGAAAGAATGATAATTGAGACAAAAAATTCAACATGTTCATTAAATATTAAAAAAACACAAATATATTTTTCTTTCAATGAAAACATTAATTTATTCCTCGAAAATATTTTTCTTGTAATCGTTTAAAAAGAATCAATATATGTTTATAAAAACAGTAAAATGATTAAAAAAAAAATTTAAAAATTAAATATTGAATATTCATATTTTTTGTCAAAATTTATATATAAGTATTCATCCAAGTGGTTTAGTAAACACTGAGTGTATATGTCTAAATTTTAGATGTAAAGTAGTTTCTCTTTCAGCATGACTTGATTTAAAAAGAAGAAAAAATAATTCAATTTTCTCAATGATTTCTTTTTAATAACTTTCCTGAAAATCCCATTCATAGAATGCAACTCACTATAAAGGAAAAAAAAATCTGACGGCATGTCCTATAAACACAGGTAAATTTCGAAGACGAAGACCGTGGGGTACCTGTTTATTGAGAATTGCAGAAGAAGGACCTTTATGACATGATGCGGCATTTGGGACCGCCCACTTCGAAATCTACCAATGACTGCAGGCGGAGCCTACATTATATTTTGTACCGATAGTGTTTTATTCTCTCATTTTCTCTGCATTCTCTCGTTATACCAACTCAGTGGAAAATTCTATGGTTGCAGACATTGTGAGCAGGAGTTTATTTTACATGGCGGACAAAAGTTTCGTAGAAATTCTCGCCTTCTTAGAAACTTCGATAGCTTCCCTTATAAGGATTACTGTGTTTGTAAATACCTACCACAAACTGAAATTTTGTTGCTGATAGTCTTTTAGGAGTTGGCTTACATTATTAAAAATATCGTTACTAATGCTGCATTTATTAAATAGATATTTCTTTAACTCATGATAACTATTCAAAAAGTTTTATGTGTGATTTATCTTGTATTTCCATTGCTACACATTGTTGTAATAGAAGAATATTAATAAAAAAAATCAATATCTCTATTCTAAAAAAAAATAACTAATGCTGTCGCTGCTGTAATTGCATTAATTCTGATTGGGGGCCTTCTAGGCTTATATTAAAAAAACTAATGCATATAAAAATATGAAAACGGATAGTTTTCTAGAGAATTGTATTGTAAGCACGCTTAAGCAGACAGTTTTTAAATCGAAGAATTATTTTAAGCGCTATTTAATTTTGAAATTGTTCAAAGTTTGTCACTTTAAAAAGTTTTATAGGATCAAAAACTATGCATAGCAATGTAACCATCTTTTGGAAGCGTATAAGAGAAGAGATTGTGGTGTGTCTAATTATTTTTTTAATTTGTCTAATTTATTTTTTTCAATTTTTTTGTTCAAAATTTCAGTATTTCAATAGCGATTTATTTCATATTTCGACAAAAAAAAAACTAGTCGGATGTGCCAATCCCAAAACTTTCTTCTATCTCAGTCATGTTAATACTTCAAAATTCGCTATCAGATCGCCAATAAAATCAACATTTTCGTCATTCTGTTGTACGTCAGCTTCTTGCGAATCGCCGTGTTACCGGGATGCGATCAACTGATGTATACTAAACTACGAAAAGTCCTTCTGGCCTGAACCGACAGGAACAGATAGCCTCCCTATTTCTTGATTTTACGATTTTAGCTAATTTTACTGGAAAACACGCAGGTAAAATGCGTGGAACCTAATAAAAGAAGATTCAGTCCCAGTTCTCGTCAACATTGAATTTGAATGAGAATATCGCCAAATTTGTCCTCTACAGCCAAGTTGGCTTCATTTATGGCAAACTATTTTTGTCGCCTAACTTGGCGATATTTCGCCAACTGTCACCAAGTTTGGCGAGAATTTGACGTTGGCGAATATAAATATGTAGTGATAAGTATATAATAGGATTAAAGGTTACAACAATGAAAGAAAATTTGCCGAAACCACGTTCAGTAAAACTTATAAATTAAACCCGTTTATGGATGAAATCTGCTGTCTTGTTTGAAAATGTCAGCCACCCTAAAATTTCAAGCCGCTATATTTCAGCCATTTTTTAAGATAGGGACAAAACAAAAATTGTTCCGGATTCTCCGGATCAAGGCCGAACATTTAAGGAAAAAAAATTTTAGGATTTCTAATTTTTTTTGCACATCTTTTTGAATTTGAAATTTTTAAATGACTATCACAGCACCCCCTTTCATCGAAATATCCCCAAATTCTAATTGAACCTGCTTGCCATAGCCAAAAATATAGAAAAAAAATTAGGTTCAATTTGAAGCATAACTTCATACACTTTTCTATGGTACAATAATGAAAATGGAACAAAAATATCGATCACAGCGCCCCCTTTCGTCGAAATATCCCCAAATTCTGAAAGAATCTGCTTGGCATAGCCAAAAACATAGAAGACAAATAAGGTTCAATTTGAAGCATAACTTCATACACTTTTCGATGATACAATAGTGAAAATGGAACAAAAATATCGATCACAACGCCCCCTTTCGTCGAAATATCCCCAAATTCTAATTGAACCTGCTTGCCATAGCCAAAAATATAGAAAAAAAATTAGGTTCAATTTGAAGCATAACTTCATACACTTTTCGATGGTACAATAATGAAAATGGAACAAAAATATCGATCACAGCGCCCCCTTTCGTCGAAATATCCCCAAATTCTGAAAGAATCTGCTTGGCATAGCCAAAAACATAGAAAAAAAATTAGGTTCAATTTGAAGCATAACTTCATACAATTTTCGATGGTATAATAGTGAAAATGGAACAAAAATATCGATCACAGCGCCCCCTTTCGTCGAAATATCCCCAAATTCTGATAGAATCTGCTTGCCATAGCTAAAAACATAGAAGACAAATTAAGTTCAATTTGAAGCATAACTTCATACACTTTTCGATGGTACAATAGTGAAAATGGAACAAAAATATCGATCACAGCGCCCCCTTTCGTCGAAATATCCCCAAATTCTGAAAGAATCTGCTTGGCATAGCCAAAAACATAGAAAAAAAAATTAGGTTCAATTTGAAGCATAACTTCATACAATTTTCGATGGTATAATAGTGAAAATGGAACAAAAATATCGATCACAGCGCCCCCTTTCGTCGAAATATCCCCAAATTCTGATAGAATCTGCTTGCCATAGCTAAAAACATAGAAGACAAATTAAGTTCAATTTGAAGCATAACTTCATACACTTTTCGATGGTACAATAATGAAAATGGAACAAAAATATCGATCACAGCGCCCCCTTTCGTCAAAATATCCCCAAATTCTGAAAGAATCTGCTTGGCATAGCCAAAAACATAGAAAAAAAATTAGGTTCAATTTGAAGCATAACTTCATACAATTTTCGATGGTATAATAGTGAAAATGGAACAAAAATATCGATCACAGCGCCCCCTTTCGTCGAAATATCCCCAAATTCTGAGAGAATCTGCTTGCCATAGCTAAAAACATAGAAGACAAATTAAGTTCAATTTGAAGCATAACTTCATACACTTTTCGATGGTACAATAGTGAAAATGGAACAAAAATATCGATCACAGCGCCCCCTTTCGTCGAAATATCCCCAAATTCTGATAGAATCTGCTTGACATAGCCAAAAACATAGAATAAAAATTAGGTTCAATTTGAAGCATAACTTCATACACTTTTCGATGGTACAATTAAAAGTCACACAGACGGACAGACGGACAGACGGACGGACGGACAGACGGACAGACAGACATTTTGTAAAAACATGTTTTTCGGAATCTCTGACCCCTAAAACGTGTAAATTCGTCGAAAACCGGAAGTCGAAAAAAATTTCGATTACAATACTTTCTTCTATTATAGATAGAAGAAAGTAATTACCTAGTTGTGAAAATTTTAAAAAAGCGCAAATAATAATATTGTCAAACATCTTACAATTGAAAAATGTATTTACACTTGAATATTAAAATATAGCGTGTCCGAGAAAGGTCTTTATCAGTCTAAACAACATTAATAACAATAATACTAACACATGAAATGAAATACAGTTTTCTGCAAAAAAATAAAGAAATCTAAAAGGTTTTATTATTATTATTATTATTATTATTATTATTATTATTATTATTATTATTATTATTATTATTTTACAATAGTTTTAATGTAGTTGTAGCTGTTCGTGAGCTTTGTTAATAGAACGAATAATGTCGATCGTGTACTGGATTTCCCTCCAAGTGTTTTTTAACATTTGCGGTTTAACAATGAGCATTACTAATTGTATCCTATCCTTTAAAACGGATATATCAGAAGCAGGTTTTTAATAAACCCTGTCTTTATCATGACTTCACGAAAAGAAATCCAGTGGCGTTATGTCGAGCGATCGCGGACACCACGGTATGGGTCCTCCATGATCAATCCATCGTTCGGTAAACACTCTATTAATTGATATCAGAAAACACTGTTAGATTTCTTCATTCTACTGCAGAAAACTGCATTCCATTTCACCTGTTAGTATTTTTGTTATTAATGTTTAGAATGATAAAAACCTTTCTCGGACACGCTGTATAAAGAAATAATTAAATTAATTAAATTAATTCTTGCAAAAAGAATTAAATAAGAGAAAATTACGTCATAAAAATAAAAATATATAATATTCCCAGCCACTTTTCAATTAAAAAATATATTTATACGTGAATATTAAAAAAGGAAGAAAACATTAAAACAAATAAATTATGTGCAAAAAGCATTCAATGGGGAAAATTACGTCATATTTAAAAAAATATCTTAAAAATGACATTTTTAAAACGAATTTTTTCTAGCCGCTGAAACAAAATCTTATTATAACAGTCGGTGACGCAGCGACATTTTTTATTTAACCATTTTATATAAGCTGATTTTTTAATGTGTGTTATATCTGACTTATTAAATCATGAAAAAAGTCGTTAGCTGTCGAGATAGCGGTGGATGCGAACTTGGGAACCTAAAGAATAAATATGAACCTGTTACAACAGATTGCCACTGGTCGTAATAATACCATTCATTTTTCCGTAATTGGGTATTCGTTTTAAAAGATAACAAATTACCATGTTTGAACTTGAGGGTGTGTTGGTAATTGGAGAACGTAACTCGTGGTGTCAGCGCCCCCTAGTCTTTTGCAAAATAATATATACGAGCTTATGAAACTTTTATTTATTTTTTATTACAAAAAGTAATACATTTTATTAACAACTTCTACAATTTGAGCAAATATCTAGCAATCCTCCTAAAATATGAAATATTTTTATGTATATAGGCAATAGCATATATATATTTTTAATTTTGTAGCTAATCTTGGCATAATGCTTCAGTGGCATTTTAATTTATTCAATACATTTGCAATTCCAACATCGGTTGTACTACACTCTAATTTATTTCGAAGTAGTGAAACTTTTAAAAGAATTACTTTCTTTGTGAGTCATTAGTCAAATATATGATTGTATATTCCCAAATGAAAAATGATTTATTGTAACTTTCCTCCAAATAGCATTCATATCGTTCAGTTAATCATGTCTTTTCTTTCTTTTGGTATAACAAATGAAATTCTTCAATCTGTTTATGAAAATAAATACATTTATTAATGGTGTAAGGCGCGGTTTTATTGTGAAAAAGAAATGAAAATTTAAGAAATAAATGTATATTTACTTTTCTCTAAATGTGAACAACTAAGCTGAGATTGCATAATAAATTTTCAAATAGAAAATGATTGCAAAATTGGAATTTCAGTAAAAAGAGGAAGTTCTAATTTATGGTAAACAAGTATATCGTTATTATCGTAAGCAGAGCACTGATTTTATTATTTTTATACAATTTAGCAAAATACATTGTATTATTTAGTAATTTCTCAAATTTTCTGTGTACACGAAGTGTCGTATATTATGTGATTTAAACTAAGTATTTTTTGTTACTTCTTTTCAAGAAAAGAGAAATATTAATATAATGCCCGGTGAACAAAAACTAGTTGTATTTTTTAAAATTGTATAACATTTAGGGAAATGTTTTGATTGAGATGTATTTTTTGCAATGAACTTACAATGAATTCGCAATGCAATTTGAGCACTGATTTTGTTATTTTATACAATTTAGCAAAATACATTTTATTATTTAGTGATTTCACAAATCTTCTAGGTACACGAGATGTCGTATATTATGGGATTTAAACAAAGTAGCTTTTGTTATTTCTTTTCAAGAAAAAGGAAATATTAATATATGTGTAACTTGTGAGCGAAAACTAGTTGGAATTTTAATTGTATAATAGTTGGGAGCATGTTTTGATTGAGATATATTTTTTAAAATGAACTTACAATCAGGGCCTGATTACCGACGGGGCACAATTCCATCATCAAAATTTAATAGAATTTTCATCTTATTAAAAAGTCCTATTCATGCAAAATTACTGCCATGAATAAGGAAAAAAATTCTTTTCATTTTTACTGGTGGAAGAGTGTCCCGTTGGTAATCAGGCCCTGCTTACAATGAATTTACAATGGATTTTTAGAGAACATTATTTCTTTTGGTATAACAAATAAAATTATTTAATCTGTTTATGAAAATAAATACATTTATTAACGGTGTAAGGCGCGGTTTATTGTGAAAAAGAAATTGAAATTTACGAAATAAATGTACATTTACTTTTCTCTAAATTGGAACAACTAAGCTGAGATTGCATAATAAATTTTAAAATAGAAAATGATTGCAAAATTGGAATTTCAGTAAAAAGAGGAAATTCTAATTTATGGTAAACAAGTATATCGTTATTATCTTAAGCTTAGCACTGATTTTATTATTTTTATATAATTTAGCAAAATATATTGTATTATTTAGTAATTTCTCAAATTTTCTATGTACACGAGGTGTCGTATATAATATGATTTAAACAAAGTAGTTTTTGTTGTTTTTTCTCAAGAAAAGGGAAACATTAATATATGTACACCTGGTGAGCAAAAACTAGTTGGAATTTTTTTTTTAATTGTATAATAGTTGGGGAAATATTTTGATTGAGATGTATATTGTGCGGTCAGAAAAATAATTATAATTTCGAATAAGGTTAATATAAACATGTTTCCTTTATTTAAAAAAATAATTGGAAATTTTCATGATAGATGTGTATAAATTTAAACAAGTTTTTCAGTGATAATCACTAACCGGATATAACAGTTAAAAGTCAATTATCTTTAAGATTATAAATTAAAAATTTGTTTACTTCAAATTATTAATTGAAAATATCAATTCTTAATATATTTCGTTGATAGGAACATAGATTGTGATTCCAGAAGCAGATTGCATTTTTAATGGCTATAATTTATAAAATGTTCCCATGCTCTACTGTCGCTGTTAATCTACCCAATACATTAAATAATACTGAAACAGTTATATTAATTTCTTGCAATTTATAATAAATCTCGACGAACTCGCATTAATTTTACATTGATTCCAAAATTTTCAATTAACTCGGGATGATATTTGATAACATAATTTACTGAATGCTTAGATATTTATAAAATGGATTGTTGATATAAATTAAAAACTATATTAATTTTATAATAATATAGAAATTTACTGTCATAACAAAATATTAATTAAAACAATTTTTAATATACAACTTATAGTATTTTTCGAATTGAGTATTTTTATAACGTAAGCGCAGAATGCAAATTAATAAAAATGATAAGTAAAAGAAAAAAATACTTCGGCATTGCTATATTTATTGAATTTTCATTATTAAATGTTGAAAGGGGACAATGCTTTTTAAAAATCAAAAATAAGTAAGAATTTTTATTTTTGAGTTAAAATTTATTCTTAAAAAATATATATATATATATTAATTATCGCCATATACTTTTTAGCAATTATATTTTCATACTTCATATAAAGCTCATTAATATATCACAATGCATTTTAAATACATTTTCAGCGTTAGTAAGCTTGTACCACAATTTTTAATAGACTTTTTTGCCTTATTTAAATGCAAAAATGTGTTGCAAATCCTGCAATTAAACGAAGTGTCTACAATTTCTGATATTTGTCATATCATGTGTTATTTCATGGATTGTTATGAGATATTGGTATTCCATATAACCCGACACCGCCGGATTGGGAAAAAAATTACTCTATATTTATTGGTGTGAATCACGAGCCAAAAAACGAGTATTACATTATGCGTAATTTCAGTGTAAGAAAATTACTTCTAATAATGAATAAAAAATGTTGAAAAATTATCTCCTAAATTTTCTAAAGACGAAAAACAAGTATTTATTCAGACAACGCGCCCTGACGCCGACCGACAAACTGCGCGTTCTGGGGGGAATTCTAGAAACGTTCTTAAATAGTTTTTGATATTGCTGCTTGGTGGCAGCTTTTTACCAAACATAAACCTTGTTATTCCATATTACCCGAGTATGCAATAATACCCGAAGTTCCTCTACATATATATATTCATTGATTACAACTTTAAAAATCCTGATATGAGATCCTATACATTTTCCCTTCATTTGATGAGTTATGCCGCATTTGCTTTATATACTCTATTTATTAATTATTTTTAAATTTCTCAATATCGCCAAGGGACACTTTTGATGCATAATGCATTTATCGCGCGACAGCCACAGAAACATCACCTCATCGAGTTCACGGCCAAAATCCTACTATTAGGTAGAACTCAATTAGAATATACGAATGGAATTGGTCTGTCATGTCATATATTGGTGGAAATTACGTGCAGACTCAAATGTTAGTGGTTGATTGGTAGATCCCCATTGAGTTTCTAACGAAATCCCTTTTATCCATTTCCTCCTGAATGACGAGTTTTCTATGCCATCTAATGCACAAATTTCATTAGAAAACTCAATAGAAATCTACCAATCAACCACTAAAATTAGGCCCTCAGGTGGTTTTCGGCAAGATATGACTTGGCAGAGCAATTCCATTTAAATACGCTAATCGAGTTCTATTTAATCCTGGAATTTCAGACATTAACTGGATGAACAGATTATTTGTGCAACCACCACCCGCACTAACAAGAATGCATCAATATTCTTTGTTTATGGTTATCTATATTAACATTATAGTTAAAGTTTCTTAAGCGAATGTATATATATATATGATGAGTATATATATATATATATATATATATATATATATATATATATATATATATATATATATATATATATATACATCTATTTTGTACATTTTGTTTTACCATACTTCTTGCGAACAAAATATAGTTAAATTTCTGAATCTAAAAGTGGTGTAATTTTTCAACGTTTTTTTCCCCTAATTACGATATTATTTAATGCACTTATATGTAGGAGATCTATCCATATTAATAAGATGATCTAAACAGTGATATTTATTATATGAGATAAGCAAAAAGTCATATGTTTTAAGACTAATTTTTCATCACAAGGGGCAGCTGGCATTGACCGCAAAGTTTAAACTAACATCTGACACTAAAACAGGTGATTGTAGGAAAAATCCTTTCGGTGGCGATTAAAAAATGCTTTCAAGTTCCGCTAACAATAATATTTAATAGTAAAAGTTACGTTTAATTTTATTCTTTTGGTCAGGATTATTCGGTTTTCGCACACTATATGGCACTGGATCATTTAGAACGCCTCTGCTGGTGCAAGGAGTGTTTTTAATGAAAGAGTGATACTAGAAAATTCTCATCAGTTAGTAATTGGATATAGAAAAATATCCAGTTGACTGTATTCGTAGTACTGGTGAATCATTTGTGAATGACATCTCAGCTGATTGCTGCTGTTTATCGTACGATGGCGATTCCCTTAGATCTGGCTGTTGAAATTATTTACTGTTTTTGCTTTAACTCGCTTATTAGTACAAATCTGTCAATTTTAGACTTTTAAAGTATTTTTTGGATTATTAAGCTGACAGTTTTAGAAAGTTTTTTCTGCGCTGTCTGATTACAAGTCCATGCCTATATATGTATCGCATTCGGGTGTTTATATTTGTGAATATCTCGTACGTCTGGAATATTCGTACAATAACTATAGAGCAAGAACGGAGGGGATGACGGCTGTTTTTCTCCGACTATCAATCTATTTTATGCACGAAAACGATTTAAGTAAGAGTATGTACGTACTAATATAGATATTTTTGTAAAGATTTATAGATGTATAAAATTGACTTCCAGCTTCATTTCAAATTGAGTTTCGAACCAGTCAATAAATATAATTTTTTTAGAGCTAAGAAAATTTCCTGCACCTTAAATTAAAAAAAATATATATTTATGGCATATCTAGAATCAATATACTTATTAAAAGCTGGTATTCTAAATGAACTGAAATTTACGAAGGGTTTATACTTGCGACATTTTCAAATTCTGAAATAACTATAATTAGGCTAAGAAATCTGTTTTAAAATGATAGGAATTAAATATATTTGGAGAGAAATATTGGTAAAATTATAACCGTCTTACATAATACGACTCTAAAATAACAAGTAAATTCTTGAATTATTTAAATAAACTCCATTCTCTCTACAATTAGTTATGCAATTCAATCCACTGAAGAGATTATTTTAGTAATTATAGAATGGATATTGATTCTCATGTGGAATATATTACAGAAATTTCTTGAATTTCAATGACATTTCACTATAGGTTTTAGAGCCATATTATGTTTAATAAATAGATTAGAAATATATATGTAATACATGATCATATATAAAAATGGATTCCCATATACGATTATAATTAAAGTCTAACTTTCAAATTGCTGTAAAAAAAGAACCAATGGTCAGAATGACTTCAAATTTAAACTGAATATACTGGAAGAAGGGAGAAACGGTATGGCAAAAGAAAGAAAAAATTCCAAAGTGCACTAATAGATGGCGCTGTAAGCGACATAACGAAAGTAGATTCGACTACAAGTGACATTTTTAATCGAGATACGACGGCTTTGGCATGGGTTGCACAGTAAACCAACCGTACTGTTCAATGTGCATGAGAGTTTTGGTTATTTGACGGAAAAAATGACTTCCAAATCAGTCAGCAGTTGTGGTACTGTAAGTGAAAACCCATCCACCACGGCAAGGTCGTGCTACATTGGAAGGGAAAAATCGGTTTTTAATTGTGTTTGGGCTAAAAACAGCATAAAAAGCACATAATGATTCGATTTTTAATTGTTCTTGGGCCAAAAACCGCATAAAAAGCACATGTGTGTATTTTAATTTGCATAGTATGCCGCTTACAGCGGCATATTAATACACTTTGGAACTTTTTTTCTTATGCTATACCGTTTCCCCCTTCTGCCAGTATATTCAGTTCAAATTTGAAGTCATTCTGACCAGTGGTCTTTTTTGTACAGCATTTTGAAAGTAGAACGTTAATAATAATCACCTGTACGTCAACTTACTTTTTGAAAGATGATCTAAATATACAGACAATTTTCTATACATTATACAAATTAAATCTGTTTGTGAATAATTCCACTCTAAAATTACATTCATATTAAAACAATGTAATATACTTAATGAATGATAGTCTATTAATGTACTGTTGTGATTTTATAAATTTTATTGTAGGTTTTTATCATTTTACTTCGAGTGTATTTAAAAATTGATAATGAAAAGTAATTGACATACTTATAAACATGAAGTAATAACAAACAAAAATTCAGACTCGAGAGAGAAAGTATAGAAACACGTAAGGTTTTATTCCTGAAAAACTATTACCTCACCTCAAAACTACAAATTTATACCCATGAAATATCTGTATTAAATACCAAAATCATGTCCGTGAGTAAAGCTGACATCATACCAACTATGACAGCGCCCTGAATAAACATTTTATTTCATCGCAAATATTTGAACTTCTAAACATCGCACAAGTTTAATTTTGAAACCGTCGAACAGAGAACAAAAAGTATTTAAAAAGTCTTTCTGGCCTGTACCGGGAGAAAAATGTAAGTTTCCTATATCTCTGTTTTAAAATTTTAGGTAACGTTACTCGAGAACACCACACTGTTAAAAATTTGCAGCAAACTGTCCAGTCATTTGACCGTTGTTATAGAAAACGGTTACATAACCGTAATTTAACTCTATTCTAACCATATTATTGGCCATATTACGGTCAGAATATAATTAAATTAAGCTTATGTAGCAATTTTCTATAAAAACGGTCAAATGACTGGACAGTTTGCTGCAAATTTTTAACAGTGCAAGGTAAAATGTGAAAAACCCGATTGGAAGAGACTTCTTTATACGGAATTTGAATAAAAAATTCGCCAAATTAATCAGCTATAACCCATTTCACTTCATTTTTGGAGCCTTTTTTTGTGGCCAAAATTGAGGGTCATTTGAGTCATTTGAAATTTAATGAAAATCGAATCAAAGTTAAAAAAGATATTAATAAAAGTTTTCTTCTTTCTGTTAAATCCTATAATACATAATTAATTCAATGCTATCCCATAATAGGTAATGATTCTAGGTTGCCATGGTGATTACGTCCTATTTAAGATGGAGTCCTATTATTTCAGTATTATTGAATTTAAAAACTGAATTTGTATACTAAAATTGTTTAGTTATAGCAATCATATAATCTACCGACAGTTTTTAGGATAGATGTTTCGGAGAAATAGATGTTAAATCGAAAAACATTCTAAATACGGATTTCAAGTAAAGAGATTTTCAAAGCTAGGCTGAAGTTTCCCATTGGAATTTTAAGTAAATGTCAACAAAAGATAAAATGTCGTCAACTTAAAAAGTAGTTATTTTATTACGGAAATTAACCATATCATAATAACATACGATATAATTGATTTTTTCAGTGAAATAATAACTGGTCTTTTTTACATTGTTTTGTATTGGATATTTGCGCATAGTGTAATTTTAATGTAACAGAAATGTAGTTAATTGTTCGTAAAAGTGTATTGAAACTTAATTTCTCAAAATAAAATTAATATCTATAATATGAAAATCTGCAATAAAGTAAATTTCGTATTCATGCATTTTTGCATACGAATGCAACAGCTATTGCACCAAGATCTGAATATTTATAAAACTAGTTACAGTACGAACTAACCTCATTTGTGACGTTTGACGTAAAATTTCAAACTTGTTTTTAATCTATTTTTCGCGTATGATTTTTCTTTCTTGTTTTGAGTATGCTTTAATTTTATCTAAATTCAGTCGTTAGGAGTTTTTATTATCATTTATTCCTAATGTATAGAATTTAGATTTTTAAATACATTTTAGCCGGATATAACTATATATATAAACATAAAACGAAACTTATATTTAAATTTAAGACTCTTTTTAAAATATAATCCCCCATTTACTTAAATAAAGGCATTGTGCACATATGACAAAATATGAAAACAGTTTCTCTCATTTTACTAATTTTGCTAACTCATAAAAAACAGAATTGAAAATGTTAATTTTAAAAACATTCGAAGTTTTCTTTGACTTAAAAGAAAATACCCCATGAATTTTAGTATACGTAAGCTTTTTTATTCTTAATGTTCATTTTCTTTCAAAAGAGCTTAAGAAATGTAATTCCATTTAACAGTAAATCCCTTTTCTACTACTGAGAAAAATAAAAACTCAATTTAACTTTACCGTTCACAAATATACATTTTCATACAGTAAATAAGTCACAATTTTGCAATGTAGTACTTTTTGAAGTGACATTGATATACGTTGATAGGAAAATCAAAAACCTTAAGAGGAATATGTACTTTGTTATTAAATTCTATTCCACGTTTACCTAAATGCAGATAAAAGTTTGGCTTTTTTCATATCAGCAAAAAATATAAACATTTAGATACATCTTTGCTTTCCTGGCATTTTAAATAAAATGTAGACTCATTTTTAAATGCATTAAGGACTCGATTAAAAAAATGTTATACCCCATTTTTAATAACTTACGGGAAATTGTTAACAGGAAATTTACTAACGTACCGAATTTATTTGAGGAATTATTCATCCGTAGTTTTTATCGTACCATATTTCGTTTAAAAATTATGAAAAGCGAAAGAAATTCATATAGTTTTATTCGCATGAAAGATATGAGATCATTTCTACTACTAAAAAAAAAAATCTCAATTTTACTTTACCATTCACAAATATGTATTTATAGTAAATAAGTCACAATTTTGCAATTTAGCACTTTTTGTAGTGACATTGATATAAGTTGAGGGGAAAATCAAAATCCTTAAGAGGAAGATATGTTTTGTTATTAAATTTTATTCCACGTTTACCTACTTGCTATAAAAATGCAGATAAAAGTTTGGCTTTTTTCATATCAGCATAAAATAAACTTATTTAGACATATATGTGCTTCTCTGGCACTTTAAATAAAATGCATACTCATTTTTAAATGCATTAAGGATTCGATTAAAAAATATTATACCCCATTTTTAATAACTTACGGGAAATTGTTAACAGAAAATTTACTAACGTACGGAATTTACTTGACGAATTATTCATCCGCATTTTTTATCTCACTATATTCCATTTAAAAATTACGAAAGGCGAAAGAAATTCATATAGTTTTATTCGCAGGAACGATATGAGATCATTTCTACTACTAAGAAAAATAAAAACTCAATTTTACTTTACCATTCACAAATATGTATTTATAGTAAATAAGTCACAATTTTGCAATTTAGCACTTTTTGAAGTGACATTGATATACGTTGAAGGGAAAATCAAAATCCTTAAGAGGAAGATGTGTTTTGTTATTAAATTTTATTCCACGTTTACCTACTTGCTTTAAAAATGCATATAAAAGTTTGACTTTTTTCATATCAGCATAAAATAAACTTATTTAGACATATCTGTGCTTCTCTGGCACTTAAATAAAATGTAGACTCATTTTTAAATGCATTAAGGACTCGGTTAAAAAATATTTTACCCTATTTTTAATAACTTACGGGAAATTGTTAACAAGAAATTTACTAACGAACCGAATTTACTCAAGGAATTATTCATCCGTTTAAATTCATTTGATATGAATCCTGGCAACGTGTAGTCTACATATTTTTATTTTAAAATATGCTTTATACACAAGTTTGAATTTGGTGCTATATAAGGAACGACACAAAAAATGATATGCATTTAGTCTGAGCATTTTCAGATAAAAATATCTTTTTTAGGCTAGTTAGATATTGTAATGATCTCAGTATCGCTATAAATGCAACATAAGAAATTTTCTTTACATCTGTATTAATATATATACACATATATTTATAAGGAATTAGGGAATTTTCTAAAAGCATGTCTACTTTTTCTTATACTGTACATGTTCAAAAAAATAATTTTGTACATATGGTGTAAGAATAACACAGCTCCGTTCTGGGAAACGTATCTTTCTAATACAAGTAATACATGTAATGAATTGTTTTTTTTTTGTTAAATTATTATACAGTAATTGCCTTCAGTTATTTGATAAAACAAGAAATCCATTGTTATTCGAATTTTTATGACGGAAGCATAATCAACTTTAGAAAATCCGCGCAATTTTTGCGCCTTATAACCTTGAAAAATGAAAAACATCTTCGAATCCTTAAATTTCAATATGCTTCAAATGCATGTATCAATGCATTTAGATTTTAATATTAGAAAATAGTTTTTTTTTGTTATCAATTTTTTTGTATCGCCCCGTCATGAAAACAATGACTCCATTTTCGTATATAAAAAATATACTATATTAAATTAGATGTATTTTCCTGTCATCGCAATTCCTGTTATTTATCATATAGGAAGCTAACAAAAACGGCATTAACTTTCGTAAGGACGTGATCTTGACAAGTAATCACACGTTTGTTTACAAATACTCGTGAGCGAAATAAGAAATATTTATATCTTCATATAGGAATGACGACTACTATTTGTTAGTGGTCGTCAGTAACCGTTTGTTTCCTAGTCTCAGATTTCAGAACACCGTAAAGAAACCTACCCAGAAAAACAATTCGTAGAAAACAAGTACTTTTAAGTATTCCATAATTGCATAGATTGTATTATTTGAGGTGTATAAAGGGCATTTTTCTACGACAAGTTGGAAATTGTACGTCAAACGTATCAAATGAGGTGCGTTCATACTAGTTTTATTAATTTTTATATCGTCTGTTATTATGATATGATTAATTTCCATAATAAAAATTTCATTATAAGTTAGCAACATTTTAGCTTTTGTTGACATTTACTGTCAATTCCAATTGGAAACTTAAGCCTTAGCTTTGAGAATTTGAGAACTTGAAAATGACTAAATAGACTCTTTTTCCATTTAATATCTATTTCTCCTGAAACATCTATCCAAAAAACTGTCGGTAGATTATAGGATTACTATAATTAAACAATTTTAATATACAAATTCGGTTTTTAAATTCAGTAACACGAAAATAATATGAGCCCATCTTAAATAGGACGTAATCACATGGCCATCTAGAATAATTACCTATCATGGGATATCATTGAATTAATTACGTTTCATAGGATTTAATAGAATGTAGAAAGCTTTTATTAATATATATATATTTTTTTTAGTTTTGATTCAATTTTCATAAAATTTGAAATGACTCTACAAAATCCTGCAACGATTAAATTTCAAACCATTTGGTTGGGTAGATTTTGCCCTGTTATATGCGGACAAACGGACGGAACAGACGATGATTGTAGGTGTTACGTATTTATATAATTACGAAACTCACGTAAAAAATTTAATTTAAAAAGAACATGCGTTGAGCAAAGATTTATAGCAAACTTTCCTAAATTAATTAGATTAAATTTATATATATTCCATTTTCGTGTTTAAAACACTCAATTGCAAAACTTGTTAAACATAATATTGCAAACATTCTGTGATTTGAGAATTTTTACGCAAGGAAAAGTCTTACTTTCAATAGCACACTGACATGTTTTCACTCAACGGGGGAAGTTTTAAAGATTATTCTAGAATAATAACCCGCTGTTTATTATTCCTGCTTATAAGTAATTCTTCTTCTTATTAAATATATTAAAAAAGTCCCAAAAAGTAAGCTATATACAAAATATTACAAGTAAAATACACCCAAAATAAGGGATTTTAGTTAAAAATGTTATCCCGTTCTCGAAACTTTGGTTATAAGATATTAATATACTAGTTTCCACTCAAAGAAGGCAATTTTTAATATTATTTTAGAATAATAAATATCTGCTTACTATTCCTGCTTACAATTCTCTTTCGGATATAGATTTTAAAAAGACAAAATAAACAATACACAAAATAGTAAAAATGAAATAGACCCAAATTTAGGGATTTAGATAAAAAAGTTAGTCTGTTCACGAAACATTAGTTAGAATTTATGAATGTACAGATTTTTACTCAACGGAGGCAGTTTCTAAGGTTATTCTAGAACAGTGACTCGTTGTTTACTATTCCTGCTTACAATTCTCTTTCGGATATAGATTTTAAAAAGACAAAATAAACAATACACAAAATAGTAAAAATGTAATAGACCCAAATTTAGGGATTTAGATAAAAAAGTTAGTCTGTTCACGAAACATTAGTTAGAATTTATGAATGTACAGAATTTTACTCAACGAAGGCAGTTTCTAAGGTTATTCTAGAACAGTGACTCGTTGTTTACTATTCCTGCTTACAATTCTCTTTCGGATATAGATTTTAAAAAGACAAAATAAACAATACACAAAATAGTAAAAATTAAACAGACCCAAATTTAGGGATTTAGATAAAAAAGTTAGTCTGTTCACGAAACTTTAGTTAGAATTTATGAATATACAGATTTTTACTCAACGCAGGCAGTTTTTAAGGTTATTCTAGAACAGTGACTCGTTGTTTACTATTCCTGCTTACGATTCTCTTTCAGGTATAGATAATAAAATGAGTTTATAATAAAATAATCAATATATAATAGTACAAGTAAAATAGGCTCAAGTTTCGTGATTTAGATTTAAAAAAATAGTCTTTTCACGAAACTTCGGGCGCAAGATATGAGTACAGAGATTTTTACTCAACGGAGGCAGTTTGAAAGATTATTCTAGAATAATGACTAGTTGCTTTCTATTTCTGTTTACAATACTTTTTCGTGATAAAGGAAATCAAAATACCGTAATACCCCAAGCAATACCATAAGCAATACCCCAAATAATAAAGTAAAATAGACCCAAATATAGGGTTTTAGGTAAAAGAAATAGTCCTTTTACGAAACTTTGGTTAGAAGATATGGATACATAGATTTTCAGTCAACAAAGTCAGTTTTTAAGATTATTCTAGAATAATGACTCGCTGCTTTCCATTTCTGCTTACAGTTCCTTTTCGTGATAAATATCAAAATAAAACAAACAATACACAAAATAGTAATAGTGAAGCAGCCCAAATTTACGGATTTAAGAGGGAAAAAAATCGTCTATTCACGAACATTTGGTTAGAAGATATAAATACTACACAGATTTTCACTGAACAGAGCCTGTTTGGAAAATTATCCTAAAATAACGACTCGCTGCTTACTATTTGAGGTTACAATTCCTTTTCATGATAAAATAATAAAAACATCAGAATAAAATAAGCAATACACATAAAAGTATACTCGTAAAACAGATCCAAAGTTAGAGATTAAAGTAAAAATAAAATAGTCCGTTCACGCAACGTTAGATGTTTTCACCATGAGAATAAAGAATCGGACGATTCTCATTAATATCTAAGAATAAAAGTATGTTTTTAAGTGGAAGAAGAGGTAGGAAGTGTTAAATGATTAGAACTTGTGAGACCTAGACAAGTTGGCTACTACATTTTTCATGTTTTCAGCCTTTGAATCGAATGGGATCAATATCAAATCTATAGAATCACTCTTTATTAGGATAAAGGTAAATTAAAATATATGAAAACATAAAAATCAATGAATATGGCGGATACAAAAAAAAAAAAAAAAAAAGCCGAGATACACTGAAATCTTTATCGATAAGTTACAGCAGTGGAACAATTGGCGTGGGTCAACCGAGTGTGGATCAATTTATAGTAAAATGATTAGATGCTATCATAGGAGAGTTGCTGAAGTTCGCCTAAAGACAAAATTTATTATGTATAGATTGTACGTCGACAACCATTAGAGGTAAGGAAAAAGAGTATTATTAGAGTAGTCTTATTTTGTACTTATATTTAATTTCATATTCATAGTATTTAATCAAAATACGTGGTAATGTTTGAAAATTGTGTTTGAAACATTTCAGCCTTACATTTATTACTTACCCATGATACGTAGTATAGGGTAAATCTTGTAATCGTTTTGAAAATCGAAAAAAAAATTGACGGATTTACACGTTTCAGACACTGGAGATTCCGAAAAACATATTTTTAGAAAAAAAAATTGCCGTTCGTCTGTGTGTCTGTGTGTCTGTAAACGCTCTATCTCCCAAAAAAATTGAGATAGAGACTTGCAATTTGGTATGTACTTAGTATGTAATAATGGGAAGAAGCCTATTTAATTTCAATAGCCTCTATTAACCGGAACTATTTTTTTCGGACTCTCGAAATATTCGTAGTGATAAGAGGTATATAAACATTTTCGAAATTGTTTGTTTTAAGAAATAAATATAAAAGACAATAAAAAAACATAAATTTTGCATAAAGCATGAAGTCGATCGGATCATGAGTTGCCGAGATATTTGGAATCCTATTTTCCACACTCTTCAATTTTTCATGACCCTGTATTTCATCCAAATTTCATTTCAAAGATATATTATAATTGGAAATGAGACGCTTAATCCGACGCAGTAAACCGCTAGTTAATAGGATTATTATTTTTGGAGTTATAAGGATGTTTCTTTCAAGCAATTCAGTAATCCAGCCTTTAAAGTTTATGACGTCATCAAGCCACAATTTTATTTGAATTGCAATGCATTTTATAAGTAGTTTACACATTTTTATTTTAATATTTTACATTATGCTATCCATGATGGGTAAGTATTACGGTGGCACCCAACGACTAGTTTTTCATTTCAGCTGAAATATTAAATATTTATGTTTATCTCCACGAACTGCCTCATTAAACAAGAGATGAAAGGGTGAAACATTACTTTAAGATT
The DNA here is from genome assembly GCA_963931845.1 of Maratus michaelseni. Taxonomy (NCBI): domain Eukaryota; kingdom Metazoa; phylum Arthropoda; class Arachnida; order Araneae; family Salticidae; genus Maratus; species Maratus michaelseni. Next base: position 350,293,324 of record OZ007590.1, read on the forward strand.
AGAAATGATTAAAATGTACAAGATATTCTAGATTCTGAGAAAGTATGAATTAATTTAAAATTTCTGAAAGAGATCACACTAACTTAAACGTAATAAAGTACATATGAAAAAACATTCAGTTGGACAGTTTTAGTATTTCTTTCAACATATTTTAATTATAGCTTTATTTCTCCTGTCTCGTTTTAAGTAAAGATGTACAAAATCAAAAGAACTCTCCTTAATTTCAATATCATTATTCAAACTTTACAAAATGAATATTTCAAAATTATTCAGAAATAAACTAAAATTTGTGAAAGGAATGAGCATAACTTAAAACGTTTAAACTATTGCGGTACATATGAGAAAAAATAACATCCATTAAGGTAGTTTCTGTATTTCTCTCACTATGATTAATTATATCTTTATTGTTCCTGTCTCGTTTTAATTAAACTGTACAGCCATGGACACTAATGGCGCCTGGTGCATGTAAAATTCGTTGTGGGTGCGAAGTCCTCCAAGTTCCCTATGAATTATACCTCTAGAGGTGCCTAATCAGGTGAAGGTCTCGACACCTGATCAAGGTTCTAAATTACGAGACCAATTACGTTCTCTTTTATAATTTTTCTTAATCTGCCAATTCAACAAAGTTATGTAGAAACCATGGACCAGCAAACAAAGAAAACTGTAGCAAACCACTAGAGAGCACTGTAGGGATGCCACTAAGAACCTTTTAAGGTGGATAATAGCCCTGGTGTGATCAGGTGAATATAGCCCCACGTCCAGGTACTAACTGGTCAAGCTATGCACTCATGCCCGGCAGATAGGGCCCTGGTTAGATGTACACAAAAAAACTGAGCTGCGCCGCCAGGCTGCTATGGGAGCACGCCAGGCACGTCAAATACCGTTCCTAAGTCCTGAGGAACTTTTAGCGAGCACGAACAGGAGAGTTTGTGTATGCTCTACGGCTGGTGGGGGCGCCGCCACATACTGACCAACCGCCATTTTTCATAGTGAAAGGACGACATAGGTCACTGCGACTTGCGGTGGCTCCCACCATCTTGGCAGGTCACCACATTACACTTGGAGATGAGCCGGGGTCCCCCAACAGTTTCGGAACTAGACACCCAAAACGAAGCCAGGTCCTAGGCCTTATGTAGGTTTTTCCTGACCCGCACTTGCTTTATCAAAGCTCGAGGGACGTGAAAATCTACAAATATAGTCACAGTTCTCTGTCGCAGGATTAGCGGTATATAAACGTAAAGATATCAAAATCAAAAGAACTCTCCCTAATTTCAATATCATTTTTCAAAATTAACAAAATTAATATTTCAAAATTAATCAGAATTAAACTAAAATTTCTGGAACAAATCACATTAACATAAAACTAATATGGTACAAATGATATAAAAAAATGCCCATTAAGATAGTTTCTGCATCTCTCTCACCATGATTAATTATTGCTTTATTTTTCTTGTCTTGTTTTAAGTAAAGATGTACAAATACAAAAGAACTCTCCTTAATTTCAATATCATTATTTATAACAAACACATTACTTTTAATATTCTTGAAATTTTCAGCATGAGAAAATGGTTTCGCTTAGAATTAAAAATACAATTCTTTAAAATTGGAATAAAAAAAAATTCATTTGTGTAACTATGGATTAAATATTGCATCTCAAATTTTAAAAACGTGTTGGGCTTTCAGAAATATTCTTGAAATACATTTTAAATGTTATAGTATTAACCATTTAAGAGTTTTGCTCGTACGGTGTGCAATCAAGAAAGTTTGCTTACTCCGTCACTAAAAGTCTTTGGATACCACTAAATTTTAAATGTAAACGTCGTTTTATTTCATGACAGAAATATTTAAACATACCTTTCTCTTCATTTTCTCACTTGTTTATATTCAAAAGTATCCCTTTTTTACCAAATTCTCTCTTTTTAATGACTATCATTACTCTCTTTCGATCTTAAATCTCATATAATTCTTGATTGGCTGCTCTACAAAAGCCAATTATTGATTGGTTAGCTTCTAATTTCGGATTGGCTGTTAAAGTTGACAGTGCAATCCATAGCTTCTTTTTCTGTTTTAAGTGCATTTTGTGCTATTTTTATACTTTTTTTCACATGGCTCCTTTAAGATGTAATATTAAATTATCCATAGACAGAGAGTGGAATTACTTGCAACTGGGTATCCCCTTGAAACAATAAACTGTTTCATTTTTTTCAATTAAATAAGGCAAATATTTTAATTCAGAAAATTTAGTTCAGAATACAGGGTGAACCAAAAGTCTTGTCCTGATTATAAATATGTAATGATCGAAAACTATTATAATTAGGAATATGGATGTCTGGATACATTGTAAGTACTGTTATAAAGTTTTAAATAAGACCACATATTTCATGAAATTTCTATGTGTGCCCCTTTGGTAGTTCGGAGAATGTCAGCGTGGTATTCTAGTTCTTGTCAAGTGTTCGCTTCAACCATGGATTATTTATCAGTAAGATGGAGCAACCTCAATCTGGGGTTCCATAATTCGTGAGTTCCTAGACGAAACAATTCCGGGTCATTGGATTGGAAGGGATAGACCAACACCATGGCCTAAACTCTCTCCTGATATTACTTCTCTTGATTTTTCTTTTGGAGCTATATCAAGTCCAGAGTCTTCGCCACTCCAATTGCTGACGTTGAAGAACTGAAAGCTAGTATAAAAAATGCTGTGTGTACTGGTACACAAGATATTTTATCCAACACATGGCGAGAACTAGAATACCACGTTGACATTCTCAGAGCCTCCAAGGGGGCACACGTTGAAGTGTCATGAAGTATGTGGTCTTATTGAAAACTTTATAACACTACTTACAATGTTTCCAAACAACCATATGTCTAATTATAATAGTTTTCGAACAATACAGATTTATGATCAGGCCAAGACTTTTGGCTCACCTTGTATTTTAGTTTAGTGTTTAGTCCTCATTTTCATATTATTGAATAAAAAAAAATAACTTTAAGTGGATAAACGTAGTATCATAGAAATTATTATATTAATCATAAACATTTCAATTATCATTAGTGCACTATAACCGACTGAAGTACGTCTGTATCTTATGCAAGCGACAAAACATGCTATGTAAAATACCAGTAAATATTTCTTATTACATTGAATTTATATTGTGATTTTCAGCTGAATAAATTTAGTCTCTTAAGTTATTTTATAAAGAAATGTATTAATGAAAATTGTGATGCACTTTAATACAATTAAATGGACATAGTGTTCAATAGTTTGAATACAAAATAGTTGAAATTGCAGTGCGTTTGGTTTTTGAATTGGTTTAATCTATATTATTATTTACGACAAATTTGCTATACTCCATATTCATGTTGACTCATGACAACTTCAACTACATAACATACCATGACTGCACTCGCTCGAGTAATCTTGAACGTGCTTTGCTATATTATCACGGTCCATATTTTGCTGTTATACTTGAGAGGATGAATTCGTAATGCAAATGTACATCAGTAGCGATAAGCTTTCCAAGTAAGTTCTGTATATATTTGAAACATATTGAAATTTACCTATTGTAATTTATAACATATTCTAACATGCAAAGAATATGACTTATTTTAGCTAAAAAAATTATTTTTTTAGTGATGTATATGTGTAGAAATTTTTATTATTATACTAAGATTGCAACTTTTAAAATAAAAAGGCTTTGCAAAATACTCAGTCATATAAATGTTTGTCATTATTGCATGTGAAAGGAAAATTTAATTGGTGACAACCAATTCAGCGCATAATATTAAACCTATTCTAATAGTGGTTTTCATACTACTAAATTGAATTTTTAATATTATTGTTTTTGCTTTTTGTGATTTAAATTATTGGATAAGGACGCTAAAATGTTAAACACCGTTATCTTTATGAAATTTTTCAGGCATATAGCGATTCCGTTTCAAGGGCCTTCACTGCACAATAAAAACATCTAACCTCACTAATTTTAAAGTTTTTTATCTTAATTAAATTTGATATTGATTGCGTAAATCACTTTTTAAATACTCTTTAGATTTTTTATGAGTGATTACGACATTTTATGTTTGAACGGTTATATATGATATGCCGTTTACAAACATCGATATTTTGTTAGTTTTTAAAAAAATTATTAAATTTTGTTGAAGTTTTTCCGAAAAAGATGTCTTTGTTAGATTTTTAAAATGTCATGGTAAAAATTAGACTATTTTTCATCTAATATTTGTTCTTAATAAAAATAAATAGGGTTATATTTGATTTTGTACATCGGTATACTGCTAATGATTTCATTAAAGTTTTAAAAAAGGGCTTCACTTCACAATAAAAACGTCTAAACTCTCATATTTCTATTATTTTAATCTTAATTAAATTTGATAATTCTTTATTTGATATTGATTGAACAAATCACATTTTTAAATACTCTTTAGATTTTTTCATAAATGACTACAGCATTTTATGTTTGATCGATTATACATGATATTGTTTTATGAACATTTTAGATTTTCAAAAAATATGAAGTTTTGTTGACTTTTTTTAGAAAAAGATGGCTGTATTAGAATTTTAAAGTGTCATGGTTAAAAATTAGACTATACTGAATATAATAATTGTTCTTAAGATAAATGTGGTTATATTAGATTTCGTTCATAGGTATACTGCTAACTCTTTCATTAAAGTTTTTTTTATGTAATTCTTCTTAATAAAAAATAAGAACGCAAGTATTCATATATTGATAAAACATACAGCATTTCTATAACTTAATGAAATATGTTAAATGTATCAAATCTGTTACCTATAGTTGTTGAGGAGAAAGTGCATTAAATGGCCAAATCAATCACAATTGTATGAATACTCGATGGACATTCAAATGTTCGTAGGCAAGTGAGGGAATGCATTTGCTAATCATTACTAAATGCGTTTATCAATTTTCGATGTCGAAACATTCTGGTAATGTCCTGCTTCGGAATGCTCTGTACATTCAATTTAACACACAATCACTTGGTAAAATTTCAATAGATGTTTGCACTGTTGTAAAATGATAATTTGAATTTTCAATAGCTTATGTGTGTTTTTTGAAATTTGTAAAGGCTGGTTGAATATCTTAAGAAAAAATATAGATTTATTTTACTTATCTCTAGTGAAAAATAATATTGGGAGTATGTTGGCTTTATTTTGACTAAATATTGGGGAGTTATATAAATATTGGAATTAAATATTGTTTCAATACCAGAGTTTTGAAAATTTACCATGCAAGAAATTTTAATTCATTTAATTAATTCGCCAATGTATTTACTTATTTTGAATTATTTATTTAATAGTATTATAGATGAATTGGAAACATCTTTGTCAATGTAAATCCATTTTTTACCAATATTGAATTTATTGACTAAATATTTCTTGCTTTAGTTGGAAAATTATTGCAAAAAATTAAAACATCCCAGTGTTGTGGCAGTATTTCATGACAATTAATGCAAAATTTATCCCATATTAAATTGTTACTAAAAGAAAAAAAAGTGAGGTTTTTTTTTTTTTTCAAATGTTAATAAATTGAAAAACTTCTTTAATTTATTATACTGTATTGTTATACAAAGCGGGCTTAAAAGTCAAGGAAATATTTCCCCCTACGGAATGTGCTTACAAAAGTAGCAACTGGGCAAAATAGTAAAGAGATAAATGAGTGACTAGTGAATAGGAACTGTATAGAATGGGAATAATCGTATAAAAATAGTAACAACAGACAGTGAAGTAAAATAAAAGAAATGATATCAAATAAAATATAAAGCTTTAATGAAGTAAAAATTTGATGACTCCAGGACTCTTAAGTAATATTATTTAACTCTTAAGGGTATTAGTCAGTGAGATTTCAAATTCCCTGCGCTAATGTTAAAACTATGAACGTAGAAAAAATTCATATTTTAAAGGAAATTAAGGAAATTAATATTTTTTACTTATTTTTTCTGTGTACCCCTCTTGAAGGCTTTGTCTTTATTTTTAGTTTGCAACACATATCTGAAATATATACTTAATTTTACCTGAATTATTGAAATCTTACTCACACCTCGTCAGCTTTTAACAAATGAAATATTAAATTTAGTATATATTTTTGAAATTTTAGAATATATTTTAGAAATGTTTTGTAACTAAAAAAGAAATATAAAGCCTTCAAGAGGAGTACACAGAAAAAAAGGAGTTAAAAATATTACTTTTCTGAGGAGATAATAATAAAAATGCACTCCGCGTCCGTACTTTTAGAATTAGTGAGGAGAATTTGAGATCTCACTGAACAACACCTTTAAGAGTCCAGTCATAATTTCGACTTTTAAAATGCCGAAACTGTTGTTTTTACTCGTTCATTTTCTGATTTAGATTTTGTTAAAAAATTGACAGTATGTATCTCATATATGATTCCATTATGAATCAAATAGGATTTTAGTAGCTTCGAAAACTTTATTTGTATGAGTGTGGGATGTGTGCAGATTTTTCCCGGTATTTTTTACCTGTTTCTACAGTTAAAAAGGAATTTGTGTTATGAAAATCTTTCATGAATACAAGTCTGACTGATATTCATAGCCGGTTTACTTACAGATATTCAAATAATGTAAACTTGATTTTACATTCCAACCTTTTACTTATGTGTTAAAATGCATAAAGCAACACTCATTTATCAAAGGTCTCAAAGGTAAGTCCTAACACTTCATGCAGCATCTTCAGAAATTTTGTACCTGTGATCCTTACTGTCACATCGCTGCATCGTAGATATATAGAATGTCACCAAGTTATTATTTTCTTATAATAAAGATATAAGTGAACTTGACGCCGTTCCCTTAAATGTATATTAAGCATTGTAACATGTTACTTTTATTCATAATTTTTTTTCCTTAATTCTTTGCCAAATCGCAAGATTCTAATAGACATGTCAAGAAATTTTGCGATCATGGTAGCATTTCGCATTTTTTTTGTTGTTATTTATTTCATCTGTCTTGTCTAAAACTGCTTAAATCACTTAAGCATTTAGGCTTCATGTCCGTTTGCTTGTCAGTTGCAATATGTTCGCTAACGTGGAGATTCTTAAACATAATAAGTAATTTTCCGTAATTGGGTCTATTGCCAATTGGCGTATTTTAGTTTAGTACGATTTGGTGCAATGAAGTCTATTTTGTGAAAGTCTTTAATGATATCCACATTTACACTGAACAATATTGTTGCTAATATTTTTTTTGTTTCTCGCTAACTTTGTCTGTAGATACGATTACGGAAGATTAAAAAAATCTATCATTTTTCTCATCTAAAACGTCTTAAATAATGTGACCATAATCGGGCTGCATATTATTACATGTAATTTTCGAGTATGGTTTGTTGAAACATTGAACTTTAGGAAGCCAATTTTGATAATCACATTCCCTTTAAATCATATTTGCTGTTAGCACTTTTGACCCGTGGCGTACAACCTGATTAAAATTCACGAACTTCCTTCTAGATGCCGATCTCTGTTCGACTTTGTTTTTCTCTGCTCCCCTTACTTGATATAGTTCAGGAGTTTTCATAATTGCGTAATTCCCTTACTTCGGTATTCCTGCTTAATATCTACTGACTATTAAAATCCGTAACAGGTAAATAATTTTGAGTAAAAATGAACGCCCGGAATATAAAAAAGCGATGTAGGCATCCCGAAACTGTTGATGACAGTCGCTTTTATTATATAGTTAATAAAAGACTTTTATTGATGGATTTGGTATTTTTAAGATTAGTTAGTTAGTGTTTGTACTTTTTTTTATAATTCTTTAAATGTATAATGTACTTACAAACTTGTTTTTTACTAATAGTAACAAAAAGCCTCAGAAAAATAACTTTTCTTTCTAAATCTAATTTCATTTTCTAAACAGCCATATGACGAAATATTGCGAGGATTTTTAATGGGTAACTACTCCTTGACTTAGCTTCGAGAAATGAAATTAGCCTAGTTATTTAATATAAATTTTAATACCTTTGTTATTAAAATAATAAAAACAAAGTCAGGCATAAAGGTGTCCAATGCCAAAAAAGGGAATTTTCACACTTGGAGGGGAAGGGGTGATGTAATTGTACTTCTTGATATATTCAACCTTAAAGGATGTATAGTCCATATAAAAGGTTTAGACACAAACTAAAATATGATATTAAAATTGAAAATGGAAATAAATTAAGAAAACCCAGAATAAATATACAAATTTTAGTTCGAATGTAAAAGTAACAAAATCATTGCATTGCCTACAATAGACCTTTTTTCTAAAACATTATGCTTTTTTCGATTTATTGTCTCATACGTTAGAATATGCAAATATTTAAAAATGTGGGATTAATCTGTTGAAATAATGTTTTTCTCAAAGTTTTGAAAAAGCAGGTATTCAATTATTATTAATTATTTAAAATGACGAATTATACTGGATTCACGAAAGAGGTAATTTTAAAGATTTTTTATTGAGAGAAATTCGAATTCGAAAGGAAATCGTGTTATCGAAATATCTACGATTTTAAATAGTTCAAAATGAAGTTTGATTACTTGTTGTAAGTATTTGCAATCAAATACTTATAAGAATAACAATTTTGGCCAAAACGTAAGTTTCGGGGAGCCACGTGTAACGACTCTTCAGAGAGACCAATCGAAAAATTGAAATTGGTTTCAAAATAAAATATGACAGTAATGCAAATTAAGTCGGCGTGAATGTGTCAATCGTAACAATACATGGCCACATCAGAAAATGCAAAGACACTGTTTTAATTAAAATGCATTTTTTTCAAAACTTGTCTAACATCGGATTATAAACAGGCCAAAAATGATGAGGTTTAAAAGTACATGTCGTAAGTGTACAAATGAGCCTCTCTATTATACAGCGACGAATAAAAAAGGGTATAAATGGGATGATACATATAGCTAAAGCAGCTAGTGGAATATAGAGGAAACTGTTCCAAAATGACATAACTTATTTTTCCTAATATTATCGTTAGAGGCCAGCACTTAACGATACGCAGTTATGTTCTGGAATCGATCGACAACGATTAGCATTTAATGGCAAAGTTTTCAAGTTTGTATTTTTCATTGTTTACAAACAAAATTGTTTATACCATCGTCTGAAATTTCTTGGGACTATTTTTTGGTGCTAGTTCACGTCTGTTTCACTTCAGTGATTACATATCTAAAGTATAAGGTGAGTACTTATTTTATTTTTATATTTTTTTATGTACATGTGAAAATTTATAAATGCGTGTGGTCTCACCGCATTGGAGTGCCGCATCTGCTTACTATTGCCTCTGTATATACAATATGGTGATTGTACGTAAAATGACATGCATCCAGACATCTTTCTCGATTATGTTTTCTCTGCTTCAGTTGCAACAGTCCACTGAAAAATAAAGAAAGCAACGACAGCAATACAAGTGCTACAAATAATAATCTGTCTAGACCTAATCTGTCGATTTTCGCAATTTTATGTCACCTTCTCCAGTTCACCTTTTTCCGATGCTCTGAAGACGTGTGTATCTTTTCAACAGGCAGCATCTTTAAGTTCATCACCTTCATTTAACAGACAACTTGATGTATCTCCACTTCCTTGTGCACCTCATGTTAGATCATCCTCTAAAACGAGAAAGCATGAAAGTGAAAAAGCTCTGACTAGCAGTCATAATATTGCCGAAGCGAAGGCAATAGCTGCTGAAAAACATAATTCACACTCAAGATGTGCAACTCTACAGGACAAGAAGAAAATTCACTTTGTTACATCCAATGATGACGACAAAGACATGGATTTCTCTGCCGATGATGATGATGATGAAGCCTGTCATTATTGCAATGATTTATTTAGTCACTCAAAATCGAAGAAGAGAATAAAATGTGTGAAGTGTTCAAAGTAGGCACGTAGTGAATGCGCCGGTGTTTCTTGGTGCGCACAAAATGTATTTGTGATCTATGCAAAAAAAATTAATAGCAACTTATGGCTGTGTCGTTTTAGGACGGCACTGTGGATAAAATGACATAGTACAGCATTTTATATAAAACTTTATTATGGACTTTGTGACTTTATTTGTTACTTCATAAAAGGCACCATTTGCATTCTGTATACTTTACAAAGTTAGTTTAAAAAAAATAAAGCTCATCAGAAAAAAAAGAATAATTTTTCCCTTACGGTATGTCATTTTAGGGCACTTTCCTCAACTAAAAAAATCCACATACTTACTTCATAAGGCAACAATGTGGAAAATCTCTGACGGTTGGTGGGACGATTGGTTTTAACGGCCATACCTATCTGGTGTTCCTCCATTGATAAAGAATTGATTATTTATTTCAAGAAACAATAAGCAACATTTGCTTCCGTTTAGTGACCTTTTAGGGAAACCTGAGTGGACATTTTACAAAGCAATGCTTTAATCCACAACTCGCATAGTGCACAACAGGCACTTTTTGTGCAAAATATACATATTTTAGATTTTTTCGATTTATTCTCTTACATAAACTCGCTTAGAATTTTTCGAGTATCTTAGCCCGCGCAGATTAAGAAAATGGAAAGCGATATGACTTTATTCAAGAACTACAATGACCTTCTGACAATAGAGAAATAATTCTCTGCCACCAAAAGCACTGCAAAATGTAATCGATTCAATGGAAATGCATATGATTATTTGTTGTTACCGACACAAGGAAACTCTATGACAATCAAAGAAAGATTTTTTTTCTTTGTCTGTTGACGATGGCCGAGGAAATGTGGCTAACATATATATCTAAAAATCTGAATGAGGATGTACGAAGACAACTTCGAACCTGAGGCTCAGATTATTATTTCTTTTTAAATTAGTTCAGATATTAATAAAAACCCAAATGAACATCAGAAAATTTCGAGATTCCGTCCTCCCTCCTTAACGGTTTTTTCATTGCACGCAGGGGAAAGCGGAAAATTAATTATTATTATTTTTTTTAATTTTGAAATCGCAATGGCCAGACCCATCGTAGAGGTACAAAAACCCGAAACACACGAAAAATTTCATGTTACTTTCCCTGTCCCAACGGTATCTTTCGCTTAAAACACATTAATATTTACTGTATTAAAACAATATACATTTTTCAAAGTTCGATTCCATATTGTTTTTCGTGCTTTATGATGCCTTTGAAGACCGTATCTGCTTCCCGAACGGAAATAATAATTAAAAAAATTATATACTTATTAAGCTGACTTTTTCGGATCTGGCAATATCTTCGATTAAAAAAAAATATTAACATTGACTACTTCCAAAAATATTATACTTCTCTCAGGGAAATTTGCGTTCGTTTCCATTTTTCCTGCTGTTCAAAAATTCAATATCTTTTTTAAATTTTCCAGATACTTTTTCGGTTCTAACGATATCTTTTGGTTTCAATAGTTATTCCTAATTATTATTTTTTTATTATTTTCTGTATCCGCATTTTTTCTCTCAGTGCCATTAAAGATATCGCTTCCCTCTTTCAAAGAACTGGGCTTTCGAACATTTTCGAGGGGTGAGGAGTTTATTGTTAGCGCATGTCCAGGAAAACCTCTGTATTTTCTATACAGGTTGTCAATAATGGAAGGTGTTATTCCGCGTTTTAAAAAGAGTGTGCGTTTTATATTATTTATGTTTTGTCACAAACTTTTGTTCAGAAATGAAAGTTGAATATATCTAAATGTAAAAATAAGTTGGCAAACACTATAACGGGGGCCCCTTAGTTTATTTCGAAATTTTTTCGTTTAATGTATACAAAATCATACAAATTCGATGCTTGTTTGCAAAAAAAGATCGCAGCATGCGTGGCACCCCCGATGTACGATACTGAAGGCATTGGGGATCACAACTTTTGGTCCGTTTGTATAGATTTTTGCTTAAAAATATAAAATCATTCAACATTGATTTTAGGTATATTTAAGGCTATTATCACGGGCTGGGACAACGCTGGGCGGGTCAGCTAGTACAGTTAATAAATAACATAAATCACTGTGTAAAACCATTTGAGACACTATTAATCATTTGATGCGATTTATTTAAATGATTTTATATAATTTAAAAAATAAACATAGTTATTTTATTATTATTTAAATAAGAACAGTTTTTGTTTGTGCATTAACTTTTGAGACCGGATGTATACAAAGTGCAAGTTACACAATATGAAATGTCTTTTTTTTAATAATGTTATTCCTTCCTTATCTTACTAATATAATATTAGTAAGTAATAATATCTTCATAATATGCACAAAAATGTTTCAATTTAAAATATTTTATAAGATAGAAAAATCATCGTTAACGGTTTCCTTATTTTTAAGAAACGGAAACATAACAAATTTCTAATAAACATTGAAAGATGACAATAGAAATGTCTTTTTTTAATAATGTTATTCCTTCCCTATATTAATAATATAATATTAGATCTTCATAATATGCACAAAAATGTCTCAATTTAAAATATGTTATACGATAGAAAAATCATCGTTAATGCTTTCCATATTTTTAAGAAAATAAAACATAACAAATTTCTAGTAAACATTAAAAGCTGACAAAGAATAAATGTTATTTCTTGGCTTGATAATAGACACTTTTCTTGATGATAAAAATATATACAATTTGTAAATTTATGAATTTTTGTTTTAATTATAGAACATTTTATGTCGAATAACTGTTAATTTTTGATAAATAAAGAATGTTTCTGAAATATGTTAATCTTCATTTAAAAATAGACAATGTAAAAATAAGCGTAACTAAGAATTTAATGCATATTTTGATTTTTAATCTGTAAAATAAGTATATAATAGAGGTGTTAAAATATCTTTGTTTGTATGAATTATGAGATCAGCATTTTTCATAATTAAAAATTACCCTTTAAGTAAAGCACAATCAATTTATGTAGTACAGTATTTCATTTACCCATTTTCTCTCTCACTTGCTTTATCATCATCATGTCAGTTACGTCAAACGCACTCAGCGTAATTTCTCAAGTACTTTCGTACGTGCTTTGGCATATTACTACGACTGAAGTTTTACGGCTGCAACGAAGTAACTAGATTTGTATTTTGGACGTAGGCCAATAATGTTAAGTTGGTTGTCTTAATTAGACGTAAATTCTGTAGTAGTTATTACGAGACGTCTTCAAAATATGTACTGTAATTGCAGAAAATTAATTTAAGGAATTGGTATTTAAAAATGAATCACTAAATATCATAAATCAATATCAAAACAACGCATTCAATAGTACTGCCCTCAATCTAATTCAGGGGATTTTGGTAGCATTAAAAATTTTAAATTCTATCTAAAATTTAAGTACAAAGACTTCTACACTATTAATTTGTTTATATTCTTATTGCTTTCTTAAAAGTAAGCTTCTTTTCATAACAGAAGATGTATATATATAATTTATTCTATATGTGAAACAAAACTACGCAAATTTTTTATGGAAATGTAATAACTACGATTAGAAAGAACACTACAGGCATTTTAAAGCACACACACACAAACATATATATATCTATACAAAAAAAACAAAGTTTCACTCTGTGTGTGTATGTATTTTATTGATGGCTGGGAAAATCTATCAAGCGCAGAGGTCGGAAATATTTTATGAGGATAGACCAAGGCAGGTCATGCCCTGGTGCAACTCACGCTCAAATTTTTAATTTTTTGAAAAATATTCGAGATATAAATTAAAAACTCTTCAAAAGACTATTTTCTTTACAAATCTGTGAAGATGCGTTCGCTCATGCCCATGCCCAGTCCCTTCTAACCGGAGCGCGTAGAAGGGAAGAACCAAATGCTGTTTGTTCGGCTTTGCCTTAACGTGCCTCGGTGGAATTGTTTCAGATACGAAAAAAACAAAGGCATGTTCTTAAATTTTGTCTTTAACGCTGTAATCAGTTCCAAAAAATATTGTTGTTAACCCTTTGAAAAAAATTCAAAAAGAATTTTTTTCGCGATTGACTTTTTTCTGCAATTCGGCGACGCTTCCATAAAGGTCGATTTCAAAATTACCGAATCACAAAAATACCTGTTTAAAGCTAAGAGTTTTTCTTTTCAACGGTGCAATCGTTTTAAAAAATACTAATTTTAACCCTTTCAAAAACATTCGCAACTGCAGATCACTTCGCGCCTACCGAAGACGATACTTTTTCTACGATAAAAGTACCTAAATGTCCTTCTTTCGACACAATTTTTTCAGCGAAATACACCTGATTTACATCACTTATAAAAATCTCAAAACGATCTGACGAGGAGAAGTATTTAACAAATAATAAAATCTCAGACTTTTTTGAGGAAAACGCTTTAAAACGTGGACAGTTTCTGCGCAACTTCGGTTCACGGTTTCACTAGTAAATATGAATATTGTTAAAGAAGGTATGGATACAGTCATATTTAAAACTCGTTAAAATTTCAGAGAATTCGGATGATTAGAATTATATTTTTCTGATATGTTAAAGGACCCGACGCGAAAACAAAACAAACAAAGGCAATATTAAAACTTTTACAACTAGATATCATTATTTTTTCACGCTCTGCGAAATTGATATCGTTATAACCGATAAAAATTTGAAAGAGTTCGGACAACAAGAACTATTTTTTTAAAACTATGAAACGGCCCTACGTGAAAAAACTAGAAAATGTCTTCTTATGAGCACGTTTATCACTAAATATCAAGATCTTTTCGCGAAATTTTCATTTAAAAACATAAATTCATACATAACCGGGTTAAATATAGAAAACCATACAAATTTGAGATTTATTTAAGGTTACTATCATGCGCCCATTAATGCCGGGTGGGTCAATTAGTACATATACGAGGGCGAGTGAACTGAAACTGAGCCAATCCACCCCGCGCAATAATGGATCGGCCCATTATCTGCGACGCATGTGCGCATCTGACAGGTATGTCTTATTTACGAAAGTGACATGGAGGTGTGAGGCTAAAAGTTTTTTAATGCTCTTTTGCACTGGGCTAAAGACAGCTGCGTGACATAATGGACGATCCAACAGATGACCAGCATGATGTGGTCAGGTTTTTCACAGCTGAAGGTGTTTTACAAAAAGAAATTAGTCGCCGTATGACTGTCGTGTACGGCGAACATTGCATTTCATTGTTCACTGTAAAGCGTTGTCGCAAACGGCTCAAATAAGGACTTGAAAGTTGCAAAGTCGAAGTTGCAAAGACCTGGCCAAAGCCACCGTGCAATCACCCCAGCACAGCTGGTTAGACAATAACGAAGGACAGCCCAAACCTCTCGCCTTGCGACTTTCACATTTTATGACAAGTGAAAAAACAGCTCACAACACAGATTCGTAATAAACAGATTCGTGTTGGACGATGACGTGAAGGAGGAAGTTGCAAACGTTTTGAAGCGGCAACCCGAGGAGTTTTATGAGAAGGGGATCACGAGACTCGTTAGTCAGTGGGACAAATGTCTAATTGCTCGTGGAGACTACTTTTAAATAAAGTACTCCGTTTGTCATATATTTGCATTGGCTCCCTCTCATTTCACTTGCTCTCGTATAAAACAACCGAACAACACAGAACTAAAAAAATTCTATAAAATAGATACCCGCCGGGATAAAAATTAATTAACGTCGTGTAAAATATTTTAGTTTGGGAGTAGAGACCTTCATTTGGTCAGATAATTCATTTTTACGCTTACACGATCAGAGCTGCGTGTCAGGGCGAGTCGCGTGCGGGTTAGTTTATAAAAAAATAGCAGTTCATTTTTTTATTTTCAAGTCGGGATGACTAAACCAATTGTTCCGGGTTAGGCTCAATTTCTGGTTGAGTTTTAATTCTGGCGGATCAGGTTCAGGTTAACTTGAATTTTTGAAAAAAACTTCCAGAAAAAACTATATATTTGAAGATGAATGGCTATTTACGTGTTTATATTTCAAGATAAAAGATAAAGTTGATAATGGAGATATGATTATAGACTTTTTTTTTTTTAATATTTAGATTAAATTATGGATCAATTTTCTCGGATTACAGTTTTCGGGTTTGGTCGAATTGCGGATAGACGAAATATATTTTTCGGGCAGGTTTGGTGCTAATTTTGTTTTCTTTGCGGGTCGGGTCATGTCGGGATAACATTAATTGTTTCGGTTTTGGGTCAGTTTTGAGTTGTGTTTTGATGCTTATGATTAGGATTCGGATTGATATCGGTATAATCCGATCCGTGTACGACTGCAGTTTTCGGTTGGCTTTAAATAAAATGTGTGGATTTACAGAAATATCATTGGACATTCTAGTTACAAATATTTTAAATTTGAAAAAAGTTTCATGACGACACTTTCTATAACAAATTTTAAAAACCTCCCACCGAAAAAGAAATAAAGCTGCTAAAATGAAGTATTTTATCCTAGTCTTTTACGTATTCTTCATTCTTTGTGTAAAACACATTAGTGTCAGAGTTAACAAAATACGTAAGAGTAGGTAATTTCACGCTGCGTTATATTTCCAGGCACTTCACATTTTCTTGAACAAATGATTCTTTCAGTTACCTCTGGTGTCGAAAAACAGAATCAAAGCGACTTAATATATAGCAAATAAATAGAGCCATACCGACAAGAACATGATTCGCTGCTCTGATTTGGAAGATATCGGGTTATAATAGATTTCTAGAGCAAGACTCGTATGGATTAATAGAGATCTGCTTGGGCAGAAATTTTGAGACCAAAGCACAGTCAGGTAAAACAGATAAAAGTTTGCATAAAAATGTTATCGGACAGTACAGAACTGTTATTGTTTCGGACTGGCCTTTTAACTTTTCCGCATTTATGACCTGCCCCGTTCAAAAATAAACGGAATCGGTACCGTCATTTACAACATTCTGGCAAAATATCATTCACGTGATCGACCGCCGTATAACTATTTAAAGAACGCTAAAGTAAAACCAAAACAAATAAATTTTTTTTCACTTTCCCCACTAATTAAGAAGAAAAGTTTTCACGATATTACTCTTGAAACGAAACATTCTCAGACGACATCACCAAGGAAAAAAATTAAATACAGGTCCGATTCGGTCCAAAACTGCAGAAAAAATCTAAAACTTCGGCCCGTTACAGAAAGCATGAAGTTCAGAGCCGTCCCGAGTTTTTCAGATAAAAATTAAGCCCGACGCAAGATCAAAAAAGTGAAAATTTCTCCGAGCTTGGGCTTCGAAAATAAACACAGTCCGGTGTAGACCTCTAATATACCGTACGAAATTTTCTACGTTGTCCGGGGAGACTATGTCCTTCTTCCCATACCCTATCGGGAAAATTCTGCGCGTTGCTCTTCACCATCGCTAATAATTAATCGGCAACAAACGTGCCGATTCTTAAACTGCTGGCACTAAAACGTTAAACAGAATGTCACAAGCTTAGTTTTACGTATGGTTGTCATTTTGAACAATATTTTCGACGGATATTTGATAAATATAAAATGTGTGTGATAATTTACCGACTTTTATACGGATGTCGGCGATTTTTTTCAATTTATTTACATTTCATACGCATTATTAGTATGGAAACTACGAGAAAAATTTATCTTGTTTCACAAACGAGTTTATTTTTAAATATATAGTGAAACCATGTGAATAGTAATGTATTATTTAATCATTATAATACAACGGGAGAAATGTATTCTGTTACTTTAATTAATTTATCCCAGATATAAAGTTAAATTGTCAATGGATTTATAGAAGAAATCTCTCTATCTCTGTTTTATGCTATGAGCTTCACACCCAGAAAAAGGAATTGATTAAAACTACAAAACATGTTTTGTTGAGTACATTTTGGTTGCTTTAGTAAAATTCAAGTAAAATTGAATCATTTTACTTGAATTAACAAAGCAATTTTTGCTGACAATACAAAAATGTTTTTTGCATTGTTTGCATTGCATTTTTTTTTGTTGATTCAAACAAAATATCCATTGACCTATATTTAAACAAAAAGTTTAATTGGGTCAAACAAATTTTTGTTGATTCAACAAAACTTTTTTCTGGGTGCAGTTTCTTAAATTTTATGCGTCGTTTTGTTCCAGTAAGAGAATGTTTGCAGAAAAGTATAAATAGCCCATTCGATTTAGATAAAAAATGCAAACTGAATTATGCACAAAAAGTGCATAAGCTGTATTATGCACTCAAAAATTGAACTAATTGAATTATGCACAAAAAGCGCCGCTGCTGCCATCTATGGTGTTTAACAGAAGCATATCTTTATTCTAATCATCTCTATTTGCATCTTACTACCGGAGAATAATATCCCCCCCCGGCACTAAAAGAAAAAGAAACTAAGTATTTTCCATTACGAGGGGGGGGGGGTGCCCTCCTTGATCCTCAATGACAGTTAATATTTAGATCTGTTTTTCTTTTTGTGTTTCTGTATTTAAAAAAAAATGAACAACAGGAAGTGTGGGAGGTCTGTTTTGGCCCCCCTCCCACTCCAGGGGGTAGAAGTGCCTTTTATGGAATATTGTATTCTCAGAAGAAATACAACTTTAATACAATCTTGAAAAATGTTACAGCTTTCGAATACGTACCAAGCATTGAAATAATGTGACCTTGGAATATACAAATTTTTACATTCCTAAAAAATACATAATTTTCGCAAACATGGAATATGGAATTATTTTATGCAAAAAATATGCACAGTTTTTGAAATCATAGAATATGCACATTTTTGAATGCATATAAGTGCAGATAATGTACGCAAAATGTGTACACTTTTGAATTATTCAAAAATATTCTATTTTTATGCACAAATTGTGGAGAAACCATATTTTTTTGCAAAGAAATTGCAAACTTTTTTCTAGCTGGGGTGCTCCAGATGTTACGCTATACTTTTTATTTTGCATGTTTCTCGAAAACTATGTATTTTAGCGTTCGGATACTTTAGATACTTCTCCTGTACTGCGAGAGAAGATTTTCGTTCAGCACTAATTGTCTGATAGCTTCCGAACACATTGTATATAGGACAATGATAAAATATGAGTTAGGCACTTCTATGAGCAGGACTTGACAAATACGGTAGCCAGGTCGCCACTGGAGACTAAGCTTTTCTATCAGACGACCAAGTTATTTAATCCGGCGTTTTCTTTTTGTTTTGGCGACCTATGAAATAAGCACAAACGACATTTTTTCTCTCCCCAACCCCAACTGGTGCACGACAAGCAATGATTTTCATATTTCCTCGTACTTTTAATTGAAGAACAAAATTTAAAAGGCATTCCCATCTTATGCACAGAAAACGCCATTCTTTACCTCTCTAGCCAGCTAGCAAGTCATATGAATAGAATGTGGAAGGAGGGGGAAGGGAGTCAATAAAACAGTTAGAAATAATGCCAATCCGGCCTCTGTGGCAACTAAAATTGGATACAATGACAAAAAATTCTTAAGTTTTTTTGTAAATTTAAAATTAGGTTTCTGTATTCAGAATTAAAAATAATTAATCTATCCCATTCATTTTAACGAATATTAATGATATATATGTGATTATAATTAATTAATATGAAGTAAGTCTGTAAAACTAAATTATGTACTATTCTAAACTATGTAACTAACAATTCTAAACTGTGCTTATTAGTATTTTTTCTCGAATAATTCCTAAAAAACTTTTTGTCATTTGAAAATCAATGCAGAGTGGGAGGGGGGGGGGGGTAAATATTTTATACTGGCAACTATAATTTTTCACTGGCTATCAGATTTTATAAAATTTTTAAAGCCCTGTCTATGAGTATCACGTTACGGGTGATTAAAATAATTTTATAAAAGTGTAATTACTAACACACCTGACGCATGATGAGATACAAAGTTTTTGATCAAATATAGGCAACTTCTGTAAAGAGTATATCTGTATTACTTTGCAAACATATGTTTAACGATAATTACAAACATTATTCATTCGGAAATAGTTCTTTTTTGTATAGTATCCATTGAGTCAACTAACTTATGAAGTTATTACAAACATGAGACTTTTTATTATTATCAACACTATGTGAATTATTAAGGTTTTTTTTCTTTTCTCACTGCGTCCGTTATTTAATGAAAAAAATTCTCCATTGTAGAGTATTTTAATATTTGTTCGTTACTTTCGATAAGCAACCATTTTTGTGGTCTTTTTTTAATTATGCTGCGTTAATCATAAATTTTAGGAAGTCTTGGTATATTGCGATTTAATTTGACTGACCATATTTACGATACGCGCGTTTTAATGTGTAATACAATATTTATGTCATCACATATGTATGATATAAAGCAAAATCGAGTCCGTGTAGTTACCTATGTAGTTATAAATGTATGAGAGGTGAAACAATGGAATTATTTACTCTTCACACATATTCGCTGCTAAATACTATATAATTTTAATTTTTACACTATTATAAAGTACAAAAGCTACAACATAAATTTCGTTAGGAAACTGTAAATCAGTTTATTTGATTTTTATATAATTTTCTACCATGAATTATGTAAGTCGTTTACAGCATGGTTCAACAATAAACAATTGTTTTCTCAGATAATGTAAAGTAACCTTTACAGTAATATAAATGCAGATGTAAAACTAAGGAGAAAGTGGAAGCGTTATTAGAATTGGAAACAACATACAAGAGCGCCTTTTTCAGCGTCATTCCGTTAACAAAATAATAATAAAAAATTAATTTTTCCGAAAATAAAACAAACAAACAAACAAACAAACAAACAAACAAAAACAGCTGAAATAATTATTTTGTAAATTACAATGTAGATGCAAAATCAGTTATAAAACTAAGAACAAAGTATAAGCGCTACCATATCAAAAACTCTCAAAGGCTCCTCTTTCACCTTCTTGACATTGCCAAAAAAAAAAAAAAAAAAAAAAAAGAAATCCAACAAAAAATATTTTTTTTACGCAAATTAAAGAAAACAGCAGAAATAATTCTTTTGTAAAATATTATATACTTATAAAAGCAGATGTAAAACTAAGATCAATGTTTTAAATTACCGGAATTGAAAACTTGCAAGAGCTCCTTTTTCACCTTCGTCACATTACTACACTTATTACATAACTAAGTTTTTTTTTTTGAAAAATGAAAAAATAGCTGAAATAATTATTTTTTAAATTTTTATGAATACAGCTTATAAACGATATCAGGACGCAGGTGGCTTATTTTATTTAAATATCTAGTTTTTAATAAATTTCAAACATTTCTTATTAACAAACACAATTGGTGTATTACATATAAAGATGCTCTTTGGTGTAGTTTGGGAGAAATTTAAACACATAGAGTAAATTTCAAAAAAAGTTTTAGAGATTTCAATTATAAACGATTTTCTTTTGTGTTCTGCAGAATGTTCTCGAACGCGGGCAGATCGGTTGGGATTCCCTGGTATACCTAAAGCGAATTCAAAGTATTGTAATATGAGATTTGCTCATTGTAAATTGGTAATTGAAGCTCTCCGAATAATACCGTGCATTGTCCTCCATTGACTATTTTCACGTGAAATGTCACAGCTGTGAGTCTTCCCATTGCAGCTCTTTGTTGCCTACAGACAGTACAAACTACAGAACAGTTTTTTTGTATTATAAATGAAATACTAAAATTACCGCATACTGTATATATAACTTATTATAATTATTAATTTTTAATTTTTTTAAATTTTTTTATTGTTAGATATTTTATATCTTACTTATAATATATTTTTTGTTCAAATTTATATCAAAATCTGGCAAACGTTTAGCAAAGTATTATTATTACTTACCCATCATAGGATACGTCTTGTAATCGTTTTAAAAATCGATTTTTTTTTTTAATTTACAAAATTTCCATTGACATTATATTTAAACAAACTTTTTGTTTGAATCAACAAAAAAAAATTTTTTTGCAATTCCAAAAAAACATTTTGTATCGTCAGCGAAAAATGTTTTGTTAATTCAAGTAAAATGGTTCAATTGTACTTGAATTTTGCTAAAAGAACCAAAATGTACTCAACAAAACATGTTTTGTAGTTTTAATGAATTCCTTTTTCTGAGTGTATGTATAGTTTTCACGAGGTATTATAAAATATGTAATTTAGTAACCAAAAAATGAATAGAATGCCTGTGAAGTTAAACACTGATAAAACGAAATGTTAATTGCTTCTGAAATTACTTCATGAACTTTCCACATTGAATTTATCATATATTGATGTTATATAAATCTACAGAGTAGACCATAAGGGGTACATAATACATAGGGAAAATAAGAATTGACCATTTTTAATTATATAATATGCTATATTGGGGTTTATCATGAATAGAAATATGAATTATGCCATTAATATGATTTTAAGTTGTTGTGCATTATTCAAAAGCATATTTCATGGTATCTGAAATATAAAAAATAAATGTTAAAAATAATATGTATAGAGACATATGTGAACAATATATAACAATATATAACAAGCAGGCAATTTAGTTACAGAAAAAAGGAACATATAGCTGATATTAAGTATAACAGAAAAACCACAGATATGGCAAGATTACATCAAGAAGAAACCATCCAAAAAAATTTCAATGAAAGTAAAATAATTTTCCCCTGCAATCTATACTATCAATGCATTTTAGAGATTGGAACACGTGAAATACAATATGTAACGATGCAGCATAATTTAATTTACCAAAATTGTGGCTCGAGTGACTCCATGGTTACAAATATTGAAATAAACATCCAAGTAAAAATTAAAAATAATGTGCGTAATTTTTAAACAGCAAGTGGAAAATTAAATGATTGCATTTCAAATAACCTCATAGACCGTTCATTTATAGAATATTTTTGTTTATTTTGATAATGGTTCAGATTGAGTTGAAACATATGGCAACAGTCTAATAGAAACCTATTTTACTGTTCATAATCTTTTTATTTGACACCCACATTTTAGAAATCCAAACTAAGTATATTAGAAACTGAATTTAAAGATTTGAGTGAAATGGTTACAGTACAGTCTTTTTCACAAATTAATATTAATCGGATCTTTACGTAACTTCACGAAAACATACTAAGGAAGTCTGAATGAATTTTAAGCAAAACATTTAAAATTAGATAACTTCGCCAAAACAAAGTCTTTTTTTTACCACAGGTTTACCAACATGATTTATGTTTTCCAGCAACTCTAGGCGTGGATCCAGATTATGCAATATTATTTTTTTAAGTTAATGAAATAATTTTTATTTAGTATTTTTGAATAAAATATGAGTATTCAAAATAAACAGTGTATTTTCAGCATTACACGGTAAAAAAAAAAAGACAAATGTTTCTTAACCGGCAAAAATATAATGTAACCATTAACCAAAATAAACAGTAACCTCTTCAAAGTTACTCACGATTCCAAAAAGCGTATTTTATTTCTAGAAACCTAAAAAATCAATACATTTTCGAGATTTATAGAACCATTTTTAAAAACAATGTTTCTTTTGCTGCCATTGATTGTCAGAAAAGTTTCCGATTAGTTTTATATGCTGCCTTAATCAGCTTTCTCAAACCAGAATATCGAAATTTAGTATGCGGTAATTTTCAATTAAACATTAATCGAATTTATGCATGGAAAAGTAGCAAAATATTAATAATTTTATTGTTAATGTTAATGATGTTTATTTATCATGGTTGTCTGTAAAACATTTTTGTTGAAGTTGAAAATGTTTACTTGAGAATTATCTTTAATAAATAACAGTCACTTTGTGTTTTTTATCTTTATTTTATTTTCCTATATTTTATTATCTAAATAGTCACTTCTCACCCTTATTTTCTCCTCATAACTGTAATTGCACCACATACCACTCAGGTAATGTCTAAATTTGTTTTGTAAGTAATTTGACATATTATAATCGCAACTACACTTTTACTGCTTTAGAGAATTACTTGGGTTCGAAAATCGAATAAACTACAAGAGTGATAAGTTATGTGTCTTACTTGCATTGGAAATGTATAATCCTCACGTAAATTCTTGCATTCGTAAAGGAATTAAATGCATTGTATCAAATGGAACCAGATTTAAAACAATGTTTTAAATTGCTTACTGAAATCTATACAAATATAATTTTAACACGATGATTTACTGTGAAATTGGTGAGATAATCCTGTTACTGTATTATCATATGATTACACTCATTACAAAATGTAGTATTACGTAAGAGAAATGATCTTTAATAAATATCCCTAAATTTGTGCTTAGCAAAATTTCACTTTATTTTATTGTCTAAATAGTTACTTCTCACCACTACTTGTTTTCTCCTCATCATCTTAATTGCACCACATACCACTAAGGATACGCCTAAAGTTGTCTTGTACATATTTTTCCATATTATTATCACGACTAGACTTTTCCTGTTTCAGAGAAGTACTTGGGTTCAAAAATCGAATGAAATACACGAGAGATAAGTTCGGAAATGCATCGGAAATGCATAATCCTCACGCAAATGCTTCTAAATATGTAGGGAAGCATCCGTAAAGAAAATAAATTCATTGTGTCAAATGGAATTAGATTTAAAACAATGTTTTAAATTTAATGCTGAAATCTATACCGATATAATTTTTACACGGTGGTTTGCTGTAAAATAGGGGAGGGTTAATATATATATATATATATATATATATATTCCTGTTACTACATATAATATTTTTGTTTGTTTTGACAATGGCTCAGATTGGCTGAAAGATATGTCAACTAGTCTAATAAAAACCTGTTTTACTGTTTATAATCTTTTTATTTTACACCTTTTAGCAATTAAAAATAAGTATATAAAAATGAGTACATGAAGAAATGAGTATGAGTAAGTATATGAGTGTAATCATATGATTACACTCATTACAAAATGTAGTATTACGTCAGAAAAATTATCTGTAATAAATGTCACTCAATTTGTGTTGATCAAAACTTCTCTTTATTTTATTATCTAAACACTTACTACTTTGTTTTTTCCTCATCACCCTAATTGCATCACATATCACTCAGGAAATGTATAAAGTTGTTTTGTACGTGATTTGCCCTATTATTATCATAACTAGTCTTTTACTGTTTTAGAGAAGTAGCTGGGGTTCGAAAATCGTATGAAATACAATAATGAAACGTTATGTGCGTTACCTGCCAAGGAAATCTATAATCCTCACTTAAATTCTTCGAAATATGTAGGGAAGCATCCGTAAAGAAATTAAATGCATTGTATCAAATGACACCAGATTGAAAACAATGTTTTAAAATTTATACTGAAATCTGTACCGATATCATTTTTACAAGGTGGTTTGCTGTAAAATTGGGGAAGTTAATAAATAAATATATATATAGCATGTGAGGGGGGGGGGGGTTGCTTGTTCAGACCACATACACATTTTATTTATTTATTTATTTTTAGCTGGATTATATCTGATTTGTGTGTTGAGTTATGCAGCTCTGAGCGCTGTTCACATGAATATATTATGTTTTTGTTGCTAGTTATGGTAATTAATGCTTATATATATATATTTCTGTTACTGTATATATCATATGATTACACTCATTTCAAAATTTACTATTACGTCACAAAAATTATCTTTAATAAATGTCACTTAATTTGTGTTGAACAAAATTTCTCTTTATTTTACTACCTGAACAAAAAATCAAGGGATTCCGGGTTGATATTTATTAAAAATGTATACTTTCGTATTAGCCACGTACCAAGAGTTAACAGGCGAAAAAAATAGCCAATGATTTCTCTACTTACATCATCCTTTTTGATTCTGATAATTTCAGTGTACTAAACGGGTAGTTCAATTACACGTAATTTACATTTGTGTTTTATTTTACAATTTTAAAATATTTATTTACAAATGCCGTTTTAATTGCGTTATGGAATATTAGGCAGAAACAAATGCTGTACGATTTGTATATCTTTAAGGGCAAACGGGTTCATCTTTTGTAGTCGGTCTGTGCGCAATAGACTTAAAAAAATGTATTGTTTGAAAAATATTTTTTATAACTATAAAAATTCAATAATTTAAGGTACAGTTTTTAATCAAATTTCATTTGAAAAAAAAAATCGTATTTAATGAAGTAAAAATACAATTTTTGCGACGTTTGTAAAAACTTGCAGTAAATGCGAAATTTAGTTGTAAGGTGTTGCCACCGTCAATAGGGCTTCACGTTACTCACGGACATGTTTTTAGGTGCGTTCGTAATTATATAAATACGTAGGAGCTATAGTCGTCATCTGGTCCGTCCGTCCGCATTTTACAGCGCAAAAACTACCCAACCGAATGTTTTGAAATTTAATATATACAATTGTTGCAGAATTTTGTCGAGTCATTTCAAAATTTATGAAAATTGATTAAAACTTAAAATGTTATTAATGAAATTTTTCTTTATTCTGTTAAATTCTATCATACGTAACCTGTATAATAAAAGCGCAAGACTGAAGAAAACAAATACGGGCTAACCACATCTTTTTTCATATGCCAAGCGGACATTTTTATTCAAAGTTGTTTTTTCGATTGAAATTGCATAAAAGTTACATTTTTAGAAAGATCGTTCAAAATATTTTTTTGCTTGAGTCATGAGTTACATTCAACAATGTATAGATTCTGAGATAACTTTAGTGGAAAATAAGTTAACCAAATACCTCAATCCAACAGAGTAAATAAACACAGGAGATTCGTTCATTATGAGTCATAAAAATGCTAAACCATGTAGGTAATCATTCGCAAAGCAAAATCTCCATGGTGAATTTTACAGTGCTGTCTGGTGTAGAAAAAAGAATCGCATTTGTAAATGTAGCATACGTAGGAATAAAAAGAAAAGGTATATTCATTTCGCTCATAGCAGACGATATAGTTAGTTTAACTGAAATAATAAGGGGGATTTTTTTATACATTGTGAAAGTAGTTATAAAACGAACGTCCTCCTATGTCACGTATAACGTACAATTTAAAAACTTGTTTGTTACTAAATTACATATTTTATAATACCTCGTGAAAACTGTTCGCATTTGTAAACGTAGTATACGTAATACGAAAAAAAATGGCATGCCCATTTCACTCGTCTTGTTTTTTTTTTTTTTTTTACATTGTGAAACTATTTATAAAACGAACGCACCTCATGTTAACGTACGTCATGTTTAACGTACAATTTCGAACTTGATTCTTTATAATATAGATATTAATTACTCACCACTACTTGTTTTCTCCTCTTCACCTTTGTTTCATTACATATCACTCAGGCAATCTCTCAAATGGTTTTGTACGTGCATTTCTATATTACTATAACAAATACGCATTTACCATTATAGGGAAGTAGATACGATAGTAAATCGAATGAAGTACACTAATGATAAATTGCATGTCTTAGCTGCATGAGAAATCTACCATTCTCGCGAAAATGCTTTGAATTGTGCAGAGAAATTTCCGTAAATCTCGAAAATCATGTAAAAGGAACTAGTGTAAAATAATGTTTTAAATTTATTATTGAAATTTAAAAAAATCCTGATTCCGCAGTTTAGCCCATTTTGGTATACAGTAGAACCTCGATTATCCGACCCTCGTTCAACCAAAACTCAAAACTCTCCGTAAATGGGCGTCGGTTTTCTGATATTTTTGTTTTCAGCGTTTTTTTATTATTTTTTATTTTTTTACTTTTAAAGTTCCGATCCGTATAAGTGTACTCTTCCCTCCCACCCACAGTGTATACGTACCTGTTCTGAACAAAAATATTCCCCATTTCGATATTTGGAAGGCCGTACTTCTGAGTGCCAAAACATTCGACTGTTATTGCACCATCTGATTGTAAGAAAGCGCAGGGAACAAAACCTCTTTTGTCACCTTTACAGGAACAGAAATGTTCACAGCTACATAATTTCAAAAGAGAGAGGAGAAATCAGTGTCATATTTAAACTATGCACTCGCTTACTCTTTGCATACGATTGGCACGTCTACCCTTCGTGGACGATTCTACCCCCGGTTCTACTCTAAGTTTTTTTGTTTCAAAATAAACTTCTTTTCGTGTATAATTTAAATTTGGATATTTATTTAGCAGTTTAAATAGTCATAATAGCAGTTCGAGGACGATGCTACATATTAAACTAGACGGATATTGATAAATTCTCGATTATCCACAAATTTCGATTATTCGATGTAGGTTCGGTTCCATTTACGTTGGATAATCGAGGTTCTACTGTATTATTTATGTAAAGTGTTTCCATATAAATGAACATTGGCGTAGATGCGTTTTTCAGATAAAAAATTGTTTTACATAAAGTTCATTTATATAATATAAAAACTAATATAATGAATTATTATTATGTTTTAAATAATTTCATTTTATAACAATTTCAATTAAACAACTAATGTTTTAACACTAGAAAGACGGCAAAATCTAACTTACTACAAATCCTGTAACGGTCAATTTGACCGCTATTTAGAAAAAAAAACTGACCAATAGAGATTCACTTTCTTTGACCTTGACTTGACTGCTGGTGCATTCTTGATTCATTTTATACGTGAAAGCGTTGAAGAAAAAAAAAATGAATGATTCCTTTATTTTATCACCAGATACAAAGCATCGGCCAAAATGACCACTCTACGCTTTCTAGGTATATTTACAGAAATCTAACGAAAAGAAAATATTTCTTTTTAAGTAAAAGGATAGATGCAGAGAAAAATATTAGAAAATGTAACGGAAGGAAATTATCAGAAAGTGAAATATAAATGAAATATATGAAGAAGTCTTCAACTATCGGTCAAATTGACCGCTTCGGGTTTTCTAGCGTTAATGTGAGTAATATAAAGAAATTAAGCTTTTTCCATTCGCTGAATATCACCAAACTGCTTAATTTTAGATTTTATAATTTGAAAATATTTTACAATTATGGGTGATTCTCTTTTTTTTCGCCATCGAGTTGACTTTTAAAAGACAAATTCCAATAAGCCGTTATTTTAATCTTTTGATGTCATTGATGGAGATTTTTTTCGTGATTTATTAGATCGCAATATATAATTCTGTCACATTTTGTTTGGTATGGGGTAATAAGGAAATAAAATGACTTGTAAACAGGAAATGTGAAAAATTTAAACGCATAAAAATTTATTAATTATATTTACATTCTGTGTTATTATTGTAGGAAGAAAGATTATTTATAATGCAAAAGAAAACTAAGAATAATAATTTGACAAAATAACTTTAATGCTTCAACTAAAGCCACTTAAAAGGGAATCACTTCAATAACATCTTTTCATAGCTACAGTGTGACTCTGATTAGAAAAATCTCTGAGTATGTTTCCTATTTTCGAAGGTTCGAAAACATGTAGGGAGGAAACATTTTACGTAGGAGCGGAAGGACAAAAGACTGCGATAATACTCGGAATGACCGATTGATCAGGAAAAAATTGGCATAAAAAAAAAGCCGGACTTCCCTAAAATAAAGTAAACTCATCAGTTACCCTGGTAACAGGACTGGAAATAGACCGGTTCCAGATCCTTTCTTAGCTCCGCTACCCCGTAACCTCCTATACACTTGCATCTGCGACTCACTACTAGAAGCACTCGACTGTATAGAAATATGAAGATAGTTTGAAATAATCAATTTTCAGGACATATAATACAGATCATTATTTTGTGAAAGCATACGTGCTAACAGTTCCTAATCCTTTTTTTAAAAGTGCATAGCGGACAAAAGTACTAGTGGTGGTCACTGTGCCATTTATGGACACTTTTAAATTTGAACTAAATAAAAAAAAATAGTATTGACAGTTGCGCAGAGATTTGCACCCTTCGTGGAATTCTTGAAACCAATCTATGTCAAAAAAATTTGTTCCGGATCGAGGGGATTTCAATTAAAAAAATGTGATACAGTAAAGTCATTTTATAGCGATTTGTTATAGCTTGGAATAAGATAAGCTAATTTTTGTTTTCTTGTTTGTGCCAACGTTTAAGCAATCGGTTTGTACATTTTGCTTTCATATTGAAATACAAAAATACAAAATTCATTTAATGTGATACTTTTTAATTTTGCATCAACTTGATATAAAACTTGTATCCACTACTGGTATTAAACGTGAATCCACTACAAGGGATATTTCCAACATAGTTCGACAACTTAAAATTGAATTGGATCAAGAGAACTATTTTGGAGAACTTTCACTCAATATACGATAGGCCGTTCTGTAACAATAGAGAGTTCGACCATCGAGAAAAAATTCTCTAAGATAGCCACCATTATTTTCGAGTCACCGTGCAAGCTAAGTATTCATGTGGTTGTGACTAGGCTAGTCAATTTTAAGGTTACTATACAATGTTGCGAGTAAAATTCGATTTACGCATTAACACTTAATCAGCAATAAAACGCTGATATTAATAAAGAGCTGTTGTTGAAATGTACCATGCTTCAAAATTTAGTTTGTTAAACATTTTAGAGACTCTTTGTTTTTTCATTTTTTGATACGAGTTCCATATTTTGTGTTGCATTAACTAATTACTGTAACATCAAATATATTTTTGTTAATGAAATATATGCTTTCAGCCGTTTCTTCTTTTTTGACATTTCAGCAACATTTACAATTTTTTTCAAATTGTTTCTACAAACGTGTCCACTACTGGAATAAACAGGTGTGGACTTCTGGATTTTTCATGTCCAATACTGTCGTATTTTTAGATCTCTGAAAATATAAATAATTTTGTACGGAAAATATCTGAAACAGCAAGTTGTGCAGCACAGTAGTTGTTATCACTGTTAACACCTGTGTTAAATTGTTAACACTCGCTGTTTTCGCACTCATTAAAACTAAGAACGGTACACTAAAAAAAGCGAAACTTTTTTTTATAGTGCCCAGTACTGGTACAGTTACCTTAATATTTGGGATACAAGAATAGGTCACAATATGCAAATGTTACTTTCCCAACATTATTAATCATTCTATATCTAGTTTTCAAGAGCGATCTTTCTTAGAGTGGGCTTTGCTCAAAGGATCATTAAACACTAGACTGCTTAAAGTAAGATGATAAAAAACACCAATGCATAATTTTTTAAATCATAACAATTACAAGAATGTAAATAGGCAAGCAAATGACCGTGTTATCCACTGCTTATTCCAGCGCAGGAAGAAAAAAGCATTCTGGCTTTAGAAAGGTCAGCGATCAGGCATCAAGACAGGTTCTATAATCCTACAAATAAGTTCATTGTCCACACCAATTTCTGTGTGATGATGGCTTTTCCTTAGCTTTCCTGCTAAATGCATCTATTTCTGTTACTCGACAACTAGGTCTCAAAGTGGCAACACTAATAGGCAGTAGGTTGTATATCGTAATAAATGATTCCAATCTAAAACATTTCAGTACTATTATCCAAACATTAAATTTATATTTTGCTAATCCAGTTCAATCCACAAGTTCAATCGCATGTCTGTGGGAATGTCCGTCGCAGCAAAGGAAACCAATGCAAAATGCTTTTGTGGCCAAGTGCAGTTTTTCCATATTTGCATACGAATGAACGCTGAACGCGTGTAACCGAAAATCACTTCGCATATTCCAACACACTAAAACTCTTCTCCTGCATTGCCTTCATTTTGTATAGACAGGCCTGCCATCTATAGCGTGTACGCGAGCCACGAGGCAGGCTTTTAAACTAAGTGAGCGTATGTATCTTGTCATTTATCCCCCGTCTTTGCAGGTCGTATACCTCTCTATACAGAGTGTTTTGAAAACCGATGAATCATTTAGGTTAACATACTAAATAAATAAGAACTATGTTTTCTTCTTTTTACTTTCTTCTATCTTTACAAGAAGAAAATATTGGATTCATGAAAATTTTTGGCTTCCGGTTTTGGAAGGATTTATACGTTTTAGAAGGTCCTGAACACGATTTGACTGTTTTTAGAAAATGTCTGTCTGTGAATCTATGACTCTGTCTGTATGTCTGTCTGTTTGTGACAAAAATATTGTGGGCTCAAAAACCAATGCGCAAAATTTAATAAAACTTTTTATTCAGTTAGTCCTTTATATAAATTGGTCTTGATTAGTTTTTGGTGAAAATCACCCAACAGGTGGCGCTGTTATGCTGCATTTATCGGGATTTCCTCAATAGTCAAATCTCAAGAACTATTGCACTTATTTTCATCAAACGTTAGATTCACTTAGACCTTTTCATAAATAGACGCTGATTACGTTTTAGTGTAGATATCTCAACATGTGGTGCTGCTATACCACTTTTTTCATTATTTTTACGATATCTCAAGACCTAATGCTCGGAATTTCATCAACGTCAGAGAACTTGACATAAATAGATGCTGCTTATGATTTGGTGTTAATAGCCCAACTGGTGGTGCTGCTATTCTACTTTTTTTTCATGATTATCACGATAACTATATCGCGAGAACTAATACAAGGATTTTCATAAAACTTCAGATTCAGTTAGATGTTGACATAAGTTGTTGTTGATTAGGGTTTGATATAAATCTACCAACAGATGGCTATGCTGCATGTTTCAGGATTTACACGATTTTAGCAAAAGTCATATCTCAAGAACTAATGCACGGAATTTGTTAAAACGTTAGATTCAGTTAGACAGTGATATAAATTGTTGCTGATTCTTTTTAATGTATGCGAAACCTGTGTGAGACAGAAGAAAGTTTTGGCACTGGCTCATCCAACTAGTTTTATCACTAAAATAGCCTAAAATTTTGCTGACCAAATATTCTATTTTTCATGTGATTTCTACATTAAAACAAAAACTAGTATGTTTCGTGTTCAATTTGTCTTCTTTCAGGTAGCCTTTATTTAGATTAATGCTTTAGTGATTCTGACATAACAATATCTTACGTTTATAGAGAAAATCTTTTATAAAGAAATCATTCAATTCATCTTATTCTTTGCTACCATGACGTCTTCATTCAATAAACTTGAATAACGTAAACAAAAAGACTTATTGCAGTCATTCGAAATAATTCTCTATATCTGCGTTTTACATTAAAAATTTTAATTTAAATCTAAAGTTGTTTTGAACGAATAATTTATTTAGGTATGTATAGTTAATTAAATTTTGTAGAAGGTTTATGAAAACAACGGAAAACAAAATGCATAATTATTGTTTATTAGATGGTACTTCACTTTTTGTCTTCACGAATGCCGTATTCAGAATTTAAAAACTTATTAAAACAAGTATTAATAAAATGAAATATGGGTATTGAAGAATGGATATGGAGTCTTAAATAGGAATCCCAATTTTTTATTACTTACTCATCATACGTAGTATAGGGTAAATCTTGTAATCGTTTTGAAAATCGAAAATTTTTTTTTGACGAATTTACACGCTTCAGACACTGGAGACTCCGAAAACTATATTTTTAGAAAAGAAAATTGCCGTCCGTCTGCTGTGTGTGTCTGTAAACGCTCTATCTCATCCCGAACAAATTGAGATAGAGACTTGAAATTTTGGTATGTACTTAGTATGTAGTAATGGAAAGAAGCTTATTGCATTTCAGTAACCTCGATTATCCGGAACTGTTTTTTCGGGCTCTCGAAATATCCGTTCAGATAAAAGGTATATAAAAATTTTCGAAATTGTTTATTTTAAGGAGTGAATATAAAATGCAATAAAAAAACAAATTTTGCATAAAGAATGAAGTCGATCGGATAATGAGTTGCCGAGATATTTGTAATCATATTTTCCGTACTCTTCGATTTTTCATGACCCTTTATTTCATTCAAATTTCAATTCAAAGATATATTTTAATTGGAAATGAGACGCTTAATCCGACGCAGTTGACCGCTAGTTAATATGATTATCAATTTTAGAGTTATAAGGATGTTTTTTTTACGCAATTCAGTAATAGAGCATTTAAAGTTTATGACGTCATCAAGCTATGATATTATTCGAATTGCAATGCATTTCATAAATAGTTTACACATGTTTTATTTTCATATTTTATATTATGCGTATCCATGATGGGTAAGTATTACGGTGGCCCCCAACGACTAGTTTTCTTTTATCCATAATAAAAGAAAACAATGTAAACGGAATTTTTCTCGACTTCTGGTTTTCTCTAGATTTACACTTTACAGAGATTCCGAAACACATGTTTTTACAAAACGTCCGCCTGTCCACGTGCCTGCGTGTCCGTGTGTCTATGTGTCCGAGTTTGTTTCCTCTTTGTTTCATCAAAAAGTGTATGAAGTTATGCATAGAATTGAATCAAATTTCATATATGTAGTTTGTGCTATGGCCAGCAGGTCCCAGTTGAATTTGCAGCTATTCTGACGGAAGAGGGCGCTGTGATAGCAATTTTTGTGTAATTTTCTCGATTTTTCGTACATCGATTGCTAAGTAACACGGCGATTCGGAAACAGATGACGTACAATAGAATGGCGAAATATATCGATTTTATTGGGGCTTTGATAGCAAAGTTTGCAGTATTAACATGCATGAGATAGAAGAAAATTTTGGGATTGGCAAATCCGACTGGTTTTGTAAAAGTCTGTTTTCTGAGAAAAATAAACATATGCTTTCTTCTTTCTTACAGAAAAAATACGTTTTTATCCCTCACAATTTTTAAATTTCTTGTGATTCACAAAGTAAAGAAAGTATTCTAAAACAGAATACTTTCAATTCTGTTTTATTTCAATTCGGATGTTCAATTGAAATAAAACATAAATTGTTCATTTCAACTCGGATTTATTTAAAGAAATTGCAAATAAATCCTTGTTCAATTCGGATTTATTTGAAGACAATGAACTATATTTAAATTAATACATTAGTAATTCTTATATAACATTGTCGTACGTTTGCAGAGAAAGTCTTTTATATAGAAGATATTGAATCCATCTTAACATTTGCAAACATTACATTCTTATTCAATGAACTTATATGATGTAAATCGTAATTTTTATACTATCTATTTGAAATAAGTTCCTATTGCTGTGTTCTATTTTAAGAGTTTTAACTGAAACTGAAACATGTTTCAAAGATTTGTTTTTAGCCTATATATTTTTTCGTTTATAGCAACTATTATAATTATTTTTTTTTGAAAATTTAAATAAAACACAAAATTATGTTATGTGTCAACAAATTTATGATCCCCGAAAATTTCGTAAAATTGTGCTATATCAAAAATATCAGCATACTATGCTTTCTTCTTTTTTATAGAAAAATTACACTCCCCCCTCCTTCCCTACAACTTTTATATTTCTTGTGTTACAAAAGAGAGTATTCAAAAGTAAAGTGTAAAGTAAAGAAAGTATTCAAAAGTAAAGAATGAAGTAAAGAGAGTATTCAAATGTAAAGGGTAAACTAAACAGAGTATTCAAAAGTAAAGAATGAAGTAAAGAGAGTATTCAAATGTAAAGGGTAAACTAAACAGAGTATTCAAAAGTAAAGAATGAAGTAAAGGGAGTATTCAAATGTAAAGGGTAAACTAAACAGAGTATTCAAAAGTAAAGAATGAAGTAAAGAGAGTATTCAAATGTAAAGAGTAAACTAAACAGAGTATTCAAAAGTAAAGAATGAAGTAAAGAGAGTATTCAAATGTAAAGAGTAAACTAAACAGAGTATTCAAAAGTTAAGAGTAAAGTAAAGATAGTATTCCAGTTTTTGTTCAAATTGGATTTTTTTCAGGTACAACGAATTTCATTGCTGAATCTGACGTAATAATATCTTACGCTTGTATAGACAGTCCATTATAGAGAAGTTATTGAAATAAGTTTATTATTTGTAACCCGTCGGATATTCTAACTAATTCGGTAAACTTACATAACATATATTGAAATTAGTATTCCAATTATTCGACATTTTACTGATAAAAATACAGTAAAGTTTAAAGAAAAACAGTATTCAAAAGTAAAGAGTTAAGTAAAGAAAGTATTAAAAATTAAAGACTGGATTTTTTCAGATACAACGAACTTTATTTAGATTAATACATTACTGAATCTGACATAACAATATCTTACGCTTTTATAGACAATCTATTGTAGAGACGTTATTAAATTCAGTTTATTATTTGTAACCCTGATATTCTAACTAATTCGGTAAATTTAAATAACGAATTGAAATTTGTATTCCAAATATTCGACATTTTACTAATAAAAATATTGTAAAGTGCGAAGTAAAAAGAGTATTTAAAAATAAAGAGTTAAATAAAGAGAGTATTTAAAATATAAGACTGGATTTATTTCAGGTACAACGTACTTTATTTAGATTAACACATTTCTGAATCTGACATAAAAATATCTTACGCTTGTATAGACAGTCCTTTATAGAGAAATTATTGAATTCAGTTTATAATTTGTAATGGTAGACTTAAATAACATAAATTGAAATTTGTATTCCAACTATTTGTCATTTTACTGATAAAAATACTAAAATAAATTCATACATTATACCAAAAGTTCATATATTATTCATATATTCATACTGAGATAAATTCATAAAATATTATTGCGTTATACTTTAAAACTTTAAACTGTAACCAAAGCAATTTTTTTAAAGATTTGTTTCTTTGGATATGTAGATAGCAATTCTTTTAATTGAATTTTGTAGTGAGTTTCTGAAAAATTAAATAAAACTCAGATTTATAGTTTTGTAGAAAGTCTTCACAAATGCAATATTGAAGATTACAGAAAATTATTAATATAAATATTAATAAAAAACACATACGAATTGAAGAATGTTCTGCGCTTACTTAATTTCAAATATGATTCATATAATTTTTCATTAAAATAGTGATGCACAACCTGTGGCCCGTGAGGAGTTAACTGGTGGCCCGAGGGCACCTTAAATGCCAACATCTTCAAAAATTCCAAATTTCGCCCATTTTTCGAGAAAAAATTGCAAATTTTGTACATAGGTCGTAGAGAAACATCATGAATTTAGTCGATTGGGTACGTAAAAATCGTGAACTTAGTCAATCGTGCACGTAAAAATCGCGAATTTAGCCGATCAGGTGCGTAAAAACCGAGAATTTCGCTGATCAGGCGCGTAACATTCATGTATTTCGGCAATCGGGCTCGAAAAAATCGTTATTTTTTTAATCGGGCGCTTAATAATCGCAAATTTAGTCAATCGGGCGCTAAAAATCGGGAATTTAGCCTATCGGGCGCGTAAAATTTGCTAATTTTGCCGATTAAATGCGTAAAAACGCGTAAAAATCGGGAATTTAGTCTATCGGGCGCGTAAAAATCGCCAATTTAGCTGATCGTGCTATAAAAGTCGAGAATTTAGCCGATCGGGCCGTAAAAGTCGAGAATTTGGACGATCATGGACGTAAAAATTA
This sequence comes from Maratus michaelseni, assembly GCA_963931845.1. Lineage (NCBI taxonomy): Eukaryota > Metazoa > Arthropoda > Arachnida > Araneae > Salticidae > Maratus > Maratus michaelseni. The sequence goes on from OZ007590.1 coordinate 350,330,541, forward strand.
CGAATTTCGCAGATCAAGTGCGTAAAAATCGGGAATTAGTCAATCGGATGCGTAAAAATCGGGAATTTAGTCAGTCAGTCGCCTAAAAATCGCTAATTTCGGGGAATGGGTGCGTAAAAATCGGGAATTTTGTCTATCGGGAGCGGAAAAATCAGGAATTTAGTTGATCGGGTACGTAAAAATCAGAAAATTTGCCGATCTGGCGCGTAGAAATCCCAAATTTATCCGACCGATCGCGTAAAAATCTTGAATTTCGCCGATAGGGCACGCAAAAATCGTAAATTTCACCAATTAAGCGTGGAAAAATCGTGAATTTAGTCGATCAGGGGCGGATATTTATGAATTTATTCCAACGGGCGCGGAAAAATTGTGATTTTCGTCGAAAGGGCGCGTAAAATTTTTGAATTTCGTCTAACGGGTCAGATGGTGGCCCTCGACAAGCCAATCATTTTTGTGAGTGGCCCTCCTCTTAAAAAGGTTGTGCATCCTTACATTAAAATATATGTAATATCACAAATACGAGTATAGAAACATGTATAGACATGTTTTCTTCTGTTTTTTACAGAAAAATAACTTAATATTTTCTATACCACATTTACAATATTTCTTATGATTCCTAAAGTAAAAAAATAAAAATAAAGATACTAGTATGTTTTGTGTTTATTTCTAAATTCTTTCAGGTACAACGAAATTTATTTAGATTAATGATTTAGTAACGCTGGACATAAAAAAAATCGTACATTTGTAGAAAATTTCTTTTATATAGGAGTAATTGAATTTCTTTTATCATTTGTAACCAAGACATCCTTATTCAATAAACTAGAACAAGGTAAAGTGAAATTTTTATTTCAAACATTTGAAATAAATTTCTACTTTTACGTACAACTTTAAACGTTTAACTGAAACAGGAAAATGTTTCCAAAAAAAAAAAGTATCTCTCTTTTATGTGTATTTCTCTTTTATGTGTATAGTTATTATTGCGTTCGTAATTATACAGAGTTGCCAAGTCTCCGGCTTTTTGAACACCAGTATTTTAGTACAGAAAATGTTGTTTTATGTAATCGGAACATTCTGCGATTTAAAAGAACAACATTTTCTCTAAGATAATACTGGTGTGTAAAAAGCCGGAGACGTGGCAAGTATGTAATTATATAAATACGTTGCACCTATAGTCGTCGTCTGGTTCGTCCGTCTGTACGCATATAACAGCGCAAAAACTACCCAACCCAATGTTTGAAATTTCATATACATAATAGTTGCAGAATTTTCTCGAGTCATTTCAAATTTTAGGAAAATTGAATAAAAACTTAAAGAGGTATTTATAAAAGTTTTCTTCATTTTATTAAATCCTATTATACGTAATTAATTCAATGACATCCTATGATAGGTAATGATTCTATGTTTCCATGGCGATTGCGTCATATTTAAGATGGAGTCATATTATTTCCGTATTACTAAATTTAAAAACCGAATTTGTATACTAAAATTGTTTAATTATAGCAATCATATAAACTACCGACAGTTAGATGTTTCCGGAGAAATAGTAATTAAATGCAATAAAATCTTAAATATGGATTTCAAAACATATACAACATAACAAACAATGATTTTTATAGTGGGTCGGTACAGGAGACTGTAAAAAATATTTACTGTATAGGAAATCAGGGTCAAAAATCCGTTTATTTAGTCAAAATTACAGTGTGTCTCACTTTAATCAGAAGTCGCATTTACGTTCATAACTTTAACAGTAGTGAATACCTTTTAACAAAATTCACAACAGACTCATATTTGTGTGAAGTGTAAACATATTGTAAGGATTTCGTTAGAATACATTCACTGTTAAAGTACATCTACTGTTAAAGTTAATACATCTACTGTTAAAGTTATAAACGAAAACGCGACTTCAGATTGGAGTTAGACGCCTTTTATTTTTGACTATATAAATGGATTTCCGACTCCTTGGTTTCCTATACATGTTTGTTACAGTGTCCTGTATCAACACTTAAAATTTGTACCTTGAATTCGGTTCACCCTGTATTGATATATCCATTTATCAACTGTTCACTCCCCCCCCCCTGTCGCGCTTCCGGTGGGATTTTGTATTTTTTTAACCTCAATAAAAGAGACCGGGTTGAAATCTATGCTCTACAGACTTGGTTCATAGTCCAAACAGTTCCTCCCGGGCAGTAAAGTAAAACTTCATTTGTAAAGATTGTGACTCTGTTGAAACTCGACGATCATTCAACATCCGCTTATAAGAGCATAAACGCGCTTACGAATCTGGCAATTTACAATCGAAAACTTGTTAATCACTCATTAGATATCGACCACATACCAGATTTCCGAAATTTTAAAATAATTAAATAACTGCAATAACTTTAAAATTTGAATTATTTTAGAAGGTTGGTTTACAAGATTACAGAAATCTACTCGAAACATATCTTGTACAAATCGATACACCCCGTGGTGATTTAATATTTTAATTACATAATTTCCCACATGAACATGCGTGTAAACAAAATTTTAGGTTCACGATTGACATTGGTACTGATGAGGAGGTTGTATAGAGCTTTAAACGTGTTCTGTAATTGACTTTATTATGTGATGTTAACGTGTTGTTGTTTTATTAAATGTCTGATTTTAAATGCTTTTTTATTAATATATAAATTTCATTCAGATGTAATTAGTTTATTTATTTTAAAAAATGAGATTTTTGTTTGAAAAAAGGGGTATCAAGAAGTCCCGTAACTTCTTTCTGTAGAAAATGCAATTAAATTCAGTTTAATACTTGTAACCATTACATCCTCATTTACTAAGCTACTATAATAAGGTGAAATGAAATTTGTATTCATATCAATGAAATAAGTTTCTAATTTTACGTAAAACATTTCGTAGAATTTCAGTAGATTGTACCTTGTTCACTTTTTACGGTATGAGTATCGTACTTCAAAGGTATGTTAAGTGTAAAAAAACTGCATATGTAAACCATTTCGATTATATACGGTATTTGTACCGTAAAATGATTTTTTTTAGTAAAAAACACAATTTATACCGTAAAATGGTTAGTTTTCAGTAAGGAAAAAGCTGGTAGCCCCGCCTTGATGTACGGCAACCCCTAAAGTGATGCTCTTGCTCTTGTTACGTAATGCGTGCAGGGCTGAGGAGAGGGGGGAGTGCAGCCGGTACATATACTTTAAATATTTTACGGTACATGTACCGTCCAGTTAATTTACGGTATATATACTGGTCACAAAGTTGACAGTATATGTACCGTAATTTTTGACTAAATTTGTTACAGTGTACTATGTAAATGTTTAATTGAAACAAAAAGATATTTTTAAAGAATAAATCTTTTTTTTTAATTTTTGAAGACTATACTTGTTATTTTTAATTAAATTTTATTGAAATTGTCTCAGAAAATATTCTGTCATCACAATGTTTTACGTTTCTAGATAAATTCTATTATAGAGAAGTTATTGTATTCATCTTAGCATTTGTAACGATGTCATCTTCATTCAATAAACTTGAAAAATATAAAGTAAAATTTTATTCCATGCATTCAAAATATATTTCCGTGTTCAGGTTTAAAATTACTATGTTCTACTTTAAATGAAACAGGAATGTGTTTTCAAAGAATAGTTATTTCTTTTTTTCTTTGGGTAGCTGTTATTTTAATTAAATTTTGTAGGCAATTTCTGAAAGCCTAAATCAAACTGAGAATTGTTGTTTTGTTGAATATATTAAATCTTTCGACCTTCTCATATGAAATATTGTGGATTTAAAACTTATTAAAATTAATATTAATAAACGAAAAGATGAATGTTCAAGAATGTTCTAAATTTACATTTAAAAAAAAGTGTATATAAACTTTGCCTGAAAATAAAATGATTAACATATGGATAAAAGCTACATTATCCGGATTTCAAATAATCAATACTTATAATTTTTGTCATTACATTGAAGATGATTTTTGATTTTAAATATTACTGTAGGATTTATATATAGTGAATAATATTTCAAATACATTTCATATTTTTTGTTGTACAAAAGTTAATGAAAATGGTTTAGATGAAGTTTTTGTCGCTTTTTTTTGTATGGAATTGACATAATGTGGAAGGACAGGTCTTAATAAGCAGCGAACTTTTCTCTTAATGATTTCAAAAACAAAGAAATCCTTCATAAAATAATAAAAATGTTGTTTTTTATAGTTAAGCGCATAATCTTTATGTTTGCATACATGTTAAATCTCAAACCCAAAAGTAAGCGTTATTTAATAGAGTGTCAAATTGAATGTGATTGCTTTTGTCCTACAAATTTTGACGCCTTTCCAAAGTTTCATTACATATTTGAAGTAACTACTATTCCGTGAATGAAAAATATTTGAAATAAATAGAGACGTTAATGGTTGAATTTTCATCAATTTTGAACATTACAGTTTTTACAATTAAAATACCAGCTATGATTTGTAAAGTCCGATTTTAATGTTTTTATTTCTAGTTCAGAGTACCACAGACTACAATTTAACGCATAGTCTTTTTGAAAATTTGACTACAATTTGTAATGGATAACCCTCAAAAGGCAGAAATATGTTCTGAAGCAAAAATAAACAAAAATGCTTTGCAATATTTATGAAATGACTCCAAAGAAAAAGAAACCCAAACGCGTGAACAAAAATACAAAATCACGAACTTCCGGTATCAGCTTATATTCAATAACTGACTTATTATCATTATTGTTATTACATCTATATCCCGTATTCACTTTTTGAACATTGCCATAGATGTTGCGAATGATTCTATTATTCTTGGCTTGGTAATAGATTGATTTTTCCCATTATGTAGACAGGATTCATGCCATAAATTGGCAAATCTAGACCGGGGATTGAACCCAGATACCTTGGCATAGCGCACCAAGTGCTTTACCAGTTAAGCCATTCGGACGACATCCGGTCTGGCACTTCTTTCACTAATATATGTTGGCAAGGCTGCAACTCCACAGCAAAATATGGAATGTAAACATGAGCACACTATCAGTGGTGTCATGAGACGAATAAATTACCAGCATCGGATAATATATTTTTTTAATTTTGAATTAAAAATTCACATCCTTTGTAGTGCTATTAAAGATTTAAGGCGTAGTTTCAGTCCTACTGAAAATTTAATTGTAAATTTAAATATACATTATCCTATGCTGGGAATTTATTCGTCTCATGGACACCACTGATAGTGTGCTCATGTTTACATTCCATCTTTTGCTGCGGAGTTGCAGCCTTGCCAACGTATATTAGTGAAAGAAGTGCCAGACTGGATGTCGTCCGAATGGCTTAATTGGTAAAGCACTTGGTGCGCTATACTGAGGTATCTGTGTTCGATCCCCACTGTAAATACATTTTTGACTCAAGTTGGTTGTACGATGTTAAGCAAAGTGAAAAGAAAATTCACATTCTTTGTAGAGCTATTTTTGAAAAGTAGTTTGTAGTCTATACATTTTTAAACATGTACTTTGGTGGTAGTTAACTACATTTTCCATAAAGTAGTTGTAGTTGTAGTTCGATACAATAAAAAAGTAGTTTGTCTGACCACTGGTCATAATCTTTGAAACCTAGTTTTTTATTATTAATTACAAACACGTGACATAAGAAGATGCAAAGTCGTTGCCAATTAACTGCTATCTCTTTGCACTTTGATGGTGAATTTTTAAATTTTAAAGTGTCTTTATTGAAACCTTCATATGTATTTTAGTAGTGGAAGTGAAAATTATACAGAATAAACTGACAAATACAGCTATAAAAACATCCAGTTTCTATAAATTGTTTTCAATTTCTACAAATACTTCCCTTACATGCATTTATATTTCAAATATATTACTTTTCTAGTTTATGTAGCTTTTTAGATAACAGAAGATATTTTAAAGCACATATTAAATTTCATATGAAATCTTAAGTGAAATCTTATCAGTGAAGTCTTAAATTTCACATTTTAACTGCAATCACAGATCGACCAGATTAAATATATGAAAAGAGACGGTACAGTTATATTTTTTAATATATTGTAATTATTATTGAATTCTGTAAGTTAATTCGAGTTAGTCTCCAAAATATTTAATAAATATTTTAAAATAAACGTGTTTTAAATGTGGTTTTTAAAATAAACTATGTAAACATAAATCAGCATTTTAAACGTCATTAAATATTCTTCTTTACAACCAAATGGATAGTTTTTATGTCATAAATTTTTCCACTTTCTATAAATTGTTTCCAATTTCTACAAATACTTCTCTTAAAGGCATTTATTTTTCAAATATATTAATTTTCTAGTTTATGTAGTTTTTGTGGTAACAGAAGATATTCAACATTTTTTAGGAAATTCAAATCTTAAATTTCACATTTTAAATGCAATTACAGATCGACCAAATTAAAAAGTTGAAAAACGAGAAGTTATAGTTATATTTTTAATGTTTTGTAATTTTTATTGAATTCTGTATATTATTTCGAGTAAGTACCTAGTATATTTAATAAATATTTTAAAATACATGCACTTGAAGCTTTGTTTGAAAATAAACTATGAACACATAAACCAACAATTTAAACATCATTAAATATTCTTTTTTACAACCAAATGGGTAGCTTGTATGTCATAATTTTTTTTACTTTTTGTAAGAAAAATACTCATACCAACGAAATGTTTGATCTGCGTGATTTCCGTAAAAATATATTCCAATAGAAACACATATACAGGATGACAATTATTGAACTACATGAAATAAAACGTAAATTATTTAAAAACTACTGAGTGCACAAAGTTTATTCAACATGTAAACGTCACTACAGATAGTCGGATTTAGATTATGACATGTTCGATATCGCTGCCATCATTGGCTATGATGTGGCGCACAGATGAATAGCAAAATTCTGCATGACCCGCTGAAGTGTCGGAACATCGATGATGTGGATGACCTCCTGAATGGCAGTTTTCAGCTCAGCAATGGTTTTGGGGTTATTTTTGTACACATTGTCTTTAATGTAGCCCCACAAAAATTTGTCACACGTGTTCAGATCCGGAGAATATGGCGGTCAAACGAGTCCCATTAGAGGTGCCTCTGTGTCCCCCAGAGCCAGAATGCGGTTTCCAAAGTGCTCCTCCAGGACATCAAACACGTTCTTGGTCCGATGAGGTTGAACTCCGTCTTGCATGAACTACATCTTGTCGAAATCAGGGTCACTTTGGATAATGGGGATGAAACCATTTTTCAAAACCTTCACATATCGTTCAATAGTCATCGCGCCGTCAACGAATATCGGACCAATTATTCCGTGACTGGACATTTTCTATCGAGAAGTCTCCCCACCCTCAACGGGTGACAGTGTGGTGTGCAATGTCCAGTCACGTGACATTTTCACTTGCAAATGACCGACAACAACAAGTTGTGTGCGCATGCGCATACTAATTCCATCATGCCCTGCGGCCAACCACGAAGTTTGAACTTCATCACGCAAACCATTCAGAAGTTATAACTGTTTTATTTCATATAGTTCAATAATTGTCACCCTGTACATAAAACAAAAGTAAACATTAGTTAAAAGAAAATATTTTGATGCACCTTTCATTCAGTGTATTTGTTTATATATATTATTGTTTGCATGAAAAAGTAAAAGACTTTTTTTATATTCAACAACATATTTGGCATTGATTGAAAAGGGTGGAGAATAATCTCTAAGTAATCCAAGTAAAAAAAGGACGTAGCACTTAAAAATAGATAAATTATCTTTTTCTTCATTTTGAACATAATATTTTTCAATACATTGGATTTTTCTTGCAAGACAAGCAAGATTTATTTATTTTATTAACTCGGAATTCCATTATTACACAAAATCTGTTGACGAATTGCTGTTGGCTTCATATAATTTATTTTTGATTAACTTGGAAGTATCTCAAGTGTCCGGGGGATATCTTATATATGAGAAATTTTAAAAGCGAAGGAGAAATAAAAAATCAAATATACAAAACTGCACTTGTCATCATAAAAATACACGAATATACCGATACATATAATTTTACGAAATATTATTATGAATATTTAAGCATATTTAGTAGAATAAATAAAATTGACGTCGGGATATTCAATGATGTATAATATTTTTATCCATTGCGTAATTTTTGGTTAAGATATTGCTGATAATATAATAAAAAAGAATCTCTCTCTATATATTTTGTTTTACTTTCAAAATAGTCACGAATTATTAATAAATTTCTGATATAATTTTCATTCAAATACTTTGGAATTTTTAATAATCCTAATAAATTACAACATGTATAAATCGAAAACAGTCATTCACGAACATTTTGTTATATTATTTTATAGTTTAAAAATAAATTGTTTATAAGCTATCAATATTTTTCTTTTTCTTTTTAAAGTTTTTTTCCTATTTTTCTTTCAACTATAGTATTGTTCTTTCGATAGTTTATAATGTCTTAAGTATATTCTTAAACTCTTTATAATTTTTCTCAATTAAACTATAAATGCAAGATTTCTGGAATTTAAACGCAAAAAAAAAAAAAAAAAAAAAAAAAAAAAAAATCAGATTGATCTCTTTAAATTAATTTTCAGATGGACGAAATTAAATATTTGAAGAATGAGAGGATATTGTTATATATTTTAATATGTTGTAATTACTATTCAATTCTGTAAATTCTTTCGAGTAAATTTTCAAAATATTTAATAAATAACTTAAAATACATGCATTTTTTTCATATAATATACCATGTAATCATTAACCAACAATTTAAATGGCAATAATTTTTCTTCTTTACAACCGTTTTACTTTTTTTACCGTTTAACGGAAAAAATGGGTAGTTTGTATATCTCGATTTCATTACTTTTTGAAAGTAGAAATATACCAACAAATTATTTGATCTAGTTTCTGTGGAATTTCTATAAAAAGATATTCACCACAATGAAGCAAAACATTGAAAATTTGTTAAAATATAATATTTTGGTACATCTTTTATTCAGTGTATTTGTTCATATTTATGCAAGAAAATCTGAAAGATATTTTCATATTCTATAAAATCTTTGCCATGGATTGATGAAGGGGAAGTATCTCTAAGCTCCAAGTAAAAAGATAAAAGACATAGTACAAAAAATGGATAAATTATTTTTTCTTCATTTTGAACATAAATTTTGTATGTCATAAAGTTTTTACCTTCCTTACTCTGTAAAACATTTGATCTAAAGTTCCTTAGAAAATCTGAGGCAGCTATTCTGCCACAGGGTCTCCCAGAAATTTCACCAAAGAAATGCCAGGAAACTTACACAAGTCAGTTACACACAAAACATATGGAACTTTACACTGTAAAAAAAATTCATGAAAAAAACGGAAATTGTACTGGCAATCGAGACGCCAGTACTATTTCCGTATCTTAACGGAAAAAAAAATCGTAAATTCTAGGAAATTTTCCGTTTTTAAAATTCCGTTTTATAACAGAAATCTTCCGTATTTTTAGAAATGTTTATATCGTAACCAAGGGATCGATACATTTCTGTTTTTTTTTCTTTTCACTCCTGAGTGAGTGTACAGTAAATAATCAACCATTGCCACGAGCAGAATCGAACCCGGAGTCTGCGGTTTACTAAACTGACGGTCTACACCACTGCGCTATGACTGGACACGCCACTTTCTCAAATGTTGTAACTTATTTTAGTCGCTTTGTATGATGCAAAAACTTTAGGTTTTATCGATAAATAGATTTTTTCAGAGTACCGATGTTTTTAATATTTTATTTTCATAATTTTCAATATTTTGCTGTACTTATGCCTTATAACAGATAAATTTTAACTTATTATGTATGATATGAGTAAAACATTGTGTTAAGAGTAATGATTGCTTCTTTTTGCAATAGTACCAACATTTTATTTTTTTGAACATATACTTTTTTTTAATTATTTGCTTGATTATCTATTTATCGATTCCAATAAAAACAACAATTATCTTAAGCTGACGTGTTTGTTACATGCTATTAAAATAATTTTTTATCTCTTATTTAAAAAATAACTAAACTGTAGATAAACAATTTTATAATAAATTAAATTATTATATTTCAGAGCTTTGTCGTATGGTTCTGTTTAACTGAACAATTTTTAAAATATTTAAAAAAAAAATAGATTTTTAGAGAAAATTTTGAAATTAATGACCTTGGGGTAGGTAAGATTAAAGCTGGACTTATTAATTTAATTTAAATTAATTTATAAAAATATAAATTAAAAACTTTATAAAATTATAAACTTCATTTTTTATAAAAGTAAAGAAAAAATTATTTATAACTAACTAAACTAAACTAATTTTATAAGTTTAAGGAAAAAATTATAAACTTTGTATATTATAATTTATAAAATAATAAGTTTTAGTGTAATTCATAAATTTATAGGCCAAATCAGTTTAGTTTAATACCAATTTGCATAGCGATAATTTGCAGAGATATTATGTTATGAAACCTTTAAATAACTCAATATTGCCTCACGTTCAGTGTACACAGATCACCGATAATTCTCTTTTACAATAATTCCGAAAAGTTACACATAAGTTCAAAAGTATACCTAAGAAAACTAAGGAATGTTACACACAGAACACATGGAACGTTTCACAGTTGATCAGTAAATTCTACTTTCTCAAATATCCCGAAAACTACAAAACATTTTGGACGATGTTATACCAGATTTCTCGGTATTCTCGGATCAGCAGAAATAATCCGAGAAAACCCAGGAATGTTACACAGTAAATGTCAGGAGCATTACGAAGATTTTCTTACACTGTAAGAAGAACACTTGTACCAATTAATCCTTTGATCTAGTTTCTGTGTGATTTCCGTAAAAATATGTTCACACTGTAGCACATATACATGAAAACAAAAAATAATTTTCGAATAAGTCTCCAAAATATTTAATAAATATCTTAAAATACAAGCATTTTAAGATTTTAAACGAGAACAGTAAAAATCATGCATGAAACAAAAATTATGAAAAAATTTTCAACACATTTAGAATATTGTAACAAAACCTTACAGTTTAGTAATGTGAAAGATGATGCGTAAGTAAACAAGATCAATCTTGAACCAGGTGGAGAGGCTTGCCTCTTAAACTCAACTAACCCCGACCACAGAAATGTGTATTATATCGCTAACCGCACCCTAGAGGTGGAGCGACGGACAAAATTCAGCTGGGAAAGGAGACTTTCGGACACCGTCAAGACTCACGAGAGAGCTCGAGATATCAAATTTTCGATTTCCTGACCGTCGACGAAAGTTTATTGAAGAACATGAGAGAAATATTACAAAATTGCACAGAAATGCGTAAGTACACAATTTATAAAACGAATAACAAATTTGAAAGCCCGATTTCAGCAGTTAACACAAATAGTCCGAATTAAATCCCAATTCGTGTCTGCAGTCCTGTATACGACATATAGATTTTTATACAAACTACATAGTAAGCTAAATTTCAGTTCAGTTCGAAAATCAAAAGCACAGTTTAAAATTACCTTACCTTTTAAGCAATTTCTGGCAATAAACAAAAATGTACGACATATTTTGTATTGTCTTATATATGTTCTCTAGATTTTATCACACCAAATAATAGGCCGAAATTTAGCTAAATTTAAAAATGCGTACTGCAACTAAAAACTCGCTGCCTGAAATTATTGCTCATAGAAAATACGGTAACCGAAGTATATTTACGTGAGTAAATACGCACATACAGACAGCAGACATTCTGACAAACCGAATTTATAAAAACTTTTCAACTATTTAGGAAAATTTTAAATATATATATATATATATATATTTGAAAAGCATTCTGCGTGATTTCCGTAAAAATATATTCGCATTGAAGAATACAAACATGGAAACAAACAAATTTTTTTTAAGGAAAATATTTTGGTGTATCTTTTATTCAGTGTATTTGTTCATATTTATGCAAGAAAAACTAAAAATATTTTTTTGAATTCTACAAAATCTTTGGCATTGATTGATGAGTCTGGAGATTATAATCTGTAAGTTCCAAGTAGAAGAAAAAAGCTGAAAAATCATGTGTTATGTATAGATTATGCAACACTTTCCAACACATTCAGAAAATTGTAACAAAACTTCATAGATTAATAAGATGAAAGATGATAGTTAGTTAAACAAGTTTGAAAACGCTTAGAATATTTGAAAACCCAATTTCAACAATAATCAGAAAAGTATCCGAATTTTTGTACGCATCCCTGTATATGATCAATAATATCTTGTATATATACTACATAGTATATTAAAATTTAGTTTTGTTAGAACACGCATAACACTGTTGAAAATTCCCATTTGTCAATTTCCGGCAATGAGCGGTAATGCACTCGAGATCTTTTGTGTAGCCCTGTATACGATCTATAGAATTTATACACACCAAGAAATATGTAAAAAAAATAGTTAAATTTAAAAACCCGCGCAAAAACGAAAAACGCAGTTCCAGCAATTATTGTTTATAGTCTGTAAGGTAACCGATTTATTTTGTGTATTCCTGTAAATGAATGCCATGCACACCGCATCCTTTAGTAAGTGTCTTGTAATGCAATTTAGTGATATATAGGAAATTCAATATATTTTAAATTCAGAAACATCATTAAAATACACCGCGAACAATTTCTCCCCATAGCCAGCCCGTAATGTAAAATAATTATTTTGAGTGGCCCTGTAATTGAACTATAAATGCTACACACTTCATTTTCAATACCGGACATGCCATATTAACTCTCAACAACATGTATCAATGTCATGGCAATCGGATTATAATTACCTGAGTTAGAGCACGGACAGTCAGACAGACAAACCGAATTCCTAAACACTTTTCAACTTTCTTGGAAAGTGTTAACAAGATACAGCACTTAAAAATGGATAAATTATATTTTTTCTTCATGTTGAACATGATATTTTCAAATACATTGCATTTTTCTTGCAAGATAAGCAAAGATTTGTTTGTTTTGTTAACTCGGAATTCCTTTATTAACCAAATCTGTTGACGAATTGCTGCTGGCATCATATAATTCATTTTTGATTAACTTGGAAGTATCTCAAGTGTCCGGGGGATATCTTAGATATGAAAAATTTTAAAAGCGAAGGGAAAAGGAAAAATCAAATAATAAAAAATTGCACTTGTCATCATAAAAAATACACGAATATATCAATACATATAATTTTATGAAATATCGTTATGGATATTTGAGCATATTTAGTAGAATAATTAAAATTGACGTTCAGATATTCAATTATTAAGAATATTTTTATGCATTGTGAAATTTTTGAGTAGGGCTGTGATTTATGATATAATACAAATAATCTCTATAGAGTATTTTCTTATTTTAGAGTATTCTCGAATTATCAGTAATTTTCTGGCGTAATTTTTATTCAAATACGTTGGGATTTATTAGTAATTCTGATTAAATAAAACATGTATACTTCGACAAAGATCATTCTCAAATATCTTAATATATCATTGTACAGTTGGAAAAAAATATTTTTTTTATACGCTATCTATATTTTCGTTCTTCTTTTTGAAATTTTATTTTCTATTTAATTCACAATAAAGATTTGTTCTTTCGACAGTTTATTATGTTTAAAGCCTATTCTTAAAATTTTCATTTTTCGCCCAATTAAGCTATATATATAACGTTTTGTGCCTTTATTCATAAAACAAAATTAATTGTTTAAAAATGTTTAAATTAATTTTGTCAATAAATTCTCATGTGAAGTTAATTATTATAAGTTTAAAACTGAATCTCATATATTTATACATTTTCGATGAATAAATGTTTTTATTGTCTTTAAACATACAATGTATAACCTACTAAAGTATAAACTGTTTTAGATTAATTTCAAACATATAATTAATAATGAAATAAATTCATAATTAATTACTTACAGTTTCTTATCTACTTAATAGTTGACAAGACATTGAAAGTAAATAATTAAATTGCTCAATATTTGCTTTTATCAAAATACAAAATTCATTGCATTCAAATTTTTCATCATTTTATAAGATTACGATATCACAGTTGATGATGATATGATTTTATTGTCTGTGAACATACAAAGCATAACTTAGTGAAATGCAGATTGTTGTAGATTAATTTCAAATACATAATTAATAATGAGACAAATTCATGATTAATCACTTTCAGCTCCTTAACTACTTAATAGTTTAAAGAAACAGAAGTAAGTAATTAAATGGGAAAAATGTTTGCTTGTTTCGAAAAACATAGTTCAGTTGTTTCAATTTTTAAACCTATTATAAAAATACATTCTCATACTGTTTGGAATATTTTCGGAATACCCGTATGGAAAATCAAATTTGTAAATATTTCCAAATAGATAAAAATAACTGAATCCATATCCAAAGTATATAATTTTTTTGCAGAAAATTTAACAGTAGTGTAGAATTTTTATTTCCATTTCTTCTTCGTAGTGATTTTTAGAAGGTATTATGCAACACAAAATACTTCCTGCATTTTGGAATTTCTGACGATGATGGATGATGTATGATGGATATGATGAATTTTAATGCAAGATACACTAGACATTTTTATTGATAAAAGGGAAAAATTATCACAGCATTTCTTTTCCGTTTAGGATTTTTTTGTTTATGTGTAAAATATCTGGTATGAACAAACTCAGAAAGTAAAGTTGTTCTCCTGCTTAAACAATTTCACGAATAAAGTGTGAAAAAATTTGAATATGCTAATGAAATATTAGTAATAAATTTGAAATTCAGTACACGTTACTTATATACGGAACTTACATTGTGTCGGAAGGCTTTGTAAATTTTTAAAAAATGTAAGTGAAATACATTCAAGAACAGTACCGAATGTTCTAACAGTAAAACATCTTGTAAAATATATTTCACTGTATATTGCAAGAGATACATCCTGATGACTAAATAAAAAGCTGTTTGCAATTACATACATTTTATTATTTATAATATAAAATACGTTTGATTTGTATAGTTATCTTTATTTTTTAATAAAGTAAATGATTTGTATTTAATTATTATTACAGATAGAGTAGATATTTCTACCATTCTATATATTTCTTTCAAAGTTCTTAAAAGTATTTTAGGTGTAAAAATATAATATCAATAATGGAATGTAATAAATAACAATAAATATTTTATCAATGTTCAAGTATTACCTTAATCACATTCTTTTATATCCATTTTTTAGTCCAGTATTTTCCTCAGAAATATAAACACGCTTCTGAATGTCTCAAAAAGCGACAAAATGGTCATTCCATTTCAAGTGGCATAAATTTTGGCATGGTTCCCGGTCGACCCCCTTTAATTTTTTAATAATTGATACAGGATACACATATAGGTATAAGATGGACATCTGCAAACTGCCAGTGTGTAGTTGCCAATAGTATAGTTGGGGCGCTAGGGGTCCTTTTGTAAAACTCACTATTTCATGGTCGCAGAAAAAACGAGGAAATCACCAAGTTTGCAATCTTATTGCTCATGATACAAGAAACCTTACTTATTGAAAATAGGTGATCTTGTACAACTTTTTGTGTGCTACAAAACGTAATTTGAGTATTAAAAATCACAAATCAATACTTTTGTCATTACATGGCTCAAAGTAGGCCATACGGCCTGTCGCGATGAATTTTACCCGTACTTTAGCATGCTATAACTACTGAAAAAAATTATTTTAAAAATTTGTCACTTTAATAATTAATTACCTTTGAAGATGTCATAGAGCTGCTGGAGTTGTTTCTTTCCTGCTTAAATATTCATTAATTTATTCAGCTGTGAAATCAGCTAAAAAATTAAAATCATCAATTCTACCCAATTTTCAGAAGCGTATATCTCAAAAGGGACACTCCTGATATGATTACAGTTAGTACCACTGAAAAGAACGCATCTTAGTCTATAAGAAAAACTTTATTTCATTTTGGGCCTCTTACATATAGTGGTAAAATAATAAAATTCAAAAGACCTATTTTGTGCGATATATCTTCTTCGAAGATCTTCTCTTTCAACAAATTTAACACAACTATTTTTATTTACAATGATAAATGTACAGATAATTATCTCTTGCTGTGGTCTATGGTTACTTCTGCTGTACCATTCTGAATGACCCCCCCCCCCCTGTAGCCCATTTTCAAAAACGTACATCTCAAAAGAGACACTTTTGATTTGATTACGGTCTGTACCACTGAAAAGAACACATTTTAGTCTATAAGGAAAACTGTATCTCATTTTGGGCCTCTTACATATAGTGGAAAAATAATTAAATAAAAAAAACCCATTTTACACTAGTTTTCCGAGATTTCTCTTTTTTAAAGAATTTGACTGTTGAACAAAGCCCATCCCAAAAATTTCTTACATAAGACCTTTTGAACTGTGCAAATATGTTTATCTGTATGAAAATTAATTTATTTTAAGAATGGAGTTTTTTCTTTGCATATACATTATTTTAATGACGGAGCTGCTGCAAGAATTAAAAAAAAATGTTTTGAATCTTTGTTATCAACATAGCGACTTTGGAATCTCTGCAGAGAGGAATTTGTTTGGTACAAGCCAAGGAAAATCACAATGTGACGGAATAGGAGGAACTGTAAAGTGGCTGGCTGCAAGAGCTAGCCTTCAAAGACCAATTAAAGACCAAATTTTAACTTCGACGGATCTATATAAATTCTGTAAAAAAGCGTAAAGGAAATTAAATTTATTTTTGTTCCAAAAATAAATAAATTGAAGCAGTACAAGCTGACCAAGAAGGGCGTTTCAAAAGCTGATGCACAGTTTCTGGCACAAGTGAACATCATCATCATTTTGTGTCTGTACATAAAAAACAAGTTCGTGTCAGTATAATAACAAATTTTGCACAATTCTTTATAACACATGTTGATAAGAGTGCTAAAAATGCATTTCACTATGCATTCGTTTCCGATATTCAGTCTAGACAGTATATTGAATGTATCTATGACAAAAATTGGTGGATTCGAAATGTACGTGAAATATAAATTGAAGAGCGCGATATCTTAATAAATTTTATGCACCTTCTTGGAGCTGCCAAAATGTTTTATTGGCCCACAAGACAAGACCTTTGTTGGATTCCAGAAGAGCATACAATAGATACGGTTCCAGTTCCAACAGCAACAACAATGAGTGAGAAATACAGTTTACCTAAAACTCTTGTAATCTCAATTAGTAAGAAATTTGATAAACTGAACTAATAACTATATGTTCTTTACAACTTGGAAACCCTAAAGAAGCCCAATTGAAGCTTAGAATCATCGAAGAAGTTTCTATAATAGACTTGGGAACCTGTTAGATAATCACATTTAAGCTTGTGAGCATGTAGTAAAGAAACTCAACCAGGAGTTAATCTTTCATGGCTATCAGGCTTGACCCCTTGGTGACACGTTTACCAATCATTCAGAATGGTAGAGCAGAAGCAACCATGGACCGCAACAAGAGATAATTATCTATACATTTATCATTGTAAATAAAAATATTTGTGTAAAATTTGTTGAAAGACAAGATCTTCGAAGAAGAAATATCGCGTAAAATAGGTCTTTTGAATTTTATTAATTTTCCCCTATATGTAAGAAGCTCAAAATGAAATAAAGTTTTTCTTGTAGATTAAGATGTGCTCTTAACAGTGGTATGAACTGTAATCATATCAGGAGTGTCCCATTTGAGATATACGCTTCTGAAAATTGGGTGAAATTGATGATTTTAATTTTTTAGAAGATTACACAGCTGAATAAATTAATAAATATTTAAGCAGGAAAGAAACAACTCCAGCAGCTCTATGACATCTTCATAGGTAATTAATTATTAAAGTGGCAAACTTTTAAAATACTTTTTTTCTGTAGTTACAACACGTTAAAGTACGGGTAAAATTAATCGTGACAGGCCGTATGGCCTACTTTGAGGCCAATTAATATCAAAGGTATTTATTTGTGATTTTTAATACTCTAATTACGTTTTTTAGTACAAAAAGTTGTACTAGATAACCTATTTTCAATAAGTAAGGTTTCTTGTATCATGAGCAATAAGATGGCAAACTTGGTGATTTCCTCGATTTTTCTGTGACCATGAAATAGTGAGTTTTACAAAAGGACCCCTAGCGCCCCAACTATACTATTTCTGACACTGGCAGTTTGCAGATGTCCATCTTATAGATATATGTATGTCCTGTATCAATTATATAAAATTTTAAAGGGGTCGAGTGGGAGCCTCTAGGCCAGTTGATATGGAATGACCCAAAAACAAGTATGAATACTCACGAAACTAAAGGGCAGTTTTTATAAAAATCAGTAATTCGAATATTTAATAACTCAGAAATTTTCGATATACTTGGCAAGCAAGAAATTAATTAATCAATTGGGAGAAATTGACAGCATGTGCGCTGAAGGTCTTAAGAGTAATTAATAAGAAAAATTGATTAGTTGAAAAGTGTTTATGAATTCAGTTTGTCTGTCTGGCCGTCCGTTCGTAGTCTAACCCTCGTTAATGTACTCAGATTTCTATGTACTTTTTATGTATTATGGATATTTACTGTAGAAAGTACGATAAATCAATTCGAATTTCAAAATCTATGCTTTATGCAAGATTTTATTTTCATGTCTCAATAGGAATGTTTATTGAATATATATAGTAGATATTACTTAATAGTACACTATGAATTTTAAACAATGAAACTTAAATAAACGTATTTGGTTAATTTGTGAGCATTTCAGAAAATTGAGAAAAAAAAATCTTAAGATTTCCATTTTCCATTTCGTTCTTTCTAGAAACAACATTTATTTCACTGAATGATTTTTACTATCACAAAACATTATTTTAAATTGAAATATTTCCTCTTTTATAAAAATATAAACAATACTTGCATGTCCCTTTTAACCTTTATGTGACTCTCTCAATTTTTGCGCCATAGAAAAATGTTTCCAGGAAAATAAACTATTCTGAAATAAGATTTAATATATTTTTCACCATTCTTGCGTGATTCAAATAAAGAATTTTCCGATTTTTTCGATACAATTCTCTGTTCTAAATAGTACACAAAAACGTATACATTTTAGTGATAAATTTTTATCTGAAAACAAACAATGAAAATGAAACGTCTTTACTTGAGGAGAAAACTTCAAAATAAGACCCTCCAGAGAATTAAAATGAATAGGAGTTGAAAGAATTTTTGGAGAACAAAACAGCACCTTAACGCATATTTCACCTTTGTTGGCAGATGCTTATTATTATTTTTTTCACATTTTAAGCGTGCCATTCGATGAGAATTTTTCAGCACGTATTTTGATTTAAAATCCCGTAATATAAGATATAAAAAGATTTACCTATGCGAATTTTTAATGTTTATATGTTTTGAAAATTTTATTTTAAGTTTGAATTATTCAGGGAATATTTATTGCATGCTTATTGTAAAAATAATGTTATTGCGTTATGGCAAATATAAATTTCAGATAGCTTTATCCTTATAAATAAGTGTAAAAATGCATGGAATAATTTTCGTGAATTTACATGTTACAATATAATGAATCTTTTTTTTTCAATAATAAGTATAAATGTGAGAATAGTTTCTTTTTAAACACTGTTTTAAAAGCATTACATTTTTATTTTGAAAATCATAATTTAATTTTCACGACTGCGATTCAAGTTTTTTTTTCCAAAAAATTCTTTGCAATACGTAAACTTGCCGTGGGTATGGAACACGATTAAGGAAAATTCACCGTTTTTTTTACACTTGGTAGAAAGTGCAAGCTAATAGATTTATTTAATTTTTTTTTCTTTTTTTTTTCAAGGTATAGCAGACAAGTATAATTTAAACTACCTTTCTAGGATATTTCAATTGAATTCTCACAGTGTTATCATAATTTAATAAACAAGAAACTATTAATTAATTAAAACTAGTATTTTTTAAAAGTATATTAGAGCCTTTGTTCTGTATTTATATTTTTTACTGTTTAGTGTTTAAAGTATTTTTTAATGCACTTTCACAGACAATTTGCATATTTTAGCGAACGTAGTTTGTCACATAATTAAATCTATTGTTGTCATAACTTATATAAATTTAAAATCATAAAGAATATCTGGGTAATACATAACTTGTGGCGGGGTAACGTAAAAATACACTAAAATAAATTATAATTATTATCTAAAAGTATAAAACAGTTGTATTGCCATCTGAAACTAATTGCGAACTTTTTTTAAAATTCTAACTTATCAGGAAGTGAGGAAAGATTTATGAAAAAATACCTCTTGGCATACGAAAACCAAGTTGATTAAAATAGAAACAGCCAAAATTATGCGTCAAGCATAGATTATGAAACGCTTTCCAAAACTTCCAGATTTCATTAACATAACTTTACCGTTTAATAAGGTGAAATATTACGTCTACGTAAATAATTTGAAAAACACATAATACGTTTGAAAACCCTATTTCACCAATTACCTTCAATAGTCTTTTGTCCAGCCCTGTATGTGATCTATAATTTTGTATATATATTACATAGTATGCTAAAATTTAGTTCATTTAGAAAATCCATAGCACAGTTTAAAATTCTCCTTTAGCAATTTCCAACAATCAACAAAAATGTACTTCACATATTTTGTACAGCCCTGTCTATGATCTGTATAATTTATTCACACCAAATAATAGGCAAAAATTTAGTTAAATTTAAGAATTGCGTACCGCAACTGAAAACGCGCTTCCTTCATTTATTGTTAATAGATGGTACTGTTAGTGAATTATTTTGTTTGTCCCTGTAAATGAACGATGAATGCTAAGCTCAATATATTCTATGGTAAGAAATTTTTAGAGAACCTCAGTGATATATATTATTTTCAATATGTTTGAAATAGAGTAATATTGTTCAAATACACGACAATCGATTTTGCCTCTTACACCGCAATGTAACGAAATTCTTTTGAATGTCCCTGAAAAGGAACTAATAAATGCACACACTTCATTTTCAATATCGAACATAACATAGTAAACCTGACTAACGTGTATCAATGGCATGGGTATCGGAGTATATTTACGAGAATTACAGTATGGACAGACAGACTGCAGATATACAGACGGCAGACAGACGAAATTATACTTTTCTTCATTTTGAACATGATATTTTTGAAAACATTGGATTTTTCTTGCAAGATAAGCAAATATTTGTTTATTTTATTAACCCGGAATTCCATTATTAAACAAAATCTTTTGAAGAGTTACTGCTGGCATCATATAACTAATTTTTGATTAACTTGGCAATACCTCAAGTGTCCGGGAGAAATCTTAGATATAGGTAATTTTAAAAGCGAAGGAGAAAGGAAAAATCAAATTATGAAAACTGCAATTGTCATCATAAAAATACACGAATATATCGGTACATATAATTTTATGAAATATCATTATGGATATGTAAGCTTATTTAGTAGAATAATTAAAATTGACATTGATGTATTCAATGATTTAGAATATTTTTATCCATAGTGTAATTTTTAAGTAAGATATTATTGATAATATAATACAAATAACCTCTACAGCGTGTTCTTATTTCAGAGTATTCTCGAATTATGAATAAATTTATGATGTAATTTTTATTCAAATACGTTGGAATTTATCAGTAGTAATTCTGACTAAATAAAACATAAATACTTCGACAGCAATCATTCTCAAATATCTTAATATATCATGGTAGAGTTCGATTATCTTTTTATATGCTATCAATATTTTCGTTCTTCTTTTTAAAGTTTCATTTTCTATTTCTTTCTCAAACTAGATATGTTCTTTAGACAGTTTATTATGTTTTAAGTCTATTCTTAAAATTTTTTTTATTTGGCCAATTCAGATATAAATCTAACGTTTTGTGCCTTTAAGCATAAAGAAAAATCAGACGGATCTGTTTAAATTAATTTTGTCAATAACTTCACATGTGAAGTTAATTATTATCAGCTTAAAATTGAATCTCATATATTTATACATTTTCCATGATTAGACGATTTTATTGTCTTTTAAACATACGATGTATAATAGGGTGGGCCGAAAAAAACTTTGTTTTGTTTTGTGATTCGCTATACCGCGGAAAACTTGCCTTTAGGGTAGCTTAGTATAATGCGCAAATAAAACAAATAAATTGTTACGTTTGGCAGTAGCGCATCGGCCCTAAAATTTGAGAAAATATAAGATTTTTATCATTTTCAAGGGGGAGTGCGAGAACTTTTTTGTCTTGTTTTTGGATTTGCTATACCACGGAAAAGGATCCTCTAGGGTAGCTTAGTAAATTGCAAAAACAAAATAAGTAGATTTTTGCTTCTTGTGGTTGCGAATCGTCCCTAAAATTCGAAAAAATAATATACGATTTTTTAATTTTTTCTAATAAATGGAAATAAATCAAATAACTTCTATAACAAGTAGATATAGACATATTTTAGTAGAACAAAGTATAGAAATGATAAATAAATGAAACAAAAATAGTTCATTTTACAATTTATTAATAGAGTATAAAGTTTAAAAAAACATTAAAAAAATTGACAACCTGACCAGTAACTGAGATAAACGTATTTTTTGCCTGTCCAGAAAACTTACTTTTGAGAAAAAGGATAGATAAAAGGAATCATATAACAGAGTTAGGTTTCAGAAAAAATATAATGGCTAGAAATTTAGCTTCTAACAAAAAGTTAATCAGGAGTTTCAACCACTGAAAATCAATTTCCTAGTTACAGACAACATTGAAATGATTCACTGGGACACTACTGCACTTTCACCACCACATTTGCTGCGAAGAATCAAATTTTAGGGCCGATGCGCTACCGTCAAACGTAACAATTTATTTATTTTATTTTTTCATTATACTAAGCTACCCTAGAGGCAAGTTTTCCGCGATATATCGAATCAAAAAACAAAACAAAAAAATTCTCGCAATCTCTCTTAAAAATGATAAACCTCTTATATTTTCTCAAATTTTAGAGCCGATGCGCTACCGCCAAACATAACAATTTATTTATTTTATTTTTGCATTATACTAAGCTACCCTAGAGGCAAGTTTTCCGCGGTATAGCGAATCAAAAAATAAAAAAAAGTTTTTTTCGGTCCACCCTAATGTATAACCTACTGGTCTATAGACAGTTTTAGACACATTTCAAATATATAATTAATAATGAAACAAATTGATAATTAATTACTTTCAGTTTATGTAAATGTTTGCTTATTTCAAAAAGCAAAATTCATTTCCTTCAAAATTTTCATCATATTATAAAAAGTACGATATCACAAACGAGGATATCTCGTACCGCACTTGATGAATACATGATTTTATTGTCTGTGAACATACAAAGCAATTTTTCATCATTTTATAAGATTACGATATCACAGTTGATGATTATATGCTTTTATTGTCTGTGAACATACACAGCATAACTTAGTGAAATGCAGATTGTTGTAGATGAATTTCAAATACATAATTAATAATGAGACAAATGCATGATTAATCACTTTCAGTTCCTGAACTACTTAATAGTTGACAAGAAACAGAAGTATGTAATTAAATGGAGAAATGTTTGTTTGTTTCGAGAAACAAAGTTCATTTATTTTAAATTTTTAACCCTATTATAAAAAAATGCATTGTCATACTGTTTGAAATCTTTTTCGGAATGCCCGTATAAAGATTCAAATTTGCAAATATTACCAAACAGATTTAAAAAAAATCTGAATTTATATCCGAAGTATATAATGTTTTGCAGAAGTTTTAATAGTAGTGTAGATTTTTGATTCCCATTTCTTCTTCGTAGTGATTTTTCGAAGGTATTATGCAGCACAAAATACTTCCTGTATTTTGGAATTTCTGACGATGATGGATGATGAATAATTTTAATGCAAGATACACTGGACTTTTTTATTTATAAAATGAAAAAAAAAAAATCAGAGCATTTCTTTTCCGTTTAAGTGTAAAAAATCTGGTATGAGCAAACTCAGAAAGTTGTTTTCCTGCTTAATCTTTTTTATGAATAAAGTGAGAAAAAATTTGAATACGCTAATGAAATATTATTAACAAATTTGAAATTCAGTGCACCTTACTTATACACGGAACTTACTTTGTGCTAGAAGGCTTTGTAAAGTTTTTAAAAATGTAAGTGAAATACTTTCAAGAACAGTAACGAATGTACTAAAAGTAAAACATCTGGTAAAAGATATTTCACTCTCTCTATATATAGTAAGAGATACATCATGATGACTAAAGAAAAATCTGTTTGTAATTACATACATTTCATTATTTATAGTATAAAATACATTTTATTTATATAGTTATCTTTATTTTTTTAATAAAGTAAAAGATTTTTATTTTTTTATTATTACATATTGATCTAGATGGATATTTTAAAAGTATTTCATTTGAAAGTGCATTAATAATATAACAATAATTCAATTTATTTGATGTGTAATTTTGCAGGATATGTAATTTTCAAAAAAGCTTTTTAACTTAAATGGCAAACGCATGCACCAGCATTATTTTATTCTTAATAATGTATAAATGTTATAAATAAGCTAAACTGAACCATTCAAATCATATTCTTGAATAAGTTTGAAAAAAAGGTCAGATTCCTAAGAATAGTGCTACTTAAAAAAAGTTTACAGTCTCAGCACAAAATATTGCCAAAGTAGTTTCATATCAATTATTGAATTTTGATTCCCATTAATTCTTATATAAGATAGATATTATGATAGTAGATATTATGTAGCACAAAATACTTCCTGGATTATCAAATTTGTCACAGTGATGTATGATGAAAGAGATCAATTTTAATGTAAGTTAAACATGTAACATGTACTGTACATGTATATGAATGCGGAGAGTGAATGAAAACCTTTCTTTTCGTTTTAAGTATTTTTAAGTTAAAATAAAAAAAACCTTGTAAGACCAAACACAGAAAGTAAATCTGTTGTTAAAACATTTTTTTTTAATGAATAAATTATGAAAAATGTGAATACGTTATCGAAATATTGATAATGGATTTCAGATAATATATACATTACTTGTACATGAAGCATGATATTTATCACAAAACTTTGTAAAGGTTTATAAAATGTAAGGAAAATATATGTTTACGAATAGTTAATGTTGAAGTAATAGTAACCAGTATGTTAAAAGTGTCTAAAACATAGTCATGGGCAGGATACCGAAGACCGGCATTCGAGAACATGCTTTTGTAAGCAATCAAAAGCGTATATTATCAATAGGTGATGATCAACCAGTAGGAATAATTTTAAAGTTTGCGTGTTTCTTTTACTGTAACTACTTAAGACCAAATCGCGCGGGTTCGAACTGATTGAATTTTGTGACTTTCTGACAAGTCATTCAGTCCAAAAGAGCAGTGAGGCATAAAAATACTATGAAAAACGTAGTTCAGACAGAATGATTGAACACATAAAAAATAATTTATCTTGCTTTAAAAAATATTTTTTCCCGTTCTGTATATTTTTTCCACAGTTCTTAAATGTATTATAGCTGTCATAATATAATATCAATAAAGTAATTTAAATAATAACAATAATTATCCCATCAATGTTAAACATTTACCCCAATCACATACTTTTATATCAATTTGTCAGTACAGTACTTTCCTCATAAATATATACACTTTTTTAAATGTCTGATCATGTGACAAAAAACAAGTATCGGTACTGAAAAAAATAAAGGACAGTTTTTATAATAAACGATATTTGAATATTTTATAAGTTAGAAATCTTCGATATACTTATCAAACGTAAAATTTCCAGTTTGATCAATTTAAGCACCTGCTTGCATTATACAGGGGATCTTGTGTTTTGTGTTTATAATTTTTAAAAACTTTGCGAAAATAATTTATCTATCATTTTGATCTTGAAGAAGTCGCAGTTAGAGCACATGAAACATGTCACCTTTATATTAAAATGTATTTTAAAAGTTTTGTGTAATGTTTTTATCATTTTAAACAGTAATTACATCTATAAATAATTAAATGTATTTTGTTAATTTGTGAGCATTTTAGTAAATTTAAAAAAAATTGATTTTTATTTTCCATTTCGTTCTTTATTAGATACAACATTTATTTCTCTAAATATTTTTTACTGTTATGAAACTATTTTTTATTAAATGAAATATTTCCTCTTTTCATAAAAATATAAGCAACATTTATACTTCGCCTTTTAACCTTTATGTGACTCTCTCAATTTTTGCCCTATAGAAAAATGTTTCCTTGAAAATAAACTTTTCTGAAATAAGATTTAATATCTTTTTCACCATTCTTGCGTGACTCAAATAAAGAATTTTCCGATTTTTACGAGAGAATTCTCTGTTCTAAATAGTACCTAGAAACGTATATATTATAGTGATAAATTTTTATCTAGAAACAAACAAAGAGAATGAAACGTCTTTACTTGAGGAGAAAACTTCAAAATAAGACCCTCCAGAGAATTAAAATGAATAGGAGTTGAAAGGATTTTGGAGAACAAAACAGTACCTTAACGCATATTTCACCTTTGTTGGCAGATGCTTATTATTATTATTTTTAAACATTTTAAATGTGCCATTCGATGAGAATTTTCCAGCACGTATTTTGATATAAAATCCTGTAATATAAGATATAAAAAGATTTACCGATCTGCATTTTTAAAGTTTATACGTTTTGAAAATTTTATTTTAAGTTTGAATTATTCAGGGAATACTTATTGCAAAAATAATATTATTACATTACGGCAAATATAAATTTCAGACAGCTTTATTTGTATAAATAAGTGTAAGAATGCATGTAATACATTACGTGAATTTACATGTTACAATTGAATGAATCTTAATAACTTTTTTTTTTCAATTACAAGTATAAATGTGAGAATTGTGTTTCAATTTTTATTTTGAAAATCATAATCTAATTTTATGACTGCGATTCAAGTTTTTTCCCTAAAAAATTCCGTTGCAATACGTGAACTTGCCATTGCACCGAACACAATTACGGAAATTTTGCCGCTTTTTTTTTACACTTGATAGAAAGCGCAAGCTAATAAATTTATTAAATAATCTCCATTTCTGTTCTGTTTCTTTTTCAAGGTATGGCAGCTAGAAATTAAAAATATATACATAATGTAAACTACCTCTTATTATTTCGCAATTGATTCCTTAAAGTATAATCATTATTTAATTAAAATGAAACTATTAATTAAAGTTAGTATTATTTTTAAATATCTTACACACTGTTAAAAATTTGCAGCAAATTGTCCAGTCATTTGACCCTTTTTTTTAAACGGTTATATAACCGTAGTATAAGTCTATTCTGCCCATATTATTGCCTATATTAGGGTCAGAATACCGTTAAATTATGCTTATGTAACCGTTTTCTATAAAAACGGTCAAATGACCGGACAGTTCGCTGCAAATTTTTAACAGTGCAGTCCTTATTTTGTATTTATGATTGTATTATTGTATGACAGTGTATTTATGATACTTATGTTGTATATGTTTGAAATAGAGTACATTATTAAAATACACTGCAATCGATTTTTTCCCATAGACCCTAATGTAACGGAATTATTTTGAGTGTCCCTGTAAAGGAACTAATAAATGCTACACCCTTCATTTTCAATACCTAACATAACAGAGTAAACCTGAATAACATAAGCAATTGTATGGGTATCGGAATACATTTACGAGAATTACAGTACGGACAGACAGACTGCTGACAGACATGCTGACAAACCGATTTCATAAACACTTTTCAACTATGATGGAATGTTAAAAAAAAAAGAGTTTTATAATATTTTGTTATGACAAATAAAAATTTTAGACAGCTTTATCCATCTAATTAAGTGTAAGAATGCATTGGATAAATTATGTGAATTTACATTTTATGACTGAATAAATCATACTATATTTTTTTCCGGAAATACTTCATGCTCTAGATGCATACACCCAAATGTTTATTTCAGAGGCTCAACGAAAATAGCTCTCCGAAACATTTTCAGAGCAGCAAAGAACCAGTCAGAAAAAGAGAAAAAAAATTATTGAACTCAAAACATGAAAAGCAATTTAAATAAAAGCACGCTCAGTCAAAAGAAATGAAGGGATCAATTAATAATTACGTGGCGCAAATTTCGTCTTTTATTTGCCCTTCCCTCCCCCATGTGTCACAACTCGTCTCACTCGAATTATAGACTCACCTCGGGCTACTATAATACAGGCTGAATCATCAAGTATTTTGTTGACCACTTAGACCAATCAGCGATTGTTGCCCACGCGGATAGAAGTGTCGTGGCCAATCATTCTTCTCCTACGGACAATTAAATGGCGGCGTGTGTCAGCCTGGTTGTAGGAGCGTTACACTCACCTGTGACGTCATATTTTCCCCAGTTGTTTATTTACAGAAAATTTTATGCAAAAGAAGGCTATATAAAATCCACTTATATAAAATACTAAAATATATCTAATACCACCTGAGCAAAAATGTATTTTTTTAAATTATCTTCATTATACTGTAGAATGATGAAGTGCGTACGGGTGCCTCACACAAACAAATAATATACACAACAAGAAAAAATAAGTTACAAGAACAAAATCAAATTTGCGTAAAGACATTTGGCTGAAAATCGGATAATAGAGCTTTTCTAGCCTCAGTGTTTGATCTTATAACATTTACAGCCATTTATTGAAATAACATTCGTTAAAATTTTTCATGGAGTTTAGTTTTAGTGTGAGTAGCTCTTTACCAGTATTTTTCAACATGCCAATAATTGATATAACGTACGAATGTTAATAACGCATCAAATGTTTTGTATTTGCGCAGTCCAATATATTTTAATAGTTACATATTTTTACCGCTATACCAAAACACTTTGTTTGTAAATGTAGCTAATTCGGTTCCATGGTTTTGAGACCAATCTGAATTAAGAAATCACACTGTATATAGTTTTGTGTGTAAGTCGTATATGTGTGTACAAACTAGTTTTGCCGATTTAGCAGATTTTTTATTCTTTACTATTCCCGAATAATAAAATTTGGCAGATTAAATAAAAATGAAGGTTACTATTCAGAATACAAGGAAGATTTATATATATATATATATATATATACCAGGTATTTCACGAAGGACCCGTATCTTTGAAAATAAATATTAGCTGCATTACCATAAGCAGGCTGTATCACATCAAAAGCGATTCAAAATGTGCACCTTTCATACAGCACACATGTCGCAAACGAAGAAAGAAATTGTCAGAGACACTCTGTAGTGTTCCACCGGAAATCGATACACAAGCTTGACAAGTAGCCTCCTCCAGGTCGTCGAGTGTTAAAATATTGTTACGGTAAACGTCTTTCACTGTATCCCACAAAAAGTAGTCTTAGGGGATTAGGTCGGGTGAATACGGAGGCCAGTTCATGCCTTTTTGCTCTCTTTATAGGGATCCGTAATGCTGCTGCCTGCAGTGCCATTTATTGGCGCTATTTTTAACTAAAATTTTGAGGTTTCTGTATCAGAATCTTACGGGTTTTGGTAAATAAACATACACATATTTCATGATTCTGTCTATCAGCGTTTCCGAGTTATTCATTTTCAAAGTTATTGGTCCTTCGTGAAACACCCTTTATATGTATATATATATATATATATATATATATGTGTGTGTGTGTGTGTGTGTGTGTGTGTGTGTGTGCATATGCATGTGTATATCTGTGTATTTTAAAACTATTCTCGGTAAGCAAGAAGTATACATGTCTATTAGTTTAAAAAACAATATATCACAATTTTAAGCTTAAAAGTAAAAAAAAAATTAAAACTTAGGCAGTTTTCGAAAATTTATTGCCTTTAATAAAATATTTTCAGACTCTCTTATTTCTCTTCTTTTTCCTTCATGAAACGATATGGCTTAAGGCCAAAGCGCCATGTGTTTATTACTTGCCGCGAGCTTAAAAAAAGAACAATTTATTGATTAGTAATAAATTAAAAACATATCTTTATTATAGAAGGCGTAACATGTTACTTGCGATGTAAAATGAAAATTATAACAAAGTCTGAAGTTTGTTTCAATATTGCATACGCTAAGGTAAACGAGATTTAATTTCAAATTAAAATGATCTGTAGAATTTAAATAAATTGATCGCTTTTAATTTTAATTTCAATTTGAAGAGAATCATGATTTTGTTTTATTATTTCACTTTGAAACGTATGTGAAATAAAAAAAAGTAAATTTAGCGTTTATTGATTAGTAATAGTATAAATTAAAAGTATTAAAAAGTATAATTGTGTTATAGAAGGGTATAACATTTTACTTCAGATGCCAAATGAAAATGCAACAAAGTCTGAAAACTTGTTATAAATTTTATGTGCACATGAGTTAAAAAATGAGAAATATTAAATTTAATGATTAAATTATCTGTAAAATTTAAGTTAAGGGACTCATTTTAAATTTATAAATTGAATTTGAAAAAAAATCGTGCATTTAATATTTTTAATTTTGTTTGATTAACAGTGCGTAAAATAAAATTTCAAGAATTTTAGAACTAAATTTTGAAAGTTATTAACATTGTTTTAATTAACTCATTTGATTCATCAAAAGTATATCTAAATATATTCTAAAATTTATTAGTATTACTCACATTAAACTTTTGTTGGATACTTTTGTTAGTTTTTTTTTTGTAATTACAAATTTAATTACTGGTTATAATCAGGCCGAGTATGATCTTTAATATCTGGTGGTAAATTAGTCTTTAAAACATTTTATAAAAGAAGAAGACAAGATGAGGGCTTCTTCTGCTCATCAATCATGACAAATAAAATTTCACTCGTGTAGAATATAACTGGGAAAATGATAAAAAAGTTAGTTATTTGAAATATCCTTTTATCCTTCATAGAAAATTAAATAATTTGAAGTATATATATTTTTTAATTAATATAGAAATTAACTATTTTCGCGTACGGATAAGCATTTACATATCTTTTAAATAATGAAACGTCTCTAGACAGTCCTGTTTCAGCGTTTCCAAATGGTTGAACATGTTTCATATTTAGCATTTTGTTCTCACTTTTCATGTAACTAAGTCAACAATCATCCAGATACGCATGATACATCCTACAACTCTTGATCTGAGTGTGCACTGGTAATACAATTCTACATTTATATTGTATCGTGGACCTGTTTTCATTCAAACATGACATATTTTTCAACTCGTGTGTTCTGATTTTATTTGAATTGTTATGTCATGTTCATAATCTCAGTATATGAAAAAAATAGTACATGCCTTGATCCTCAAGCTAAGTCTCAAAAAATGTTCTTTCCTCTTCACTATACAGGGTATCCATAAAAGAAACAAATTTTTTTAATTCAATCATAAGATTAGGTTAATGTTATATATATGTACTTAAAGGTAAATTTATCAAGATTTTTACCATTTAGTAGATTTCATTGTGTGTCCCGTTTGTGGCACGGTACACATCCAAACGGTATTCAATGTCTTCGTCGAAACCTCTTCGACTGCGTCGTCTCAACGATTTTTTCGGACTTCGTTCACATCAAGTGCGGATTCTATCAACGTTCTCTTCTGACACTCATGGCATACCAGGCGACGTTTGTTTAAACACACTTCCCGTTTCTTTAAACGCACGTAGCCACTGAAGAATGATTTTGTACGTAGGCGCATTACCACCATACTCTCGCCGAGAGTTCCGCTGTAGAAAGGTAACAGTTCGAGTTTCTATGACCTAGGTAACTCACTGAGCCTTTTGTTGTGGCGTCGCCATCGGACTGCATTAACTGAATGGAATGATGGAATGAGCGTCTGCTACGTTATTTCAAGGTCAATGACACGCAGCGCTACCTAGTGTTAAAAAACTGAAACTGGTGTGGATAAAATTTGATGAGCTACTGATTTCTTCTAAATTAACTGACCTGAACTAACTCATACCGTTAACTCGATATGATTTTTTAAAACCCCGAAAATCTTTCATAGACACCCGGTATTTTATATAGTCATACAAGTTGTAAATTTCCAACTGGACGAAAAATGTCCGGTCCAGGATTCGAACCTGGGATCGCTTGGCTGAAGCCGCCACGCTCTACCACTGAGCTATCCCGGTCGAATCTGGAGGGTATAATTCATCCAGTTAACCTTATTGATCAAAGCATCTGGTCTGATATTTTAATCAGCTCAACAGAAAAGATCGCAGGTAATGGAACTCCAGTAAACGCTGGATACGTGAATACATTCACGAACCGGGATAGCTCAGTGGTAGAGCGTGGCGGCTTCAGCCAAGCGATCCCAGGTTCGAATCCTGGCCCGGACATTTTTCGTCCAGTTGGAAATTTACAACTTGTATCATTACTTTACCAATTTAATAATTGTGTTAAAAAATAATCCAATTTTATATAGTGTCTAAAAAGACATTTAATGTAATTTTCAGCTAACCATTTTCACTCCTTTGTACAGTGCTATTCGGCAATACTTATCTCTAACGCTACTTTAGAATTAAGCTTTGGTTACCACTAATTCAAAAAACTAATCTCCGTAGTATAATTCTGGAACATTTGCAATAGGAGTCTATCACGAAGATTATAGTATGGATAAGTTGTATCCAAATGATGGTCGCTATTTCGAAACAATAATTTTCAAAGAATGGAAAATGTTACGGTTGCTTTATTAATTATGGCTTGACAAGATTCTAAAGCATCTTCCGTGAATTCTTGTCCTTCGAGATGTATTTTATAGTTTCTCCCATGACATGTAATCACCGTTTTTAACACTTTACAACCTATTTGAAAAGTGTTTATGACTTCGGTTTGTCTGGCCATCTGGCCATCGTCTGGCCGTGGTCTAACTCCCGTAAATATGCTCCGATTGCCCTGCAAATTTTATATGTTATTGTCGCTATCTGTAGCATGTTCCCTATTTCAACTGAAGTGTGTAGCTCTTATAGTTTTTTTTTACAGGGACACTCAAAAGATTTCCGTTACATTATGGTCTATAAGGAAAAATCATTGGCGGTTTATTTTAATGATGTTACACAATTTCAAATACATTGTAATTGATATATATCACTGAGGTGCATTACAAGAAGCTTAATATGGAATAGATGGGCATGACACTTATAGTTACTTTACAGGGACAGTCAAAAGAATTCCGTTACATTACGTGTATGGAGAAAAATCGTTTGTGGTTTAATTAAATAATGTTTCACTATTTTAAACGCATTGAAATTTATATATATATCACTAAGGTGCATTACAAGAGGCTTACTACAGAATAGTGTGTGTATAGAAGTCATCGTTCATTTACAGGGACACACAAAATAATTCTCTACTGTCTGTTAAAAATAATTCCTGGAAGTGCGTTTTAAGTTGCTGAACGCGATTTTAAATTTAACTCACTTTTTTCTATTACTTGGTGTGTATAAATTCTGTATTTCATATACAGGGCAGCACAAAAGTTCGCGAACAAATTTCCGTTTATTGACAGAAACTCTAGAAGTAGAATTTTAAACTGTGCTACGCGTTTCCTAACTAAACTAAAATTCAGCATCCTATGTAGTATATATACAAACCTATAGATCATATGCAGGGATGAATAAAAGTATTCGGATAATTTTCCGATTATTGTATATGTTGGAAATTCCTGAAATTACGTTTTCAAATATGTTATGCGGTTTCCAAATTGTTTACTTCGATGTTATCTCTCAGCTTATTAAACGGTAATGACTTGTAAAATTATTTTGGAAGCGTTGGAAATTGTTACATAATCTATGCTTGACGCATTATTTTTCGTTCTTGTTTTTTAATGCTACCGCTTTAGCAACTGTGGTTTATATTAGCTATTTCATACGTTTGTATATGAACCCAAAAGGAAAAAAAATATTTGCCTTAATCAAATCGTTATTTAAAACGGAACAAATCCAGAATGAATTGAAATAATTTTCAGTTTTCGTTATGACTTTTATAGGAATTGCAATGCCACTTTTCTCCATACTTTATAATTACAACACATTAAAGAATATAAAACAAGACAATCTTCTACGATGGAAAACAATTTAGCCGCAATGACGCCGCTAGTCCTTTAACTCATTAAGGTCTAACGGTACTACATGGTACCAGAATATATTCCAATCATTTTGCTGTTTGAGTACCAGTATTTTTTAAGAGAAGTATTTGCTTTATTTGATGACAGAAACTCCCTGATAAACTGGGACCAAAGTTGCTATTGTGAAAAATTAGTGCGAAATGCAATTTTTGCATTTTAAACCGAAAAATAATTCCGTCCTTGATGGATTAAACATAGAGTAAGACGAAATAATTGCTTCCCGACCGAGTGTAGTGACTTTTATTGGAAAAGCGCCAGTTTACAAAATACGAAATGCGACAGAAGCCTGGGCCCAGTGGGAAAGCAAGCAGGTGAAACACCGGTGGAGGCATGAAAATTGAGTAATTTGGTCCTCAAAATCGCGCGAAAAACTTTCTACAGCGTCCATCGAAGGAAACTAACATAGGCTTGTGTTACGGGCGCAGAGCCGAAGACAGTTTGCAAAGAGAAGTGTAGAAAAAATATTCTAGTAAGATAAACAAAAATAATTGGAATTTCTTTTCAAATATTTAATATATGTTACCTATCTGTCTATCTATCTATCTATAAATATTTATATTATTACTTTTTTGCTAATATGTTTTTTCTTTATATTTCCATATATTTTATGTTTTTCATGATGTTGGACAACAAATAGGTAGAATTACGTCTCACTTAACAGAAGCGAAGAAACATTTTTCTATTAAAATGTTTACATGTAATATATGGAATAAATCGGTTTTTCCTGTCTCTAAATATGACCAGTTTACAGGCATGTTGTTATTTATACATATATATCAATTTCTTGTCTAGACATGTATTTCAACACCTCACAAAACCAAGTTTTTTTCTCTATTGTAGTATTTGTAATTTCAGCCGTAAATACAAAAACTTCTGAGATTGGATTGATTTTGACTAAATCAAAGGATTTTGATTGTTATAATTCTTATTTATTTAATTTAGATTACCTAATATTTAAATCAAATCAGCCGTAATATTTATTTGAAAAATTATCGCTCATAACTTAGGAAAAATTTTAAAATAAATATGGATTTGCCCCAAGTAGAAAAATATGTAAAATATTTATAGCAGATTATAGTAGAGAATACTTAGAGAAATATACACGGTGTCTCTTTTTATCGTTGATTAATAGCTAATTACCAAACTGTTAATTTTAGAGCTACACTAAACTGTCTTGAAGATTTTTTTTCTTCATATTAAAATGTGTTTGCGCAAAATAACTGTTTTACGAAATTTAAACTTTTATACGGTTTCTGGGTTTTTTCTATAAGTTAAAGTTAGAAAACTTTCTCCATGTCCTAACGAAAGAAACATCAAGCATTCAATTTCTTTATGATCAAATTTTACCGAGTTATTATAATTTTGATTTTATGAATTTTCGACGTTTATTGGTAATAAAACGGAGAAAAAACCCGTTGTTTGTAAAAGAAAAAGCTGGGAACTCATAAAATTCAAAATAGTATCACTGGATAAGTTATGGTCGTGCAAAAATGATGTGTCTGTATGTGTATATGTTGCGTTCTACAACATTTGAAGAAAAAAAGGATGACAAATATCTCCAAATGAATGCAGTCGTACTCGAAGTTTAAATATCAGCTGCCGAGTAAAAATGTAGATGGCAAGAATGGAAAAACACGATGACAGTCGAATCCATTTTATATAAACACAATCCTCTTTAGATTCTGGGGAAATGCTCCTGATCTCTGCGTCTGTCGCCTCGAAGCGCAAGAAACATCTCGTAACACGTGACCTCTTCTTAACCAATGCATATTAAACTTTCGCTCAATTTTATCGCAGAATTAATATTGTAGAAATACGCCTCTCTTCGGTTTTGGTGGGAAAAGAATTTGCTAGAACATCGTAGAAATACAAAAAACGCGGGAAATTGTCTTCTCTATCTTCATGTATGCATCACGTATGTATCTAATTTAAAAAATATATTGATATTCTTAAAATATTCACACAAATTCACATAAAATATTCACACAAATTCACATAAAATATTCACACAAATTCACATAAAATATTCACACAAATTCACATAAAATATTCACACAAATATTCACGGATTTAACGGTATCCGCCAGCGTGAAATTTTCGCCAAGCCTGCCAATATTTCCCGATATATCGCCAATGTTGGCGACAAAAATAAGTCGCCATACGTGAAACCCAGTCGGCGATAACTATGCAATATTCCGAAATTACCATTAAATTTCAGTATTGATGGAACTGACAAATATTTAAAATCGGTTTTCTACGTATTTCAGCTTGCGTATTTTCAAGTACAATTAGCTGAATTCTTTAAACCAAGGAATATAGAACCTACCTTTTCATCTCTGTACAGGCCGGAGAGACTTATTTTATCATCATTTGTTCCTTTTTAATAATTGTTTTTTAATTTTTACGAATCTTTGGCATACCCTGTATTACAATGAATGAGAGTCATTAAAAAAGCGAAAACACTTATATGGAAACACTTTACAAAAGCAATGCAATTTCATAAATTAATGAAAAGCATTCAAAATTAGATTTTGTTTTCATTTCTTTTCCGTAAAACGATGTTATGAGCTTTTGGCTGACAGTTATTTAATGGAATTCAAAGTTTGAAATAACGTCTAAGCTTATCAAAATTTATATTAAAATTTCCTTAAAAAGTAATTATTTTTCACTTTTTTTCCCCCAGAGATATTAGAAATCGCAAAATTTCTCACATATTTCCCCCACTTTTTAAACCAAAAATATTAATTTTTAAATTAATAATTTTGAGAACAAAATCATTCAACTTTAAAATCTCAAGGAAATGCCTCTTACATTTCCAAAATTATAGTTTTAATATAAACTAGAAGTAAACAAATTAAAATTTTTCCTTTTCGCTTTTTGAAAAGAATTTACATTATTCAGGATTTTCTTTTTAATTGCATTCTTTATTTTCTTTAGCATTCTAAAAACTTTAGTTTTTCGTACTATATAATTTATGATAGATGAAAAAGAAAAAAAATAATTTTAATTTTTTTATTACTTATTTTCTGGAACACAAAATATAAACCATTTAAAAAATATTTTTTTATTAGAACTTAGAATCGTTCATTGGAGCAAAAGTTTTATAGTACAAGATTTATACTGTTTTTCCGTTAATTTTTAAAAGGTGGTTAATGTGAAATTAGTGTTACGTTGTGACGTGCCATGGCATAGTGTACCCTTAATAGCACAGCGATGAGTCAGGAAATAAGTTAAAATCAAGTTTTATTTAAAATCTAAAGAAGAGAGACGGTGGACGAGCTTCCTTTACCAATAATTGAACTCTGATTAAAACACTGTTAGTTGGGTAATCCGACTTAAGCGATGCACGTACTAACTATAATATATATCACTGGAATAAGTCGATTACATGAACTTTTAACTTACATACAGATGAGGTCTGGCTTTACTACTTTAGAACTACTTCCGCAGCGATGCGCCGCCTTCCCAAGCTTCCTATATGAACTGTCAATCTAGCTAAATAAGGTAGCCCGTGGCCACAAAAATACTTTATTGAATTTAACACTTAATTTATCTTACTAACTTCAGATGAGATCTGGATATCATCAGAACAGGTATTCCACTGGCAAACATCAGAACAGGTATTCCACTTCCTTTTGGAACAAAAAGCAGTTTGGTTTTCCCTGGGGGCGAGATGCGTCCAAATCCAACAGCCAACACACTCTCACTCGCTTAAATACATTGCTAAATGGCCGGAAAAGCTAAAATTTGAATTAAACAGCGGCGAAACAATAAAAACTTGCAAATTCGCGAAGGACACGTGTATTCGTCGAAAATTAAAGTAAAAGAGAGCATAGATGTCGCTGCACGAACACAGATGCTATTTTCACAATACGATCTCAATCAGCCTTTATGAGGCTTATGAGGCTGCCTTCACTACAAAGTTTTATGGTTTTTGCAAAATGTGAAATGGTATTTTATTAGTCGTTCAAATAACGCAACACGTGATTAATATAAATGATTGAAAACATTGAAATTATAAATAAATAAATTTAATTCTTTGTTGATCAGTGAGCGTATAGTAGTCAATAATTTGGTGCTTTTATTTATTCAAAATAACTATCAGAAATTGTCTTTAACAATATTTAGTTTATTTAATCATGGAATATTTAAAACTAAATAAAGCTATAAAATCTCCTGAAAAATTCTGGAAGAAGTTTTGAATAATAATAATAACAATAGCATTAATAAAAACGCGTTAAAATGTTGACAGTAAACAAAATTTTAATTTCACTCTTTATCCTAAATAAAGCCTTTTAAAAAAATGCATATTTATATAACACAAAGGATACAAATTAAAACTTACTACTCAGCGTATAATCAACAGAGTAAAAAAATGTCCAGACCGGTCATCGAACCCGGAACCTTTGGTACTACGCACCAATGCTCTACCATTTGGAGCTATCCGGACGACATTAAGTCTAGAACCTTCTCAGTCTTATATATTGTCACGGATGCGATTTCGCAGCACAAGATGTAAAATCATGCATACACATCTTTAATTCGTCTCATGCATACCACTGAAGATGTGTGATTATGACTGACTTTGCATCTTGTGCTGAAAAGTCGCATCCGTGACAATACGTAAGAGTGAGAAGGGATTAGACTGGATGTCGTCCGGATAGCTCCAAATGGTAGAGCATTGGTGCATAATACCAATTGTTCCAGGTTCGATGCACAGTCTGGTCAAATTTTCACTCTGTTGGTTATACGATGAGTAGTGTAAGTGCTACTTCATATCCTCTGTGTTATATAAGTAATCTCCCGCGTAATTACAGCTCTGCTTGAAAATTTATATAGCAATTGTTTATTGTTCTTTATTTTATATTTAAACAACTTTAATTTAAAACACGGACGGTTTACTGGGTACATCACTCAGTGAAATAACAACTGCGATTACAAACAAGTGATTAACATAAGAATCGCAATTTTCTTCAGCTGATTTTCATTATTTTTATAGGTAAGTCACCACTGGCTCACGGAATACGCCGCCAGTGTATTTCTGTACTTTTCTCGATTTTTTATCTTAATGATATTAATATTTTATAATTTTTAGGTTTCTTACTACTTCTATACCATTACTAGATATTGTATTAAAGGAAAATATCATAAAAAGTTGATATTAAGTCTTTCAACGCTACAGTCGTAGAGAGTACGCCACCCATGTCTCTACATTTCTACAAAACTTTTGTATTATATTAATTATAATGAAATTAGTCTTTTTTATCAATTTGATGCTTAATGCTTTTATACTACTACACTGCAAATTCCCAGCACACAATGGGAACACATTTGGAACACTTTGATTTAAAAAAGGTGTTTTAGTTACCTTAATGTGTAGTGAAATGTGTTCCGAATATGTTCCGTTACAATAGAAAGTGTTCCGAAAGTGTTCCGAAAGTGTTTCGAAATTGTACCGAAAGTGTTCTGCACTGGATATTTGTTAAATCTAAACTTGGGAACACATTTGAGAACAGTGTGGCAGCACATTTGGGCACACACGTGAAATCATTGCTTTCAAAAACTGCGCTAGAAAGTTGTGCTGAACAAAAGGAGCGTTCTCAGAAACATTCTAAAAACCGTTCTAAAAAGTGCGCTTCAAAGTGTACTAAAAAGGGTGACAAAATAAGTGTTCTAAAAGAGTGTTCTGAAAAGCGTATAAAGATTTGCAGTGTACCGTATACTGCATTACACAGGAATATTATTAAAAGTTGATAGTTAAGCTTTAAAGGGCCTGACGTATAGAGTAGGCTGCCCATGTTCCTATGTTTCGGCAATTCGTCCGTTTTTCTAACACAATCGAATCATTAGCGCATATATGCGTGCTAAAATACGTTTTATTTTTAAAACATTTATTTTAGATTGATATAGGAAATTACTGCTTGCATAACAAATTTTATGCAGGGAAAAAAAGAGGTTCAATACAAGCGTTCACGCTACCAATTTGTTATGAGCAGATTTCAATTTTTTGCAATACTAAACTTTTGGCGATACTGAAATTTTGTTCATTTTCAAGGTAAAAAAGCCCGTACTGTTTATGTTAAGAAGGAAATTGTAACAGTGGCTGTATCTCAATATTTTTTCGAAGCTACACGGGAATCATGTAAATACATGATAGAATTATCATGAAAATTATAATTCCATGTTTTTAAATTCAGCATTTATTTTGTTTCAAGAGAAAAATATTAACACTAGAACGGCGGAAAAATCTTACCTACTGAAAAGGTGGGAAAGGGTCATTTTGTCCCCTTGATGAAACTACTGAAATAACAACGATAAAACAATTTTAAATGCCATACATTGAAAAAATATGTAATTTACGTGTATGTCATCATTTATATTTAATTTATATTTAATATTACTTGATAATTTATTGAATTTTTAAAGTACTGTAAATGTAACGCCTACAGGACGATCAATTGGATTATACTACAACTACTCAGTTAACTCATTAATTTGACATAATCATTCATTGGTTTCACAAATTAAAACTAAAGCAAAGCACAATTTATAAATTAATATATTTGTCATCAATATTTCATATATATACAGAGTTGCCAAGTCTCCGGATTTTTGCACGCCAGTAATGTTTTAGAGAAAATGTTGTTTTTTTAAATCACAAAATGCTCCGAATAAATAAAACAACATTTTATGTGCTAAATTACCGGTATCCAAAAAGCCGGAGACTTGACAGGTATGTATATATAGGGGAAGATTGGGTAGCCCCGGACACTTGGATAAATTGCAAATAAAAAACAAATGAATGAAATTTCTGTCTTTATTTTATACTTAAAGTAAAATTACGAACTTCTTTAATGATTTTAATTAAACATTGCTAATAATGTCGAATTATTTAACGAAATATACTGAAAATAGTTTGGCCTTATTTTTTTGGAGTCACAAGAAGCAGCGGGTAGCCTCGGACATATTAATTAATGGCGTCCCAACCGTTTTATGGCTTTACAAACACCACAATTATAATAAAAATCCGATGTATTTATATAAATACAATTTTCATGGGCCCAGTCTTTGAATTCCTGGAACTGAATCCAATCTTCTTCAAATGTTTCTCCGCATATAATGCATTCTGTCTCATTTTTTTCGAAAATTTATCGACGAAAAGAAAACACTCACTCACGACTAGTTTACTGGGCGCCCACGCCGCGATTAAAGTGTACTTGTTTCGACTGTGGAGGGCGTTCATTTACAATAACTCTTTATTTACGCAACACTTTGATTTTCTTAGAAATTGAAATGTCCGGGGTTACCCGCCGTCCACTGCTACCCGACTTCCCCCTATATATATTTCATATATATGTATATATATATATATATGTAATAATAAAAAATTTCGCCCTATTTCTTTAGTTAAATTATTCCAAATTCTTCAATTCTTTTTTCCCTCTCTTTTTAAAATATCTCTTAAATCTATTTTGTATTTTATTCCATAACTTAATCAAAATATTCTGTTATTTATCATTCTAAAAATCTTAATCTGTTAAAAGCTACACGTATTTATTAAAACCTTATTCTCTTAAATTGCAACACTGCCTCTAAACGCACCTGCCTAATTTCTTCTTTTGAGACATTTAATTTTTATTCTTTGGAACTTTTGTAATACCATTTTTATTTCTATTTAATTCATTCGGCATCCCATGATTCCAAGCGGTTTTTGCGCCCAAAGGCCTTTTTACCTTTTTAATTTGCCGCTTCTGTTAAAGAGTTTTAATCATACGTCAGAGACACGTCTTCGTGGCCTCATTTTTTCATCCATTAGAGATAAAGCTACGCCTTCTTTATCCCCCTAGCGCCCTCCGAACATGGATGCGAGTGGACCAGCTTGTTCGCGCGTTTTGTACCTTTGGGCCAAATTTTGAAGTATTTATACGGTTACACTGGCTTCGGAGACAGGATTTACACGAATTAGTGGTTGTCATCTAATTGCCGTCACTGGGGAGTCTACACTAATGCATCGGTAGTATGTTCTTCAAGCCCTGCTAATTCTTCAAGATCTTCAAATGTGTTCAGTTTTAATGAAGCGAAAGTTGGTGGAGTTGCTTTCATCTCTGTGATCACAATAAAGCCATTGCTCATCTATTAAGTTATTAAGTCTTCTTTTTAATGTTTTTGGGAAATTTCTTCTGGATTTCACCGCCTCTGCTCAATTTATACGACTGCTAATACACTACGATTTCCGATGTGATATACTTCGAGATTTGTCTTCATGGTGAGCGACTCGAAGTGATGCCCTGTCCGGGTGTCATGACTACATTTCAACGATCTCGACTGCGGCTACCTCGATATGATTATCAGGTAATTTTAGTGGTTTCGGACTGAGATGTTCCGATTGTCTGGTGGAAAGAACGTTCAAGTCGACAGCAATAGCGATCGTCTATAATGTGCCAATTTTCGACAGGAATGTATCATATATATATTCAGTACTGTCCAATATTTCAAAAACTAACAAATCTGGAATCCTGATTTTTTTTAAATACTTGTTATCTATTTTTGAAAAGTCAAAAAATTTCATAAATTTCTTCCAACCAAACAAAAGTAATCAACGGGCAAAAGTGCTCAGGGGTCAAAATGACCCCTACTGCCGTTTTACTGTTAAATAAAAGCATTTTATGTCTCATATATACTTACTTATGAATTCCTTAAGTAAGGCATACATTAATGTCAGTAATTTCTAATCAACAAAATGCAAAATTCATGTACCACATTTCTTTGATATTTTTTTTCATATTTTGGCAACTAAATAGTCAAAAATTATAAAAGTATAATATTGTTATTTGAGTCATTTGTTAATTTTGTCATCTTAAATGTTGAAAATAAATTTGGTTGTTATAAGTTCTGCTACGATGTTTAATGCTAACAAATGCTTAACATATCAATTGGAATTAGAAAATTGGGAAATATAAGTACTGTGATTTTTTAAATCGTCAACGTGGTTAGGAATAAAAAAAGAATGAAACTGTGAATTGTTTTTTTCTAAGTATTACACAATATAGAGTAAAAATAAAAGTGTAATGTGCGATACTGACATACATGTCCCTAATATGTAGATTTAATACAGATTTGCTATATAACTATTTCTGCACTGAGAAAAACGACACTTTCAAATCTGAGTAAATCGATGTTTTCATTTTGTTTTGAAACTTTTTGTTTCAAATATGACCACCCAATGCTTTCAATTCTGAAATACCAGAAATACCCATTATATCGAAACATGGACATACTCAAAACTATTTACATAGAGGTCACTTCATACTCATTTAAAATGGACATACTGAAAAATGATTAGAATCAGTTCAAACTCATTTTTGAAATATGGCAATACTCAAAAATGATCACATAGAAGTCAGTTCATATTCATTTGAATGAAATGCAATCTTTCCATTTTTCAAGAGAAAAATAATTGTGGCGTTAATGGGTTAAGATGTGTTAAAAAAATTAATCAGTTAAATTTCAATATCCAGGGAACACTTTTTCATTTAAGAAATATACTCATAACAATCGAATTGAAAATTTGTATAATTCATATCTCCCCTTCCCCACATAAATAATAAAGTTGAACAATCTTAACCACCATCTCAAATTGACCAAATCTATCCGAAATCACGTTAAACATTCCCTATTTTCTCAGCAAAAAATAAACGAATCCTATAAAAAATATTATTCGATGACTTGCATTTAAAATAACCCTCTCATGTGATCTGAATGGCGAAGTGAATAAGGCAATGGACTTGTAACTAATAGGACTCGGGTTCGCTGCAAGCTCTGGGTAAAAGCGTAAATTTAGTTTATGCTCCCATAGTCGTAAATATAACCAGAGACGGCAGCACTAGCGCTGAAGTTTACTGTTGTTTGAAGCATGGACACACTCAAATATGAGCACATGATATTTTGTTCTTCAGTGTGTGCATGTTTTCAGAAATGAGAATATACATGTTTCAAACCGCATTTGAGTAATTTTGATTCGGAGCCGTTTTGACTATGCGACGTACTCAGATTTGAGTACTTTTTGCTCAGTTTTGAAAATGTTGTTTTTAGAGTGTACCGGTAAATGTGTAGTAAGTCATACTCTCACAACTATATATTCCTTAGATGTTTCATCCATCTGTTTGTTTCATGTAGTTTATGAAAATAACTGTTAGAGATAAAAGTTTTAAAATCTCTCTTTTTATGCCATGTGTATAAATATGCATCATTAAAAAATTATACTGTATTGAAACTTTGCTTTGTTATCGTTTTTTAAATTATGAAACATGCATTTAAAACGAGTTAAATCACATTACCAACAACTGAAAAAGCCGTCTTAAAAGTATTAGAAAAAAAATACCATCTTGAGGTAGTTTTTTTTTTACTCCGATAACCATGATAAATGATATTTTACTAAGCGTAATTTCACATTAATATTAATCGCAAATAGTCGTTTCGTAACTCAAATGCAGATTAATCGTTCAGTTAATATAATTTGCGTTTGGAATTCCAAAAGTTTTATTTAATATGCGAAGCAAGAAAAATGAATGTGGTGAAATTTATTACAAAAGAATGTGTTTTCCATATTGAAGAAAAACTGGAATTTTATTAAAATAGATGCTTCAAAGAAGCCAT
Source organism: Maratus michaelseni (assembly GCA_963931845.1). Lineage (NCBI taxonomy): Eukaryota > Metazoa > Arthropoda > Arachnida > Araneae > Salticidae > Maratus > Maratus michaelseni. The sequence goes on from OZ007590.1 coordinate 350,375,318, forward strand.
TAAAAATCAAATTTCTGAATACATTCAGCACGCTATATTTGTACAAGTATAATTTAAAATAACTAAACTTTCGGAACGTCCTATAAAAATCTAATTAAGTAAAACTAAAATAAAAAACTATTCCAAATTAAAAAAAAAAAAAAAAACAAGAAAGAGTACTTAAGAAATTTGTATTAAACACAGTGTAATGTACAGTGTGTTCTGTATATGCACAGTAATTTTTACAGTATTTTTACCATTTGCATTCTTTATGAAAGAGTACTATTATATTTCTTCGATACATTAAACTGAAAAATACAGTGTATATACCGCATCAATTGTAAATATTATTTATGCCGTAAAATGAATGTTTGGTGTAAATACATACTTCTAATTATTATAATGTAAAAAAAAATCGTAAAATATATATATGTGTACAGTAATTTCTCAGTATTGGGACAGTTTTCATTTTTTACGATATGACTACAGCATTGTTATCGTATGTTAAACAAGGATTGCCATTTTGGCGTTCTTTTTACAGAAATTCCGAACAGCCATTTTTGCTTTATTTAATAAATGGCATTTCGTCATTAAATAAAGTAAAGAATCTTTTTTCGAAATTTCCGATATGAATTTGGATTTTACGCATAAAACAGGAGGCGAAACTGGCAACCTTGCATTAATCTAAAAAAGACGGTATAGGTACCATTTTAATTGTAAACGCATTTATATATCGCATAAATAACTGTTTGCTGGTAAACATATGGCATAATTACCGTTAATTATTATCTAAATTATTAACGTAAAATTCCGTTTCCGCGAATTTAAACTAAAATAATGTTTAAATGAATATATTTGCTGCTCTGGTAGAATTTTCCTTATATAGCTCTGAAACACGTCTGTAAGCGAAATATGGCTAACCGAATAGAGACCTATTTTTGCACTCCTGGGTCCTAGATGCCCTAGATTTCCCTATATGCTTTTGCGCTATTTTTATTTTTCGAAAGTTATTATAAAGTAGTGTTTACCACGCAGTACATATGCTTATTTCAAGTGTTATTACAATGTGCTACAGAGTGTTTTTACCATGTATTTAATACGCAGTATATATCCCGATTACGAATGGTCTTACAGTATATATGTAGGTTTACCAAAAACCGTATACACTGTACTGGTATATAAACCACACTGTTGTATTCAGTTCGTTATATAGGTATATAACCTGCTTTTTACGGTATATGTGCGTTAAAATAAATTATGTTACATGTACGGTTTATCTAAATTACGGTACATATACGGGTTACATTTTTGCTAGTAGAGTACAACAGGGTAAAAAACCCATTCTTATACATTATTAAATGAAGCAAAAAGAGATGACGCCTTTGTTCAGTATAGGAAATTTTGAGAAGGATACATTTTATGTTGTGCAGTCGTTTCACGCGATCACGTGTTTTTAAAACTTCCAATATAGTTGAAACGTGTTTATGAATACAGTTTGTCTGTCTGACCTCTGCCGACTGTCTGTCTGTCTGTCTGTCTGCCGTCTATCTGTCTGTCTGTCCATACCATAACTTACGCAAATATATTCCGATTGTCGTGCAATGCAATTGATATTATGTTATTAGGTTTACTATGGTATGTTCGGTATTGAAAATGAACGGTTTAGCACTTATAATTTTTTTACAGGGACACTCAAAAGAATTCCCTTACATTGCGGTCTAGGGGAGAAATCATGTGCGGGTTTTTAAAATAATGTTACACAATTTCAAACATATTGGAATTGATATATATCACTGAGGTGCACTACAAGAGCTTACTATAGAGTATTGTGTGCATATCACTGATAGTTCCTTTACAGGGAAAATCAAAAGAATTCTTTTACATTACGGTTTATGGAGAAAAACCGTTTGCGGTTCTTTTTAACAATGTTTCACTATTTCAAACGTATTGAAATTGATATACACTCAAGAGCCAAAACATTATGACTACCTGTCAATAATGTGTTGGCTCCCATTTTGCCCGCAACACAGCTGCAACCCGCCTTGGCATGGACGCCACAAGCCCTTGGTAGATGGCCGAAGACAGATTGTACCATATGTTTAAGCAACGGGCACGCAAATCCGAGATATTGCGACTTGGTGGTTTTTGAACTCTGAGCTGCCGTACCATGACATCCCAAATGTGTTCTATCGGACTGAGATCCGATGAGTTAGGTGGCCATGACATTAACTGGAATTCAACATTATGTTCTTGGAACCACTCCAATACAATTCGAGCCTTGTGACACGGAGCGTTGATCTACTGGAAGGCTTTATTTCCAGATGGGAACACAGACGCCATGTAAGGGTGCAACTGCCCCGAAATGATGTTCCGATACTCCGTAGCGTTCATGATCTGCTATAACACAACCACGGGTCCCAGAGATGCCAATGAGAACGTCCCCCAAATCATAATACCGCCAGCAACGGCCTGTGTATGACCTGATGTATATTGATGGAGCAACCGTTCGCCTGAAAGACGGCGTACCCTGACACGGACATCGGCGTGATGAATGACAAACCGTGATTCATCTGACCAGGCAACTCTTTTTCACTGATCCATGGTCCAGTCGAGATATTCCCGGGCCCAGCGTAGGCGTAGTTGGCGATGACACTTGGTCAACAAAGGCACATGAGTGGAACGTCCGCTGCGTAACCCCATATCCAACAGTGTCTATAGAACAGTGTGCTTCGATACACTCTACATGGACCGGAATTGTATTGGGCTGTCAGCTGAGCCACTGTCTGACGCTGGTTTTGCTCCACCAAGCGGGACACTATCTGACGTCCTGTTTCTTTAATAACGTGTGTACGTCCAACACCATGGCATCTACCGCTGGTTTCACCATCATTCATCCACTTCCATAAGTACTAACAACTGTAGATCGCGAAGAACCCACGAGTCGTGCAATTTCCTAAATACTTGTTCCGAGCCTTCGAGCCATTACAATCTGCCCTCTATCAAAGTCGTTTAGATACGCAGCCTTTCCCATCACACACAAAAGTAAGCGCAAAAATGATTCCTCAGACTCTCCAGCAGCAGTTAAATACCACTCCCACCTGATCACGTACCTTCCACGTCATCCAGGCGAGTTCATTGCAAAATGTGGGGGTGGTCATAATGTTTTGGCTCTTGAGTGTATATGACTAAGGTGCATTACAAGAGGCTTACTATGGAATATTGTGTGTATAGCATTCATCGTTCCTTTACAGGGACACACAAAAGAATTAGGTACTGTCTGTTAACTATAATTCCTGGAAGTGTATTTTCAGTTGCTGAACGCGTTTTTAAATTTAACAATTGTTTTGTTTATTACTCGATGTATATAAATTCTATTGATCATATACCGGGCAGAGCAAAAATTCTCTAGTACATTTCCACTTATCGACGGAAATTCCAGAAGGATAATTTTAAACTGTGTTACGCGTTTCCTAACTGAACTAAAATTTAGCATTTTATGTAGTATATATATAAATCTATTGATCGTATACACGGTTGCACAAAGGAATTCGAATATTTTTCCGAATATTGTTCGTAATTTTTGAAATTGGGTTTTAAAATATGTTGTGTGTTTTCAAAATCGTTTACTTAGATATGATATTTCACCTTGTTAAACAGTAAATATTTGTAAAATTATTTTGAAAGTGTTGGAAAGTGTTACATAATCTATGCTGGACGCATGGTTTTTCGTTCTTGTTTATTATTGGAAAGCTACCTACTTTTATTTTCACGCAGTTGAAAAAAGTTTTTGACGTGAATTCAGCCTATTATTGTGGACTCGTAAATAAGTATATTTTAATGTTTTTTTTGTTTTTTTTTTAACTTATTGTGTGGAAATATTTTGTTTTGAATATAATATTAGTATCATGTTGAATAGTTAATTGCAAAATAATGTGATTGTAATAAATTGTAGGAAAAGTGGTAAATTGCCCTACCAAAGCAAGGGTAAAAATACCAAGAGCGCGTTTTACACTGACATTTTTAACACTTTCCAACATAGTTGAAAAATGTTTATGAATTATGTTTGTCTGTCCGTCTGTTTGTCTGTCTAGCAGTCTGTCTGTCTGTTTGTCCGTCTGTCTGTCGGTGCTTTAATTCACGTAAATATAGAGGGATTAATTACCAATCAATTGATATATGTTATTGATATATGTAATGACATATTTGGTCTTGAAAATGAAGTATGTAGCACTTATGCTTCGTTTAAAGGGCACTGTAAAAAAAAGTTACATTATATTCTATGGGAAAAACTCCTTTGCGGTGTATTTTAATGATGTTAAGCTATTTCAAATATAATGAAATTGATATACATTAGTGACGTGCACTGCAACATGCTTACTATCAAATATGGTACATGTAGAACTTATAATTAGTTTACAAGGAAACTCAAAAGAATTCCATTATAGTTTGGTGTGTGGGGAAAAATCATTTGCGGTGCATTTAACTTGATAAACAAAACCATGATCCTAATTTAAACTTGATAAACAAAAACCATGAGATCGCAGATATAATGAAAGCAGCTGCTTTTATAAAAATAGTCATCTGTAAACGTGAATTATTTTTGAAATTTACAGAGCGTTTCGCGTCAAACTCTAGGTAACTCAAAGGAGGCTGATTAATATACTGGTTGACTACTGGCATATGTTCTCGCAGCACATATAAATTTCTAATAATTGGCGGATAATGTTTGGAGAATAAATTCTTAATAATGGATAAATTATTTTACTATTTTTAAAAAGAATTTCTAAAGATTCTACATTATGCAATCGGGCTAAAGGTGAAGTTCTCTTGTTGCATGTGATATCTGCTATATGTTCTTTCATCCTCGTTTTAAACTTTCTATTTGTTATTCCTATATAATAAATTAATGTCCCCTCTGCTTTGGTGGACGGTATTTCATATACACTTCATAGTTGATCAGGTTCTATTAGATCTATTTCTTCCAGATTATGTTTTTTTTATTAAAATAACAAATGAAACATTTGTATAACAATATTAAAAGGAAGAATACTAACGTTATAAATGCACAAATAAGATGTTAAAAATAAACAAGAACTGGATCGCGAGTATATTAAAATTATTGAAAGTCGTCAAAATTCTAACAAATTACCTAACCTAACTTTTGAAATATTTAAAGCTGAAATATAGTCTTTGGCTTATTTTATACAACAGTTTTTGCTTCATGCTAGTTTAGACGAGATCCAGTGTAAAATGGATGCTGCTAATAACTCTACCTGGATTAGAATTTATACAAGAATTCTGTGCGTTGATGAACTTTTACGTGAAAAAGAAGGTTATACAAAATTTGTGCATTTATAACGTTGGTATTCCTCCCTTTAATATGTTTTATTTATTTTATAGAAGGTTTTGCAATAAGACAGATATTGAATTGTGTTCAGTACAATTAACTTAAATTTTTAGCACAATTTATGATTTAGTTGCTCTTTTTTACAGCAGATAGCGCCACTGTGAAATTTTTAGAATATTTTGATTCAGAATACTGACAAATCAGTCAGCTTGATTTGGATGGTAGAAATGCTTGGCAGGACATAAAATATCCTTGTTTATTTTTATTATGTTTCACTGTGCTTCAACCTTGTCGGTGGGGACGTTACAATTTATTTTATAATTTAGTTTAAAGCTTTCATCTCAGATTAAAATATTTTGAAATAGGTTTATTCCTAATATTATTTTTGAATTAGTGAATAGATATGAAACCAGAAATTTCACTGCATTTCTTTGTGACTATCACTTGTGAAGTTTTTGTTTTGTCAAGTTCATGTTTTTGTGTATGTGAAAATAAATAAGAAAATCAAGAAGGATGCCTTTGTTTTAAATTTCGCTACAAATTTGTTAAGTTAGATATAAATCTTTCAAAGAAAGCGGAAAGACATTGCAAAGTAGATAACTTAGAATTTTCTCCTTGAAATGTTTTTTCATCTTATTATCCATATCCATAATTAAACTTTTTATATTGCTTTCTTTGTATACCTTACTAGGTGCGCAACTAAGTTTCGGGGTTTCACACATAGATGACACTAATGGTCCATGTAGTCGACCTACATGTCTAAAGTTGTGTTTTTCTGACAGCGTGGATATCTATTAACAATAACCAGTCGTAATAACAACACATATCTAAACGTAAAAAATATTTTTTTCTAACAACGAAAATGTCGAGTTTTGGGCCAAATAAACAGCATTTGCGGAAAACTTTGCTTTTATGCTTTAGTTTGAAAAAAAAATGCAGCTGAAGCACGTCGTTTGCTTGAGAAGGCTAACGGCGAACATGCACCATCGAAAACTACCTGTGAAAATTGGTTTAAACGCTTCAGAAATGGCGATTTCGACACCGAGGACAAGGAGCGCTCCGGAAGACCAAAAACAATTGAGGACGCTGATATGCAAGTGTTATTGTATGAAGATGATACGCAAACTTGATTCCTCTGCAAGAACAACTTGCAGAGGCATTAAACATGACTCTCCAAGGTATTTCCATAACATTTACATTCCATGGGAAAAATTCAAAAGGAAGGAAAATGGGTCCCGCATGAGTTGACTGAGAGACAGATGGAAAATCGAAGAGCCACTTTCGAAAATTTGCTTTTGCGGCATGAAAGAAAGAATTTCCTGCATCGAATTGTTACTGCGATGAGAAGTGAATATATTTCGAGAATCCCAAACGCAAAAAATCGTGGTTTTCCCCTGGCGAAGCATCAACATCGAAGGCACGGCCAAATCGCTTCGGAAAGAAGATAATGCTCCGTGTTTGGTGGGACAAGAAAAGAATCGTGTTCTATGAGCTGATGCAACCGGGCGAAACTATTAATGGGAATCGCTACTGATAAAAACTGAATAATTTGAACCATGCATTGCTCGAAAAACGGCCAGAATGGAACATGAGACATGAACGAGTGATATTGCAGCGCGACAATGCTCCGTGTCATCGCACTTCCATCGTCCAAGACACCATCAAAACACTGAAATGGGATATTTTACTGCACCCGCTGTAGTCACGAGTCCTGGCCCCTTCCGATTATCACTTGTTCCGGTCAACGGCGCATGGCTTGTCTGGGCTATACTTGTCCAATTTCGAAAAAGTGCAAAATTGGCTGGATGAATGGTTTCGGTAAAAAGACGCATAATTTTATCGTCGCGGTATTCATGCATTGCCAGAGAGATGGCAAAAATGTGTAGATAGCGAGAAACGATACTTTGAATAAATCATTTTTTGCATTTCTCTTAATTTTTTTCATTTTTTATATATTAAAAAAAACCCAAAAACTTAGTTGCGCACCTGATATTTCTTGCGATACAACGTATTTTACTTATTTCATTGGTTAATAGATATCGCACTGAGACTGTGAAGGCTCCCTTAATGAAATGTCTAAATACGGAAACTTTGTAGAAAAAAAGGTACTTGAGCATTATGTGGGATACTGGATTCATTGGCTATTGGTTTTCTATAGACGGTAGACTCCTTGCAACGGTGGGTTTTGATTAAAAGTGCCTTCAAACAAGCGAATGTACCATTCTGTTCATCTTCCAAAATAAATTTAATTTTAAAAATCCAAGATATGAATCTAAGCTACGAAGTTATAAATTAAGATATGTTTATGGTGCCATATATCATGTATATATCGTCTAGATATCTGAGAAATGTATGGGGGTGTGTATAATAAATGTATTATATATTTCATCTTCTAGAAATCGTAATATAAATCCGGCTAATTGTCGCAGATATAAGGTAACTCATGAGTACCCAATTGTTTTGTTTATAGATTTTATTGTCAAAGGTAAAATAAATGTTATTAACTATAGAATTAAGAGTACTTTTAATGTGTTTCTCACATTTTCATTAATATTAATCATGTAGTCAATGCAGTTATTTTTTCTTATAATGATTTATTGGGTGTTAGTAGACAGATATGCAGCATAACCATCTAGACTGTCTATTAAATTATTCTCTGGAAAATGGATGTTATTCAAATGTTCAATGAAATTATTTATTGAATTAATTACATGATCTGAACTAAATATTGTACTTTTAAAAAAAATGGAAATGTTTTTTTTATATATACTATGTTGGGCTTGAGTATGTTGTTTATACTAGTCTTATTGGCATACTTACTTAGCGAAATATTTCCAACTTGGCGTTAGGTGACAAATTTTCCGAAATTCAAATTCAGTATTGACGAAAACTGGGAATTTTCTATAATCGAGTTCCTCGCATTTTAAGTGTTTTCGAGAAAAAATAGCTGAATTCGTAATAGGAAACTTTCCTTTTCCTTTAAGAGTAATTTATATGTGATTCTCACATTTTCGTTAATATTAACCATGTAGTCAATGCAGTTATTTATTCTTATAATGAATTGTTGGGTGTCAATAGACGGATATTCAGAGATAACATCTAGACTGACTTAAAAATAATTCTCTGGAAAATTTATGTTATTCAAAAGTTATATGAATTTATTTATTGAACTAATTACATGATCTGAACAAAATACTATACTTTTTAAACAAATTAGATTTTTTTCTCTAGTCTTATTGGCATACTTACTTAGCGATATCTAGTGAAATATTGCCAACTTGGCGTTAATTGATTAATATTACGAAATTGAAATTCAAATTTAGTATTGACGAAAACTGGAAATCTTTTATAATCGTGTTCCTCTCATTTTAGGTGTTTTTGAGTAAAATTAGCTGAATTCATAATAGGAAATCTACCCTTTCCTACCCACCTTTACTGGATTTTTTTTAAACTAGACATTTCTTAACATATATATTTTTTTAATTTTCTAAATATTTTTAATTATTAAAAAATTTGATATGTGTATGAATATTATTTTTTAATATATAATCGTAATAGTACAGCCATTTTGTCGCCACTTTAATCTTACTATATAATCTTATTCAAAATTAATTACTTTAAAACATTTTAAAATAAGGTGTTTCTTTATTCAGTTGCAAGTTTATCTATGGAACTTATAGGTCGCATACGTTCTGCCGTTTTTCTGAAATACTTGATGGGACAGATAATCCTTTTTTATACATTTTGATTGTGATTGATGTTGTTACTTAGAGAACTATATTTTCGTAAAACTCATACATCATTCAATTTTTAATGGACCATTGATGCACGCTTATCAGGAAATGGCAGTGAATATTCCGCATTTTATTTCCTTTCATAAAAAATACAGTATTTCAGTTAATGTCTACCATAATGATTTACGTATGTACATTATATAAAACTATATGCTTCATTACAATTTTAGTATCGCTTTGTAATTAATAGAATATTTACTACTTGAACAGTTTCAGTTAATTTTATTTTTTTCAATATGAAGAATATGCTTGAATATTTTGAAGATTTAGTAACAGCATTTTATTATATACATCGATTTCAAAGGTGAAAGTAGTTATTGTAAAATATGCAGTGTCATCTTTCAGATATTCCACGCACTACATGTTTTTGTTACATTAGAAAATATTGTTGAGATGACAATATTGCCTATGTTAATAATAATAGTTAGCTACAACTAGACAATTCAAGAGAATTACCTAAGCGGACACCAAAACGTTCTTTAAATGTACAATGATGGTGGTAATTCGTGAAACATGGCGTTCAGTGATGGATGATATATTTTTTTAAATACTCAGAAATAATTCCACATAACTTTCAACTTTGTTATAACTTTTGTCGGCTATTTTTCAAGTCAATGAGAATAGTTGATTACAAATAGACAATTAAATAAATTGCCAAAGCTGCCCCAAAGCTTTCTCTAAATGTACCATTATGGTGGCAATGCATGAAACACGGCGTTCAGTGATCGATGATATACTTTTTAAATACTCAGAAATAGTTCCGCATGACTCCCAACTTTTCAAGTCAATGAGAATAGTTGATTATAACTACCCAATTAAAGAAATTAACTAAGCTGAAACAAAGCTTTCTCTAGCACTATTTGAAAGTTATTGAATTTTAAAATCCATCAGTCATTTTTCGGACACCCTGTATATCTGTATATATATATGTGTGTATATATATATATACATATACATACATAGATACATATATATATATATATATACATGTGTGTGTGTGTGTGTGTGTGTGTAGCTGTGGCGCCCAAATAACTGGAATGTACCAAAATTACTTATCACTTTTTAGTTATTATAATGAGAAAGGCTTTCACAAATCTAATTTTAAAGGCTAATATTATCGTGTAAGCTTTAGTTCAATGATATGGAATAATATAAAAAGTATTAGTTTAAATTACTCTTAAAATAACTTTGCTTTCTATACCTGCATATGTCTGTATCTAACAAGCACGGAAAAAGGGAAAATATATTAATAAGTATGGTATTTTATTCTATAAAAAATAAGAAAATAATTAACTATGTTTCATATTTATACAATATATTCATTTTTCAATACACAAACGGTAACAATAATAACTATTTTAATGTAAATGGCTTTAAATAACGTGAAAAATAACCTATTACAACAGGGAGTATTCCTTTAAAACTTACTGTTTAGTAACTAAAATTTGGACAGCAATAAAAAAGGACAAACTGTGTAATGTTAGTGTTTGTGTAATGTTAGTGTTTGTATAATGTTAGTGTTCCTTTAAATCTTGGTTTGAAAATACAAAATAAATTCAGAAATCGGTAACTTTTTTCTCAATGCTGGTATTAAAAACTTTTATTATTAAATTAATTTCTATTAAGAGAAACTGCTCATTTATCTTAAATAAATGAAATCCAAAGTGTAACATGACCTTTAGAGAAATCTAACTAAACACTTTTGAAAAGGTAACATGTTTTAACCAGGTTTTATTTATCTTAAACACTAACATCTAAATAAACATTTTGTAGTATTTACCCGAAATGGCTGTGTACGGTTTAAGTTCTGTAACACGAAAAAGTTCAGTTTCCATGGCACAGGAAAGTAAAAAGTTTCAAAAGTATTTTCTTCTTCAATAATAACTTCTTAGTAGAGATCTTAGTAGAGGTTTTTTTCTTTTTTTAGAAAAACAGAACTTCTATTATTGACATGTATTCTAACTTGCCTGGTAAAAATCGGGGTTAGACATACGCAAAAACATTTTGAGAGGTCCATATTATCGTGTCGGCTTAAGTTCAGTGGTCTGGACTAATTATATGTATAAAAAAACATATTTTGATAAACAAAGTTACAATTTAAAGCCGGTTTTTCTAACTTAAAAAAAAACCTTCTTACTTCGTCATATAAATATTTTGAAAATTTTAAAACTATACAAGTTTCATATGTCCATGAAAAAAAAATTAAAGTTCTCCGAATTTTATTTTCATTTTTGTTTATAGGAATTCAAAAAAGTTTGAAAGTTTATTTCACTTCTATTTTATATTATTCTAACATTTGATATTTTTTATTATTTCCAAAAATCATTTATTAATTCATTTATTATTTGCAACTTTTCACACTTACATAAAACAAAATACGGTAATGTACTTATAAAAGAAAAAGAAAATGGCATTTATATAAAATGACAATTTAGAATTTGTAAAATAAGTGTGGTAATTTAATAAGTCATGTTTTTATTTATAATACAAAACTAAATTAAAATTAAATCCCATTGGCAATTTTTGTTAAAACTTCAAAGAAACTAAGACTATAAATAGTAAAGCAATTTTTTTTTAACTTATCATACTACTTTTGATGTAGTTACAAATTTAAATGCTTTCATATTCCATTTCCAGATGCTTTCAACGAGAATGAATGTTCATTAAATAAAACTGAAAGATGTACCGGGTGTCCAGAGTTAAAACACCCCTACTCTGACATCACTATATATCGAATTACTCAGTGAAACTACTTCAGATTTTCTGAACATACTATTCAAGACATGCGGAAACGGATTACGTGAAAAAAAACTATTTCCAGAAATACCAATAGATGGCGCTGTAAAGCTAAAATATGAAAAAAAGAGAAGTTGAAGAGTTTAAGTGGATACATCATGGCCCTGACAGATACGGTGGGACAGTGCAGCACATTTGTACCTCAGTAGAACAGTGGACACCGATAACAGTAGCATTTGGGAAACTAAAAACTCCTGTACCTTCCAAGATATCCCACGCCCAACCAGTGGCTGAGAGGTTCTGCTCTCGAAACTGGTAGACGGCAGGTGCTGGGTTAGATCCCAATCGCGCCCGTCGGCCTAATCGTTCGGAGTTTTCGTGGTTTTCTTCGAGCCGTGGATTTATCCATGCGTAAATACGGGTTAGGTTCCCTTAAAAAGACCCCCACGAAGGGCACTCCCCCGGGCCTATATCCCAAGTGTAGATAATTGGCCGGCAACAATCAACCCAACCCAACCCAAAATATCCCACTCCACGTACCGAAAGTTACAGTCTGGTGTGGATTCACAGCTACATTTATTCTTTAACCTTTTCTTTTTGAAACTGGCTATTCACAAAAGTCCTGTGACATGCATTGTGACGGCCAAAAGGTACAAAAAGATGTTCAAAACTTTTGTTGTACCACATTTGCAAGAGCGAAAATGTCTTGCAAAATAAAACGCCCTTCCACACTTTGAACTCTGTGTACAGCAGTTTCTTCGGCAAAGTTTCATTAATGACAGAGTAATCAGTCGTGTGTTTCCGACAACTTGGCACACTCGTTCTCCGGATCTTAATCTGTGTAATATTAGGCTGTGGGGACATTTAAAAATTCTTTATCAGGGGCGTAAGGTAACCTCGGAAGACTTGAAAGAAAGTATCACACTGCATGTGAGAAGCATCTCAGTCGACCAGTTACGATCCGCAGTTGAACATACTGACCACAGACAGCACATTTTACATCTTTATGAACATTTTACATCTTTATTACATAAAAGTGTATTCTTTTAATTATTACACGGTAATTTTGTATTTATATTTCATTTTCTCCTTTTCAGTTTTTAAAATTGAATCGTTGCAGTTTCCTAGCCATTTGGCCTATTTTGACGAGCGTGTTTTGGCACATCAATAAATAAATTTTTGTTGTAACCGGTATACAATTGAAAACTTTCTTTCAAGTCGAGTGATACTTTCTTTCAAGTCTACCAAGGTTATCCAACGCCCTTGATAAAGAATTTTTAAGTGACCCCACAGCCAAAAATTACACGGTTACTTACCACAGACTGCAAATTTTACATCTTTATGAAGGGTCCCATAATCAGCAGCATTCCCTGAGTCGATAAAGTCCTTGACACACAAATGTTTGGAACTTTCGCATAAAATGTGTTTTTTCAACATATTGTACAGCGCCATCTACCGGCGATTTCAAGAATTAAGTTTTCTTTCGGATAATCAGTTTTCCCATATGTTGAATAGTATGTGTTGAAAATAGGAAGCTTATACACTGAGTAGTTCAATAAATAGAGAGGTCGGAGTAGGGGTGTTTCAATTCTGCTACCCTGTATAAAATAAGACAAAGAACGAAAAAAAAAAATTTCACAAAAATCACTAAAAAATCGTGCTAAAATGTTAGCCACTTTGAAACGGTTCTATCTATTTTGAAACTGACAGCTAAATATAACCTTTTCTTTTATACTCTTTTATTTAAGTCAAATTTGTTTTTGTATGTAAAGATGGAATTTTGTAATCGGTTTTTCAGTGAATTTCTCATACGCTAGAATTAAACAAATGATGTTCACAAGTGCGTTTCTGTTGACACTACAACATTTGAATATTTTTAGGACTATAGTTATAAATCAATACTTTCATTTTAAGACATTTTTCTTTTTACACGGCACAGGTGATAAATGAATTATTATCAATTTATAATATGACAATTTTATACCAGGTACAACAAAATTGTATTTATTGATGCGCCAAAACACGCTCGCCAAAATAGGCCAAATGGCTGTGAAACTACAGCGATTCAATATTAAAAACTAAAAAGGAGAAAATTAAATGTAAATACAAAATTAGCCTGTAATAATTAAAATAATACACTTTTATCAATTAATAGTTTCATCTAAAGTAAAGTATGATTATACATTGAGAAATCAATTTGAAATTCCTAAAAATACACTTAAAGTAATGTTTGCTTTTCTTGCCCGTTAATGAAATCTAAAAAGGAACAGAGCAAAAATCATAATATTTTAAAATATATTTACGAGCTCGCTTTCAAGTGTAAATCAAAGCGATGAATTATAGGGCTTGGTGCCTACATCATATTCATGTATTTTAGAGAATTTGTTTTGGAAAAATCATAAATTGCACTCATGAAATTTGACGTGATTTTCAAGATAAAGACTGAATGAAAGAGAAACACTGAATAAAAGAGTGTTTTTCAAAAAGTTATTTTTACTTTCATATTTATTTTCTATTTCTCTGCTTAAAGTTCTGCGATATGAAAATGCTCAGTTTACATGACATCTCAAAGTTCCGATATTCAAAGGCATTTTATTCCTCAATAATATTTCATCTTAGCCGATTGTGTCTGCTTTTGAATGGAGCAACTTCTGTCATGGACACATATTATAACTTTCCTTGAAATAATGGGAGACGACATTCACAAATTCCTTTTTAGAGGCTTTTATTTTCGTGTCTGGTTTAGTTCAGTGATCTGGAATAAAAATAAAAATAAATAATATCCATATGGTGAAAAAATAATAGTTAAATGTACTTTTCTTAAAGATCTATTTATTCATTTTGCTTTCTAAATTTTTGAAAATTTTTAAAGCAGGGTGAAATTTGTATATTTTTTTTTATAGTTCAACAGTGATATTAAAAAAAATACATATTCAATCTACTTTTCTTTGAAAGCATTAGAAAAGGTTTTAAATGTTTTTTTAAAAAACTTTTATGTGTTATTATTATTCTTCATTTAACACCTTTTGTTTTCGAAAATCATTTAGTTTTTATTTGTAACAGTGAAAATAATTGTGCTTAATTTAATGAGACAAATTTTAATTTACAAACCAAAAATAAATATTAGAAATGAATAAATATAAAACTATCTTTTTGCAAAAATTTGTTTACACGTACAGATTGGCAAAGATAAATGTAACAGAAAATTGCGAAATTAGCAAATTTTCCACACACACACACACATTTATATATACATATACAGTCGAGTCTCTCTATAACGAAACTCCATACATCGAATTTCTCTATATAACGAATTTTTAGTAGGAACGGTCCCCTTTTCCCATGATCTCATTAAAAACAGTCTCCATATAGCAAATTATCTATCTCCATATAACGAAATTTTTTCATAAAATGTTCTTTATTTATTCAGTTTTAAAAAAGCTTCCAAATCACATAAAATCAAATTTCCATCACTGATTCCTAATTTATCGTTCAGTGCTAAGTTTTTTTTTTTTTTTTTTAATCTTACTTTTCTACCTTGAATCTCCTTGTTCTTTAATGTCCAACGAATTCATCTCCCCCCCCTCCTCCCCCATACCTTCCAACATCCTTCTTAAGCGCCCGAGATCCACTGGCATGACACATAACCAGATCCTGAAAATGTTCCCGATACAATTTTTCATTCCTTGCTAAAGTGTGAACATTTTTTCGAGAGTGTAACAATTTTGAAATGAAAACAGCGAAAAATTACAGATTTCTTCGTCTAAAATTACTGTAAGTTTTCCTTATGTGATTTTTATTATGCTTTCAAATAAATGTCTGTTTTTTTTTTTTGAAACTATTTAAATACGTAATTAAGAAATACAATATTAGGTTAATATTTATAGTTAAACATTTCAAATTCTTAATTTAGCACTTCAAAAATAATTTTTGTTCAAAATTTACTCATTAAATAGGAATTTTTACTCATTCTCTATATAACAAATTTCTCTATATAACGAATTTTTTACTGGAACAATGGATTTCGTTATATAGAGACTCGACTGTATATGTTTCTGTATGTCCATGTGTGAGGATGTATAAAATTTATTTCGGGCCAAAATATCTCCTGTATTAAAAATTACTTATTACTTATGTTAACCTATTTGTGCCTAGCATCGATGCTTTAGTAAAATGGGAAAAAGTGCATTTCACTGCTTTCTTTTTTTTTAAATAGATATTTGGTGTCTTATTTTATCAAGGACTCCTCGATAAAATCAGACACCGAATTTCTATAAAAAAAAAAAGTGGTGCGAAATGCACATTTTCCCATTTTACTAAAGCGTCCCAAAATTGGGACACTAGGCATAAGTGGGTCAATTATTAACCATTATCAGAGGCTAATATGCATTCAAGCTTTGTCTACTTGGGGGCGCATCTAATAAACGCATTGTTTATTTTAAAGCAATGTAAAAAAATTAAAACGTAAAAAGGTTTTGTAAAATAATAACAACAAAAAACATTTCACAAAAAAATAAATACTCATTTTTAAATAAGATATTTTAGACGCTTGTAATCCATTTCAAGAACTAGCATATAAGCAAGTGTCTCCTTATTTTTCCTATATTTTCGATAAATATACTTTAAGCCCTATATAATATGAAAAGGCTCAGATTCCATGACATACGAAAGTACCGAGATTCAAAGGCATTTTCTTCCTCACTAATAATTGATCCGGCCAAGGGGCATTCCTTTTGAAAAGGGAGGATTTCTGTCATAGACTCATATTGTGGCTTGACTAGAAATAAGTGAGAAAAGGTGTTTACAAATCCATTTCCATAGGCTATTGTTATCTACATTCCTGACGAATATATTTTTCTTTTCAATGATATCAACTTTTATGTTTTTTGTAACCGGAAAATGTATAAAATTATATTCCCCTTATTTAATCGCAGACATTTGCGATTAAATAAAGCAATTTTTTAAATTATTGCAGTGAAATACAAGCGTTATAAAAAAGTGATTTTAAATTAAATTGCTGGTCAACAAAGAGTTATGTGTCATTTTCAGTTGAAAAATCAGGAATTTAAATCAAAATAAATCAAATTCAGATAAATAACACTACAATAAAAAAAAAATATTTGAAATATTTATTTCTTGTTATTTTGGTGTCTAATTTTTTGGAAATTTTTAAATCAGGTAATAAGTTTTTCATGTAGATTAGAGAAAAATAAATTTTGAAAGAACAGAGTTTTATGTAGTTTTCAAAAAATTTTAAGATTTTGAAAAGAAAAAAACTTTTATTGGATATTTTTAATCTCAAAATTCACTTCACTTATTTCGTTGAATTTTAATCTGCAATCTGAAACGTGTGAAATTTAAAAGCTGTGAATCACAATAGTGTTCTACTGTAAAAAAAAAAAAATTCAACTATATTTGTTTCAATTGATAATTTGGAATTGTGTTATTGGATGAATGTTAAAGTAGTTATAGTCAAATTATTAAACCAATTTTCTTTTTAATAAACTAATTAAGGCTTTTTGTTTTCTAAAAATGGCAAATTTTATGATTGTAAAGCACGTATTTTAATTTATGTCTCGAAAATATTAAATATACGAGCAGAAGAACCACAATGCAAGGGTTCCGTATTGTTAGTTATTTTTGGGTATTGTAAATTGCAATGTTACTGCGGTTAAAAAAATGAAAGGAAAAACAGAAATGTTAGACACGAATAAAAATAAAAGAAGCTTAACAGGTATTGACTATTAAATAATTTGTAGCCTAAATTTAGAAAATATATGTAAATAAACATATTAGAGTTTGTGTAATTTTTGTAATAAATAAAAAAGTTTATTATTTTAATTTTTTTCTTATCAGTTACATTTTGCATTTGTAAAATTTAGATGAAAATATACCAGAAAATTCAAAATGGATTTTTCACTTATATTATATATACATTAAAACGTCTGACATAGATATACCCTTAAGAAGTCTTAATAAATAGTCTTAATAAGTCTAATTCCATTTCTCTACGCATCTTTAAAGACTAAATGCTCATTTTATCAGAAGATTAAAGTACACAATAATAAGAAAATACAATTTTACAGAAAAGTTAACAAATGATCCTTTTTAAAAGTAATATGTTCTCATCAATTTTTAACTATTTAAAAAAAATAACATTTAAATAAACTTATTTTGTTTCGCCTCTGTCTCTCTATATGCTTAATTACTTAACAGTTTGGCCCGAACGCCACTGGGGTAAGAAGAGTTTGCTTGCTTCGTTACCAAAAGCTTTTAGATACCACTAATGTTTAACTGTAATCTTCGCTTTATTAACTGACAGACATTTTTTGATTATATAAGACAAATATTTTAATGGAAAAAGTGGTGTTTTGTCCCTATTTTTAATTTATTGTGTCAAAATAAACAAACAAACAAACAACAACAACAACAACAACAACAAACTAGTCAGATGTGCCAATTCCAAAACTTTTTTCTATCACCCCCCCCCCCCATACAAGTTTCAAATACACCAAAACTTAATGAACAACTTATGTCAACGTCTACCTGAAATTGAAGTTAGATAATATTCTGTATATTCCTTCTTGAGATATAGCTGTCATAAAAATCATGAAAAAAGTTGCATAGCAGTGACATAGTAATCAGCATCTATGTATGTCACATTATAAAATAATCTGAAGTTGGATGAAATTATGAGCATTAGTTCATGAGATATAGCTGTCATGAAAATTGTGAAAATTATGAAAAATGTAGTATAGCAGGGGTATTTACACCAAGGCATAATCAGCATCTATCTATGCCAAGATCTAACAAAATCGGATGTTTTATGAAATTATGTGCGGTAGTTCATAGGATGTAGCTATCGGAAAAATCGTGAATAATGTAGTATAACAGAGCCACCGGTTGGGCGATTAACACCAGAAACTAGTCAGCCCCAATTTATATCAGGGACTATCTGAATCTAAAGTTTTATTAAATTCCGTGCATTAGTCTTTAACAAAATGTTTGTCACATACAGACATACTCACAGAGTCACATACAGACATTTTCTAAAAACAGTTAAATCGTGTTCAGGACATTTCAAAACGCAAAAAATCATCATCGGAAGTCTAAAATTTTCATGAGTCCAATACTTTCTTCTTGTAAAGATAGTCTTCTAAAACGAAACAGTTAAGGGGTTAAAGATGTATAACATGTAGAGACGAGGTTTTCATGACATATGAAAGTACTGAGATTCAAAGACCATTTTCATCCCAATAATACCTTATTCTTGCAGAGCGTGTTCATTTTTAAGAGAGAAAACTTATGCTATGAAAACCTATTGTAACTTGCCTGGAAATAAATATTGGAAGGCATTTACAAATCCATCAGAAACAATTATTTTCGTTTCTGTTTCAGTTCAGTGATTTGGAGTTAAAATCATCTTGAATCATATTCAGATAAATAAAGGTAAACGTTTAAGTTGTTTTTCCTTACTTAAAGATCTATTTCAGATATTTTGCTTTCATAAATTTTCATAACTCTTTCATTTCATAAATTTTTGAAAGTTTCAAAACATGATAAACATTTTTAAAAATAAAACAAAAAACGATTAAAGAACTTCATTTTTACTTTTATTTTAAACATTTAACACATTGACGGACAGTAGGAACAAGTGAAATTCGAAAATTGACACTATATGTTTTTGTAATTTTTAGAATATTAGAAGCATAGTTTTACTCTTTCTGCTTAAATAAACTTAATTTTGATTAATTCAGCACCTTTAATTAGGTTGCACTACTCCCTTCATAACCACGACGTGCATACTGAAGCTGCAACTCGTATAAGTGGTGGAAAACGAACTTCAACCTAAAAAAATGTTTCCAAAACATGACACTGGCGTCTACCTGTACGCCGGTAAATGCACATTTGTGCTGCTATAGCCGTAGTGTCTAAAAACGACCGTCTCGTTTTGGACGGCTATTGCCGTCATGCCACATAGTGAACTTCGCTTTGACGGCTATAGCGCAAGTGTCCGTCAACGTGTTAAAAACCTTTGAAATTTTTTTGTAAAAAGTCTTTTATTTGCAATTTTATCTCTTTTGATATTTTGTATTGTTTTCAAACACAATTTTATTTAATTTTCATTTGTAACGGTCAACGTATTTGTGGTCAAGTAATTAAATCATTTTTTATATAAATAGAGAAAAAAAATACGTTGCTATCTGATATATTGTTTACGCGTTATACTGGCTTAGATTATATACATAAAAGAAATCGGAAAATTGATAATTATCTTGGTTTAGATGCGTTTTAAATCATTTTATATTCCGTACCGATCTGCATAGAAAATGTTGACTATTCTTTTTATCACAAATGAAAAATATCTAAAGCCAAAAGACTAAGAAAAATGACACTTGTCAAAAGAGTTAAAAATAATATTCTCTGAACAGATTTTTAGGTATTTTAAAAATTACCATGTAAATAAACACCTTTTACTTCTCCTAACTCTCTGTATATGCTTAAATCTGTATAATATTAATAGGCTCAGTTTCCATGACATATGAAAGTAACGAGATTTAGAGGCACTTTCTTCCTGAATAATATTTAATCCTGGCAGACTGTCTACGCTTTTGAAAAGAAAGAGGACTTGTCTCGTAAGCATATATTGTAACTTGCTTGGAAATGGAAAAGGGAAGACATTCACAAATACATTTTTCAGAGTTTATGTTTATCCTGTAAGTTTCAGTTCAATGATCCGAAATTAAAATAAAAATAAATTATATTCAGATAAATAACGGTAAGAATTTAAGCTGTTTCTTTTTCTTTTTTAAAGATTTATTTATTTGTTATTTTATTGTATAAATTTTTGTAAAAAAAAATTTAAAAATGAAAATTAAAAAGAAAATTCTAATTTTTTTTTAAAGAATTTCAAAAGGTTAGATTTCTTGTAAAGACTTTTATTTGATATTTTTTATTTTCCAAAAATTATTTTATTCAATTTCATTTTGCAACTTTTTAGGCTTTAAATACATAAAATGTGATAATGTACTTTCGAAAGAAGTAGACGACAATATTTGTTTAAAAAAGAATTTAGATTTTTATTCTTGGATGAAAGTTAAAATATATGCAGTCAAATTAATGATTTTTTTTTCTATATTTTGTATATCAAAAATAACTAACAAAAACAAATACAAATAAATTTAACTAAATGGCAGATTTTGTTTATGCGGCATTTTTACTAATAAAGTAAGTATAAGAAACAATGCAAACTGGTAATTCTTCTTATGAAAGCTACAAATGAAAACATTTTAGTATTTCGCTTCTAAGTGAAACAAAAAAAGTCTAAGAGTTGATTTTATGGCACATTAGAAAGGTTTAAAGGCGCAAAAAAGATTAAAACAAACAACATTTCGCTAAAGAGCTTAAAATAATCATTTTTAATCAAATTATTGTCTAAAAAGGCTTTATCTATTTTTAAATCTAATATTTAAATATACACCTTTTAATTCACTCTCTCTCTCTCTCTTTGCTTACGATAAAAACGCTCTAATATAAAAGGAGAGAATCTATGGCATATGAAATGACCGATTTTCAATGGCATTTTCTGTCTCAATTCTAGTTGATCCTAGCAGAGTATCTTCACTTTTGTGAGGAAGAACTTCCGTCATGGACATATATTGTAGCTTATATGGAAATAAATGATGAAAATCCGTTTTCAGGGTCTATTGTTATCGTGTCAGCTTCAGATCAATGATCTGAAATTAAATCGAAATATATCATATTCAGATAAATAACGCTACAAGATAAAGCAGTTTCTTCTAACCTAAAGTTTTTTTTTCCTTTTAACATCTAATAAATATTTGAGAAGTCTTAAAGCTGGATATACCGAATGTGTCGATGCGATATATTAAATTTGAAAAGATAAATTTTTATTTTTGTTTGAAGGATTTGAAAAGGTCTCGTTTTTTGAGAGAGTTGGGTTGATTATTGACGGCCAATTATCTACACTAGGGATATAGGCCCGGGGGGAGTGCCCTTCGTGGGAGTCTTTTTAAGGGAACCTAACCCGTATTTACGCATGGATAAATCCACGGCTCGAAGAAAACCACGAAAACTCCGAACGATTAGGCCGACGGGCGCGATTGGGATCGAACCCAGCACCTCCCGTCTACCAGCTTCGAGAGCACAACCTCTCAGCCACTGGTGGGGCCGTTTTTTGAGAGAAAAAAAAGACTTCTTTTTCTTTTTTTTTTCTTTTTGCAACATTTGATATACTTTATTGTTATCAAAATATGATTACATTCCTTTTTTTTTGTTGGAACTTTTAAGACTTAATAGCTGCAAAATACGATAACGAGCTTTTAAAAGAAAAGGGCAAAATTATTTGTAATTTTAATTTAGAATGTTAAGGCTGAATGTAAATCAAATTAATTATGGATACATTAATAAGTCACTTTTTATGTATAAAACAGGAAAAACAATTATAAAATAACGTAAAAATATCTCATTAGCAATTTGTTTTTAATCGCAAGAGTAGCTAAGGATATAAATATGAAAGGAATTCAGAAATTGATTATTTATTTGATGTAGCTACATGTTAATGTGCTTTCATATTCCGTTTCAATGTGGATCTAAATAAATGACTGTTTAATTTAGGACAATTTAAAAACAATTCTAAAATAAAAAAGGCGATGAAAATTACATTTTACAAAAAATTAAACTCTTTTTTAAACTAATAGCATGCTTTGGACAGTTTTATCTTTTTTTTTTTTAACTAACATCTGATTCTAAATAAACCCTTTACATATGTTTCCCATTTCTCTTTATACGCTTAAAGCTCTCAGATATGAAAAATCTCAGTTCCATGATACATGAAAGTGGCAAGATTCAAAGACATTTTCTTCCTCAATAATATTTGATCCTAGCAGAGTGTATTTGATTTTGAAAGCACAGAACTTTTGTCAGAGACTCGTATTGTCTAGAAATATCTTGGAAAGGGCATTCATAAATCCACATTCGATATTTGTGTCTGATTCATTTCAATGCTATCTGGAATTTAAAAAAAACAATCATATTCACATAAATGACATTACAAGTTTAAGCACGTTTCTCTAAATTAAAGACGTATTTTTATTATTACTATCTAAATGTATACTTAAAGAACATTTTTTTAAATGTGGATATCGGCCGGGTTAATTTAGTGGTTAGAACAACAGCACGTTATGTTGTAGACCAAGGTTCGAGTCCTGGCTCCGGCCAATTTTTCACTCGTGTTACGCTTATTGCATTAATTTGTGTGTGTTGAAGTCTAAAATAATCGTTCTTTAAATATATCTTTAATAAATTCAGACGTTAATTTATATTCCTTAATATATATACTGTGTGATCGATGGGTAATAATTTATTCAACATTGTTCCGTCATCCTGAACTGCCTGATTACTAGCCGGTGACGTTCTTTAACACGAATTATAATGAGAAACTGCCGAGATACTATATCGGCTGGATTAGTTCAGTGGTTAGAACATCAGCAAGTTACACTGTTGACCCAGGTTCGAGTCCTAGCCCCGGTAGTTTTTCACCCGTGTTAGGTCTATTGTATTAATTTGTGTGTATTTAAGTCTGAAATAAAACAAATTGTTTTTTAAGTGTGCCTTTATTAAATTCAGACGTTAATTTATGTGCTTTAATATACTATATAAATGTTTGGAAATATTAAAGCAGAGTAAGTATTTTAAGTACTTTATTATTTCCAAAAATGACTAATATATATATATATATATATATATATATATATATATATATATATATACATATATTAGTCATAAAACACAATGATATTTGTTTAAAAGGATAAGTTAACATTTTTATTTTCGATGAAAGTATCGATAGTTCTGGTTCATTTAATAAGTTACTGCTTTATTGATAACGCAAAAACGAATTACTTTAATAAATAGAAATAAAACTATGTCATTAACAATTGCTGTTTATGCGCCAAATTGCTTAAGATAATAAATACTCAAATTCAATAATCTTTTTGTCTAGCTGAACTTTAAAACGTTGTTAAATTCATTTTGAAGCTCACCTAAAAGACTGACAAATTATTTTATCAAAATCGAAAAATATTTAAAAGGGGAATAGACTAAGAAAAACATCATGTCACAAAAGAAAAAAAAACTTTTAAACATAATATTCTCCAAACAGCATATGTTTAATAATCAAACAGCAGCGTATTCAGAGAGCATATATTCTCTCTATATACGCTTAAGAGGAGGTTATACACTATATTGCCAAAGGTGACCAGTCACTTGCGATTGTAGACGTTTTGTTAACTATCTAGAAAAATACATGAGGATTTAACCTGAAACTGCAGATGTTTAAACAGTATAGTATAGGTTATATATTTCCGCGAAGAATTTTTCACGAAACCCCATAGGGGACTGTCAACAAATTGAAAAAAACTAATATCTTTTGGCTTACCCTGTAAAAACTAATGTAGCAAAAGCGTTAAAACTCGATATTATTAATAAGTGGTTTATTGTAATATACTGCGTTCATTTTTATGAGGATAACATGTATACTCGAAGAGAAATTAAGGTTTTTATAAAAACAGTCCCAAATTTCACCAAGTTTTTTGCTTATAATTTGCAGAGTTCTTAATATAAAAAAAAGTTATTTTGAGACAATATGTCAAACAACATGGTACATAACACTCTGCAATCGGAATTAAAAAATAATAAAAATTGGATGAAAAATGAGCAGGTGTATTAAAACATGTTTCACTGCGCATGCGCGAATTCAATCAAAATATAATGTGCATAATGTATTAGCTAAGTATATAGAGCAACTTTGGTGAAAGTCTCAAAATCATAGATTGAAAATTCCGAAAATTATCGTCGATAGAATAAGCTCGAAATCCGTTGTTCCCAAAAGGAAGCAAAAAAGATGAGGGGTTGTATCCAAATATAGTAGTACGTGCAATATTGTGTACGCTATCTTGGCACTAATCAACAGATATTTGATACAACCCCTCATCTTTTTGCTTCTTTTTGGGAACAACGTCAAAACTTTAAAGTAATTGTTTTTCATGTTTTAGATCTCTCAAGTGTGTAGATCGTTGAACAAAAGCGGTTTCCCGATATTCCAATACTTAACAATCATCTTTGCTGTTGAATATAATGTTATGGTAAAATTTTAAACATGTTTTTCTTGAAACCATGTTTTTCAAACTGAGTGTTCGGAAAAACTGAGTTCTAAGCTCTTTTTTTCAAAACTTTGTCAATATATTTCCTTCCTATTTTAAAAATCAAAAGGACAGAAATGATTTTCCTGGAGCTTATACCACCGAAAAGTATAACTTTCATTAATTAAGTATTTTTTAAGCATGTAAAAGGTTTTTTTAAATGACCTTTTTAGTTCCAATGGCCACCATTTTGTCAAAAATCAACTTTTAAAACTAAATATTGGTATAAGCTCCAGACAGTAAAAAGTCCTTTCATAATTTGGCGACTCAATTGTTCCTTTCAGAAGCTTGTGACCGGCGGAAAACTGTGGCTCGATTGCAAATTCAAAGCACGCTTCTGCAGATACTCCCCGTCGCAGAAGAAATGTTATTCAATTTTTTGATCAAAAAATTTTTAAATATATAAGTGAAATTTCAATCCATATAGGGTAAATCCGGGTTAGATGCCCCATCGGGTTAGCTGCCCTAGTCACTGTATTTCAGCTGTTGGACATGTGTCGGAGCTAGTGACGTTCTTTTACTATCAAGTGTTATAAAAAAAGTAGTAGACGAAGTTGACGCGTTTTATTTCTTGAAATAAATGTTTTATCCATCAAAGAAATATATTTATTTTATTGCTGGCAAGTCCCCCACCTCTAATTTAAATTACATAAGTTGAACATTTCGTAAAATATATAAAATATTTTGAACTCATTCATTAAGAAACATAAAAATCTAACCCATTTAATTTGTGAATATTAAATTTGCTTCTCGAATTAGTTTTAAGAAATTTGTACATCGAATACAGGAAGAGAGAGAGGGTGGGTAACCCCTCTTAGTTTACATTGAACAAGTTTAGCTTTCGTTAGAATTATCCGATTGACTTAAAATTTTGTATACCCATTTATTCGAAGAATTCGGAATAGAAAATATCCCTTGATGTGGGAGTGTGATGCAGGATTATTCTACACAACATGTAAACTCATTTTTTTCTTAAATTGGATGTAAATAGGCTATTATATAAAATGCAAATCTAGATTTTGATTTATAAATATTAATTACCTATACTTTCTATTATTTTACGAATGGAGCATCTATCGTGATCAAGTGGGATGTCTAACCCTGAGGTCCGGGATAAACATCCAAAATAATTTATTAAATTTTTTGATAAAAAACACTTTTATATGATATTTATATTAAAGTAATATTTTTTATGATGTTCTACATAAAATTTCGAGTATATAGGTAATAAGTATGGCAACTATCACGGACTTACCCTAATTAAAAAGGTCCAAATCTGATATATTTTTCCTTTTTAACCAAAAACGAATCATAAAAATTATGTGAATTTTACGTCAAAATAGTAGATCCTCCCTTTAATGATCCCAAGTTTCCATGACATATGAATGCACTGAGATTCAAAGGCATTTTCTTTTTCAAAAATGTTGATACTGACTGAGTCTTCACTTTTGTGAGGGGAAATTATTTCATGGACATATATTGTAACTTGCCTAGAAATAGATGGGGGAACGGATTTAAAGATACATTTTCAGACGCTATTATTTTCGTGTCTGTTTCAATTCAATGATCTGGAATAAAAATAAAAATAAATCAAATCAGACTAATAACGTTACAATATTAAGAATCTATTTTCTATAACTTAAAGATGTCTCTTTTGATTTACTGTCTGGAAATTTTCAGGCGGGATAACTTTTATGTGTAGTGTGGAAAAGCGAAAGCTGAAATTATAAATTTTTTTCTTTTTTTTTTATATGTTTAAAAGACTTTTGAAGACCTGTATGTATATATATATACGATGGTTATTTTTAAAATAAGGATACTGTAAATAAAATATACTGTAAATATCATTATAATATATTTATTTTCATGTTCTACAGACTTTCATCTACTTTTCTACATAATTTCCATTTTTGTTCAAACATTTGTCATACTGTTCAACAAGTTTTTGTATCCCGACGTCAAAGAAATCTGCCGCAAATACTTCAGTTTATCCGAAACAATGGTGTGCAAAACTGACCTTGAAACCTGTAGAAAACGAATTGATAACCATGGAATCGCGAATCGTCGGTCCTCTCAAATTTCGTTGTCCACATCACAAAACAAATCTTCAGAAATCAGGCAAAGTCGGCCTGGGCGTGGCTCATCATGCACATTAACTCGCCCTTCCTTGAATTTTCTCACCCACTTTCGAACATTACTATCACTCATAACATTATTACCGTCGACATCACAAATCTGACGGTGAATTTCAGCTGTTGCCACGTTTCGTGAACTCAATAATCAAATTACATATCGTATGTCACAGTCGGCGGGCGCAGAGGCGGATTAACCACCTCCCGGGCACTTAGGCTTAACGCATTGGGGGGCCCCCTCCTGCTCTATATGTATATACATTGACATACAACATATATATATATATATAGAAACCTACACACACACGCATACATATATATATATATATATATATATATATATATATATGATACATTCCTGTCGAAAATTGGCACATTATAGACGATCGCTATTGCTGTCGACTTGAACGTTCTTTCCGCCAGACAATCGGAACATCTCAGTCCGAAACCACTAAAATTACCTGATAATCATATCGAGGTAGCCGCAGTCGATATCGTTGAAATGCAGTCATGACACCCGGACAGGGCATCACTTCTAGTCGCTCACCATGAAGACAAATCTCGAAGTATATCACATCGGAAATCGTAGTGTATTTGCAGTCGTAAAAATTGAGCAGAGGCAGTGAAATCCAGAAGAAATTTCCCAAAAACATTAAAAAGAAGACTTAATAACTTAATAGATGAGCAGTGGCTTTATTGTGATCACAGAGATGAAAGCAACTCCACCAACTTTCGCTTCATTAAAAACTGAACACATTTGAAGATCTTGAAGAATTAGCAGGGCTTGAAGAATATACTACCGATGCATTAGTGTAGACTCCCCAGTGACGGCAATTAGATGACAACCACTAATTCGTGTAAATTCTGTCTCCGAAGCCAGTGTAACCGTATAAATACTTCAAAATTTGGCCCAAAGGTACAAAACGCGCGAACAAGCTGGTCCACTCACATCCATGTTCGGAGGGCGCTAGGGGGATAAAGAAGGCGGAGCTTTCTAGCTAATGGATGAAAAAATGAGGCCACGAAGACGTGTCTCTGACGTATGATTAAAACTCTTTAACAGAAGCGGCAAATTAAAAAGGTAAAAAGGCCTTTGGGCGCGAAAACCGCTTGGAATCATGAGATGCCGAATGAATTAAATAGAAATAAAAATGGTATTATAAAAGTTCCAAAGAATAAAAATTAAATGTCTCAAAAGAAGAAATTAAGCAGGTGCGTTTAGAGGCACTATTGAAATTTAAGAGAATAAGGTTTTAATAAATACGTGTAGCTTTTAACAGATTAAGATTTTTAGAATGATAAATAACAGAATATTTTGATTAAGTTATGGAATAAAATACAAAATTGATTTAAGAGATATTTTAAAAAGAGAGGGAAAAAAGAATTGAAGAATTTGGAATAATTTAACTAAAGAAATAGGGCGAAAATTTTTTATTATTACATATATATATACAAACATACACACACACATACACATATATACATACATATTTTTTAGGACAAAAAAAAAGGTCAAACTTAGTGCCGGGCTTTTAGTTTGTCGGGCCCCTAGGTTCAGACTACTCAGTCTATTTGGTAATCCGCCTCTGGGCGGGCCCATCAATTGTCTTAAACAATGTCAACTTCTAAAGCTCAGCACACAGGCAGTCGATAAAGCTACAAGTGGCGTCTAAACGGTCTCTGCAGCTATCGCACTTCATTATCACTCTCATTCACAAACGGACCTTACTTAAAAAATAACCCTGGTATATATATATATATATACATATATATATCATATTATTTATATTCCTTTTATTTTTTTTCAAAAATCAATTCATTCAATTTTAACTTGCAATTTTTCACACTTAAAGTAAACGAATAATTAATACGATACTGTAATACTGAAATAAAAAAGCAACAATATTTCTTTAAAATTATTAAAATTTTATTGTTGAATGAAAGATAAATTATTTTTTGAACAATTTAATAAATGTTTTAATATGTGTAATGCATGAATAAATAATAATTAAATACTCATTGGGGCAGTTTGTTTTGGCGCTACATTGGATAAATATAAAACATTGGAAACTAATAATTCGCTTCATGTAGTTACGCATCGAGACAATTTTATATCCGGTTGCAAGTTGCATGAAAAAAGACTCTTCTCATTTTATCACAATTTATAAGAAATTACATTTCACAAAAACTCCTTTTTAAAAATAACATAATTTGAACATATTTTATTTATATTGAAAACTTGTATCAAAATAAACATTAATTTATCCTAGCAGTCTATAGGCCAGTAACTCTTACAAATCCTTTTGGGGTGTTTCAGTATTTTGTGTAGTTGAAATTTCATGCTTTGCCGACTTCACATTTCTCTTGAAAACCCACTTCCTTCGCTACCCACATCCGCACGGGCTACGCTGCTCCTGACTCGAGTTAAACGAACCTGGAATAATTGTGATTTTTTTTTTTTTTTTTTTTTTTTTTTTTTTTTTTACTTCTAACAAATATATAATTCAAATTTTCAGCATCGTAGTTCAATTTATGTTGAAACAAATTAATAATTGTACTTTAATTTGAACATACAGTATCAAAATTTACAGGAGAATTCTTACTGTTTCGGAAAAATAAAATTGTCAAAAAGTCAATACGAAACGAGAAAAAATGCTAAAGATCGTATATTTTTTTTTTTTTTGAAAAACTTCAAAAATCGCAAAGAACAAAATTGTCTTTATGGAATAAAGGATTAAAACGGATTTATTTTTATGAATGTCAAAAAATCGTTACGAAACGTGATTAAATGCTAAAAATCGAATATAATATCGCAAAGAATTTAAGCGTCACAAAGGACAAAATTTACCATATTGGAAAAATATATTGAAACCAGGTTTTGCTTACGGATGTCAACAAATCGCCGCAAAACACAAAAAAAATTCTAAAAATCGCAAAAAATTAAAAATAGTGAAAATTAAAAAAATTTAGAAGGAAAAAAATTATTATATTTCTCTAAAAGATTGAAACAGGCTTCTTTTAACAAACATAAAAAACTCAGCACAGAACGCAAAAAAATACTAAAAATCTCATAAAATATTCGCGAAAAGTCAAAAAATTGCAGAGGACGAAATTTACTACCGCTAAAAATCTCATAAAATATTCAATATTCGCTGTTCTAATTCCAAATAAGCTTTATTAAAAAGAGGACAAAATTCCTTATATTGGGTTTAAAGATTGAAATTAGGTTTATTTTACTAATGTGGTATAATCGCCGCGAATTGCGAAAAAATAAAAAAAAGGTAAAAATCGAATACAAAATTAAATAAACAAATTCTAATTAAAGTATTTCAAAAATGGCTTTGTAGTGTATAACGTTAGACATACATGTACGTTTCTGCCAAATATTGCTTCTCTGCGTGCAGTGGTCTCTTCAGAAAACTGCACGCTGACACGCAGACATACATTCAAACTATGGCAGTGCCTAGCTACTCTCTTGAGTGTAGTCTGGTTTTGTCACTTGTGTGTTAAAGCCGTTCCCGGCAAGTTCAGTCACGATGAGAGTTTAAGGTTATAAAGATGTTTATTTAAACTATAAAGGCAGGGATGTGGCAGAGTCACTGTGTAATATTTTTTGCCTATACTAAGTGGCGATCCACAAAAATCAAGCACTAATTCCGCTCTCCACTAGAAATAACTTAAAACTTTTACCTAACAATGTTCCACTTATGTAAAGAACGTTGAAAGTATTATTCACTACTATGTCCAGCGATCACTAGAGGCTTTCAGCTGAAACACATAAGCACTAACAAAAATCGTTAGTATATGCTTAACTTTCGAAACACTAGCAACCCGTAGCTGCTGAATAGCTTTATTTAAACTATAACTTAAAAATATGTTACTAACGGTCAATCTTAAACTGCGTGATGCGTATAAGCGCAGGCCTCAATTCACCACTCAGGGAGAGATCCGACCCAAATCCCCCGATAGAAGATTTTGTTTCATCTTTTATAGTTTTGCCGATTGACCAACGAAGCAAAAATTTGCATAAACACACGGCAAAATACGAAAACCGCAAAGTCCGAAGGCTACATGTATACTTTGAAAATTAGAGTAAATTATAGTACAGATGTCGCTGTTGCACACGCAGGTTAGATGTTCACATTACATTCACATACAAAACAGTAGAAGGCCTTTATAAGACAGTTGCTAGTCCACTACAGTTTTTGTTGTGAAAATGTTGTCAGACATAACACTTGTGCGCCACCAATCTGTCTTTTCTCCCACATTTGCAAGTATTCTTGCATCTCCCTGAATCTGATCGTCGGGTCATTTTTGGCTGTTTGTATGCTAATCAGCTTTCAGTGGTTAACTAGCGAGTATAAATACGGTTGAGAGAGTTAGATCGAGCTGATTTGAGATTGCAGTTTCCATTTCTGCCACGTGCTGAGAGATATTGACGCGCGGTTTTATCTGAGGAGTTTGTATTTTCCTAAGAAGTTAAATCTAAGTACATAAATAAAATAGTTTTGGAGTCCATGGAATGCATTTCTAGTTAGAGTCTGAAGTGATATATATATATATATATATATATATATATATATATCTGTCAGTGTTTGCAGTGACACCGTGTATTACTGACATTTGCAGCTTTACGAGTCGAAATCTATGTAGCCATCTATATGAGAGTTAGTGATAGAATCTAGAGAAATCTTGGGATTAGTTTCTCCCCCCTTTTCGTTATCATAAAGTTTGAGTTTAAATATGATTATTGTAGTTAATTTTGCCGGCTCCATTACAAAGCTAACTTCTTGTTGTTTTCAAAAACATAGTTTTTATTGTTACTTACAGTGTTATGACTACTCACTGAAGTGACGTGTCCCACGGGTACGCCGCAAAACATTTATCTTATTAAAAATTAATTCAGATCCCATAATATTTAAAAGTACCGAGTTTCTTCAATTATATTTTCTTCTAACTTCCCTGGAAATAGATGACCGAAATCGTTTACAAATCCATTTTTAGATGTTATTATTATTATCAGTTGAATGATCTAGAATTAAAAAATAATAATTACATTCACTTAAGTAAAGCGATAAGTTTCAGCCATATTCTCTAACATAAAAAATACTTTTAATCTCACTGGCTAAAAATTTGGAAAGTATTGAAACTGAATAAGTATTATATGTCCATGGGAAAAAATAATCTAAGTTGAAAGAATTTTGTTTTTATTTATGCTTGAAAGAATTTGGTATTGGACCAATTAAAGAATACGTTAGTGCGCTTTTGAGAAAAAAGCGAACGATATTTGTAGTGATAATTTATAACTTTTATTACTGGATAGGTAATGCCAACTGGTCATGCCAAATAGATCTGCCAACTTTTACACTTTTTTCTTACCACAAATATTTTACAGAAAACAGTATCTTAATCAATAGAAATATTTTGGAACTAAATAAGTTAAACTTTCATGTTTAAAAATAGTGGTAGGAAAAAAAACGTAAAAGTGGATGGAAGTCAAGTTAACTGTGGACAACTTAATTCTTTAATTCCCAAGCATAATTAAATCAAATGATCTTACATACCCAATAAAATAGCCCAAAATTCTAGCCTGTTTCGTTCCCCCTCCTTTATTTGGTAAGTAGTGAAAAAGACCCTACTGCTTTCTTTCTTTATTCAAATTTCGACAGGTGTTACGCCCCTCTGTTTATCATTAAGAACATTGCTCCAGTTTCCTTATTTTAATTTCTGTACTGTTCAGAAATGAGAACCACCTTACAGCATCCATCCCCTTGACAGCATAACAGCTCACTTTTGAGAATGGGAAATTTTTTTAGATATAGACGGGTATTACGGGTCTCAGAGCATTGGGATAATTTTGTCTATTTTGAGATTCAAAAGGTTTCTAAATTAATTTTCTATTTACAAAGTAAAAATGAATAATAATAATTATAAATTAAATTTAAACTATCTCAATGGCAATATTGTGTTCAAGCCAGAATGGCTCAAATTATAAATATGCAAGGATAATTTATTTGATGTAGCTACATATTAAACCTTAATAAGCGAGTGCCACCACATTTACGACAACTATATTTTTTTGTCGAAATATATTGTTACCAATTGAACACCAATATTTTTAACACAGAAAATTTTGCCTTATTTAATCTCAAAGTTTCAGCAATTAAATAATACATAAAAAGTTTTTCAGAACAAATATTGCCAAATCAATAACAATTGGAAACAATACACTTTAGAATAAAGAAGTTGGAAATTGCACGTCAAACGAGACAAATGAGGTGCGTTCGTACTATAACTAGTTTTATAAAAACTATCACTGTTATGATTTCAGTGAAATGAATTATATCGTCTGTTATTATGATATGATTAATTTCCGTAATAAAATAAGTACATTTTAAGTTGGCAACATTTTATATTTTGTTGACATTTACTGAAATATCCACTAAAAAACTTATACCTAGCTTTAAAAATTCAGGATTTCAAATTCATACTGTGACTCGTTTTCTACTTAATATCTATTTTTCCGGAAACATCTATCCAAAAAACTGTCGGTAGATTATAGGATTGCTATAATTAAACAATTTTAGTATACAAATTCAGTTTTAAAATTCCGTAATACGGAAAGAATATGACTCTATCTCAAATAGGACGTAATCACCAAAGCAACCAAGAATCATCAGATTAATTACCTATCATGGTATATCATTGAATTAGTTGCATATGATAGGATTTAATAGAATGAAGAAAACTTTAATTAATATCTTAAGTTTTGTTTTGATTTTCATAAACTTTGAAATGACTCGACAAAATTCTTTTCAAAAGCGTTTTTGTATTTTGATTCGAGATTCCGCTGATCTCCTTCTAGGCCTTTATCCTTGGACAGATAATCGTCCGTAACAAACCCAAAACCAACAAAAAACATTCGAGGGTTGCATCTAAAAAACTGTTTGTTCAATTTAGCACAATAAAAACATCTAAAACAGAGAAAAATACGAAAAATGACATTTCACAAAACCAATGAAAAACCTCCCTTTTTTAAATAAGAAACTTTGAGCTGGTTCTATCTTTTAAAAAAAAATAATGTGTAAATAAACACCTCTTATTTATTCTCTTTCTCTAAATACGCTTAAATCTGTGTGATATGAAACGGCTCAGTTTACATGACACATGAATCCAAACGCAGTTTTATTCCTCCATAATATCTGATCCTGGCAGATTGACTTCCCTTTTCAAAAGGGGGAACTTCTGTCTGGAACACATATTGTAACTTGCCTGTAAATAAACGGGGAAAGACATTCAAAAATCCATTTTCAGAAGCTATTATTTTTGCGTCTGTTTCAGTTCACTGATCTGGAATTAAAATCAAAATAAATCATTTACAGATAAATGACGTTACAAGTTTAAGCGGGTTTTTTTTGTTAACTTATATACTATATAGTTGTTATTTTTCTATCTGAGTTTGTGTAAAGTTTTAAAGTAGGATATTTTATATAAGTCATTTAAAAAAGTTTCAGATAAGTCTTTTGCTTAGTTTTAAGAAACGAAAGTTTAAAAAGTTTAAAGTAGTTTTTATTTCGATTTAAAAGAATTTTAAATTTTGTGTGAAAGAAAAAAAATAAACTTTTATTTGGCATTTTTTTTTTTCATATTTGTTCTTTTATATTATTTCCAGAAAACATATCTTTCAATTTTCATTTGCAATTTTTTGCGCGCTTAAAACTAAAGATGGATAATGAACTTTAGACAGAAAAGCCTTCCTATATTTGTTTAAAAAAGCTAATTTACAATTGCATGTTTCGTGAAAGTCAAACTATCCGTATTCAATTTAATGATATAGCATTTTTTTAAAAATTATTAAATTAAAATAAAAGATACTAATAAATAAGAAGAACAAAAAATCATGCATCACGGCAAAAATTATGTAACGCTTTCCAAAACTATCGGAATATTGTTAAGACATTTCATTCTTGTTCATTTTGAACATTTGAAGGACTGTTCCTTTGAGACCAATAACTACACAGTCTCGAATGATCGATATATTTTTTATTCACACAAACATTTCGACATGATTTCGACAATAACATAAATCTTGTTAATGAGGACGGGATAGACACAAGGAAATTACATCATCGAAGAACTACAGCACGGACCTCCACAAGGAGTGTGCAATGGAGGTGACGGGAGTTGAACCCGTCACCGTCAATTCTACGCTCTCAAAAGCGATTAGCGGAGACTTAACCACTCGGCCACCGCTGGGGGCATACTTGTTCATACAATGAAATAAGATATCTAAATGAACATTAAGAAAAAAAACATTACGTAGTAAAAATTCATTCAACAACAATTGCTGTCATTTCACAACAATTGATTCCATAGCCGATAATGTGTGCGAATTCTTTCTAGCAGTCTTGTATATATGTTACACACTTAGTAATACACTAAAAATGCATAAACATGTTTTAAAATGCATATCACAGTTGTAAATGGACATTTTGTAGTTATGGCGCATATTCAGTCCTGTAACCGAATGCTTTTAAATGTCTCTGTAAATAATGATAAAGTCTACGTACTCAATAATCCATAGATGAACTGCTCTGCTGTAACACAGTAATTATCAATTTAATTGAGACAGTGTAATATCATTTAAGTACACTTCACACAATTTTCTCCGATAGATCATAACTTAATGAAAATCTTTTGTGCGTTACTGTAAACCAACTGTAATTGTTATTTAATCAATATTTTCTGTAAAAAGAATGTTGTCATGAATGTTGTCTCTGTGACACATATCAATTTCATTATATTTGAAATAGTGTAACATAATTAAAATTCGCTGTAAATGATTTTTCTCCCTTGACCGTAATGCAACTGAATACTTTTGAGTTCCCCTTTAAAAGTACTATGATTGCTAATTATTCTATAGGGAAGTTGCAATCAGCTGATCAACCATTGTTTTCAAATGGAGGTCAGGGTAGTTCCACCAATCAAAACTGCCTATTTGTAGTGTGTGACCTCCAGCATGACGTCCATTGTCACTATCGATAACATGTTGTCGTCCACTCCAGTGATTTCTATCAATTTTATTATGTTTGAAATAGTGTAACATCAGTAAAATGAACTTAAAAACCATTCTTCCCTATTGAATTTAATGTGGCAGAATACTTTTGAGCGTCCTTGTAAACTAAATATAAACGATACATATTTCATTTCCAATACCTGACAAGCCATGGTAAACCTTAATAAGATATATCAATTACATGGCAATCCGATTATATTTACGCGAGTTAGAGCACGAAAAGGCAGACGGAAAGACAAACTGAATTCATAAACACTTTTTAACTATGCTGGAGAGTGTTAAAAACGAAAATAACTTATTCTGAGATTTAGTTTTCTAGAGTGTATAATAATGCAAATGCAAGTTGGAAATTGTACGTCAAACGTGACGAATGATGTACGTTCGTACTATAACTATCTTTATAAATATTCCGATCTTAGTCAATAGCTGTTGCACTCCTTTCAAAATGCATGAGTACAAAATTTATTTTATGTGCATATTTTCATATTATAGATATTAATATTATTTTATGAAATTGAGTTTCAATACACTTTTACAAACAATTAATTACATTTCTGCTACATTAAAATTATACTATGAGCAAATATTCAATACTAGACAATGTAAAAAAGTCATCGTTATTATTTCACTGAAAATATAAATTACGATTATACATATATTAAATTTCAAACCATTCGGTTGGGTAGTTTTTACGCTGTTATATGCTTGCAGACGGACAAACGAGAAGACGATTATAAGTGATACGTATTTATACTATAAATACGAACGCTAATAAAAAAGATATGCAAATTGCAATTATTTTTATGTAGCTATATATAAATACTGTTTCATATTCTGTTTCAAGGTGAAATTAAAAAGCCTGACTCGTTATCTGTATAAAATTTAAAAACATCTATAACGTAAAAATACTATACGAAGTATCATTTCACAAAAAAGCTTAAACTTTCTTTTTAAAAAAAATAACGTATTTTGAACTGGATTTATCTGATTTTAATACTAACATCTAAATAAACACCTTTTATTATTCCCATCTTTCTCGCCATATAATTAAATATCTGAAATACGTAAAGATTCAGTTTCTATGACATATGAAAGGTAATGCAATTACCTTTAATTTTTAACGCTTTCCAACGAAGTTGAAAATTGTTTATGAATTTGGTTTGTCTGTCTCTCTGCCATTTGTCCATGTTCTAACTCGTGCAAATATACTTGGATTGCCATGCAATTGATATATGTTATTAAGGATTACTATGGCATGTTCCGTATTGAAAATGAAGTGTGTGTCACTTATAGTTAGTTATTTTACAGAGACACTCAAAAGAATTTCGTTACATTACGGTCTAAGAGAGAAAATCGTTTGAGGTTTAATTTAATAATGTATCACTATTTCAAACATATTGAAATTCATATATATCAATGAGATTCATTACAAGATGTTTACTATATAATATTGTGTTTATAGCAATCTTCATTCATTTACAGAGACACACAAAACAGATTTGTTAATGTACAGTGTGTTAACAACAATTGCTGGAAGTGCGTTTTCAGTTGTAGAGCGCGTTTTTAAATTTAACTAATTGTTTGCCTATTATATGGTGTGTAAAAGTCTATAGATCATATACAGGGCAGGTACAAAAGATCTCGAGTACACTTCCATTTATTGACGAAACTTCTAGAAGGAGATATTTAAACTGTGCTACGCGTTTCCCAACTGAACTAATATTTAGCAATCTATGTAGTATATATACAAATCGATAACAAGGCTTCACAAAATAATTCGGATATTTTCCCGAATATTGTTGGTAATTTCTGAAATTTGGTTTTTAAATGTGTTATGAGTTTTCCAAATTGTTTACGTAGACATAATTTTTCACCTTATTAAACGATAAAGATTTGTAAAATTATTTTGAAAATGTTGGAAAGTTTTAAATAATATATGCTTGACGCACGATTTTTATTTTTTGCTTAATTTCACCTTTGGCATTTTAATTTCACATTTCTTCCTTAATAATATTGACCATGCAAGAGATCTTCACTTTTCAAAGTGAGAACTTCTATCTTAGCCACATATTGTAAATTGCCTGAAAGTGAATGTGGGAAAGTTGTCGAAAATCCACTTACAGAGGCTATTATTTTCGTGTCTGTTTCAGTTCAATGATTTGGAAATCCAATCAAAATTAATCACATTCAGACAAATAAATAACGCTACAAGTTTTAGCTTCTTTTTTTAAGTGTAAAGATGTATTTTTATTTTCTATAGAAACACTTCGAAAGTTTTACAGTAAGATAAGTTTCCTGAGTAGTT
Organism: Maratus michaelseni; assembly: GCA_963931845.1. Taxonomy (NCBI): domain Eukaryota; kingdom Metazoa; phylum Arthropoda; class Arachnida; order Araneae; family Salticidae; genus Maratus; species Maratus michaelseni. The sequence continues at coordinate 350,413,910 of OZ007590.1, forward strand.
TTGAAAAATGGAAGTTGAAAGAATTTAATGTTTCTTTTTGTTTGAAAGAATTTCAAAAGACTCAAAATAGCTTCTGAAAGAGACTTTTAATTATATTTTTTATTATTTGCAAACATCGTTTGATTCGATTTATTCATTTGGTGTGTAAACGTAAAAGACAAGAACTTCTGCTAAAATGAAAAATTTAGTGCTATTGCAAGACGAAATTGAAAATAGTTGTGGTAATTTAATTGGCAAAATTTTCATTTAGTATTCAGTAAAATAAAAAAAAATAAACCAATAACTATTTCACTTATTTTCATTTCATTGTTCCATGTGCAAAAATTAGCCAAAATAAAAAAAATATATTTTAAGGCTGTTCTCTAATCCAAACTGGCTATTTTTCGATATATTTTTTAATTCATTTTTGTTCGGAAACGCATGAAATTGGCAGGATTTGTTACACAGAAACTAAGTCATCAAAACATATTTTCCATTTTTTGGTAATAGCAGAATATCTTTCAGAAAATACTGGCAAAGTCCACGTTTTGAACCGAATTCTCGCCGCGCCGACCGCAGCAAGTGGAACAACGTGTTGCTACGTGACACGGATCGCTTATAACTGAATAAGTAATTTGTTTATTAAAAAATGGAAAACTCATTTCGATTCCAAATCTCTTACATAGTGAGACCTGCCAATTTTAAGCCTTTGAGTTTAAAAGTGAGTCAGAAATTGTGTGAGAAAGTTTCGCATTGTTTATCAGGTTATTTGAGAACCACCTTAAATTCATATTTTAGGCATGTACTGACATATCTTCGGATAAACGTAGTTTTATTAAAGATATGTTTTTTTATTGTATATCGACTATATGCTTAATTTAATTTGCCTCATAGTTAAACATAGATTTGTTGCATACGTGTCTATGTATAGTATATCGACTATGTTCTAGATAAAATGAATGATCCCAGCGCCCTTAGGACCGAAAATTGGATGTTTTCGACCTTAAATCGAAAATTATGATAGCTAAAAAACTGAATTTTAATGTTGTAAAGCTTCCACGATTTAGTATGGAATGATATTAAATATAAAAATAACTACACTAGAAGGGCGCAGAAAGGTCTATTTTTAAATCTAATCACGCAGTTACATACATCATTAATCACACTTGTACAGAGTGATTAAAATTAAACTAACGGTACTCAGAGACTCGTAGCTCCGGTTCTACTGATCGGATCCGAATAAAAACTTAAAATATATGTTATGTCCCAAATATATGTTATGCAGATCATGCAGCCATGTGTTTCGTAAAAAAAAAAAGTTTGAAATTTCGCTACCAGATGGCGTTGTATGGCTAAAACCATATGCAAATGAGTAGCTAATGTAATTTCGCTATAAAAGCGATACATATGGTTCAAAGAAATCATTCGTCCCCAGTGAACATGCCGATTAACAAGAAGAACCGCACATTGATCGAAATCAGAAGGAGCGCAATGCTTCGGCAGCACTCCGTGCTTATCGGCGGATGAAAAATGTCCGTAAATAAAGTTAGAAGCACGATTCATATGTTTGAAGAAACCGGTCCTCTGGATGTTGCACCGGAAGCAGACGAAGAGCAACTGAGTCGGTGATTGTGGAGGAAATTGCATTCAGAGCATTGCTCTCATTCTGATAAAAAAAAAGTTTCCGATCAATGCGCGTTCCTTCTTGTTTATCGGCATGTTCACTGCGGATGAATCATTTCTTTGAACCGTACATATCGCTTTTATAGCGAAATTACATTAGCTACTCATTTGCATATGGTTTCAGCAATACAGCGCTATCTGGTAGCGAAATTTCCAACTATATTTTTTTGCGAAAACCTTGGCCGCATAATCTACATAACATATATTTGAAGTTTCATTCGGATCCGATCAGTAGAACAAGAGCTATGAGTCTTTGAGTACCGTCAGTTTAATTTTAACCATCCTGTATTATAAGTCAGATATACATTTACTAATTGCCGTGTTTTTATTTCAGAAAGTAAGTACTAGATGACAGCACCACGAGAATAATTGTAAGTCCATCCTCTAGTGCCAACTATATTAATAAGTTTGTTTTCTAATGCTTTAACCATGGAATGCACTCGTAGGTGCGTGCCCGGCAGCGTGGTTGGTAGTGGAGCGACCGCCAGGGTGAGGGCACGGGTTTGAATCCTGGTAAGGCATGGAGGTCATTGTGTGTGTGTCTTCAGTGTGTCTTCAGTTACTTCCTGGTGTCTATCACGTCCTTGTCAAGAAGAAGATTTATGTAATTTGTCGACGTCTTGTATGTATTTCTGTGAATAAAAATATGGATCATTCGAGACAAACATGATAGTAGCTTATAGGTTTCAAAGCAATTCTCCATCCAATGTACTCATAGTTCAGTAATGTCATATCTAAATGTTGTGATGTAGTGTTAATGTGATGTTAATTAAATGTGTAAAAGTAATATATTCGTCTACCTCATTTGCTTACTTAATTATTAAATATTAAACATAGAATATTAATAAAACCAACATATATAAGCAACATGTAATTTATTTTAGTTAAAAAAAATAGGGTTCGTATATTCAATGTGTTTACCATCAGCAGCAATACACATGCACCTGCATGTCGCACGCGTACACTACATAGAGACACTTATAGCATCAAAAAAGAAAATCGTCTACAGCAACACTTAGATTTAAAGAATGTCAACGATATGTGTACCTGGGACAGGAATTATCATCGGACAACAGTATTATGAATAAAATCAATGGAAGAATAAGAAGTAGATGGAGTGTTTTTCAGACGAACAATATTATTATGAAGAGTAACATGCCTCTTTGTTTGAAAAGAAAGATCTTTAACCAATCTGTTTTGCCTGCACTAACTTATGGAGCAGAAACATTGACGCTAACAAAACGGATGGTACAAAGATTACAAACAACACAGCGAAGTATGGGAATATGTATTCTAGGCATAACCAGAAGAGACAGAAAGAGAATAACTTGGATAAGAAGTCAGACGAAACTTATTGACATCATTCAGAGAATTAAACGGCTAAAGTGGAAATGGGCTGGGCACATTACAAGAAGACAAGACAATAGATGGAGCACAAACACCCTACAGTGGTATCCCAGACATGTAAAACGACCAAGAAGACGACCTCAAGTAAGATGGAGTGACGAAATCAGAAAAGTGGCCGATGTTAATTGGATAACTAAAGCTGTAGACAGGAAACAATGGAAAAATCTGGGGGAGACCTACATCCAGCAGTGGGTTGAAAACGGTCGATTACGATGATGATAACTTTATAGCAGATACTTAGGTGATTTTCTTATTAAAATAAATTTTACATTGGTTTCATTTGTTAACACATATTTTAAATGTACTCAATATCTGGAGGATTATAATATTCGTACATAAAATTTTACCTCATTTGATCAAGAAAATTTCGAGTCAAGTTAAATAATAAAAACAATTATAAACCCATGTAGTTTGAGAGATAGTATAGTCATTGATAAAATGATTGTTGTCACAAAATGTATTGATAAACATAACAACAGTCTCAAGTACACGATGAATTATTTAAAATTCACTTAATACAATGTTCATGAAACAAAATGGTTATTTTAAAATTATCTACTTCAAGAACATTTTGGTGAATTTTAACAATTTGAATTTTTTACTGAGTTCGCTAAAATATTTAACGTAGCATAAATTATTTTACCTTCACTATACGTGAATTTATTAACAGTCAACAGTTAAATTTTAAATACTTTTCTGATACTTTCATTTTCATTAAAAATATTAATTATTGATAGAAGTTTTTTTAACCTTCTTTTTTGTAAATAAGTTGCTAAAACATTTAATCTGACGTAAATTTTTCTCCCTTTAGAAATCAGCGTATTTAAGGATAAAAGAATAAATTTAAAAAATACTCTCATTTTCATTTTAAAACATATTAAATTATTAAACACACATTTTAAACTCTTTTTTTTTTATTTTATAAACTGAGTTTACTAAAAAATTTAGCACAACATAAGGTATTCACCCTTTACTAATAATTAATTAATAAAAGTTAACTGTTAAATATTAAATACTTTTCTGATACATACATTTTAATTAAAAATATTCATTATTGAAAGAAGTATTTTTAAACGTTCTTGTAAATTAAGAGCATTACTTAAGAAAATATATTTTGTCTTTTTAAAATTTTCAATCATAACAAAAGCTAAGATTTAGAAATTGTCTTAAACTGTGTGAAATTTACTGTTGTTCTCATATTTTTAGGGAGAAATATTTGTATAAATTTGTTTTTAGAGTGATTAAATATTTTTATATTCATAAATTATCGTTAAAATAAACATAGCTTTAGGGTCTTAAGAAAAAGTTTTATTTATATATCATAACGCGAAAAACCTCTTAATTGCGTTCGTAATTATATAAATACATGCACATGTTGTAGTCCTTTCGTCCGTCCGTCTGTTCGCATAACGGCGCAAAAACTACCCAAACGAATGGTTTCAAATTTAATATCGTTGCAGAATTTTGTCGAGTCATTAATTTTTTTTTTTTTGAAAATTGATTCAAAACTTAAAAAGATATTAATAAAAGTTTCCTTCATTCTATTATATCCTATCATACGCAATTAATTAAATGATATTCCATGAAAGGTAATTATATACTACTATAATTATTATTATTATATTATTATATTATTATTTATTCTTCCTAATGTAAGAACAAAGAATTTAAATTGAAATATTATGATGTTTATTATTATATTTTAAAGCTGTAACTATGTAAATATTTTGAGAATACAATCAAGAAATTTTCATCCTGGCGTTGATTATTAAACTTGACAAGTACAAAGGAACTCTTAAGTTTTTCAACGTGATTATCCATATACTTAAAGCTAACCCGCTTTTAATTTTTCATGCAAAAATGCCTTTTATACGTGTGCGCGAGCATTCAGCCAATCAGCTAGAGGCTTTTACTGTCCACAGACAATTTGGATTGCGGGATGTTTCAGCCAATGAGCTGAAGGCTTTTTCCTCTTTCTAAAAGCGTATTTGGATTACAATTCCATGTGGGTGTTGAAACTTTATGGATTTCTTTTATTAAGGTATTTTTTCATTTTACCGTATTTATTTTCTTTTTCTGTCGTATGTATTTTACTACTTTGAATTTTTTATAACTAACCCCTTTTTTTGAGAGAGAGAGAGATTTAGTGGCACGAAATTCCGCAAATCGTTTCCGATGTAAACAAACTATTAAGATGCAAGTGTAAAATTTCAGTTTTTTAAACTTTTCATGTCCTTCTGTACACATTTTAATATGTAATTCTGTGTGATATGATTAAATTCAGGTTTTCTCAGCGACGATCACAGTATTTTTACCAAATAATTTTTGTATTAATCAAGCTTTTTTGGTTATTAAGCATAGCTAAACACGAAAGAAAACTTTGTTATTTTAAGATTTTGATGGGAATTATTTGCATACATTTATAAGGCGAGTTTCACTGAATAATTCAAGAAAAAAAAATCTCATCATTATACATATTTAGTTATGCATTATTAATTATTTACTTGGCCTTTACTTTTAATATTTCAAACTTACAGCTGAATGTAACTATTAAAACATTTGAAATACTGTATTCGTAAAATGAAATTTCAGCTTAAACACTCGACAATTACTTTTAGTTATGCATTATTAATTATTTACTTGGTCTTTACTTTTAATATTTCAAACTTACAGCTGAATGTAACTATTAAAACATTTGAAATACTGTATTCGTAAAATGAAATTTCAGATTAAACACTCGACAATTACTTTTAGGTTAAATTCAGGTTTTCTCAGTGACGATCACAGTATTTTTACCAAATAATTAAAAGTACTGCATGCATGCATCTATCTATCTATCTATTATATATATATACCCTTAAATCTGCATAGCCTAAAACCGGAGTTTATGCAGATTTTAGAATTTTGCAGGTTTCTGGTCACTGTTTTGTTTACATATTTTAAACAAAAATTTCAATTTAATAATGCACTGAAAATTATAATGAATGCTTACAATTAAACACAAATAAATTGTCTTACTAAAGCTCTCTAACCACATTGTTAACAAAACAAAAAATTTCACGAAAAACACATTATTTCCCCGATTTTTTCCCACCACTAATCAATAAATTTCATGATATTTTATTGTGATTTTAAACCATGAACTTTAGTACTTTTCTGTTATACGGACACTATGCGAAAATGTATGTATGTATGTATGTTTGGCGACAATGGTGTCCGTATAACGGAAAAGTGCCTGAATTATTATTTTTATATATATATATAAAATATAAGCATAATTGGCGACACAGCAAGTTTTCTGGATTTCTCCCTGACTCTCTAACCAGATTGTTAACAAAACAAAAATTTCACGAAAAACACATTATTTCCCCGATATTTTCCTACAATTAATCAATAAATTTCATGATATTTTATTGTGATTTTAAACCATGAACTTTAGTACTTTTCTGTTATACGGACACTATGCCAAAATGTATGTATGTATGTTTGGCGACAATGGTGTCCGTATAACGGAAAAGTGCCTGAATTATTATATATATATATATATATATATATATATATATAATATAAACATAATTGGCGACACAGCAAGTTTTCTGGATTTCTCCCTGTATGTGAAAGTCGAAGATGAATTTCTTTCATTCAATGACATTTTTAAAAGTTTCAAGTTTGGATTGAGTGCATATGAACATAGAAACCGATACCTATTTCTATGTTCATGATTGAGTTATTTGGATATCTTTTCGTATAGCACAGAAATTCATTTCTCTTGCTTTAGTAATAGAGATAAATTCTGGTGTATTTTTTTTTCTTTTTATATCATAAGTACTTTTCTACTTTAAATTTTTTTAACCTTATAGTAATTGTCGCGTTTCTAAGCTGAAATTTCATTTTTCGAATGCAGTATTTCAAATGTTTTAATAATTATATTCAGCTGTAAGTTTGAAATATTTAAAATATTAAAAGTAAAGGTCAAGTAAATAATTAATAATGCATAACTAAATATGTATAATGATCAGAATGACATATTAAAATGTGTACAGAATGACATGAAAATTTTAAAAAACTGAAATTTTGCATTTGCAACTTAATTGTAAATTTCATTGTTTACATTGGAAACGATTTTTGGATTTGAAAAATTTGCCAAACTTCGTGTCACCAAATTACTAAATCTCTCTCTCACACTCTAAAAAAAAAGGGTTAGTTTAAAAAAATTCAAAGTAGCAAAATACATACAACACAAAAAGAAAATAAATACGGTAAAATGAAAAAAATACTTTAATAATAGAAATCCATAAACTTTCAACAACGACATCGAACGAACGTATCTCATCTTTTGTTTCTGATGTTGGTGATAAGGAACGCTCATTTGGCCCCCTCCGCTCATTGGCTGAATTGTAAAGGGCAAAATTGGGAGATAAAATGGCTACAGCATTTCTGAGTAAAGAAAAAATCTGAAATTCACAGAAAATTTTCTGAAAGGTTTCAGCACAGGGAGAGAGGGTAAATGCCCGCTCGGCAATAATTATTTTTGTTGCAAGTTGGGTTAACTCTCTTTACGGTTCGAGTCGATTTCAGACTGAGTGTAGATTTCTGCAAGTTGGATTTGGATTAACCCGATTTTTCAAAAGTTAGTTCAGTATATTATTTCAGATTAAAACTATACCTATAATAATATGTTTGTGTGTATTGAGGTTTGTATAGATGTTTGTGTGTGTGCTGTTTTTAATAAAGACAGTTTCATTTTTCACACGAACCTTTCAAAAAATTGACATTCTTTGCGCAATCCTTTAACAAAATTAGCATTTTTTTCGTGATCCTTTAACAAAATTCGCATTTTTTCTGTATCTTTTTTTGACGAGATTCACATTTTTTTTCAGCTATCCTTGACGTAATTCTTTTTTTTTTCAGTGATAATTTGATGAAATTTGTGTTTTTTCTGCATTTTTTTTTCGTGAAATTTCCGTTATTTTCTGCGATTCTTTAACGAAACTTAAGTTTTTCTGTGATCCTTAGACGAAATTTTCATTTTTCGCAATCCTTTGATAATAATCGCATTTTCTCTGCTGCCTTTTGATGAGATTCATGATTTTTCAGCAATTCTTCGATGAAATTCGTCTTTTTTCAGTGATCTTTGAAGAAATTCGCATTTTCTCGCGATACTTTAACGAAATTTGCGTTTTCCAGCGATTTTTTGATAAAATACATTTTATTCCGCAATTTTTAGACGAAATTTGGCAAAAGCGCGTTTTTTTAGTGAAATTTCCTGTTTTGCGATTCTTTGACAAAATTTGCTCATCTTTTATGAGCCTTTTGCATAAATCATGTTTTTCTGTGGCCTTTTAACAAAATTTACGTTTTACATGATCCTTTGATGAAATTAGTGTTTTTCCCGTTGACAAAATCTAGGATTTTTTTTCCCGCAAAGATTAATTATATGTTTTTAGTCTGCAGGTGCCCTAAAAAGTTTGTGACGCCCGTCGCTGCATTGCACACATTCTGCCACGGTGTATCAAACAAACAAAATTCATCCTAAAGAATTATTGTTTCGTTTCTGGAAATGAACAACCGTCAACTCATTGGCTGAATTATAAAGGGTGAAATGTGTAGGCACTGAGTATCATCTATACTATTAATGTCGGTAAACGTCTGTGTGTGTGTGTGTTGGTGTGCCTGGCGTCTGAAGGCACAAAACTCTGCATGCAGGCGACGGACCTAAGCGCTTTTGGTATAAAAAAATTCAAAAGGGGAGTTTTTAAAATTCACAACATTTTGCGGGGTGAGAGGAGGGGTGTGAACAAATTTTAAAAATGAGTCCGCATAAAAAATTATGGCTGCGGGGGGGAAGTATGTTTTGCCCACACGGGGCGGATACTTCTAAATTTTGCTGACACCACTCATATGATATATCATTCGAAAGGCCTGCGTTAGTCAAGTTCAACTCATTGGCTGAATTGTAAAGTGCTTAATGTGTCAAACATTAGCGGAAAGAAAGTGCGCAATTTGTTCGTTCATGGAAAAAATCGTGAAATTCGTTAATCGATAGTCAATAAATTGAAAAATTCGTCAATCGATAGCGGAAAAATTGCAAAATTCATTAATCGACAGTTGAAAAATCACAAAATTCATCAACTGGTTTCGGGAGAAAAGTTTTCGAATATCGTCGAATGGCTTCGAGAAAAAAAATCACATCCGTCAATTTCAGGGACAAAATCGTGAAATTCGCCAAATGGTTTCGAAATTTGTCGAGCGACATCAGAGAAAAGAAAACCTTTTTCCATTCAATTATCGCAATTGGTGAGTGTGACTATTATGTTTGACCAGTGGTGGCAATAAAGTCCATTGCCAAATTTTCAGTATTACTCGCTGTTTGGCAAGTGCTAATTTTGTCCTATACTTCAAAACTCTTTTGATCATCGCATCAGTGTGCAGGACAATTTTTTTACGGAAGGCCATTTGATGACTTTCGTGATTTTTCCGTTATCGATTGACCAATTTTACTGCTATCGATTGTTGAATTTTATAATTTATCAACTATTGATTAGCGAATTTCATGATTTTTTCCATGAACATTTGACGAATTGCGCAAAAAAATTAAGAATATTGTTAAATTCTCTTGGGAAAAAAAAAAATAATAATATTGTCAAACGCCTTCGAGAAAAAAGTTGCAAGTTGAAACGCCTGTGACCTCTTTTTCATGTTATGCATCTCTGGGGTCCATCCCCCCACTCCCCCCCCAAGTAGGACACTTTTCTAAATTTTACACACACCCCTTATGTGATATATCGCTGGAAAAGTCCTTGACCGCTTATTCATGTTATGCATCTCCGGGGTCCATCCCGCCACTTCCCCTCCCCCTAAGGGAGGCACTTTTCTAAATTTTGTTGACACCCCTCATGTCATATATTGTTGGAAAGGTCTGTGACTGCTTAATAATATTATGCATCTCAGATATCCATCTCCCCACTTTGCCCCCCCTCAAAGGGTACTTTCTAAATTTTGCACACAACCCTCATGTTATATATATCATTGGAAAGGTCTGTGACCACTTAATCATATTATGCATCTCCGATGTTCATCTCCCCACTTTGCTTTTCCTCCCCTCCCAAGGGATACTTTCTAAATTTTGTTTGCACCCCTCATGTCATATATTGTTAGAAAGATCCGTGACTGCTTAATCATATTATGCATCTCAGATGTCCATCTCCCCACTTTGCCCACCCCCCTCAAAGGGTACTTTCTAAATTTTGCACACAACCCTCATGTTATATATCATTGGAAAGGTCTGTGACCACTTAATCATATTATGCATCTCCGATGTTCATCTCCCCACTTTGCTTCCCCCCTCCCAAGGGATACTTTCTAAATTTTGTTAACACCCCTCATGTCATATATTGTTAGAAAGGTCCGTGACTGCTTAATCATATTATGCATCTCCGATGTCCATCTCCCCACTTTGCCCCCCCCTCCCCCAAGGGGTACTTTCTAAATTTTGCACACAACCCTCATGTTATATATCATTGGAATGGTCTGTGACCACTTAATCATATTATGCATCTCCGATGTTCATCTCACCACTTTGCTTGCCCCCCCCCCTCCCGAGGGATACTTTCTAAATTTTGTTGACACCCCTCATGTCATATATTGTTAGAAAGGTCCGTGACTGCTCAATCATATTATGCATCTCAGATGTCCATCTCCCCACTTTGTCCCCCCCCCCTCAAAGGGTACTTTCTAAATTTTGCACAAAACTCTCATGTTATATATTATTGGAAAGGTCTGTGACCACTTAATCATATTATGCATTTCCGATGTTCATCTCCTCACTTTGCATCCCCCCCTTTCAAGGGATACTTTCTAAATTTTGTTGACACCCCTCATGTCATATATTGTTAGAAAGGTCCGTGACTGCTTAATCATATTATGCATCTCCGATGTCCATCTCCCCACTTTGCCCCCCCCCCCCAAGGGGTACTCTCTAAATTTTGCACACAACCCTCATGTTATACATCATTGGAAAGGTCTGTGACCACTTAATCATATTATGCATCGCCCATGTCAATCCCCCCTCTTTGCCCCCCCCAAGGGGTACTTTTGTTAATTTTGCACCCACCCCTCATGTGATATATCGATGGAAAGGTTTGTGACTGCTTAATCATATTATGTTTCCCACTATGAAATTTGTAAAGTTAAAGCAACTATAAATTTTATTTTTATGGTACTATCAAGTTGTTTGCCGTCAAATTTTGATGGGTTCCATCTAGTAGTTATTTAATTTGAATGAAACATTTGACACATCTTGATTTAAAAGAAATTTATTTACCCTACCTCCCATGGAATTTTGAAATTCTCGATTAGATTATTATTTCATAATCCATCCTGAAATATCGTGGATAATTTAGGAAAATTTATTTAGATGCCATCTTCCAAGGCAATAGGTTCTATGTATCAGTGAATGTTGTCATTTATAAAATAGATAGAAAGCAATGATACGTTATTTTAAATTTAGACCATTTTTCTGTCCGGCGGCGTGTTTTTGTAACCATGGACTCTTCCGGGTCAATTTACGTCCGGAAATGCGACGCAATATTACCAATTTCAATAGAAATGTTTTATTTTTACAATAATTTATGCCTGAAATATTTGATTACCAGATTAGAAAGGAAATTTTCAATTTGTCCTACGTAAACACCACAATTATAGAAAAGTCACTGTATGAACAGGAGGAGGAAGCCATAATATAAGCCTTAACAAGCAGTTTTTTCAAATTATGGCATTATTGACTGGTTGTCACTATTTTAGTGACTTACTTGTTCTCAGCATTTGACAATCCTTTGGTGACTTCTAATAATACTTAAGAGTTTTCTGAAATATAGTTAAATAGCAGATGGAACGTACGATTATCATTAAGTTATGGATATTTTTTTTAAAACGAAAATAATATATTTGTCTGTCTAAGCAATATGATACTTGTAAACTACATATAACATGAATAAACAGCCCTAAGCTGTAATATATCCGAATTGATTTATTTATTGATTTTATTGTAAAAAATCTATAAATGCATCGTACAACATTTTCAGAAAGGAGCCTATTTTGTTTCAGATCGATAACATACACCAAATTCGAGGAATTAAATTTACCACTACGCATTTGAAACATATGCTATAAAAACAGGGCGACAAATGGTCCGCTTTTAGAATACCCATTTATAAAAGGGTAATTTTCTTTTTAGATTATTTTTTCAAACTTTTCTAGAACCTTACCTCGAAAGTTGTTTTCTTCTAAATGCTAAACAAACATACCATGAAAATTATTCTTCGTAAGTACTAGAATTCAATAAGCGGGATCTCAGCCATAAGCAATAATTTAACAAAAGGAATAAGGTGACTCTGTAAAATGAGTAAAAAATATACTATGATGTCGCATCATTTGTTACTTCATTTCAGTAATTATTCCCCTCTTAAATTCCCTTTTTCAAATTTATTCCTCTTTTCCATTATTCTAAGGCTCACTGTTCTACAAAAATATTTATTTATTTTTTATTTCTCTTTCCCCCACCCCATGTTAAATTCAGTGTAACAGATTTCATTCAATTGGATCTAATAATCTCTTGATAATCATTTACATTAAAGATTTTCATACTGTGCTGATAAAGTAAATGATAACCACCACATGTACACTCTCCAACGGTTAGCATAAGATGTTAATATGCCATCTCCTTATTTGTCCACACAGATCTGTTACTAACTGCTTTCTCTATACACATCCTTTTAATTTACAATGTTTCCTAAACGTATCTGAAAAAGCAATTCCAAAAATATCCAACGTACATATCAAGGGCATACCAAATTCATATACTGGGGGTTTAAGAATGCAAAATTCTCTCCCGAGCCCCCTTATATGCAGTTAAAGGTTTCCACACACATTGGCTTCCCTGCAACAATTCGTTAGAATGATTTATACCAAAAATGGTTCTGTTCTCTAAATTTTTAATTGTATATATGCTCTTTTTAAATAAGTTATCACCATATTGTAATCCGTTGGCGAGATGTGAAATCATTCGAGTTTATGTCATGATAAGAGAAACAAATCATTCTCTCTCTGACCAATAATTGATCAACATGTAAAATACGAATAAGTGTACGTTTGGAGTCCCGGGTACCATTGCACCCCCGGCAGCTGTACGGGATTGAGCCCGGCTTATGTACTTGCGCATTGCTTGAACCTGGATTAAAAATATTGTTGTACACGTTTATTATCTACTTTTCCTTCAAGACGTCTCTCTGTTTAGTCTTTTAATTTTACTACCTACGACAGTATATTAATTTCGAAATATACTTTAAGTATCTCCGTGACTGTTACCGTGACTCCGCCGTGTGGAGTTACGAACTCCACATGGCGAAACATATACACATACCAAATTAACTAGGCATTTATTGTAGATGACTGTAACTACTTATTGAAAATTCAATAATGTCCACGTTTTAAAAACCTTGCATTTAAACCGTTATACAAAAACTTCAAAAATCGTTATACAATTCGTTAAAATAATTTGACGGAGAAACATTTTAACCATTACTAATCTCCACGTGTTGTGAACGATAAGAAAAAACGCATCGAACATCACTCAGTGCATCTTTGTAATCATCGCAGCGAGAAAACACTAACTGTTAAAACCAGACTCCAATTAACTCTTGCATCTCAAGCGAAAACCGCAGATGTGAACTAAACTGAATGTATCCAGATGGACCTATGTCGAAACTAAAAACTCAGAAAAGGTCCAGATTGTTCCTCTTCGATCTTCAACTGATTCCGCGCGTGTGTTCACTTCATATAAACTCTTTTTAGTATGTAAAATGTAACTGTATCGTAAAGACGTCTATGTGAATGTGTCAATGTATCTTAATTTTAATGTAAAAGTGGAGCAATTCTAAGCAAACTCCACACGCGAATTAATTATATGTATAATCAAGAAACAGAATAATATAGTGTTCAAATCAAAATGGATCTTCGCTCATTACCTGTGAATTTGTGCATCATTATTAATACTATTTTCATTTCCTAAATAGTGATCTGATGACGACTCATATGGATAAGTATAAGCATCACACTGTGGATTATTATTATTCTTCGCGCGATGGTAAATTTCAGGTAAGCTGAATTAGCTTTTTATTATTATCAAAACGGAAAATTAAAGTATCAAAACTGATGTAACAATATATAAGAAAAAAATTATAGTGCTACCGAAGGTTACAACAGAATTTACTGATACAAATGGTAATATTCGATTTCTTTATTCTAATCTCCAAAGGATTGTAAAAGCTTTCCACACCATCTTTGATGGGAAATTTGTGGCAGTTTACTTTGAAAAATATATAAATTTCGTTGCTGTAACGTTTTCAAAGGCTTAATTGTAAGCATTACAAAAATCGTTAAATGTTTTTTTAGCTTATAATTTCATCTATGTAGAGTATATTAATAGCTCGTGTTGTCAATTTATAAATAATAAATTCTTTTAGAGTGATAGTATGCCAAAAGAAAAATGCAAGAATGTAGGATAAAACTTTGTATTATTTTGCGTGAAATATTTCTTTATTCTTTAAATCCCAAGACAAATCTTTAACAAAGATTATTTTTAGTACCATAATTTCATGACATTCGAAGAATAATTTTCAGAAAAATAATTTATTCTTATATATAAATTTCATAGAAAAGTAACCCTAGGGAATGAAAGTATTTGACGAAACATTATTTGCTTTGCAATTCTGATAAATGCAAAACGCTTACCATTATTCATGAATGTATTATCTTACGAAAGAGGGTATTAATATGCAAAATAACTATTGTGCTTTAAAATATTTATCAAGGGAGACAGCTCAAAGTACTGAATTTGTCATTTAAATTTTTAATTAGAGAATAATCTCATATTTCTTGATATTTCAAAATAGATTTCTGCTTATTTAAATTAAAGTAGTACATGATCCATCAAGAAATATTTTCTTCGTAAGTAAAATTCCGTAATTTTTATTTATTTATTTATTTATTTTTGCTTTAAATAATAATTCATGTTAAAAACGGTTTTGGGAATATATTGATTTTCATAGATATAGTTGTGGAATCATTGCAACTGAATTATTTTGTGCTGCTCTGTACAAAAACTGTAAATGCTAGGAAACATTTTGTCATGTATCTTGATAACATACATAAATTTTCATCCAATCAGAAATAGTATTATACATTTAAAACAATGAGCATTATACATTTATAACAATGAGTATTATACATATATAACATTTATCATTACACATTTATAACAATGTGCATTATACATTTATAACAATGATAGTCAAATTTTATAAATATGACCTTATAATCTTAGGTTGTCTTGACGAAAGAAATTTAATGGATGAATAGGATAATCTAGTACTCATAAAATTCTGCATACAATTTAATTGTGTTATATACAAAGTAACACAATATTTAACCATTATCAACGAGAATTATAAAAATATCTAATGAAAACAATTTCATTGCGTCAATTTAAAAATTAAAACAATTAAAAACAGAAAATCGTTACTTATCAACATGTGAAAAAAAATCCACAATTTATGGCTGTTGCTCGTCAGTAGTCCTAAAACTATAAGTGTAAGTTAAAGTTTAAACATTGAGCTTTAGATGACATGTTACAGACACATCCATCGTGTATGATCTATCCTCAGCGAACAAGTTGCACTTTTGAGGTGTATTTGATCTAGGAAGAGGCATTTTCATATCATATAGTCTTTGATTTTATTCCAGATAATGTCCAGTAACAACAAATGATGGTATAGCACCCTGGTTCATCAAGTTATTTATTCTGTTTTTAATATCTAGTTTTCTTTTCAGCTAACATGAGTATCATCCTTTCACTTAAATGGAAGATCCATTTTTATATCTTTCGGGGAGAAGAATGTTCTGCTAAGCAGTATATCAACACTTCGTGATGAATGAATTTTATCTCCTAATTTAGTTAAATTAGCTTATTACAAGGTTGACCTTTGATTGTGACATCCAACGGTCACAAGTCAATATTCTTCGGAGAAACTGAATTTCACAATCAACTACAACTCTCACTTATTGATCATTTTTAGCTCGATCGCAAGACATACATGAGACGGACGGATACCAATCAATTCGCGAATGGTTACCCCTTGGCCTAACTTCAAGACGAGGTTTGCCCTTATAATGGACTCTGGGAATGTCATCACTGTAAAGTGACCTTCCAGTACATTGCCTTGCATGGTCATTTCTTTGCAAGAAATTGTCATATAGGGCAGTTGAAAGTGACGTCAGGTGGGAGGTCACACACTACAAATAGGCAGTTCTGATTGGTGAAAGCACCCTGACCTCCAAGTGAAGTACAATGTTTAATCAGCTGATTGCAAATTCTCTATTTACGGAATCTTTCATTGTACTACTAAGATATTTCTGCATCCCATTTTGATAATTGGCATTCGCGAATTGCGGAGTGTGACCGTTTCATGTGCACGCTGCACAATCTTTGAATTAAATATTCCTGTTCGATACGCAGATACGTGATCACTAAGTCTAGTCTGAAAAGATCGGCCAGATTCGACTATGTAAACGGAATTACACTTGCCGCAGGAAATGTGTTTATTATATTTTTACTCAAATAAAATTAGGAATTTATTTTTGGAGAACTAGCCAATCATTTCGCGATCCACCCTTAACATTGCCGCGACCCTTAGTATGGGAACTGCAGCGCTAAGTTGTTTGTATTGTTATAATATAATTCGGGTTGCATATTTACTGCCTCTGGGGTTAATTTTCTTTTAACAAATAAGTCATACACGATCAAACCCCATGTTTATTCAGAAATTTTTTATTTAAGTTACTTAAATTTGTTACTTATAACTTTTGCGTATGTTAATATGTGCAGAACAAGGAGAAACATGTGTATACTATAGTGGTGTTATGAGCACTTTATGTCAAAAATCAAATTAATATAATTGAAATACCTTAAAAGTTGTTTTAAATTGTTTAGATTGCGTTACTATAATTCATGTTATATAAGGTAAGCTGTGATAATTTGGTGCCACATTTTCAATTATTATTATCATGATCTTATAGTATGGTATGAATTTTTAAAACTTTTATAAGTACTTACACATGTGTACTGCGCATTGAATATATCCCTATTATGTAAATAGTACATTTTCAGGAATTAAAAAATACTCTTTCTGGAATCTATCAAAAACTGTGCAAAATGACCACATTCTAAAATTTCAATATCTCTCTACTTATATCAAGCCACAGAAAAAGCGAGATCATGTACATATGAATAAAAATTTCCAATGGCGTGTTGAAAGTAAACTCTAATAAGTATTATATTTCTTTCTTCTGCATCTTCTAAAATGACCCATAAAAAATAAAATTGGTGCAAAGACTAAAATGCCCCACGTAAAAAAAAGGTAATTTGGTGCTACTGTATTTTACTTATAAATTGCTTTATTTTTACTGTAGTTGTATTATATCATCATAAACACCATGTGACACCAAATTACCCCTTGAGGGGTAATTTGGTGTTTCTTGGGTTTTTCTTTTTTTTCTTTCTTTCTTTTTTTTTTAATATAACTTACTAAGTACGGACTAAAATTTGTTCTTACTTTTATGAATTTGTCCCTCAAAAAGGTATGTTTTACCTTGTACATTTCAATCTTTTAAAAGACCTACAGTATTATTCACATTACCCTATTTACCGCCTCTCGCATTGTTTTTCCTCTGAACAAATATGTTATACAATATCAGACACATAGATTTATTTAACAATTACATACTGTTGCTTATAATTTTTACGTTTAATATGTGAACTATAATGTGAAACATATGTAAAAACTGTGATAGTGTTATAAACTCTCCATATGAAATATCAGATGAATAGAAATAAAATGCATTAAAATTTGTTCTAAATTGTTTCGATTGCGTTTCTGTAATTCAGGGTCTGTATTTATCGCCTCTCTCATTCATTTTACTCTGAACAAATATGTTATACAATATCAGAAACATAAGTTTATTTAACAAATTTTAATTTAAAATATTTAATACTCTTGCTTTTAATTGTTACGTATGTTAATATGTGGTATTTCATATGGTGAAACCCACATAAAAACAATGATAATGTTATGAGTGCTTCATATCAAAAATAAAATTAGTATAATTGAAATACTTTAAAATTTGTTCTAGATTATTACGAATTCTTTACTATAATTCACGTTGTATATTTAGTACTCTCAGATCGATTTTTTTTAAAGATCAGAAATATAGGTTTATTTACAAATTTTAATTTTAATTACTTAATTCTGCTTCTTTTAATTTTACATAATTTCATATGTGAACATAATACGAACATACTGGTATGTTAATATGTGTTACTTATGTTAATAAGGGGAAACATATGTAAAAACACCGATTGTGTTATGAGACCTTCATATTAAAAATTATATTACTGTAATCAATACTGTAAAATTCGTTAAAAAAAAAACACATATTTTTTCTCATCTTATGTAACACAATTAAACAAAACTAAAAAATCTTCAACTAAAAAAATAATAAAAGAGGCAATAAATATAGATTCTAAGTTAAATTAAATCAAACAATACATCTTAAAAAAATGAAAAAAATAACCTTATCAACGCGGTGACGAAACTCCATACCTTTTCACCGTTTTCCTTTTAAGCAAAAATTATAATAACCACTAAGCGTATTATTTTAAAATTGTGAAGTTTCTTATGTGAATTATAAATTATTTCGCTGAAATATGTATTTTTCGATAGATTTTTCATTTAAATATTACTCAGAAAAAATTACTTCCAAATTGCATTTTTCTTTTACGTTTTAGAAAACATGTTATCGTATATCACACATTTTATAAAATTTACATAAACCAATTAATTTATATTCATTAATTGATTGTTTGTAAACAAAAGACAAACAATAACGTTTCACAATATTCATATTATAATTAAAAATTTCCAGCTGGTCAAAAATATAAATGAAGTCGTGTTGATGCAAAGCATATTGCAATTTTGAAATAAATAAATCTTAACCAATTTAATTAGATGCTATAAATATGTGCCTAGTGGTAGGAGCGAAACATGGCAGAATTTATTTTGATAATTTGTTCTTACGACAAGTGCGAAGATGATAAACTGATTTCACTTGAAAGTAACGGCATTATTTAGGGATTGCATTAATCTCAGCTGTTTGCATATTACAATGGACATTTGTCTTGTTGAAAAGAGTACTTGTATTAATTTGAATTGTATTCTATTTCTTAGTCATTTTTAGGTAGCTTTCAATACAAAAAAGTCCTTCCGGCCTGTACCGGGAGGAAAAGGTAGATTTCCTATATCTTCGTTTTAAAATTTTAGCTAATGTTACACGAAAACAGAAAGTTAAAATGCAAAGAAACGTTTACAAAAGATTCGTTAATACTGAATTTGAATAAGAATTTCGCCAAATTATTGAGCAATAGCCAAATTGGCTTCATTTATAAAGACTTATTTTGGTCGCCAAATTTGGCGATATTTCGCCAAATGTCACAAATGTTGCTAATTTTGTCGCCAATTTTGCCAATTTTGTCGCCAATGTCGCCAATGTTGCCACTAACGTATATGAATATATAGTTTTATGCGTATGATTGGGAAAATTATTACAACAATGAAAGAAAATAATTTGCGAGTAATCGCGTTAATGTGCTGTTTTGTTTCAAAATGTCAGCCACCCTAGAATTTCAAACTGCTCTATCTCAGCCATTTTTTAAGATAGAGGTAAACTAAAAAATGCTCTGGAATCGTTGTATCAAAACCTAACACGTAATTAAAAAATAAATTTGAATTTTTAACTTTTTGGTATATTTATTTTAGTTTTAAGTTTTTAAATGGCCGCCATCTTGAAACAAAATGGCGGACCAAGCTGGCCAACGAACTCGGTCGAGACATTGGTGACCTTAATACACACAATTAGTTTCATCAAAATCGATTTATAAATACGAGCGTTATCGTATGACATAGGTCAGATATATATATATATAAATCAACATTTGAACGGAGGGTCGTTTTGGGGTCTGGGGGTCATGATCGGTGAAAATATATCGAAATTTTCCGGAACTGCTTTCCTCCGAACGGCTGCAATAGGTAGCTTTATACATTTTTGTATTGAAAGCTACTTAAAAGTTGTGATGCGTTATACGAATTATTAATAAACAGCTCTCAGAAACATTAATGATGACTGAGGAACTTTTTTACTATCATATGTGGGATTTGAAAAATATTATCATGTTGCAGCAAAACTTATTCTGATAATGGCTTTCAAAGCTATTTTTGTTGATCTTTGCATATTCCGTAAATTTTAACTTTTACTCTTTTCTGTCTTTAGAAAAAAAGTTATAGAAACTTTTGTCTTATAAAGTCGCAGATTTCGGCGATTAAAATTGCTATTAAAATTTAGTAGCAAGAATTAAATTTTGTAGTGTTAAATTTTAGTGGTAAGGGAAAACCTGTAAAATTTGGCAGCTAAAATATCTATCTATACAGGAAATGCGTGATATTCAGAAGTCAATGAAAATTTATAAATGCACATTTTTCAGCGTCTTTTAAAAGTTTGTATGGCATATTTGCAAACATATTTTGAAATCTCAATATTTTACACAATTTGCACTCTACTTATAAACATTGGAGGGTAAAAAAATATATAAAGGGGGTGTAATGAGCGTGGTAAAAAAATCAAAGAGAAAATCCTAATGTAATTATCGAGTCAGTACAAGAAATATACAGAGTGATCATAATTGAAGTTGCACTTTCAGTAGGCTGTAAAAAAAGAAACACTGGTCTACATGAAGCAATGGGAATTTGTTTTCCGAAAGAAAAGTTCAAAAGTTGACCGATAGATGACGCTGAACTCGTCATAAGATGCTAATTAAAAGACGTGACATGCACAACGCACATTACACTTGTGATAAAAAGACGGGGAACATCCAGTACCTGTTATTTTGCGTCTGAGAAGGTAGTCAATACTCTATAATTGAAGGATCAAGCTCTGCTTGTGAAACTTTTTTAGATGAACGGTTACTCAGCGGCAATTGCATTGAACAAATTTCGGACATTAAAGGGTTTAAGAAGCGGCTACTTCCCGATGACTTCGTCTGAAGAAGATGATTGATAAATTAGAAGAGACGGGTTTATTTGGCGTGAAATGTGGCTGAGGGAGGAAAGCAATTGGTTCGACGTCAGTGGAGGATGTGGCTACAGCATTGCAGGAAGCGTCAAGTAATGCTTTTGGGAACATGCACTGCACGCGGAATTTCCCGAACTTTAGACATGCCTTTCAGCACGGTTCGTAAAATTTTACGAAACATCCTGTAATGCTAACCATACAGAATTATGCATGTTCAGGAGTTGCTTCCTTTTGACCTGCCAAAAACGAGAAGCTTTCGCCCTGCAATTTAAGACTCGAATTGAAGTGAACCAAGCCATGGAACATTTTGTGGACAGACGAATTAGTGGACGACAGAACATTTTATTTTAAATAAAATTTAAAATGATTAATGATGGCCCTTTGAAACTGAACAATTAATGCATGCTTTTGTTACGAACATTTTGAAAATATGAAACTACGCGAGATCATTATAAATATAATATTATCTAACACACTGCCACAATATTATGGATGACTTGCTTGAATTCATGCAAATTCAATCGACTCATGAAAATATCCGTAGCATTTAGCAGTGAAATTTTTTTAAGATAATGCTGTTACTATTATCAATAATTTGGCAGTAATTTAGCAAATCTTGGCGTATTGTCATGATACATTTTGCGATTTCATTTC
Organism: Maratus michaelseni; assembly: GCA_963931845.1. Classification (NCBI taxonomy): domain Eukaryota; kingdom Metazoa; phylum Arthropoda; class Arachnida; order Araneae; family Salticidae; genus Maratus; species Maratus michaelseni. The sequence goes on from OZ007590.1 coordinate 350,435,870, forward strand.
CTATAATTTCAAATGAACAGACAATATTTCTATTACGTTTGAAATATAAAGTTAATGTTTCTGCAATAATAACGTTTCATTGCAAATATCTGCAATGTAAAGCCAATATTTGATCATTATTAGTATTTATTTGATAATATTTCCGATCTGTGGAATATTAAGTTCCATTATAATCAATAAAACCAATATTACTTTGATATTAGAAAACTATAACAAATGATATTTTCATAATACAAAAGTAAAGAATAAATCGCCATCATCTAAAATAATCATGTCTAAAATTTAAAAAAATATAACGAAATTATAAACTAAACTTAATTTGTAAAAGGAAAAATTTCAAAAACAGCGTTCTTCTCTCTTTGCAACATTTTAACCTCAACGAGACCTAAAATGATTAATGATGCCTCTTTGAAACTAAACATTTAATGCATGCTTTTGTTACGAATATTTTGAAAATATGAAACTACGCCAGGTCATTATAAATATAATATTATCTAACACATTACCACGATATCGCTTTAATTCATATGCAAACTCAATCGGCTAATGAAAATATGAGTAGCATTTAGTAATAAAACAATTTTGAGACAATGTTGTTACTATTAGTAATAATATGGCAGTGATTTAGCAAATCTTGGCGTATTGTCATAATACATTTTGCTATTTCGTTTCTTATATTTCTGATGAAAAGCCAATATTTCTATTACATTTAAAATATAAAGTCAATGTTCCTGTAAGAATAACATTTCATTCCAAATATTTCCATTGTAAAGCCAATATTTAATCAGTATTGGTATTTAATTAGTAGCATTTCAGATTTGGTGACTATTAAGTTCCAGTATCCATATATTTAAAGCTAAGAGTACATATCTTAAGATACGATTCACATAAAAATGACCTTAGTGCGCATGCTCCAACTTATTTTAAAAGCGTGAATGGAAGTGGAAATGGGAGGGAAGAGTTCTCTCTGCTTATTTCAAGGCTAGCGCAGGGACCCTGTTTTGCTCTGAGCGTGCTGGGGAAAGACATAAGCACTGCTCGGAACTAGATTTAAGGGGAAAGAATCGAAGTGCTTTTCTTAGGGGAATGAAGAACCATTTAAATGAAGAATGCGTTTATTTCGCAATTTTGTTTTAACTTCTATCAACTGAACCGTTTGGTTTATTTAAAAAAGAAAAACATATTCTGAAAGATCGCACTCTTGCGTCTCAAATGGCGCAATCAATTGAAAAAAAATATGTTAACCCTTTGAAAAACATTTTGAAAAAGAGTAATTTTTTCGGGAAGAGAATATATGTATTTTACAACCAGATAACAATATTTCTGACGTGATTTTTATACGGGCTGTAAAACCTTTATTTTTACAGCCATTAAAAATTTCAAAGGGTTTGGACAACAAAAGCTTTTTTTTAATGTTTTCTTACGAGTATTTTGTCACTAATTATCAGTATTTGTTCGTGATTTTGTCATTAAAAATATAAATTCATATAAAATCAGGATAAAGATATAAATTAGAAATTTGGGGTTCATTTAAGGTTTTACCACGGGTCCGGGCAACGCCTGGAGTGTCAACTAGTAATCAATAAAACCAATATTGGATTGATACTAGAAAACTATAACAAATGATATTTTCATAACAAAAAAGTAAAGAATAAATCATCTAAAAAAATCATTTCTAAAAAAAAAAAAGAGTAACGAAATTATAAATTAAACCTAATTAAAGGAAAATTTTCAAAACCAGCGTTCTGTTCTCTTTGCAACATTTTATCCTCAATGAGACATAAAATGATTAATGATGCCTCTTTGAAACTAAAAATTTAAAGCATATTTCAGCTATGAATATTTTTAAAACACGAAATTAGGAAAACGTCTTAGAAATTTAATATTATCTAATACGCCGACACCACAATATTGCACATAACATGGCTGTGTTCATGTATATTTAAAAAGGATATTTTTATTATGTAAATATATTGATTGATGAATTTCAGACATTTTACAAAGTTAATGAAGATTAACGCTGTTTTAGATTAGGAAATTTTTGAGTTAAAGCTATCAATCATACACCTTCCAGTGAGAGCAAATTCTAAACAGTCGCTATAGATTTTAATACTTAACATAAAATCGTCTCTGTTTTCTTAAGCAAAATGTTATTATACATTTTTAAAGGCAATATTCAGTAAAAAAAAATTCTTTCATTTTAATGTTAATGAATTCCTAAAAGTTAAATAAATTTTTATCCAACTATTTCTATTTGTAATAAAAATATTAATATTTTTTAACTATAGGCATAGGATATAATTTATGAACTTGCAAAAATTCTGTTAACCGTTCGTGTTCCCGATAATACAAATCATGGGACTAGTGCGAGGATTTCGCAATTGCTGTCTACACTGTAAAAAATAATCAATGTTTCTTATTTTATGAAATTATACTATAACCACGAACGAAAATTTAATGTAATTTTCTGAGTTATCCGAAATTCCGAATAGCCTGTTTCATTGTCTTTTGAATCCCCAGAAACCAATGCATTTCCAAAATATAAAGAATTATTTATAAAAACAAAGTATTTTTCGCTGCCCGTATTTTTCAGAAACGTTTCCGAAGGGTTTTTATAGTGTATTAATTAGTGTCCTCAGTCTGTAATACCTGTTTTTTGAATGCTATCAATTCTCAAGTAAACATTTTCATGCTAAAAAAATATGTGTAACAGACAAACATGCAAAATGAACAGCGTTGACAATAACATTAAAATTAAGATTATTTCTTTACTCTTTCATGTATAAATTAACTTATACGGCTGAAAACTTATACGGCTACACAATAAAATTGAATACATTTAAAATACAATTTCATTTAATATAACAAAGCATACATTTTAGGCTACATGTAAAATACCACTGTTTCTATCGATCGACTGCGTAATTTTCTTCTAAACATTTAAATTTGAATTTTTATTTTTAATCCTAAATATATATGTATAAAAACGCGTGAAACAACAATGTCCTACTTTATAATTTTAGTACTAATTGTTTTTTTTATAATCATTGTTGAGCACGATATAATGCGGTATTTTATTTTTGTGGCAACATTTATTTGAATAAAGTCCTTTCATTTGGTTTATGAAAGGAATGCCAATTAGAATTTTAATTAACTGCATTTTTTTCCAAAAACATGTTTTAACGAAATGTGAGTGTACTATGTTAGACGTGGGTTCAAAAACCTTTCGAATGATACCTCATTCATTGTTATACGTTTTATAAATGCATAGAAAAAGGGATATAGACAACAGAAATAATATAGTATATAATAATTGGATAGGTTATCCTACAATGGATGCAAAAGAAAGGGAATAATACATATATTTTTCACATACATCATATAGGTACTTAAATTTAAAAAAAAAAATTATAAATGATTTACTAGTTTCTTTATTGTTAAATCTACGCATCTCTGTACTACATTGTTGAATCCAGTGTAGATATTATAGTTAGAAATTGTCAAGATCCGCAATCGAATACACCATAGAAAACATTTAACGTATTTTCTCTATTTTATAATTTATATCTCTATATAAATATATATCTCTACTAACATATAACTCTATTTATATATAATTCTTAAAAATATAATATTATTTATAATATTATAATATTATAATATTAAAAAATTATTATAATATTATTTATTATATATAATTTATTATATATTATTTATTATATATAATATTATATGTATAAGTCTTATATATATTCTCTAAATATATATCTCTATTTATATCTATATAATTATATAATTCTGTATAATTTATATCTCTACAGATTTTTCAAGAGGAAAACTATTGAAAACGCAACCGTGTGCACTGTTAAAAAAAATTGCAGCAAAATTACGGGCAGAGGCCGGCAGCAGAGATTCCAGTCATACCCCGTAAAAAAAAAAAATCCATGCCCATCATTTTGTGCAGCCCGTAATTTTACGGGGCAAAGTAATACAGCATCATAATGTACAGGGTATAATGCACTTTAAAACACAATTACACTTTACTTACTGTTCCGTAGCACGTAGCACGTTAGATAATCGTCGCAGAATCGCTGTTTTGGCGGGTTAAAATTTTCGAAACACGTATAAAATGAAGGATTACACCCTAGCGGAGGACAATGTATGGGGGTCGTACCGTATTTTTGCTAACATATTGGCTAGAACTGTCAGAATATGGGGATTGCTCTTAATTTTCTAAGTATCTAAGGGATAATTATTTAGTGGATCAGACCGTTTTTCATCAAATAAGGCTGTTGTCCGTGAAAATTGAAGGGCAAACGCTCATAAATCTACAGTTTTTTCTGAGAGTAAGGTAATTTATCTCTCGTAATTTTTCTCTATTTTTATCCCGTGCGATAGATATCAGCTCAAAATAAACCAATCAGAACAATGTAAAAACAGATGTACTTATTGAAAGTCAGACTAATTTTTAAAATACTTAGCAGTGATGACTCGCCAAATGTTCGGAGTGGTGTTTACATTTGAAAATTCCATTCAATCTCGAAAATACCCCTACTTGCAGCCCGCAAGATCTTCTTGAACAAAACGAAAAACAATAGAATATACAGAGTGTTCATAAATTATTGTTGGGTTTTCAATGCATCATAGCGTTTGATTGAAGAACATTTCGGATAATATTATTACATATGGGGGGGGGTGAGCCAAAGCTGGCCAGTGTTCTTAAGGTAGCCCAACCATAAAATTTGAATTAATTTAAATTTAATCACAAAATGGTGCTACTGCATTGTCAATCACGTATCTGCAGTGCACGAGGCTGAATTTAAAGATATCCCCTTGATTATTCGCCGTTTTATGCAGTGAATTTATTTTTGAAGAATAGTCGCTCTAATATCCAGGTAAGAAGATATTTAATTTACACGTGTTTAAATTTTTAGAACTTTGAGTTAAAATACGTTTTCTTAAAGTTTACTTCTTTCTCTTTAACCAAGTTTACTTCAATTCTAAAAAAAAAATATCAGATTAATAGATTTACGTCGTGCTGATGGCGACCATACGCATGTTCCCAAGGTGGCAACCTTAGAAAATAAATCTGGAAATCAGTGTAGTAAGGGTGATTTTATTTCTACATAAATATCTGAAAAAACGTATTATCATTTATTGTTAATACCAGAGATCACTCAAAAGAAGTCAGTAACTCCCAGAAGAAAATCCCTGAAATACCGGGCATCAAAAGTGCTTCAAGGTATTTTCGTGTCATAAGATAAGATGATTAAAAAAAATTATCATATATCAAAAGAAAGAAAGGATCATCAGAGCATAATAGCAAGCAAAATAGTTTGCCGAGTATTTTTTTTACATTTTAAAACTGATTTCAATACATGGGCCACCATTGGAACACTATGCTCCAAAGGTGTCCCACAAGCTACAATTTTGAAATTGTATTATAATAGTAATTAAATTTTGTTTTACAAAGTAAAGTAGAATTGATATGTGTTACAGATAAGTGTAAAATTTTACAAACAAAAATTCATACAGACACACCATACCAGAAAAATATAAAAAAATCCAAAAAGCTTAACTATGGCCCAGTTTGGCTCACAACCCTTATTTGTAAAGTAGAACTCATAAATTTTTTTTTTGTTATAATGCAAAGAAAATTAGGTAATCTCCGCCAATTTATGTGGTAAACCTAACGGAGTCGTATTGTGGAAGCCTGAGGCTGATAATTCAAAATGGCGAGTGCACGAGAAAAAAACAATGCTTCTGTGCGTATTGTAGTTCTCATAAAGAAATTCTGTCATCACTGCAAAACGTCTCTTCAGCAAAACACAACAAAGATCTCTTTGATGAATTTAATAAAAATTTAATATTAATTGTTACTTGATTATAATCGATATTAGATTAATAACGTTTTGAGTTGCAACTTTACGGATATGTAACTTTGTTTGTGTTATGAAAAAAACTTTTTGAGTTGTAATTTACGAAAGTGTAATAATATTTTTCGTCATGTTCTTAAATCAAATGTTATGGTGTAAGGAATCCTCAATAATAATTCATTTACAGCCTGTATTTTAGGCTTCACGATAGTACATGTGATCGAAACTTTAGAAGGCAAAATGCGCAACGCAGAGTGTTCCAAAATTCGTACAACAAAATAAAAGCGACGATAGAAGGCAAAAGAGGGTCAAAACTTACTAGAATGGCGTAGATAGTACAAATTACAGTAACACTTATATTATTTTCTTACTACATTGTAACTGTGTAGCTAACCTTTGCACGGGGGCTCGGACTGCATCTGTCCGAGAATACATGCAAACTTGAACAGATGCTGTCCGAGCCTCCTTGTAAAGGTTAATATTATATAGCTGCAATATTAAAGACAATTACAGAAGTACAGGATGATTATAAAAAAAACTATCCCGATATATGAGCCCATGACTGTCATACCGTTCACAGAAACTGAATGAAATTCTGGCCTAAAGTATTTTGAGGTAGCGCTCAAGAATCACGAGAAAAACAACAGTTAAATTCTAACAGTTACAGTTACATGTGACAAAATTTCGAAAATTTCAAATGGCAACACCTACTATTTTTTATTGGAATGTGATCTTCGTAGTGAGAAACCATAAAAAGCGTTGGAACGGTACCTGTAGCACGAAAATCGCCGGCGCTAGACAGACTAAGAAGAAAATTGAAAATAACCAATAAAGGACAGAGAAGCAACAGAAAGTAAAACATTTTATTGTTCAGTGCTATCCACCATCTGTCGCATGCAAAGTATCGTCGTGTGTAAAATGAAAAATGTATGAAACACAATAAAATGTTTTGTTTTCTGTTGCTTCTCTGTCCTCATGGGTTGTTTTCACTATTCTTCTTAGTCTGTCTAGCGCCGGCGATTTTCGTGCTACAGGTACTGTTCCAACGCTTTTTATGTTTTTTCACTATCAAGATCACATTCCAATAAAAAAACAGTAGGTGTTGCCATTTGAAATTTTCGAAATTTTGTCACTGTAACAGTAACTGTTAGAATTTTATGTTGTCTTTATGTTGTCTTTCATATGATTTTTGAGCGCATACCTCAAAATACTTTAAACCGAAGTTTCATTCAGTTTCTGTGAACGGTATGATAGTTAGGGGCTCATATATCGGGATAGTTTTTTTATAATCACCCTGTATTTATATACAAGGTGTTCGAAAATTCGACCAAAAATTAAAAGGGACGACAGAAGGCATCAAGAGGGTGAAAACTTACCATAGTACATGAGATCGCAGACGATATTTAGTGAGAGAAAATCGCAAAAATATTGTTGAAGAGTATGACGTCGAGTGGAACAAAAAGGGACAATACTAGGTAGACAAAAAAATTATTTGATGTCAAGCATGATTACAATGCATTGCAGTTCAACGTCAGAAAGGAGACAACGACACATTTTTATGGAAATTGTTTGAAGTTGCGGACACGAAGGTCATTGCACAGCCCACACCGATGGACGAAGGATTGCCGAACGCGTTAAAACATATTCCTATAAAATGTCTCGTCGTGTTCTTTCTGACGTTGAACTGTAATGCAACGTAATCATGCATTACGTCATATAAATGTTTTTCTACTTATTATTGGCCATTTTTGTTCCACTCGACGTCACACCCTTCATAAATATTTTTGCAATTTTCTCCCACTAAATGTGGTTTTGCTGTCTCATGTTCTATGGTAAGTTTTCATCCTGTTGATGCTTTCAATCACCCCTCTTACTTTGTCTGTCGAATTTTGGAATACCCTGTATAAAAAATTAAAAATACACCTAGGTCTTAATATGGTCTGCAAAAGGTTAATGGTTAAAAGACAGACATCAGTCGCTTAAATGAAGAAAACGTTAAATAATTTGTATTCTTAAAATATAAAAAAATACTGATTCGTGCCAATAAAATTGCCTGTTTCTATGAGATATAAAACAACCCACGAACACGAATGCACGACATATTACATACTTTAAATAACGCAAGTGCATTTTTTTAAAGTTTCATCATACTTATGAGTTATGTGTATATAGTTAAAGAAAATTACAAAATAAAAAATCTATACAAACTATACTACATGATTAACTTTTGTTCATATTTCTATAAGAAACTTATAAAGTGCAATCTGTATAATATTTTTTGTGTATTTTTCATTCTTTTTAAATGTGAAAAACCTCGAAATTTTCTAGCTAATGATGACGTATTAATTGGTATTCTTCGAAGTTGTTGTCTTTGATGTTTAGGACTTATAAAGAAATACCATGTGAACGCTGCGAGAATAACATTTTGCAGCGTCTTTGGAAAAAAAATAATAATAACTGTTTCTGACAACATATCTTATTTTCTGTTGCCATTAGTTACTAAAAATTTTACTTTTAAATTTAAAGGAGAAATGTTGCATTAAAATGTCATAAAGAATTGTGATTATCAGAGCATTGGAAATGTTTTGAAGATATTTCATTTATGGTATTTTATACTTTCTTGTAGCATTTACATGTCAAACGAAATTTATTTTTTTGTAATTTTTCGAATTCATCAAAAATAATTAGAATTTAATATTTTTTATCTATAAATTAACTCACTGCAAAAAGTTCATTAGATTTAATATAGATATAAGCATAGAAGAAAATTACATAAATGTATAGCCCATGAGCTAACAAATACTGATTCAGGCCAAAAAAACTGCCTGGATCTTTGAGATATAAGAAAAAACATGAACACGAAAGCTTGACACGTTACATATTTCAATTAACGCAAATGTATATATTTTTTGAAATTTTATCATACATATGTGTTATGTATAGGTACTTAAAAAAATTTACGAAATAAAAAATATAAACAAAATATGCTACATGATTAACTTCTGTTCATGTTTCTATAAGAAATTTATAAAGTGCAATCTGTATAATATTTTTTGTGTATTTTTCATTCTTTTAAATGTGAAAAACCTCGAAATTTTCTAGCTAATTATGACGTATTAATTGGTATTCTTCGAAGTTTTTGTCTTTGATGTTTAGGACTTATAAATAAACGTCTTAAACTATCCATGTAAACGCTGTGAGAATAACATTTTGCAGCGTCTTTGGAAAAAAAAATAATAACTGTTTCTGACAACACATATTATTTTCTGTTGCCATTATTTACTAAAAATTGTACTAAAATTTATAAAGATACAACTAAATGTAAATATATTGCTTGAAGGTGCGTAAAAACATACATAAAAGATTTAAAAGCACATGAAAGTCCTTTTAAAAATTCAAATCGTTTTCAACCGAACTACTCGGTCATCATCAGTGAAAAACTAATTGTTGAGTTGTTGTCTCTTCGCGTTTTCTTGCTTGCCCGGAATAAACTGTTTTACTTCAAGGGTTTGGAATATAAGGTGGGATGGGAACGGTAATCAATGACGTATTAATCTATTCCAGACTGAGTGGATAAAAAAATTATATTCCGCACAAATAATCACCAGGCAGCTATCATAAGAGAGAGATTAGAAATAATATCTAAAAAATAAATAGTCTGTAACGATGTATTATCATATGATATCCACGCAAGAAGACATTAAAGTTTAGGGTCCAAAATTTCAAATGATTATAAAAAACGGAAAAATTGGTCGATTTGTTTGCAGTTTTCGCTAAAACTATTCTTTATGTTAGTATTTTCTAAAAAATAAATTTTAAAGTTATAGTTCAAAAAATGCCAATAGAAGGCGCTTTAGACTTTGGAGTAACGAAAAACTATTTTTTACCGTTATTTTTTGTATCTCATTAAATGCTTTCAAAAGCTTAGACTTAAATTTTAAGCTCAAAATCTGAATCGTTGGGAGTGATTAAGTAGCGCAAACTGAACTGCGTTCAGGAGTTGAAATTTGAAACACCTCCCTCCCCCCCCCCACTCCTGAACACAGTTCAGTTATTCCCGATCTTGGTGTCGTAGACCAAGCACAAACAACATGAGTTGTAATTTTCCAACTGGAGGAAAAATGTCCGGGCCAGGATTCGAACCTGGGATCTCTTGAAGCTGCCATGCTCTACCAACTGAGCTATCCCGGTTGAATCTGGAGGGCATAACTCATCCAGTTCATGCCGGGATAGCTCAGTTGGTAGAGCATGGCAGCTTCAGCCAAGAGATCACAGGTTCGAATCCTGGCCCGGACATTTTTCGTGCAGTTGGAAAATTACAACTCATATGATTTCTTTACCAATTTGAAGGATTGTGTTAAAATTAATCCAGACAGAAACTACTACTCCTACACGTAAAATAAATGATAGAGTAATGACAAAATTAAATAGAAAATTTATTCATAACAGACATGAGCAATTTCTCCGCGCAAAATAAAAAGAAACAATTTGATGTATGCATGTAGTGCGCAGTATGAATGAAGTTTGACACGTAGAAAATGGTACATGCATGATGTTCGTGAGGAATCACAAAAACTGCTCGAAAGCGTGCCCACCAGCAACGATGCAGGCCTCTCGCTGCCGGCGGACGGAGTTGCGAACAGTGCTGAATACCCCGGGCATCTCCCGGATATCGCCTGCTACGACGGTAATTGTCGCAACCATTTCCTCGTCGGAGTCGACGGTAAAAAATAGCTGTTCATTACTCCAAAGCCTAAAGCGCCCTCTATCGGCATTTTTGAACTTTATCTTTAAATTTATTTTTAAAATAATTTTTTTATTTACTTTTGTCATATCTCTATAGTTTATTTTACGTGTAGGGGGTAGTAGTTTCTGCCTGGTCTACGACACCAAGATCGGGAATAACTGAACTGTGTTCAGGGGGGTTCAATTTTCAACTCCTGAACACAGTTCAGTTTACGCTACTTAACCACTCCCAACGATTCAGATTTTGAGCTCAAAATTTAAGTTTAAGTATAAGCATTTGAAAGCATTTAATCTGATTAAAAAAATAACGGTAAAAAATAGTTGTTCGTTACTCCAAAATCTAAAGCGCTCTCTATCACATTTTTTAAACTTTTTCTTTAAAATTTATTTTTAAGAAAATACTGACATAAAGGATAGTTTTAGCGAAAACCGCAAACGAATCGACTAATTGTTCCGTTTTTTATAATTATTTGAAATTTTGGACACTAAACTTTAATGGCGCCTATCTCCATCGGAAGACGTTTGGTACCCTTAGTTTCCTATTTAATATTGTTTCTCTTGATGTGTACTATCACCTCTTAAAGTTTTGCCCAAGAGTTTAGAGTCCCCCTGTATATATAGCATTTAAGAAAATTACATAAATGTACATATGTATTAAAAAGTTGCTACACAGTGCTGTCCCAACCCCGAAACTGTTTAAGACGTTGCACAGTGGGGCGTTTTAATGATCTAGGTGGACAAAATTAATTTTTCGATTATCTCAGAATTTAACAAGACCGCGTATACTGGTAACCTAATGTCTCTTCTGTCGAGATCCGTACGAATTTTGTCGAAAAAAATCGATGTGTGGATTAACTACGACCGTAAATAAGGCAGCTGGTTTGAGGGAGTTTCAACAGTTGCACTATTTTTCTGTAAGTTTTGAAAGCACGTCGTGACTTTTCTGTTTTATTTGAAAGCAGGAGTTTACTGGACATATGTCACATGTTTGTCACAAGATTTAACCTATTGCTGTTTGGAAATAAGCGCCATCTTGTTTTCAAACTTCATCTTGAGTTTTAATACAGTAGCATTATTAAGAAATAAGCATTTTTAAAAATCAAAGTGCCATTCCTAGAGTATTGAAAACTTAAGAAAGCTCCTGCGAAAGTTTGCGATTCATTAAGTTATATTAACTTGAAGTGTGTGTTTGGGTGTTTAATTCAAATCTTGCAAGTGAACCACTTTTAATTATCCGATTGAGCTGAAACTTTGAATACATGTGTAGTGTGAAGGACAATACAATATTATAATATAATATAAATAATAATAATAATAATAATAATAATAATAATAATCCATATACTTAAAGCTAACCTGCTTTTTAGTTTTTCGTGCAAAAATGCTATTTATACGCATGCGCGAGCATTCAGCTAATCAGCTAGAGGCTTTTACTATCTTCAGACGCGATGTTCCAGCCAATGAGGTGAAGGCTTTTTCCTCTCTCTAGAAGCGTATGTGTTCCATTTGGTTGTTCGGTTGTTGAAACTTTATAGATTTCTTTTATTAAGGTATTTTTTCATTTTACCGTATTTATTTTCTTTTTAAGTCGTATGTATTTTAGTACTTTGAATTTTTTATAACTAACCCTTTTTTTTGAGAGAGAGAGAGATTTCGTGGCACGAAATTTCGCGAATCGTTTCCGATGTAAACAAACTAATTTTAAACTTTTAATATGTAATTCTGTGTGATATGATTAAATTCAGGTTTTCTCAGCGACGATCACAGTATTTTTACCAAATAATTTTTGTATTAATCAAGCTTTTTTGGTTATTAAGCATAGCTAAACACGAAGGAAAACTTTGTTATTTTAAGATTTTGATGTGAATTATTTGCGTACATTTATAAGACGAGTTTCACTGAATAATTCAAGAAAAAAAAAATCTCATCATTATACATATTTAGTTTTGCATTATTAATTATTTACTTGGCCTTTACTTTTAATATTTCAAACTTACAGCTGAATGTAACTATTAAAACATTTGAAATACTGTATTCGTAAAATGAAATTTCAGCTTAAACACTCGACAATTACTTTTAGTTATGCATTATTAATTATTTACTTGGCCTTTACTTTTAATATTTCAAACTTACAGTTGAATGTAACTATTAAAACATTTGAAATACTGTATTCGTAAAATGAAATTTCAGCTTAAACACTCGACAATTACTTTTACTTATGCATTATTAATTATTTACTTGGCCTTTACTTTTAATATTTCAAACTTACAGTTGAATGTAACTATTAAAACATTTGAAATACTGTATTCGTAAAATGAAATTTCAGCTTAAACACTCGACAATTACTTTTACTTATGCATTATTAATTATTTACTTGGCCTTTACTTTTAATATTTCAAACTTACAGCTGAATGTAACTATTAAAACATTTGAAATACTGTATTTGTAAAATGAAATTAGTTTAAACACTCGACAATTACTTTTAGTTATGCATTATTAATTATTTACTTGGCCTTTACTTTTAATATTTCAAACTTACAGCTGAATGTAACTATTAAAACATTTGAAATACTGTATTCGTAAAATGAAATTAGTTTAAACACTCGACAGTTACTTTTAGTTATGCATTATTAATTATTTACTTGGCCTTTACTTTTAATATTTCAAACTTACAGTTGGATGTAACTATTAAAACATTTGAAATACTGTATTTGTAAAATGAAATTAGTTTAAACACTCGACAATTACTTTTAGTTATGCATTATTAATTATTTACTTGGCCTTTACTTTTAATATTTCAAACTTACAGCTAAATGTAATTATTAAAACATTTGAAATACTGTATTCGTAAAATGAAATTTCAGCTTAAACACTCGACAATTACTTTTAGGTTAAATTCAGGTTTTCTCAGTGACGATCACAGTATTTTTACCAAATAATTAAAAGTACTACATGCATGCATCTATCTATCTATATTAGAAATTGTGCAGGTTTCTGGTCACTGTTTTGTTTACATATTTTAAACAAAAATTTCAATTTAATAATGCACTGAAAATTATAATGAATGCTTACAATTAAACACAACAACACAAAACAAAAAATTTCACAGAAACACATTATTTCCCCCGATATTTTCCCACAACTAATCAATAAATTTCATGATATTTTATTGCGATTTTAAACCATGAACTTTAGTACTTTTCTGTTATACGGACACTATGCCAAAATGTATGTATGTATGTTTGGCGACAATAGTGTACGTATAACGGAAAAGTGCCTGAATTATTATTTATATATATATAAAATATAAACATAATTGGCGACACAGCAAGTTTTCTGGATTTCTCCCTGTCTCTCTAACCACATTGTTAACAAAACAAAAAATTCATGAAAAACACATTATTTCCCTGATATTTTCCCACAACTAATCAATAAATTTCATGATATTTTATTGTGATTTTAAACCATGAACTTTAGTACTTTTCTGTTATACCGATACTATGCCAAAATGTATGTATGTATGTATGTTTGGCGACAATGGTGTCCGTATAACGGAAAAGTGCCTGAATTATTATTTTTTTATATATATATAAAATATAAACATAATTGGCGACACAGCAAGTTTTCTGGATGTGAAAGGCGGAGATTAATTTCATTCATTCAATGACCGTTTTAAAAGTTTCAAGTTTGGATTGAATGCACCTGAACATAAAAACCGATACCTATTTCTATGTTCATGATTGAGTTATTTGGATATCTTTTCGTATAGCACAGAAAATCATTTTTCCCGCTTTCGTAATACAGATAAATTCTGGTGTATTTTTTTTTTCTTCTTTTTATATCATAAGTACTTTCTACTTTAAATTTTTTAATTGTCGAGTTTCTAAGCTGAAATTTCATTTTTCGAATGCAGTATTTCAAATGTTTTAATAATTACATTCAGCTGTAAGTTTGAAATATTTAAAATATTAAAAGTAAAGGTCAAGTAAATAATTAATAATGCATAACTAAATATGTATAATGATCAGAATGACATATTAAAATGTGTACAGAATGACATGAAAATTTTAAAAAACTGAAATTTTGCACTTGCAACTTAATTGTAAATTTCATTGTTTACATTGGAAACGATTTGTGGATTTTAAGAATTTGCTGAACTTCGTGTCACCAAATTACTAAATCTCTCTCTCTCACTCTGCAAAAAAAAAAAAAAAAAAAAAAAAAGGTTAGTTTAAAAAAATTCAAAGTAGCAAAATACATACAACACAAAAAGAAAATAAATACGGTAAAATGAAAAAATTACTTTAATAATAGAAATCCATAAATTTTCAACAACGACATCAAACGAACGTATCTCATCTTTCGTTTGTGATAAGGAACGCTCCTTTGGCCCCCTCCACTCATTGGCTGAATTGTAAAGGGCAAAATTGGGGGACAAAATGACTACAGCATTTCTGAGAAAAGAAAAAATCAGAAAATTCACAGAAAATAATTATTTTTGTTGCAAGTTGGGTTAACTGTCTTTATGGTTCGAGTCGATTTCAGACTGAGTGTAGATTTCAGCAAGTTGGATTTGGGTTAACCCGATTTTTCAAAAGTTAGTTCAAGTTCAGTATATTATTTCAGATTAAAACTATACCTATCAGGGCTTGAATTTCAGGGCGGGATTCGCACAGAAAATTTTGAAATCCCGCCCAAAAAAGATCATGAGCGGGAGCCTCCCGCCCAAAAAATTTCAGCATTTTTGGAGAAATTTGCATTATTTAATTTACCTGCAACCGAACGATAAATTTCGTGATTTTTTTTCCCCGCAACTGATTGACGGACTGTGTGTTTTTTCCGCGACTGATCAACGAACTTTGTGGTTTTTTCCGTGACAGATCAACGAACTTTGAGTTTTTTCTGCGACAGATCGACGAACATTGCGTTTTTTAAGCGATTGATCGACGAACCTTGCGTTTTTTGGGGACATATCGACGAACTTTGCGTTTATTCCGCAATCGATCGACGAAATTTTTCTTTCTTCCCTGACTGATCGACGAACTTTGCATTTATTCCGCAATCGATCGACGAAATTTGCTTTTTTCCGCAACTGATCGACGAACTTTGCGTTTTTTCCGTGACAGATCAACGAACGTTGCATTTTTTTCTGCGACTGATCAACGAACTTTGCGTTTTTTCTGCGACAGATAGACGAACATTGCGTTTTTTAAGTGACTGATCGACGAACCTTGCGTTTTTTGGGGACAGATCGACGAACTTTGTGTTTATTCTGCAATCGATCGACGAAATTTGCTTTTTTCCCACGACTGATTAACGAACTTTGCGTTTTTTGGTGACAGATCGACGAACTTAGCGTTTTTTCCACGACAGATTGATGAACTTTGCGTCTTTTCTACGATCGATCGGTGAATCTCAATCAAGTAAAATCTAAAGTCAGAAATTTATTTAACAACCTAATTGTTAAGGGTCCCTAACACATTTAATGGAACTTGAAAAATACACTGCATATATAAAACTTAACTTTCTTGCCTTTTTTATAATAAAAATAAACATTTTACATAATCATTCTCAGTTGACTTAATTTTTTCAATGGTATTTTGTCATGTCTGCATTAATGTAATTCTTTAAATAGCACGTAAAAGAATAGTGGGGTTTAAAGATTTTTTTTCTCCCTCCCAAACATTACAACTCCCCTCCATTTAAAAATGTTGGTAGGGAGACTCCCGTCTTTGGAAAAATTGAATTTCAAGCCCTGCCTATAATATGTTTGTGTGTATTGAGGTTTGTATAGATGTTTGTGTGTGTGCTGTTTTTAATACAGACAGTTTCATTTTTCACACGAACCTTTCAAAAAATTCACATTCTTTGCGCAATGCTTTAACAAAATTCGAATTTTTTTTCGCGATTCTTTAATGAAATTCGCATTTTTTTCTGTATCTTTTTTTGTCGAGATTCATAATTTTTTCAGCTATCCTATGACGTAATTCGTGTTTTTTTTCAGCGATAATTTGACGAAATTTGTGTTTTTTCTGCGATTTTTTTTTCACGAAATTTGCGTTTTTTTCCACGATTCTTTTATGAAATTTGCGTTTTTCTGTGATCCTTAGACGAAATTTTCTTTTTTCGCAATGCTTTGATAATAATCACATTTTCTCTGCTGCCTTTTGATAAGATTCATGAATTTTCAGCAATCCTTCGATGAAATTTGCGTTTTTTCAGCAATCTTTGAAGAAATTCGCATTTTTCTCGCGATACTTTAACGAAATGTGCGTTTTCCAGCGATTTTTTGATAAAATACATTTTATTCCGCAATTTTTAGACGAAGTTTGGCAAGAAAGCGCTATCTTTGGGTGAAATTTCCTGTTTTGCGATTCTTTGACAAAATTTGCTCATCTTTTGTGTAAATCGCGTTTTTCTGTGGCCTTTTAACAAAATTCACGTTTTACATGATCCTTTGATGAAATTAGTGTTTTCCCGTGATCATTTGACGAAATCTAGGATTTTTTTCCTGCGAAGATTGATTATATGTTTTTAGTCTGCAGGTGCCCTAAAAAGTTTGTGACGCCTGTCGCTTCATTGCACGCATTCTGCCACGGTGTATCAAACAAACAAAATTCATCCTAAAGAATTATTGTTTCGTTTCTGGAAATGAACAACCGTCAACTCATTGGCTGAATTATAAAGGGTGAAATGTGTAGGCACTGAGTATCATCTATACTATTAATGTCGGTAAACGACTGTCTGTGTGTGTGTTGTTGTGTCTGGCGTCTGTAAGCATAAAACTCTGCATGCAGACGACGGACATAAGTGCTTTTGGTATAAAAAAATTCGGAAGGGGAGTTTTTAAAATTCACAACATTTTGCGGGAGAAGCGGGGTGCGAACGAATTTAAAAAATGAGTCTGCATCAATAATTATGGCGGCGGGGGAGGGAGTATGTTTTGCCTACACGGGGCGGAGACTTTTCTTTGTTGACACCACTCATATGATATATCGTTCGAAAGGCCTGTGACTGCCTTTTCATGTTATGCATCTGTGTGGTCCATCCCCCCCCCCCTGCCAATTGGGGCACTTTTCTAAATTTTGCACATACCACTCATGTTATATATCGTTAAAAAGGTCTGTGACCGCTTAATCATATTATGCATCTCCGGTGTCCATCCCCCCACTTTGCCCCCCCCCCAAGGGGGTACTTTTGTAAATTTTGCACAATCCCTTCATGTTACGTATTGTTGGAAAGGCCTTTGACTGCTTATTCATGTTATGCATCTCCGGGGTCCATCCCGCCACTTTCCCCCTTCCTTAAGGGGGGCAATTTTCTAAATTTTGTTGACACCCCTCATGTCATATATTGTTGGAAAGGTCTGTGACCGCTTAATGATATTATGCCTCTCCAATGTCCATCTCCCCACTTTGCCCCCCCCCCTCCCCCAAGGGGGTACTTTTCTAAATTTTGCAGACAACCCTCATGTCATATATCGTTGGAAAGGTCTGTGACTGCTTAATCATATGCATATCTCTGATGTCCATCTCCCCGCTTTGCCCCCCCCCCAAAGAGGTACTTTTCTAAATTTTGCAGACAACCCTCATGTCATATATCGTTGGAAAGGTCTGTGACTGCTTAATCATATGCATATCTCCAATGTCCATTTCCCCACTTTGCCCCCCCCCTCCCCCAAGGGGGTACTTTTCTAAATATTTTGCAGACAACCCTCATGTCATATATCGTTGGAAAGGTCTGTGACTGCTTAATCATATGCATATCTCTGATGTCCATCTCCCCGCTTTGCCCCCCCCCCCCCAAAGAGGTACTTTTCTAAATTTTGCACACAACCCTCATGTTATATATCGTTGGAAAGGTCTGTGACCACTTAATCATATTATGCATGTTCCGTGTCCATCCCCTACTTTACCCCCCCCCCAAGGGGGTACTTTTTAAAATTTTGCACACACCCCTCATGTTACATATTGTTTGAAAGGTCTTTGACTGCTTATTCATGTTATGCATCTCCTTGGTCCATCCCGCCATTTCCCCCTCCCCAAGGGGGCACTTACCATTTACTTGCACAACAGCACTAAATGTGTCAGATGAAAGAAATTCCGCGAGTACATGTGCCAGTGAAACTTAGCCAATTGCTGTTCTTCAACCTAGCTTTAATTCAAAGTGGGTTTTTTATTTATTTGAATTATTCTGCAAAAGTTTCAAACATTTTAAAGCAGCTATGAATTTTATTTTTATGGTACTATCAAGTTTTTTGCCGTCAAATTTTGACGGGTTCCATCTAGTAATATAAATAATTATATAAGCCAAATATTTGTCACTGTTTGATTATTTTATTACTGATACATTCGAAAACCCAGCAAAACTTCAACGCAATAATTTTGACCTCCTAGATCCTCAAAACGCCCCACTGTGCGTTGTATGTGTCGATAAAATGAGAAATATAGGCATTTTAAATACTTATAACATGCCTTGATAAAAGTTGTATGGTATTTTATACTTTCTAGTAGCATTTATATGTCAAACAAATTTTACTTTATTGTAATTCTTCGAATTTATCAAAAATAATTTTAATTTAATATTTTGTATCTATAAATTAACTTACTGCAAAAGTTCATTAGATTTAATCCTCTTTAATAAAAAGGTACGTGTTGCTGACGAGTGGGATTTTCGATTATCGTTGCCACAGATTAATCTCGGAAAATGAAACGTTTGAAGTTACTGAAAAAATTAATTGCTCGAAAGTATTTGTCAGAAAATTGTTAGACAAACTGCGTTAGAAAGGTAAAAAATTGTATTTTTCTAGAAATAAATTTCAAATCCACTGATTATGTACTTTTTCAAATATTGAATTTCAAAAATTACCAAATTTCACAATGGAGTACCATATAGCGAAAACTTCACGCGTAAAAAAATAATAACAACAGCAATGCGTTAGTACGAGTCACAAATTGTAGTAGCCGTATTATTCTGTTAAAATATAAAAGTGAATTATGATTTCATGAGTGCATGATTTTTATTTAATTTTTCGACAAATACTAGATGCGTCATTTCTTTTTAGTTTTGAATAATATAGGTTAATTCACGTTATTAAAAAATGTACCGTAATTTCCGGCGTATATAATCCGCGGATCAAGCAATCATGTTTCGACACATTAATTTTATTTTATGAAATGTAACTTTCTAGATCGCAGTAAATAATTGTCTTCAATTATTGAATAAAATTTCTGGGTCGAAACATGATTGTTTGAACCGCGGATTATACGCCGGAAATTACGGTAGCTATAAAACATATAAATCAATGGAAAACAGTAAGTAATAAATTGTAAACGTAATAATAAACCGTATTAAAAAAACACAACTTAGTGAAATAAGTATTCGTTTTTGTGTTAGTTTAGGATATTCCACTTAAAGGTACAGATTACTTTAAAATACAAGGTTAAATTCACCTATATATTTCGTTTGATTCAAGGTTCTTTTTTTGAAACCGACCAGCGCAGTGGGCGTAGTCTGCTAGTATAGATATAACCAGCTCAAAATTGCATAAATGTACATATGTATTATAAACTTGTTACACAGTGCTGTCCCAACCCCGAAACTGTGTAAGGTGTTGTATGTGTCATATTAATAAGAAATGAGAAATATAGACATTTTAAATATTTATATCATGTCTTGATAAAAGTTGTTCCGTATTTTGTACTTTCTGGTACCATTTATATGTCAAACGAAATTTTCTTTTTTGTAATTTTTCGAATTTATCAAAAATAATTGGAATTTAATATTTCTTATCTATAAATTAAATCACTGCAAAAAGTTCTTTAGATTTAATATAGATATAAGCAGCTCAAAATTACATAAATGTACATATGTATTAAAAACTTGCTATACAATGCTGTCCCAACCCCGAAACTGTGTAAGGCATTTTATGTGTATTATTAATATGAAATGAGAAATATAGACATTTTAAATATTTATATGATGTCCTGATAAAAGTTGTCCGTGACTGTCAAGTATAAAATTCGACATATCATTATATTGTTGGTTTGATTTCACAAGCCCATTTGTGGTGTTCGCTGCTTATGCTCTCAGCTCTTTGTTCTGTGACTTCTGTCTAGTACATTGTATGTTTACGGAGAATAGTTAATTGTGATTTTAAATACTAAAAATGTGTATTTTGAGTTTTATATTTCTACGTTTTTTTGTGTATTTGAGACAACAACTTCAATGTTAAAATCTCAAATCATCTACCAACTCAAACAAGTATGTGTTAAAGATTTACTATTAAAAAACTTACAAAATGTTCCCTATAGTTAGTGCTGTACATGCTATGAAACGTCATTTTCTTAATCACAGTCAGTGTGCAACATTTGTAAATAGCGAATATTGTGCAAGAGAATCCAGGCATTGTACATCATAAATACGACGTGTGCAGATACAAAATGCTGACTTGAAAAAAAAAAAACAAGTTTGAAATTGTGTTCGTCAAACATGACAAATGAGGTACATTCGTACTATAACTAGTTTCAGTGAAATGAATGTTGACATTTACTGAAAATTCCAACGGGAAAATTAAGCCTAGCTTTGAAAATTTCAGAACTTGAAATCTATATTTAGACTCTTTTTCCACTGCTATCTATTTATCCGGACACATGTATCTAAAACACTGTCGGTAGATTATAGGATTGCTATAATTAAACAAATTTAGTATACGAATTAGGTTATTAAATTCAGTAAAACGGACATAATATGACTCCATCCTAAATAGGAAGTAATCACCATGGCGACCTAGAATCATTACCTATCATTGAATATCATTGAAGGAACTACGCATGATAGGATTTAATACAATGAAGAATGTGACTATAACTTGATCATAGAGGTTATAAAATGTCATATACGTCATATATAACTATAACGTCATACATGTTAGATAACTTGGCAATATATCTCGGTCGCTTGACGATTAATCCTCGGAAGCTGCTATAAGAAGGAAGTACCAATTTTTAAAAACATCAAATTACTTGATAAGTATTTTTATTAATATCTTTTTAAGTTTTGATTCGATTTTCATTAAATTTGAAATGACTCGACAAAATTCTGCAAAGTTTATATGTGTTAAATTTAAAACCATTTGGTTGGGTATCTTTTGTGCTGTTATATTCAGAATACGACTATAGGTGCTACGTTTTTATATAACTACAAACGCACCTAAAAAACGTTTATTAATGAATGTATCATAAAAATGCAGCTTTAAAGCTGATAAGATTGAAAATATTGGTCTTGCACCAACGAGAAAGTATACAGGGTGTCCCAAAAACTGACCTGGCTTTTATTCCTTAAATATTGATCATAGACATATATTATATATGACAAAGTTATGTAAAAAAAGGTACACAATTTTATGAAATCGAATAAAATTTTCAGGGGATTAAGTGACAAGAAATATAAAATTTAAATTATTTTACGACCCCCGTACAAAACATTTCCCAATCAGTAAAATGTGTCCCATACACTAATAAGGTCATGTGCAAAATGTCAACATTTTATCATAGAAGTCGCAGAGATATGTTTAAACAAAGTTGGTGAGGGGTTAATCATAAATTAAAATGTAAATGTTTACGGATAATGTGCGGATGAGAAAACGCAGAAATGCATCATAATCAAATAAAATATGGCCCTTATCTGTGGTTTTAGTTGCAAATTTACAAAACTATGCGTCCTAAATATTACCTCAAAATTTTACATGATAAATCACACAGTAAAACTTGAAAATGACAGAGTCAATGAACATTAAAACAGTTTAGAAATGTTTGATAGAAATTTAAACATAATGTGAACATTTTGAACAAGTTTTGTATTCTTTGCGTAAAGTTATTATTGCTACACAGTTTAGGTACTTTTGTACCAATAAAATCACAATTATTAGTTATTTATACAATCATAGTGTTCTTTCGTAATTTGTGCACAATCCCTAAAACGCGATCATCCGACATGGTTTTCCCCTTTGCGAACACATATCAAGACATCGAAAAGTGGTTTAAATCAGTATTTATGTATTTTCATATATCTCCAACTTTTTATAATAAAATGCTGAAATTTTGTACATGACTTTATTAGTGTATTGGGTAAATTTCACTCATAGGGAAATTTTTTGTACGGAGCCGTATAAAAGTTTAAATTTTGTAT
The DNA here is from genome assembly GCA_963931845.1 of Maratus michaelseni. Lineage (NCBI taxonomy): Eukaryota > Metazoa > Arthropoda > Arachnida > Araneae > Salticidae > Maratus > Maratus michaelseni. Next base: position 350,458,681 of record OZ007590.1, read on the forward strand.
TTCGTTAAATTTAATCACCTGAAAATTTTAATCGATTTCATAAAATTCTGTACCTTTTTTACGTAACTTTGTAATTTATAATATATGTCTATTATCAATATTTAAGGAATAAAAGCCGATGTCAAAGTTTCTGGGACACCCTGTATATCAGGGGTGAGGATGTTAATAATTATGTTACCAATTAAAATAGTTTTTTTGTTGATTGTTATTCCTTATTAAATAATTATTAATTAATTGTTAATATTTAATAACTTCAACCATTAATAACTTTTAACGCTCATAAACACGTTACAAATTTATATAAAATAAAATAAATAAATAGCTTCGAGAAAAGATTTTTATACACATTGCTTAATGCATCTTCAGGATGAAATTATTTTAGTCTAAAGCAGTTCACTATGCAATTCATTATTATATTATAAAGCAAAACCACTTCCTTGAGTAATCCCGACGTCAGGTTGACGGTGGTAATAATTTTGCTTTTACTGCAATTTTTGAAACTTCTAAATATCACACGATTTAAATTTTTACACCATCGAATAAGAAGCAAAATGTTCACCCGAATGCAATTTGTTTGAAAACTGTATCTCAATTTACTCTTTTTTAATGTTTTTAAAAATAATTTTTAAACAAGATTAAAAAAAAAAAAAAATCTGTCTCTATCGCGTGATTACGAAAGATTAATCCGTTCGCACTTAAAACAGTATAAATAGTTCAGAATTTTTTTCTTGCTAATATCCCATAGCGAAATTAAAACTTCATAAATAAATAAATAAAACACAAATTTAATAGACATGTAATCGAACTAAGCATTTAAACCATTGAAATTTTCAGCATCATAACTCTGCTGTTAAGTAGCGAAGACTTTGACTATTTTCTCCTGGCGTGCGCTAAAACTGCTCTGCGACGCCAGGTACATGAAGGCGCCCATCAGGCACGTCCACCACCGTTCCCAAGTTCTGAGGAACTTTTAACGAGCATGACCAGAAGAGTTCCTGTGTCCTCTACGATCGGTGGGGGCGTCGCTACCTGCTGACCACCCCCATTTCCCAAGTGAAATGGTAACATGAGTTGCTGCGATTTGCGGTGGTTCCTACCCTCTTGGGAGACAGCCACATTTACACTTGGGGATGGGCCGGAGTCCCCCAACAGCATCGGAGCCGAACACCCAAAAGAGAACAGCAACCTAGGTCTTAAGTCAGGTTTTTACGACCTGCACTTGCTTTACCAAAGCTAAGTATGGCTTTTAATAAATTTCAAATTTTTATTTAAATTCACTATTGATATTTTTCATATAAAAATGCGTTTGGTGCTGTTAGTGCGCAGTCTGAAAAAGTATGTTAAATATATATATATATAAAATATATAAATAAATAATAACTCCTGTAAGTTGTACAATCTGTGTATCCCAAATTCGATTCCCTAGTCATCTGAAAAACTGTCTATTCACAAATTTTATTTTTCTATATTATTCTCTTCAAATTTGTAATTAGTTGGTAGTATTTTTAAGTTTTTATTAGTTATTTTTATTAATTAAGGAGTATATTTTTTTAGTAGATATTCTTATAATATAGCGTTGCTCGGAAGGTTCCTTCCGTTTGGGACAACAAATTTGTACCGGAAAATTCAGCTAATTATTAACCATTAGATATAGGAATTAATGTCTATTAATTAAATAACAGAATTTTTCGGCAAGACCGAACTGTCCCAAACGGTAAAAACATTTTGAAGAACCCAGTATATTTGTACAGACCTGGCCGATCTTTTTGAGAACCATAGTTTAAAAACCGCTGACTTGTAGTAATTTTTTATTTTTTTTGTGATGATGTATTAAAATTTTGTATATTGTATTTATTGCAGACATAATATTTTTTTTTGCATTGTTAGTGTTTATTTTTTGTTTAAAATGTTGCAAATATTATACGATTTTACATAAAATTCTATATAAATATTTATAAAATTTATTTTAAATGAAGCTCATTTTTCTATATTAACTAAAAATGAGGCACAACAACTAATTTTGATTTGAAAAAAAAAAAAAAAAAAAAAAATAAGAAGCAAATGCATTTTTTAAAAATAAAAGATTTTTTTTTCTATCGAGTTAAAGAAAATAGTTTTTCGGTACTGGCCATTTATTTCCTGATATACTAAAATATTAACTTATCAATACAGATTTATAATATTTTAAAAATACGGCTTTAACTGAACAGAAAAAAATATATATTCCAATAATATATTTGACACTATAAAGCGTTTTCTATCTTCTAAAGCTACTTGTTTATTATTCAGATACATCTTCTTATAAATGTTACGATTTATTAATATTTAACGAAAAGTAAAACAATAACAAAATAATTTAACTTTCTAAACTTTTCCAGCTGACATGCTAAGTTAAATGACATCCCTGTAAAAAAAAATATTTTCTTAAAAAAAAGATTTTGTTTAATTAAAATTTAACATTTTGTTAACTTACTGATATGAAAAATTATTTTAAAACCCTGTTGACTACAACTTTCTGTATTTCAAGGAACAATGTGTCAAAGTTGTGTTTTGGTGGATAAATTATTAATTACTTTAAAACCAAACTTATAATTAACATTCAAACACAAATGAGTGCGCTATTTAAAAAATTTTAATTCAATTAAGGACTTTAACAATAGTTTAACAAAACTATTTTGGCAAATTTTTCATTCCAGTAACATTCTAAAAATAACATTTTTACAATGTTACTTCTAACAAAAAATGTTTATTTTGTATCGAAATTCTTAAGTTCCATAACATGAGTAAAGTAAGATTTTTAACCCTCTAAGCGTGTGCAACGTAATATTCCGTTTCACTAAGCTCCAGGTTTCACTGCAATATATGCAATGTTTAAGATAATATAATTCTATAGATTTAATGAATTTTTCAAAACATTGAAGAATGATTAATACTCTCAAGGGTTGCATTCATATTTGTAATTAAGTTTTATTTATAATGCTGAAAGAATCATATTTTTTTAGCATTTAAAACAAAATGCAGAGAAAACAACATTACAATTTTACCCTTTTTCAAAACGCTCAGAGGGCTAATGTATGAAAAAAGTATATTTTCAAAATATAATTAACAAATCCTTCAAAAATGTCGACTTTTGTATTTATTTAATTCCAGTTTTCATCAAACCGTAAATACACGACAGAATTTTTAAAGAATTGACTATTCATAAAATTCTTCAAAATTTGGGAAATCCGCTACGTAGAGGGGTTATTTATAGATACCTTTAGTATATAAAGATACGGGTTGGGTTGGGTTGATTATTGACGGCCAATTATCTACACTAGGGATATAGGCCCGGGGGGAGTGCCCTTCATGGGGGGTCTTTCTAAGGGAACCTAATCCGTATTTACGCATGGATAAATCCACGGCTCGGAGAAAACCACGAAAACTCCGAACGACTAGGCCGACGGGCGCGATTGGGATCGAACCCAGCACCTCCCGTCTACCAGCTTCGAGAGCACAACCTCTCAGCCACTGGTTGGGCTATATAAAGATACTTTTTCACAGATTAGCTTTAGTATATAAGCTTAGTATATTAGCTTAGTATATAATCATTTAATGTTCGTTTGTTCAACGAGTAAAAATAGATAAATAATATCGAGAAATTCACATTTGGAATGCGCTATATCATGTGAAACCAAATATGTTTCAGAACTCAAAATATATCGATACTTAGGTTCAGTATAATTAGATTAATATAATTTAAACCATATAATTGGACAAATGTGCTATGCCCATTTTTGGCGAATTCGAAATGTTGACAATACTGGATTCAACGAGCGTTACACAGCACAGTTTGTGACAACAAAGGAAACAAATAAATTGAAAGCGAATCAGGCGTTTCTGCAATTCTGTTTATTTATTGCGTGCAAGTAATCATGTCCACACCTATCGTTAGTTATCAAATGCTGAATCAATTTTTGTTCCAAGTCCAGTTTGTTACAAAAAAAGAAACAAATTAATTGAAAACGAATCAGGTGTCCTGCAGTTTTGTTAGTTGTTGCGTACGAGTATCATGTCCACACCTATCGTTAGTTATCAAATGCAGAATCAATTACCGTTCCAAGTCCAGTTTGTTACAACTAATGAAACAAATAAGTTGAAATGGGATCAGGCTATGTACCTTTATGTTTTTTTTTTTTGGTTGTTTAAACCTTATGTCTAAAACTATACTTAAATCACGTATGCAAATGTGCTATGTCTAGGCACACATATATTAAAAGACCAAAAGTCATTAGACACTTTTTACTCACTGTGTACCTACATAAATACTTCACAAATTGTTCTTTAACTATGGGGATGCAATGAACATGTTCGAACTCATATCTAGCAGTGATAGTTTAATCGCGAGGGCAGTTACGATACCAAGAATAAATCGAATTTAAAATATTTGGAATCACCCTGTAACATAACATGCTCGTAATGATCTGAAGCTGCAACAAATGGGTCTGTGGGCCTTGAACAATGTTTGTAAGGATTTGTTTTAAAAAATCATATGTATTCATGAAGATATAAAGGTTTAATTTTTTTTGGAAAATTACTACTTGATTTTTGTTTATATCTTACGGTATTTTGAACAACATTTAACGTCACATTAAGAAACTACAAAGTTTAGTAGACATATTATACTGCCATTAAAAGTTATATGAATAGAATATTTGATGAGATGGGGGTATTTGTAAAAATCAATTTTTAACTGCACATACGTGAGCGGTACAAAAATTATTTTTCACAATTTGGTAATCAACTATAAAGCACAACTTATTTTTTAAGAGCCAGACAGATACTATGAAAATTCGGATGTCGGAGATATAATGAATTGCATATCAGTTGCATTCCAAAATAGATGGATTTTAAACGATTTTTCACCGATCATCATTGTTGGAAAAAATATAAACTTTTTAAAGCATATGGAAGAGCCACAGAATGAGCCTATTCCAACAAAAAAGAACTATCAAAATCGAAACAGAATTTATTCAAAAATTACGCGTGGAATACCTAAGAGAATACTAAATTGTTCGAAGTCTATAAATAAACAATGACGGGTTGTGGAATATCTCTTATCACCCACCAATTTTTGAAAGCAACTAAAATTCAGCTAGCTATATCGCTGATATTTTTCTGAATTGTCGTGATGTTCGACTAGCTTTTTTATATAATTTGCCCTATAAATAGTCGATTACAAAATTATGAAAAAAAATTGATATTGCAGTTAAAAAAATTATCATGCTTAGTTAAAAATATTTCCCACAAATATCCATATCTTATCAAATATTCCATGTTTCCATTTTTCTATATGCAGTTTAATATTTTTACAGCAATTTTCAACTTTAATTAAATGTGGCTGTAAATTCGGTTGAAACCCTTCAAGCAATAAATAGAGAAACATGCGGAACGTTTTTGAAATTTTAATGAAACTTTACTTTTTTATGAATATAAGTGCTAGTCTTACTCAAAAGAATACTAATGTTCTACAGTGCCCACATAGTCTTCATTGTAGCCACAGATTATTTCCAACATTTTATGTTACATGGTGTTCGCAATTATTACTTACTTATAAGTTGTAATTTTCCCATCTGGTCGAAAAAGTCCGGGCAGGATTCGAGCTAGGGATATGTTGGTTGAAGCTGGCAATGCTCTACCAACTGAGCAATCTCGGACAAATCTGGCTGAACTAATTCACCAGTTAACCTTATTGATCATAGCATCTGGTCTAATATCTGAATCAGCTCAACGGAATAAATCACAGGTAATGAGACTTCTAGTAAATGCTTGAAACGTGATTACACTTGGTAAATTTTGAAACAATTATTTCAATTGGTAAAGAAATCATATGAGATGCAATTTTTACATCTCTTATGATATCTCACACTAATTACATCTCATATGACTTCGTTACCGATTTGAATATTTGTGTTTAAATTAGCTCAATAGAGTAAATCGCAGGTAATGGTAGCACCAGTAAATGCTGGATACGTGATTACACTATATTAATTTTGACACAATTATTCAAACTGTAAAAAAATCATATAGGTTGTAATTTTCACAACTGGGTGAAAAGATGCATGCCAGGATTCGAACCAGTGATCTCTTGCCTGAAGTTGCCCATGCTGTACCAACTGAGCAATCTCGAACAAATCTGGCGGATCTAATTCAGGCCATAGTCAAGCCATAGTCAAAAACGGATATAAAAAGTTTGGTTCAATTCTATGCATATAACTCCATTCACTTTTTGATCATACAATATGGAAAATGGAACAAAAATTGCTATCACAGACTCCCTTTTCCAGCGAAATATCCCCAAATTTAACTGATACCTGCAGACCGTAGTCAAAAACATACATATAAAATTTGGTTCAGTTCTATACACAACTTCATACACTTTTTGATGATAGAGTAATGAATAATGAAACAAAATCGTTATCACAGAGCCCATTTCTGGCGGAATATCCTCAAATTCAACTGGTACCTGTTGGCGATGGCAAAAAACATATAAATGAAATTTGGTTCAATTCTATGGATAAATTCATACACTTACACTTTCCAATGATACAATGAGTGAACACACATGGATACACAGACACGCTGGACATTTTGTAAAAATATGCTTTTCCTGATATCTGACGCCTAAAACGTGTAAATCCGTTTAAAGTCGGAAGTCGAAAAAAATTTCGATTACAGTATTTTCTTCTAGTATATAAGCAAGAATGTAAAACTTTTGTTTGTTTGTTTGCGTACTCTTCATGTTTAGTTTGAAAATATCTAAGGAGGTTTAGTGGCTTCATACACTCATTGGACAGTGTAGCGTGACAATGAACACAAACAGACTGTTCCTCATTATTAATACACGTTCTCGTAAATCTTAGTGTTAATATTCTTCAGAGTACTTACTTTTTTTCCTATGCTATTTCTTTGCTGTTGAATTGTGAGTTTTTAAATCATCATCGTCTAAATAGAACTCCATCTGTTCGTTTTAATGTACCAGTTTTAACCAGTCATTCATAACAATGACTGGAACGAACTTGAATAACAAGAACGAAATATCATGCATCAAGCATGGATTATGTAAAACTTTTCAACACTTCCAAAATAATTTTACAAATTATTACCGTTTAATAAGCTGAAAGCGGATTTCTATGTAAACAAGGGATGAGGAATGACCGCCCCGGGAACTCAGCTTTCGCTTTTGAGAATAAGTGCAATCCTGGGGGGAAGACCCATTGTTTACTTTAACATTCATACTATGAATTTTACATTACAGGAATGGTTTTGCGTTTTACAAGTTTATAGTCAAATGCTGGCATAACAAAGTCAAAGTCAAAGTCAAACCTGGCGGGATAACGTATAACACATTAAAAAAACGAAATTTTAAAAACTCAATTGCATAAATTACCAACACTATTCGGAAAGATATCTGAATAATTTTGTGCAGCCCTGTATATGATCTATAGATTTGTATATGTACTACATAGAATGCTAAATTTTAGTTCAGCTAGAAAACGCGCAGCACAGTTTAAAATTCTCCTTCTGGAATTTCCGTCAAGAAACGGAAATGTGCTCGAGAAAGTTTGTGCTGTCCTGTATATGATCTCTTGAATTTGTACACACCAAGTAATAGACAAAATATGAGTTAAATTTACAACCGCGTTCAGCAACTGAAAACGCACTTCCAGCAATTTGTGTTTACAGAGAATAGCGAATTCTTTTGTGTGTCCCTGTAAATGAACGATGAATACTATACACAGAATATTCTATAGTAAGCCGTTACTGCACCTTAATGATATATATCAATTTTAATATGTTTGATATAGTGAAACATAATTAAAATAAACCTAAAACTATTTTTCTTCATAGAACTATAAGCCCACCATATTCTATGTAAGGATTTTGTAGTGCACCTCAATGATATATATAAATTTTAATGTGTTTGTAGCTGCAATATCGTTTAGTTTCAATTTCATTCGCTAGGGGGCGGAAAATCATCTTACTCATTTATCTATATCTTACTTAGTTCATGTTAAGTTGAATGAACCAATTCTCGTTGAAGAAGATCCCAAACATTTTCTAGAACACTTTGGTCGAAATATAAGAAGTCCTTCCGGCCTGTACCGGGAGGAAAAGGTAGCTTTCCTATATCTTCGTTTTAAAATTTTAGCTAATGTTACACGGAAACAGCAACTTAAAATGCAAATAAAACGTTTACAAAAGATTCGTTAATATTGAATTTGAATAAGAAATTCGCCAAATTATTGAGCAATAGCCAAATTGGCTTCATTTATGAAGACTTATTTTGGTCGCCAAATTTGGCGATATTTCGCCAAATGTCGCCAAGTTTGGCGAGAATTTGGCGCTAACGGATATGAATATATAGTTTTATGCGTTTGATTGGGAAAATTATTACAACAATGAAAATTTTTGTAATGTGCTGTCTTGTTTCAAAATGTCAGCCACCCTAGAATTTCAAACTGCTCTAGCTCAGCCGTGTTTTTAAGATAGAGGTAAAACAAAAAATGCTCTGGAATCCTCGTTTCAAGGCCTAACACTGAATTAAAAATAAATTTGAATTTTTAACTTTTTTGTATATTTATTTTAGTTTTAAATTTTTAATTGGCCGCCATCTTGAAACAAAATGGCGGACCAAGCTGTCCAACGAACTCGGTCGAGACATTGGTGAGCTTAATACACACAATTAGTTTCATCAAAATTGATTTATAAATACGAGCGTTATCGTATGACATAGGTCAGATATATATATATATATATATATATATATATATATATATATATATATATATATATATATACAATGTTGTATAAATTAAACATTAATTATTTAATAACAAGTCTAATATATATTTAAGTAGTAGTAAAAATAAAACATTAATTATTTAATAATATGTCTATAATATCAGTGGATTAACACAGCTGGCAGCAAAAACAATTTGAATTAAAATAATATCTCTTTTACATAATATATTCTTGTTAAGAATATCTGAAATGCTGTGCAAGTTGAATTAATTCTGTGTAGATTTATTCATATAGTAGTATTATATTTTATTTGAAGTTAAAGTAATACTACAAGTTAGTATTGTTTTTTAAAGTTTATTTATGTAATTAAATCTAATGAAGTGAGTATGTAACTAATAAAGTGGATATCTAACTAAATATTAATTATGAATTATTATAATACCAATAGATGGCGACACTTTACCTTTCAGGTAGTTGTTGATAATATTGTTAATATTATATTTAATTTAACTATAGAGGGAGCTATTGATTGTATATTAATTTTACTTTCAGGAATTAAAATTGGATGGAGTAATATATATTCACGGATATAATTTTGTTATAAGTGTATTAAAACCAGAATTATTTTGTGTGTTTTTGAATCATTTTGTGTTTGGGTGTCATCGATGGGGTTGTGTTTTAAAAAAAGTGTGCTCTCAACTTGTCTTTCAAATCATTTCTCTCAACTCGACTTAGTCAACATGTATGATGCATTGCCATGTGGATGTGAATATTATGCAGAAGTTGTGATTGTGAGTATAATATTTTATCTACACTTTACGCGTTCATATTTCCAATTTTATTATTTCAAAACTGTTATCTCGTGGTAATTTCGTGAGGTGTTAAATACAGTTTTTGGGATAATCGATGTGAGTGAAATATATTGTATATTCTTAATGGTTTTTATTTCCTATTTAAATATTTCCAAATTTTAATATTTCCAATTGTTGTCTGGTAATAATTCAGTGTACCTGGATGATTCTACTGATCTTAGCATTATGCCAGTAGAATTATGAAACACTGAATTATTATTTAAAACACATGTGGGTGAATCCAGGCTGATGAGTACATGTGCATGTGTTTTTTCATATCCAATTCATATTTAATTCTCATGTGATCCAATTTTCCATTGTATATGGTTCATATTTAATTTATTAATCCATTTGTATTTACTTAATTGCAACTCCAATTTATAATTTTTTTTTCCCTTTCTCTCTATTTCTTTTTTCTTTTTTCAATATTCTTTAGGTATGAGTAAAATTTGGCCAATTACCATTGAAGCACAAGCTATGGTAATATTATGTTTGCACATGTTAATTATTAGCTATGTGGTATTCTGTATACACAATATCATTAATTATCTCTTTGGAGATTTAAGTAGAATGATAATAGAACTTGATATGTTTTTTGAAATTCATAGATATTATAATTATATATATATATATATATATATATATATAAATCAAAATTTGAACGGAGGGTGGTTTTGGGGTCTGGGGGTCATGATCGGTGAAAATATATCGAAATTTTCCAGAACTGCTTTCCTCCGAACGGCTGCAATAGGTAGCTTTATACTTTTTTGTATTGAAAGCTACCTAAAATGCCCTACATTGACCACATTCAGCCACCATAACTCCCACACTCCTACATCTACCGGCATGCAATCATCATAGTGCATGATGGGATACTAGAGGTTACTACCACACACAAACACCAGTGGTCTGTGCTTGCTAGTTGTGGCTGCAAAGCGAAATATAGGGACACACGCGTCTCTCTCTCTCTCTTCATATATATATATATATATATGAAGAGGTATATATATATATATTATGGTTTGGGCTTTTGTCAGGCATATTGCGACGTTGTAATTATTACTTTATAAGTTTTCCCAATTTGTTTAATGCAGTTTAATATTGTTTTATAAAGTTTAGTATAGTTTATTTCAGTTTAATTTTGTTATACATTATTCGTTCATGTTCTATTTTTAATTTTTATAGTTTTGTTTATAGTGTTGGATTTAATCATTTGTTTTTATTTTGGTTAATTTTATATAAAAAAATGTATTTAGTGTATATAAATTTAAAATTATGGATTATACAAAAAATGGAATATTAGATACCGGCAAGAAATGGAATTCATTGGAGGACCATTGTGCTCGGTCGGTTCCCGATAAAATGGTAGGGAATGGATCTTTAAAAGGTAACCATTATTTAGATTTGGATTTGGATTTGGTTGGTGGTGGAAACGGCCATGGAAGGAAAGGTGTTGATGATAGTGGTTGTAAAAAGTGTATGTCCAGTTTAGTTATTGAGAAAAATAAAAAAATTTATAAAAATAATAAAAATTGTGGAAAAAATTATGAAAAAAATAGTGAGTTTGATATTTGTTTGGAAAGAGGGGAGGTTGAAGGTATACGTAAAAGAGATTTGTTCATGTATAACACCAGATATATTTATAATAGTGATTTAATTAATGACGTTTACGATGGAGGTGATGGTAGAGATATTGAGATATAAAAAAAATATAAAACTAGAACGTTTTATAACATAAACTTAAAAAAGGAGATGAGAGTCAGTAATCTTAAACTAAGGAAATGTATTGATAAACGATGTAAAGTTTGCCCGAGTGTGGGAATAGAGTATAACACTATCGAGGACATCAGGTATTTAAAGGTATGTAAGGTTTATAATAGTGTATATAAACTTAGTTGCAAGATATGTGGTATGTCATATATTGGTCAAACTTCTGACCCAATTAATAAGCGGTTTAACAACCATAAGTCTGACATAAAAAATTGTAAAACTAATAAAGAAGAACAGGAGATTGAAATTAGACATTTTAACAAGCATGGTATTGAAAATATGGAATTGACGATTTTAAAGATAGTCCCTAACAAAAGGGAAAGATTGATATGTGAAAATGATATGATGATTAAATGTGGTACTGTGTACCCTTACGGGTTAAATGTTATGTTCAATGGAACTAACGTTATGAAAAAATTAAGAAACATATTATTGGATGTTTCAATATACGAACGTATCGAACATCCCATGAATTATAAATTCATTACAGATATAGATCATAAGGTAATTGGAAAAGGATATGATAGTATAGATGAAATTAAACGCTCAATTCTTGGGAGTGATTTTAATGGTATAGTTAGAAATATAAAATTTATTATATTTAATGTGAAAAAACGTTTTATAGGTGATTTGTTAAACTTTTTATATTTATATAAGAGTAATTACAATATTGATTTGGCTTTAGATATTTTGAGGTTAAGGATTAGATCACAACATTTGGAGCAATATTTGGGGAGATGCAATAACAGCAACAAATTGGTTAATAGAATGTATTTTGTAATGGATTACATAGAACTTAAAAAACGTGGTATAAATATAGGTCATGTATTGAATAAATACAATGAATTGCTTCCAGATAAAAACATAGAAATTGTCAAGGTTTTAAAATATGATAAACCTTTAGGACGTACAGTTTTTAACTATAATAATTTTTCAAAAGACATCGGCAGAAACAATGATAACAATTTATGTCATTGTCATGATCCAAGGTATAGTAATTACGTGGATGTGGATCACGGTCACGTATTGACTGGAAATTTAGATATTGTCAAGGATAAAACATTGAGGAATTACATGCAATACGGTACAAAATTTCGTTTAAAAAGGATAAATACAAGGAAATTTATAAAAAAAAACGATTAAAAATCAATGCTGACATGTTTATACATAAACTAATGAGCAAATTTTGCTTGCCGGAAATTGTTTTTTTTTGGAATGGAAACATAATGCATTGAAGGACTTGAGTTCAATTTATCGCGGTAAAACGGGGGGGGATTTCGATAGAAGATTATAATTCATTAAAAGAATCTATTAAGGATTTACAGAATAATTTTGTTATAACTTATATAGATAAAGCTAATACAAATTTTGCAATTATTTGCAAAAAGCTATACAGTGACCAACTAAACAAAGTTATAATAAAAAACATAATTACAGGTTATTAAATACCAATGTAAAAGAGACAGAAAGAAGAATTGGCGCATTTTACAAAAGGTTAAAATACACACAACGTAGTAAAGAATTACCTTATATGGTATTGATTCCTAAATTTCATAAAGACCCTGTTGCCTTTCGTTCAATTACATGTGGTTTTGGAACTTATTTAGAAGTTGCAAATAAAAAGTTTTTGGATATTTTGCCGAGTTTATTTGATGTGGCATTAAAACATAATAACACTTGTATTATAAAAAATAGTTTTGAGTTACTTAATAGATTGAAAGGTTTGAGTAATATAAAAGGCTTATATGTTTATGATTTTGAAGATTTATATAATAGCATTGATTTAATAGATCTTAAAAATAAAATTTTTTATTTTTTTAGGCGTTACAATACTTTGGGTAAAGATTTGGATCATTTAATAAATTTATTTAATTTTGTAGTTAATGAAAATTACTTATTTGACGGTAAACATGTGTTTCAGCAGATTAGGGGTATACCTATGGGGGGTAGTTGCAGCTCGATACTTGCAGACATATATTTATTTTTATACGAAGTTAATGATACATTAAACAAGGACTTTTTAAGTTTCAGATATATTGATGATGTTTTGCTGGTAAAGATTAACGATTCCAACAGTGAATTAAATTTAGATTAGTACCCCCAAGGTTTGACATTAAAGAGAACTTCATATGACACAAAAAATGAAAATTATCTATACCTTGCTATCGACATCGAGAGGGGTGACTTGCGTACTTGCATTTACGATAAGAGATATGATTACAACTTTGAAACAATCAAGATATTAAATTTTAATTCTAATGTACATATTTCAATTTTTAGAAATATATTTATCAACAGTTTAATTAGAATAATAAAATTAAATTCTAAACATGATAGTATAATGAGTGACATAATAAATCTCTGTCATGGGGCAATGGTTCAAAGTTATCCTATTGCTTTGTTACATAGTTTGGTGAATAGTTTTGTCAAAGGTAAAGAATACAGTGATACTCTCCTTTTGGCGATTAAAAATATCGCCAAGTGAGTGTAGGTTTTATAAGGAGCTTCGTCCGGCTGAGTCGTTCTTTTCATCTTGGTTTAATGTTTCCTACGGTTTTATATATATATATACGTATATATATACGTATATATATATATATATATATACTAGCAGATCCGCCTGGCGTCGGGAAGTCCCTGCAAAAAATAATACGAAACGCGAAATAAATCTAAAAATCGCTGCACGAAACTACAGTGCCTAGAATAAATAGTGTACCGTTCGATGCTAAAAAAATGCACGCGAAAGTAAGCCTCCAATAGATGGCGCTGACTGCACTACAGACTGAAAATTTCCGAAAACAGATCTAGTAATCCGATAAATTAATGCTTTTTAGATACTTATTTTGATATTATATAAGAAGACATTTAACTATAGGAATTGATATTTAGATGAAAACATGTCTGAAATATTTCAATAATAAATATATTATTTACAAACTGTTATTTTTGAACAGAGACACATTTTTAAAATGAAAATTATGTATGAAAAGTAAATAAATACAAATGTTAAATTTGCTTTAGCTTTATTTACAAATATTAACAACTATTCACTCCTTCTAAAACTGTGCAAACATACAATGAATATTTAAAAATACACTCCCAATAGCAATATTTACTTTGTGTTATTTTTAAAACAAAGTCCCATTTGTTAAACAAATCTTTCTCACACTGGAAATCACATATTAAAATTCTTAAGAAAAATTATAAAAAATTTTTTTCTTTATGAATTATGTATGAAAAGCAAATAATTTCAAAAATAAATTCAAAGGTTAAATTTACTTTAGCTTTATATACAAATATCAACAACTGTTGATAAAAAAAATTATTAAAAAAATTATAAAAAAAAAATTATTTTACCTCTTTGTATTATGTACGCAAAAGCAACATAGGTTTAAAAATTACATATATTCCCAATTCAAAACAAAGTACAGACTGATTGTACATCCAAAGTTGTGTAAACATATATGGTTATTTTAAAATCAATTTCTGCGTATTTTGCATGAAAAAAAACAATATTATTAAAAATGGGCCAAGCAATATAACTATGGGAAAAGTTGATATGCACTTACTGCATGCGTCGCATCTTTAAGCATTTAGCTTTTTGTCTTTTTGCTGGGCGATTTTTATTTATTTGTTTTACATAAAAGTGCAATCGAGTTATGACAAAAATTTTTATAATTTCTTTATGAGAGCACTATTTAGGGCTATTCTTAGCTACAGAATATCCCGTACGACAATCCCGGCACGAAACAATACCTTTGCTGATATTTCTTCTTAGTTTTTTCACTTATATTCAGGGGCGCCATTTCAGAACTTTCTTGGGGGGGGGGAACTTTTTTTTAAGGTAGTGGCATAGCCATGGGTGGAGTTCGGGGGAGGGGGGAGTGCTGAACCCCCCCCCCCTGCAACCTCTACGAACGAGAATCATTTACTGAATCATATATACTGAGGCAGCAATACTTCTAATACGGAATCTCAAGTGACCTTTGAAAAATTCCGTTTAAGACAGGTTTTCGTCTTAGCAAGTAGAATTTTAAAATATTAAGAAAGTTTTCAGTTATAGACAGGTACCGTTTTTTTCGGGTATTCTTTAAGACTGTTAAAACCTCCTTTCTATAAAGCGAGCATAGGTGTATTACAGCGAAACGTGTCTATAACATAATTCTTTCTCAAACGGGCAAAAAAAATCAAGTTTCGACGAAAAAAACTCCATACAATTATACCTGTTAAGATGGAGATCTGTCTAAAATGGAGATTTTTTACAGTCATTTTCAACTCCATTTTTGCAGGTTTGGGAGGGGGACAAAGTTTTGTTTTAGAGACAGGGGTTGAAATATCGTGCAGGATTGCCCAAATCGTGCAAAAAATAAAAATAGTCCCTCACAATAAAAAATGCAGTGTGAGATTTTGGCTGCTTATCTTAACTTGTGATTCTTCTGCTAATATATTTTTAATGTCAGTGGTAGTCCGCGAATATTTCTTCTTTTCTCTTACGCAAATGTAATTCGTCAACTGATCGCGGTAAACATCGCGAATTTTACGAATTGGAATTAGAAAAAATAGTTAATTTGGCAAAATTGGTCGCGGAAAAAATCGTTAATTTTTTCAAACGACCGTGGAAAATTATTGAGAATTTCGCCAAAGATCATTAGATTTTCATCAATCGGACGCGGAAAAAAATCGCTAATTTAGTATAACTAATGCGGAAAAATATCGCGAAATTCGTCAAAAGATTGAACAACAAAAACAAAAATCACTAATTTAGTCAAACAGTCGCACAAAAAAGGGAATTTCGTCAAAGATCGCGCAAAAAATATCTACTTTTGTCAGTCGGTTGCGGAATATGACTTCCGAATTTCAACAAACGATCGTAGAAAGGAGTCGCGAATTGCGTCAAAAGATCGCAAAAATAAATAGCGATTTTCGTCAATCAGTTGCCAAAAAAAAAATCGCGAATTTCGACAAATGGGGGAAAAAATTGGTAAACGATCGGAATTTCGTCAAAGATTGTGCAAAAAAATAGCAATTTTTGTTAGTTAGTTGCGGAAAAAGACTCCCGAATGTCAACAAACGATCGTAGAAAAGAGTCGCGAATTGCGTCAAAAGATCGCAAAAACAAATAGCGAATTTCGTTGATCAATTGTCAAAAAAAAATCGTGAATTTCGACAAATAGTGGAAAAAAATTCGTCAACGATCGGAATTTCGTCAAAGATTGTGCAAAAAAATAGCAATTTTTGCCAGTTGGTTGCGGAAAAAGACTTCCGTATGTCCACAAACGATCGTAGAAAAGAGTCGCGAATTTAGACAAATGGTCGAAAAAATCGATTCCGTCAATAATTCGCAGAAAATAGCGAAATGTGGAAAATTATCACAAAAAAAAAAAAAAAAAAGAAAAAAAAAGAAAAGAAACAATCATGAAAAAAAGTTGTGAAATTCAATCGGTCACGAGATAATCAGCACACGAACACCATCAAGAAGTTAGGAAATTTGCAAATGTTGTAATCCATAGGTATAAGAAAATTTTCATTAATGATTTTCTATCAGACAAAATTTTCCGCAATCATTTTCTGCCTTCCTCTTCAGACTATGATCTAAATTCCATACAATTCAGAAATCTGCAAAACCCTTGGTCTCAGGTCCCTTGCTCCTGCATTGGGTGGGGCAACACGATCCAATCTGCAGTACGAATCGAGCAGGGTTGACGCGGCTTATTTTCGCTGCGGGTCAGGTTGACGTGGAACATTTGACTACGGTTGGGACATATATGTCCCAGTGGACTATTTTTTATTCTATTAATACGACTTTTTCAAATCTGTCATACAGTTATATTAGGATATTTTCAAGAGAAATATGTCACAAGGATTTTTTTTGGAAATTGTAGAACGATTAATGCAAAATTAGTAGTCAATCCTGACCTGTTATCAAAGGGTTAATTGTTTCGGGTTCAAGTTGGGTTCGTGTTGCCCGAGTTTTGAAAGAAATTCTAAATATTTTCAGATGAAAAAAAATAATTTTTCTACATAAAAGATAAAATTGTTATTAGAGATATAATTGTAGTCTACTTTTCCAAATCATATTGAAATATGGATTCATTTTCTTTCATTTCGGGTGGGGTTGCGGTCAATGAAATTTTTTTGGACGGACTACTTTTACTGGAAATTACAGTCCTACATCGGCTACCCGAAATGCATTTCGTTTTGGGTTCATTTTTTTTTTCGGGTCGAGTAAACTTTATACGCTTCCGGTTATGCTTTGACTCTTTCGAATCGGGTTCGAGATGAGCCGATTATACAAAAGGAGTTTTTACACAAGGAGCACAAGAACTAATAATTTTCAAGTGAAAAAACTATAGTATATTTGAATATTAATGGGTTATATGTATGTGTTATTTTTTGTAATATGCGGTAAACTTGTAGATTACTTTTCCATAAATGTATTAAAATATACATTAATTTTCTTTCACTTCGGGGGTTCAAGTATGAATATTTCGGATTCGGCTTGAAGTCTATCGGATTAAAGTCAGGGTTCGGGTCGGTTACAACCAAATCTGGACAGGACTCTAGTGTCAGGCTGTGGAGATTTTTAAGAGTATACTGTATATATAATATCATTTAATAAAGCAAATTATTTAATAGCATTATAACGATTGGAATAAATATAATGAGACACTAATAAAACAAAATTAACAAATCATATAATTAGGAAATTGAATACACCTCCCCCATCCCCGAAAAAAATATATAATTATATTAAATTTTTGGCTAAAGAGAGAATTTATCACTAAAATTCTAGCCTTGGGGGTGACGAGTTTTCTTTTAATCATGCTGTACACGGCTCAGAAGCAATTCATAGAGTTTTTTTCTCACATATATTTCTAAAACTAGCCAAAATACACATTAATGATAAATGTCTCACTTATGGAATGTTGCCATAGCAAGGATTTAGAAAACATTTCAATGTTTAAAGTGTTTATTAAATGTTTATTACTTTCTTCTATCTTTACAAGAAAAAGGTATTGGATTTATGAAAATTGACCATCTCAGCTTTTCGGCGGATTATACGTTTTAGAAGGTCCTGAACACAATTGGACTATTTTTAGAAAATGTCTGTCTGTGTGCCTCAGTGTCTGTATAGGTCAAAAATTTTGTGGGCGCTATATCTCAAGAACTAATGCACGGAATTTGATAAAACTTTATATTCAGTTAGACATTGATATAAATGGGTGGTGATCAATTTTTGGTATAAATCGCTCAACAGATGGTGCTGCTATGCTACATTTTTCATGATTTTTACGATAGCTATATCTCAAGAACTAATGCACAGAATTTCACCAAACTTCAGATTCGTTTAGACCTTTATAAAACTAGACGTTGATTACGATTTGGTGTAAATAGCCCAACAGGTGGCGCTGCTATGCTACATTTTGCACGATTTTCACGATAGCTATATCTCCAGAACTAACGCAAATAATTTAATAAAACTTTAGATTTAGTAAGACCTTAATATAAATTGATGCTGATTTGTTTTTGGTGTATGTGAAACCTGTATTAGTTGGAAGAAAGTTTTGAGATTGACATATCAGACTAGTTTTTTTTATTGTAATCAAATCTGTGAAATCTAACGTTATTTTAGCTTTTGATCATATTTTGATTTTTTTTTGTCTAGCCTGTAATAACTGTGAAATTTCAAATTTCTTGGGGGGGGGGGGCGGTTGCCACCCCCAGCCCCCCCGAAATGGCGCCCCTGCTTATATTTTGTGTCTTAAACAGACATAATTATAACTTTATGGGAAGAACTCGCGTTTGTTTATAATATGCCTCACTGTCACAGCGTAAAAGCTTTCAAAATTCCCAGTCGGTGATAACATGAGCGCCATCTTGTGGCATCCTTCCTTTCAAGGCCAAAGAAAAAAGCGTTGGTAATCAACGGACGGCACACTATTTATTCTAGGCACTGTAACGAAACCCTTCCTCTGGAAAAACTCTTTGTCTTTCGGAAGTTAAATAGAAAGATTTACCCGAAGCGGAAGTAAATTTAATACCATCCCCTCAAATGTCTGGATCATTTGACTCAAAACGGGTCAGTTTTTGGTCAAAAATATAAAAAAAAGTTACCATCGGATTTTCACAAAATTTGCATTTTCGGAACCAGAAACATAAACTGTGAGTTTCGATTCAAATAATCCAATACTTTTCTTAATACTCGAGGATAAGTGAAAATGAAACTTTTTCGTTTTCTGGGACTATCAAATGGGCAACTTTCTTTTGCGGTTGCAATAAAAATAGTTATTTTTTGCGCACGCGCAGGAAAATATTTTACTTCCACTGCCAGGGGATGCATTTTGTTCTAAACAAATTATCACACACGATTCCCCGCTGCCTACGATACCGTGTATACCAGACGTGCTAGGCACGTGCTTCAAAATCTTTTACTACCAGTTTCTATTACCAGTTGGAGCATTCTGGTATAATTAAACCTATTTCCAAACAAAACTCCGGTACTCGTTCCTGCTGCTTACGGAACCGAGTAGAAGGCGTGTCGTGTACGCGCGTAAAATCTGTTAGTTCCACTTTCCACCACCAGGGAGTACCAAATCTATGTCTTAAATAGTTAGCTATATCTTAATTAGTTCATGTTAAGTTTAATGAACCGATTCTCGTTGAAATCGGACCCACAGAACCCGAGAAAGTAAATCATCCCTTGGACATTAATATTCATAAATGGTGGTAACCAAGGGCTGAAAACACGATACCGAAGTTTATTTAGTTATATAATTAGTTAATCAGTAACTTAATTAGTTATCTCTATCTTAATTAGTTCATGTTAAGTGGAATGAATAAATTGTCATTGAAATTGGGTCCTTTATTTGTATCGGATAAATTTTAAATGCAAAATTGTTTAGTTTCAATTGCCACTGCACTCAGGGTCCACTACACTGGGGTGTACTCAGTTCTAAATAAAACTGTTTTCGATCGAAATTCCGACGCGTGTCCCTGCTGCCTATGACACCGTATAGCAGGCGTGCTGCGCACGCGCTGCAAAATCTTTTAGTTCCATTTTCTATCGCCAGGTGGCGCTAAATCTGTATCGTAATTAGTTATCTATGCCTTAAATAGTTCGTGTTAAGTTGAATGAACTAATTCTCATTGAAATTAGGCCCGTAGAACCCGAGAAAATACTCCTCCCTGGCCATTAATGTTCAGAAATAGTGGTAACCAAGGGCTAAAAAATTATACCGAAGTTTATCTGGTATCTGGGGACCTGAAAAAAAGTATAGTTTGAATCGGACTAATAATGAAATAGTTCTGATTTTGGAGGCAGGGGGGGGGGGGGGAGAAGAGAGTTTCGATCAGAGCATTAACGCGATATTTAAACTACAACCGAACACTCACCTCCACACACCCACTCCCCCCCCCACACACACAGAATTTAACCAACGACGTTACAAAATTAGGAATTATCATTAACTTTCTAAACAGAAACAAAATTACTTTTTTTTACATACAAAAACAGTAAGTTACCGTTGTTAATTTCTGAAATCAAATACATAAATGACGTATACAGGAGAAAACTCATAAAACAAATCGCAAAAATTCACAACTCGCTGTTTGAATTGCAATCACCTGACGATATTTTCATCTGCCAATCACAACTGCCCGGTTGACTTCCAGCTGTGCCAACAATTCTATCAGCCAGCAATCACAATTGCCCTACAATGGTATTTGACTTGTAGTGGGCGACTTGTGGCGTCATTTGACACGAAAACTGCTGCAAGACATGAAAAAAATGTTAAAAAACGCATAAAAAATGAAATTAAAAGAAAAAAATTAATTAAAAAATCGGGATAATAAATAATTTGTCCTTCCCTTTTAAGATTATGATTTTTATCTGTAAAGAATTATCAACTTTCTCCAAACTAAAAAGAGTAAAAAAAAAATGACGATTCTGAGCGTATCTGAGGCTGAAATGAAAGCAATCATCAAACCAATCAATCATTCTGGGCAAAATTACTTAGTGTCGAGGGAAAAAATTCCCCAAAAAATCAAAAATCACTGTACGAATTTCGCATAAACTTTATTGAAAAGAGTATAAAATTTACTGTATTTTGCTAAAAGATTGGAACCATATTCCGGTTACTAATGTGGATGAATCGCAGCAAAACGTCGAAAAATACTAAAAATCGCATTTTTAAAATCATAATTTTTTATCTGTGAAGAATTGTCAACTTTCTCCGAGCTAAAAAGAGAAAAAATTGACAATTCTGAGCATATCTGAGGCTGAAAGGGAAGCGCAACCACCGAACCAATCAAGCATTCTGGGAAAATTTCTTAGTGTCAAAAGAAAAAATTCGCCAAAAATTCAAAATCGCTGTACGAATTTCGCATAAACTTTGTTGAAAAGAGGATAAAATTTACTATATTGAGCTAAGAGATTGGAACCGGATTCCCGGTACTAATAGGGGAAATTCGGAGCGAAACGTGAAAAAACTGTAAAAATCGCATTAAAAATTAAATAAAAAAAAATATATTCAAAAATTCCAAAATCTGGCTTCGAGGTGTAAACTACATTCATAGACGTACCTTCCCATCGAATTTTGTAGCTCTGCGTGTGCCGTTTCTTCAGAATACAGACACACAAACTTCCTTCTTTATTATAGTTGGAGATGTATATAGATTAGCTGACCGCCCCCCCCCCACTTCCCCCGGCATTGCCTAGATCAGATAATAGCTTTAAATATATCTTTTATATTTTTAAACTAAAATCTTTTCAAACGAACCTAATGTTTGGGGGTCCATTTCGTTCGGCTACGTACACCTTCGAATTTGTACGATTTTATATTTTTAAATGAAAATCTGTCCAAACGAACATACAGTTAGATTTGAACACAGTAGACCCAATTTCCAACGCTTGTTTGGATTTAATTACCGGTTCAAGGTCTATATATATATATATATATATATATATATATATATATATATATATATATATATGAGTGAAATATATTGTATATTCTTAATGGTTTTTTATTTCCTATTTAAATATTTCCAAATTTTAATATTTCCAATTGTTGTCTGGTAATAATTCAGTGTACCTGGATGATTCTACTGATCTTAGCATTATGCCAGTAGAATTATGAAACACTGAATTATTATTTAAAACACATGTGGGTGCATCCAGGCTGATGAGTACATGTGCATGTGTTTTTTTCATATCCAATTCATATTTAATTCTCATGTGGTCCAATTTTCCATTGTATATGGTTCATATTTAATTTATTAATCCATTTGTATTTACTTAATTGCAACTCCAATTTATAATTTTTTTTCCCCTTTCTCTCTATTTCTTTTTTCTTTTTTCAGTATTCTTTAGGTATGAGTAAAATTTGGCCAATTACCATTGAAGCACAAGCTATGGTAATATTATGTTTGCACATGTTAATTATTAGCTATGTGGTATTCTGTATACACAATATCATTAATTATCTCTTTGGAGATTTAAGTAGAATGATAATAGAACTTCGTCAGGCGCAAAAAGACTCAGATCTTTCGAAAGGCCTAGCGCATTTTAAAGTTTTTATGGTGTTTTAAGAAGTTATTTTAGTTAGTAGTGTTTCACACCAGTTTCAACTTATTTTATATTGTATTGTGCATAATTTCTAAAATTCTAGCACCTCACAAAATGAGTGAGGAATCGATAACAAAATTACATCTTTGCATACCTAAACCACGCTAAGTTAAATAAAGCGTGTAAAAATAAATTTCAAAATAATCTAAAATTATTAGTTTAAGAAGAACAAATTA
The DNA here is from genome assembly GCA_963931845.1 of Maratus michaelseni. Classification (NCBI taxonomy): domain Eukaryota; kingdom Metazoa; phylum Arthropoda; class Arachnida; order Araneae; family Salticidae; genus Maratus; species Maratus michaelseni. Next base: position 350,481,888 of record OZ007590.1, read on the forward strand.
TAAATTGAAATGTTTTAGAGCTTTTGAAACATTTTTATTTCAAAGCTCTGCACGTGAAGTGTTCCACCGAAGGACACTTATGAAACGTTTTACAGTACATTTTTTTTCTTTTCAAAGCTACTTCTGTCGCTTTGTCACGAGTGCGCACTTTTAAAGACATCTACATTATCACCTTTATTTTAATTTTGAAGAAGTTCAACAGATTCTTTATGTATGTTACATAGAAAAATAAAATTTTAATTCAAGAATGTTTGACGTATTAAAAGTAACATTTCACAATGTATTTACAATCTCTTTATAAAAGTAGAAATGACTAGATTTTTTTTTTTCAAAATTTATGTTACTGTGAAAAGCCTCTCTTCGAACAAACGGAAATTATTAATTTATTTGAAAATTTTGTCATTTTTCAAAATTCAGAAGCATGAATGAATTTCTTTTCTTTATACAATTTTTTTTCTCATATGTATATTCTCCTATATTCGGTATAAAATATGCCTCGAGAATGTTTATATAGTTTTAAATTAGAAAAATGATTTAAAAACAAGTAACATCTGCTTCTTTCGACACAATGTAAAACTACTTGCAAATGTAATTAAGAAAATAAAAAATGTGTCAAAGGTTTTGAAATGAATTAGAAAAAAGTCCTTCCGGCCTGTACCGGGAGGAAAAGGTAGCTTTCCTATATCTTCGTTTTAAAATTTTAGCTAATGTTACACGAAAACAGCAAGTTAAAATGCAAAGAAAACGTTTACAAAAGATTCGTTAATACTGAATTTGAATAAGAAATTCGCCAAATTATTGAGCAATAGCCAAATTGGCTTCATTTTTGAAGACTTATTTTGGTCGCCAAATTTGGCGATATTTCGCCAAATGTCGCCCAGTTTGGCTAGAGTTCGGTGCTAACGGATATGAATATATAGTTTTATGCGTATGATTGGGAAAATTAATACAACAATGAAAATTTTTGTAATGTGCTGTCTTGTTTCAAAATGTCAGCCACCCTAGAATTTCAAACTGCTCTATCTCAGCCATTTTTTAAGATAGAGCTAAAGCAAAAAATGCTCTGGAATCCTCGTATCTTAACACTTAAGTATAAAATAAATTTGAATTTTTAACTTTTTTGTATATTTATTTTAGTTTTAAATTTTTAAGTGGCCGCCATCTTGAAACAAAATGGCGGACCAAGCTTGCCAACGGACTCGGTCGAGACATTGGTGAGCTTAATACACACAATTTGTTTCATCAAAATTGATTTATAAATACGAGCGTTACCGTATGACATAGCTCAGATATATATATATACATATATATATATATATATATGTATATATATATATATATATATAAATCAACCATTGAACGGAGGGTGGTTTTGGGATCTGGGGGTCATGATCGGTGAAAATATATCGAAATTTTCCGGAACTGCTCTCCTCCGAACGGCTGCAATAGGTAGTTTTATACTTTTAGGTAGCTTTCAATACAAAAAAGTCCTTCCGGCCTGTACCGGGAGGAAAAGGTAGCTTTCCTATATCTTCATTTTAAAATTTAGCTAATGTTACACGAACACAGCAAGTTAAAATGCAAAGAAAATGTTTACAAAAGATTCGTTAATACTGAATTTGAATAAGAAATTCGCCAAATTATGGAGCAATAGCCAAATTGGCTTCATTTATGAAGACTTATTTTGCTCGCCAAATTTGGCGATATTTCGCCAAATGTCGCCAAGTTTGGCGAGAATTTGGCGCTAACGGATATGAATATATAGTTTTATGCGTATGATTGGGAAAATTATTACAACAATGAAATTTTTTGTAATGTGCTGTCTTGTTTCAAAATGTCAGCCACCCTAGAATTTCAAACTGCTCTATCTCAGCCATTTTTTAAGATAGAGGTAAACCAAAAAATGCTCTGGAATCCTCGTATCAAGGCCTAACATTTAATTAAAAAATAAATTTGAATTTTTAAATTTATGTATATTTATTTTAGTTTTAAATTTTTAAATGGCCGCCATCTTGAAAATAAATGGCGGACCAAGCTGGCCAACGAAGTCGGCCGAGACATTGGTGACCTTAATACACACAATTGATTATTGTTTCATCAATTGTTTCATCATGATTGTTTCATCAAAATTGATTTATAAATACGAGCGTTATCGTATGACATAGGTCAGATATATATATATATATATATATATGGAGATATATATATATATATATATATATATATATATATATATATATATATATATATAAATCAACATTTGAACGGAGGGTGGTTTTGGGGTCTGGGGGTCATGATCGGTGAAAATATATCAAAATTTTCCGGAACTGCTTTCATCCGAACGGCTGCAATAGGTAGCTTTATACTTTTTTGTATTGAAAGCTACCTAAAAGTATAAAGCTACCTATTGCAGCCGTTCCGAGGAAAGCTAGTTCCGGAAATTTTCGATATATTTTCACCGATCATGACCCCCAGACCCCAAAACCACCCTCCGTTCAAATGTTGATTTATATATATATATATATATATATTATATATATCTGACCTATGTCATACGATAACGCTCGTATTTATAAATCAATTTTGATGAAACTAATTGTGTGTATTAAGGTCACCAATGTCTCGACCGAGTTCGTTGGCCAGCTTGGTCCGCCATTTTGTTTCAAGATGGCGGTCATTTAAAAATTTAAAACTAAAATAAATATACAAAAAAATTAAAAATTAAAATTTATTTTTTAATTACGTGTTAGGCCTTGCTACAAGGATTCCAGAGCATTTTTTGGTTTACCTCTATCTTATAAAATGGTTGAGATAGAGCAGTTTGAAATTCTAGGGTGGCTGACATTTTGAAACAAAACAGCACATTAACGCGATTACTCGCAAATTATTTTCTTTCATTGTTGTAATAAATTTCCCAATCATACGCATAAAACTATATATTCATATCCGTTAGCGCCAAAATTGGCGACATTGGCAACAAAATTAGCAAAATTTGTTACATTTGGCGAAATATCGCCAAATTTGGCAACCAAAATAAGTTTTTATAAATGAAGCCAATTTGGCTATTGCTCAATAATTTGGTGAAATTCTTATTCAAATTTAGTATTAATGAATCTTTCGTAAACGTTTCTTTGCATTTTAACTTGCTGTTTTCGTGTAACATTAGCTAAAATTTTAAAACGAAGATATAGGAAAGATACCTTTTCCTCCCGGTACAGGCCGGAAGGACTTTTTTGTATTGAAAGCTACCTAAAAGGTAGTGTGTTAGGTAGTGTGTTTTCAAATATATAGATAATGAATGAGAATGCACAAAATAATTCTACCTTCTTTCCGGCTATGGATGCTAATTGCTGAAATATGGTTTCCAAATGTGTTGTGCGCTTTCTAAGTTGTTTACTTAGATTTTTATTCACCTTTTTAGATGCTTTCGTAATTATATAAATACCTAGCAACTACAGTCATCTTTAAAGTAGGTGGATTTAACTTTGTGCCGCTATATTAAAAATAAATGAACAACGTAAAATAGCACATTAAAAAATATATGAAATGGCAAACAGCTGTTTCGGAGTCCCTAAAGCTCCATCATCAGTGCCAAATTAAAAGGATTCAAAACCGATTCAAAATTTTAAGCCATGTAAATGTGCTTACATCTCTCGCACGCGCTTAAGATTGAATTGCGTTCAACAGAACAGCGGAGTCAGGAAACACATGTGACGCAGGAAACCAATAGGAGCGCCCGGCCAAACCGAGCGTGTTTAAGTACGGAGAAGACAAAGGGGAGGGGGGACGAAGAGAAGGGATTAAATGAAAGGTAGCCATACATTTGAAAAACTTGGTGTACTGGACATATCATTAACTAAATTGTCGGAATTCTTCCATGTATGATAAGCTTCTCGAAAATCAAGGTCGTAAATAGATGAGCATTTCTGAATTATTGAACCCTCTAAAAATTAAAACTGTGATTGTCAGACGAACAATGGTTAGCAATCGCAGATCGTTTAGTGTCACAATTTTTAACATAGTTTTTATGTTTCCCCAAGCAGACCTTAAAGGGTCGCTTAATTTGACCTATGTACATTCTATCACACTCTCAAGATATCTTATAAATTCCACAATGTGACAATTTGTCAATTGGATGTTTGAGATCTGTAAATTTGATTTTGTTAAATGGGGCATAAATTACTTTAAAATCGAATCTTTTCAAAATTCTAGATATTTGATGGCTTATTCTCGGAAAATATGGAAGTATAATTAAATTTTCATTCAGAACATTATTAACGTTCGAATGTGTACGTTTAATTAGTTTATTATGAATTGAATCAACGATTTCAACAGTATAAGCCCGGTCAATGGCTATTAATTTAATATGGTCTAACTATGCTTTGAGTAAACTCCCAGATAAAAAAAAAATTAAGGAGCGATGGACATAGGTATTAAAAGCAGCCAAATTTTGATTAGGGGGGGGGGGAGGAGGGTGAGATAAAAGACGATCGTCTTTCCTCAAATCAAAATACAACCAAGTTCCATTTACTAGAAACTTATTATTAAGTAGTCTGTGTCATTCAAAACAGCTGGTGGTAATTTATTCTAGATTTTTATTATTTAACTGTTTGTAGTTGCGTTCGTAATTATATAAATACGTAGTGTCTGGTTCATCCTTCCGTTCGTCCGCATACGACAGCGCAAAAACTACGCAACCGAATGGTTTGAAATTTAGTGTATTTAATCGTTGCAGAATTTTATCGAGTCATTTCAAATTTTATGAAAATCGAGTCAAAAATTAAAAATATATTAATAAAAGTTTTCTCCATTCTATTAAATCCTATCATACGTTATCTATATAATAAAAACGCAAGTCATGTGACTGAGAAAGACAAATACGGGCTGACCACTTCTTTTTTCACATGCCAATCGGTCATTTATATTCAAAATTATTTTTTTTTGAATAAAAGTTACATTTGTGGAAAGATTGTAAAAAAAAATTGTTTGTTTGAAAGATAAGTTACATTCAAATATGTATAGATTCTGAGATAACTCCAGTTGAAGTTAGGTTGACAGCCCAATATCTCAATCCATTAAGGTAAATAAACACAAGAGATTCGTTCATCACGAGTAAAAAAAATATCAAACCATGGAAGTAATCACTCGCAAAGCAAATCTCCTTGATGAATTTTACAGCGCTGTCTGATGTCGAAAAAAAAATCGCATCTGTAAACGTGGCATACGTAATAAGAAAAAAAAGGCATGCTCATTTCGTTCATAACAGACGATATAATTCATTTCACTGAAATAATAAAGATAATTTTTTCATATTGTAAAACTACATATAGTGCGAACGTACCTCATTTTTCACGTTTAACTTTTTTCTTTTTTCCAATTAATACATTACTAACCTGTAATAATTTATGGAGGTACACCGACACATTTTCAATAGATAGTCACAATATCCAAGAATAAAAGAATCCAAGATATCCAAGAATTGCTGTTTTAATAAAGCTAAAGTGGATAACATTTTCAGTTCCTCTTCTTCAGATTTCATACTTATTGATCCGGGTTTGGATGTACATCCGGTGAATTTTCTACATTCGATCGATCAGGCCTAAACTAATATTGACTACTATTATGGAAAAGTTATACTCTTTGTGAACAAATATACATTTGTATATATTTTTTGAGAAATTATCTTTGACAATTTTTTACAGAAAAAAGATATAATTAAACCTTTGTTTTAGATGAAGGTTGTTTTCAAATTTTATAACTGTAACTATAATCATAAACACGGTAATACAAAAAAAATTAAAATATAAAGTATAAATTTAAAATAAAAAACAGAATTACAATTAACGTAAATCGCACTTTATACATGCTTTCTATATGTCTATACATCATAGTTTATTTTACCTAGGACCATTCTGAGATGTAATATATATACTATACATATCTAGATGGCGTACATAAAGTCAAATCAGTAATGGAGAAATCTAACGAATAACATCCGTTGTTCTTCATTTCAAGTTTAATTCCTTTGGGGATAAACATGATGAAAGGGAAAGGGAAATATGTCATGAAAGCATATGTTCAAAGATAGAGGAATGTATTCTTTATATGTCTACAAGATACGCATGCATCAAATCCAAACAAGACACATATCTCAGATATATACTGAAAGGTACTGAATGTTGGATAATATTTCCAAGAAATTTCAGTGATGTGAATAGTTTGGATACATTTGTATTTCAGAATGTTTGCATTCATTTGAATATATTTTGTGAATAATAATATTTTTCAAAAATACAAGTACGTTTTCGAGCATTTTTATCGTAAAAAGATGCATTTCTTAATCACAGTTTATGTCTTTTATTTTCAAAATATTTTCACAGTCAAATAATACATATTATGCTTAGTAATTTACTAAGTAGAAAATCGTCGACTTAATTGTTAACTTATAAGAACGTTTAATCTTGGATTAAATAATGCTGTGTGAAATATGTAACGTATAAGAATAAATTTATAATCAAAGAGTTCGCTAAGCAGAGCGTTTATGAAAGATCTGAATCTTATGAGTAAACTATCAACCAACAAAACATTTCAGCAGTGTTTATCATTCTTTTGGTTTGATTAAATTCTCTCTCTTTATATGTATATATATATATATATATATATATACGCTTTCACGATGCACATTTTACTCAAAGAGTCATACTCACTAGTTTATACAAAAACGTTTTTTGGGATAACCGTTTTTTTTCACCTAACAATGGAGTAAAAAGTAACGTGCCCTTTGAATACACCCTTTGAAGTTTTCAGATACGAGATAAATTATCTTAGATTGTTTATTTTTCTTCCTGTGATATCATTGTGATAGCTTTTCCTTTATATTCCTGTTCTTCATTCCGTATAATTCAAAAAATAAAGATTGATAAAAAAGTTTCATTTAAATATTATTCAGGTCTAAATTATTTCAAATGCTGATTTCCATTATTTCAAAAAAAGTTTTATATATCATTTATTTTCCTAAAATACAGAAACACAGTAAAAAATAAGTATATAAGTATTTACTTAAATGACGGTGGAATTTTTTCTTGTATTTACTTTTTTCTTGTACTTATTCACTTTATAATATAAATGCGTTCTGTATAACCTTAAAAATTAATTTTGATTAGTACATATGTTAATTCCTCATTATTATTACAAATCTGCAGGAGAAATTGCCTGCATTATATTAAATGGCGCCTTCAAATTGTGTATTATTACTTCACATACTTACATTTTTAATACTTAACATTTCCATACTTTACTGCACTAACATGAATACAAACACTAGTAATAACGTCTACTAATTAAAGCTATACTTAAATTTTACTCGGGCTATAGTTTTTGAAATTATATGTATAAATAATTAAATTAATTTTCTTAATATAACTAAATTATTTATAGAGGAACTTTGGCTATTATGGAACAGTCGGGTAATATGGAATACCAAGGTTTCTGTTTGGTAAAGTACTGCCACCAAGCGACAATATCATGAAGTACTTAAGAACATTTCCAGAATGTTCCCCAGAACGTTCTGTTCGTCGATAGGCGTCACGCCGCATTGTGGAATAAATATTTGTTTTTCGTCTTTGGGAAATTTCAGAAGATATTTTTTAAATATTTTTTATTCATTATTAGAAATAATATATATACATTGACATTAAGAATAACCGTATACCGAAATACTAACAGTTTATGATGTAATACTCGTATTTTACCGCATGATTCACACCAATAAACATAGAGTTATTTTTTTCCCAAACCTGAGGTGTAGGATTATATGTAACACCCCGACCCGTAAAAAAATTAGGGACAACCGGATCCGATGCAGTACTCTATTAAATGATCCCAAGGTGTCCGCTATTCAGAAGTTTTACTATATTTGAATATTAAAGAATATATATATATATATATATATATATATATATATGTCAATTTTTATAGATAACATTGTTATTAAAGTTATAAATTATTTTTCATAATTGCAATAAAATATGATTTCCTGTCCTTTCATTTCGGGTTCAGGTCAAGAGCGGGTTTAAACATGTCAGGTTTGGGTCGGGTTGGGTCGGGTTGCAAATGAAATTTACGGGTTCGTTTCGGATAGTAACCGACCCGTGCAGGAGTCTATTCTGAAGGTGTACATCGTTGAGGCATTGATCAGACATTGGTTGAGGGAGCCAAACAAATCCTATTTCAGATAAGGATTAAAAAATATTTCTTAAAAACATTATTTGGCCATTAAGCTGCCAAAACGGTTGAATGGACCGTTGTATAATTTGATTTATAAATCATACCGTCTAAAGATTTTAACAATCTCGCTCATGAAGTATGAGAAAATCATTCTAAGAATATGCATTCTTAAAACATTGATCTATGAAATTTATCCCAATTTCTTTTCGATAAAAACATTTTATTCCTTGTCATACTAAAATATTAAATCACAAATAAAAATGTATGATATTTTAAAATCTGCTCTTGGTCAGAACAGACAAATGTTGGTCACTAAAAAGAGGTAAATATTTTTTTTCCATTTTCATAAACTACAGTGTGGGCCAAAAACCCGCATCATAGGAAAAACATGTATTGTTAAATATGTTCTCAATATGATTGCCTCCGTTGTCAAAACACAAATGCATGCGATCGTTCATGGCATGGTACTCAGTAGCAATTCGCTCTCGCAAATAGTTTTTATCCTTGATCTTCTCACTGTAAACTTCCGATTTAAGGTAACCCCATATAGCAAACTCTACACACTTTTCAACAGTCAGCATTTTTACCTACAAATAAAAAAAATAACCAAATTAAACATACCTATGTTGCGGGACTTTTGGCCCACACTGTATTTATTTGTTTATAATTTAAGAACTTATTAATTCAGACAATTAAATACACAAAACAACAGGAGTGAAAAATTGACCGGGGCCCAGGACTCGATCCTGGTGCCTTCAGCGCAACATGCTGCTGCTCTGACACTGAGCCAACCCTGGTCAATATCCTTAATTGCCAATTTCTCACATTTATACATGTTAGAAAGAGTCACTCGCCAGCAATTTCTGCAGTTTCAGATGACAAAGCAACGATGAATTAATAATTATGCATCGGTCAGTAATTACATATTAAAGCACATATATACAATACGTCTGATTACCTTACTTATAATTTAAGGACATATTAATTACGACAATGAGATACACTAACCCACTAACCCCTTTATTTATTATTCAGAAACTTATTCCCAAGAATTAGGATTTTTTTAAAATGTGAAGCAAACTAAAACATACTGAAATGCATTTCTCTTTATGAACAATTCTAGCTGATATACATAGTTAAATGTCATGTTAAAAAAAGAAAGAAAGAAAGAGATAAAAGGATTCTGTTTAATTAAAATTAGCATTTGGTTAGCTCATTCAAATTGAAAATTCTTTTAAAATTATGTTGACTAAAACCTTCTCTGTTTCAACGATCAATGCATCAAAGTAATGTTTTAGTGAATTATTAATTTCTTGAAGACAAAACTTATAATTAGCCAGCATTTAAAAGTCAGTATTTGAAAAGGTTAATTAAATTATGGAATGGAAACTGTAGAGTTGAGTTTTTTTGTGCAGTAAACATTCTCAGCTTTTTCGTTTTTGCTGCAAGATGATTAAGACGATTGATTTTTTTACTAATTTTCTAGAAATAGCCGGGTAAGAAGAGTTGTTTGGATATGAAGTTGTAAATTCAATAATGCAAGAAAGGAAAGTAATAATTTAATATTTTAAAATATAATTAAAAAGATATTTTAAAGGTACTCATTTTTATAAAAACTGTATACTCTTCATTAAAATTTTAAAGCAATTTATATTTATTACTTAAAATTTATTAATAAAAATTTTGTAAAACACTATGTTGATAAGAGTAATCACAAATAGAATTAACTATAAAATTTTAAAAAATATATTTAAAAAAAATCAATAACTGTCCTGTGATGTGGCGGATTTCTTAAAATAAAAACGTAGTGGAATTCCATACGGTATTCTTAAATAAAACCAGTCGGATATGCAATTCTAAAACTTTCATGTATCTCATACAGGTTTCACATACACCAAAAACGAAACAGGGCCAATTTATATCAATGTATAACTGAATCTAAAGTTTTATTCAATTACGCGCATTAGTTCTTGAGATATGACTATCGCTAAAATCGTGTAAATCCAGAAATCTGCAGAATACTAGCGCCACCTGTTGGACGAGTTACACCAAAACCTAATCGACAACAACTTATGTCAATGTCTAACTGAATCTGAAGTTTGATGAAATTCTGTGCATTAGTTCTTGAGATATAGCTATCGTGATAATTATGAAAAAAGTAGCATAGCACTGCCACCTGTTGGGATATGTACACCAAAACATAATCAGCGTCTATTTATGTCAAGGTTTAACAGAATCTTAAGTTTGATGAAATTCTGTGCATTGTTCTTGAGATATAGTTATCGTCAGAATTATGAAAAAAGTAGCATAGCAGCGCCACCTGTTGGGATATGTACACCAAAACATACTCAGCGTCTTTTTATGTCAAGGTTTAACAGAATCTGAAGTTTGAGGAAATTCTGTGGATTAGTTCTTGAGTTATCGCTAACGTAAAAATCGTGAAAAATGTAGCATAGCAGCGCCACCTATAAGGCGATTTACACTAAAAACAAATCAACGCCAATATATATCAAGGAATAATTTAATCTAAAGTTTTATTTAATTTCGTGCATTTGTTCTTGAGATAGAGCGCCCACAAAATTTTTGTCACATACAGACTCACAGACTCACAGACTCACAGACTCAGAGATAGACATTTTCTAAAAACAGTCAAATCGTGTTTAGGAACTTCTAAAACATATAAATTCGTCGAAAATTTTCATACATCCAATACTTTCTTCTTGTAACGATAGAAGAAAGTAAAAAATGGAGTGACTTCACTGGACTTTCCAAACATTTTCATAAATATTGTGGATTTAGATATATTTCTAACAAAATGGTATCACCTGGATTCGAACGTTGGACTTCCCGTTTTGAAACTGGAGACGTTACATCTGCGCAACTAGTTCTTCACTACAATCCGCTATATTTATCACTTATATTCTGTCACATTTTCTCTTTGATATCCCCGCATATAATAGGTGCAAAATAGTTTGTTAATAATTGAAAAAATTGTTTATATACCTATTCTGACGGGCGATTTGTACGAAACTCTATACCGAATTCGTGATAGTGTCTATAACGTACTCTCCAAATAGAAGTTTCATCGCAGGTACCGTTTGGAAACTATCGCATTCACTCAAAAACACATACATCACGATTGCAATACTTTTCTTTCATTCTATGTTTGCAAAATAAAAATGATATAAATGACGAAGGATAGGCCAACTGGTTAAAATATGACTAATGGAGGGCAATAAAAATATACAATATAACACTGATGCACGGGTACTGGGTTTCGGGGAAGTACCAAAAGAGTAGGAATATTGTTCTAATTTTCCAACTGTACAAAAATAAATCTGTTTTTTCGATTTTACAAAAACTGGAAAATATAAATGTAGAATATCTGTACTTGTACGTCTTGATGTAGAATAATATGCAAAAATTACATAGTAACAAAATAAATATTTTTTTTGATGAGAAAAATGGAAATAACTAGATAGATTTACAAATTCACTATTTAAAAATACCTTTTAGGCTATACGTGTCAACTTCCTGCTTAAAAAATAAAAAAAAAAAAAACTGAAAAAAAAACACTCATTGAACATAAAATTATTTCATTAAATGAATCTTGCTTCTAGGTGATAGTCATTTGAAATCTACTTGATTTCATTCACTGAATAAAATTTCTGGTTGAAAGTATGTTTTGTAGATTTTTTTTTTAAAAAAGCGGGAAGATATTAAGTGTACTTTTAGTGCTTTAGTGCATTGTTTAAACAAAATGTAGAATTACCCACGTTTCATAGAAATTGTGTTCATATTTATTTTTAATCACGATTGATTTATTTCAGGTCATGAATATATACTTTTTATATATTGAAACGTTTTCCTTCAAAACTGTTTTTTTATTAAAACCTTTCTTTTTGCGAAATTACATATACCTTGTTATCGTTAAATAATCTTGTAAACAAAATATATTTCGTTATTCTAAGAGTCGCAGGTCATAGTCATGCACCTTATGAAAGTAATATATTGTGATAAAAATCACTCTATTTCACATTTTTCTTATTTCCGAAATATTGAAGTTAGGCTTCCGGTGGTTAACTAAAATGTAGTTATGTGCTGCCTTTAAGATTCTATTTTCTGCAGAATCAACATTCGCATACAGATAAATTTAATATGGATATTTATTTCAGGGAAATATATTTCGATACTAAATTTAATAAAATTATCCATTAATTAAGTTTTTTATTTAGTTTATATTTTTATATTTTATGCAACGATATTTTGATAAAATACGAGGGTAAGTCAATAATTACTTACAGTTTTCGTTCCACAACTTTATGAAACAAAGTTAGGTAAACAACATCTATCTATATATATAAAACTCTAAGGTACGTAGCGGCAAATAAGCGGTTATTTCCCTTTTGCCGATAGCAACAAGTGATTAGTTTTCACTAATTTGAAAATATTAAGTAATGTTTTTGAAGTGTCAATTTAAAATTCACGACACATATGTAGATAAAGTTTCTGCGTCTGCAAATCCAATTTTTGTAAAAATCTGACGGTAATTGTTCATAATTTTTGCAAAATAAAGCTGACTTAGAAAAGAAAATAAAGTGCAAAGTCAAACCAAAAAAAGGCTTCATTATGCTTCTGTTTCAAAAGTTACCGATAATTGTTAAAATGAAAGATCAATGATTAAATTGTGAGGGGAGGGGGGGGGGGGGTCGGTCAACGTCTGTGTTTGAGGGAAATCGACGACCTGTGAAAGCATTCTTGGGTGAAGATGTCTGAGAGACATCTTTCGGAGACATCTTCGGGCGAAGATGTCTGAGAGACATCTTCGGTTCTCTCAGAGACTTTTGTCTGAGAGATATCTGGGTAGTAAAGAGGGGGTTACAGGGTTTCAAAACCAAACTTGTTGATAGTTTCTACGGTGTGTATTTTACGGAATCATATATCCTCGTGGATAATTTCATGGGCAGAACTATGATTAATGTCTAAAGAAGACGCAACTTATCTATGATGACTCGATTATTCGCCATAATCGTCTCTGTAGCTTGTTGTTGAATGTTGTATTGCATGGTCAGAATTGACGGGCATCCAGATTCTTTTTTTACTGCTACGCTTGTGTTGTCACTTTTAACTTCTCTATCCAAACAAAAACGCTGTTACCAGATAAAGCACTGCCCCTGTACTGTGAGGAAAGTCTCCGATGAATTTTAGCACCTTTCACACCCTCCAACCACAGCTCGTTGTTCCTCTTTCATGCAAATTGAGAGCGAAGTTGACATGCTTACTCTGTCATAGCTGGTAGGCAGCTGACGCGAACATTATAAAACTACACACACAAGATTTCAGAAACACCAAGTCAACGCATGTGGGCACAGATCTCTCTCAGATAACCTTTAAGGCATGTTATGACGAAATTATAGATATTACTTACCCATCATACGTAGTATAGCGTAAGTCTTGTAATCGTTTTAGAAATCGAATTATTTTTTGACGGATTTACACGTTTCAGACACTGGAGATTCCAAAAAACATATTTTTCGAAAAAAAAAAATCGCCGTCCGTCTGTGTGTCTGTATGTCTGTGTGTCTGTAAATGTTCTATCTCCCGAACAAATTGAGATAGAGACTTGAAATTTGGTATGTACATAGCATGTAATAATGGGAAGAAGCTTATTGAATTTCAGTAATCTCGATTATCCGGAACTATTTCTTTCGTACTCTCTAAATATTCGTTCTGATAAAAGGTATATAAAATTTTTAGAAATTGTTTATTTTAAGGAGTAAATATAAAATACAATAAAAAAATACAAATTTTGCCTAAAGAATGAAGGCGATCAGATAATTAGTTGCCGAGATATTTGTAATTCTATTTGTCACACTCTTCGATTTTTCATGACCCTGTATTTCATCCAAATTTCAATTCAAAGATATATTTTAATTGGAAATGAGATACTTAATCCGACGCAATAAACCATTAATTAATATAATTATCATTTTTGGAACTATAAGGATGTTTCTTTTACGCAATTCAGTAAATGGAGCATTTAAAGTTGTTGACGTCATCAAGTCACGTTTTTATTCGAATTGCAATGCATTTTATAAATAGTTTACACATGTTTTATTTTCATATTTTATATTATGCATATCCATAATGGGTAAGTATTACATTGGCCCCCCAACGACTAGTTTTCTACTTACCCTCGTATACATCCAAGCATTTTACATTCTTTATTTACTTGTAGAATATAAATGAGTTTTAAATAGAAATGCTATTTATTTCTGAATAAGTAAAAGTATTTAATAACATTTTACATATGAAACTAAATAGGACTTATAAATGCTTCGGAAGTTCATCAATTTTTAATTTTTTTTAAATTCCACGTTTTACATTTAGAGTTTTAAAATACGTGAAAAGGCTAAAAATATAAACCGTTTTAAAATACATGAGTATGTTTTAAAATACGTAAGAAAGTTATAAAATGCATCCTTTTAACAAAGCTTAAACATATTTGATTTCTCTAAAATCAAAAAAGTCTTTTCGGCCTGAGCCGGGAGGAAAAGTAGATTCCATTTTTCTTGATTTTAAAAATGTAGCTAATTTTACTCAAACACACGATGCTAAAAGGTGTGGAACCCGACTATAAAATATTCAATCCAGTTATCTTCAATACTGAATTTGAATGAGAATTTGACAAAATTAGTCAGCTATATATTCACGTTAACTTCATTTATGGCAATTTTATTTTAGTCACCAAATTTCGCGCTATTTCGCCATATATCGGCACACTTGGGAAGAATTTGACGCTGGCTGACTGTATGAGTATGCTGGCTATGACTAGATAGTTGTAAGCATATGAGAGTAGCAACATTGGTTCCAACAATATAAGTATAATTTGTGAGAAACCACGTTTTCAAAAGCTCATAAAAGAAACCTGATTATGGAAAAATTAGCCACTTGAGAATTTAAACTGCAATATCTCAGCCATTTTTTAAGACAAAGGAAAAGAAAAAAAATCTGTGAAATCCTTGTATCAAGGTCGAACACTTAATGGCAAAAACATTTTGGATTTCTAATTTTTTGTACAATTTTTTGCATATGAAATCTTTAAATGACCGCCATTTCAAAAAAATATGGTGTATGAAGCTCGCCAACGAGCTCAGTCAAAACCTTGATATGTCCTGTACACATGCTTAGTCATATGCAAATATACGGTTTATATATACGAGTCCTATCGCGTGACAAATGTATGATTGTTTCAAAACGTAAGCCACACTAAAATTTCAAATTGCTATATCGCAGCCACTTTCTAGGATAGAGGCGAAATAAAAATGCTACGGAAATCTTGTATCAAGGCCAAACACTTAAAGAAAAAACTTTTTGATTTTTTTTTTTTTTAGATATTTTTCTGGCCGCCATTTTCTTACAAGATGGCGGATAAAGCTGGTCAATGAACTCAGTCGAATTGAAAGTGTTATACAATGTACACTGGTCAGTCCCATCCAAATCAGTTCCTAAATGCGAGTGCTATAGCATGACAAAATTCAGAGTAAAATGTTTTAAACTATCTTAACTCTATTCAAAATTTATATTTTCATTTACAATGTGTATCATACATTTTATTCTTTTTAACATTTTCCTGTTCAAAATTCGTCTTGGATGGACGCCAAATTTATTTTCCCTTTTTTATAATTTATTCGATTTTAGAGTATTCTTTCAGTTCTGTAATTTTTTTCTCCCGCCAAAAACTTGCCGTTTTACAGTCATTTGGTAAATCTGCCGTAATTAGCTTTCTCACTGATGTTCGTTTTGCGCATTTCAGATTTAATGTGTTCTTACGAATTTTGCTATAAAATTTCGTCGGCCAAGCTTGGATTGTATAAACTATATGTGAATTATTTTGCCTAGTAAAACCATGCCGCTCTATTTACTCATAAAATATCAACATCCATCGTCTCCGAAGATTGCGTGTGCCATTTTCTTATGTTTTGACAAAATAAATTCGTGTTAAAAAAGCTAGATTGCTTATTATAGAGAAAAGCTCCACAGTTCTCACTCTTTAAATTGCGCAATAAATTCTCTGAACGACTGCACAGTCTTTATTTTAAACTGATGATTCTACCGTATCACCAATATTTGGTATAAACCGAACTAAATCATGACAGAATAAATTATGCGGCCAGGATAATATATGGACTTGTGATTGCTTAAAAGGCGACATTGTTCTCAAGTAAACGGGTCGGCATGTATTTAATTTCGCAATAAAAACAAAAACTCGGAGATTGCCGATATTTCAAATGAACATTTTTGTCCATCAATGCTAGTCGATATTGAAAGCGCTAAGGATCAACAAATCTTCGCAGAGAATTCTGGATCATAGCGCTAAGGATCAACAAATCATTGCAGAGAATTCTGGATCATTTCATATACAGAGTTGGAGAGAATGTGTTTAACTGAAAGAGCAGTGCGAACGTGTATAGCGACGAGGCTGTAGAAGATCGAGAACAATTCTTGTGTGGCTCTGAATACCAGAGATGCTAAAAATCATCAGTGCGATCAGCCAAGAATATTTCATTTTCGTGTCCATTTTATAAATATGAGAATTTTAGATTCTCTAACAAATGTTATCGGTAAACCTATATCAAATATGCCAAAGTTCAACTAATAAAAAAAAACAAAAAAAAACAGATTTTTATACAATATATATCGATTTTAAAGAAGGTAGTCATTTATTTAGAAACAGTTTTAATTTTTTGAATTAATTTATTATGATGTTGAAGTTTAATATTTTGTTTTTAAAAATGTTGTTAAGAGAATATTAAGAAATAACTTTAGGATATTGTAGTAAAGTTAGTGTTAAATACTATTATTGTGATAAAAAGTTTTTTTTTATTGAGAGCTATTATTGAGAAATTAAATTTAAACTCATGGGTAGAGAAAGTAGATTGCAGTTTTCCAGTAAAAGCAAAATAATTTGTGAAGATTCGGGAAGTAACAAATTAACTGACCTCATGAAAACTTCTAAAATTATAATTAGCGATAAATGCGATATATATTCCTGCCAAAACTTAGATGTTGTATTTTATTAATAAAAAAGGTTTTGACATGGTTTTAGAAAGACTTACTCAATATTAGAAACAAAAAATAGTGCAGATATACCTATGTTTCAAAATGTAATTTTGAGGTTGAAATTAATATTCCATCATTTTGCCTTGAACTCTGGAGTACGAATAAAAACAATATTAATAATTTAGGATTTATAAATATTTTTTAACTCATTCTAATTATTTAAAAATAAGAAGTTTAAGACCATTCTAATTTATATATTTTTATTTTTTTAACTTATTTTTTTTTCAAATATATATTTTTATGAAAATATTATTCCTCAATTTTTATCCACTCTCCCTAGAAATGAAGGTTTCTCTTTTTAATACAGAAAAATAAATTGCAAAATAATATGAAATATTTAATTTAAAAAGCATAAATGACAAATTCAAATATTTAAAAGTTTTGAAACATTATTTAAAATTTTTTTCACTTGAAGTGTGTCATCGTTGGACACTTACTAAGTAGTTTCAAGTAGATTTTTTTCTTCTTTTCAAAGTAATAACTTCTGTTGGTTTGTTATGAGTGCGCTCTTTTTAAACAAAAATCTGCCTTATCACCTTTATTTTAATTATGAAGATGTTCAATAGGTGCAGATATATGGTGTATGGAAAAATAATTTTAATTCAAGTACTCTTGATGCTTCAAAAATGACTTCTCAGAAATTTATTCCGATTCTATTCATAGCAATAAAAATGACGAGATTTTGTTTTACAAAATTCTTGTTTCCTGAAAAATTCTGTTCTTAAAAACTAAGAAAATAATTATTTTATTTGCATGTCTCTCATTTTAAATAATGTAGAAAACATCAATGAATTGCTTTTTTTGACAAAATTCCGTTTCAGATGTACCCCATGGAATTGGATCAAATACCTGCTCAGGGATAGGTCTGTCCATGCTGAGTTGTTGGGGGATACAATTCAGGTTAAGGCAAAGAAGGGTTGCCCACAGGGTGGAGTTCTCTCTCCTGTGCTCTGGTGTCTGGTGGTGGATGGACTCATTGTGGAGTTACATCTACTTGGTGCATACTGTATTGGGTATGCTGATGACATTGTCATCATCATTAGGGGTAAATTCGAAAATATTATTTCGGACATCCTTAATAATATCCTTAAGCAGGTAGAGCGGTGGTGCAAGGAGGTTGGTCTTTCTGTTAATCTAGAAAAAATCACTTAAATTTAATGAGGTAGTGTTCTATGGGCACACTTTAAGTTGCTCAAAGGAAGTGAAGTATCTTGGTGTCTACTTCGATGAGAGACTGTGTTGGAAGAGACACATGGATTATTGCATCAATAAGGCCAAAAAAGTTTTCTGGTCATGCAGAAACGCCATTGGCAAAACATGGGGACTTAGTCCAAAGGTGATCTGGTGGATATACAATATGGTGATCTGTCCTATGATCAATTATGGCAGTATAGCTTGGTGGTCAAGAACTATGACTGACATTGCCAAGTCTGAATTAGCAAAACTGCAGAGAATGATCTGCATGACCATGTCAGGTGTACTTAGGACAACGCCTACATCTGCTATGGAACTGCTGTTGGGTATGTACCCACTGCATATGAATATTGAGGCAGAAGCATTGATCTGCTCACATAGGCTCATTTTACATAGGCAATGGCAAAGTTACTCGATATATCTTACTTGGGGTAGGCTTAGCTGTAAAATCAGCAAGCACCCAGTTTTTATCATGAAGAGTGATGGTATGCCTTTAAAACATGTATTTGACAAGTCATTCAGAATTAGTCTTCATTCTAGAGCTGACTGGAAGAATATTTCTGTGATGGAACTTGAGACAGGTATGACCTGGTTCACTGATGGTTCTAAGATAAATGCTGGAACAGGAGCTGGGGTTTGCTGCCCAGCTGATGGTACCTCTCTCTTTTACCCACTAGGTAGCTATACCACTGTCTTTCAAGCAGAGGTCTATGCAATACTTATGTGTAGTTATATCTGCATTGAAAGGAAGTATAGAGGCCTGTCTATCAATATTTACTCTGATAGTCAGGCAGCATTACTTGCCCTGGAAAAACATAAAATTACTTCCAGGATTGTTTGGGAGTGTTACTGCTCTTTGAACAGGCTTGCCAGAAATGGCAACAATGTTACTATACATTGGGTTCCAGGTCATACTGGTATCCCAGGTAATGAGCTTGCTGATAGTCTAGTAAGGAAAGGGTCGGTTACTCCCTTTGTTGGACCAGAACCCGCTATTGGCATTTCTAAGGACTGCATCAGAACTACTGTTTTTAAAATTCTAAGAGAGCAGCAGTATCAAGAATGGCTTGACTCAAGTGGACAGAGGTAAGCGAAAGAGCTCAACAGTAGCTGCCCTAGTAAAAGGGCTCAGGAACTCATTGGGCTCAGAAGGAATAGTCTACGAAATATGGTGGAACTGTTAACAGGGCACTGTAGACTTAATAGACACCTTTGCATTATGAAGGTGGTCAGTGATCCTCTTTGTAGGGGTTGTAAGTACGAGGAAGATACTGCTTCACATGTCCTTTGTAGCTGTGAAGCATATGCTGCCTATCGTTTCGAACACCTGGGTTGACATCTGATTGAGCCATGGGAAATTCAGGATATCTCTATCAAATGTCTGCTGAATTTTATGTCAGCTACTGGCCTGTTTAGGGACTAAGTGGGGATGATTTTTCCTCTTTCATCTTTGGGGGACAGTACAATAGACCTCTGGTCGCGGTGCTTTGGCTTTCGAGCCACCCCCCCCCAGTAATACAGTAATACAGTAATACCCCATGGAACGAAATGGACCTTATGAATGCGACCTAAGGTATAGGCTAAAATTCATCTGCTGGCGGTATTTACTATTGAATATTAGTATAGCGCTGTATGGAGTACATGTTATTAATTCTTGTTTGTCAAAAACACCGTGAAAAAATCTTTGCTGTAGCAGTAGCTAATATGAAGTAATATAAATTTAAAATTTTGCTATGCATTCGAGAATATTAGCTAAATTGACAAAGTTTCGGTAAATCTTTATGCCCGCAACCTGTGTCAAGGCTAAGACTCGTCAGCTGGTGGCATTTGCATCTGCACATACTTTCATTTTGGTGCTACAGTGGCTAGAATCGCGACCTACGTTATACACGGCCGATGCATGACTTTTAAAACGTCACATTGAGTGGATCATTTTTACACCGCGATTGGTGCAAAACGGTGGGCGCGCTGCTTTGCACCAATCGCGATGCAAAAATGATCCACTCCATGTGATGTTTTTATCTACAGCCATTTTAACATGACTACATGAAACGGAAAACCACGGGCCTAACGCTTAAAGGATTAAACGTCATGCACCGGCCGTGTATAACGTAGGTCGCGCTAGAATAGTATCAAAATACCGCTAACTCTGGAGTGTGACGTCACGCGCATAAGATACATTTATCATGCAGTGTGTGATCCGTCTTTCAGGATACCATTGAATATCACAATATTTCCCATTTTTAAAGCTCCAAAATTAACGGCGGTCAGTACATTGGGGTATAGCTTCTTCGTCATACAGAGGGCAATCTTTAGAAGTAGCTTTTGTGGTCTTGGCACCTCAATTAAAAGCAATACGCAACTGAGTGGGTCGGGGCAAGAGAGTTTTAAGCCACATTTGCAAACTTATGAGATAGATCAATTTGAAAGTTAGATCCAATACTCAAATTGAAATGTAATGCATAATTTTTTTGCCAATTTCTTAGTAACATATGAGTTATTCTGAATAAAAATATGGTATTACTTTAATAATATTACTATTACGTCCTTTGTAAATTAGCCGATAATAAAGTTCTAGAAACGTCTGGGGCAAAAACGAAACCTGAGGCATATGCTGCCACTTAGTGGCATTAGAACCAAACAATATGTAGGATATTATAATTTACAATAATAAGCAACAGATTACAGTGTCAGATTTATTTCACAAAAATGTGGCTTGGCGCTTCGTTGCGCTGAACCCTTCATTTGGTATTGGCCACTTATTACATTTTATTGAAAATAAAATGCATAAAAATCAATATAAATAAAAAAATTAAAACACACTAACTTGCAAAGCAAAAAATTTCCTTTTATTTCCATGATTAATATGGATATTTTCCAATGCGCTTTATTTCTGCGTGCATTTTTAAATTTCAAATAAAAAACGCTCATGTATTAATTTTCAAACTACAATTTGCATTTCATTGGCAGACATGTCATCATGTTAATGCATTCGATTTCATTTTAAAAAGATTTTTATGATCTCAAATAGGAACTTTTAAATTCCTCTATATGAAGTATTCATAATTTGCTGAACCCCCCAAATATATTCCTAATCGTTTCAGCTATCCTAGGCACAAAATGTGTCAAAATATATCATTTTGCTACTTTTTGATTTAAAAATAACGTGAAAGTTTTTAGAGCCAATAAAACAAACCGCATGTAAATACTATAAAGAAAAATAAAAGTTACGTTACGACGTTTATTCTTATGTTACTATAGAGTAAAATTAAAGCTTTTTTTAAAGCTGCACTGCCTGTAGTTTTTTAATAAAAACTTAAAACGTGTTATCCATTTATCGCAGGATGTGTTTTCTCAAGATTTTTCATATTTCAGTTGGTATATATCTAACTTTCTCTGAACAATAAAGTTATGAGACTTGTTACAATTATATTCAGCAACATACTTATTAACTTGTCTTTAGGATTTTAAGTTGTGACAGAAAAAAAATTAAATAATGATTCTCGTAGCAAATAGTACTCATAAAATTTACTCACTCTCTTCAAAAAGAAATGTTTTTTGCAATTCTTGAAAAAAAATTACTATATATATATATATATATATATATATATATATATATATATATATATATTGTACTCAGAAATGAAAAATAAATATGCAAAAATCGTTATTCTTCCAACAGATATATCGATTTTAAAATAAGGTCAAGATTAAAATTTTAGCGACAAAGTGAAATTTCTGTTTTTTCTGTTATTTCCAAAACATGATAGCTTACTTTCGGATGTTGAATAAATTAATCTGTCAGAAATTAATCCTTTTTCCATTATGCTGCTTATTGTCATTTCAAATTTAATACTGTTTTCCACTGCTTCTATACAACTCATGATTTCTGTTTTTTTACATCATCGAATAGGAAAAAATTGTACTTTCGAATGAATTTTTGTTTGTTAATTGTAGTTCAATTTAGTGACTTTTTATGGCGTTTAAAATAATTTCAAATATGAATTTTTTTAATCTATTTCAACAATGAACGTTTCCTAAAAAGTAGAAAACTAACTAGTGATAGGTACTAACTAACTAGTGAGTTGCCACAAGTGGCAATTGATTGCCCAGAGGGAATTGAAAAAGCATTCTCTTTCTTTCTTTCTTCTTCTTACATTAATCATTCGTAATTGGATCTACCTTCCAGGTTTCCCATCGTAGCAAGAACATCCTTTAAAATGAATATGAATACTACTAAATATTTTAAACATCACTTTAAGCCAAATGCACTATGTTGCTATACATCCGATTGTTCATATGATTTCTTATAAGATTCAGTTAACAATAAAATATGTGTATCAAGAAAAAAATACTTCATTTTTTACTATTTTTTATTTTTGATAGTTGAGGAAGAGCTTGTTTTCTACTTTTAAAAGTAAAATTTCATTTTTTAAAAGAATTTACGATATTAGAAAACGAAATTGTAAATAAATTTAAATTAAATTTTTTTTAAATAGATAAAAAAATTAATACATTTTGTACTTGAGACAATGTTAATTTATTCCTTTATTTATTTTTTTAATTTATTATAGACTAGGGAAATTTTGATAAATTTAAGCTATCAGAAATTCTACTTTTTTTTCATTTTGGTACTTATTGTCATTTCAAATTCTTTACTCTTAATAAAATCTAATGGTAAAACATATTTGACAGTTTATTATTAAATGCCAAAATGAAACAGCTGAAAATGATTTATATATTTAATAATAGAAGATATGAATAAAAATATATGAAAATCCTAAAATTGATTAACGGAGTGATTGATTTTGAGAATGTTTTATAAAATGGAGCTTTGGGACACAATAATCAGTTATAATGTAGGAAACAATAAAAAAAAAAATACACATATTGCAGCACTACACAACGTTTTATAACAGATAAATTTTAGTCAAATTTACCTTAAATAACATTAAGGGATCATTATATTTCTAACTAGCGAAACCATTTCGAATATTTGAAATTACTTATTAAAATATCATTACTTTTTATTTAATTAAGCTGATATTTTTGTTTTCATCAAAAAACAATACACAAATTTTTAGTAAATGACAAATAACTATTAATTTAATTAAATTCTCTCATTATATTTTTAACATTTTAAATCCTAATAACCTAGCGCATTAAAACCTTTCATTATATTGATAACATTCCAAAAAATATGTATTATTAAAAATAGAAAAACATTTGATTATGCACTATCGTTTATATAAATAAAAATACATAAATGAGTTTTTCTTTTAAATGCTAAAATGTGTACATTAACAACATAATATATAGTAAAATAACATTTATTAGATTGTTAACATGTTTCTGCTCACTCCGAGCCATTTTTCAAAAACAAATGAGACTATTCTAGAATTGCACGCTATTTGAAGTTATTATTCGAAATGCTATTATTTAATTTTCATGAACTTTTTAAAAATTATGCAGGTTATCTTTCATTTTTACTTGATTGTTTACTTTCATATTTGTAACCATGGAGTAATTCGAGCCACAATTTCGGTATGTTAAAAGATGCTGCATCGATATAAATGGTACTCGTTACAGTTGTTGCAGAATGTTGTCGAGTCATTTCAAATTTTATGAAAATCGAATTAAAACTTAAAAAGATAATAATAAAAGTTTTCTTCATTCTATTAAATCCTATAATACGTAATTAATTCAATGCTATTCCATGATAGGTAATAATTCTAGGTTGCTATGCTGATTACGTCATATTTAAAATGGAGTTATATTATTTATGTATTACTGAAATTAAAAACCAAATTTATATACTAAAATTGTTTAATTATAGGAATCATATAATCTACCGACAGTTTTTTTTGGATAGATATTTCCGGAGAAATATATATTAAATTTAACAAGAATCTAAATATGGATTTCAAGTTCTGGAATGTTCAAAGCTAGGCTTAAGTTTCCCATTGGTATTTTTAGTAAATGTCAACAAAATATAAAATTTTGCCAACTTATAATGTACTTATTTTAATACGGAAATTAATCATATCTTAATAACAGGCGATATAATTATTATTATTATTATTATTGTGAAACAATAACGGTGATTTTCTTTACATTGTCTTGCATTAGGTATTTGTGCATAGTATAGTTTTAATGTAACAGAATTGTAATTAATTGTTTGTAAAAGTGTATGCAAACTTAATTTCATTAAATAAATTTAATATCTATAATATGAAAATCTGCACATAAAATAAAATTTTGTATTCACGTGTTTTTGCAAAAGAGTGCAACAGCTATTGCACCAAGATCTGAATATATATAAAACTAGTCATAGTACGAACGCACCCCATTTGTCACGTTTGACGTACAATTTCCAACTTGTTGTATGTAAGAATGAAATTTGTGATCAATTTTTAACCCAATTCCTGATAGGCTAGAATTATACAAATTATGTTCACAGGTGTGTTTCTGATGGCAATACAAAATTTTAATGGTTTAGAAATTTAATTAAATATTAAATACATTAAGTTAAGGCATTTTTCTGTTAGCTCGCCACAGGTGATAAACTGACAAATATTCTCTGTAACTCGTACAATTATATACTTGTTAAAACAACAAATTTTACGCCAACAAATGCTCGCAAAAATATGCCAAATGTCTTCGAAACTGCAACAATGATACATTCTAAAGACTAACATTTAGAAAATAAATTTAAGAAAAATGAAGAGTGTAACATTTAAAAATTATGAATGCTTTTATCGATTAATTGTTTATTATTAATTAATTTAATTATTAATGAATATAATGCAAACATAATATTCAAATCTATATTAATAATAACATAGAATTATCGTATACACAAATCATAAAAGTTTCTAAAAAGTTGAAGACCAAATATATATTTTATAAGATGAATCAGCAAATATTGAAGTGAGCGAAACATTTTTTAGGAAATGAAAATAACTGTTATTTAAAAGTAATTTTTAAACAAGTTGGAAGTTTTACAGCAAACTTGACAAATGAAGTGCTTTCGTACTATGACTAGTTTTATAAATATTCCGATCTTGGTGCAATAGCTGTTGCACCCTTATGCAAAAATGCATGAATACAAAATTTATTTTATGTGCAGATTTTCATATTATATATATTAACATTATTTAACGAAATTAAGTTTCAATATACGTTTACAAACAGTTAATTACAATTCTGTTACATTAAAATTATAGTATGCGCAAATATCCAATAAAAGACAATGTAAAAAATCATCGTTATTATTTCATTAAAAAATGAATTATATCGTCTGTTATTATGATATAATTAATTTCTGTAATAAAATTAATTCATTTTAAGTTGGCAACATTTTATCATTTGTTAACTTTTACTGAAAATATCAATGGGAAACTTAAGCCTAGCTTTGAAAATTTCAGAACTTGAAATCCATATTTAGACTTTTTAATATCTATTTCCCCGGAAACATCTATCCCTAAAACTGTCGGTAGATTACAGGATTACTATAATTATACACTTTTAGTACGCAAATTCGGTTTTTAAATACAGTAAAACGGAAAAAATATGACTCCATCTAAAATATGAAGTAATCACCATAGCAGCCTAGAATCATTACCTATCATGGGATATCATTGAATAAATTAAGTATGATAGGATTTAATAGAAAGAAGAAAACTTTTATTAATATATTTTAAAGTTTTCATTCGATTTTCATAAATTTTCAAATGACTCGACAGTATTTTGCAACGATTATATATATATTAAATTTCAAACCATTCGGTTGGGTAGTTTTTTCGCTGTTATATGAGGAGAGACGGACAGACTTACGGATCTGACGTCGACTATAGTTGCTACGTATTTATGTGATTATGAACGTACACTGTAAAAAAAAAAAATACAGTAAAATTACGGGCAGAGGCCGGCAGCAGAGATTCCAGTCATACACCGTAAAAAAAAAAAAAAAAAAAAAAAAATCCATGCCCATAATTTTGTGCAGCCCGTAATTTTACGGGGCAAAATAATACAGCATTATAATGCACAGGATATAATGCACTTTAAAACACAATAACACTTTGCTTACTGTTCCGTAGCACGTAGCACGTTAGATAATCATCAAAGAATCGCTGTTTTGGCGGGTTAAAATTTTCGAAATACGAGTAAAATGAAGGGTTACACCCTAGCGGAAGACAATGTATGGGGCCGTACCATATTTTTGCTAACGTATGGGCTAGAACTGTAAGAATATGTGGATTACTCTTAATTTTCTAAGTATCTAAGGGAGAAGGCCGCTTATTTAGTGGTTCAGACCGTTTTTCATCAAATAAGGCTGTTGCCCGTGAAAATTGAAGGGCAAACGCTCATGAATTTACAGTTTTTTCTGAGAGTGTACCT
The DNA here is from genome assembly GCA_963931845.1 of Maratus michaelseni. Lineage (NCBI taxonomy): Eukaryota > Metazoa > Arthropoda > Arachnida > Araneae > Salticidae > Maratus > Maratus michaelseni. The sequence continues at coordinate 350,508,831 of OZ007590.1, forward strand.
AAAAAAGCCAAGAAATCAGTATTTCAAATTATTTTGATCTTTATAATATCTAAATAAAGCATTAACTTTTTTCTACCTTTTTCAAAAATTTTAACTGAATGCAGAATATGAAAATAAAGGAAAGGATATAACAATGATATCACAGAAAAGCAAAGAAACAATCAAAGAAATTTATCTGGTAACTGAAAACTTGAACCAAGACAAAGGGTGTCTAACATTGCTTTTGATTCCCTTGTTAGGTGAAAAACGGTTATGTCAAAAAACTTTTTGAATAAACTAGTAAGGGCTCTCTGAGTAAAATGTGCATATTGAATAGGTGTATATATAACGTCTCTTTTATCAAGAAGAATGATAAAAACTGCAGAAAGGTTTTGTTGGTTGACTATTTATTAAAAAGCTTTAAATTTCCCATAAAATGGATTGTAGAAAATCGCACAAATATTTTATATTATTTTACTATTTATATATATAAGAATATATATATAGACATTTTCAAAGGATGGTATAGAGATTAAAAACAAATTTTTTGTATAAAAGACTATTTATATATCATTAACTGGCGTGTTTAAAATGGAGAGAGTGCTTCTTATCTGAATAACTAATACCTCATTTACCATAATAGTTGTCTTTTGTAACTCTGATTTTGTACAAGACTTTCGTTCATTGATGTCAAGGGTATCACAATGATGTTACAAGAAAAAAAAAAGAACAATCAAAAGAAGTTTCTCTCGTATTTGAAAACTTCCATCAATACAAACGATATCTAACTAACTTTTTAATCCATTCTTAGGTGAAAAACTGTCACGCAATAAAGCTTTTGAATAAGCAAGTGAGGCCCCTTTGCGTAAAATGCACATAGTGAATGTGTCTCTATATAGCGTTTCTTTTCCCAAATAATGATTTAAAAACCAGAAAGTTGTTGTGGGATGATAGTTTATTAGATTATTCATAAAATAGATTGAAGAAAATAAAAAAAAAAATATTTTATATTCTTCTATTAATATCATATTTATCGTAATACTTTAAAGTATGTACAGATTAATAAGAAAATATATGTAAAATTCTCAAAAGATGGTATATAGATTGAAAATAGGTTTTTTGTAAAAATAAATATATCATTAATTGGCGTGTTTAAAATGTAAAGAGTGCTTCTTATCTCAATAACTAATACCTAATTTACAACAGTAGTTGTCATTCCTAAATCTGATTTGGTCGAGACTTTTATTCATTGGTGCAAAGGGTATCACAATGATGTCACAGGAAGAAAAACGAACAATCTAAAGAAGTTTATCTCGTATCTAAAATCTTTAATCAAGACAAACGACATCTAACATGCTTTTTATTCCATTGTTAAGTGAAAAAACTTTCACCTCAAAAACGTTTTTGAATAAACAAGGGAGAGCTCTTTGGGTAAAATGCACATAGTGCATGTGTCTCTATCTAGTATTTCTTTTACAAAAAAATATTTAAAAACAAGAAAGGTGTTGTGGATTTATAGTTAATTGATAAGATTTTGATTGTGCATAAAATACATTGAAGAAAATTGCAAAAAATATTTTATGTTCTTCTATTAATATCATTTATTACTGTAATGTATTAAAGTATGTACAGATTAATAAGAAAAAATATATAAAATTCTCAAAAGATGGTAAATAGATTGAAAATAGATATTTTTTTGTAAAGAGAAATGTATCATTAATTGACGTGTTTAAAATGCAGAGAGTGCTTTTTATCACAATACCTAATAGCTCCTTTACAACTACATTTGTCATTCCTAACTCTGATTTTCTACTAGACATTCGTTCATTGGTGCACAGGGTGTGATATGGTTCATTCGACTTGAAATTGACAGCCTCAAAGATTTCAGAGTCACAGGATGATAAAAGGACAATCTAAAGAAGTTTATCTCGTATCTGATATCTTTAATCAAGACAAACGACATCAAACTAGCTTTTTACTCCATTGTTAGGTGAAAAAACTGCCGCCTCAAAACAGTTTTTGAATAGGTACGTGAGGGCTCTCTGAGTAAAATGTGCATCTGAGTGAATGTGTTCGTTATGGCTCATTCGACGTGAAATTGACAGTCTCCTAGATTTCAGCGTCACAGGATGAAAAAAGAACAATCTAAAGAAGTTGATGTCGTATCTGATATCTTTAATCAAGACAAATCACATCAAACAAGCTTTTTATTCCATTGTTAGGTGAAAAAACTGTCGCCTCAAAACAGTTTTTGAATAGGTAAGTGAGGGCTCTCTGAGTAAAATGCGCATAGTGAATGTGTCCCTTATGGCTCATTCGACTAGAAAATCACAGCCTCAAAGATTTCAGCGTCACAGGATGAAAACATAACAATCTAAATAAATTTATATTGTATTTGATATCTTTAATCAAAACAAACGACACCAAACTAGCTTTTTATTCCATTGTTAGGTGAAAAAACTGTCGCCTCAAAACAGTTTTTGAATAGGTAAGTGAGGGCTCTCTGAGTAAAATGCGCATAGTGAATGTGTCCCTTATGGCTCATTCGACTAGAAATTCACAGCCTCAAAGATTTCAGCGTCACAGGATGAAAACATAACAATCTAAAGAAATTTATATTGTATTTGATATCTTTACTCAAAACAAACGACACCAAACTAGCTTTTTATTCCATTGTTAGGTGAAAAAACTGTCGAGACAAAACAATTTTTGAATAAATAAGTGAGGGCTCTCTGAGTAAAATGCGCATAGTGAATGTGTCCCTATATTGCGTTTTTTTACGAAAAGAAAGATGAAAACTGCAGAAAGGTTTTGTTGATTTATAGTTTATTTATAGGACTTAGATCTTTCATAAAATACATTGACGAAAATCGCAAAAAAAGTATATATGTTCTTGTATTAATATCATTATTTATTGTAATACTTTAAAGAATACAGAGACTAATAAGAAAATATATGTAAAACTTTTTAAAGAATGGTATACAGAAAATAGATTTTTTCAAATGAAATATATTATTAATTGGCGTGTTTAAAATGCAGAGAGTGCTTCTTATATCAATGACTAATACCTCATTTACACAATAGTTTTTACACTTAACTCTGATTTGTACGAGACATTCATTCATTGGTGGGAAGGGTATCACAATGATGTCACATTAAAAAAAGGAACAATCAAAAGAAGTTTATCTCGTATCTGAAACTTCCATCAAGACAAACGATATCTAACTAGCATTTTATTCCATTGTTAGATGAAAAAGCTGTCACCTCAAAGAAGTGTTTGAATAAGCAAGTGGGGTTTCTTTGAGTAAAATGCACATATTGATTGTGTCTCTATATAGCGTTTATTTTATCTCATAAAATGATTTAAAAATCAGAAAAGGTTTTGTTAGTTGATAGTTTATTGATAAGATTCTGATCGTAAAAATACAGGGTTATTCAAAATGAATTATTGAATAAACAGTTAAAATTTCAGTGCAAATTCACCTTGTTTAATAACTAAAATTCACAATTCCTTATATTGTAGACTATTAGTTTTTCACTGATGATGACCGAGTAGTTCGGTTGAAAACATTTTGAATTTTTAAAAGGACTTTAATGTACTTTTAAATGTTTTATGTAGGTTTTTACGCACCTTCAAGCAATATATTTACATTTAGTTGTTTCTTTATGAATTTTAGTTATGAATTATTGAATTTCAAAATGCTATATTTTCCTAAATAAACGACACAGAATGATAAGTAATACATGAATACAAACACTAAATATGGAAGGTTTTTTTTTTAACAAGTCTTCATAATAACTTCCTTTAGTTACCCTGTGCTTTTGTTTTTACAGAGACACCCACTGCTCTCAATCTGATGATACCACGTTCTAATACTCTGAGCCGTAATTGGATTAATTCCGTACTTTTTACGAAATTCACGCTAAACGGTGAATACAGATTCACATAGCGCAAACCACAGCACACTTCTACACAGTATCACTTCTACCTCTGAAAAGCTCCTAAAACAGTTTTCGTAAAAGGTACAACCCGCGAGCGCCTTTTATTATTCACAATATAAAACTTCCATATTTTTCAATTGTATTCCTGTATTAATTATCATTCTGTGTCGTTTATTTTTGGAAAATATGGAATTTTGAAATCGCATGATTCATTTTGAATAACTCCGTATTTTATATTCTTGAATTAATATCATTGTTATTGTAATATTTTAAAGTACACCCAGAAAAAAGTTTTGTTGAATCAACAAAAATTTGGTTGACCCAACAAAACTTTTTGTTTAAATATACGTCAATGGAAATTTTGTTTGAATCAACAAATTTTTTTTCTTTCTTGCAATTCCAAAAAAAAAAAAAAATTTGTATCGTCAGCAAAAAATGTTTTGTTAATTCAAGTTAAATGGTTCAATTTTACTTGAATTTTGCTAAAACAACCAAAATGTACTCAACAAAACATGTTTTGTAGTTTTAACCAATTCCTTTTTCTGGGTGTATACACAGAATAATAAGAAAATACGCGTACAAAATTTTTAAAAAAGGTATAGCGATTGAAAGTATTTTTTTTGTAAAATAATGTGTTATTAATTGGTGTGTTTCAAATGCAGAGAGCGCTTCCCATTTTAGATATTTTCATCTGAAGAAATACTTGACAAATTGCTATTGAACTTCGGGAATGTAAAGAACACGTTTATTTAACGTCAAATTTTTCAGTGATGATTTAGTCATGAGGACAGTTTGGGATTAATAATATTGGGTTGTTCGGAAGTTTCCTTCCATTTGTGAAAACCAAATCATACCGGAATATTCTGCCCGTCAATTATTAGACATTAGATATCGGAATTAATGTCTAATAATAAAATGATGGAATTTTCCAGTACGGACCAACTTTCCCAAACGGAAAGGACTTTTCGAACAATCCAATAAATTTTACAAAAAACATAATAAATGCGATCTACTTGTAACATAAAATGCTCAAAATGATCTATAATACTAGCAAGTGACTATGTGGGCCATGTCGGCTTATGTGTAAAACTGTCACGCATATTCATGAAGATATATACGTTTCTTTAAAAAAGTAAAAACAAAATATGCGTACTTTTTGTTTCAATAATGCAAGGTTTTGAACCAAATCTTAGGCGACATTCATAAAACGTAACAAAGTGGTGTAGAAACCTTATACTACAATTAGATAATGCATATACCTATTAATTGATGAGGTTTAATGAGCAGTCTAAATAAACAATTTTTAACTGCGCATGCCTGAAAGATACCATTTGTATTTTCATAATTTGATAGTCAATTTCATAGGGAAGCTTAAAAGGCCAGTTCATGATCCAGAAACTTCATGATATTTTCGACACAGTGAGATAAGTTTCAGTTGCTTTTTAAAAAGTAGCTGAATGATAAAGGGTTTTTAGCAAATTGTCATTTTTTAATAACCCACTTCCAAACAAGAAGTATATGTTTAGTAATTTATGTTCTTACGTAACGTTTGAATGAAGCTTCTGTTCTTCTTATTATTTTTATTATCATTATTATGTGGGAATAGGTTCGTTTTGATGGTCCTCACATATATATAAAATTTGGAACTAAAAACGTTTATGCTTTTTTGTCAAAAATGAAATTTTGTGTTAAATCCCTTAATCTTTAGCTAATTTAAGGAAGCAACTAAAGTTAAGCTCACTGTACAGCATTAAAAAATAAGTATATTATTTTTCTTGTTGCAGTATAATGTTTCTAATACACTTGGTCTAGTTTCTGAAAGTGGCGTTAAACTCGGTTACAAACCCTGTATGATATAAATAAAATCAAGCGGATTTTTTAAATAAAAAAACGTTTCTAACCCAATGAGTATAGGTGCTATTTTTACACAAATACACAAAACCGTTGCAGAGCAACAAATCATTTTGGGCAGTTAATGTTACAGGGAGATCGCAGATAATATTTTTTTATCAATGTACTAATTGACGTCCTAATTGCCTTTCTAATTAGACCTTCACAGAACAATATGAGGTCAAACGTGTTACTTATATTATTCTGATTTTCCTTGTAAAAACTACTGCGAATTTTATCTGTATTTGCAGCTATTTTGCAATACAAAATATGCGACTGCATTTCCCCCACTGTCTTCTTAACAATTGGTCATAAAAGGGCAATAACAAATGTAAAAAGTACTTACGAAAACTCTTTGATTGGTTGTCACACTCTCTTTAAACTACCGTGCTAACGCAATTTGTTACCAGCGTTTCTCATTTTCGATGTACAATAGAAAATTATACACATATTTTTGACGTGTCTGGGGTAAAAAAAAATATACATCAAGAACATGTTCAAAATTTGTTGCGATTGGGAAATTCCAAAAAAAGGCAGATACTTAAAAAAGTACAAAAAAAAAAAGCACGGTGATAACAAACCATGATTAGGCCCTGATAAAATTTATAGAGAACTCCATCGAAACTAGACCTTTCTAAAACAAACAAACCAAAAAGAATGATCAAAGTTGGAGCAAAAGTTAGGCGTGGATATGCATTAAAAATATACAAATGAAATGTTCAGTCTTGCCTTTTTCGAATACGGTCCAATAACATAAAAAAAATGCATTCGTAAGGTTGAAATGGGAAATATTTTAGATACAAAATTCCTAAAATTTTATTCACTAACTTACCTAGATTTGATTAAAAAAATGCTATTTAATGTAAATTTTCTCAATAACATACCTTTATTTTTGAAAAAAATATTATTTTTCACAAAATGTATTCAAATATTCCCAAATACAAATATCTTGAAACTATTTGCATCGCTAAAATGTCTTGGAAATATTATCCAACATTCATAATCCTTCAGCGTATCTGACCTCTGTATCTTTTGTTTGGATTTGATGTAAGAATATCCCGAAAATACATAAAGAATACGCTTCTCCAGCTTTGGACGTATGTTTTCATCAAATCTTTCTTTTTTATCATGTTTATCCCACAGGAACTGAGTTTGAAATGAGCAGAGTCACTAGAAGCGTAACTGATGTTATTGTTTATATTTCTTCATTAATCAGAACTTATTTGACTTTATATAGACTGCATGGAGATGGTTTTTATCTATATTAAATAACCTAATATATCATAGTAAAATCACCCATCGTGTAAAGTTATATGATAAAAGAACGATTTGCGCATTTAGTTGAAGTTCTATTATTTTATTTTAATTTACTTTAATTATCATTTAATTTACTTTAATTATTATTTAATTTACTTTAATTATTTTATTTTAATTACTTTTATTATTTGTTCTATTTTATACAGTGTTTAATCTTATACCCTTCTAAATCTTTTGCAGATTGCAAGATTCACTGTCCAACTTCACAAATTTTATATTTCGACTAAAATACTTCCATATATGGATTGATTGCGAGAAAGTCTATGCACCCTGATTCGTTGAATTCTGTTTTCTAGAAAGTTCTATGGACTCTGATTGGTTGAATCATGTATCACGGCTCCTATTGAGAATTTCTAAAAAAGTCCTTCAGATTCTAAGCGCCAAATTTCACCAAATTTGGTGACATTCTTTCATTTTTGCGCAAAATATGTGTTTTGATATTGGTAATCTTAAAAGTCAATTTACCCGCCAAATATTGCCAATGCCGCTAACATTTCATCAGATTCGCCAAATTTGGGAAATGTTGCCAACTTTCTAACTCCGTTTACTGCCAACTGTTCAACTTAATAATTGTTTCAACCTTCATTTGCATTAAAATGCATTGACCAGTAGTGACCCCAAAATGACACACTAATCGAATTTTCTAGAACATGTTACCTAGCCCAATGGTCTTCTGGTACTCCAAAATGGTAGGATACAAAATTTCGTCAAATCCGTTATAGCTGTTTTTGAGATAAAATTTGCATACACACAGACATAGACACAAGATTTGCTCGTATTATAATGTATGATTTTCTAATATGTTTCGAGAGATTACGGAAACATATATTATTAAAACAGTTGTCGTGGGGGAAAAAAATAATGATTTCACCATATCTTCTTTTGAAAAATATTTACATGAAATATATTTCTTCCCAACATGTCATAAATTGCACTGGGTAAAAAATATATGTAAAAATGAACGATATCAAAATCGTATCGGAAAACCGAAAAGCACCAATTTAAATAAATGTATCTTATATTCGGAGATTTCAGTCAGAATAAATAGGTGTCTAGCAGTGCTTTCCACTCCTTTGTTAAAAAGAGATATCTTAAAAAAGGTTTTCTGATAAACTGCTCGGAATGGTCGTTTTTGAAATGCGTACACTGAATAGACTTTGTCACAAATGTTCTTTTTTTTTTTAAAGAATGATAAAAACACCTGAAGTGTTTCATTGTTTGATACCTTATTGATAAAATTTAGACATTTCTTATCATTTAATTTGGTAACTCTGGATAAGTTGCCATTCTGCTCCTCTGTTGAAATAAAGAAAAAGAGGAATAATAAAAAGTATTATTTTAAGTAACCCGATTTAAAATTTCATAAATCCCAATATGATAAATTATAACACATTGTAATAATATATTTTGAGAATTATTCAGGAGCATATGAAATACCTTTTATTAAAGAAGACGGATCCGAGAATTACTACATAGGCATGATCAGCAGGAAATTTAATTACAGAAAAAAAGAACATATAGCTGATATTAAGTATAATAGAAAAACTACAGCCCTGGCAAGATTATATCAAGAAGAAACCATCTAAATAAATTTCAATGAAAGTAAAATAATATTTCCCTCCAGTCTATACTATCCATCCATAATAAGAGAAACCATAGAGATACTAACACACAAAAATACAATATGTAACGATGAGGCATCTTTTAATTTACCGAAACTGTGGATCGAGTTACTCCATGGTCACAGATATGAAAATAAGCAACTAAGTAAAAAATAAAAGATAACGTGCGTAATTTTTAAAAAAGTACATGAAAATAATAACTTCAAAGCCCGTGCAATTATGGAATATTCTCATTTGTTTTTGAAAATGACTGGGAGTGAGCCGAAACATGTAAAACAACCTAATAAAAGGTATTTTAATTTGTATTATGTTGTTAATTTACACTTTTAGCATTTAAAAGAAATTCATAAATCCCATTTATAAAATATTAAATACGAAATTATTTATTGAAATACAATTTAAATGTATAGTATTTAGTATATATATATATAATCTGAAACCAGTGAACCCGTGCGATAATTGTGCACTGCAGTCCTTTTTTTTAATATCTAATATTTTTTAGATTCAGAATTAAACTTCTATAGAAAAAAAAATAATGATAAAAATATATGCCAACAACATTAGTCAAGCCAGAATATCGTCTTATTTATTCTATCAAAGTTACAGAAAAAATCGCTGAAAGGTAGCAAAAGGCTGGTGAGAGGAAAAAACTAACAATCTTATTTTCACTGCATTAGAGGATGACGTAATCCGTTTCGCGAAAAACAAGGGCAAAGAAAAATAAATAGAATACATATAAAATGTAATTTAATTTAATATAGCATGGCAAACATTTTAGGGTACACGTGAATTATCATTGCGTCGAGCTTCGAACGATCGATGGTGTCTTTATCTTATTCTGTAAATATTTGAATGCTTTTTAATCATAAATATAAATTAAACCCGAGAGGAGATGTATAATTTTTGAACTATATTTCTTTGTTTTTTCATTGTTGAGTACAATATAATGTAGTATTTTATTTTTGTATGCATCATTAATCTGGGAAAAACCTTTTATTTCATTTATGAAAACAATGCTGATTTAATTTTTAATTAACTGCAATTGTTATTCAAAAAACATGCTTTAACGAAGTAAGTGTACTATGTTAGAAGTCAATTCGAAAACCTTTCGAATGATACCCCATTCATTGTTGGGCCTTTTGAAAAAGCATGCAAAAAGCGATGATGACTGAAATAATGTATATGATTATAATGGCATATTTTCAGCAGCTAAGATAATTGATATCATATTTAGTATAGATTCCATTTTACATACTGAAAATGGAACTCTATTAACAATGTATTATGTAAATTAACAATGTATTTCTCTTGTTTTATCACCGTGGATATAAATTAAGTAATTAACGTTTCGTTATCCTCGAATACATTAAATTGAAGAATGAACAAATACTTCAAATTAAAGTATATGAGTATAAAAAACAAAAATGGTTAACAGAAGAATGAAAAATCATGCGTGAAGTATAGATTATAAAAAACTTTTTGACACATCCAGAAAACTGTAACGAACGTTCACCGTTAAATAAGGTGAAGGAATATATCTAAGTAAACAGTTTAAGAAACATATAACACAATTAAAAATCCAGTTTTAGCAATTTCCTTCCATAGTAAAAAAGTAGTCTAATTATTTTGTGCATCCCTGTATATGATCTGTAGAATTGGATATATACTACATAGCATGATAAAATTTCGATAAAAAATTCACATTTAGAAAATTTCGCCAATCGATGGAAATGCACTCGATATATTTTACACAACCCTATATATTATCTAAAAACACACAACAGCATATTATATAAGTGTATATTATCTAAGTACACACTGCATATTAAGCTAAAATTTAATTCGGGTAAAAACGCATAAACATTTTAAAACTCACTTTCAGCATTTTTGAACCACAAACGAAAATATATATTGTTCTTTGCGTAGCTCTGTATAAGAATTTATTTTTAATCCAGAAAGTTCTATTTGTCTAATAAGTTTAGTTCATCAATAAAATGCGTAACACAATTCAAAACTACCCTTAAGCAATTCAGTTCCCCTAGCCAGTAATACTCACTTGCGTTGCCCTGTATATGAACAACAGAATTTATACACACCACGTGCTATTCAAAAATGTAGTTAAACTTAAAAACGCAAACCAATGTTGAAAACGCACTCATCACACATAGACTGTAACGAGCAGGGAAGACCGAGCTATGCTCGGTCAAAATTAAATTTGAGTTCAAATATCATGACCCATGACCAAAGTGACCCACCAATTGAATTTTCTCGAACATGTGACTTAGCCCAACAGTCTTCTCGTGCCCGAAGACCATAGGGTGCAAAATTAAGTGTAAATAGTCTGAGCCGTTTTTAAGATAACATAGCTTGACCCATAATGACCCACTAATTGAATTTTCTCGAACATGTGAACTATCCCAACAGTCTTCTCGTGCCTGTAAACCATAGGATGCAAAATTTAGTGTAAATAGTCTGAGCCTCTTTTTAGATAAATTATCTTGACCCACAATGACCCAGAAATGACCCACTAATTGAATTTTCTCGGACATGTGAACTAGCCCAATGATTTTCTCGTGCCCGAAACTCGTAGGATACAAAATTTAATCAAAATCGTTAGAGCCGTTTTTTAGATAAAATTAATTTGACCCTCGTTGACCCAAAAATGCCCACTAATCGAAAGTTCTCGAACATGTGACTCAGCCCAATAGGCTCCTCGTGCCCGGAAATGGTCGGACACAAAATTTCGTCAAAAACGTTTGAACCGTTTTTTGATACAATTAGCTTGATCATGACCCAAAATGACCCACTAATCGAATTTCCTCGAACATGTGACCTAGCCCAATGGTTTTCTGGTGCCCCAAAACGGTAGGATACAAAATTTCGTCAAAATCGTTCGAGCCGTTTTTAAGATAAAATTTGCATATATATACATATATATATAACCACACACAAGATTTGCTCGTATTAGAATATATGATTATCGCATGTAGACTGTAACCGAAATTTTTTGTGTGTTCCTGTAAATGTACGATAAACGCAATTCACACCATATTTTTCAGTGAGCAATTTATACTGCACCTCAGTAATGCATATAAATCTCATTAAGTTTGAAATTGTGAAACATCATTAAATTACACTGCAAACGATTTTTCCCCGTAGAACATTGCGTAACAGAAGTCTTTTGTGTGACCCCGTAAATGAATAATAAATGCTTTGCACCCCATATTCCACAAAAAGTATGTTTTAGTGCGCTTCGTAATTATATATCAATTTCATCTTATTTCAAATGGTGTAAAATCATCAAAATGCACTTGAAAATATTTTTTCCATTGACTGTAATGTCACGGTGTACTTTTGACTGTGCCTGTAAAAAACTATAAATGCTACATACTTATAGGGATCATGCTATAGTAAACGTCCATAACGTAAAAAATTTTCAGGGCAATCCGTGTATATGTACGAGAGATGAGCTCGGTCGGACGGACAGACGGACAGCTTATTTTGACCTATTTGGGAAGTAAATTCGCAAAATTAAATATGCAATATGTTTTTTATAAATTATGTTAATTCTATTTTGCTTTTTGCACTGAAAACGGTGCGTTTCTGTGCTATATTTTTGCGATGAATATTATAGCTGAATAAGCTTCTATTTAATAGAATTTTACTAAATTTTATATTTGCTGCTATTAATTAAAAATATATGTTCCTCTAATTTGTATTTAGATACGAAAAATAGGAGGCACTGCGAAATTGCGCTTTTATTGTCACTGATGTCTGTGATACCTAATTAAATCCGACAAAATACACTTTTTACTTGCTTATTCGCTAATCACTCTAATTCCGAGTTAAATCCGAAGAAATACACTTTTTACTTGTTTATTGGCTAATCACGCTAATTCCGAGTTAAATCCCAAGAAATACACATTTTATTTGTTTATTCACTGATTACTCTAATTCCGAGTTAAATCCAAGAAGTACACATTTTATTTGTTTATACGCTGATCACTCTAATTCCAAATTAAATCCCAAGATCCGCACTTTTAGCACCAAGATATTCATTTTTTACTTTGTTATTGTTGGTCTTTTACGCGCTGTATTTAAATTAATACATTTGGAAAATATTGAAGAAAGTTTTGTAATGGCCACAGCATACTAGATGTATTAGAATTTCAAATGAAACAGAAATAATTTTGTTTCATTCCCCCAAACAGTTTTATGAACATGCATAAATTATTGCTACATTTATAATGCAGTGCATTAATATAAATGTATAGTGACATAACTTTCTAACATTAATTAAAACAAATTGACATGATATTTACTTAAACTACTTAAATTTTACTCACTATCTCACATGTACTTAATATGTATATTTTCATAAACGTATCTATATGCAATTGAAATGTATCTACTTCTAAAATATTACACATACTGTATTTAAAATGCATATACTATTATAATTTTATCTATAGTTTTTCATTTAATTTAATTTTACATTTTAAATACAAAACCAAGGTTGCTGCAATACTACTTTTATCCACAGTTAATGGAGCTGTAAGAAACTTCCATAAAAAATTGTCCATTAGCACGTACCAGAAGAAACGTTTAAAAGCTTTTACAAAAGGTTTTGAATAGTGTTTAGAGAATAAATTTTTACATTTACATATTTTACAAAAAGAAATGTGTTGTCTGAAATCAATACTGCAAGAGAAAAAGAAATGTCTCAATTTTTATCAATTTTAGTTTTGTAACAAAAAATATAATACCTTTTTTTTTAAAAAAAAAGCTGCACTGATTACATATCAATAAATGGTCATGAAGTTTACTTTAAATATATTTGAATGAAGAAAGTTTTATTTTTCTATTAGGAGTCGTTTAAATAAGTAATTACTTTTGAAACATCTCATTCTACTTTAACGACATGGTAATAGAAAATAAGGTGGCATTAGAGTTTATTTCTGAAGTAATAATTTCTTTTTGAAAGATTGAGGGAACTGATTGGTTTTTTAAAAAAACTTTTATATGCAAAAAGTCTTAATTCAGTCATTTATTTCTTCATTTAAGTAAAATGTAAGATAATTCATACGCAAATACGACATATGGAGAAGGCTATAATTGAAGGTGTTAGAATGACAGTGGCATAAGTCAATATTTAGTAATTTGATAAAAGAAAAGTTTTGTGAAATTTGTCGTATTTCCGTTGCATTAAGTGCTACAACTTGTTTTGCCCTCTAGTGATTCCCTAAGTGAACTATGACTTATTTGAATGTCACACTGAACTGAAATTAATATACTTTCAGTGAAAATATGATTATCTAGATTTTTCAAATTTTTGACTTACTCCACTGTCATTCTAAACCCCCTCAATTGTCTTGCGGGAAGACTCGTGAAAATGTATTAGTTAAGAAATGGAAATTTGAAGAATAAAAGCAATAAAATCACCACCGCTTACGAAACAGGCATTACTAAAATACTTATTTTAGTTGTTATCGTCTTTTTAAAAACATTTCTCTTTAAATTTAATATCTAAAAAAAATTAATACGTAAAAAACTTTGAAGAATGTATGTTCATATAACGAATACAGAGCTTTTTAAAGAGTGCCTTACGCGCGATTCAAATTCTGATTTTCCATTGATGTTTACCATTAAGCAATATAACTTTTCACTATATCTTCTTATGTGACTACACTAGATGTTTCAATTTATTTACTTATCATATATTCTAATACGAGCAAATCTTGTGTGTGGTTATATATATATATATATGCAAAATTTATCTTAAAAACGGCTCTAACGATTTTGACGAAATTTTATATCCTACCATTTTGGGCACCAGAAAACCATTGGGCTAGGTCACATGTTCGAGAAAATTCGATTAGTGGGTCATTTTTGGTCATTTTTGGTCATGGTCAAGCTAATTGTATCTAAAGAACGGCTCAAACGATTTTGACGAAATTTTGTATCCGACCAATTTCGGGCACGAAAAGACTTTTGGGCTGGGTCACATGTTCGAGAACTTTCGATTAGTGGGTCATTTTTGGGTCAACGCGGGTCAAGTTAATTTTATCTAAAAAACGGCTCTAACGATTTTGATTAAATTTTGTATCCTACGAGTTTCGGGCACGAGAAAATCATTGGGCTAGGTCACGTGTCCGAGAAAATTCGTTTAGTGTGTCATTTCTGGGTCATTGTGGGTCATGCTAATTTATCTAAAAAGCGGCTCAGACTATTTACACTAAATTTTGCCTCCTATGGTTTTCGGGCACGAGAAGACTGTTCGGATAGGTCACATACTCGAGAAAATTCAATTAGTGGGTCATTTTGGTCATGGGTCATTATGGGTCAAGCTATTTTATCTTAAAAAGGCTCAGACTATTTACACTAAATTTTGCATTCTATGGTTTTCGGGCACGGGAAGACTGTTCGGTTAGGTCACATGCTCGAGAAAATTCAATTAGTGGGCCATTTTGTCATGGGTTATTATGGGTCAAGCTATTTTATCTTAAAAACGGCTCAGACTATTTACACTAAATTTTCAATCCTATAGTTTTTGGACACGAGAAGACTGTTGGGCTAGGTCACATGTTCGAGAAAATTCAATTAGTGGGTCATTTTGGTCATGGGTCATTATGGGTCAAGCTATTTTATCTTAAAAACGGTTCAGAGGATTTGAAATAAATTTAGCATTGTATAGCTTTAGGGAACTAGAAGACTATTAAGCTGGTTCACATGTTACAGAAATTTCGATTAGTGGGTCATATTAGTCAAGCTATTTTATCTTAAAAACGGCTCAAATTATTTACACTAAATTTTGCATCCTATGGTTTTCGGGTACGAGAAGACTGTTGGGCTAAGTCACATGTTCGAGAAAATTCAATTAGTGGGTCATTTTGATCATGGGTTTGGTCATATTTGAACTCAAATTTTATTTTGACCGAGCATAGCTCGGTCTTCCCTGCTCGTTTGTATTATTTAATGTAGATTTAAAGTAATTTAGAATGTCATTTTTGATGAATTTTAATTGAATTAATATTTAGCACTATTTAAGGCATTTACTTTTTGAAAAATGTAATAGTGCGAGATATTCTAAGAAAAAAATAATGTATTTTGGAACTATGTTGAGAACTGCGATAAATTTCATGTTACAAGTATCGCGTAGAGATTGAAGGGCAAAATCAGTTTTACTTTGTGCGTAAAAAAAAGTTATTCTAAACAAAGCATGTTTTAAAGAAAAGGATCTGGAAAATATGTTATGGTCATTTATTGTTGGAAATACATTCTATTTTTATTATAAGTTTTAAATTCAAGAAAATTTCCGTATTTTAATTGGATAGAAATAAATATAATAAGCATAATAGTGAAACGACTAAATTATTACATATAAAACAATGCACAATAAATATACAATTACTTAATCTGCTTTTCGGTCCCTTCGAACTTTACTTGGTCTAACTTTTATGAGAATATCTGAACATCGAAATAAAAAGTGAAATGTTATTGCAATTATTAAATATAGACTAACAAAATATTTACTTCTCTGTAATCAATTTATGTTTGGGAATTTTTATTAAAATGTATTTTTCTAACAATACTATTATTTTCATTTTATACAGTGCATGTGTTTTCCAAAATAAAGATAAAAATTCTTACTTAATTTATTTTTACAATCCTTTATTTTTCATATTTAAAGGATTACCATCTAGTTTATTAATATAAGTTTTTATTAACAGATCCTTTAGTTTTTTTTCCTTTTCACATGTATGAGTGTTTTTACTATAGCATTACTTCTCCCTTTAAAGTACAAAGTTCACAATATATACTTAATATTGCTCTCTTTAATTTTCTACTATTTAATCTGATATTTCTACATCTAAGCTAATTAACTAAGTAATTTATTGAATGAAAAACTAATTATTTTCTACCATTTTAATTCAATTCGCATGACAAGACATATTAAAAAAAGGTATGCGATGAGAAATATTTTGACACGTGATCCAATTAATGTCATCCTGTTTGAGATATTGTTTTTCGAAACATATAATTAATTACACACTTTTCTGAACTGTAGATGACTTCTGAAACAAAATATGTGTAATTTAAAAAACTGTTCTTGTTTGGGAATGAATATTAACTGCTTGTTTTTTATTTCATATGCAGGATGAAAGCTAGTTATTACAAAAACATACGAGATAACAGTTCATTTTTCTCAAAGCAAAAATATCTGGTTAGTATTCTATTAAATAAATTTTCTTTTTAATTACTCACTCGAGATATATGATTATTATTACAATGCTACATATCTAAAGAACAAAGCATAAATTATCTTGTTCCTAAATTATTCATGGAATGTTCGATAAATTTTATATGATATAGCGAAGTATAAACTGATGTACGTATGCAAATCTGCTTTATTAACCAAATATTTTTAAGGAAATGAGCTAAAACAGTCACAGCTGTGTGAAAGGCAAAAATCAAACTTTACAAATATCTTACGTGAAAATTGGAAGTTTTGAAATACTGGTATAGACATTGGAATTAAAGTGTATGTACATTTATAGAACTTTATATTCTCATTCGCTTCTTACTCTATGTGTTTATTGAAAAAAACAACTCGTAAAATCACTGCATATATATTTATTGTTTTTGGTTTTATATCGGTATATAGTATTTTTATTGTTACATAGTATTGGTATTGTATTGTAATTTTGGTTATTTGTAATATTAATTAGTTTTATATATTTGTATTGAATATACATTTTTTTCCTACTTTATGAAAACATAAGGCAATGATCATGTGTAACCTCAAATTGACCTTAAACTCTCTACTAAATTATGAAAAACAAAGAAATTCACGTTCGTCTGTTAAGAAAAATACCTTAAAACTTGTAAATCAGAAATACTCTCTGTGTTTGGCTAATTTCAGCTAACCTTAAACCTTTTTAAACATCAAAGGCTGAAATGTAGTATATGTCTAAATAATTCAAAACTCTTCGTCAACAGTTCGGAAACCCGACGCTTAAATCTCGGACTCTATCGGGAGTTCGGCGTGGTCGGTTGAGATCTCCCCCTTCATCGTTCTCTGGTTCCGGTATCTTCACTGTGGCTTGGCTATGAGCGTTACCCCTAGTATCGGACTACAACTCTAAAGCAAAAGCTCGATTCCCAGGGCGGTCATTTGTGTTCATCTCTCTCTGCTGCGGGTACTTATCACTATTCCATTCCTGTCAGTTTAACTTCAATTTGAGTTAATTTGTTTTTTCTTCGTATTTATCTAAAACGTATCGTATATATACTTGTTATAATAAATAAATGAGAACTTTCATCTGTTTTTATCGTTCTTCTATAAAAATAAGATTATATCCAGCACAATTCAGTAGTTGCATTTGGGATAGACACATTCCCACTAGTTTATTTAAAAACTATCCTTTAACAAAGGACTACATTATCCTATCAAAAAATGGAATGAAAAGTATTGTTACACACCTCTTTATTCTGACTAAAGTCTCCGGATATAAAATAAATTTCTTTAGACTTTAATTTTTTTCTACGACACCATTTTATTATTTTTCATTTTTACATATACATATATCACTGAGTAAAACGAAAAGAATATATACACAGGGTATAAAAATATTTTAAATAAGATGGATTCCTTTTATATGGAATATAAGTGAAATTCCCTGCATTTAAAACATAAAAGTCTAAGATTGAAATTGAAATTTATGTTTCTATCAAACACAAAGATGTTCAAATAAAATAGCAGATTTAATTTTGTTAAAAAAAGAGATTTTCTTTAAAAAATTAAATTTGAATAACTGCACATCTTTTAGGTGAAATGTTTCTATCTTCTTTGAAACATCCGGAATTTATCAGATGAAATGATACTATGCATAACTCTCTGTGGATACACTGTACCCTTTTCGTAATCCAAGGGTACATTGAAATGAATATTTATATTCACAGTAAAATTCAAAATACGTGTTTTAACATAAAATTCCTTTCTGTTAAAGCCTACAAATGTAATATCTGTTTTGTAATATATTCTTGAATCTTGAAATACAATGTCAATGCAAGGTTGGAACATTAAAACATTTCAAATCAGGAACATTCCTTTGCCACACTCAAGCGGAACTATCAACAATTCTAGGAAATGGATAAACGCCGAATATTTCTTCCCAAACAATTTATTAGGGGGTAGAGGGTTGTTTGGATGTTTTCAATAACTATAAACTTCCAGAAAATATGATTTCTTTGAAACATCCGGAATTTAATAGATGAAATGATGCTAAGTATAACTTTCTGTGAGTACACTGTACCCTGTTCATAATGCAAGGGTAAATTGAAATTAATATTTATATTTATATTTGAAATAAAATTCAAAATACATGTTTAAACGTAGAATTCCTTTACGTTAAAACCTACAAATGTGATACCTGCTGTGTAATATATTCTTGAATCTTGAAATACAATGTCAATACTAGGTTGGAACATTAAAACTTTTCAAATCAGGAATATTATTCTACCACAGACAATCGGAACTATCAACAATTCTAGGAAATGGATAAGGTAAAATGTTTGTTCCCAAACAATTTATTGGGTGGTAGAGGGTTGTCTGTATGATGTCAACCTTTATTAAAAATATTTCACACCAGAATTTTTATTTAAAACTAAAGTGTGTCCCACCGAAATAAAGCCACTCTGATTGTGTGCCGCAACTGGGCATGAAACAAACCAATAAGATAAAAACAAATGTATTAAGAAAGTCTAAATACAAATACATATATACAAGGAGTAACTCACTCCCTGCCCCACTTGGCCAGAAAAAATGAATGTTTTTTTAAAAAGAGGGGAAAAAGTGTCCCGCCGAAATAAAGCCACTACTGTTAACAGCCAGTATATCCGCCATGCGTACATATGACTTGAAATATACGATGTGGTATACTATTTACCAGTCCTTTGATGACAATAGCATCAATATTATCCTAGGTTTTAATGATGGCGTCCTTCAATTCTGCCACAGACTGAAACTTTCTGCCATTGGCATATACAGTCCTACTGAGGATACCCCACACATTTTCTGGCGGATTAAGATCAGGGGAAAGGGCAGGTCATTCCATGACATGCACCTATTACCAAACATCCATTGTCAAATTGTGAAAATCCATTGTCAGGATGATTTTGCAACGTAAATGGGGGCGTTGTCCTGCTGGAAAATACAACTTAGGCCACCAATTCTCACTGCAAATGGCAGTAAATGGGCTTCTAGCATTTCATGGTAATCGGTAGCCTTCATGCGGCCTGAGGGAAAAGCCAGGTTAAGTTTACCACCACAGCTGAAGACTCCTCACACGATTAATGATACTCCATCTTCCTGTCTTTTGGAGAAATTTTCCTCTTCTTTCCTCATGTCATGCCAATAGAAGGCAAGACCGTCTGGGCCAATCAAATTACTTTTTATTCTCATCTGAGAATATAACATGATGCCACTGGTCCTTCCAGGTTTGATGATATTTGCCCCATTCGACTCTTCTTTGCTTGTGGATAGATTCCAACATGGGCTCTGTTTCTTTTTTTTTTAAAGAGCAAGTTGCTTGTACGTTTTACAATCCGTGACAGAGTTGATTGTGTCACAGGGATGTTATCCTCTTTGGCCAATTGTCTTACAGAAATACCACCTCGTGAAAGACGACGCACAACAACTCTTTCCTGCCTGGAAGTCATTTTTCTGCATGCACGCCTCCATTTTTTATACCCGTGCGCATTTTCCTGATTCACAAAATTCTCTATTACGGTTTCAGATCTTTTGATTAGCTTAGATATTTGTCTACGAGAAAGACATTTTTCCTTAAAAGCTATTATCTGGCCTTTCTTGAACTATGATAGCTGGGTTCCCTTTCCCATTGCAATACTGCAGGAGAAATAGAAAATACAACATTCTGAAGTCTGCACAATGTCCGACTGGCATAGAAAAGGTATTTTTCAACTTCCTGACATCATAAACCTGTTGACCTGTAGCAGCTGGAATGTTGGGAGTTCCATAAACACTGATAGTAGTGGTGGCTTTATTTGAGCGGGACACATTTCCCCCTCTTTTTTTACATTTTAATTTTTTTTCCCGCTGAGGTGGGGCAGAGTGTTAGTTACTCCTTGTAAATATGTATTTGTATATAGACATTCTTAATATATTTGTTTAATTCTCACTGGTTTTGTTTCGTGTCCAGTTTATTTCGGTGGGACACACCTTATTTAACACATTTATTTACCTAGTTCTCCGTGGCTTTTATTTAATTTACTTTACGAAGAAATTTCTTGTTCTAATCGAAAGAAATGAATTATTATAGAAACGAGTCGATTGGACCCATTCAGGGTAGGAAGATTGAAGGGTATTGATTAAACATATAGTTTAGATTAAAGCGTTTCAACAATATAGTGATTCTTCGACTTGAAAGTCATCTTGGGTACAATTTTGAGTAGTCATTTTCCTTGTGTAAGTTGAGATTAAATCTGTAGATTTTCAGTAGATTAGATCCACACAGTGTAGGAAGATTAAAGTGTATTGTTTAAGTTTCCGCATTACATATATATATATATATATATATATATATATATAGTGATTCTTTGACGTTGAAGTCATCGTGGGTACATATTTGAGCTGTCATTTTCCTTGTGTAAGTTGAATTTAAATCAGTAGATTTTCGGTCGCTTAGACCCATTCACGGTAAGAAGATTAAAGTGCATTGATTAAACATATAGTTTAGATTAAAGTGTTTCAGCAATAGTGATTCTTCGACGTGGAAGACATCTTCGATACAATTTTGAGTAGTCATTTTCCTTGTGTAAGTGGAGTATAAATCAGTAGATTTTCGGTCGATTAGACCCATTCAGGGTAGGAAGATTAAAGTGTATTGATTAAAGATATAGTTTAGATTAAAGTGTTTAAGCAATAGTGATTCTTCGACATGAGATCCATCTTGTGTACAATTTTGAGTAGTCATTTTCCTTGTGTAAGTTAATTTTTAATCAGTAGATTTTCGGTCGATTAGACCCATTCAGGGTAAGAAGATTAAAGTGCATTCAATAAAGATATAGCTTAGATTAAAGTGTTTCAGCAATAGTGATTCTTCAACGTGGAAGTCATCGTGGGTTCAAATTTGAGCAGTCATTTTCCTTGTGTAAATTGGGTTTAAATCAACAGATTTTCGGTTGATTAGACCATTACAGGATTGGAAGATTATAGTGGTTTCATTAAAGATAGAGTTTAGATTAAAGTGGTTCAGCAATAGTGATTCTTTGACATGGAAGTCATCGTGGGTGCAAATTTTAGTAGTCATTTTTCTTGTGTAAGTTGAGTTGAAATCAGTAGATTTTCATTTATTTGTTTGGATAGTTAGTTAAATCTAAATTTGAATATCGTAGTAAATTGCTTGCTAACTCCACTGTTAGCCATACCTTATTATTGCTTTAATTAAAGTGTTTTAGCTTATATATAGCGTCATGGCCTCTCCTTTAAGTAGTGTGCCGTTTGGGGGACGCTACAGTATAATTTTCATTCTTACGACTTTCGTATTTTTTTACGCATTTATGACAAAAGCTATGCTTGCGCATGATGTTTCTTTCTTGTTTAATATAGAATTGAAAACTTAAAAAATTAGGATATTTATAAATCTAAGCTAATTAACTAACTTATTAAATCATTAATAATTAATTTGTTTATTCCCTTTTAGTTCAGTTCGGATGACTAGAGTAAATAAAATATAAAGTATAAGGCATATGATGAGAAATATTTTGACATGCGATCCAATTAATGTCACCCTACTTGAGATATTGTTTTTCGGAACGTATAATTAATTATATTATTTTATGAATTATGGATGGCTTTTGAAATGAATACGTAATTTAAAAAATCTTCTCCAGTGCATTTGAATACTAATTAATTTTTTGTTTCACATATCAGATTAAACATAATTATTAGAATAGGATATCATGGAGCAATTCCTTTTTCACCGAAGCATAAATACTTGATGAATATTGTATTATATATATATTTATTTATTATGTTTTGCTTATTGGTTGTTATAATAAATGAATATATGCTAACAAATGAATAAAATATATATCTTTAATTATCCTGTTTTTCACTTATGAATGTCATATAGAAATTATAATATTTCTGTAATGGTGTATCAAAAAAATTTTAAATAAATATATGAAAGAAGAAATAAATAAAGGACAGATTTGTTAAAACGATCGCTAAACAGAAATAAATTAATTAAATCTAAAATAATGCCAAGTGTGTTTTTTGTATTAAGTTATGAATCTCTTGTTTCATAAGCAGGTGTAGAAAATGTACTGTAAGAAACTGCTCCATTTGAAAGCATATAAATGTGATCTTATCTTCCTAAAATTAAATTATCAGCCTAATGACGTCTTCGAGAAAGATTTGCTTGAAGTATTTTTTTTTCTGAAAATTTTTAATGGTTACCCATATTACACTTCAAACTCCATTGTGAATGACAGACGCTCTATGTGTACAAGGCATTTTTTGGAATATCGAAGTGATTTCCTACATACTTCCTGAGCTGGAAAAGATCAGAAGGGTAATATACGAGATGTTTGAAAATAATTACAACTACTGTTATTGGTCCCTATGTCTATTGCGATCCTTATAGGTGTGTACAAGGTATGTGCTCGCTGACGTTTGATTTATAAGCTTTTCAGTTTACAATATTACAGAGGACTAACAGTTCATATTTTAAACAAACAAACAAAAAACATTCCAAGTTGAAATACGAGTAGTTTCTTCCAATA
The DNA here is from genome assembly GCA_963931845.1 of Maratus michaelseni. Lineage (NCBI taxonomy): Eukaryota > Metazoa > Arthropoda > Arachnida > Araneae > Salticidae > Maratus > Maratus michaelseni. Next base: position 350,532,389 of record OZ007590.1, read on the forward strand.
CATTTTCTACACCTTATGAAATAAGGGATTCGGAATTTCAGAAAATTTCAGAACTTGAATTCTATATTTAGACTCTTTTTCAATTAATACCTATTTCTCTGTAAACATCTATCCAAAAAACTGTCGGTAGGTTATATGATTGCTATAATAAGACAATTTTAATACACAAATTCAGTTTTTAAATTCAGTAATACGGATATAATATGACTCCTTCTTAAATAGGACATAATCACCATGGCAACCTAGAATAATTACCTATCATGGGATATCATTGAATTAATTACGTATGATATGATTTAACAGAATGAAGAAACTTTTATTAATATCTTTTTAAATTTTCATCCGATTTTCATAGAATTTGAAATGACTCAACAAAATTCTGCAACTGTTATATGCAGTAAATTCCAAACCATGCGGTTGGGTAGTTTTTGCACTTTTATACATAGTCAGACGGGCGGACTGACGGACCAGACGACGACTATAGGTGCTATTTATTTATATAATTTCAAACGCACCTAATGAAAAGGAAAAACATTCCGACATAATATCGGTTATTCTGGCTGCGCGAGTGGGGATGACCAATACCTACATAACTTACTAGAAAAGAAAAAAATCGAAAAATCTAAATCGAATTTTAAAAAGAAATTTTTTTTATTACAAACAATAAGATGCTGGTGAATTATTTCTGCGAAGAAAATCTGGTTATGTAATATTAAAAAATTAAAAAATAATTAAAAAAGGACAATTTTGACATTGTAATTTATTTTCTATTCTAGTCAAATTATGAAAACGTAAATTAAATGGTCAGAAGGAGAATTTCTCTCATCTTTGTTTTAAAGCCCTTTCAAAATGTCTAATATATGTATTGAAAACAAGAGCGTTGAAAACAAAACATAACATAATATATACTGAATTGTGAAAACTTGAGACAATATTAAAAAAAAAAAAAAAAACTGTACGTTAAATTTTGGGAAACGCAGTAGGTTCTGTTTTTTTATTTTTTTTATTATTTATTTATTTATTTATTTATTTTTTAATGCAGTTTGTCAATATAAAGATTTCTATGCACTGCAGACAATTTTGAAACGAACATATAAGAATGTTTCCGTGTATCCAATTCACTGAGACACATTATTAGTTTTCAGTAAGCACATTGGAAACCTTTGAACTGTAGGGTCGAATCCATTGAAAATTTTTAAAAATATTACGAATGCTTAGAAAGTTCGCATAAAACAGCTATGAAGCGAATCAAAAGGCCATACGTAATCACTTTGAATGTTAAAATTTTCAGAAATATCATTATAACCTTTTCGTATATGAATTGGTTTTCAATTTTTGGTAAGTATTACTTTTACGTTAATACTGTTACTAAGTAACTATCCCAAAAAGAAAATTTAAGGTTTACTAAAATTTAAGGAACATGTTATTTATTGAAACCTATCGGGTATGTGTATTTTGTGTACTATTTATATTTCAATGGCATAAAGAAGAATTTTGAAGACGTTTTGAAAATATCGTATTACAACAGGATTAAACGGACATAACAACTGTGTAGTACTTTTTTGTTTTATTAGAAATTATCCGTTCAGAAAAGTATCCCCTATTTTAAATTTCAGGGGTGAAATATGCGTTTGAAATAAAAGAATGGTCAACGGTGTAAAGGGAATCAAACATACTTTTATTATATATATTATTATAAATAAATACTGAAAGATAAATGCAGTCATAATAATAAATGTATGGGCATATACTATCATTACTAAATTCAATTAATAAAATAAATTGTTAATACAAAATAATACTCAATGAAGATTGATGTATTCTTAGTACGACGCCAGACTCAACTAATTAAATTTTTTTTTTCAAAATTTCAACTTTTGTCAGTATTATCAATACACTCCCGCATGCTCAGCTTATACATACTGCTCATTATTTCCAATCTATTTGTGTAGAACTAATCGCTAGATTTCCACAGCAGAAAGCAAAACCACTTACAAGGAAGCTTCCCATTAGCGCATACTTAGAAAAACTTGAAAAAATTACAGAATATTCTTCTCATGAGGATATATATGTTTATAAAAAAATTGCTGCGGAACCTCTATAGAGCATTGATAAAATATTATGCAAATTTAGTGGTTTTAGCAATTTATCTCTGGTTGGTGATACACTGGAGAAAAAAAAAACGCTTATAATGATAAATACTTTTTTAGAAAAAACCTTTTCTAATTTTCATACTGAACTAGTTTAAGTATGTTTAACTTAAACAAATACATTTATATAATTACGGTTTTGCCATATACATTTATATGTTTGAATAAAGAAAATGAATCGTATTCTATGGTTTAGAACAAAATTTAAATTGATTAACAATGCTATAAACTAAAAATTAAAGTCCGATTCTGAGCACTGTCTTTTTTACTTCAATGTCAGAGACAAGAGAAAAGTACTGTTACCATGGAAACATATTCAAAATCGAAGTCCAATGAGAAGGTTTTTAATTGGGTTGTTGTTAAAATACACTTAAATCTTATCCAGTCGGTTGGTTGTATAGGGTTTTATGGCGCAAGGTCCCATTGGGGACAAGCTGCGCCAGAGAAAAAATATATTAAAAAATCCAAAAAATAATGCTAACAAAAGCTAAAAAAGAAACAAAGTTTAATGAGAAAATTATCTGGATGGGGTTACCCAAAACAAATATAAAGAATTCTTTAAAAAAGTGAGGTATAAAAATACTACATTAAAAACTATTATCTGGATGGGGTTACCCCATCCAGGTGTCAAGTTAAACAAGTATAAACTAACATTGTTATAGATAAAACATTATGGGTATATAAAAACTATATCTCAAAATAAAAGTCAGTATGTTTTAAAAATTGAAAGAGTGCCCCATGAGGTGTTTCGACAATGAGGTTTGTCAAGATTGGCGATGATGAATTAAAATAAATTCTGTACAAGTGCCGGAGGCCCGGACAGTCAGTTAATACATGATAAATGGTCAAGCAATCAAAATGACAGTGTGGACACATGGGTGTATCCTCCCGAAGTAAGATATGTTTAAGAGTGATCCTTGAATGTCCAATTCTCAGACGAGTCAGAAGAACATCTGTTTTTCTTGGATAACTTGGAGGCCAGGTCATGATTGTGGGTTTGATATGGTGCAGCTTATTATTGTATTCTAAGTCCCAATTTTCTTTCCATTTATTATAAATAAAGTGTTTTATAAATAGTTTAACGTCTGAGAATGGAATTTTATGGTATAATGGATTAAGAGCAAGTTTTGCCGCCTCATCTGCTTTTTCATTTCCAGGAATACCCATGTGTCCAGGTACACAGCAAAATTAAATATAACCACGTCTAGTCAATTTATAATAAAAATCCAGGATGGCTGAGACATAAGGATGCTTTCTAAAAGATTTCATTGCGTCAATAGAACTATTTGAGTCAGTATATATGATGAAAGATGTTTTATGATGATGAGATAATGTGTAACATGGCTCTCTCTATCACAACCTATCCAGTAGGTGAAAACGTTTAAAATTAAATAACTTTTATTTTATATAAGCTTATAGAAAAAAAAAATATTTAATCGCTTCAGCTTAAATTGATAAAGTACTTCGCATTTGAACACTCATATAACCAGGAATTTTTGAATGCATTAAAATCGCTTGCAATTGGCGAGAAAAAGTGTTGCTCGCCAAATCACGTCTTTTTGGCCAAATACTCAAAAGTTTTTTTTTTTCTTTGCAGCTAAACTCCACTATTCTTTTATTCTGTACGTAGATAGTTCCATTAGCATTTCTTTCAAAATATTTTGAGTATGCGCTTTAAGGAGACCTTCCTTGCTAAGTAGAGGTGATAGTGTCTTACACATTCAGTTAATAAAAGAAAATATTATAACAGTTAAGAATATGTTATGTTTAAAAAAATAAGAGACGGTATTTTATGCCATTTAAAAAAACAAAAAAGATGGGGGAAAATATAAAGACATTTTTGTGGCATTAAATATTCATGAGAAATTTTTTTCATCAACGTCTAGTTACTGTAAGTCAATATTGAATAATACAGAGCAATAAGTAATAAAATGTTTAAACAATAAAGAACATAAGATTCATTTTCGGAAATTTCATATATTAGAAATAGAGCTTTAGAAATCATGGAAGTTTTATAAAAGTTTAAACAACTTTATTTTGTTTTTGTTTTTTTCTTTCAAAAGGACATTTGATGAATAGTGTAAACGCTTTTAAAGAAAGAGTCATGCATCATTCAAGATCTTTTAAAGATTCGCGAAATAAGCTTTCAATGGAAGACTAAGCTTTGCCTATTCTGCTGTGGTTTTATCAATCATACAATGTCAACGTATTTTGCGCTTTTATTCCATAATTTTTTATCCCAACACACATGGTTAAACATATATACTGAAATTCTGTACGTGCACACAATAATTATTAATATAAAAAATTGAAAAAGATAAAGAAATAACACATTATATATTTCTTCTTATGTTATTACCATAATAGATATTCCTCGTCTATTTTTAGTGTTTCGTTCATTTCACGAAACCCTATTCGTCCAGCTTCTCTGTCTGCCCGTCACAGATCCGATTCTCAGAAACTGTATAACTTACAGACTTGAAATTTTGTGTACTTACAGCTGAATACCTACTGTCACGCTGAAATTCATAAAATGTTGAAAAAATTGTATTATTTTAATATAGAGAGATAAAAAAAAATCTAACAGCCTTTTCCAATTAAATTTAAACATTTTTCATTATAGCAATTGCAAACACTGAAATATCCACAATAAAATCTTTTCTACAATAATTAATTTTCTATTGACAGATTTCCACGTGAAAAATGAAAATGAAATAAAAAGTTTCATCATTTGAAAAAAAGAATAATATGACGTCATACTGGAAACGGAAATTTTCAAACATTTCTCGATAATACAAGGAGTATGAGTATGTGTAAGTACAGAAAGCAAGTTAATATGACGTCATTGGAGAATTAAAAATAAAATTAATCTGACGTCCTATTGGAAGTTTAACGGACTTTTTCAAATGTTTGAAAAATAATACGAAGAGAGTATCAATATGAGTAATAGCGAAAGCAGGTTTGATATGACGTCAGCCAGTAATTATAACGTCATATGAGTTTGAGGAAAATACTGAATCAGGATAAAACCCGATTATGGAAATATTGGCATATTTTAACATTTTGAAGATCTCTATATAACATATATATATATATATATATATATATATATATATATATATATATATATACAACATGTTTAATTTTGAAAATGATTTTTTTTCATATTGCATTTAGTCCACATGACAGATAGTATTATGACAGAGTATAATAGCGGGCTTCTCCCGGTATCGGGCTGGATCAGATGTTCGAAAAAACACGCGCAAAATAGACCGATAAATTTTTACTTTATAAAAAACATGACTTTTTTCGGGGGGGATAGGGGCGGGGGGGTAAATGGAATTTATCTGGATTCATTAAAAAAGGATAAAGTGTTTTGAAAGGAATATTAAACGAAACCCTTTGTGCGATCTTCGATCACACTTACCCACTTGTTCTTTTATTTTAATAATAATACTAATAATAAATAACCTTTTAAATGATTAAATGTTAAATAATCTTTTAAAATAAATCTTATGCCACAACAAAACATTCTGTAATGTATTGTGTGTCCATAAATTATTGTTTGTGTTTCTTTACCTTATAATGTTTGACATGACGAAAAATATTATCACATATTCGTAAAGGATAACTAAAAAAGTTTTATTTATAACACAAAGAAAGTTACGTATGCATAAAGTTGCAAATCAAAACAATATTATTCAAATAACTATACTAAGGAAAAATAATTAATATTATTTTTTTTCAAATGTATCAAAAAGTTACTAATGAATTATCGGCACAGAGTTAGATAGATGTATATTACATAATTCATTAATAACGTTTTGATAAATTTGATAAAAATTTTAATGTTAACTATAATGTAACTATAATATAACTTTGAATATTAATTATTATTTGATTATTAACGTTTTTAATTACAAATTTACGCGTATGTAACTTTGTTTGAGATATTTAGAAAATTTCTGAGTTGTAATTTGCGAATATGTAGTAATATTATTCGTCATGTTGCTAAATAAAATATTGTGAGGTCAGGAAACCCAGATAATAATTTATTAACACCCTGAATTTTTAGTATATATTTGTAAATTATTTTAATTGAATAGATATGATACATATTCTACTTTTACGTAACAATATAAAAAAGATATGTTTGGAGTTTCAAAGAAGAAACATTCATGTTTGATCCAACATAAAGCAATAACGCAGTATATTTTCATTTTTCATTTTGATTATAAATTTTGACTTCATAAGGAAATAAATTTCAAATGAAATCATGATATCTCAACATTTAAAATGTTAAACTGTTATTTTCTTGGAAAACTCTTCAAAAAAGTGCATTCAATCACAGATATAAAATTGAAAAGAAATTCTGGCGATGTTCCCTGGTGATCCCCTTTTTCGATATGGGAATTAAAATAACTTTCTTTGAATACTTCACGCCGAGTACCTCGAATATAAAAAGTTATTTTCTTGGAAGGGGTATGATATCACTTTCAATACTTAAGGGTGGTATCTAGAAATTTATGTCCGCAGGAGAATTACAGGAGTCAATCCGATTTGTTTAAAAGAAACCTTTAAATTTACGTCTTGTGGCAATGTTAGTATTTTCTATATTTGTGTATATTTAACCTGGAAATGAAAATTTCAAATGCAATAATAATTAGAATTAAATAATGAAATTTTATTTATTACGCATTTTGTTTATGTAAAATGTTTGTCTTTAATTTTATACTTAGAAAATAGACACATACATAAAATAATTATTTCACATAAAGCTTCTAAACTGGATTTATGTCTCTTAAAGTGTTGTAAAACTCATTTTCAATTTTGTAATCATAGGATCGTTTTGCGAACATGATCTCATGGAATTTTCGGTACTTTTTCATTATATCAACACAATGTCAAAATGTATGCTAATGTGCCATTTATTTCAACCCTGACAGGATTTTTATTGCAAATCTTGCCAAACATTGTGATTTGCTATTTATTGAACGTGAATCATTATTTTATTATTATTATTATTATTTAATCGTAACGTCGCAAAAATCTTAATTTGCTATATTTCGAATCGAAAATATTTATTATTAAATTATAACTTAACATTTAGTCCTGACACTGAGATTGATTTTACCATATAGCAATTATCTGATGAGGAAAAAGCCGCAATAAAATTGTATCAGGACTTTGAAGGTATACTTAAAAAAAGTGGTTAAATAAAACCTTTTCATTCAAAAAATGAAAAGTTTTCTGCAATGCTAAAAGACATTTCCATTCAATGCATTCAATCTAGGGCGCGTGCGGGAAGACTCAAGCATATTTACATGGCTTGAGCTTTTTAATCGGTTTTTAATCTTTTAAATTTGGCACTGATGAGGGAGCTTTAGGGGCTCCGAAACAGCTGTTTGCCATTTTATATATTTTTATCTGTGCTATTTTACATTGTTCATTTATTTTTTAATATAACGACACAAAGTTAAATCCACAAATTAAAAAAAAAAACTCTCTTGAAAACTAGCAGAAAGAATTAAAGGATGGTCAAAAATTTGCATATGCATTCGTATCTCCTCCAACTTGTTTTAATTCGCTATCCTGTCTTCATCAACTCATTCCTTATAGCCTCTCCGAGTTGTAATAGGTCAACTGTCGCTACTCCCTTCTCTTTCTGTCACTGTCCTTCTGGGAAACTGACCTTCGGCCACACTGAGATTTTATGACCACGCTTAAATTTTGCCCATAAACCAAAGTCATCTTGTATTGATGTATTCTATCACAAAATGGTACCAGGATTTCTAAAGCCATAAATATTCTGTCAACCTGCGGATTTTTTGACCACCTAAGACTGTTGTTGAAAAAAAAACGAGACTGCCTGTTTCTTATATAGAATGCAAGTACATATATTTAAGACTAGTTGTAAATTAACATATATTGAATTTACACTAATACCATATTTTTTCTCATGATCTCATGATTAAAATTATATCAAAATTAAGAATGTCCGCCCATTATAACTCATTCTGTGAATTCATTGTTCATAAATGTACTGTAAAAGTACATATCGTGTTTATCCCCTATTCGCTAAACACAGACAATGTAATTTCGTTACATTAATAAGTAATAATATTTTTCTGAAAAAGAGGTCATCAGATTTAGGTATCGGGCTAGTTGTGAAGCAGCTATCATTAATTTATATTGTCATCTTAATGAATCATCTTTTAAATTTACTACCTTTAATAAAACTTTTCATGTGTATAGCATTAATTGTTTAACTTAAAATATTCTCTATATAAATAACATATAAAATCCATAAAATAAAAATAAAAAAATAAACTGAGGCTGTTTCTGAAGCAGTCTTGTGCTAGAGAGAAAGTATTATTTTCTTTCATATTACTAGAGAGAATTCTGCCAAATTATAATATTAAACATACTTTTCGGCGATATATTTCTGACTTGTAACAGAATTTTTATTATCGTATATTCGGCTCCATAAAATAGTACGTTAGCTTCAAATGAAGAGTAGAGAAAGTTATGCATAGTAACCCTGTAATACTTGCTAATGCTGGAAGCATTTTCAAACCATTCTGACTACAAATTTAGTAATAGAGAAATTGGTAAATGATATGTAAAAATTTATTCATTGAAAGTTAAACTTTTTATTGATGCAGTGAAGCATTACCACAAACGCATAGATATTCACACCATGTTCTTATTTACGCATACTTCTTTGGACAATATATATATATATTATTTTGAAATTCATAGATATTATAATTATATATATATATATATATATATATATATAATTAAACACATTCTTGATAAATAAAATTTATATATTTAATTTGATAAGCGAAAATTTCATTTCGAGTATTTATTAAAACATAAATAATGAATTAAAGCGTATCTATAACAATACATTCTTTGCTTCAAACATATGTTTAGAACATCGTAACAGAAATCTTGTATTTTCGTTTTAATTTCCTTATTTGCTTCAGTCGTGTTCGTTTTTTGAACTTTCAATAATAACAGTAATCTGCATACATTTTGCAATGAAGCTTAAAATAATATCTCAAAATCCTTATTTTATTTACTCTGTATGTATAAATAGCATCATGATAGCGTTATATGTATTTGGTTTTTATTTAAAGTAACACTTTTACAATTTTCAGTCGAACAGCTATCAGATTTGTGAATTTCGATATTATTAACCCATTAGTGCCTGAATTTTTTTTTCGCTTCTAATTTTCTGTAGCGGTTAGAAAATGGTGTCAAATAAATGGGAGAAATAGTAAAAAAAATTACAAGTAAAAAATAATTGATTTATATAACAAAATAAAAACGTCCCAATTTTGGGACGCTAGGCACGAGAGGGTACAGGTTTTTCCAACCTATCATTTCTTTTAAAAATTGATACAAAAGTGATCTTATTTTTAAAAAAAACGATTCAAAATATTAAATTTGTTTAAAAAATGTAAAATTAGAAAATATTGATATTATGTATAGAAAATTTCATTTGCTGTGGAATTCTTGGGAATATTTTTTCATGTAATCCAACCATACATTTGTTAAGTTTAGTCTTGTGACTTTTTTCCGCCAAAGTTAACACATCTCACTTGCGTTTCATTAACAACTATGTAATATTGAAGGCCGCCATACTTGATTGAATCCAATATTGAAGGCTGTCATACTTGATTGAATCCAATATTCAGCATTTCTCAGATTTCCCAAAAGGTCTACCAGGAACAGACTGAATTCTGCGTAAGTTAATATATGTCAAGCATTTTCTCGTCTGAATTGTTATGAACGCAAAGACATTGAGCTGGAAAAGAGCACAAACGATATATTTGCAATGCATTTTGAATTGCACATTACAAGCCAAATATGAATAGGTTTTGGGCACTCCCACTTTTTAAATAAACTACGAAATGATGATTCAAAAAGTTATGAACCAGTTAGGAATTGTTAAAACTAATGTTATAATAAATATGTTAATTTCACAGCTACACAGTGAATTAGTTTAATTTCAGTGGCTACTCGCGAGTAATAAAGAAGTAGAAAATATTTCGAGAGCAACAACAAAATATTAAGATAAATTCATAGATGTAAAAAGCAATGTAAAGAAAAGCAAAAACAGTTTTGAATCAAGAATCACCGACCCAAAGTACCTATCAATAGTCAGAATAAGTTTAACGAAGGCGTTTCTGAAGTAAAAGGCCTTCAACAAAGGAGCCAATTTTCAGTCAATATGAAGATAAAGAAACAGAAGCAGCATCACACTTGCTAGGCATGTGTATTTTTCTAGTTTTTTTCCATCATTTTTCATTCATCACATTTGTTTATCCCTCAATTACTTTTCATTTTACACTGAAAACCGGCTTTTTGTGCTTTTCTTTACGTTGGATTTGGATACGTCAAGTTTTCATTAACAAATTATTTTAAAAAGATTTTATGATTTTTGTGCTTTTTATGAGTAATAATAAATCAAAACTCCTCCCAAACAAAGATCCTACGCTATTGTTAATTATAAGAAAAATAATTAAAACAAATTAATGTTATACATGTTTGTTACAAAGTTTAATAGCTAAATATGTGGATCATATTTGAAAAAAAAAATGTTAAATGACTTAAAAATTATAGTATTTAAGATCGCAGAAGACAGGTGAAAACACGGACCCTTTCGTGCTAGCGTCCTTTTTTTGGGAAGTTTTTGAAATCGTCATTAGTTTAACTCAAATTTAAAAAATCCAAATTTTGGAGAATACATGTTTTAAATTAATGTATTTCCAAACATATGTACACGATATATACACATGGAATCATTAATTAAAAAAATATATGGCATTTTTCGTTTGAAATTTCAATCCGTTAAAATCAGTAACATTTGAGGAATTAACAAACCAAAAGGCTGATTTTTTTTTTTAAATGTGCTTCCTCCTATTGTCATTTTTGTAAAGTACAATCTTGAGATTAATTCTAAGTAAATTTGATCTTAATAATTTTAAATTTTCGAAAACAGGATTTATTTTAATAGAGCGTCCCAAAATCAGGACGCTAGGCACTAATAGGTTAATGATGTCCAATGGTTGGAGTATCATAGTTGAGATTTTTTCCAACAGGGCGAAAATATGCCGGGATCAGGACTCAAACCGGGGTACTTTGGTTTGCCGTACCGACGCTCTCCCTACTGAGCTATACCGACGATATCCTGGCTGTCATATTTCACTCTTATTTGTTGGACAAGGCTGCAAACTGCAGCGCTGATTTCATTCATCCGAGCTATAATTATAGCATTTTACATGATGAATCTGAAAGAACACGGAAACTTCTGTATACCATGTAATTAGGTCATAATGAACAGAGCGAAGTATTTTCAACTAGGTAAATTATATCCAATGGTTGGAGTATCATAGTTGAGATTTTTTCCAACAGGGCGAACATATGCCGGGATTAGGACTCAAACCGGGGTACTTTGGTTTGCCGTACCGACGCTCTCCCTACTGAGCTATACCGACGATATCCTGGCTGTCATATTTCACTCTTATTTGTTGGACAAGGCTGCAAACTGCAGCGCTGATTTCATTCATCTGAGCTATAACTATAGCATTTTACATGATGAATCTGAAAGAACACGGAAACTTCTGTATACCATGTAATTAGGTCATAATGAACAGAGCAAAGTATTTTCAACTAGGTAAATTATATCCAATGGTTGGAGTATCATAGTTGAGATTTTTTCCAACAGGTGCGAAAATATCCGGGATCAGGACTCAAACCGGGGTACTTTGGTTTGCCGTACCGACGCTCTCCCTACTGAGCTATACCGACGATATCCTGGTTGTCATATTTCACTCTTATTTGTTGGACAAGGCTGCAAACTGCAGCGCTGATTTCAATCATCCGGGCTATAACTATAGCATTTTACATGATGAATCTGAAAGAACACGGAAACTTCTGTATACCATGTAATTAGGTCATAATGAACAGAGCAAAGTATTTTCAACTAGGTAAATTATATCCAATGGTTGGAGTATCATAGTTGAGATTTTTTCCAACAGGGCGAAAATATGCCGGGATCAGGACTCAAACCGGGGTACTTTGGTTTGCCGTACCGACGCTCTCCCTAATGAGCTATACCGACGATATCCTGGCTGTCATATTTCACTCTTATTTGTTGGACAAGGCTGCAAACTGCAGCGCTGATTTCATTCATCCGAGCTATAACTATAGCATTTTACATGATGAATCTGAAAGAACACGGAAACTTCTGTATACCATGTAATTAGGTCATAATGAACAGAGCAAAGTATTTTCAATTAGGTAAATTATATCCAATGGTTGGAGTATCATAGTTGAGATTTTTTCCAACAGGGCGAAAATATGCCGGGATCAGGAATCAAACCGGGGTACTTTGGTTTGCCGTACCGACGCTCTCCCTAATGAACTATACCGACAATATCCTGGCTGTCATATTTCACTCTTATTTGTTGGACAAGGCTGCAAACTTCAGCGCTGATTTCATTCATCCGAGCTATAACTATAGCATTTTACATGATGAATCTGAAAGAACACGGAAACTTCTGTATACCATGTAATTAGGTCATAATGAACAGAGCAAAGTATTTTCAACTAGGTAAATTATATCCAATGGTTGGAGTATCATAGTTGAGATTTTTTCAACTGAGCGAAAATATGCCGGGACCATGGCTCGAAGCTGGGTTCTTTGGTTTGCCGTACCAACACTCCCTACAGAGCTATCCTGATGATATTGCCGTTTGTGTACAACAAACCAAAGTACCCAGGTTCGAGTCCTGGTCCCGGCATATCTTCGCTCTGTTGGGAAAAAAAAATCTCAACTATGATACTCCAACCATTGGATATAATTTATCTAGTTGAAAATACTTTCCTCTGTTCATTATGACATTATTAATGATACTTCTCATATCCATTATACGGTACTTTCGTCAAAAATTGCAGAGATACAAAGCTGCGAACATTTCCTTTTCATGACGTAAATATATTTTAAGAACGCGAATAATTACTCGAAGTCCAAATAAATAAAAATAACTTTCAGTATGAGAAGTGTATGAAAGATTAGTAACAATAAGGGTTGTACTTAAGTTTTTAGAAAGTAATACAAGAAATAATTTCTAACCAAGAATATGTTTTATTGCTTCTCAAAATACTATCCTGCGACATCGATACATTTTTACATTCGAATAAACCAATCATCAAAACATTTATGCCACACTGAAAGTGGCATAACAGAAACATGATATTTGTAAACTTTAATGGCTATTTCCGAGTTTTTAAAACTTTGACCACGTATTTTATTTTTTATGAACGATAATAAAAAGTAATAATTGGGTGCTAAGCCCGGTGAATACGGGTAATGAGTCGTCAATTCGATTTTTTCACGTTTCAAATAATCTATAGTTAGCGAAGCAGTGCGTGAGCTGGCGTTGTTCTGGTGCAGAATGATGCGACGTCTTGAAATTATTTTTCTTAGTTCTGCAACTACTTTCGGCAAACAAATTGTGGTATACTAAAGAACATTGACTGTCTTACTATCGTCCAAAGGAACCGTTGAAACACAGCCAGATTTACCGAAATACGTAGCAATTATTTTTTTTAAGCATTCCTTGCACGAACAACTTTTGTCGGTCAATGACCATCTGGAAATACCCAAACAGTCGATTGCTGTTTTGTTTCATAGGAATAAATACAGGTTTCATCACACGTTACGATATCGTGTACATGATTTGAGGCACCGGAGTTGAATTTTTTTAGATTTGCTGGGCACCATTTTACATAAGCGTCCTTTTTATCTTCAGATAAATTGTGGGGGATCCATCGGGTGCACACTCTTTTCACGTTTAAATAATCATGTAAAATTGAATACACGCGGGTACTTGAAATGTTAAAAAATGCTTCTATTTCATCATATTTCACATGAAATCACAAGTGATTATTTCTCTAACAACATCAATGTTTTCGGGAGTCACAGCACTTCTTCGTCGACACTTCCGGACATCGTCATTCAGATTCCTACGACCTCGGGAGAATTCTTTAAACCAGTTGTAAATCGTTGCCTTAGATGGTGCTTCGTTACCAAACGTCGATTTCATTCTATCGCTACAGTGTTTCTTTATCAAACTTGTCAAAAACCATAAAAAATCATGGCTATGAAGTCCCTTCGACATAATCATTTAGCATTTCTGATTTTCAAAACATCACAGTAAATAGAACTTCACAGCATTTGATGTTCTGTAAACGCAGACATTCACGTAACTATTCGAATTTTGATAGAAATTGTCTGCGCCCTCGTAAGAACTTTTTTTTTTAAAGAAAACATGAGAAAACGATTTAGTATGAATACCTTCTGAAAGCTTGTGAGACAAAGTTTTAGTAGAATATTTAAATGGTATAATGATATAAATTTAACTAATTTAGTAAAAATATAAAAGTGAAAACTATCAGATACATCATTTCCGAGTAACTTGACAAGAGGGACACAGTAAGAAATGACAAATGTTTCTTAATATAGGGAAATATAATATAACTGAAAACCAAAATAACCTCATCCGAGTAACCCATGATTTCGAAAAGCGTTCCTTTATCTTTAGAAATGCCAGAAACCAATATATTTTCGAGATTAAAAGACGAATTTATAAAAACAAACCTTCTTTTGCTGATACCTATTTTCGAAAAAGTTTCCGAGTAATTTTTATAGTGTACTAATCAGTTTTCTCAAATTGGAATATAGGTTTTCCGATGCTATCAATTCTCAAGTACACATTTTCATGTTCTACAAACACGATAAATTAACAGCATTAATAATAACATTAAAATTAATATATATTTTTTTTTTACTCTTGCAAGTATACATTCCGTTACGCAGTTAAAAAATACATAATTGAGACTAGATAGCATTTTAAAAACCAATATTCGGTTTTTAAAATATTTTAATACACTTTAGAAACCACCCGAAAATCAGTGGCAGCAAAGGGAATATTGTTTTTATAACTGCTTCTATAAATCTAAAAAATGTGTTGATTTCTGAGGTTTCTAAAGATAAAGAACGCATTTCGGAATCGTGGGCAACTCGGAATATGTTATTGTATATTTTTGTACGTGATTATATTATATTTTCGTACTTTAAGAAACATTTGTCTTTTTTACAATGTACAGTACAAGAGTGCAATATATAATAGATTTTTTATTCAGAATAATTTTCGTGGAAGTGTAATTATAAAAAATAATTAGATGAAATTTTGTGTAGTATAAAAACTGATACAAGAATAAAAACTGATCTCAAAAACACCGTTATTTATAGTTCAAATGTGTAAGTAGCATCTTAAAAGTATCACATTGATTTATCTTATATTTAGAGCCATATACTTTTACTATTATGTATTATCATTTATAAAAAACTATTATTTTCGACATTGTTAATGGTGTTTCTAATATACAGAATTTTCATCAAACATATAAGAGATGTGTAATAAAGTCAGTGAAAAATTTTCTTTTGGCGACGAGGGTAGATTTTGGGACTACTAATAATTACTCGAGGTCTCCGATCAAACTAAAGAAAAATGACTTTTCGAAGAAAAACCGTTTAAAATGTTAACAGTAAAAGTAAAAAAAAAATATAAGAAAAGTTGCGGAATCGATTTAGTATGCTTTCTTTCTTTCATATTCTGTTAAAGTTTTCATATTAAGTTTTACAGCTGAAATGATGAAAAATTTCATAAATTAGGGAACAAATTATAACAAGAAACGTGAGAAGAGACGTGACAAGATATATTAATGCATAGTGGATATCTTTCTCAGAATAATACTTATGGACCAGCAATTATAATCAGTAATTTGAATATTATTTGCAATTAAGCACAAAAATATTCTTGTCAAAGTCATTATTTTGAATTCTATATATAATATATGTATAAATAACATGTTAGAAGCCTCATAATTATTTAATCTGTTATTATTCATGCTTTTTTTATCGCGGTCACTTGCTGTGGTGTTATAAACATCCCAAAACTTTTATCACAAATTCGATGTTGTAATGAATTGCAGTCATTTTGTAATTTGCTAATGATTAAAGTAGATTACTTTATATTATTCTAAATAAACAAAATTTCGAAATAGAATAAAAATATATAATTTTATAAAAATTATATGAAAAGCGAATTACATTTACTACTACACACTGTTAAAAACTTGCAGCAAACTGTCCAGTCATTTGACCGTTTTTATAGAAAATAGTTTCATGACCGTAATTTAACTCTATTCTGACCATAATATGGTCAATTATATGGTCAGAATAGAGTTAATTTGCTGTTATGTAACCATTTTTTATAAAAACGGTCAAATGACTGGACAGTTTGCTGCAGATTTTTAACAGTGCATGACTATTGAGATTACATAAAAAAAGTTTACTTTTACTAATTACAGTACATACATTGAGTTTTGTTCATATACAGAGTTTCTCATTTATTTTGCAACCCCCCAAAAAAGTACAATGTACAAATATTAATTTTTATTTTACAGAAGTGCTTAAACGACTACAAAAGGTGTTTGAAGTGATTGCTATCTTCATCTATACATATCTGGGCATGTTTGAGGTTTCCAGACATATTCTGTAATGTGTTTAGTGTGATAGCGTTTATCTCTTCCATAATGCGAGTTTTCAGTACAGTAATCGAGGCTACCGGTTCATGGAACACGCGATTTTTCAAATAGTCCCACAAGAAGAAATTGGGCGGTGACAGGTCTGAACTGTGTGGAGGCCATAGTCCTTTTGTAAATAGCTGATCACTAAAAAATTCTTGGAGAAATGACAGAGTGTTGTTGGCCGTATGCGCAGGTGCGCAATTCTGTTGAAACCAAACGAAACATTCATCTGTTAATTTTTTTAATGACGTGGCCGGTTTCTCCTTGATTTTCATCTCGATTTCTTTCATTTTGTGGTCAGTTAGATCAAACGACAGACGGTTCTTTCTTTTCAATTCCACAGTCTATTCTGTTTGAAAATGGTCCACGTTTCGTTTAATGGTGGCTTTATTCGGCGTTACTGAGTCTGGAAACTGGTTTTCATATCGTTCCTAGACTGTTTTGTATGAAGACGTTCGAAAATAATGTTCAATAATAAACGCGCGTTTTTCTGCACATAGCACCATGACGCAAAACTATCTTTTTCCTTAGCACTGAAGTGTCTCATGCGGTTTTCTAGCGTGTTGGTAGTGTTGCTCGTACGCCCCTCCACACCGCTGCCTGCGCAAACGGTGTGCGCGTGCACTGGTGTTGTTCATTTGCTTCGCGTTTACGTGGGTTGCAAAATAAATGAGACACTCTGTATAATGATTTGAAAACTTTATTCATTATAAACAATTTGTACAAATGGATGACATATGTTTTAAGCACATATTCTTTGCGTAAGAAACGCAGTAGCAACTTATATGTATACTTTACTCGAAGGCACATCAGACAATGACTTTTGATTGGATGATTTTGTGCTTTTAAACGTTTACTAAAATTAATTTTTTTAAGCTCTTGTTGACATTTAGAAGTTGTGCTCTTTCATCTATCTGAAGTTTTATGAGGCAAAATCCAATTTCTTCTTTAAACTTCGAACACGGTAGTTCTTTATTTGGATATGCATACGTACTATATGCATACGTACATATTAATGTACATTTCGGTTACACTTTTGATAAAAAAAACATGCGTTCATATCAAAACTAATAATAAAATACATTTTATAACAGGAGTTTGAAAATATTTTTTTCTAAATTTCTAATTATTTTAAAAAGTGTTAAAAATCCCATCAGATAAAAAATCTCAATAACTTTAAAGTATCAAGTAATCCATCGATTTTTTGCAATGGATTCTTTTTCAGTCCATTTATTTTTATTTTGTTATCTTAAAGCATTATCCGATAAAGCGTTTTCTATCCAAATATTATCGACAGATCGTCATAGAAAATATCAGATAATTGCTAGAAGCTTCAACGGTATACTATCAGTTATTTAAGAGGAAGTCTATGAACTAGAAAAAATTATTTTCACAAAGAGGTAAGAGAACAACTATCGGAAACTTCGATTAGTTACAAGATACCTTATCAATCATGCATATTAGTTTTGACATGTTATATCTGTAAACGTTATATCTGTAAACACTGAATCTTAAATAGTTTGTATCCTGAATATTTAATAAAAGTGCAAATCAGTCAGATGAAGCCTACGTATTTTTCGAATAAACATTTATTTTTATTCTTGTACGAATACGTTTTTCCGATATTAATAAATGACATGTTAACTTATAAGAGAAAAAATATCAGTTTCGTGACGAAAATTTGGTAAAAGGAAGAAGAAATTGGCACTCATTAAGAAGTATTCTAGTATATTAAATGTTCTCAAATATTAAAGAAGAAGATTCAAATACCGACGAGTAGGTATTTTGAGAACTGAGCGCAACTCAGTTTAGGAGGGCAGAGTTTATAAGTTTTAAATGGAAAGAAAAAGGCACGAACAGTATGTTGCCGAAGTCTGTCTCATTTATAATTAGTAAGTGTAAAAGTGTGGACACCACCAAACCTGGGATATGTAAAAAATTTTCAGGTATGTGTTTCTGATTTTTTAGAACAAAATACGGATCAGTTATTGGCCTGAATTGACAATTAAAGTATTTCCTAGACATATTTAGCTCCGAAATGCCGTGCGCACGTTATTGGTATTTTACTATACGAACGAGTAAAACCAGTTTTAACGTAAATACATCATTGGTCCAAATACCATTAGATTTTTGGCATGTTATATCTGTAAAAAGTTAATCTTAAATATTTTTTATCATGAATATATAAGAATAAGTGTAAATCACTAAGATGTGTCTTTGCCTACGTATTGTTCTAGTAAAGTTCATTTTAATTTTTTAGGCTTGTTTAAAGAAGATGTCTTCTGGTTATCAACAGCATGCTTGAACATGTAAAAAATCCATTTCATTAGAAAAAGATCGTAATAGATGACGAAATTAGCAGTCATAAAGATATATTCCAGTATGTCAAACATTCTCAAATATTTATAATATTAATTCTTTTAAAGACCAAAAATCTAAGGCTAATCTTATGAGGAAAAGATCATCTTAATTTAACATGGACGAAAACTCATGCATCAAGCGTACATCATGGAGCAATTTTCAACATTAACAGAGTATTAATAATACAAAATAATACAATGAAATTGATCATAGACAGTACTGTAACTGAATTCTTTTATGCGGTTTTGTGATCATATCATACATGCTGCTTATTATGTATTCCTTTGAAAGCATGTTTTGGTCCACTTCAGAGATACATATTAACTTTATATGTTTCATCATTTATTGTAACATCAATAAAATCCATTCGAAACTGTTTTCCCTACAGCCCATAATGTAACGAAATTCTTATTTGTGTGTCCCTGTCAACGAACTATGGATGCTACACACCTAATTTTCAATATCGAACCTGTAAAAGTATATTTACAGAAGTATAGTTGCAGTATGAGATTTAATAAATTTATTATAATATATTCATTTATTCATTTTTATATGATTTATTTGAATAATTTCACAAGATTTAATAAGCAAATAATACGTTTTTGTTTAAATTTACATTGTTATTGTATAAATGACGTTTTCTGGTTGTGCCTAAAACTTTTAAGACAAACTTTATTGTACTCATATCATAATTACTGCACCGATTTTTAAGCGTATTCACACTGTGTATTCTCTAAAGTTATTCTTTGATTTATTATTATAGATTACTATAAAATTAGGTGGTAAAGTATTTAATATTAAGATATCATATTTGTAGTAGCGGAGTAAGGTGTAATTAGACGAAAAAAATTACACTGTTGCACTATAATCGCTTGTCTTAGGATATAATCAATGTCGTAGGATAAAGAAGTTTGCGCTAAAGTTTTTTCTTTGCGATTTTTTATACTCACTTTATTTTTGAATATCTAAATATTTATCTCTATTCAGACTTCAACTAATTTTTAAACAAATCATTATATATTTACCTTTTTTATGTTTTCCTGTTCGCATTTATCCTAAGTATTTTCACTATCTTGTGAAACGAGTTAAATTTAACTTAAAATATATTTTACGATTGAGTAAATATCCACCTATGCATTTTAAACATTGAGTAAAAATACGAATATATCGAGCAAAATAATAGTAAAACAATTATTTCTAAACTATGACAACGACTCTCATCTGGATATTCATACATATATCGTGAATTCCTAGTATTTATCCTGCATGAAGTGAAATTTTAACCTTAATTTGATAATTTTACCTTCTTAGATAGAAATTGATAACCATTTATCGGAAATTAAAGAAACATTTTTTGATACGATTTGAATATGCGAAAACATACATTTATGCTCATAAATTAAGAATATTTAAGAATCACACAACAAAAAAATTGCACTAGACTAAGAATGTTTATAGAAATAGAACAACATGCTTCTTCTGGAATAATGTGTTTGTGTGTCAAGATATAACAGGTTACCAGATGACGCTGAATACTTTCAGAGACAGAATAGAACATAAAAGAACAGTTGGTGGAGTGTATAAAGAGAAACTTTGCTGTGATGGAGTACGGTTCACATCCAGCATTTGATTCCAAAATTGACATAGACGATAGCTATAGCTCAGAAGACATACATGGACGATGTTTTGTGGTGCAGAATTTTAGGTCGTTTTCAATGTGGTTTCACTGAGGTGCAATTATTCCAGATACTGTCTACTTTAAAATTTTCTCATACCAATCTTTATTAATTTTTTTAACCGCTTGCCACAGTTAGTCTTTAAAAAAATCTATTATTTTTAATTTCTAATGTATTTTTTTTTTCATTTCTCTTGCCATGCCCTACAAAATGGTGCAAGAATAAAAATCATTATAACACTTACTTAGTTTTTATAAGCCAATAAAAATTCAGACCCACTCGCTAAATTTTGGTTTCCGAAATTGACGTCATTCTGGACAGATAATGAACATTTTTCGTATATATAATTTAAATATTTTACAGAAGTGCGTTAAAATTAGTGCTCTCGATGCGATACGTATTTCAGTTGTACGTTTAACTGATATACATATATACGTGTAATACGTCGCTTACAGATACGTATACATTAAACTACACGTTTAAACGTATCCGAATACGTATAAGTGCATATCGTTTATCCGTATAATTCAAGTATACATATATTTCAAGTACTATCGCATTTAATTTCAATACAAATGGACTTCATCAGTCTTACGTCACTGAAAGGAGAACAAATTGTAAGTCTGTAGCGTTACTTTCGCAATCTGTATAACATGTTGCATACATAGAATTTTGTTATTTTTCCCTATAAACGATTATCGTAAATGTATAACAAAAGTAAACACTTTTTGAGGAAAAGAGGAGAATATACGCGATTCAGATTTATTGTCACCTCTTATTAAATATGTCTTTCATTTTTATTATTTTTTTTATCTTTATTTGTGTGTGTGTATACACAAGATTGCGGCTGGGCGCCAATGTTATTCTTTCCACGGTGATAATGTTTTTTACTCTGTGTTAATGTATAACGCAAGTTCATCTTTATAACCATTGCACTCATGGTATTTTTTTATACAAAGTGTATGTGCATTAAATGATTTTACATCTTAAGATTTGTTGTTAACCTAGACAAATTTTATTTTTGTGTGAATTACCTATAGATTTCGATTACTTAATATAGACTGACAAATAATCGTCACTGCAGGGTTTAGAACGCAATCACACAAGCTTAAAATGACTTGCCTTCTCTTTTCCTTTTTGCTGTAAAACGTATTTTCAAAATATTTTTAATATAGAATAAATATTTTAAAATAAAATGCAAAATTGTATGATTATGAAACTACCCAGGAGTTGAATCGACCAATGTCAGTGTAAAATATAAAGTCAATGTAAGTCTGTGCTCTGCGGCCATATGCAAAAATAACGTTTCGCGAGAAATCTCCACACCATAAATAAAAATAAACTATATTCGTGTGTTACAGACATGCTAAGGGGAGCTTCAAAACTAACCGCAGCGCCATAGTAAAGCATTTCATAAGTAATAGTTTAGTTTTGAGAACAAAATCTAAACTGAGGAGGAAATATTCAGATTTTTTTATAGCTAATTGCACAGGAACTGCAAGGCAGGTAAACTCGGGACCATTGTGGTTGTTTGAATAAGAAAGGGATAGCGATGGCCCTTATAAACAGCGATAATGCACTTTAGTGGGAGTTCCTCAAAGTCCTCTGATACGCAGACCAGCAGGAGAAAGGCTCCACGCTATGAACGAAAATCGTTTAAACGTTTAACCGCTTGTGTAAGTTCCGTATATACGCTGTACCGTATATACTGTTTCGCATCATACCTATAACCACCTAGGTTATATCATACGTATCCAAAATCTGTACACCTTATAATACGTATTATATGTATTGTATACTGGTATAAACGTTTATTAGGGAGCACTAGTTAGAATGAAGTAGTACTTTCAGATAAATTTATCGGGAGTTAAAAATCTACTACAATACAGTAATTTAATTAATATAATTAAATTCAGTAATATAATTTCAATTTCAAGTAAAAAATAAAGGAAACAAATTATAAATAATAATTTACTAAGTATGACGTTACTTTCTATGAGACGCTTTCAGTGTGACGCCATTTTGACTCCAAACAAATGGTTGACATGTTTTAATTCCTATTTTGTTTGTATACCACAGCTGTATCTTATAGCTATACCTTATAGCTAAATGTTTTAATACTTTAGATGTAGTGGTGACATTTTCTAGGATTTATATTAAATAAGAAATGAAACATAACAACCGTTTTTTTACAGTCTGTTCTTTCTTTTTTTTCAAACAAAACTTCATGACTGGCGTAATGTCAGAAAACGTCTAGAAAATTCAGTGATTTGCATGTAATCGTTCTAAATTTAGTTGATATGAATGCAAATGTAAGTTTCCATTTAAAAATAATGTCATACGAAATACAATTTCACCAAACCTTTTGTTTGAGGAATTTGCATTTCTTTCGTATTTTCAGGAAAATCTTGTGTTATCCGGTACCCGTGCCAAACAAAAATCGCATCCTCATTTAAAAAACTGAGGAATTTTATTATGATTCCGTCAAAGTAAAGTCATTTTTTCTTATTGCCTTTTTAACGATTTATGGGCGCGAGTGCACAGAACCCCATTATTGTGATCGTTTTACATTTAGGATACTCCATTTTTAAGTGCATTCGTAATTGTATAAAGACGTAGCACGTATAGTCGTCGTCTGGTCCGACCGTCTGTCCGTCCGTCCGCATATAACAGCGCAAAAACAACACAACCGAATGTTTTGAAATTTAATATATATATAATCGATGCAGAATTCTGTCGAGTCATTTCAAATTGTCTGAAAATCGAATCAAAATATAACAAGAACGAAAAATCATGCGTCAAGCATATTTTGTGTAACACTTTCCAACGCTTCCAAAGTAATTTTACAAATCATTACCGTTTAAGAAGCTGAAAGGTAACATCTACGTAAACAATTTGGAAAAAATGCATAACATATTTAAAAACGTAATTTCAGGAATTTCCAAAATGTATTCCCAACATATACAGTATTCGAAAAAATATCCGAATACTTTTATTCAGCCCTGTATATGATCTATAGATTTGTATATATACTACATAGGATGCTAAACTTTAGTTTAGTTGGGAAACGCGTAGCACAGCTTAAAATTCTCCTTCTGGAGTTCCTGTCAATAAACGGAAATGCGTTCGCGAACTTTTGTGCTGCCCTGTATAGGATATACAGAATTTATACACTCCAAGTAATAGACAAAAAGTGAGTTAAATTTAAGCATTAATTCAGCAACTTAAAACGCACTTCCAGGAATTATTGTTAACAGAGAGTAGAGAATTTTTTTGTGTCCCTGTAAATGAACGATGACTGCTATATACACAATATTCTGTAGTAAGCCTCCTGAAATGTACCTAGTGATATATATAAATTTCAATGTGCTTAAAATAGTGAAACATTATTTAATTAAACCGCAAACGATTTTTCTCCATAGACGTAATGTAACGGAATTCTTTTGACTGTCCCTGTAGAGTAACTATAAGTGCTATGCACACTTATATATGCTTCATAAATATATATGCATCATAAGCTTATATATACTTATAAGTGCTATGCACACCATTATTTAGCTTCTTGTAATGCACCTTAGTGATATATATCAATTACAATGTATTTGAAATTGTATAACATCATTAAAATAAACATCAAATGATTTTTCCCCATAAACCGTAATGTAACGGAATTATTTTGAGTGTCCCTGTAAAAAAACTATAAGTGATACACGATTCACTTGAAAGAGGAAACATGCCATAGATAACAACAATAACATATAAAAATTGCAGGACAATCCGAGCATATTGACGGGAGTTAGAGCACGGACAGACGGCAGACGGCAGACGGCAGATAGCAGACGGCAGACGGCAGATGGCCGACGGCAGACGGCCAGACGGCAGACAAACAGAAGTCATAAACACTTTTCAACTAGGTTGGAAAGTGTTAAAAAGATTTTAACAGGTTTCTTTATTCTATTAAATCCTATCATACGTAAAGCTATATAATAAAAGCGCAGGTCATGTGACTGCGGAAAACAAATACGGGATAATCACTTCTTTTATCATATGCCCAGCGGCTATTTTTATTCAAAATTGTTGTTTCGAATAAAATTGCATAAACGTTACATTTTAAGAAAGATCGTTCAAAAAAATTGTTTGCTTGAGAGGTGAGTTACATTAAAAAATGTATAGATTCTGAGATAGCTTCAGTGGAAAATAGGTTAACAGCCGAATATCTCAATCCATTAAACTAAATAAACACAACAAATTCGTTCATTGTGAGTCATAGAAATATTGAACCATGGAGGTAATCATTCGCAAAGCAAGATATACGCGGTGAATATTAAAGCGCTGTCTGGTGTCTAAAAAAAAATTCGCATCTATAATAAGAAAAGAAAAGGCATGGTCATTTCGCTCATAGCAGACGATATAATCCATTTCACTGAAATAATAACGATGATTTGTTTGCATAGTAAAACTAGTTATAGTACGAACGCACCTTATTCGTCACGTTTAACGTACAATTTCCAACTTATTATTTGTTTGTCTTGGAAGGCCTTCATAGTTAATAAAGCCATGGTAAGTAGACCGGGTGGTTTTCGTAGTTGATAAAGGCAATATTAATTAGTGGTACCTTTTATATTTATAAAATGTAAATAACTGTATTAACAATTAAAGTAAATATTCCAACTATCAAACCCAAAATTTGGACATACCTTCTATTTGGGTTTTTGGAAGCTGTCATACAAAACCAAAAGTAATTATATACGTACATTAATTTTCGATATGTCTCTAAATAACGGCAGTTTCTCTTTAATATTTATTGAGTTTCTATTTTTCATCCAAAACATTTATTTACTGTAATTTGGAAATTCTCCAAAATTGCTGCAGGGCATTTAAATAGATTTTTCAGATATATTTTAATAATAACACTGTTTTTCTAAAAATAATTCAGAAAAACTCTTACAAGGGAAGGCACTCAACCTGTTCGCATATATATATATATATGTATGTAATAATAAAAAAAAATCGCCATTTTTCCTTAGTTAAATTATTCCGAATTCTTACAATTCTAAATTTTTCCCTGTTTTATTCTAATTTACTATTCTATATTCATTAAATCCTTATTCTTAAATTAGCTCTATCGTTAACTCTGTTAAATTCCCTTTTATTTAATTCTAAATTGTCCAAATTTACTTAAATATAAAGCTTTTAGTTATTCTTAATTTCTATCCTGATCCCCGATCATTTCTGGGTTTTAGAATGTTTTTTGAGAGCCATTTTCATTTTTATTCCGAATTTTATTTTCCCGCTCTAAGTCACTTTACTACAAAATTCATCCACTACCTCTCTGTCCGAACTCTTTACTAATTATCTTTCATAGGTCGTGACGTAGCATGACGCGTCTTCTTTAATTCCTCATTGGTTCAGTGCGCGTTCTACGTCATAATTTGTGTTATTGAGCTAGGTAACAAAAAGCAGCTACCTGTGGTGCTCCCTGAGAAATAAGTCGAATTTTGACTTGTCAACAACTCCCTGGCTGCTCGTTTGACAATAATTAAGATGTTCTATTACTTACCCTCTATACCTTGATGACGTAGCGATGCACGGCTATTATTGTTAGGTGGAAACTGCCCAAGAGAAATACTTAATAAAGGATTGAAATTGAACAGCCTTGTTCTTTTGATTCATGGAGAAACGCCTCTGGTTTTTTCATTCTACTGCCGCTACGGCCGCGTCGAGACTGCAACTGAAATATTACGACTGCTTCTGATTTTTCACATCATCAATAACAACCACCGTTCTTAATTTCATTGTGCGACCATGTGTGCTCCTACTTCTAGTATCAACTTTACTCCAACTACAACATATGACGGTAAATATTCGTAATATGATATATATATATATATATATATATATATATATTAGTAGGTTCATTCGAAAGAGCCTCCCGAGAAATGATTGAGGAAGCAAATTTTTGTTTTGAAAATTCGCGAAAACGGAAATACAGGAGTTACATAAGCTGTTCTTGAGTCTTGACCCATTATTAGCTTCAGTTACGTGTTCTTAGTAGCTTTCTGTCAAGTTTGAAATTTATTTAACTATATTCTTTGAGCTCATACTTAGATAAAATACTAATGTGAAGTAATAGTAATATTATGTGATTAATAATAATAACAATAATAATAATAATAATAATAATAATAATAATAATTATAATGATAATAATAATAATAATAATAACAAAAGTGCATTAAAATAAGTAGTACTTTCAGGTAAATGTATTTGGAGTTAAAAATCTACTGTAATACAGACATTTCAATTTCAAGGAAAAAATAATAAATAATAATTTAATTATTATGATCTTACCTTCTTTGAGATGGTTTCTGTGTGACGTCATTTTGAATCTAAACAAATGTTCACTATGTTTTAATTCCTATTTTATTTGTATACTACAGCTATATCTTATAGCTATACTTTATAGCTAAATGTTTTAATACTTTAGATGCAGTCGTGAAATTCTCTAAGATTTATATTAAATAGGAAATGAAACTTAACAACCATTTTCTTAGAGTCTGATCTTTCTTTTTTCAAACAAAACTTCATGACTGACGTAATGACAGAAAACGACTCGAAAATAATAATAATAATAATAATAATAGTAAATATAGTAAGAATATTTGAGCACAAAATTTTTCTTGGGGTATACCTCCTTCTGTTACAAAAGTTTTGTTCCAGAAATGTCTTTTTTAAACAACCTAAATTAGCAATGGCTTCTATGCATTTTCTTGTATTTTTCACTTTTTATTTCTGATCAGAGAAGAATTTTCGATATGAAAGAAATCATATTTCTTACAAACTCGATGAGTAAGGATTTACGTCGAGTGTTAAAATTCCGATAATTATTGACGTAATTCGTACATTAAAACAATGTAAATATGTGTATTAGATTAATGGTTGAAAAAAATATAAATCTATAGTGAACAGAAGAAAGTATTTTCAACTAGGAAAATTATATCCATTGGCTGGACGTATTGGAGCGAAAAATGACGGGACCAGGACATGTAAAAATGCTATAGTTATAGCTCGGATGAATGAAATTAGCATTGCAGTTCACAGCTTTGTCCAACAAATAAGAGTGCAATATGCCAGCCAGGATATCGTTTTTATAGCTCAGTTGGAAGAGCGTTGGCACGGCAAGCCAAAGTACCCAGGTTCGTGTCCTGGTGCCGGCATTTTTCACTATGTTGGAATAAATATCAGCTATGATACTCCAACCAATGGATATAATATACAGGGTGTTTCAGTTAAACGTTTCAGAACTTCTAAGAGGGGTAGAGTACATCCTGACACCTCGAAATCATATAGCAATGTGGGGTCGGAAATGCTTTCTTGAAGCGGTGTTGTACACAGAAGCACCATAAAGAAAAGAGACCGTAAGTGAGAAATCGTTTTAATAATACATGAAAAGAATCAAAAGGTACACGGATTAAAGTAAGTGTTCGAAGTTGCTTCCATGAGCTACAATGCACGCCTCACATCTCCGACGCATGGACATCCGAACATTCTGGAATACTCCAGGCGAATTTCAAATTTCTCCGACAGCTACTGCGATTCTTGCAACCAGCTCCTCAGCATTGTCAACAAGGGTGTCATAAACTAGCGATTTCATATGACCCCAGAAATAAAAATCAAGACATGATAGGTCGGGTGACCGAGCAGGCCAATGCACGGGACCACCAAGTCCGATCTACTGTTGACCAAATGTGACATCCAGGTAGTTACGAACAGCTCCGCTATAATGGGCAGGAGCTCCATCGTGTTGGAACCACATTGTCTGTTGCGTCGATGCAGAAATCTGTTCATCTCTCAAAAGTTGTGGCAATACTTTTTCTGCAGAAAGAGCAAGTAGTTATCTCCGGTTAGACGACATGGTAACAGGTAAGGTCCGATGAAGTGATCTCCCATAATACCGGCCCATACATTGACCTAAAATCGAATCTGTGCTGCACGACGTCGTATTGCATGCGGGTTCTCGACCGCCCAGATATAGTCGTTAAGCGAGTTGAAAATTCCTTCCCTTGTGAAGGATGCCTCATCGGAAAACAACACTTCAGCAGGAAAAGTGGGATTTGTAGCACATTTTCGAAGGTACCACTGTGCGAAAGCAATACGAGGTGCATAATCCTCCGATTGCTGTGCCTGGACACGCTGCACGTGAAACGGATTCATGTCTTGTTCTCAGAGAATCCTCCAGATGCTGCAAGGGGAAACCCCGACTACGTTTGCTAGACTTCATGTACTCTTTCTTGGATTCCTCTGTACATGCTGCAGCACATTCTGTTCGACGGCTGGAGTCCGTGCTGTTCTTACCCTGGCCCTGTCAGCTCTTTCAAATGAACCTGTCTCAGCTAACCTCTGGTGCAGTCTTGCAAATAAATTATGACTGGGAATACGCCTCGTCGGATATCGTTCCGCGTACAAACGCTGTGCGGCTGGCCCACTACAATTTGCAGCCCCGTACACCAAATGCATATCGGCTAATTCTGCGTTCGTGTAATAATCCATCCTACTAACTTGGCGTTCTTGTGCGAAATGAAGATTCCCTGCACGTAAGCTCGGAACTTTCGCACAACGCCATCTACCGCGTCAGGAAAGCATTTCTGACTGCCCATTGGTTAATGATTTTGGTTCGTCAGGATGTACCCTACCCCTCTTAGAAGTTCTGAAACGTTTAACTGAAACAACCTGTATATCTAGTTACTTAGACAGCGTTTGAGGTGCGATGCTATTCCTCCTAATACAAAAATTAAGTCATAAACTAAAACCATTAACAACGTTATAATGCACAAACATGAAAAAATGGCACAAAAAATTGCATACGGCCGTTTCGAGAATTAATTGTGTCCCCTTCCTCAGTGAAAAAAAAATTAAATGAGTTCAAAGAACCCCTCGGTTATATCCCCGAGCACTGGCCTGATTTGAAAATCCCAAAGCAAGAGTTTATACATCCAAAATAAATGACGTAATTAACCGGGACTGAAAAAAGGAGTCACTGTGCAGGATTCCTCCACACGTGCGAGAGAAAATTCATATTTGTGCGTTATAACGTTGTTAATTGTTTTAGTTTATGAATTAAAATTTGCACAAAGTGTTTGATTTGTGCTTAACAAACTGAAGCTCTAAAAAATAAGCGAAGAATTTTCTTTTTGTTTGACGTCGCAATGAAGACCAAATATTGCTTTCAATCGCAAAAAGAAAAAAAAACCTAGTCGGATGTGGTAATCCAAAAACTTTCTCATACATGTTATTACTTCAAAATCTCCTAACACATCGCCAATAAAATCAATATTTTTCGGCATTCTGTTGTACATCAGCTGCTTGCGAATCATCGGATTACCTAAATGCAAAGCACGTTTCGTTGCACGAGCAGCCAATGCACAACACGACTACGAAAAGTCCTTCTGGCCTGTACCGGTGAGAAAAGATAGCCTCCGTATTCCTTGGTTTTAAGATTTAGCTAATTCTACTGGAAAACCCTAAGCAAAAATGCGTGGAACCTGATTGCAGAAGATTCATTCACAGTTCTCGTAAATATTGAATTTGAAACAGAATTTCGAAATTAGTCAGGTATAGACAAGTTGGCAACCTTTTTGACAACCTATTTTTGATGAAAATTTTGCATTACTTCACGAAATGTCGCCAAGCTTGGCGAGAATTTGACGCTGACGAATATGAATACATAGTGTTAAGCATATAACAGTTTAAACGATGGTTACAACAATGAAAGAAAATTTGCGAAAAAGCATGTTCACTAAAATTCATAAATTAAACCTTTTTAAAGAGGAATCCTACTGTCTCAAAATGTCAGCCACCCTAAAATTTCAAACCGCTATATATCAGTCATTTTAAGACAGAGACAAAATAAAATTTGCTCCGGAATCCTCGGATCTACTCCGAACATTTAGGAAAAAAATTAACATTTAGAATTTCTAATATTTTTTGTACAGTTTTTTAGAATTTGAAATCTTTTAGTGGCTATCACAGCTCCCCCTTCTCCAAATATATCCCCAAATTCAACTGGGACCTACATGCTTTATTCAAATACATAAACGGAAAATTTGGTTCAATTCTATGCATAGCTTCATACACTTTTCGATCATACAATAATGAAAATGGAACAAAAATCGCCATTACGGCGCTCTCTTTCGGCGATATCCCCAAATTCAAGTGGGACCTGCTGGCCGTAGCCAAAAACCTATAAATGAAATTTGACTCAATTCTAGCTTAATTTCATACAATTTTCGATGATACAATGAGGGCACACACACGGACACACAGACAGACAGACATTTTGTAGAAACGGGTTTTTCGGAATCTGACCCCTAAAACGTGTAAATCCACCGAAAACCAGCAGTAAAAAAATTTCAATTACAACACTTTCTTCTATTTTAGATAGAAAAAAGTAAAAAGGTTATACAAACTGGCCTCCAAAAGTTAATGTACAACCAGTCTTTAGACGCCTATCACTAAAAGGATGAAAGTAAAGATAAAAAATATATTTTATATAAATGATCATAAGTAAATTCAATAAAAGTGTATGATAACATTATACCATCGCTATTTATGTAAAGAATTGTAGTTTGATTCAAAGATTCTGGACTGAACTTAAATCCGAAAATTCAGCATCAAGCAGACCTGTTCCAGGACTCCCACGGGTTACCCCTGCATAAGATCGCTTTCTAGATATTTTGGCCCAAAGAAGGAGGAACACTAGTGTTGCTCAACTCTTTTCAGATCATCGTAACTCAACAGGGATAACAATATCTGCTAATACTGTGCGCAGCCGCAGACCTCTTCTCATCAAAGATTCTATGAAAGACGACCAGTTAAGTGTTTCCCTTTTAATCGACCACAAAAAAGTCCTGTTTACGTTGAACAAGAGAGCACGTTACCTGGACCAGACAACAATGGGCTTCTGTACTCTTCACAGTCGGGTTCCGGTTTGCTTTGGAGAGTGATTGAAAGGGTGTGGTAATCTAAAGAGAGACGGGGACTACCAAAATTACATTGTTACAAATGACACAGTTACATATGATGTGCAATCATCGCTTGAACAGGAATATCTCTGTTTAATCACACTAACTAACATATGTACCATTTAGGAACATTCACTGCTGTAAGATATCGAGACGAGATTATTACTCCTTATGTCACACCATATACCTGTGCGTATTAATCAATCCTAATGAAAGATAACTGATCTCACTGAGCTAGGCTTGTTGATGAACATCTTAAGGATCAAGTTTTGAAACAAATGGAATGGACACCTCTGAAATCCTTAATGCGATACAGCATTTTTGCGACTACTTCGGCAGAATATGTAGCTCTCCTCCGAGGTTGTTAAATGAGCTGAAGCAAGCGTTTTTCCTTGTATGGGCGTTGCTTCATATTCCAGTGTCCGGTAGATTAATTAACAGTAAAGAAAGTCAATGCCGCCAATATATACACGTAGCGACAGACGTATTCCGCATTAAAACTCACTATTTAATTTTTTTCACAAAAATCTGATTTTATCAAAAAATGGACTTTTGCAAAAAAAAAAAAAAAAAAAAATTTGAAAGTAAATCACACTTGATGTTAAAATTATGTAACATTCAATACATGAAGGTTTAAAACAAAATTTTTATAAATTTCATGTTCATTTGTTTTCAAATCAGACATAAAAAACTGGTTTTTACATTAACTTTTGGAGGTCAGTGTATGGTAAAAGCAATCCAAATATAATTATTTTAAGGATTACTGTGCTGTAGATTTTGGTTTAAGAAAAAATGGATATTTGGCAGGAATATTCTCCAAGCGGTTCATCAGCAACACATAGAAAAGATATTTTCCTCAAAAATAATTTAGATATTTTTGAAATTGAACTTTGATGGAATTTTGGAACACTTAATGGGATTTTATTTTACAGAACAGTGTAATTAACTGCAGAGAAATATATTTGTCGAATCGCTGCAGGACATTTTACAATTATGGTAATGAGGATACTTTTAATTTTATAAAATACTAAATTTTTCTTCTCATTTCTTTCGCTTTTCACGGACCCACTTTAATGTCTTTGTAATGCAATAGATCCCCCAGGTTATAACATGAAATTGAATCGATTTATTGGAAAAAGTTTAAAAATTCTTTACAGTAAACAAATTAAACATATTTTAAGTAATCTTTCCAGAGATTATAATTTAAGCATTTCGAAAATAACTACGGACATTAGGTATGATAATTTTAATATACTGTCTGAAAAGTACTTTTGAATATCTTCAATTGTTAAAGATTTATGTCTTTGAATTGCTCTTTTTGAGAAACTTGTTCCTGTTCAGGATTTGATTGAACCCTTATTATTCAGAGAATCATCCGCGTAATTAGTGTATTAAATATTATTGTTAATATGTGTAGTGTATTGGATTAAATGTTGAAAAGAAATTTAAGTTAGTTAGTATGTAATAATGGGAAGAAGCTTATTGAATTTCCGTAACCTCGATTATCCGAAACTATTTTATTCGAACACTCGAAATTTTCGTTCTGATAAAAAATATATAAAAATTTTCTAAATTGTTTATTTTAAGGAGTAAATATAAAAGAGAATAAAAAAAACATAAATTTTGCATAAAGAATAAAGTTGATCGGATAATTAGTTGCCGAGATATTTGTAACACTTTTTCATGACACTATATTTCATTCAAATTTCAATTCGAAGATATATTTTAATTGGAAATGAGACGCTTAATCCGACGCAGTAAACCGCTAGTTCATATGATTATCAATTTTGAGGTTATAAGGATGCTTCTTTTACGCAATTCAGTAATAGAGCATTTAAAGTTTATGACGTCATCAAGCCACAATTTTATTCGAATTGCAATGCATTTTATAAGTAGTTTACACATTTTTTTTATTTTTTTTTACATTATGCATATCCATGATGGGTAAGTATTACGGTGGCCCCCAACGACTAGTTGCTTTTAATCGCAAAAAACATCCTGTTATTTGTAATAACAGTACTCCAAAAATCACAGTTTTAGCGATTGATGTGTTGTAATTTTTTTTAAATGGAAAAATCAAAATTTGACAGAAAAATACTCAAAATCTCTTAATATAAAACCTCTTGGTTAGCTTTTTTTAGTATTTAGATTTCTTCAAATATAACTATGATTTTCCTTTCTTTTCCTGAATAGGATAATTAAGTACAGCGGATATTTTCCGAATCGTTACAAGTCATTTAATTTTTTTGAGAATGAGGATGATTTTTATTTATGCTATATTCTTTTTTTTTCAAAGAAATAATTTTAATGTCTACAATAGAATATCAGGCTATATAAAAAAATTAAATTGATTTATCAGAAAGTGTTTGTATAGGATTTAGTAATTCGAGTAGAATTTAACATATTTTATGTATTCTTTCCACAGCTATTTAAGCATTTCTAAAGGAAAATTGGATATTAAGTATCATCATCAAATTTTCCTAAATGTATTTAAATGATTTTGCATATCTTAAAATCGTAAAGATGTATCTCTCTTAGTTGTTTTTATTTAATTTTTTAGTTTCTTTTCAGCGTTTACTCGGGGTGTTAATATTCAGGTATTATTGATATGATTAATGCATCAAACAAGAATGTAGGGGAGACCGGGGCAAGATGACTATGTTAACAATTTTTGTTGTTTATTTATTTATTTTGAAGTAATAGTAAAATTAATTTTACATGAACTGATAGAGTATACCTTTGTAGTATTAAATACATTACCATTTAATTTTTCAAATAAAAAAAAATAAAGGATAATTTTATTTTTTCATAACATTAACAAATCGTCATCTTGCCCAAGTACTGGGGAAAGATGACTTTGGCCTTGGGGCAAAATGACAACACTGAAAAAGATTGAACATATTTTATCTTTTGAATATGTTACATGGTTTAACAAATGATAACTGTGTTTTTACATCTTACAAACTATCAAACTAAGCATAATGCAGTGTAACGTAATGTTGAAATGTTTAGTTGTGCAGCTAACAATAGTCACAAATAAAAATGCCATTTTCATAATTGGAACATTCCTCATGCCACGACTCTTGGCATTTACAGCACTGGATCTATTCTTCTGTTGGTGGGTCAAAATGCCGGAAGTTGGCCTTAAACGATTTTTGAATTTTTTGGGAGGAGGGGGAACAGCGGGGGAGGGGGGAGGTCTTGACCCCGTCGAACGGTACTCTCCTCGTACCGATCGGACGCTTGGAAGTAGAGATACGGACCCCGATAGGGTTTTTCTTTCTGGAGGCTGGGGGGGGAGGGGCTTAGCGGATGGCAAAAATGTCTTCCTCTGGTCGCCACCTTTCGAACGACACCTCCCCCGATCCCATGCACCCCTTAGCCCGAGAGGAGATAGAAGCGCAAGGTCGAAAGGAACAAACACACAGACAAACAAGCGTTTACAGGATTTAAATAGAATGAACAACATAGTTAGTTTAATAAATTTCGAAACACTGGGCCAGATGACGAGCTCGTCATCTTGCCCCGGACTGTCTGTTTAAAAATATTCGTTTTCATTGCCATGAAGGAAGGCGATTAATTGACATTTATTCATGGTAGTAAGTAGTATTTAAACTAAGTTACTCGTAAATATTAAAGAGAAACGATATATCTTACCTGTATCTGTAGCAGAGCTTATTTACAATGCATAAAAGTTATAACGTGGCTGCGGAAAACAATCAAAGCTTCACAACTGACACAAAAATGGCGATTTCAGCGTCTCTATAGTATTGTTTAACGAACGGCTGATAGGAGGGCGAGTAGTGTCCGGTTGATGCTGCCACCTAGCGAAAAACGGAAAAATTAAGACATTCGTCATCTTGCCCCGGTCTCCCCTATATGTTGCATATAAAAATTTAATGATTAAAAAATATTGGATAAGCTAGAGAGATGTTTCAATATTACACATTTAAATGCCTTTGATAGCAAATATTTGTGCTTCTTCAGATATAGTTAAATAAAATGTTTGATTTTAATATTTCATGGAAAGTTTTATATAATGTAATTTTATTAGTTAAAATGTTTTACAACGAATATTACATTTTTATATCAATAATTTTTTTAAATTTTATTTTATATAAAATATGTTGCAACTCACTGTATTTTATACATGTTACTTGAATATGGTTTACTTCGACATCAGTAAGTATGCTAAAGTTCCATATTTGGTTTATAAACTAACAAAAATTATTCAAATGTCATTAATACATTTTTGCGACTGATCTGATTATGCTGAAACACATATATTTCTTTAAATATGTAATTAACTCTTAAATTGATAAAAACATTGCACAAAAGACTTAAAATACCTTTTAATATAAATATGACATCATGTTTCATGCGCTCTAATGGCGACTTATTCAAGATCAAAATGATAAATAAAATATGTTCGCAAAGTTTTCGAAAATGACAAACACAAATCACAGGATCACATGTATAATGGAAGCATGTGATTATATTGATCCAACTGGAAACTTCAAAATTATTATTATTTTTTTTAAATTTGTAAATCATCATCATGCCAATTTTTATTTATCATGCAATTCATCCATTTTTATTATTCATTCAATTCATCATGCCAATTTTTAGGTTATTCAAAAGACGCTGATTCATTGCATATGTTCTCGATTCGCGAATATATTTCTATTGATTCACAGATAATGGATGGAACAAAACTCTTGATGGAAAAAATATTTTACTATTCTTGAAATATATTTGCGAAACGAGAGCATATGCAATGAATCAGCGTGTTTTGAATTAGCTAAAATTTGGCCCGGGATGATTTACAAATTAAGAAAACAGTAACATAATAATTTTCACTTCTTCCAGTTTGACCAATTTAAGCACTTACTTACATTACACATGTGATGTCGTGATTTGTGTTTGACATTTTCAAAAACTTTGTGAAAATATTTTATTTATCATATTGGTTTTGAAGAAATCGCCATTACAGCGGATGAAACATGATGCCATCTTTATATTAAAAGGTATTTTAAAGTCTTTTGTGTAATGTTTTTATCACTTTAAGCAGTAATTACATACTTAATTTGGCGTTCTGATTTTGAAGAAGTCGCCGTTAGAGCGGATGAAACATGATGCCATCTTTATATTAAAAGGTATTTTAAAGTATTTTGTGTAATGTTTTTATCACTTTAAGCAGTAATTACATACTTAATTTGGCGTTCTGATTTTGAAGAAGTCGCCGTTAGAGCGGATCAAACACGATGTCATCTTTATATTAAAAGGTATTTTAAAGTATTTTGTGTAATGTTTTTATCACTTTAAGCAATAATTACTTACTTAATTTGGCGTTCTGATTTTGAAGAAGTCGTCGTTAGAGCGGATGAAGCATGATGCCATCTTTATATTAGAAGGTATTTTAAAAACTTTTGAGTAAAGTTTTTATCCCGTTAAACAGTAATTACATACTTAATTTGGCGTTCACAAGTGATTTTATTATGTTAATTGTTATATATGTTTCTATTTATAAAATTTACACAATTTAACTATTAATTTAAATTTAATATTCCAAAATCAATTAAATTAAAACATGAACGTGTGTTATATTTGAATTTCGAATATTACCGTATAAGACAAATTAATGATACATAAACTATACTTCGACATGTGTCTAAAGTAGCGAAAATTTCTCTTTAATTTATTTAACATAAGACGTTTTATATCGAACTTTATTTTTCCCTAAAAGAATTATTAATCGTTGAAAAGCACCTTTCAGAATCGCTGCGGGACATTTATCTAGAATAAACTAAAAAATTTACAAATTTTTCATATGTATTTTGAATTAATCAGTTCTCATAATAACACGAAATTCTTATAGTACATTTTTCCATAAAATAATCTTGAAATACTCTTTGTAATTGCCACTTGTATTCAAAAATGTTCATTTTCGTTTAATTATAGAATTTTCAAAAGTAGCACAATAATTATTAACTGTGATTATTCATTGAACATCTTTTTTTTAGAACATAATAATTAACAGCAGAGAAACATGTTTGATAGAATCACTACAGGGGATTTAACAATTATGGAAATGAGGTTAATTTCAAGTTTATAAAATGCTACATTTTTCTTCTGATTTCTTTTGCATTGTACGAACTGACTTCAATGTCTCTGTAATACAGCAGAGCCTCAAGCTATAATATGAAATTAAATCGATGTATTGGAAACAGATTCGAATGATAGTTTGAAAAAATTGTATGGCATTGAAAATATATATTCTAAGTACTCGTTCCACAGATTGCAATTAAAGCTCTTCTAAACGAAAAATAGTTTTTAAGTACAGATGCGTGACAAAATAATACGAACACCCATGAAAAAGAGTGAAAGGGCAACATCTAGAAAAATATATGAAGAATTATCCTGAAACGTTAGGCATGTAAACAGCACTGTTAGTGTCATATATTTCCGTGAAGACAAGTGTTTGTTAATAAATACTTCTGTACTTGTCATACTTTGGATCCAACCCCTCATATTTCTGCTTCATTTTGGTAACAACGGATTTCGAACTTATTCTATAGACGATCACTTTCAGAATTTTGATGTATTGTTTTTGAGACTTTCGTAAAATTTGCTCTATACATTTGGGTAAAATATTATGCACATTATATTTTGATAACATTTGCGCATGCGCAGTGAAACATTATTTAATAAACCTACTCGTTTTTCATCCAATATTTATTATTTTTTATTTCTGATTGCGGGGTATTATGTACAATGTTATTAGTTATATTTTCTGAAAAAAAAATATTCTTTTATATTAAGAACTCCTTAAACTATAAACAAAACACTTGGTGAAATTCGGGATTGTTTTTATAAAAACCTTAATTTCTCTACGGGTATATATGTTGTTCTCATGAAAATAAACACAGTTTATCACTATAAGCCTTTTAATCATGTGCTAAAGTTTCAAAGCTTAAGTGACATTACTTTTTACAGGGTTATACAAAATATATTCGTTTTTCTACAATTTGTTGACGGTTCCCAATGAGGTTTTTGGAAAAAATGTTCACGGAAATACATGACGTCAACTGTACTGTTTACACGCGTGAAGTTTCAGGATCATTCTTCAAATATTTTACTAGATATTGCTCTTTTCACCCTTTTTCATGAGTGTTCGTATTATTTTGTTACCCATCTGTATTTCAATGAACTTTATTATTATTGAAATCTAAAATTTTCTTAATTGGTTCGGCTTATCTTCAAATCTTAAATGTTTTTCTATTTTAGTTGCTGCTATCGAGCTCTTTAGTTTCATATTGGCAACCTCAAGCTATAATATGAAATTAAATCGATGTATTGGATACAGATTCGAATGTTAGTTTAAAAATGTATGGCATTGAAAATATATATTCTAAGTACTCGTTTCACAGATTGCAATTAAAGCTTTTCTAAACGAAAAATAGTTTTTAAGTATTTCAATGAACTTTATTATTATTGAAATCTAAAATTTTCTTAAATGGTTCGGCTTATCTTGAAATCTTAAAAGTTTTTTAATTAGGGTTTCGTTCATCTCATGAAACCCTATTACTCCCGCTCCGTTGTCTGTCTGTCACAGAACCGTTCTCAGAACCTATATAACTTACAGAGTTGAAACTTTGCGTATATAGCTGAATACCAGCTATAAAGAGCTCAAAATATTAACATTTGAAAAAATAGCATTATTTTAATAAATAGAGATAAAAAACCAAAATTCTAACAGCCTTTTCCTATTAAATTTAAACATTTTTCCTTATAGCATTTGCCAAAAATTAAAAATCCACGATGAAATTCTTTCTACAATAATTTATTTTCTTTCAGACGATTTCCACGTGAAAAATGAAAATGAAATAAAAAGTTTCAACAATTGAAATAAATATTAATATGAAATAAAAATGATTGACATACTAGTGGCAATAAAATGAGAATTTTCAAAAATTTCTCAATAATACAAGGAGTATGAGTATGTGTATGTACACAAAGCAGATTAATATCTCGTCATTAGAGAATTAAAAAGAAAATCTGACGTCCTATTGGAAGTTTAACGAATTTTTCAGATGTTTGAGAATAATACAAAGTGAGTATCAATATGAGTAATAGAGAATAGTAAATATATAAGTTTGAGTAACATGAATCATGATAAAAATCCGATTATGGAAATATTCGCATATTTTAACATTTTGAAGGTGTACAACATGTTTAATTTTGAAATTATTATTTTTATATCGCATTTAGTCCGCGTGACAGATATTATTATGACAGAATATAATAGCTGTCGGGCTGGTTTGGATACGCGAAAAAACGAAAAAATAGACCGGTAAATTTTTTCTTTATAAAAAACAAAAAACATGAGTTTTTTTTTTTTTTTTTTTTTTTTTTTTTTTTGGTTGCTAAATTAAATTTATTTGGATTTATTAAAGAAGGGATAAAGTGTTTTGAAAGGAATATTAAACTAAACCCTTTGAGCGATCTTCGATCACACTTATCCACTTGTTTTAATTGCTGTTATCGAGCTCTTCAGTTTCATATTGGGATTTACTCGGAGATGTCACATTCAGATAGTTTTGAATGCAATTTTTGCAACAAAATGTAAAAATATAAGAAAGAATAATAAATGAAAAAATACACATTAATTACACTATAAAACGGTTGTAATATATTTTTTTCTTCCTGTTAACAAACTGTACTTTTTATATATATTAAATACAATTTCTAATTTTAATATTGTAATTTTCCTACTGTAAAGAAATTTTACACTGCAATAAAGTTGGATAATTTCATTTTACAACACATTACTAAAGTTTTATATATCTTCGCATATTAGAAAACGTTTCGGAAAGTGAAAGTGTTATCAGAAAAATAAACTATAACAAAAATTGAATAAGTCTAAAAGAAACCTGTTAGACATCGAACGCGGATATTCTATGTAATAAAAAGAAGTTGGAAAGTGTACTTGGAACGTGATAAATGAGGTGCGTTCGTACTATAACTAAGATAATAAATATCCAGATCTTGGTGCAATAGCTGTTGCACTCTTATGCAAAAATGTATGAATACAAAATTTATTGTATGCGCCGATTTTCATATTATAGATATTATTTTTAGTTTATGAAATTAAGTTTCAATACACTTTTACAAAAGAATAATGACAATTCTGTTACATTAAAATTATACTATGCGCAAATTCTAATACAAGACAAAGTAAAAAAAAAATTATCGTTATTATTTCACTGAAAAAATTAATTATATCGTCTGTTATTATGATATGATAAATTTCCGTAATAAAATAAGTACATTTTAAGTTGGCATTATTTTATCTTTTGTTGACATTTACTGAAAATTCCAATGGGAAACTTAAGTCTAGCTTTGAAAATATCAGAACTTGAAATCCATATTTAGATTCTTTTCCATTTAATATTATTTCTCCGTAAACATGTATCCAAAAAACTATCGGTAGATTATAGGATTGCTATAATTAAACAATTTTATAATACAAATTCGGTTTTTAAATTCAGTAATACGGAACTAATATGACTCCATCTTAAATAGGACATAATCAACATGGCAACCTAGGATCATTACCTACCCTGGGTTATCATTGAATTAATTACGTATGATAGGTTTTAATAGAATGAAGAAAACTTTTATTAATATCTTTTTAAGTTTTGATTCGATTTTAATAAAATTTAAAATAACTCGACAAAATTCTGCAACGATTATATATACATTAAATTTCAATCCATTCGGATGAGGAGTTTTTGCGCTGTTATATGCGGACAGACGGACGGACCAGACGACGACTATATGTGCTACGTATTTATGTAATTACGAACGCATCTAAAAATCTTTTAAAAATCTTTTAAAAACGAGAAAATTGAATAGGACGTTGCCATCGGTTTAACATTAGCTTGCTAGTATCTTCGCATTACGTCGCTCTTCATAAACATATATAAAGTGTTCATTTACTTAAATTGCTGAATTTTGACTCCAGACATCTTTGATAACTGTCAGCGTAATTAGAATGATACTGATTGTTAGAAATATTCTTATCCTTTATGCAGCTCAGAAACTGTACAAATTCTACTAACTGCTATAATATTTGGCAATTTGCTCCAATGAATACTTAATTGTAAGAGAGTGTCTTTGCAGAGTAGCTGCATGACACTCAACAATTATGGGTATTAAGTTAATTTACATTTTGTAACATTTTCGATTTTCTTTACTCTTTTTTTTCCCGCTATTCACAAACCTACAGTTATTTCCCTGTAATACAGTAATCTCTGGCCGTAAAATGAAAAAACTAAATCCATTTTTTAAAAAGAGATTTTAATAAGAATTTCAAACATTTTGTTAATAAAAGCTAAAATTATGATGTGTCGACTACTCTGATTATAAGAGTAGGCGACGTTTGGATTGCGAACGTACTGTTTGTTCAATAATTGTCAATGTGTGTAAAGGTTATCAAGGCTATCTTTCTTTAACTTTCGATAAATGAGTGTGAAAACCTCGGAACTTGTGATTTTTCTCTTCGTATCGATATTTATGAAAATTTCTACATCTGGTAAATCGATATGAAAGAATTTAAGCACTGGCATGCAATGGGAAAGTAAAATTTTGGATCAAGTTCTCCTCGCGAGGTGCTCTAGTGAAATCAACTAACCGCAGCTGAGAAGGAAGAGTATCTGTTGGTAAGCGTACAATTACGTTATTTTGTGCTAATTGAAATAAAGGAGTTTTGTGCTCGCGGAGTGCCGCTTTCAGTATTATCTAAGTGGACATCTTGACGTCGGAGTTTGACTAGCTTGCATAGTGGACATTTAATTTTGCTGAAGGTATCTCGTCTTGCCACCTCATACAAAGTTATAAGTGACATTTTGAGTTATCTTTAATTGATATTTGAAGCTTTGTTTTTCTGAGTGAAGTTTTGTGGAAAATGATTTCTTTCTGGCCGGAGGGAAATTTGTAGAGCTTTTCTCCAAACCCTGCCCTTTTAAAGATTTTAATAAAAGTTACTTTGGTTTTATGCATCTTGTTCTCATTTCCGACTAGCTCGCATTGCTCACTGTAAATAACAGCGACACGGTTGTTACAAAATTAGAATATTATATGTAATTTTGCCACATAATTTATCTCAAATGTTATAAGAGTAGGAAAAATAACAAAATAGATGTGAAAATTCTTTAACCATCCTGCTACCAACTTTTGTTTCTTGATTTGAGTACCAATGGAATCATATGTGAACCCACTAAGATTTTTATTTTGTAACATGTAATATTATAACTCAATGATTATAAACCTTAAATTTATTCGTTTTGTTACAAAACGTTCCTCTAGGTCTAGGGTGAAACCCCCAGTTATTGACACCAAACCAGTAACTGACACTTGAGCAAAAAACTAACTCAAATAAGTATTTTGTTATAAAATTCTGCAAAGTAATGTCATCTAATGGTAAATGAGACACTTATTATTATTTTGGAGTCGAATTATTCCCCACTAGAAGGCCAACAACATATTTAATGAGGAAAAAAACTTTTGAGAATACAAAAAAATCCATTTTGAATCAACATTCTTATTTTTAAAATTAAGGAAGTGTTTTTCTAATCTATTTGTAAAGCAACCATCCTAAACTTTTTCTTAAAGTTATACTTGTAAAAATTAGTTTAAAGATGCATATATGTTAGGGCCATGATTTAGGATTTATAGTTATTCAATTCAGCTTAATGGAAGGGGGGGGGGTGTTAGTTATTGGTTCCTAGAATTTCATTTCACCAGTCTCTGACAGAGGTGTTAGTTATTGGTTATATTAAAGAAAGTTGAAAGGTATTATTTGAACTGTTTAAAAAGGCATAATAATAAATTAAATTTATCTTGCAGTAAA
The DNA here is from genome assembly GCA_963931845.1 of Maratus michaelseni. Classification (NCBI taxonomy): domain Eukaryota; kingdom Metazoa; phylum Arthropoda; class Arachnida; order Araneae; family Salticidae; genus Maratus; species Maratus michaelseni. Next base: position 350,576,184 of record OZ007590.1, read on the forward strand.
CACCATTAAAATGTAAGTTGTTTTACCAGTGGCTAACACCAGATGTCAGTTACTGGTTCATAAATATAAAATTATTGCATATCTGCATTACTAATAATGCAGTACTAAATATTACTGCTATATACTCTTACTCTATACTCTGCATTACTAATAATGCAGTATAGATTACTAAATCCCACTTTTGAAAATACATATTAATGTATTTTGTTTTTATAATAAAGAATAAAGTTTTTTAAAGCATTTTAATCTTCTAAAATAAGTGTCAGTCAATGGTTCAATTTCTATCAGATATTGGTATTTCAAAATGGGGAATGTGTCAGTTACTGGAGTTTTTGACCATATTTATGAATAAAATAAATTTTTAATAATAAAATGTATAACTTTTCAAAATTTTGCCAACAATAATTTTTTAATATATCTCTACTATCCTTTTAAAAACAAAGGAAAGTATAAAATATATTTAAATTTTTGTAATAGTGATTTGAACAAGAAAGAATCCTTATAGTGTCAGTTAATGGTGTTTTCACCCTATATGAGTCAAATGTTAAACATAAAATGAACAATTTCAATTTTTTCCAGAATTTTAAAACTTATATACATTTTTTAGAGTTGTAAGGTAAAATTGCTCTGCGGTTACAGGCGACCCCATGGTGGTAGGAGGGTTAACGTTATTAAATCAACACGCTCATTTAAAGATCTCGCATGACATATCAAGTAACAGTGATATTCTGAAAAATTATTAAAATTGTATTAAAGTATTCATATTTTGATTTTGTTTTTGCATTTTCTGCAAGCTTTTTATACAATTATCAAGAAATTATGTTGATAAATTAATTTTTGTTATATTATATTTTTATAATTACACATTATATTATATTATTATTATTATTATTATTATGTGTTATATTTTAATATTATAAACTTGTATTCTATTATATTAATATAATTTTTAAAATGACTTGAAATAATAAAATATCTGTAAAAAATAACTATTTTTTTTTTTTTTAGCTTATCTCAACTTAACATCCTTCATGCCTTACTGTTCAAGACATAATTGACTCTTATTTGAATATCTGTTTGCATAATAAATTATAATGTTCATTACTAATTTTTTTTTTTTTAATTTCATAAATTATTATCGATACTTTGAAAAACTCTTTCATATTTTCTGTCAGTTACTGATACATTTAATATGAAGTGTATTTGTTTTATTCTCATTTTGTACATGGATATAAAGTTTAATGAGAGTTTGAAATTATCTTCATAACTCAGACAGGAAGAAGAATAATCACTAATTGCATTTTTCTCTGACCTTATCTTGACATCTTATTTGATTTACTGCCGCAGACTTAACACGCTCTTGTATGAATCTAGCGTGACATAATAAGTTACGACTTGTATGTTATCTTTCTATACTTGGCAAATAAATTTCAGCCCATGTTCAGTTGCGAAGTTGCGCCCATTTATTTCAGTTACATTGGTTTATTACGTTTGAAATATAGTATACTGTGCACGAAAGAAAGTTCTATCAACCAAACTTGATAAATTTATTTACTTTCCTTTAAATGAAATATTAGTTTGAGATACATAAGTTTTATTTTTTTATTTTTTTCTCTTGATAAATAATGAATGAAATGAAAAATTGATGTCCAAATGAAAAATATCTCAAAGGTAAGGAAATTTTTAATAAAATCAAATGCATCCTGCTGAATTTTTGAAGAAACATTTTTCTTATTTAATGTATTAGTATAAATCATAAACATATTATTCTTTATGTTGCTTAGGAAAAATTTCAGAAATTTGTAATATTTTTTAAAGAAAAACACAGAAACTCGAAACGTTGCTATCTTACTGAGTAACAAGACTTACTAAAGGATATGGAAATCATTTTATAGTGAAGTAATTTTTCACCAGAACTACGGAAGTGATTTCAGTTATCCTGTATATTATTTCAGTTCTCAGCATCCCTTTTTCTAATCAAACGAGCAGGATTTTGAAACGGCTTCTGACATAGTACACTCGCATTTCGTTAAAGCATGTATTTTGATTATATTTTGATTTAACATGCATTTACATTTCAATTAATTAAAAATTAGATCGGCATTGTTTTCATAAATGAAGTGCAGGGTTTTTCCCAAATGAGTGTTGCCACAAAACTAAAATACCGCAACAATGTTTATAATTTTTTTTCAATAAAGATAAAGTGGGACATAGTTGCTGCACGGGTCTATTTTATATTTACGATTAAAAAGCACAATTTAAATTCAAATGCTCAATTTATTTTTCTTTATCCCGTGTTTTTTTTTTTGGAACAGATGATGTCACCCTATATGCAGTTAAAATAGATTGATATATATATGTATATATATATATATATATATATATATTGCGTTTGCTATCTTCGATCAGTTTTTTTCTGTAACTTTCATGAAATAAATGAGATGATATTCTGGCTTGACTAATGTTGTTTGCAGATATTTTTAATCCCTAATTTTTCTTTAGAAGTTTAAACCTGCATCTAAAAAATATTAGATATTGCTAAAAATATTAGACTGCAGTGCGAAATCTTTGCTCGGGTTCACTGGTTTTTCAATAATATTTTTTGCAACACCAAAGTTATAAACGGATCGTTCAACAAGAGAAAGAAATAAATGAAATAGCTACGCATTGGTTTTTAAAATCTTTTCCAAACACTGTTAAAAATAATCTGTAATTCACGGAAATTTTTGTCATGAATTTCACAGAAAAATTCTCTTTTCATGACAAAAGTGCATTTCCTGTTAATAATTATAAAATTTCATCATATTTCCTGGATACAACATAATGGATGGAGACGGAAGAAGACATCGGAAATATTCCGTTATTTGCTGCATCAGACTATATTCTTTGACTGTGACACGCAAGATCTCGTAAAAACAAGTTTGTTGTTTGTTTACCGTTTACTTCATGGATTCCTGTAAGATCTGAAGTAAGTGTTAGTTTTTATTTTTAAATCATAGTTTTAAACTGAATATAAGCGATATATTTTTTTCTAATTTTGATTGTGATGTCTTAACTCTTTATAACGGAATGTTACCGCTTCTTGAAACGGAGTTTTTTCTTCTTTTATCTCACAAAACGAAAAACCTACCAACGGAACGGAAAAAGTCCGGCAACTTTGCTACAGGTAATTTTACAGTGAATTCACGAAATGAATTTTAACAGTGGACGAATTCATAGCTGTCTCTGCCCTTTAAATTTGCGATGTTCAATGAATATTAACTCACTAGTTGACAAATTTTGCATAATACATGAAAAATTACGAGTAAAAGAAGTTTTAAAATAGGAAGTTTTAGAAAATTTACATTGGTCTAAAAACACAAACATAAGGAACATCGTCCGGATATTAAACAGTCTAAACAGAATACTACTCTTTCTCGTTTCTATTTAAATAACGAAGGGTATTCTAATTATTTCAGATGAGGCGAAAATCATCGTTCCTTTCAATAACCCATTTGAAAGTATTATCAGAGAATCAGTCGAAATTTATGCACGTGAACATCATACCTGAAACGATAACTTATCTTTTATTATCCTTAAAATTTGACGCAATATGTTAAAAAATTCTTAATTTTCATATATTTCAAGGCTTTTGTTTTCCTTCTTTTACCTTGAACTTTTTTGAACGTTTGTTTAGCACGTTTCCACGTTCATAGATGGCAGCACATAATATTCTTCAATAGAACTTTGGATTGTTTTTAAACTTTTGTTTCGTTTTAACCTTTCTGTTGTACTCACTAGATGGCGTCACTACATCATTTCAAACATCTTATTGGCCTAAATTCAATTATTTGTTTCATATACTTTATATTGTCATCTCTAGACTTTTAGTTCGCTTTAACTTTACATCCTGATGACGACTGCAGACACAGGTCGAAACGTTGATTTTATGTACGTATAATCATAATTAATTTTACAAGTTCATATAATTGTTCTTGTTTTTATGCACCATTAAGTAAATTTTCTGTTTTTATATATAGTATCAGAATGTTTATCATATTTCCAATCAGAATATTTTATACGATAACTGAAAAGAAAATCTATCATAATTTACAAATATAAATTAAAATAATATAAAAGAAAAAATAAATAATCATATAAAGGCGAAAAATCCATGATAAATACTAGGTTAAATTAGAAATTGAATAAACATATTTGAGCATCATAAACATTTCATTTAGCACTATTTTTTTTATTTATAAGCGTATTGGAATAAAATAAAGCCTACTGTCCCTAAATGTACGCACCCGAAGTACAAAAATATAACCAAATTAGAACATTGGTATGAATCTTATTAAATTTATGTAGCAAGACGTGTATGACAGGACATCCTATTGACATTAGCTGGATTAGTTTGTACGTTGTAGAAATTTCAGGGAAATCGCAGAAGATTTATAATATATGTGGAAGAAATATCCGGCATTAATCTCAGTACCATTTTAAGGTTAGTTCAAGATATACTTCGAAAGGTCATAAATATTTTTGAAGTTCGTATATGAAACTTTATGCAGACGGAATAACAAAATTAGGACATTAGAATTAGTAGACAGTAGGAATGGTAATTTATACAGACTGCTTGATATTGAATTTCCAAAAAGGTGTATACAAGAACTGACACAATAAAATGACATGTTTGCAAACAGTTACTCCTGTCAACCAATTTATCAATTACTTTTTGCTCTATCAATCATTGACGGAATCGTCATGGCGTCGTAGACAAATCTCATTGGAGATATTAGTTATTTGTTGACCAATCAAATCGCACATGTGTTATTTATGGACCAATCAACACTTGAGTTTTTGCGTACAATTAGTATCAACAGACGGCATTTTCCCAAACATGATAGAAAAGTGACTCCCCTTACCGTATACGCATCCCAATAAGACATCCCAATCGATTCAATAATTTTTTTAAGGCTTTACACTACACCGATATTCCCTCGTATTTTTAAATAAAGGTTTGTGTTTCTTAAGCTCACGTTACCAAGATTATCATACGGCTAAAAACCTTTCACCGTTTCATATTTTTTTCCATTTATATTCGTTCCTACACTGAGAAAAATGACTCTTTCTAAACTAATTGCTGTGTTGTATTTAAAATGTTAAATATTTTCTACTATCTTTTTTAGAAGTTTATTGCCCCCCTTGAATACTATCTTCCAAATTAAAAAAAAAAATGAAAAAATTTCCTGAACTATTTTATTTTGTAGTCCATATTTTGTATCAGAGTTTGCATGTTTATACAATATTAAAACATTTCCCTTTTTTTAAGAATTACCCGCATTAGTATCATTAACAGAATATTTATATATTCTGAATGATAAGATAGACGACTAAGACTACGCTGTAAACATAAAATGATTAACACGTAACCAACTAATTATTAACTAATTAACGTAGTTTCACTTAATTTCCCATATGCTTTTTTCAGCATAGAGTTGATTAAATTTGCAAGTGAAGATTAAAAATCGTATTCATTTGCTGCAGTTTTTTTATAATATAAAATCTCCATAGATTTTACATATTTCTTCCAACATTTAACGCATTATTAATATAAATAATAATTATGGCACTTCTTGAGTTAAAATAAAATTTACATTTATGAAAATAATATTACGGTTTTTATTTAATATGGTAACAACTTCCTAAAGAATTATTTTATTTATCGCTGCATTAAATTATGATTATTTTTAATCCCATACTGTCCAGTAGTACTGAAATAAATTCTGATCTGAAACACTTTTATTAAGGAAAATAATAAATAATAGGCGAGGGAAAAAAAGCAAGCAAAAAACAAACACGAAATTATCTACGAGGGATGTTACGAAAGTAAGTTTCGTCATTTTTTTAAAGAGAAGATGGTACACCAGGTGAAACAAACAATCGCCATAAGAATCCGCACTTGTTGCTAGTTCAAAGACGAAAGGAGGAAAAAGGTCAGTAAAGGAGGAATGTTACAATATTAATATATTAATACAATATTAATACAGCATTAATATCTTACATGAAAGTTATATTATGGAAAAATCTAGTTACAGCTATTATAGAAGCTAGAAAAGAGGTTTTTTACGTTTGTATTCTTTTTTTTTATTATATTAATTATACGGTAAATTTCCATAAAACATCCAGTTTAATCTGTTGATTAATTTATAAGAAAATTTCTAATTGTCTTATTCAGAAAATCTTTTCCTACATTAGTTAAATAGTAAACCGTAGCAAGCAGTTTGTTATAAGTATGCCCTTCTACGCCGTTTTGGAAAATGCGCGTAATAGCTCAATAATCTGTCGCTTGTCTCTAGTTTTGCTGATCCGAGTTCAGATCCAAGCAGCAGAAAGTTTGAAAAATGGAAGTGTTTATTTTTCAATGTTCAATTAAATTATAAAGAATTATTCTAAAGAATATTAACAATTTATATAGTGGAAATGTTTTTTATATTTGTTATAGTGATTGAGGATTTTACGAATTTTCTAACTTTAAAGAATCCAATACAACGATTTACCAAATCCAGTGATTTTTTTGTTTTGATTACGGAGCGCAAAGCCCAGTTACAGGCGTTCTAGTGGTTGTCGCTATAAAGATTTTTGAATTTTTAAAGATTCCAGTACAACGATAGCTTTCATAGGCGCGAAGCCCTCATGCATGCGATACTGTGTTACACGCTATAAAGAACTTCGTATTTTTAGAAATTTATATTTTTCATTTGAACGGGTATAAAATTGTACAATATTCTGAAAATTTCCATTATTAACCAATCGACTTTTAAAAAGGGAACTTTTTAATGTTAAAATTAACTTAGTTTTGCTACCTTAGCGATCTTTATAACGAAATTACATTAAACTAGCATATGAGATTGATAAAAATATCATCACCAAATGGCCAAGCATACAATTAAGTGCCAAATTTGAAAATCTCTTTTGGAATTAACTTTCGACGTAACCGTTGCTTCTATGATATGTATATAGCATCCGATTATATGCCATCGTGAACGATCTACTCAATAATCTTTTGAATGTTTTACACTGCCATCATCCTTTAACATTTTTAATGCGGACTAGGTCTGGTGACTATTTTTACATTCAACCGTACTACAATTTACAAAAACTTTACTTTGTGGTACATGTCTCTGGATAATATTCTAGTATAAGTGCATGGTAGAGATTATTTTTCGAAAAGTGGTATGGATTGAATAAAAGAATAGTGGACGTGCAATGTCCCAATCCCGTAATCAAAACTTTAGCTTAGCTCTCCTTGTAAAATACTATACCATGGTGCTAAAAATCAATTTACGTTCACTGTTTTCCTCTTATCTCTGTTCCTATGTGTTAAACTAATTGTCCGGTCGTTTCTTTTATCCCAATGTTAAATACTAGCTGACCCACCCGGCGTTGCTCGGGCAGACTGTCATTGAAAATTTTAACAGTGGATTGGACTTCATAAAAAAAAGACTAAATAATATTTATTTATACTAAAAGCTTGTAAAAAAATTAAATAAAATTTAAATTTTCAAAAGTATAACAGTTACGTTTAAAAAATGAAACGGTAACGGAAAATTATTACACTTACTTTTCTCTTTTTACTAAAAATCCCTTTTAAATTTTGTATTGCTAGTTATATTTTTTAATTTATAAATACTAAATGCTTATAAAAATCGATATTTCAAATGAAAATGTATAAAAATATATCTATTTAATTGTTAATGTTGACAAATTATAATTACAATTTATTTACACTATAATCAATAAACCATAGCTTGTTTCGCTTTTATTCCTGTAGATGACAGCACCAAACAATGAGATGCGTTTCATTCGGGCGTTGCCATTAAACAATTAACAAATAATCGCAATTTCTGTGCCACGTACGATAGCGTAATATATAAATGCCAGTAACTTATGTTATTGTGTTTTGCCATCATTTGATAGAAAATTTTTCGCATTTCCCATTTTTTTTTCACACTATCTTTAAAATCAAAGACGCAAATTACACTTAAATATTTTCGTTTTGTTCCCACATTTTGTGTTGTTAGTTTGCATCTATAAACAGTAACTATGTATTTCCCTTTTATAAGAACACTCACATTCGCATCTTTAATAGAATATATAAATTTTACATAGAAGTGAGATAGTTCATGCGTAAAAACCTAATGTTCGCTAATACTTATAAAACTTTCACTTAATTTCCCAAACTCCTTTTTTGTATAGCTAACAGGTGATTAAATTTCCAAATGATTCGAAAAATTACTCATTTGCCCTGAGAATTTTATAAAAGCTACATAGCTTTATTACTCTCAAAAAATGTACAGTACGCTTTAGAAATCGTTCAAGATTTTGCATACTTCTTGCAACATTTAACACATTTTTAATATAAAGACAAATTATCGCATTTTTTAAGTTTAAAAGATATTCCCATTCATGGAAATAGTATTCCAGTTTTCAATTGATATGGTGATAACTTTCTAAAGATTTCTTCTTTTTAACGCTTCATTAATTTATGATTTCTTTTTAATCCCATAATATCTGCAATACTGAAATAAGTATCGATTCGAAACACCATTTTACTAAGTCAATTAATAGTAAATATCAGTCGTGGAAATTTGGGTAAAAGAAGACGGCAAGGACACCATCCTAAATATATATTTTATAATCTAAAAATTCTAAAATATGTTTTTATTATATATTATATTACTATTTACTTATTCAATAAAAAGTCATCGTGATTTATACATATATATATAGGTATATATATGCATATATATATGTATATATATAGGTATATATATGCATATATATATGCATATATATATATATATATATATATATATATATATATATGTGTATATATATATGCATATATATAGATATATATGCGCTTATATATATATACGTATACACACACACACACACACACACATGTATATAATATATATGTTGTAAAAAGGGTTACAATTTAAAATGTAATTGGTTACATCTTATTCTACTTTGTAAATTATAAAAAAAAATGTATGTGTTTTTTTCATTGCATAGGTAATTGAAAAAAGGAGTCATTTATTACCGCTTTCTGCATAATTGCGAAATGAGCGGTAAATGCTAACAAAATATAAAGCTTCATTTTTGTCTCATATTTTTAATAAATATGAAAGTAATTTTCCAATATCTTCCCAGAAAATGTTTTCTGTAAAAAAAAAAATAAATAAATAAAATATATAAATAAAAATAATTAATTTCATTTTGCTAAGTCCTAAGCACAAACAGATTTTCTTTTGGAACCAATAAAAAATAATGAACTTGTTTTCAAAAAAAAAAAATATTCAATTGATACTTTGAAAAATATATATCCAATAAAAAGCAATTTTACTGAAAAATGGCTCCTGGTAATTGGAAATATAGTAAACATTTTTCATAAACTTTTCTGTGGATACATTGTGATATTTTGAACACGATTTTAAGAATGTATTAAAAAATATTATCTACACTGTAAAAAATTTTGGTCAACAATTACGGTACATATACTGGCAAGTTAGTGACCAGTATAAGTACCGTAATTTAACTGGACGGTATATGTACTGTAAAATATTTTAAGTATACGTACCGGCTGCACTCCCCCCCCCCCTCTCCTCAGGCCTGCACTTATTACGTAAAAAGAGCAAGAGCGTCACTTCAGGGGTTGCCGTACACCTAGGCGGGGCTACCAGCTTTTTCCTTACTGAAAAATAAATTTTTTTACGGTATAAATAGCGATTTTTTACTGAAAAACATTCATTTTACGGTATAAATACCGTTTATAATCGAAATGGCACATATACAGTTTTTTTACACTTAATATACCTTAGAAGTACGGTAGTCATGCCGTAAAGAGTGAAAACGGTACAAGTATTGTTAATTTACGGTACATCTACTGAAATTGTACGAAAATTTTTTACAGTGTATGTTTATACGGAAATATATAGCTTTTAAAAGAGCGATTTACATTATTGTATTTCTGACAATTTGCGTATGCCAGTAATTAAGATAAAGTATAGGAAATGATATTGTATATCCTAACCTCGGATTAGTATTTTAAAATAAATATGTTTACGTTTCCTTTTACCAGTCAGCTTGTTATATTTACCGATTCAGATTTCATTAGATAGTGCAATAAATAAACAGCTTGTTGTATTATTTAAACGGATTTTTTTTATAAAAATTGCTTATTAGATTTTTTTAATTATATTTTAAAATAATGTTGAAACTTTTTAGATCGAATTTAACGTAAGTTAACGCAAGGATACTAATTTTAACGAAATGTAATACCTTAATATAATTCAGATGTTTTAAAATAAGAATAATAATGTTGAGTAACATTTTCTGTACCAAAATACAGGGTGATTATAAAAAAACTATCCCGTTATATGAGTTCTTAACTATCACACCGTTCACAGAAACTGACTGAAATTTTGGTTTTAAGTATTTTGAGGTATGCACTGAAGAATCGTATGCAAAACAACAGTTAAACTCTAACAGTTACGGTTACAGTGACAAAATTTTGAAAATTTCAAATGGCAATACCTATTTTTTTATTGGTATGTGATCTTCATAGTGGAAAACCATAAAAAGCGTTGAAACGGTACCTGTAACACGAAAATTGCCGGTGCTAGAGAGACTAAGAAGAAAAGTGAAAACAACCAATAAAGGACAGAGAAGCAACAGAAAGTAAAACATTTTATTATTCAGTGCTATCCACCATCTGCCGCATGCAACGTGTCTTCGTGTGTGGCGTGGAAAATTTGTGAAACGGAATAAAATGTTTTGTTTTCTGTTGATTCTCTGTCCTTATTCGTTGTTTTCACTTTTCTTCTTAGTCTGTCTACGCTGGCGATTTTCGTGCTACAGGTACCGTTCCAACTCTCTTTATGGTTTTTCACTATGAAGATCACATTCGAATAAAAAAAATAGGTGTTGCCATTTGAATTTTTCAAAATTTTGTCACTGTAACCGTAATTGTTAGAGTTTAACTGTTGTTTTCCATATGATTCTTGAGCACATACCTCAAAATACTTAAAACCAAAATTTCAGTCAGTTTCTAACGGTGTGATAGTTAAGGACTCATATATCGGGATAGTTTTTTTTATAATCACCCTGTATATGTTAACTGAATATATTTATGTTAAAGATTTTTTTCTTTTATTTCTGAATTTATTACACTTTAATAATTTAAAACACTCAGTTGTGTTTAATTTCTGAATAAGTGGTTAATATATGACACCAATTAATCTCGTTTTAAAAAAAAAAAAGACTAGATTTTTAAGTAGGGTAGAAAAGTTTGTATTGTTTATTATTCGTCTATGATTAGACGGCTTCGAATACGCGCGAATTTATGCGAATTCGTTTAGTTATTAAGAACCCACAAATTAGAAAGCTCAGATATTTTATTTAGTCATGTGTCTTCTGCACCAACTATGTCATGTTAGCTATGATAATTCCCGTACCATAGCGAAATCTGCTAGGTTCACAAACTGTCTTATCTAACAACTGCAATTTCCTATTATAAAACGCTTTTGATTTAAAAAATGAATTTTACGAACTGAACCATATTTATCCCCTTTTCAACACTTTCCAATCTAGTTGAAAAGGGTTTATGACCGTCTGCCGTCTGGCCGTGCTCTAACTCGCATAAATAGGCTTTGACTGTCCTGAAATTTTTGTATGTTATTGTCGTCTACTACAGCGTGTTCCCTATTTCAAATGAAGGTTGTAGCACTTATAGTTTTTTTTACAAGGACAGTCAAAAGTATTCCATTACATTACAGTTAATGGGAAATAATCGTTTCAAGTGCATTTTGATGATGCTACGCGAGTGCTGTAGTTGGGTAGGAACGCGTGGGAACGCCGTTCCCAGAAATATGTTTGTTACTGTAAAAAAAATATATCGCGTATGATCATAAACTTTTTTTCCCCTCCAGACTGTGAAAACTACGCCCATTTCAATATCTGAATGCGAAAGGGTATTCAGCTGTATGAATAACATCCTGACCGATGCGAAAACTTCACTCCTTATTGGAAAGGCAGTTTACTTATATTCATTCATAAGCCGTGTAGGGCCTCTTTTAAAAGAATTTTGTCCTGAACCATATATGAAATCTTGTTTCCGATCAGGAAGAATATAAGCAGATGAGACAGCTTGTTCACAAACTTTTTTTTTCTCCAGACTGTGAAAACTACGCCCATTTCAATGTCTGAATGCGAAAGGGTATTCAGCTGTATGAATAACATAAACCGAATAATAACCGGATAATAACCGAATAATAAATGACCGATGCGAAAAATTCACTCTTTATTGAAAAAGTCAGTTTACTTATATTCATTCATAAGCCGTGTAGGACCTCTTTTAAAAGAATTTCATCCTGAACCATATATGAAATCTTGTTTCCGATTAGGAAGAATATAAGCAGATGAGACAGCTTGTTCACAAACTTTTTTTTCTCCAGACTGTGAAAACTACGCCCATTTCAATGTCTGAATGCGAAAGGGTATTCAGCTGTATGAATAACATCATGACCGATGCGAAAAATTCACTCTTTATTGAAAAAGTCAGTTTACTTATATTCATTCATAAGCCATGTAGGACCTCTTTTAAAAGAATTTTGTCCTGAACCATATATGAAATCTTGTTTCCGATCAGGAAGAATATAAGCAGATGAGACAGCTTGTACGCAAACTTTTTTTTTTCTCCAGACTGTGAAAACTACGCCCATTTCAATGTCTGAATGCGAAAGGGTATTCAGCTGTATGAATAACATCATGACCGATGCGAAAAATTCACTCTTTATTGAAAAAGTCAGTTTACTTATATTCATTCATAAGCCGTGTAGGACCTCTTTTAAAAGAATTTTGTCCTGAACCATATATGAAATCTTGTTTCCGATCAGGAAGAATATAAGCAGATGAGACAGCTTGTTCACAAACTTTTTTTTTTCTCCAGACTGTGAAAACTACGCCCATTTCAATGTCTGAATGCGAAAGGGTATTCAGCTGTATGAATAACATCATGACCGATGCGAAAAATTCACTCTTTATTGAAAAAGTCAGTTTACTTATATTCATTCATAAGCCTTGTAGGACCTCTTTTAAAAGAATTTTGTCCTGAACCATATATGAAATCTTGTTTCCGATCAGGAAGAATATAAGCAGATGAGACAGCTTGTTCACAAACTTTTTTTTTCTCCAGACTGTGAAAACTACGCCCATTTCAATGTCTGAATGCGAAAGGGTATTCAGCTGTATGAATAACATCATGACCGATGCGAAAAATTCACTCTTTATTGAAAAAGTCAGTTTACTTATATTCATTCATAAGCCGTGTAGGACCTCTTTTAAAAGAATTTTGTCCTGAACCATATATGAAATCTTGTTTCCGATCAGGAAGAATATAAGCAGATGAGACAGCTTGTTCACAAACTTTTTTTTTTCTCCAGACTGTGAAAACTACGCCCATTTCAATGTCTGAATGCGAAAGGGTGTTCAGCTGTATGAATAACATCATGACCGATGCGAAAAATTCACTCTTTATTGAAAAAGTCAGTTTACTTATATTCATTCATAAGCCGTGTAGGACCTCTTTTAAAAGAATTTTGTCCTGAACCATATATGAAATCTTGGTTCCGATCAGGAAGAAGATTAACAGACGAAACAGCTTATCGTAAATCAGAGAGCACAGAAAACACCCCTCATTAATGTTCTTTATAGAATCTTCTAGCATAGATGTGCCAATAACATATGTATGGATTTATTTCTGTTATTTCAATTAAATTTTGATTTATAGTGGAAAATATTCCTATGAGATTGATTAAGTATTATTTTTAGATGAATGTTATACAAATACAATACTATAAAAACTAGACTATAATAATTATAACTGCTAATTAAACTAGTCGTTGGGGGCCACCGTAATACTTACCCATCATGTATATGTATAATGTAAAATATTAAAATAAAAATGTGTAAACTACTTATAAAATGCATTGCAATTCAAATAAAATCGTGGCTTGATGACGTCACAAACTTTAAAGGCTCGATTACTGAATTGCTTGAAAGAGGTTTTTCCTTATAACTCCAAAAATAATAATCCTATTAACTAGCGGTTTATTGCATCTGATTAAACGTCAAATTTCCAATTAAAATATATCTTTGAAGTGAAATTTGGATGAAATACAGGGTCATGAAAAATCGAAGAGTGTGGAAAATAAGATTCCAAATATCTCGGCAACTAATTATCCGATCGATTTCATGCTTTATTCAAAATTTATGTTTTTTATTGTCTTTTATATTCATTTCTTAAAATAAACAATTTCGAAAATTTTTATATACCTTTCATCAGAACGAATATTTCGAGAGTCCGAAAAATTTTTTTCCGGTTAATCGAGGTTATTGAAATTCAATAGGCTTCTTCCCATTATTACATACTAAGTACATACCAAATTACAAGTCTCTATCTCAATTTTTTCGGGAGATAGAGCGTTTACAGACACACACACAGACACACACGCAGACACACAGACGGACGGCAAAAATTTTTTTCTAAAAATATGTTTTTCGGAATCTCCAGTGTCTGAAACGTGTAAATCCGTCAAAAAAAAATTTTCGATTTTCAAAACGATTACAAGACTTACCCTATACTACGTTTGATGGGTAAGTAAAAAAGTCGGATTTTGGCTAAATATTTTAAATTGGCTTTTGGCTTAGCAAAAATACGGTAGCATCGACATCTACCCTATGAATAGGTTCGTTCCCACAAATATTTGTTTACAACTACAGCACTGTGCTACGCCATTTGAAACGTAATGAAATTGATATATATTTATGAAGCACTTTAAAACGTGCTTTTTGTAGAATATAGGGTACAAAACATTTATTATTCATTTACAGGGTCAAGCAAAAGAATTCTGTTACACATTGTTTGACGGGGAAAAATCGTCTGCAGTGTAATTTAATTATGTTTCACTATTTCAAAGATAATGAAAATTATACACATTACTGATGTGCACTATAAAATGCTCGCTTAAAAGTATGGTGTTCATTGCGTTTATCGTTCATTTACAGGGTCACACAAAATAAATATGTTAGAGAATACGTGCGATAATTACAGTGTGATAAGTGCGTTTTCAAGTTTGATTTGCGTTTTTAAGTTTAACTTCATATTACGTGGTGTGTATTAATTCGGTTGATTATATACAAGGCTACACAAGGGAATTGATAAGTATTACTTACTATGAGAGTGAATTGCTTAAGAGTAAGTTTTTAATTGTATTACGAATTTTCTTCCTGAACTATATGTAGTAGACTAATATAAGTTTGTGGAATAAAAAAAATCATATACAGGGCTAAGCAAAGAACAAAATACATTGCCGTTCATAGTTGGTAATTTCTGGAAGTGAGTTTCAAGTTGCCTTGTGTGTTTTTTACCTGAATTAAATATTAGCTTAATATGAGATGTGAACAAAAATGTTTAGATAATATCCAGGGCTGTACAAAAGATTTCGAGCGCATTTTAATTTTCAAACTGAACTAAATTTTATTATGCTATGTATCATAAATCCAAATTTACAACTCATATACAGGGATTCACAAAATAATTCGGCTATTTTTTTTGCAATGGAAGGTAATTACGAAAACTGTATTTAACAATGTGGTATATCTTTACTAAATTGCTTATTTACATATCTTCTTTTACCTTATTTAACGATGAATTTTTGTTACAGTTTTCTGGATGTGTTGGAAAGTGTTTCATAATCTGTGCTGGACGCATGATTTTTCGTTCTTGTTTTATTTTAATAAAGTTTTTAAAAATACAAGTACTGGTAGAAAGAGGTAGGTGAAAGTACTAGCAGAACATTCCTGCAAAAACTACACACAGCGCATAATCCTCATTGCAGACAAATGTATTTTTAGAGCCAATAAAAAATAACGAATCTGCCGGTAAAAGAATTTTCAATTTATAGTTTAAAACAAAGTGTCCTATATAAACAAATCATACTTTCTGAAAATGCTTTTGGTAATTAAAAATACAGGAAACGTGCATAAAAACCTTTTTTATTTGTATATTTTGAAACTTAGAGTATGATTTGAAGTAAGTATTAAATATTATTTTTCACAATTATCCTGGAAGCCTTTTGAAAAATAAATTATATTATTGAATAACTGAAAATTCGAGGACGAAATTATTTAATATAAATAACGGAGAACGAGAGTATAGAGTCTAAACTGCGATTATTATTTTAATTTAAATATGTCTTCGCTTCCTTTAAAAATTTAGTTTGCTTAATTATGGATTGAAACTTCCTGAGGTGGTACGTTACATAAACTGTTTATTGTGAAATTTAAACATTCAAAGTAATGTTAAATAAGTTTTGTAATTCAAGCTATAAATAAAATTGAAGCTTTTTACTCCAAATTGAACATACATCAACACGTTATGCTGATCTAATTGAAGCATATTCCATTATAAAACGTTATTATAAAACGTTAAAATTATCCAGTATTAGTTTTTATGCCAAAATATACGTTAAAATAACTTATTACGTTATTAATATACGTTAAAATAAAAAATTCATTGCTTAAAGATAGTGCGTTGTGTTTAATTTCCGAAAGGTGAATTATATTTATTTTACTATTTGTAAGGGATATTTTAAGAAATATGGTTAAAAATGTTTTTTTAAAGCTATGGGTTGAAACCTCGTGAGATGGTACGATACATAAACTATTTATTGTGCAATTTAAACATTCAAAGTAATGTTAAATAAGTTTTTTAATGCAAGTTATAAGTAAAATTGAAACTTTTTACTCCAAATTGAACATACATTAACACGTTATGCTGATCTAATTGAAGCATATTCCATTATAAAACGTTAAAATTATCCAGTATTAGTTTTTATGCCAAAATACACGTTAAAATAACTTTAAATGCATTGCTTAAAGATAGTGCGTTGTGTTTAATTTCCGAAAGGTGAATTATATTTTTTTTACTACTTGCAAGGGATATTTTTAAAAATATGGTTAAAAATGTTTTTTAAAGCTATGGATTGAAACCTCGTGAGATGGTACGATACATAAACTGTTTATTGTGCAATTTAAACATTCAAAGTAATGTTAAATAAGTTTTGTAATTCAAGTTATAAATAAAATTGAAACTTTTTACTCCAAATTGAACATACATTAACACGTTATGCTGATTTAATTGAAGCATATTCCATTATAAAACGTTTAAAAATTATCCAGTATAAGTTTTTATGCCAAAATACACGTTAAAATAACTTTAAATTCATTGCTTAAATATAGTGCTTTGTGTTTAATTTCCAACCGGTGAATTATATTTATTTTACTATTTGCAAGGGATATTTTTAAAAATATGGTTAAAAATCTTTATTAAGTTTGTATTGCTTATTATTAGACTACAATTAGTTTGCTTCTAAGACCTAAAAGTTTATTTAAATTCATTAATTAGCACAAAGGTGAGAACCATAACAAAACACCAATAACCCAGAATTTTATTTAACTAATTTATTTTCTTCGCCCCCTTTTGTTCTGTAATTTTCTTTCTTGTAGCGTAATGAAATGTTCCAATGTAAATGTTCCAAGGTTTCAATTTCATCCAACTTAACTATCGTAGCAAGAGTACTATTTTCTTTAATATTACATAGATTACTTATGAAACTTGCCCTTGTCTGTGGAATATATTTGAGAAAAACGTGCCAAAAATGGAATTTTATTTTCTCTTTACCCCTTGCTGTGACACCCGAACTTTGTTCAGGCAACGAAAATGCACCAATTTTGCAATGCCCGACCTGAGTTTGGGCAAGAGAAAATTCGGTGTCTGAAGTCCGTGAAGCCCGAAATCAATTCGTCCAATGCATAATGTGTAATTTACCATTTTCCCAAACCAACGGAAGATGAGGACAGTTGCTTGTCCTTCCATACATGTCGACGTTCGGACGCCGTGAAAAAGCAAGAGCCGTCGTGAAGACATGTGACTTAGGAACCGGCTCCCCGTCAGTGGTTTCGACAACGAAGTCGCTGTGTGTTCTCGGCGGTTCATCGAGTGTCTGTGTGGAGGTTTCCTCTAAGATGTGGGATCCTCCGACGTATCGCAGCGACCTGTGTCGTCGACACTCGGTAAAAAGGCTTGGGGGTCTGAGTGGGAAGCGGCCCTAGACCGGTCGTAGCGCCGTAGCGAGACAAAGCTACTGGAGCGATATAAGTCCCTCAGGACTTGGGTGCGACGGTCGGGACGCGCCGGGCACCCCGTCAGGGCACTTAGCGGCGCAGCTTACTTTTATCATTTTCCCAATAGATGGAGACACTTTCCTGCGGAAAGTTCGGCAGTTTCGCTCCATTTGTCGGATTTTTGTAATTCTGCACTCCTTCCCAAATTTCATTCAAACCATATTACGTTTGATAGGCAGGTATATAAAATTTTCGCAAGTTAAACGTTTCTTTGCATTGTTTTTAAGCATTGGACGAATTGAGTTCGCGCTTCGCGGAATTAAAAACCGATTTCAATCTTACCCGAACTCAGGTCGGGCATTCCAAAATTGGCGCATTTGCGGTTCCCGAACTGAGTTCGGCCGTTACAGGCAAATGGTTAAGTACTACAAACAAAATTTATCCAGTTTCTGTTTTTTATTTTAATTTTTCTTAATATGATGACAATTCAAATATCGTCTTACAAAACCTTTTCGGTAACAATTCCTAATGAGTTTCCTTTTACAAAATTATCCTTCCAGAAATATTTGTTATTAGTTGGAAATAAAGAATAAAGATCCTGTTTGCTAAAAAATATGCAATTGATACTTTGAAAAAAAAATTCCAATAAAAACCTATCTTATTTTCTGAAAACTACCTTTTGGTAATTGGAAATATAGAAAACATTTTCTAAAGCATTTCCATTCATACATTTCAAAAAATTTAAACATAATTACAAGTATTGGAATTGGTTATCTGCGTTTATCATGAAATATACTGCTTTTGAAAGAGAGATGCATACTAATGAATTTATGACAATTTGCTTATTGGAATAACGGATAAATAACGGAAAATGAGAGTATAGATTTCAAATTCGTATTAGTATTTCTAAACAAATATATTTCCGTTTCCTTTTACTTAGGGTGCCTATATCAGACGGACAATACGGGAAGTAAAATTTTATTAATCTAGACTATTTTGGACAAACCCGAATCGGTAATTTATTATTTTAAAATTTGGATTTGATGAAGTTATTTTCGCCAAATCAAAAATAAAAGTTTAAAATATTTTTGTTTTAATAAAATTTTTGTTTATTTTTTAATATTTTGTTTTTTGAAATATCTATAATGAGACGTCTTATGAGAATTTTAATTTAGCATCGTGACTATGATGAGTAACGCAAGCTGCTATTGATATAAATTGAAGGAAAACAACAAATTGATTGTTAAAAAGTCCTTCCGGTAGCTAACATAGTCCATGTTTTTAATAATTCAACTCATTTTATTCAAACACCCAAAG
The DNA here is from genome assembly GCA_963931845.1 of Maratus michaelseni. Lineage (NCBI taxonomy): Eukaryota > Metazoa > Arthropoda > Arachnida > Araneae > Salticidae > Maratus > Maratus michaelseni. The sequence goes on from OZ007590.1 coordinate 350,595,732, forward strand.
CTAAAATGTTTGGAACCCGATTCAGTCTTGACGTTTTCGTTAACACTGAATTTGAATGCGAATTTCAGCATGAGAGTTACAACATAACAATAAATCAGATTGTTTCACAATGTCAACCACCCTAGAGTTTCAAACTGCCATATCTCAGCCATTTTTTAAGATAAAGCAAAAAAAAAAAGTTCCGGAATCCTTGTATCACGATGTAATACTTAGCGGGAAAAAACTTTTTAAATTTATAATTTTTTATACAACTTTTTGAAAAAAAAATTAAAAATTAACTTGCCGCCATTTTGAAACAAGATGGCGTATGAATCTGGCCAACAAACTCGGTCGTGACCTTGGTATGTTCTGTACACATGATCAGTCACATTCATATCGTTTCATAAATACGAGAGCTACAGCGTAACAAAGATCAGATTGTTTCAAAATTTCTGCCACCTTTGATTTTCAAACTGCCATATCTCAGCCATTTTTCAAGATGTAGCCAAAAAAAAAAAAAAAAAAAAAAAAAAAACGTTATAGAATCATTGTATCACGTTCTAACACCTAACATAAACAAATTTTTTCAATATATAATTTTTTGACACCTTTTTGAATTTTTAAAAATTTAAAATTTTTTAACCAGCCGCCATTTTTAAACAAAATGGATGAAGCTGGCCAACGCACTCGGTCGAGACCTTGGTGTATCCTATACACATACTCAGTAACATCCAAATTGGTTAATAAATAAGAGAGTTACAGCATGACATATGTCAGTAATATATTTAAATATATATATATATGTATATACACTAGCTGACCCGCCTTGCGTTGCCCGAGCCCGTGTAATAAATTTAAATCTCTTAAAAAAGGAAACTCTGGCCACGGTCTACGATGGCTGCTTCAACACTGTATGTAGGGCATGCTCGTATGCTCCGGAAAACCTTTTATTCCCCTCTGCCACCTCCAGGGCAGTTTTAAACAAACCTCTTTCGGAAAGAGCCTCTGAGACAAGTCCCCACTGCCTACGGTACTGCTACAAAACTGTTTCGTGAAGATGAGAACATTATAAGCCGAATTATTGAAATAAGGCACAATTAGAGTAAATAACCTTTAGCAAGGGGCCGGGGGAGGGTATGTTCAAGTGTCCTTCACAAAAATAACTAATTAGGAGGACCACCGATGCATCTTTAAAAATTCGTTCGTTTGCTTAAGCTAGGAACTTAATTACAAATTTGGCTTTAACTATTATTCGGAAATAGTAGTAACCGCTACTCATAAATTTAGTTTAATGCTATATAGGATGACTATTAAATTAATGATAATGTTTGAACTACTTGCGTTGAAATCGGTAAGCTAGCTGCGGAGATATGGAAACGGGGCATTGTTAGAGAAAAAAACCTTGAAAGAGGGACCGGAGGGAGGGGATGTTTAAGTGCCTTTCAGTAAATGACTGATTAGGAGAACCACTACGCATCTTTAAAAATTCATTTGTTTGATTAACCTCGGAACTTAGTTACAAATTTGGCTTAAACTATTATTCGGAAACAGTGGTAACCGCTAGTCATAAATTTAGTTTAATGTTATAGAGGGTGACTATTAAGTTAAATATAATGTTTGAAATCACTTGCGTTGAAATCGGAAAGATAGTTGCAGAGATATGGAAACGGGGCATAGTTAAAAAAAAAAAACCTTGAAGAAGGGACCGCGGGGGAGGGGATGTTCAAGTGCCCTTCAGCAAATGACAAATTAGGAGGACCACTATGCTTCTTTAAAAATTCGATCGTTTGGTTAAGCTAGGAACTTAATTACAAATTTGGCTTAAACTATTATTCGGAAATAGTGGTAACCGCTACTCATAAATTTACTTTAATGTTACAGAGGGTAACTATTAAGTTAATTATAATGTTTGGAATCAATTGAGTTGAAGTCGGAAAGATAGTTGCAGAGATAATAAAACGGGGCATAGTTAGATAAAAAAACCTTGAAGGATGCGCCGGGAGGGGGGGGCGGCCAGCGAATGTTCAAGGTCTAGAAATCACCTATAGATTGCACTGTACAACTGGGCATATTTTTTCAAAAGCCACAAACACATTTTTATGTGAACGTACCAAACATTCATGTGACAAGGTCCTTATCGACGCAGCTAATGCTGCTCAATATGGCTCCTTTCTCGAAGATTTAAAATTTTAACTCTGTGGTCAGCTTATTTAACTGTGGATCGTAACCGGTCGACTGAGATGCTTCTCAGATGGAGAGTGATACATTCTTTCAAGTCTGCCAAGGTTACCTGATATCCTCGAGAAACAAGATTTTTTAAGTGTTCCCACAGCCAAAAATTACACGGATTTAAGATCCGGAGAAAGAGATGACCAGGTTGTCGGAAACACACGACTGATTACTCTGCCATTAGTGAAACGTTGCCGAAGAAACTGCTATACAAAATACAGTACAAGCTACCAAGAGGCCAAGCTATCGATATGGCATGGTCTACCAGGTTTTTTTTTATTGGTACTGTATTTTATAAGAGTATTTTTGTACAAAGGTAATTGAGTCAAGAAAAAGGAATAATATTCTAAGAAAGAGGAATCCAACATGGTCTTTTCGAGTATAGTGCATATGTGAAAAACATTTTTTTTTGTAGAATCTATAATATATATATATATATATATATATATATATATATATATATGTAAGAAGAGAATATGTAAACAATTGATTTACTGGAATTAAGTGAATGATTAGATGTTGAAAAACAAAATATATTTTCGCAACCGTTGGTCCTAGATGCATACTACCAATTACAAAAATGGTTTAAATAAGGTAAAGAATTATTTTAAAGCGATTTAGTTCAAGAAAAAGATTTATTAAAAAATTACGAAATTTAAATTTTTATACAGTCCCCCGGTCCTATAAGTGATATTTAGTAAAAATTTACTGTGACACTAACAAGTAAGTTAAAAAAAAAGTTCCACTCATCTAACATTAAAATTGACCGAATTATGAAACTTTGAAATGCATAACTTATACCACTTTTTTTGCATCTCAAAACAGATGATTTCGGCCGTGCTTTCAGGGGTCGTATATAAAGTACTTCTCTTATTTCAAGATATATGCGCTTTGAAAGAAATCTTACAACTATTACGATTGACTTAAATTTTATTAGTACAGTTTCAGATTAGTTAAAATAATTGTATTTTAACATGTTTTATTTTGTAAGGAGGTATTTCTCGAGGATATCAGGTAACCTTGGCAGACTTGAAAGAATGTATCACTCTCCATCTGAGAAGCATCTCAGTCGACCGGTTACGATCCGCAGTTAAATATGCTGACCACAGAGTTAAAATTTTAAATCTTCGAGGATATGATTTTTTTTAACAAAAATTATATTATTTTCATAAGGTTTTATTTAACTTGCAACGATCGTCTTTCAAGTTTAAAATTTGTACTTGAACTTTAACTCACTTTCAAATGTCCGATCGAAATTAAATTTTACATACTGACTTAAATCCGATGACAATGTAATATTATTATGATTTTCGACGCTTACCATCTTAATAATACTCATATTAGAGGATAACACAAAAAAGCGGATAGATTACCGTCAACAAGTTTAAGAAAAAGTTTTAGATTAGATAACATAAACTTGCAATGGTTGTGTTTTTTAACTTTTATAATTACGTTTTATGTATTTTTCAACGCTGAATAAAAAAATTACCTTCATTTTTAACCATCATGTCAAGATTTTTCGCAAATCGTAAATTTCAAGGTTAAAAAATAGCGAACAATCTGACACTATACTATATTGCCAAAGGTGACCGGTCACGTGCAATTTTAGATGTTTTGTTAACTATCTAGACAAAATACATGAGAAATTAACCTGAAACTGCAGGTGTGTAAACAATATAGTATAGGTTATACATTTCCGCGAAGATATTTTCCCGAAACCCCATAGGGGACTGCCAACAAATAGAAAAAGAACGAATATCTTTTGGATAACCCTGTAAAAACTAATATAGGAAAAGCGTTCAAACTCGAGATTATTAATAAGTGGCTTATTGTAATATACTGTGCTCATTTTTATGAGGATAGTATGTATACTCGTAGAGAAATTAAGGTTTTTATAAAAACAGTCCCAAAGTTCGCAAAGTTTTTTGCTTATAATTTGCAGAGTTTTTAATATAAAAAATGTTCTTTTCAGAAAATATGACAAACAACATTGTACATAATACTCTGCAATCAGAATTAAAAAATTATAGAAATTCGATGCAAAATGAGCAGGTTTACTAAAAAATGTTTCACTACGCACGCGCGAATGCAATCAAAATATAATATACATAATGTATTAGCTAAGTATATAGAGCAACTTTTGTAAAAGTCTCAAAATCATAGCTTGAAAATTCTGAAAATTATCTTCGATAGAATAAGCTCGAAATCCATTGTTCCCAAATGGAAGCAAAAAGATGAGGGGTTGTATCCAAATATAACGCGTACGTGAAATATTGTGTACACTATCTTGGCACTAATCAACAGATATTTGATACAACCCCTCATCTTTTTGCTTCTTTACGGGAACAACGGATTTCGAGCTTATTCTATCGACGATAATTTTCAGAATTTTCAAGCTATGATTTTGAGACTTTCACAAAAGTTGCTCTATATACTTAGCTAATACATTATGCATATTATATTTTGATTGCATTCGCGCATGCGCAGTGAAACATTTTTTAGTAAACCTGCTCATTTTGCATTCAATTTTTATTATTTTTTAATTCTGATTGCAGAGTATTATGTACAATGTTGTTCAGCATAGTTTCTGAAAAGAAAATTTTTTTTATATTAAGAACTCTGCAAATTATAAGCAAAAAAACTTGGCGAAATTTGGGACTGTTTTTATAAAAACCTTAATTTCTCTACGAGTATACATGCTATCCTCATAAAAATGAACACATTATATTACAATAAGCCACTTGTTAATAATCTCGAGTTTGAACGCTTTTGCTATATTAGTTTTTACAGGGTTATCCAAAAGATATTCGTTCTTTTTCAATTTGTTGGCAGTCCCTTATGGGGTTTCGGGAAAATATCTTCGCGGAAATGTATAACCTATACTATACTGTTTACACACCTGCAGTTTCAGGTTAATTCCTCATGTATTTTTCTAGATGGTTAACAAAATGCGTAAAATCGCAAGTGACCGGTCACCTTTGGCAATATAATGTATAAAATAGATGTAAGACTATTTTATTTAGTTTAATTTTATTTAATTCAATAATTTATGAAATTTTTTGGCTTATACTGCGTTTTTTACAACTAAATAGCTCAGAGGTCCGATGACGCTGGGAGGGGAGGGGGGATCAATTTTAACTTTGAGCTTTTGAACTTTGAAATTTTCGATTTGAGACAAATCATGACGTGATGGTTTAAAATGAAGGTCATTTTCGGATTCAGCGCTAAAAAATACATTAGAATCAATTTTCAAAAGCTAAAAAACATGGCACAACCCAAAATTTGAAAGACAGTGTAATCTAACAGCATTTTAAAATCTTAATTGAGGCTGTTGTTTTACATCCTTTTATTTAACAAAAAATCTGTTATTTTTATCCTCTTATATGTTCAGTACAAATTGTATATTTTGCATTAATATGATTATAGATTTCACATTTATAGTGGTACATATACATATCTATAGACCATATACAGGGCTGCACAAAAGAGTTCTGATATTTTTCCGAATATTGTTGGTAATTCTTGAAATTGTATTTTTAAATATGTTATGGTTTTTAAAATTATTTATTTAGATATAATTTTTCACCATTTTAAACGGTATAGATTTGAAAAATTATTTTGGAAGTGTTGGAAAGTATTACATATTTTATGCTTTACGAATGATTTTCCGTTCTTGTTTCTTTTTTCTTTCGAAAATATTTCCAAAAAGACCTTTCTTTAAAAAATCATGAATTTTCTTTTGCAAAATTGTCTTTAGAGACAAACTTACTTTTAGAGCCAATAAAAAATAATGAACCTAACGTTCTGAAAACTATCTCTTTGGTAATTTGAAATGTAGGAAATATTTATTAAAGCTTTTATGTTGATACATTGCGAAATTTGGAAAACAATTTTGAGTAAGTATTGGAATTTATTATGCATGTTTTTCCGTAAATAATTCGCTTTTGAGGTAGAGATTAAATTTATGAGAATAATTAAGATAAATAACGGGAAAATGAGGGCATAGATTCTAAACTCCGATTTGTATTTCAAAATAAATATGTTTTCGTTTCCTTTTACCATTCAATGTGTTGTAATTATGGATTCAAATTTTGTTAAATAATACAGTAAATAAACTAGTTAATATGCGATTTGAATGATTTCAAATCATCTTTTTTTTTTTTTTTTTGTAATGTAAGGTATAAACACTTTTTTTAATTTTTAAATTGACTTACGGTGATATAACGATATTGGATATATTAAGAAAAAATGAAAGTTGTGTGTTTTTCATTTTTAAAAATGTCTAATCTTTAGAGGCTGTTTTCATGTTTAACCAAACTGTCATATTTTATAGATTAATATCTAAAAAACATTTATTAGTTTTTCAAACTTAATCAATTTTTTTTTAAACTACTTTAAAGTTTATTTTTTAAACTACATTACGTAGAAATTGAATATATCAACTTCAGCAATTTTTTTTATTTTAAAACACTGAAATTTTCTGAAAGTTCAATCTTTACTTTGAGATGTTTCATCAAAACTGTTGCTTAACTTCCGCAGAATTCATAATTGCTGATAAAGATAGATATTTTAAAAACGTTTACAAAAGCCAAAGAATAGAATGTTGTATTTTTTATTGACAGTGTTTAAATTTTAGTACCATATAAAAATAAAGTATATAAAAGGATATAATCTTTAAAAAAATCATGACTAGCGGGACATTTGCCCACTAATTAAAATAAAAAGATTTTTTTTTTTTTTTTTACTGATAAATAACTACTTTATGACATGTTTTAGGAAATTCAAAGTATCGGAACATTTTAAGTTTTAGTCGTAGAAGAAGGGCATTTTTTACATTTTACTTGTTATAGCAAACAGAAAGAAGTTTAAATATAATTTATACAAACCAAGAACCGTATTATGATTTAACTTTCGTAACTTCTTAATTATTATTACTTAAATGAATTTTTATATAATGAAGAACAACATTCAAAACATTTTTGCAATTTTAACTATACCTTCAAAACAAACCGTTGATTGATTAGCTGTAAATCACCGATAAGAAGGGACAACCTGTGTATTTATTTTTTCAGAAACAGCAAATTTAAATGAGGAATGTTTAACATTAATGTTGAAAAAAGAATTGCCTAATTGAATGATTTGTATAAAAATTGCTTAAATGTTAACAAATATGAATAAAACTCTAAATTGCTCAATAATATTTTTATTATCACAGTCCTTGTTTGTTATCAAATATATATATATATGTGTGTGTGTGTTTTTCATTAACTGATGTTCATAGGGTGCCCAAAACAGCATCTTTCTTAATTTTGAAAAATCATTAAAAATAAACAACTTGCGATTGTGTTTTGTATTAGATTTTTGTTAAATTTGTACACTCTCAGAAAAAAAAACTGTAAATTTATGAGCGTTTGCCCTTCAATTTTCACGCGAAACAGCCTTATTTGATGAAAAACGATCTGATCCACTAAATAAGCGTCCTTATTTCTTAGATACTTAGAAAATTAAGAGCAATCCACATATTCTTATAGTTCTACCCTATATCTTATCAAAAATACGGTACGACCCCATACATTTACCTCCGCTAGGGTGTAACCCTTCATTTTACGCGTGTTTCGAAATTTTTAACCCGCCAAAAAAGCGATTCTGTGATGATTATATAACGTGCTACGGAACAGTAAGTAAAGTGTTATTGTGTTTTAAAGTGCATTACATCCTGTGCATTATAATGCTGTATTACTTTGTCCGGTAAAATTACGGGCTGCACAAATGATGGGCATGGATTTTTTTGATGGGCATGGATTTTTTTGATGGGCATAGATTTTTTTTTTTTTTTTTTTTTTTTTTTTTTTTTTTTTTACGGGGTATGACTGTAATCTCTGCTGCCGGCCTCTGCCCGTAATTTTACAACAATTTTTTTCTGTGTGTATCCAAATGCTACTTTGTTACTATGCAACGTCATAGTTCCACATAAAACAAAATGTGTTTTAATCAAAATCTAAATTATGGTTCAATATAGTACCGCCTCACATAAAGAACCAAATCTTGGAAAATTTTCACTATTTTATATTTGCGCCTAGTTTAACACTAAATTTTCAGTCAAACAAGTATTAGATTTTGCACATACGTTGAAAGGTTGCAAACATATAAAAAAATGGTAATACTGCCTTTGTTGAACAAAAAAAAAATCATCAGTGCACATTCTTCTTTATTTTTTTAAATGATATTCTAAAATAGTAAGGATGCATCTAAAACACCATATATAATAAGCTTAGTAATAATTTCTGAAAATATAATTATCTTAATATTATTAAAATAAATAATTTCGTAAAATTAAAAAAAAATTGACTTTCTTTTCCATTTTTATAAAAAATAAAATAAAATAAAAATAAATAGAAAATAGAATAAACAAAAAATTGCATTTATAATTACTTTTTGAGGGGATAGATTGTTAACTACACTCATAATTTTTATAAAGTTTTATAGAACAAAAAATGTAACAAATATTAAGTAATGATAAGAACTTTCAAAAAGAATAATTAATGAAGAAGGCAATTTTAAACGCAGAAAAACTGAAACATTTGTGAATAACAGTCCTCAAATGTAGATTTATCAAATCTTTGCAATGATTAAACCAATTATTTATAATACATTATTCAAGTAAAATAACGATGAAAATTTCTAACAATTGACACCTACTAGAATCATAAATGGAACAATATTAATAGCTGTAAATAAATAAGAAATTGTACACAGGAAAATGTAATAAATTAAGAAAACAAGAAGGTATTTTTATCTTTGTAATTAATACTAAGTTTTATTTATGTTACTGAATGTAAGCTCGTGTGAATATAAGCTAACGATAAAATAGCGTTCACTGTTTTTTCGATAGTTAAAACTAATTATCCGGGAGACACTCACATATTTAGTTAATCCTTTTATACAAGCATATCTTCGAATATGCAATTCATCTTACTTGATCTATCCCCAAAACAACTGGCAGCCGTTGCGATAGATGTGGTTGCAGACCCGGGAGCCGCAGCAGCACACACTCAAAGTAAAATGAACGGTGTCCAAATAACGGACGTCTGCCACCAGTCATCGGTAACTTTCGTCTTGCGGACAATATTCATTTTACTTTGGCTGTGCAGTTTTTATGATGCCAATCTACTGCTATCGCCACAGTTTACGACTGATTTGGTGATTGATAAGTAAGATCAATAAAATTTTTAAAGATCAACTTATACAAAATGATTAATAAATATGTCATTGCTCCGTTTATTATAATAAAATGATGAAACCGCATTTTATATTTCAGGTGTTTCTCAAATGACTCAGGTGTTTCTCAACAACATGAAAATTTCTTACTCATTTTTAAAGGCAAAAGCATAAACATGGTAGGCCTGACAGTTGAAGTGATTTGGAAACGAAATGGGTTTTCCATTTTTTAATAAATATATTAGTTATCGTGTTAAAACCGATTCTGGTCACGTGAAATTACGTTTATCGCACTTCTCGGGCTGCCATGGTGTTAATTCGGTTCAAAACGCTGATTTTGAGAGTATTTTCTTAAAGATATTCTGCCAAAAAAATGGAAAACCTGTTTCGATTACGTAGGTTTTGAATGAAAACACCTGCCAATTTCATGCATTTGCGAACAAAAATTAAATAAAAAATGTGTTAGAAAGTAGCCTGCTTGGACTTGAGAATTGACTTAAACTTTTGAAGACATAGAGAGATGAATTCCATGCAAAAAAAAATGGCAGCAAAATTTCAGTTATCATATTTACTGATTTTCTGTACCCTTTTAAGGTTAATCACGAATGACGCCTCTCCCCTCAATGTACCAGTCCCTGATTTGTATTGAATCTGATATAAAAATAGTAGTCAGTTAGTTGGAGCTACACACCAAATTTTAGCTGCCGACAATAGTCCGGAGTGGTGTTATACCCACAAAGTTCACGATATTGAAATTGGGTAAAAACTACGAACATGTTATTTTGGTGAAACATAGTTATATTTTGTTACCTGTCATGAATGTAATGTATAAAACGTCACGTTATTTTGCCAAATACGAAGATTCAATAACGTTGACGAACGCGATTCAGGATTTTAATTAGATCAAAAGTAATATTCTTAATAGAAATGAAGGAAGCAGAATGGCAATGAACACCAGCATTAGATAATACGTGGGCAGTTGGAGAAATTGTCAAACATATAATAAAAATAGTAAACACCATTTTACACCATGGTACTCATAGTACCATCTCCAAGGGGATGCGGAAGTTAAATTTTTAGCTATGATGCATGTGACAAGATCGAAACCGCTGTTATAATGTTAAAGAAGTTTTATAAAATGAAATAAAATTTTAAATAGGACATAGTATTTTACCGATGTGTGGTAGATATTCTTCCTGTTGTGTCCTTTTCATTAAGCTTGGTAAAAGTGTTATTCGATAAAACATTTTTCATCAAAAACAGCTGGGTGTATCGTAACAGAAAATATCACATAATTTCGGAAGAGATGAATGATATTGGTTTCTTTCACTTAATGGGTATCCGATAAAACCGTAAAGATTTTGTTTCACAGCACGATGAGGTGATAGATAAACTATTGGGGACATTGATTAGTCACAGATTACTGCATGAATCTTGTTTATTATTTTTGCTATGTACTACTTTCAAAAATGCGTATTTATAGATTAATATTTCTCCAATGAAAACTGCGAACATGTTATTATTGTGAAACATCATCATATTTTGTGGCCTGTCATGAATGTAATGCATAAAATGCCATGTTACCTTGCCAAATACGAATATTCAATAACGACGACTGACGCTATTAAGGATTTTAATTAGATCAAAAATAACATTCTTAATAGAAAGGATGGATGCAAAAGGACAATGTACACCAGCATTAGACAATAAGTGGGAAGTTAGAACAGTTGTCAAACACATAATAAAAATAGTAAACATCATTTTATACCATGGTACTCATAGTACCATCTCTAAAGGGTTGGAGGATGTTCAATTTTTAGCTGTAATTTATGCGAAAAGATCGAAACTGTCATTATAATGTTAAAGAAGTTTTATTAAATGAAATAAAATTTTAAATCGGAGAAATAATTTTATGAATGCGTGGTCGAGATTTTTCACGTCGTGTCCTTTTTATTAAGTTCGGTAAAAGTGTTATTCGATAAAACATTTTTCATCAAAAACTGGGTGTAGTGGGGTGTATCGTAACAGAAAATATCAGATAATTTCAAAAGACATGAATTATATTGGTTTTTTTCACTTAATGGGTATCCAATAAAACCGTGAAGGTTTTGTTTTACAACATTATTAGGTAATAGATAAACTATTGGGGACATTGATTAGTCTCAGAGTATTTCATGAATCTTGTTTATTATTTTTGCTATGTACTAAATTGAAAAATGTGCATTTATAAATTAATAATTCTTCAATAAAAACTGCGAACATGTTATTTAATGTAAAACATCGTGATATTATGTGAACTTTCATGACTGTAATGTGCAAAACATCATGTTATTTTGCCAAATACGAAGATTCAATAACGGCGACTGACGCAATTAAGAATATTTATTAGATCAAATGTAACATTATAAATTGAAATGATGCAGCCAAACTGGTAATGTACACCAGCAATCCATAATAAGTTTAAAATATAGCAGTTGTCGGATGAATAATAAAATAGTAAACATAATTTTATACCATGGTACTCATAGTACCATCTACAAAGGGTGGAGTTGTTCAATTTTTAGCCCTAATTCTTGTGACAAAATCGAAATTGCCGTGATAATGTTAAAGAAGTTTTATAAAATGAAATAAAATTTTAAATAGGACATAGTATTTTATTAATGTGTGGTAGATATTTTCCCCGTTGTGTCCTTTTTATTAAATTTGGTAAAAGTGTTATTCGATAAAACATTTTTCATCAAAAACAGCTGGGTGTATCGAAACAGAAAATATCAGATAATCTCGGAAGACATGAATGATATTGGTTTCTTTCACTTAATGGGTATCCGATAAAACCGTAAAGATTTTGTTTCACAACACTATGAGGTGATAGATAAACTATTGGGGACATTGATTAGTTTCAGAGTACTGCATGAATCTTGTTTATTATTTTTGCTATGTACTACTTTGAAAAATGTGTATTTATAAATTAATCATTCTCCAATATAACACGGTAATAGATGAAAGAAAAGTTGAAGACAAGATTATTTTTCAGCGAAATTGTCATTAAAAACGTTTTTAGGTAGCTTTATAAAACATTTATAAAGAAATTCAATTTTTTCACATTCAACAATGTAATAGTAATACGTCCTCTGAATGCTGGCATCTCGAATAGACATGAATTTGTGGGCTTTAAACAATCCGACATTTCTTATAATGAAAATGTGTTAGTAATATTACACTGCTGTTAAATTTACTGAAAAAATAGAATATTATATTTTTTACACTTTAATTTTTTACACTTTTTACACAATATTATATTTTTTACACTGTTACATTTAAAGATAAATTTAAAAAAAAATTGTCAAAATATTTCACATTTTACAAAATTCCACACGATGCTTTTTATGGAATTTTAGGTTTTCAGTTATTTTATGGTGGGCAAATTTGTGATTTTCTTTTAAACTCTCACACATTGTTTTCAGAATACTTCGCCAACATAATAAACATGTTTCATAAAAATAAAAACAAAAAACATAAACAACCCAACTAATTCAATTAATAAGAAATGTTGTCGTAATAGCAACTATAATTTATAACCAATCATAATGTTTTTATTATTTTAGTGATTGTATTTTGTAGATGTTTCTAGCATGTATACATTCGATAATAATTATTTTTTCGGAAAATGAATTAAAATATTTCAAATCTTTATTTGCAAATTAATATATAATATTTGATTCCGTAAGTAATTGATTTTTAAATTTAAATCAATATGCAATATACTTTATTACAATCTTCTGTTGTTTTTTTTTTTTTTTTTTTTTTTTTTTTTAAAGTCGTCAAGTAAATAAATTATGAACAAGAAAAAATATTTATTGACATATTGCTTATTTATATATAGTTATTTATTAAGAATTTTTATTTAAGAGAGTTTCTAGTTTTATTTGAAAAAATTCTTGGCCTTGTGGGTACCTGTGTGTGATTATTATAGTTCAAGTAGCATGCTAGGATTATACAGAGCCTTCGGTAATTATTGTAAAGAATGTAAGTTATCTAAAATGTGTCACACTTTAAAATAAATCTCGGAATTTCCAAAGAATTGTCACAGACACACCTTGAATTATTTATAGTGTGATCTTGCAAAATTGCATAATATTTTCATTGCCTTTAGATACGTTTTTATGTTATTCAGTTTGTCATAATTTAAAAAGTACTGCGAATGTTTCTGTATATGAATATTTTATTTGGAAATGCTGTCATCGATGACTATAAAAGTGACCCCTTTTTGAATGTGGAAATAAAAGATTCTTCGAATTTTTTTTATTATATATTTTTTTTTTATTTATTTATCATAGCAAACTTACAATTATATAATTTATAGTTTCAATGCTATTGTTAAAGACATCTTTTTGTTGAGTATACTTTTCGATCTTTTTGGGGGACGATTTGCATTTTAGCTATTTTGTTTAATGATGTTTACATGTTTTCTGTCTTTACGTGTTATCAATGTTTATTTTTATTGGAGGTGTCATGAATTATAAAACTTTAAAATAAAATTGGTACTTCAGTTCACTAATAATTGTAAAACATTTCCTATTATACAAGACAAATAAACTTGCGGATTTTTATTTAAGAAAAAAACATTTACCCGTATTAGTTCAACTTAATAATTAATGTGTAATTTTTTTTACACATACGGTTGCTCATTATTTATTAATAACCTTTTGAAGATTACAAGTTAAAATTTAAAAATTGAGACAACGCGGTCGCTCACCGTGAATACATGAAAGTAGTTATAAATCAAGTTTATCTGAAAACTAAGAGATTTCAAGAACAGATATCTGATTACACACGGTGTTCCAAAATTCGACCGACAAATTAAGAGGGTTGGTAGAGGGCATCAAGAGGATGAAAACTTACCATAGAACATGGGGTCGCAAACCACGTTTAATGGGAGAAAATCGCAAAAATATTTATGAAGGTTATGACGTCGAGTGGAACAAAAAGGCCCAATACAAAATATAAAAATCATTTATTTGACGTAAAGCATGATTACAATGCACTACTGCTCAACGTCAGAAAGGAGACGACGCGACATTTTTATAGGAATTTGTTGTAACGCGTCCGGCAATCTTTCGTCCGTCGGTGTCGGTTGTGCAGTGACCTTCGTGGCGGCAACTTCGAAAAAATTCTATAAAACTGTGTCGTCGTCTCCTTCTGACGTTTAACTGCAATTCATTGTAATCATGCTTGACATCATATAAATGTTTCTACTTATTATCCGCCCTTTTTGTTCCAATCGACATCATACCCTTCATAACGATGTTTGCGATTTTCTTCCACTAAACGTAGTTTACGAGCCCATGTTCTATGGTAAGTTTTCATCCTCATGATCATATTTATTCAGAGCAAGAAATTTGTTTGTGCAGTGTTAGTAATTAATTTGATGTATGATATACGCTAAAGTAACTGTGAAAATGGTAATTTTGAATCTTGAATATAAATTTTGCTCTAAAATTTTTCTATTAAAAAGTTTAAATTGGTTTATCATAACTATTCAATATTATTTAAACATTTAGGTTTACAGCAATTCTTAAACAGATCTTTTTTGTGTGTTAACTTGGCTAATTTTTACATTTTTACATTTTTACTAGTGTTGTATTACATTCCTGATACGTTTTCCGTATTTTATCTGTTTGTTTTACAGAGTGGCGAAATGTTGGATTTTGATTTTGATATATATTTGTTATATTTGTAGCATAAGGATTTATAAAATATTAAAATAAATGTAATATCTCAACACCGTAATGATTGAAAAATGTTTTATTTTACAAACTAAATAAAATTAAAAAAATATATTATATTTTTATACATTTACTATACATTTAATACACTTGAATACATAATTTTATACATTTACTTTACAGTTAATACATTTAAATACATAACTTTATATATTTATTTTACATATAAATTTTTATATATTTATTTAAAATTGTATTTCTGTAACATCAATAAATAAGTTGTTTTTCTGTAGTGTCAATAATAAAACAAATATTTTACACTAGTGTCAAATTACATTAAATAATTTTAATACTCAGTATTTAATATTTGTATAACGTTTGTAAATATTTTTATGCAGCCTATTGTTAGTTAATAGTTGCTTATACAATTGAAAATTTTTACGAATGTCGCTGCATCACGATGAATTGGTGCAACATAAATTTATGAATTTATATTGCATCATTTTAAATATAAAAAAATCCAAGTTACATATCCAAATATTTACATAAATAGAACTTTTGCAGTGTTTTATTTATGAAAATCATATTTTTTTTTATTATATGTTATAGAGATAATAGATCATACAAAGTTAGACAATATATTTTGTTATACAATTTCTCACATTGTTAACCAATTCACCGCCTTACACTATTCTTTAATTTAATGGCAAATATTAAATTTGACATATGACAAATAATAAAAAATGGCAAATGCTAAAATATAGTATTGTCTCTACTTTAAATATAGCATAGGTAAGAGTCAAAAGTTTAAAGACAGAGTAAAGACTTTTAAAATTAAAAGTGTACTATCTTACTTATAATAAAATCCAAAGGCGAGAATCTGTCTGTAACGGTACCGGGTTGTACCACTCTGGTCTGCGAGTCGACCGTAGTTAAACGCCATGTTAGGCTTACTGAAAAAGATATGCTAACACATAACCATTAAATGATAATTTCTTCTACTTGAAATAATGTCTGTTCAGCATATTTTCGTATAAAACATGTATATCATATCCAGTTATAATGTTTTAAGTTTTAAATTAAAAATAACCGATTAAACATCCGATTACCTGATGTAAACAAACAAATAATGTTGCCATTCAAAAACACAAATTCCATATCTATTCCATGAATGACTCTTTGAACGTTTCATTAAAAAAACCGATTATGCTCTTAAAATATTCGTAAAAGCATATTAAAGTCTTTAAATAATTTAAAGGATTTTTTAAATTTATTTCTGTAAGCATTTTATTCCTCTAAGTACTTTTTCAGAAATAGCGATGATACCTTTCGAGGCTTTGCGATGATCTACCGGAATTTTAGATATATTTCTTAAATACTGTTCTGGCGCCACCTATTGACAATAAATACAAATTATACCCTTGGAAAAAAAAAATTAATAATACAACTTTATTATAATTTACATAATAATAAAGTTGTAAAATAATATAAAATGTACATAAGCATATTTTTAAAATAAAAAAATTCAGGATGTATTGATTTATTACAAGATCACCTTTTTTTAATGATTTAAATTATTTTTATTATTAATTTTGAAAGGGAAATATTTGACTTTGTGTAAAAATTAATGCATTCTTTTAGATTATGAAGAAACTAAAAGATCGTTTTCGTATTATTGAGAGCGAAAATTAATACCTATAATTTACTTACCATAGTTAATTATTGAGACCTTAATTAATTATTGAGATCGTTATTAGGATTAAGCTTTTATTTATTCAGAAAAATATTTGGAAATTTTGAGTAGTAAATCAAAAATAAAGGAAAAGATTACGTTTCGTAAAATTTACCATTAACATAAGGTATGTACATTCAGGATGTATTGAATTATTACAAGATCAACTTTTTTTAATGATTTAAATTATTTTTATTATTAATTTTGAAAGGGAAATATTTGACTTTGTGTAAAAATTAATGCATTCTTTTAGATTATGAATAAACTAAAAGATCATTTTCGTATTATTGAGAGCGAAAATTAATACCTATAATTTACTTACCATAATTAATTATTGAGACCTTAATTAATTATTGAGATCGTTATTAGGATTAAGCTTTTATTTATTCAGAAAAATATTTGGAAATTTTGAGTAGTAAATCAAAAATAAAGGAAAAGATTACGTTTCGTAAAATTTACCATTAACATAAGGTATGTACATTCAGGATGTATTGAATTGTTACAAGATCAACTTTTTTTAATGATTTAAATTATTTTTATTATTAATTTTGAAAGGGAAATATTTGACTTTGTGTAAAAATTAATGCATTCTTTTAGATTATGAAGAAACTAAAAGATCGTTTTTGTATTATTGAGAGCGAAAATTAATACCTATAATTTACTTACCATAGTTAATTATTGAGACCTTAATTAATTATTGAGATCGTTATTAGGATTAAAATTTTAATTATTCAGAAAAATATTTGGAAATTTTGAGTTGAAAAACAAAGATAAATAAAAATATTACGTTTAGTAAAATTTACCATTAACATAACTACCATTAACAGTAAAATTTACCATTAACCCTCTATATTACCTAATATTACCTTAACGGTTCAGGTCAGTTTTCCTTATTGTCGATAAACAGTATATGAATATTTTTATCAATTATTTAAAATTTTAACTGAAAACCCCAATTTCTACCCACCGTCATAGGACGGGCATTTACACTAGTTTATATATATTTCTAAATATACTATTTAAAATAAATGTAATACGATCATTTAGACTCTATGGTTTATATGACATTATATTATTATATGGTTTATATGGTTTATATTGTCATTATATTTTTGAAATAATTAAAAAATGAGAAAAGAGCAGAGTGAAATTTATTAATTTTCACATACAATTTAGTATAGATTCATTTATATATTTACAAGAACTATTATTTTTCAGTATGTAACTTGTATCACATAATACCAGGTAAATCAGTTAATACAAAGTAGACTAATTAAAATAAATTTTTCTTTTAAACAATCATACATGCTTTCAATCAAAAAAACTAAAAAAAATTGCGTCATTTAAATTAGCTTCATCAACGTGATTCTCATTTTTATGCATATAATGTAACTAATTTTCTCTGAAATTTATTTTTAAAACAAAATTTATCTGAGAAATGCCGGCGTGCGTTTTGATGATTTAGTCGAGAGTGAGTGAAAATAGCTTTACTGCCATGCAGACAGACAATTTAAAATTCATTGAATACTTGAAGTAGCATTTTTAATCTTCCTTTACAGAAAATGGAATATTTGTTCTGTTAGTTTTCATTTTTTTTAGCATAGTATTCATATTAAAGGGCGAATATTATATTTGATATATGATAAATAATTAATAATGACAAATCATAACAAAAGAGTCTCTGCTTTAAATATAGCATACAGAAGATTAGTCAAAAGTGTAGACAGAGTAAATATTTTTTTAATTAAATGTGTACTATATATATATGTATATATATATTTCTAAATATATTATTTTAAATAAATGTAATATGATCATTTATAATCTATGGTTAATTGTAAAACGAAATTTATCTGATAAATACCAGAGTGCATTTTAATGATATGGTCGAGAGCGAGTGAAAAAAGCTTTATTCCCATGCAGACAGACAATTTGAAATTCGTTGAATACGTGAAGTGCGATTTTTAACCTTTCTTTACAGAAAAAGCAATTTTTGTTATATTAGTTTTCAGTTAGTCAGTATATTCTTCATTTTAAAGGGCGAATATTATATTTGATATATGATAAATAATTAATAATGACAAATAATAAAAATAAGTATTGCCTCTACTTTAAATATAGCATAGAGAAGAATCAAAAGTGTAAAGACACAGTAAAGACTTTTAAAATTAAAAGTGTACTATTTACATATATTTCTAAATATATTATTTTATATAAATGCAATACGATCATTTAGACTCTATGGTTTATATGACATTATAGTATTACTATAGGGTTTATAGGGTTTTAATTGTTGATATATTTTTGAAATAGTTAAAAAATGAAAAAAAAATAGAGTAAACTTTATTAATTTTACATATTATTAAGCATAGCTTAATATATATATTTACCATAACTACTATTTTACAGTATGTAAATTATATCACATAATACCAGGTAAATCAGTTAATTAATACAAAGTAGAATAGTTAAAATAAATTTGTCTTTTAAATAATCATACATGTCAACCAAAGAAACTAAAAAAAAAAGCGCATAATTTAAATTAGCCTAATCAAAAACGTCTATGGGCGATTCTCATTTTTATGAATATAATGTATTTCTTGGAAAATTATTTGTAAAACAAAATTTATCTGAGAAATACCGGAGTGTATTTTAATGATATGGTCGAGAGTGAGTGAAAATAGTTTTATTCCCATTCAGACTGACAATTTAAAATTCTTTGAATACATGAAGTGGAATGTTTAATCTTCCTTTACAGAAAAAGGATTTTTTGTTTTGTTACTTTTCATTCTCTTAACATAGTCTCCATTTTAAAAAGGGAAAATTATATTTGATATATAATAAATGATTAATAATGACAAATCATAAAAAACAGTATTGTCTCTACTTTGAATACAGCATAGAGAAGAGCCAATAGTTTAAAGACAGATTAAAGACTTATAAAATTAAAAGTGTACTATTATTATATATTTTTAAATATATTATCTAAAATAAATGTAATATGATCATGTACACTCTTTGGTTTATATGGCATTAAAACCTAATTTCAATACACACAATAGAAGAAATCTCAAGTTTATAATGGATCCATCTATGAAACACCGGGATATACATTTTACTCATATGGTCGAGTGTAAACGAAAATAGCTTTATTCATTTCCTCAAAGACAATTTAAAATTCATCCAATGCAAGAAATAAGTGCAATGCTTAATGATTATTTACAGAAAAGTAATTTTTGTTTCTTATAATTTACATTTCCTTAGCATATGCTGCAATGAAAAAAGAACGGCTATTTTATTTCCAATAGGATAAATCACAAATTAAAGATGATAAGGATTAACATTGTCTATACGTTAAAAATAGTATCCAAATACTCTCAGAATGAAAGGGAAATATTGATTTATGTTTTTAGAGATATTGTTCAAAACAATTGTAATATAATTTATAAAACTTTATGTTTTAGTTGATTTTAAAAACTAATATTATTACATGAAGTAGAAGGTATTATGAATTTAATACTTTGATTTTTATTATCTGCATTACTTTTTCTTCTTTTATGCAGTGTAACAGTGACATATATCATGTTTATATCTTAAAAAGTCTAATAAATAGTATATATATTTTTAAAAAATCATATATGTAAATCATAGACATTCTCATTATTTAAAATAGCTTCGTTAAAAACATCCACAAGGATCGCATTTTCTGAGTATATTGTAACTAATTTTCTCTGAAAATTATTTTCAAAATGAACTTTCTTTATAAAAAAAAAAATCGGAGTGCATTTTAATGATATAGTTTATGGTAAAGGGAAATAACTTTATATTTATTTCCTAAAAGTTAATTCAAAATTCCTTTTTTGGAAGAAATAAGGGGATTTTTTTAATGATTCTTTACAGAAAAAGAATGTTTGTTCTAGTTACTTTATTTTCAAAAGCATATGTTCAAATTAAGAAATTCGGATATGATATTTCACATAGTAAAATTTACAAAAGTGATATGCTAAAGAATAGAATTGATCATTCTTTAAATATAATATGGATACTATCTTTATAAATATATATTGTGTACATTATGCGTAATGATTTTATATAAAATCTATATCTATATTTCTGTAGTTTTCAAAAAAAAAAAGGAACTACAATAAAATAATAAATTGCTTGAAGGATAAAAATTCATAAATTATTATTAATTTACTTACGTTATTAGGTAATATCATGTCGATTATATTTGTGAATAGTTAACTAGTTAAATGACGTAAAACATTTTATAAAGTTTCATATATTATGTAACATGTTTCATTTTTATAGTTAGGCTTGTTAAATATATATCTGAAAGCACTTAATGTTAGGTAAATAAGTTTATCAAGGAAAATAAATAATTAATAGAAGTATCTAACTAAAAAAACTTACAAGTAAATAAAAAAACTAAAAGTAAAATCTTCATTTAAAATAGTTCATCAAAAACTTCTATGTGGTTTGAATATTTAAAAATATGATGTAACCATTTTTCTCTTAAAATTACTTCCAGAATGAACGCATTTTAATGATCTGGTCGAAGGTAAACGAAAATAGCTTTATTTTTTTTCATAAAAGACAATTCAAAATTCTCTAAATATAAAAATAAGTGGGATTTTAAAATGATTCCTTGCAGGAAAGGAATTTTTATTTAGTTTATTTTAGTTTTCCTAGCATTTATTCAATTGAAAAATGGCGGTTATTTTTTTCACATAGGACAAATTACGAATGACAAAGAACAGCATTGTCTGTATTTCAATTGGAGCAAATAGAGAAGCAGCAAATTTTTAATGATAAAATAAAGACTTTCAAAGTTAAAAATGCACTATTTAATGATATTTGCACAGATATTATTGAAAATAAATGTAACATGATTAAAAAAACTTTAAGGTTTAGATGATGCTAAAACGTATTTTTTTTACACGAAGTGCACGAAATTCTAAGAATATTTCCTTAATATTTATTAGATGCTTTATTGTTTTCTCTAATTCAATATTAAACTCATATATCTTATATTTATGTCATAAAAAGCCTAATAATTATTATAAATCTATTGTTAAAATAATCATATATTTCAATCAAAGAAACTAAATGCATCTCATCATTTAAAATAGCTTCATCAAAATCTTCAACGCTGTTCACATTTTTACGAATATACTGACACTAATTTTCATTGAAACAATAACTTGAAAAATGAACTTCGTCTAAGTAACACCGCAGTGCATTTAATGATCTGGTTGGAAGTAAGCGAAAATACCTTTATACATTTCCTAAAAGACAATTCGGAATCCTTTGAATGCGCGAAATAAGTGGAGTTTTTAATGAGTCTTTACATAAAAGGAATTTTTGTTCTATTAGCTTTCATTTCCTTAGCAATTGTTGCAAATAAAAAAGTGCGGATATTTTGTTTCACATGGGATAAAATACGAAAGACAGATGCTAAAGAACAGTGTTATCTGCGCGTTAAATATAGCATATAATGACAGAAAGAACATCTTTAGATCCAAAGCCTTTTTTAATTCTTTCAAAATTAAATCTTGAAATTAAAAAATAATTCTTAGATAATAACAATTGATAACGAACCATGGTTCGTTCTCCAAAAGTTGCTCTATACACTTGGGTAAAATATTTTGCACATTACATATTGATAACATTCGCGCATGCGCAGTGAAACATTATTTCTTAAACCTGCCCTTTTTTCATCCAATATTTATTATTTTTTATTTCTGATTGCGGGTTTCGTGTACAATGTTGTTAGTCATATTGTATGAAAAAAACATTCTTTTATATTAAGAACTCTGCAAATTAGAAGCAAAGCACTTGGTGAAATTCGGGATTGTTTTTATAAAAACCTTAATTTAACTACGGGTATATATGTTATACTTATAAAAATGAATACAGTTTATTGAAATAAGCCTCTTAATCATGTGCTAAAGTTTCAATGCTTAAGAGACATTACTTTTTACAGGGTTATTCAAAAGATATTCGTTTTTCTTCAATTTGTTGACGGTCCCCAATGGGGTTTTTGGAAAAAAATGTTCACGGAAATATATGACACCAACAGTGCTGTTTACATGCCTGAAATTTCAGGATAATTCTTCATATATTTTTCTAGATATTGCCCTTTCACTCTTTTTCATGGGTGTTGGTATTATTTTGTCACCCATCTGTATTCTCTTCATTTAAATGTTAAGTAATTAATGATTTTTAATAAGTCAAGCTCTTCATTTAGCTTCTTATGGCATAAAATTTTTATTATGAATTTGCAAATTCCCAGCCGAAATATTTCCTTTCCGGTAAATCTACAACTTTCAAAATATAAGTCTGAAATCAATTCAGCTAATCTGTGGATATTTCTCAACGAATATTCTTTTAATACTAATGTAACATAAGTTAAGTTTACCAAACTACAAAACATTTTTAGGCAAACGTTAAACTTAAGGCAGTATTTAAAATCCGAAATACTTCCTACAAAGTTTATTTCTACAGAGGCATATCAAACATATTCAGATTGTTTCAAAAGTTGTACTTAATGCATAGTTCGATAGGTTTTAGGAAGCCGCGTATATTTCGGAAGTAAAATAAGACATCTCTTAATTTATTATATAGTTGACAGGAAGGTTTTCTCTTTTATTCTGTTTTAAAGTTTATCGAAAGCTTTAGTTTTGAGCGAAAAAAAGAATGTTTTTACAAAATATTAGAATATTCTTTGTACGATCGATGTTTTAATTTAGAATCTTCAGTTGCAGATATTCTATATAGTTTAAAAAGTACATATAAAAACAAAATGTTTTAAACAATTTATTGTCGTATGATTATAAATGTGTAATATATTTTAAGTGAGACTCGTGAGGCTTATTTGTGATTGATGGTGAAACTGGTGAGACTGATAGATGATAGTTGGATGAGACTGATAGGTGATAGATGGGTGAGACTGGTGATATTGATAGGTGAGACTAATGTTTAACCCACTATATAGTAAATGCTCGTGATATGAGTTTGACATACAATATCATCTCAGTTTGTTTCATATAAAATTCTTATTATGAACTCTTATAGCGTTGTAGCTTATAATGTTCTTATTGCTTAAAAAATTTTTAAAAGGCAAAAAATTATTTTTTTAGCTTTTTATAACTATGTTACTTGGGTCAAACCACAACACTTCGCAGACTTATTAAACTTACTAAATTTTATAAACTTATTACTACCAGAATTTTTATTGATTGAAATGTAATTTATATCTGCAGCGCATTAAATTACTTTTTAATTGCGCTTATTTTTATGCTTATAGTTTGCTATATTTTTCATGTTTATCCACCCCCCCCCCTTCCCTCCGGTGCGCGGAAAAGTTTCTTCGAAACCAAAAAATATTTTTTACCAAATATAATTTCTAAGTCAAAGCACATTTATTTAATTTGTAAACATAATGATTCGTACTACCTTAACCTATCGAGACATTTATCCCTTGAAAAAAATTTAATATTTTATCAACAGTATTTCCAAATGGAAAATTTTGCTTCAATTAATCGCAGCAATTCTGTGATTAAATAAGGCACAATTTACTATTGAAAATTACTGGTAGGATTAATCAAGCCCTTTGAGTACCATTTACGTCACGTACACAAGACGCACACTGCGAAACGGTTATTATATCATATTCATAATTTTAGAAATCTATGAAATTTTTCTTACCAATAAAAGTCAAATTCCATTTTTAAAGAAATTTTTGGCTTGATAAACTAGATTAAGGGAATCATCAAAATAAATTAAAACAACGGTATTCGAATGAAACATATGTGTAATATATACATGAATCACGTACTAAAACCCATGTAGCTGTATTTTGAATATTTTGTTTTCGAATTAATAAAATAATTAACTGTAATTCATCGAAAAGCGCATTCAAAATGCGTTTTTAATTTAATTACAGTTAATTATTTTTTAATTTATTGACCAAATTAAAAGATTCTAGTTCATTTTGTTCATTGTTACAATTTTAATAAGTTTGAAAAAAAATTGAGATTCTATCTAAATTATTTTTGGAGAAATCATGCGCGCAAGTTTGAAAATCATTGTTGTGAATTAAATGCATTTAAAATTTTCACTCTCCATTCAAAAAGAAAAAATGACGATTGCGTTTTACTTTATATCTTCGTCAATAATTATCGCCTCTGAAAAACGTTGGTACCCTTTTACTCAGAATAAAATGCACTATTTACTGACATCAAAACCTTGAAATTGAATTTTTGACCATTTTAAAGGTGATCTGTCCCCTTAAAGGGTAGTCACCGGACTCTTCTCATTTTAGACGTTTTTTCGAATATATAATGAAATTCTTTACGAATTATCCTTGAACTTCAAGACTGTAACGAACATGTTTGACTTTATAATTTTTAGTAAATATTTAGTCGCGAGGACAATTAGGAGACGGGGGCAATAATAAATTTAATAATAAAATAATGTTTGCGATCACCCAAGTAACAGAAAATACTCAAAACGGTTTGTCACTGTAGTTAAGGACTATGTAGGTCCTGTTCAACATTTGTGTGCAATTGTGTAAGCATAGCATGTATATTCGTGAAGATGTTAACGTTTCTGTGAAAACTCAAAAGTTTTTTGTTTATTGCATACAGAGTTTTCAACCGAATTTAACACTATTTACCACAAACTTGGCAAAGAACAGTAAAAATAGTATATTGAAATTAAAAGATGAATATATTGAATATTCAATGAGATATGGGTGTTTGTATGAAATAAAGTTTAACTGCGTATGCGCGAACTGCATCACAGTTTTTTTGTCATGATTTAGTAGTCAATTCTATAGAGCAACTCATATAAAATGACCAGTCAAATATCGTAAAAACAAAGAAAGATACTGGCGATACAGTGGACTGAATGAAAATTTGGAGGAAATCCCTTATAATCCAGCTACTCTTAGAAAGCAACTCATTATATTGCTCCTATCTTTCTCAATTTTTGCGATATTTGAATGTACATTTTATGTAACTTGCTCTAGAGAATTGACTTCCAAATCATGAAACAAAAAAAAAAAAAAAAAAAAAAAAAAAAAAAAAAAAAAAAAACTTTGGTATACTTCGCGCAAGCGCAGTTAAAATTTATTTCATAAAAACACCCATATATCATCAAATATTCAATATATTCATCTTTCAATTGCATTATACTATTTCTACTGTTGTTTGTCAAGTTTTCGGAAGGCGGTGTTAAATTCGGTTGAAAAATCTCCTTGCAAAACAAAAACATTTGAATTTTTGACAGAAACATTAACATCTTCAAGAATATGCGTACTATTCTTACACAATTGCACAAAAACGTTGAACAGGACATACATAGGCATTTGCTACAGTGATGGACTATTTTGATCATTTTCCGTTTCTTGGGGAAACGCAAATATTATTTTATAATTAAATTTAGTATTACACCCCTATTTGTTTTCAGGATTAAATCTTCACTGCAGAAATATGAAGTGAAACATGTTCTTTCCATTCGCAAAGTTCAACGGCATTTCGTCACGAATTTCAATAGATATTCGACAAAAAGTCTGAAATCGAAAGTGTCCGGTCGCTGCACTAAGAAAAAAATCTGCCCTTCTCAACTAGAATCTAAATTGTGGTTCTAGAAAAAATAGTTCCATGTTATCCCTATAAAATCTAGTTCCTTTTACCAGAGAGTTCTAGAGTCTCCTAATAGAATTCAAGAGTATTTTCCTATATTCTCGTGGTCAGACTTATTTAAAAATGTCTGCAAATAGATGCGAACACAAGACGCTAGTTTTAGTAACTATAATGCTAGTTTATAAATCCATTCCAGAAATAAAGTGATAATTTCTCGCATATCAATTAAATCGTTAATTAATTAATCGTTAATTAAATAATCGTTAATTAAATAGTTAAGGTTTTTTTTTTTTTTTTGCACTTTTATCCGCGTATAAACTTATTCGCAAGTTTTGGTTTGGAACGATAAAACAATGCTCCATCAAAATATTTGAATATTCTCTGTATAGTCGATGTTTTAATTTAGAAGTTGAAATTGCAGATCTAAAATAGAATTTTAGAAATATGTAAAAAGAGAAAATGTTTTAAACTTTTATTTTCTAATTAAACTTAAAATAATAAAATGTATTTTATATATATGCACGATTCATTATTGTTTCGTCATCTAGAAAAACAAAAGACTAGAAATTCTCGATCATTTCGTCTATTCAGTTTAGTTGCTTACCCTATTCGCATAGCTCGAACTTCTATATTTCTAGTTTAGATATTTAGAAACAGCCTAACTATTCATTCTAGTTGAAGGAGGTAAATTTTTTTTCTCAGTGTGCCCCTTAATTTTGGACATCAGTGTATTTAATCGCTAGTGATAACTTGAGTAATTATATAGTATAAATCATAACTAAAGTACGGAATCTTCAGTTAATGAAATGATTAAAGATAACAGTTTTTATTTTTATCCGTTTCTAGACTTTCTGTTAACAAAATGACAGCTGGAAACTAGTCTAAGTGAAATGAAATTTTATTACATGGCTGACAACCTTTACGACTTTGTTTTATCAATAAAAGTTAATAGCCACTTTTGCTATATTTTATTGCAGATTTCAACAATTAAAGAAGACTAAATCTGCTCTTAAAATTTAGTGGAAAGAAAAAAATTTAAAAGTTGGCATTACTTTTGGAAATTATTTACTAGTCTCTGCTTTTAAATATTAGGTAATTTCATGTTTTAAATAACTAATGTTTTTCATGAAATTTTTATGGAATATTTTTAAAATTGGAAGTTTCAAATTTACAGCTGAAATATTTCATTTTCACTAACTGTATGTTGTTCAAAATAATTTCTCACATCCATTTAGCTAATCTATCGACGTCGTTTAGTGTATTTATTTTCTTTCGAAGCCAAAATAACGTATGTTTCCCAAACTACGAGCATTTTCAAACAAAGTTAAATTTAAGGCAGTGTTTAAAATACAAAATAGTTTATCCCAAACATATTTCTATACTGGTATATTGGACGCTTTCAAACTGCGTCAAAAGTTCTTCTTCATATATATTTTGAAATCTCTTAAGAAACCACGTATATTTCGAAAATAACATACGACCTGTTCCGTTAATTAAATAGTTAAGGTTGAAAGTTTCCACTTTTATCCGTGTATAAACTTATTCGCAAGTTTTGGTTTGGAACGATAAAACAATGCTCCATCAAAATATTTGAATATTCTCTGTATAGTCGATGTTTTAATTTAGAAGTTGAAGTTGCAGATCTAAAATAGAATTTTATAAATATGTAAAAAGAGAAAATGTTTTAAACTTTTATTTTCTAATTAAACTTAAAATAATAAAATGTATTTTACTTTATAAATGTAATTAATATTTAATATATTGTGCTGTCCTCTAAAAAAACTCCACAGTGAAATGTTTCCTGAAAAAAACAACAACAACAAAAAAAAACACCCTAGTACTGCATAAAATATTTCACTAAAATCAATTTTTTTTGTTTTGGTCAGTTTTTCTGCACCATTTAGAATAACAAAAATAGTTTAAAATATCTAAAGAGTTCTTACTTAGTTTTAAAATAATTTAAATTAAAAATTGCAGAATTATGGCAAAACATGAGCTCCATTTTACAGATTTTCTTGTTATAATATAATTTTAGAATGATCTATATACATTTGCATTTTTCTTAGGTTAAAACATTAATGTGTAATAAAATGCTTCATTTTCAGCTGATTATGTCAGGTATGGGTTTTTTTTTCAGGTAATATGGGTTAATTTTTGAAAAAGTGGTGTTTTTCAAATTCCCGCTTAATTGGCTGCCATTTTGTAATAAAGTGATAAAATGAAAAATGTCCAACAGGGCCATTCCGTTGTGACGGGTGTGACATCCAGACAAAATTTTAAGAGTTTATATCTATATTTTGGGAAATAAATTAGCTAAGAAATCCCTGAAAAGTATTTTATTTATGTTTTTCCATGCATATGCTTGGATAATTGAGCAAATATTTAACTTCAGTAGCTTTCAATGTTTTAAAAAATATATTTTAAACTTGTGACGGGTGTGACTCTCTCGGGACAAGAGTTTTCACTTGCATACACATTTGTAAAAATTCCTGTGAATATTTAACTGTGTCATCATTAAAACATTTTTTTTTCTAATGAAAGATATTCAAATTAAACTTAATACATCATTTTCATAATAAATTTTAAATATTTTAATGTATAAGAATTTTGTTCCAGCTGTGACGGGTGTGACAAAGAAGTGACGGGTGTGACATTGCGCAAAGTATACAATTTGAAAGTAGTTTACCAAAAAAATACAGTGATCAGTATAGACAGTAAACTCAACAATAGTAAATATACAAAAGAAATTTAATAAAACTAACATATTTATGCAGTTAGTTTAAAATTTGTAGTAAATACCTCCATAGTAAATACCTCCATCATTTGTAGTATACTCACCAATAACTCGTTATAAGTGATGGGGGAGCTACTTTTTTTTTACAATAGCAGAAAATTTTTAATTGAGATGTCATCTTCCTCTGGCCAAATCCAGTGTGGCCCACTGGCTTGCATGTATTTTAAATTTATTTATTCCTTACGGAAGTTGATATTCAAGACATTAGCATAGTACAAGCTATTACGCTTTTTGCTACTAGTCAGGGAAACCAAAACATAATCACCAATATTTAAATCTGATATTTTCAAAATCTTTCTGGGGGGATATTCACAATTCGCAGTGACTGCCACTTCCCTATGTGTTGATTTGGTAGTCTTTTCCATCAAAAGGATAGTACTATCACTATTTACTTTAAAGTGGTGATAAGACTTGCTGCCTTCGATTGACCTGATGCCTTCCCATCTTTCTGTCAGTATTTGTTTAGTTTCTAGTATTTTCACTGCTGAGACATACAATGCCTTTATTGCACCAATCTCCTGAGCACATTTAAAAAAATCCAAAGCAGAATTAACTTAAAAATAAGTAAGTTGCTACCAATTCACAATTTGCTAGAATAATTCAAATATATATTTAATGATTTATCTTCTCTTTTTTGGCAAATTGGCCTTAATATGTTCAGAAACAAGAAAGATTCAACCTTACACTTCATTAAAAAAATATTTGAATATATTTCAAAGCAATTTAAAATGTTGTCATACCTGTCACAAGAATTTTATCACACGCGTCACAAGGATTTTGTCACACCCGTCACACTAAAATTTCACACAAAATAAAAATTTAATGAATTTTTAACGTTTCGTAGTTATTCAGACTTGCAATAGTTAGACTTTCCGAAAGTTTCATGCATTTTCATAGAAAAATGTATTTTGTATAATAACTTAAGCATCTTTTGTGACGGGTGTGACAGAGAGACAGTGTAAATAGATTTGTATTAAAAATCGGGTCTTTTAAATTTCTTTGAAAAGTTAAGTGTTTCAAAAGATACACAAAGATCACAAATAGTAATATATGCACATATATGGAAAATGTTGTTGTTTTAAATATTGCTTCTGGCAGAATGAAAATATCCTATTTTACAGGCCGAAAGTTTTTCAAATTTTTCCAACTTTGAGCCTAGATAAATTATAGAAAAAATATTTTTAGAGCTTAGTTCTCTGCAATTTCATATGCGTCATATTTTTACCTTTAATTTGATATATTATTTGTAGTAATAAAATACATTTTAAATTTCAACCCTCATGTCCACTTTTTCATGA
The DNA here is from genome assembly GCA_963931845.1 of Maratus michaelseni. Lineage (NCBI taxonomy): Eukaryota > Metazoa > Arthropoda > Arachnida > Araneae > Salticidae > Maratus > Maratus michaelseni. The sequence goes on from OZ007590.1 coordinate 350,626,358, forward strand.
AAATGCCCAACATTAAAATCTTAGTCGGAGCAAGCTGTATAAATTTTGCCATGTTTATTTTTTTTAAAATTCTTTATTAGACTTTACATAGAAAAAAAAATTAATAAAAGGGTTTTTTTAGAGGACAGCACAATGATATCTGTAAAATTTAGTATTTTAAAGAGGTACAATTTTAAAATAGAATGTAATCGTTAGTAAATATTTTAAATTGTTTACATTTCTCTTTAAAAATTAACATTTTTATTATATATAACATGAAATGAAACTTTTTTTACACTCGCTTACTTGTTTGTATGATGTCGTATTGTTTACTGTTATACCTTCTCTTACTTCAAATTCGAGTTAACAGCGTGTAATTGTATAGCATAGTTTATGTAAGCATGCTTCGTTACATAAAGTTTTCGGAAATCAGTATTTGTAATTAGTAATTTTTCCTTTATATAATGACCAAACTTTTTTAATTGAATAAATTGAACATTACATTTTGTGAAAAGCACTATTTTACCTATGTTTTTGTCCTAAATTAGTTTATTATGTTAAGAAAAGGAAATTGTTATGGATAAGGCTATATAAAAATAAAAATTTTACAGGTGTACTATTTTACAATACAAACTACTGTCTTCAACTGTTATTTCGTGTTGATGTTTTATAATAAGGGAAAAACATACAATGTATTCGATTGAATAATCATATGTTGGTTGTTTTTATTACAACGCAAAGTATCCAGAAAAAAATCGTATGGATTTTTAAAACTTCTTATATGTTATAAATATTCCAAATTATACAATATTGTTGGACAGTCGCTTATTATTTGAAAAGAATCATTTACCTGCATTGTAAAAAAATTCTGATATATTTCATGTTGTTGTCGTTAAGAAACTTTGATTGGCTGAAAGAAAATATTTGCATTTCAATTCTATGCAATGTATGTGCAATTTTGCAATTTAGACAGTATGTTACAGGTTACATTTTAGTTTTTATTTTTAAGAATATTTAATAGCTATATGAATGCAATTATAATAAACATTACATAAAAAAGTAAGTTTCTTACACTGGATAAATTTCTGTCAGTGGGGTCACAAGTGCTCAACAAAATCTCTGGTTCCGACATTAGAGGCTCACTTTCGTTTTTAGTAGTATATTCATCTAATATTTTTGAACGTTTTAGAATTCATAAAAAAAACTCCCTGACACTTAAGAAACATTAAATTATTCATCCTATGACTTTTAAAGAGTATTTAACACTTTGAATACTGATGACTGAAAACTCAACAACATTCAAACTACGGCGAACGCCCGGACGTGAAATATGCTGCTAGATTATTTCTCCCCCTTTTTACTATCTGTCTGTTTCTCAGTATGACAATAAGAGGTAAAAGTGGATCATCCCTAAGCTAATTAGTACAAAAGACTCCCCAGCCATTGATTCCAATAACCCCTTGTTTTGCTACAATAGTTGGATATTTACGTAGGGGAGAAAAGAGCGTTTGGATGGTCTGCCAGTATTTTGCTTGAACGGGCGAAATGGTCAATAGGGCGGTTTGGTAGGGAAAGGGTTAATAGATATCTGAAAGCAATTATAGAAAATATTACATAAGAAATTAGATTCTTACACTTGATGAATTTCCCGTATCGTCAATGGCACAAAACCGTTCAACAAAAGCTTTACTACAGATTTCATAGGCTCGATTCTGTTTTGACTATTACCTGCGTATAATGTTTTCTAAGGTTTAATTGGGTATAAACGAAACTTTGAAGCACTTAAAAAAGCTCATTATATCGCTTCTCATAGGACAGTATTTTCGCGCCACTTCTGCGCATTATTTTGAAACATAATATATTGTACAACATTTTATTTCAGAGATCAAAATTCATTATTTTCTTTAAAATCCTTCAAAAATAAAAATATATACAGAATGTATGTAAAGTTCATTGTTATTTTTTAGATATATTCAATTAAAAATTTTTAGATATTTCAATTTCCTCTATTAAAAAGAAAGAATTGAGGCAAAAATTTAATCCGATAAAAATCGTTTATTTAAGTATAAGAAAAGAAAATCTTTACAAAACATGTAAGTCAGCATTTATCAATCAATAATAAAACATATAAATCTAAACACATAAGACATTTCTAAGTTCTCTGCATTCATATTATGTTATTGTATTCTCTCATTGTATAGAAATCGTCGCTATGAAATAAAAATAAAAGAAAATGATATAAAGATCACGTCAAAAGGGCAAAACCGAAACAATCCAAAGAAACTTATCTCCAAGGCAAAAACTTCAGAAAGTACAAAGAGGTGTCCAACAGTGCTTTCATGCCTTTGTTAGGCCAAAGAATTGATTATCAAAAGTATATTTTTGTATAAACTGGTGTAAGAACATTCACGTGAAATTGTTGTATTGAATTAAGGGAAGAGGGCCTAAAATGGTCCCCTTAAGGGAAAAACTTGTGTAAAATATCATAGCTGTTTAAATAAAACTTTGGACCTTTGCTATTATATTTTACACTATATTTTGCATTATAAATATATTTTAATAATATTTAAAAAAAAATTGAGTAATGAAAAAAATAGATTTATTAAAAAGTGTTCAAAAGATCATTTTACCCTCACCAAAGGGCAAAATGATTCTTCATTTAAAACTAATTGTAAATTGTTTTTTATCGGCAAAATAAGGGATATAAAAGTAATTATGACAATACATAAGTGTAATTCACATCTAAAAACATACTCCATTGAGTAAACCAAATCATATTCCTGTACATAAAAGACTGCATACCTAAATAAATATAAAAGTTAGTGCCTACCTTATGATAAGATGTTATAAAACCCAATTTTTCAAAGAATTCTAGTCAGACGCGTAATACTGCGATCGCTTGAATACCGTTGTTGCTTCTTATTCACTTGGCACAACTAGTTTATGTGTTACCCTGCAGATAGCGCGACCTGTATGGAAGAAAACATATGTGGATCGTTTTGCCCGTTAGGATAATTTTAGGCCATCTTCCCCTAAACAAATACGCTGTTCCTTTTGCCGTAAATGATAATAATGACAAAATAGATTTTCATGGAATTATGAAGTATTGGACAGATGTAAGATTACCTTATTAAAAATTGTAATTAATAATACAAATATGATAATTAAAGTTTTTGCTTGTATAATAAATTTGTTGTTTCATATTTTAAAATAAAAATCATTGTACTAAAATTAACTTACAAAGAAATGCTAAGTAAATGCCAAAAAATAGATAAAATAATTTAAATGTAATTCTGTTTAAAAGTAAACAATAGCTATAAAAATACATTTTCTTTTACTATAATTCGTCTTTTGAAATATATTTTAGTTAATAAAAGTTTTATCCCATTGTATGTGATTATAACTATTGTATCTCTCTATTCTAAAAAAATAACCTAACGCTGCTGCTGACGTAATTGAATTTATTATAACATTTTGACTTATTGGCTAGTACTGCAAACCGTAATGCATGTAAAAACATGAAAACTGATAATTTTACAGAGACATGTATGATAAATACGTTGAAACAAATACTTTTACACTCGAAGAAACATTTTAAACACTAATTACTGTTGACATAGGTCAAATACATATGTTGAATAATTTTTATATGATCCAAAATTTGCATAGCAATTTAAACGAATTTTGAAGGGGTATACTTGACTAGATTGTAGTGTACACGTACAGTGTCCAATTACTTTTTAAATGTATCTAATTTTTTAACTTTTTTTTCCTATTTTTTATTCAATTTTTTTTCATGTAAATAGAGATTAAATTCAAGTTTGAAATAGCCGTCTTCTGTTGCCAAATTTTAAATAAATCAAACAATAATACACTCATATCCAAAATTAAGGTCACAAACATAAAATCTGTGAAAACTGATGGACTATTCACTGTGTTGCCACGAAATTTGGCACAGAGATATATTAGAATGGGAGAAAGAATATAGCAACTAACAATATGGAAAAGATTTTAATTGTGAATTAAAATACAGGGTATATTAAAAAGTGTTAAATCATGAATCAGAGATAAAGCATTTATCTCAGGAAAAGTATGTCTCATATGGAGTGTGACCACTGTGCACTGCTATACAAGCTTCACAACGAGCTCTCATACTGTTTAGGAGGGTGTCAATAATTGTTTGTGGCAACAAAGCCATTTCTTCCAAAATCGTGGCTTTTAACTCCTGGGGGATATGGCAGAGAGGTTACGCTGTGCAATGGTTCTTCCTAGACCATCCCAATGTCCTCAGGAAGGTCAGCCAAGATCGCCAAAGAGCAACGACACCTGCGCAGAATAGCTATTTGGCGTTAAGCGCACGACGACATAGGCTGGCAACGACTCCTCAGCTTGCTGGTGACCTTACTGCTGCGTCTGGAATAAGAATTTCCAGGCAAACAGTATATAGACGACTAGCAGAGAGGGCATTTTATGTCCGGCATCCAGTCGTGTGTGTCCCTTTCACTACATTGAACAGGAGAGCCCAGTTGTTGTGGAGCCGAAGACATCAGTCTTGGACACAACAAGAGCAGGAGCGTGTTCGTTACTGAGTCCGGATTCACCACGGAAAGTGATTCTAGTCGAATCTTCATCTGGAGAGAACGTGGAGCTCGCTATCATCCCTCCTACGTAAAATAAATCGACAGATTTGGTGGCAAAGGAATCCTTGTCTGAGACGGCTTAATGTTGGGCTGCCGTACACCACTGCACGTCTTCTATGCGGGTACTGTCGATGCACATCGCTATAGGGATGAGGTCCTTGAAGCCTATGTGAGGTTGTTCCGGGGTGCTGTAGGCCCAGATTTCATTTTTATGGACGATAAGGCGAGGTCACACAGTGCTCACATTGTTGATGATTTTCTTGAAGAGGAGGATATTCGCCGTATGAATTGGTCTTCGAGATCTCTGGACCTCAATCCTATTGAACATGTTTGGGATGGTCTACGAAGAGCCATTGCACAGCGTAACCCCACTCCTAGGACCCTCCAGGAGTTAAAAGCCTCGCTTTTGGAAGAATGGACTTTGTTGCCACAAACATTTATTGAAACCCTCATAAACAGAATGAGAGCTCATTGTGAGGCTTGTATAGCAGTGCACAGTGGTCACACTCTATATCAGACATACTTTTCCCGAGATAAATGCTTTATCTCCGATTCATGATTTAACACTTTTAATATACCCTGTATCTTAATTCACAATTAAAATCCTTACCATATTGTTATGTTGCTACATTCTTTCTCCCATTGTAATATACCTCTGTGCCAAATTTCGTGACAACACAGTGAATAGTTCATCAGTTTTCACAGAGTTTATGTTTGTGACCTTAATTTTGGACATGAGTGTATTTCCAAACAATTTTCAATTGAAAACTGTATTTACACGTGAATATTAAAAAAGAAAAACAACTATAAAATACATAAATTATTCCGTGTGAAAGCATTTAATTGTTAAAATTACTTAAAAATTTAAAATAATATATTTAAAACGATTTTCATATAGCGTGTAAAAGGAAACTTTTAATTAGACGGTATAAAATTCCGGGAACATTTTTTTACTGAACCTTTTTATACACTATAATTTTCAGATGTGTAATTGATCTTACTTAAGCAAACACGAAAATAGCCATCAGCTGTTTCGACAGAGATATTTACGGCCTTAAGAACTGAAAAATATTCCAGTCAAATGGAAATGAATGGCAACCTGATTACAAAGATCACCACTAGTCGTGATACTATCATATAAACCTGCATATTTCGGTAATCATTTTAAAACAGTACAAATTAGCGTAATTTTAGAGGTTACAGGGTCTGCGTTGGTGCGCGTAACTCGTAAAGGGCACAGCCCCTATGTAAAGAAAACAATAACTGCAAATTTGGAATTTCTCAGCAATAATACACTTTATTTCAGTATAATTTTTACTAGTTTTTCTTAAAATTCCTGAAATTATTTCAGTGTAAATTGTTACATATATTACATTAAAAAATTCCTAGATTTTTTCATTTTTTTCTGTGAAAAAGTGAATGCATGCATAAAAATTGATCCCGATCAAAATGGTTCATTTATGTAAAAAAAAGGTAAATCAATCAACAAAACACGTAAGTCATCCTCCATCAATAATTAATTAAACATAATATAAACGCATGAGACCTTTCTAAGTGTTCTGATTTGACATTATGTAATTGTATTCTCTTATTGAATAGAAATCGTCGCTATGTAAGAAAAGTAAAAGTACATGATATCAAAATGATGTCAAAAGTATATGTATATATATAAACAGGAACCCTTGCAAAATAGCTTATATCCAAGGCAAAAACTTCAGAAGAGATAACGAAGTGTGTAACGATGCTTTCATTCATTTGTGAGGTCTAAGAATTGATCATCTATAAAACAGTTTTTGTGTAAACTGGTGTAATTGCATTCATGTGAAACGATTATATAGAATGAAACAAATACAATGTTTCTTTCCATGAAAGACTGATAACAATCACAGAACGTATTTTGTTTGACAATAGTGTATTTTGAAATGTGCAACCATAACATTTTTGAAATCACATTTGATGGTAAAAATACGTTAGTTACTTATTTGTCCATTTAAAAAAATGTTTTTTATTTCATTTATATTTATCATGTTTCAAAAATATACAAAAATATTGTACCAAAACTAAGATTTAAAGTATTATAATAAATAAATGGCACATATGAAACATTATAATACAAAACTCTTTTTTATTTAAAATAAACAACAGATCTGGAATTAAAATTTAAAATTTAAAATTTAAAAAATACAATTGCATATCAGTAATGAACATTAAAGTGTAATTTTATTATTCGTATTTTCATACATTATTTAATTAGTGATTTTTTTTTTGTTTTTATGTGATTATATTTTCTGTTTACTGCAAACATATAAAATAACAAATCTGGTCTATTTCCTGTTATTCATAACAAAGCTTTTCATCTTGATTGAGAAATGGCACTATTTGTTTCAGTTTTAATTACAAATTAAGCAATTTTGTATAATATATATACATACATATATACACTATATTTCCAATGATGACCGGTCACTTGCGATTTTAGACGTTTTGTTAAATATCTGTAAAGATACATGAGGAATTATCCTTAAACTTCAGAAGTGTAAACAACATGATAGACGTCATATATTTCCGCGAAGATTTTTTCCCGAAACCCCATAAGGGGCCGTCAACAAATTGAAGAAAAACGAATATATGTTGGATAACCCTGTAAACACTAATATTGCAAAAGCATTCAAACTGTAGATTATGATTAAGTGGCTTATTGTAATAATTTGGGTTCATTTGTATGAAGATAGCATGTATACTCGAAGAGAAATTCAGGTTTTTATAAAAACAGTCCCAAATTTTACCAAGTTTTTAGCTTATAATTTGCAGAGTTTTTAATATAAAAACAAGTTATTTTCAGAAAATATGACAAACAAAATTGTACACAATTCCCTGTAATCAAAATTAAAAAATAATAAAAATTGTATGAAATATGAGCGGGTTTACTAAATATTGTTTCTCTGCGCATTCGCGAATTCAATCAAAATATACTGTGCATAATATATCAGCTAAATGTATAGACCAACTTTTATGAAAGTCTCAAAAACATAGCTTGAAAATTCTGATAGTAATCGTCGATAGAATAAGCTCGAAATTCGCTGTTCCCAAAAGGAAGCAAAAAGATGAGGGGTTGTATCAAATATAGAATGAGAAACACTTCATTCTTATTATGTCAACTTTCATAAGCTAGTATATTTGATACAACCCCTGTTCCCCCTGCAACAATCCTGTTTCATCTCCCTTACCTCTCATTTCAGTCTTGCTGCTGCTTTCATAGTAGACGCACGTCTTTTTGCGCCTGACGAAGAAAGACTCAGATCTTTCAAAAGGCCTAGCGCATTTTTAAGTTTTTATGGTGTTTTAAGAAGTTATTTTAGTTCTTAGATTACAAAAATTTCAAAAAACTTTGTAAATAATGTCGTTCTTTTTTAATAATCATTTATAGAATAATCATATATACAATAATCATATATTGGATAGTCATGTATAGAATAATCATATATATACGATAGACACCTAAATTATCCGATGCGCTCCGTAACAAGCATGAACACGTACTAATACTAAAATATTAATAATGTCTCTTTATAAAATATGTGATATTTTTCTATGAATTATTTGCAAAAGACAATAGTGTTTTCTAAATGTTTTATGTCTCGAGATACCATATATTTATAGCTGTTTGTATAATCATTTTTTTATTAAAGCTTTATAATTTGTTTAATTATAAATTAAAAAAAATACTTGTTACTGTAATTTATAGAGATCATAGTTGTTTTTATTCAATAATAATCTAATGTTTTTATAATATTTTTCTCTAACTTAATTATATTTCTATAAAAGGCTTCATATTAAAATATATTTGTGGACAATAATTTGTCACAACGTTTATCGGAAATGATACGTCTTTATTTATTGTGTGATATCGATTGTTTCGTTGTAAATTAGGATTATGAAAGTTTCGAAGTTTGCTAGGCATATACTCCGATGGGAAACAAAGATTACCTCGCAGATATTGTTTCAAATATAGGTTTAGCTATTTTAAAATTTAAATGATTTGTCAGTTATTATCCGCCGCAAGTTTCCGGGATAACGTATTAGTAATGGAAAAGAATAACCGATGAATGTTGGAAATATTCACTGACTTTTTTCTTTTTGTTTTCCATAATCAAGGTGCGATTAAAACATAGGAAAGGGGCGAATTTATGCGTGCCATCGGATCTTCAATGAATTTCACGTGAAGGATGTCACAGGGAAATTCAAGTCTCCGATAAAAATTAAATGCTAACAACATTTACATTAACTTTAATATATTTATTAAATTTTAGTGAAATCAGGATTCTGAAAGACTGCTCGGTAAAAGTACGTTAGGCATATGTACTTGATGATGATAAAGTCTGTGGAAATTACGCCATTTTGTATAATTGGAATATAATACTTTTTTTTTCGATTGAAAATCTACGCGTGATTCTATTTTGTCAAGTATAAATAAAAGTGGCTAGATATTATACGAAAAGGCTCATTGAATCACTATGGAAATAATGATGTTTTGAATTATTAAAAAAAATTTAAATAATGCAAACAAAAAATAGCATAAAATATTTTTACCGTTACACTCGAGTCATACATAACGATACAAAAATATTAAATCTTGCGTTTTGACGCTGCTTTTCGCCAAACATTCACACACACGTTCATTTTCGTATTATTATTAGGATACGAAGAAATAAATAACCAATTTTCGTAAATTAAGAAAAAAAAATCTGTAGATAAATTATAGTCATTAATGTATACACATTAAATATCGTTTACATTTCTTCTCTTTTCTTCAAGCATGCATGAAAATTCTTTGCCAAACATCCTTTGGCATTCATCCAGATGAAAGGGTTCAAGAATGCATAATTAAACTAATTTTGTATCATTAATGTTTTATAAAATAAAAATAAATATGAAGAGAGTTTTTTCTTTACATTAAAAGTTTTGTTAGAGTACAGGGTGTTTCAAAAATGTATATACAATTTATTCGCTAATATCTGGTATGTTCTTCTTTTCCTTTCGTATTTAATTCATTTGGGTTGGGTTGATTTATGACGGCCAATTATCAACAAGGTAAGGTCTTTTTAAGGGACCCTAACCCGTATTTACGGAAAGGTTCGAAGAAAACCACGGAAGACTCCGAATGGTTAGGTCGACGAGCGCGACAGGGGTTTGAACCCAGTACCTCCCGTCTACCAGCTTTGAGAGCAGAACCTCTCAGCCACTGGTGGGGCTTAATTCATTTGATATAATGGCTGAAACCAAGCTTAGCTTTGAGTGAATTAAATGTATCTTAAAATGTTACTGGAAGTTCAAAGCTGTAACTGAAATATAGAGACAGCTTAGAAGAGAGTTTAAAACTAATCTCTTTACGTGACGTACAATCGCTAGAATCAGAGATACAATTTTTGTTATTAATCGCGATAATTTTATTACGAAATTTATTTATATTTATTTTATTTTACTTAAATTAGGGGAAGTGTGCCTAATATTGCACCCATTTAGAAATTTGTATCTAATTCGGCTTGACTGCACAACAAATTGAAACTGATTGACGGTATGGGTTCATAAAACATTCTAATGAAACATTTTTCGCTTATAATGGTTTCCAATAAAATAAACTTTTTTTGCAGGTAAATAGGCTAAACGACTTAGTAACAACTTTGAAAACGTGTTCCTAATATCGCAACCCCCGTGCGATATTAAGAACACAATAAAATTTCCTCTTTTTAAAATTTGTATAAGAAATATGAGTTGTAACGTTACTAACGAAGAATCTTTTTGGCCATCCAAGAAATTAATTGTCTATACCTTGTTCTTCAGTGTGGATTGTGGAACTTCATAAATAAAGTTTTGAAGCTCGTCCCAAACCTATATCCTTGGACCGTACTGCCTGAATTGCTTTAATCATATTCTAAATTACTAATGGAGGACCAAGTGTTGACAACGACCACCAGAATGCAGCAGGTACTTCTCCTATTAATTTATTGTGATAATTATTTGCGATAATTTTAGTGATACAATTTTTTTATATACAATCGCTAGAATCAGAGACTTGGTGAATGAAATTGTTCAAAATGTTCCCAATCAATGTTTGGAAGGCCGCGATCATCAAGATGCTCCACACAACCTTGGTGTATACCCTAGTCGAAACATATACAGAAAATTCATCGAAATTTATTAGGTAAGCGATTTGTGAGTTAGGACTTCCGAAACCAAGTGTGCATAGCATTTTAACGGGCCAAAATTGAAAAGTTACATTCCAAGATTAGCCACGCTCAAAATGAAGACTATCTGGAATGGATAGTGCAGTCATGTGTTCATTTTTAAACCACGTATGGAATATTACATTACATGTAACGTAAAAAATATAATCAAAAATTTGAATGCAAATATCAACCTTTCTATTATTTATTTAAGTACTATAGCAGTCAAAAGAATTTAATATTAGATGAAAATTTATCCGAGGTTCTACAAAAAACAATGTTTTGTAAAATGGTTTGACTTAAATCATTAATTAGGGGAATGATATTGATCATTTAGATTAAATTTTTCAAGAATAAGAAAATTATATATATACATACATATATATATATATTTAGTTATTGCTATTTAATTTAACTATAACGAGCAAAATATTGAAGTCGCAGTTGAAGAAATTTCAGATTGCTTTCTGTGTAATAAATGTAGAACGCAGCTTTCGGCTACGATGTTGTTTTGCAAGTCATTCATGACAAACAATTTTTTTAAATATTAATAAACACGTATTTAATAGTCAATGGATAGGCGCAGTGGAGCAACCGAAATAAATTAAAGATTTCAATTAGCTTCAATTCTGAGAAAAATCCATGGAAAATGGGGAAACTACATGAAGTCCCAAATAGATTGAAAATCAGTTTAAGGCATGGTATAACTTTTTTTTAATCGATTTTTTTTGCATATTTACACACTTTAAACCCTCAAAAACTTTATGGTGAAACAGTTTTTTCGAAATTCGTATTGGTTCAAAAGTTTTACATCTCTCCAACGTTGGAGTGTCATAGTTGAGATTTTTCCAACAGAGCGAAAATATGCCGGACCAAGACTCGAAACTGGGTACTTTGGTTTGCCGTACCAACGCTCTCCCTACTGAGCTATCCCGACGATATCCTGGGCTGGCATATTTCACTCTTATTTGTTGGACAAGGCTGCGAACTGCAGCGCTAATTTCATTCATCCGAGCTATAACTATAGCATTTATATGATAAATCTTGAAATAGCACTGAAACTCCTGTATACCTCTTCATTATGACCTAATTACATGGTATACAGGAGTTTCCGTGCTATTTCAACATTCATCATGTAAATACTATAGTTATAGCTCGGATGAATGAAATTAGCGCTGCAGTTCGCAGCCTTGTCCAACAAATAAGAGCGAAATATGCCAGCCCAAGATATCGTCGGGATAGCTGAGTAGGGAGAGCGTTGGTACGGCAAACCAAAGTACCCAGGTTCGAGTCCTGGTCCCGGCATATTTTCGCTCTGTTGGAAAAATCTCAACTATAACATTTCAACCATTGGATATAATTTACCTAGTTGAATATACTTTCCTCTGTTCATTATGAGTTTTATATATTTTGGTGTTGCAGTGAACAGACTCATTCTGCGGCGGCGCGAAGGTACAAACAAAATAATTGAGAAAGAGGAAGTGCAGGATGATTCATTATATGAGTCCTCTATAACAAAGATTATACAATGTCATCTATAATTTTAATTTTAACAGTTCTTACAAGCGGTGTTAAAATTATAATTATAGATGGCATTGTATCTTCTTTGTTGGGGCTGATTATGTATTCTAGTTTTCTGTACATTGTATTTGTGTTTTGTGTGTTCTGATGAGGATTCAGTGAATCAATCGAAACATGTCAATATTTTTATGAATTTTTTTTATTATCATTATTGATATTGGAAGTCTTTTGACCAATTAAAATGTTTTAGTATATATTTTGAAGGGTTTTTTTTTATATATTTTATGGCATTTTACAATATTTAGACTTTATTTTTCAGTAAAAATGAAATTATTCAAAATTACCTTTCAAAATTCCTTTCCGTTTATCAAGTTCTGTTTTATAGCAGTTTTATATTTCTTGGAAATAGAAACTCCACATTCTCAACGACATAATGTGCTAATTTGAAAACGCTAAATATAGAAAATTGTTTTCTAAATTGCGAAATAATTATTCTGCAGTAAACCATTGATTCACCGTTATATTATTTATATTATTAAAGACACTTAATTAGAAATAAATCCGGCATAAATCCGATACAGAATAATTTAACACAAGATTAATCAATGAAGAGAAATTTTATTTGATTCGAATTTTAAAATTCATCTTATTTTAAATGATAAACTAATCTATATTTAAAACTGTCCCGCAGTGGCGCGGACGGTAAAAACTCGGCTCTCGTAAGATCGCCGAAAGCCAAGCAGCTTCGACCACGGTCACTGCTTGGGAGGGTGCATCGTCTATCCTCTCTCGTCTGCCTCTGCTGTGGGACCGTGTACGTTAATATGAGCTGGTGCACGTTAAATCTGTTCGAGGCTCCAAAGTCATCCAAGTTCTATATAAGCGTTACCTCTGGGGGTGCCAATCCAGATGCAGGTCTCTCATCTGGAATTGGTTCAAAATTAACAGACCTGTTTGGAGCAAAGTCAGACTTCTACCCTTGGGTGCTCCTGGTATCTTGTACTAACAGAAGCTGCTCCATTTCCCTTTACCATGATTCCGGAGGTGTTCCGTTTCGTGGGGATGATTTATCAGTGCTAAACCATCTGGTATTAGAAACAACATATTTAAAACTATTTTCTACAACATTATATTTTTTTTCATCTTTAAGATGTATGCACAATGGCGTGAGAAAATTGTTTGTTCCCATTAACAAATAGTTTCATAGAGAAAGAATTTAATATTGATATTGAATTTTTGTATGATATTAGTAGAAGATTTTGCCTAATTTTAAGTAACAAGTGTTTTGTTTAACATAATCTTTCTTAACAAAACTTTGTCCCTATTAGGATAAATTAAATGTCACAAATCCTAGAAAAATAGTCTCAGAAAATTCCTTTCCGAAGGATAAGAATAAATGCTATGAAATAAATTGTTACTAGTTAATAAAACTTTATATTAATAATAAACTAATATTTCTAAAAGGTATTTGATTCTATTTCTGTTATCTTACCACCACCTCTAGATGCAAGAATTCCCATTATTTGAAATATTTGAATTGATTACTTTGAATTCTACAGAATATATATACTAAAAATTTTGATGCTGTTGCTATTGTTTGTTTTTGCCAAACTTTTAATTTCAGTCTAGAAAGTTTAAAAAATCAGAAAAACAAAAATACTGTATATTATGTACTATATGCTATATATATATAATATAATTTTTGGCATCTGATAAACTCATAATAGCCGAATACATGAGTCAGAAAATCTTACAACATTTGTGTTTATAATTTAGTTAATCTGTATCAATTTTTAAATTCTTTTTCTATTCTAAGTATGTCAATAAGTAATGTAAAAATGAACAAACAAATTCCTGGTTTCATTTTGGTAATATATCTCCTCAGTTAATGATGAATACCTGATCCCCGAAACACTGTCCTTTATGTTACTGTTTATAAATATCTAAATATTATAAAAATGCATCTACTTAATAAGGAAATACATAAAACAGAGAAAATTTCATTATTTATACTTAAAAATCAGAAATTCATTATGCTTTTATAACAAGGATCTTTCCAATAAAAAAAAATATATATATATACATATATATTATAAACATCTGTATAATATATATTGCTGATTAAAATAAAACTGCTCAGCACGAGATGTGCTGATAATATTCTTCCAATGTTTTCATCAATAGTTAAAACGAAAGTTTTATCATGCACCTTCTGATAATGCTTTTGATGAATGTTTTCTGAATGAATGTTTTCTGAACGTTTTGATGGATTTTCTTCTATTTAAACAAGCTGACATACAGGAAATATGATTGTTTCCGGATTCTATCGGATTTGTCCGTAGTGAATTTATTCTTGGAGAAAACTCATTGATTAAAAATAGAGGTTTCGTAAAACAATTTAAAGAGTATTTTTATTTCTATTAGTTGAGCATCAAATGATTTAATTAAAGTGTTAAAATAAATGTTAAAAGGATATTTGTGCAATACATATGTGAAGAGCGTATGCATCTATGTCATGTATGTGTATATATTGTTTGTTGAACAGTATGCCAGAAAGAACTATAATGAAATAAATCCGAATACGGCGAAACTCCAGTTCTAAGCAGCGCAGGATAAACGTTTTTGCATAAAATATTTTTGTTTATGATTTATAACGTGAATTGGTTATAATTATTATGAATCATTACTTCTACATATTGTGAATTATTTCTATATATATATATATATATGTGTGTGTGAATGTCATAGAGTATATCATTTTAGGACAGTTTCCACTAGTAACTATTGCTACAGACATTAATTTATTTCAAAAACATGTGACAACATTTTGATGTGTTTTAAAATAAATTAATGTCTGTTGTAATATGTAGTACAGATAATCATTAAGTTAATAAATGACATTATGGACGATCGTAGATAGAACCAGTTTAATATCGAGTTCATCTGCTTTTGCGTTTATTAAAATATAATGTTTTTGAAATGGGCAATAAAAAAATAATTTTAAGCATATGTTGTATGCATTTTGTATATAGATTGGTTTTTAATCAAATGTAAATTGCAATCTTTCATTCTTTACATTTAGTAATGTTTTGGAAGCAGCTGTACATTATACTATTCACTTCATTTTTTTATTTGATATAAACCCTGTAATATATTTGTAACAAGTATATCAAATCTGAAAAAAAAGTGTTCACCAGCTTTTAGAAAACAGCTTTTTTACATTCTTCTTTTAGTGTTCTTTGTTCATATCAATTTGAAAGTGTACCTAAAAAGATAACAATGGAAAAGGTCAAATAACTCTCACTTTTAATTTTCAATATTTTCAACAATATAACTTAACTAGTTTTATAATATTCAGATCTTGGTGTGTTAGCTACAAACAATTACGTACAATTTTGTTACATTAAAATTATACTATACGCAAATATCCTATATAAGACAATGTAAAAAAAATTATCGTTATTATTTCAGTGAAATGAATTATATCGTATGTACCTAACATAACACAATTTCGCTAAAATTGGATTGGCTTATAAGGAAAGGGCAGCTGGCGTCATTGTTTTTCAAATTACTTGCATAGCAATAAACACCTATCTGTTTTTTGTATGGCTCCTACTATACACATGAGTACGGTCGATTTGATTTGTGAACGTGTAACGTGTCTATCATATGACTGGCCTACGTCGCTACGTCGATTCCTGCAATGATCGTAACGACAAACACCAGGCTACATCGCCAAGTTTTGCGGATGATTACCTCCATAGTTTAAAATTTTAAAAGTTCACGACGAATGAATCTCTTATTTGTTTACTTCCATGGATGAGAATTTGAACTGCCAACTGAGTTTCAATAGAAATTATTGCAGAAGATATATACATAATTGAACGTAAGTCATCTTTCAAACATTAATTTATTTTGAACGATCTTTCTAAAAATGCAACTTTTATGCATTTTTATGCGAAAAAATAATTTTTAATAAAAATGGCCGCCTGGCATATGGAAAAGCGAAACGGCCATCCCGGAACTGTTGATGACAGTCAAATGCTTTGCGCTTTTGTTATATTGATGTGAAAAGCTTATTTCTTAAACAAGAATTATCCTGCAAATTCGCTACATGTCGTCATAAAATATTTTACTTTTTGTACATAAATAAAAATATTAATTTAAGAAACATTCTAAAATATAAACAAAGCAAAAAATATCTAATCGTATAAGCGGGTTCAGTAAATATTCTTATCGTAACAGTTTCACAAGATGCATTTCACATTAAAATTGATCTATACTTAGATTGATCTATACTTTATCCGCTGAAAATATAAAGTGGAAGGTAGATTTTTATTATTTTTCTTCTAACACCGGAAATAAACGGAGCCCTCACTTCCATATTCCGGAAATGAGAAAAAGGAAACGAAAACACTTTCAATAGAATGGATGGTTTTTAATAAGTAACATACCTTATAAACGTACATATTTTTGTACCAGAAAATAATTTATACCTTAAAAGATATGTTAATGATTTCCCCTGAAATAAATATTCAGAGTAAGATATACATAGTGTTCCAAAATTCGACCCACAAATTAAGACGGACGATAGAAGGCATCAAGAAGATGAAAACTTACTGTAGAACATTGGGTCGCAAACCACGTTTAGTTGGAGAAAATCGTAAAAACAGTTATGAAGGGTGTGACGTCGAGTGGTACAAAAATGGTCATTAATAAATAGAAAAAACATTTATATGACGTCAAGAATGATTGCAGTTCTAAATAAGAAAGACGATGACGACACATTTTTATAGAAATTGTTCGAAGTTGCTGCCACGAAGGTACAGCACAGCTGCCACCGATGGACGAAGGATTGACTTGCGCGTTAAAATATATTCCTATAAAAATGTCTCTAAGAAAATCATACATATATACATATATGGTGTCCCCAGAATGCTGAAATGCTCCTTTTCGGTGTATGATTTTAACTTGTTAGAGATAAGTTGGTAATGTAATAGCAAAAATGATTAAATTAAGATAGGAATTATCATTATGTTAATGAAATAATCCTCCAATTTTTTATAAAAAGTTTCATTTATTAAATTTTTTTACGACCCTGCTATTCAAAATTGGCCAATATGTTTGAAATGTTTTAAAAATAATAAGTTAAATAAGAGAGGAAAATCGTGCATCACACATAGATTCTGAAACATTTTCGATACTTACAGAATATATATATATATATATATATATATATATATATATGTCAGTTATATGGTGTTTTTTGCAACACCAGTAAAAGATTATGATACATTCAAGGTCAGGATCACAGATGCTATGTCTAGTGTGACAGCCCAAATGTTAGGCAATACGTGGCTAGAAATAGTATACCGGCTTGGCATTCTTCGAGCTACCAAGGGTGCTCACATGGAAATTTACTGACGAAAGTACTTCGTAAATGTCTTTACAATATATTGAACCAAACATATGCCTAATTATATTAGTTTTTCTGCAATAAATTATTATAATCAGGGAAAGACTTTATGAGTACCCAATATTTTAGTATTTACTATATGTGTATTGTTTGTTACTCATATCATGAATTATTCGCCTTCGTCAAACAATTACCGCTTACAGACAATATTCGAATTTGTTCAATGTCCTAGTAACATAACATAGTATATTTAAATTTCATAGTAATCCAATGATATTTACGGGAATTAGATTGCAAATATTACGAAATAGTCAAGAATATTAACTGAAGCCATGAAAACTTCTCAGCTATGTTTGAAAATGTCGAGAAAAAAGTTATCGAAGAACATACATATGATAATCGTGATGTTGAAGATGCATGTGGTATATGTACATCATGAATATATCTCGCTCCCTCCTGAGGAGAGATTGTAATAATAGCTGTTTAATATAGCATTATTTGGATTGTGGTCGTTTTTAAAATAACTTACAGGAGTTAGATTGCAAATATACGAAATAGTCAAGCATACTAACAGAAGCCGTAAACACTTCTCAGCTATGTTTGAAAGTATCGAGAAACAAGTTTTCGAAGAACATGCGTATGATAATCGTGGATGCTGAAGATGCATGTGGTGCATATCATAAATATCTTTCGTTCCTTCTTGAGGAGGGGGTGTGATAATAGCTGTTTAATATAGCAGTATTTGGGTTGTGGTCGCTTTTAAAATACGACTGGATTATTATTTTTTCGGTTTGTATTACCCGTTATTTGTAGTTTATTTAATCGCATTCTTTATCGATAAAAATTGACATATCGCATAAAAAGTAACATTTTAAAAGAACAAAAGGAAGAAGATAAGAGAAAAGTATCAATAAACTAACCATTTGCATTAATATACGTTCTGCAGATATTTCACTTATGTATTACATATTACTATAATATATATCACTTATTATTTACTTAGCTATTATATATTACTATATTACTTTTTTAATAATATATTGTTACAATACTTCTTATAGTTAAGAAAGAATTTAACAAAATATATATTTTAAGTCAACAGAAACTGTTTTACTTTTAGCATCGATGGATATTATTTTAGCAGTAAACAGAATTTCTGTTTGTTTGCTACATAATAGTTTCGTCCAAGAAAAAAATCAAGCAGTAATACTGCAGAAGATACAAGCAACAAAATAATGGATCTTTATCGCCTTGCTTGTTTTTGTTTAATCATGATTTACTTTTTTTAGATATTCAATAACTGCCAAAACGACGATAATATAATTTTTATTTTCTCCGATAAGGAAAATGGCATAGGATTACACATAATCTTACCATTCTCAGGGAAGTTTTTTAATAATATTGTACCAAATAATAAAAAATAGAATTAGTAGATACAGAAAGCTATATTTCTTTTTTTGTATGGATTACTTATGTAATAGGCCTTATAACCGCTTTTTTTATGTATCAGAAGAAATGTTTTACTACTGTGTCCAATTATTAATACAAAGGAAAAGGGAAACTGAATGGAAAGAAATCGTTTTCAAAAACAAAATAAATTGCACGTCGAACGTGACAAATGAGGTGCGTTCGTACTATAACTAGGCTTCAGTGAAAGGAATTAAATCGTTTGTTACTATGATATGATTAATTTCCGTATTAAAATAAGTACATTTTAAGTTGGCAACATTTTACCTTTTGTTGAAATTTACTGCAAATTCCAATGGGAAACTTAAGCCTAGCTTTAAAAATTTCAGAACTTCAAATCACCCGGTTGCGCACGTCGACCTAACCGTTCGGAGTTTTTCGTAGTTTTCTTAGAACCTTGCCGTAAATACAGGTTATAATCTCTCAGAAAGACCCCCACGGAGGGCACTCCCCCCCTATGACCTATATTCCTCGTGTAGATAATCTGGCGTGATAAATCAACCAACCAACCAGAACTTCGAATCTATAATTAGACTATTTTTCCATTTAATATCTAATTCTCTGGAAAGATCTATCCAAAAAAACTGTCTGTAGATTGTATGTTTAGTATAATTAAACAATTTCAGCATACAAATTCGGTTTTTAAATTCAGTAATACGGAAATAATATGACTCAATCATACATAGACGTAATCACCATGGCAACCTCGAATCATTACCTATAATGTAATAACATTGAACTAATTACGTATGATAGTGTTTAACAGAATGGAGAATGTGACTATAACTTGGTCTTAGACCTTATAAAATGTCATATACGTCATATTTGACAATAACATCATATATGTCAGATAACTTGACGATACATCCCGGTCGCTTGACGATTAATCCTCGGAAACTGCTATAACAAGGAAGTACCGATTAAAAAAATATTCAAATTATTTAATAATTTTTTTTATTAGTATCTTTCTATGTTTTGATTCGATTTTCATAAAATTTGAAATGACTCGACAAAATTTCGCAAAGATTAAATATATTAAATTTCAAACCATTCGGTTGGGGAGTTTTTGGGCTGTTATATGCGGACAGACGGACGGAACAGACGACGACTATAGGTGGTATTTACATAATTACGAACGCACCTAATGAATACGTCGATCATGTAAATATTTTTTCTATATATATATAAACATACACTGTTAAAAATTTGCAGCAAACTGCCCAGTCATTTGACCATTTTTTTAGAAAACGGTTACACAACCATAATTTAACTCTATTCTGACCATATTATTGCCCATTTTATGGTCAGAATAGTGTTAAATTACGGTTATATAGCCGTTTTCTATAAAAACGGTCGAATGACTGGACAGTTTGCTGCAAATTTTTAACAGTGTAGAATTAAAAAAAATAAAACACCGTAAAAATTAGATATTTAAAAGATTAATTAAGAAAGTTAATATTCATTTCAAGGTTCGTTTTCTAGAAGTATGATAAATGCTGTTTAAAAAGAAACGTCAGAATAAAAGTTCGAACCCATTACTTAAATAACTACGAATGATTTCTTTTTAGGAATATATTTTGCAGAAAAATTAATTGAATAAATCTTCATTTTTTACTTTAAAAACATTTTGTTCTGCAGATGGAAAAAAATCTAAGAATTTAAACTTCTTATTAATTTTACTTTCAAAAAAATATTATGAATTATGACGTGGGGAAAATGGAACATTATAAAACGCAACATGAAAAAAAAAGTGAAAAAGAAAAATGCATAAAATATAAAATTACACTTTAATGAATATTTTCTTTTGTCTCCAGAGACATATCTTCAGAAATTTTAATTTTGGTTTACTTAAAACTTTTCGAACACTCTAAGCAACCTGATGATATTTTTCAATTTGCCAAACAAATGTAAATTGTCTGAAGACAAAAAATTTGTTAGGCAATTATTTATTTTTTAATGAAAATAATAGGCATATTAATTAAGGAAATTAAGGTAATTAAGAAAATCTTCCAAACGTTACCAATTTGGCCTTCTATTATTTAGAATTTCTGAATTAATACCAGAAATTCCGGTTAGTAATTTTGGCTTATTTCATTACATATAGTTCCTGATTACATACATTAAAAATTACAATTCCTAAATTATGTTATACTTAAAATTTCTGATTAAAAAAGTCTAAATTGGCAGCTCTGCTTAGCCGCTTAGAGGGTTTAAACAGAAATAGAATGAACATGATTATTTTAAATAATTTTTGTGGCGACCAAAATTTACGGTCGGAAATTATCTAGATTTTTCATGTGTTTTTTACACTGAGAAAAAATGACACTTTAAAATCTATGTAAATCGATGTTTTCATTTTGTTATGAAATTTTTTATTCAAATAGGCCGACACAATGCTTTCAATTCTAAAATACCGAAAATATTCAGAATATAGAAACATGGACATACTCAAAACTGAGCACATAGAGGTCAGTTCATACTCATATTTAAAACATGGACATGATTAGAGTCTGTTCAAGCTCCTTTTTGAAACATGGAAATATTCAAAAACGAGCACATAGAAGTCACTTCATACTCATTTTTGAAACATGGACACACTCAAATATGAGCAAATGGTGTTTTATTCTTGAGTGTGTGCATGTTTTCAGAAATGAGTATGTATACACTATACATGTTTCAAACTTGAGTAATTTTGATTTGGAGCCATTTTGACTATGCGACATACTCCAATTTGAGTATTTTTTGCTCAGATTTAAAAATGTCTTTTTTAGATTGTATTTGTTTCATGATTAACATTTCAAAAAATACGAATAATACTTTTAAATAATAAAATAACTTCGAGAAAAATTCTTTGTAAAATTTTAATGATATAAAACTTTTTTACATTTATATACGAAAATACATTTGCATATGACGTTTCAAAACAAATAAGCCGGTTATGAACGCATAGAAACAATAACTAAAATAAATCGGTCAAGTGCTAGTATAACTCGCGCTCAAAGGGTTCCTTCCATTAAATTTATTAATTATTATTTATCAGTTAACAAATTCCTACTATCCCTAATTTTTTTATTATTAATAATTTTAGTTTTAATAGATTTGGAAATAGCCCAAATTTTTGCAGTCCACTTTCGGCGATATCTCTGAAAACATAATACCACAAATAAAACAAATATATTTTTGAATTCGGTGTTACGTTTGCTTTCAAACGATACCATACACGATACATATATTTTTTTTCAAGTAACTTAATTAACAACTCGGGTAATTACTAATAATTTTTTTTCGAAAATCATCAAATTTCGGAAATCTTTTGATGATTCTGTGTCGATAGATATCTCTAGCGCCCGTCAACTCCCCCCGCTCACCGCCCGTGAAGTAAAGTTTGTGTGTAACGGAAAAATGCGCTTTTCTCAAAATCTATGTGACCTAAGAAAATTCCTATAGTTTTCCTGCAAGTTTTACATAAACGGATACTAACCCTAACCTTTTCATAATTTTATTTTCCGTGGATTCGGAAATTGAGGAACATATTTTTGCAGTGTATTTTCGACGATAAATCTAAAATTATAATCCATAAAATTAAAACAAATGTATTTTTGAGTTCGATATTACGAGACTTTCACACACCCAAAAAAAGAAATTGTTTAAAACTTCAAAACATGTTTTGTTGAGTACATTTTGGTTGTTTTAGCAAAATTCAAGTAAAATTGAACCATTTTACTTGAATTAACAAAACATTACTGACGATACAAAAAAAAATTTGGAATTGAAAAAAAAAAAAAAAAAAAAAAAAAAATTGTTGTTGATTCAAACAAAATTTCCATTGACCTATAATTAAACAAAAAGTTTTGTTGGGTCAACCAAATTTTTGCTGATTCAACAAAACTTTTTTCTGGGTGCAAAATTCTCCACACGATATACAAAAAGAAAATTTGTAACTTAATATCAAGTAACTTAATTGGCCCCGCTATATTTTTCCTAAACATATTTGTGAATAGCTAATAATCTGAAAATATGTGGGTCAATATGCTTTATAACTTTCCCAAGTTTGAACTTTCCACGTCCCATAGTTTACTAGTAAAAGGTCTCTGACAGACGGGCAGACATACGCAGGATTGATCTTATAACGGTTTCGTTTTTACTTTTTAAGTACAAAACCCTCAAAAACATCCCAGATACTACACTAGTTTTTTAAATTGTAGTTTTATCTGTTTTCACTAGTAATATCAAGCCTTGAGAAAAAAATAATAAATGCCCAATATCGTCTCTCACTGATTCTATAATAAAAAGTGTGTTGACTGAAAAAGTTTTTCAGAACGTTAAAATGATTTTATGTACTTTCAAAAAATAAATACACCTTGAAATGATTTTTGAAATAAATATGTAAAATAAAGGTAGTTATTTGCATAGGTATTCTCTGTTGATGATTTGCAGTCAGGGTGCGCACAGTTCCACCAGGGTTTTTGAATAGAATTTTTCGCCTTATTTAGTGTATTAAAATTGTTACAAATCCTGCGATTCAAAGTGGTGATTCCGAATTCGACTTTTAAACATTAATATAAAATTACTAAAAATATCAAGTTGGAAATTGTACGTCAAACAAGACAAATGAGGTGCGTTAGAAATATAACTAATTTTATATATATTTATATCGTCTGTTATTATGATATGATTAATTTCCGAAATAAAATAAGTACAATTTAACTTGGAAACATTTTATCTTTTGTGACAATTACTGAAATTTTCAATGAGAAACTTAAGCCTATCTTTCAGAACCTGAAATCCATATTTAGATTATTTTTCCATTTAACCCTTTTTTGCACGAATTTTTCCTTTACAATTGTGTTTTTTTATACATATATTAAATGTTAGACACCAGAAATTTTAAGATAGATTTTTAACTTTCTTCAGCAACATAGTTCTCGGGAAATTTACTGCATTAATATTTCTACATAAATATAGTGGTGGCGAAGAAGTTGATTTATTTATTAAAAGTTAAATAAACAGTGATGGAAATTTACAACGCTGTGCAATTAAAGGTTAATATTTATTTCTCCCGAAACATCTATCCAAAAAACTGTCAGTAGATTATAGGATTGCTATAAGTAAACAATTTTAGCATACAAATTTGGCTTTTAAGTTCAGTAATACGAAAATAACATGACTCTAACTTAAATATGACGTAATCACCATGGTAACCTATAATCATTACATTTCATCAAATATATATATATATTTTTTTTTTAAATGCTGTTTTTTTTAGTTTTGTACATTTCTAACTTTTAAAAGTTTCATGCTCATTCCTAATTATGAGATTCGTTTGAAATTTATACTGTACTAGCTGTTACCCGTGACTTCGTTCACGTATCATTAAAAGAAGAATAAATGCATTAATTAAGAAAAATATTTCATTCCTGATTATTAAACACGTAAATAATTCACTAGTTCTTTATCATATTCCATAGGAGACAATACAGTATTATCTTATAGAGGCCTTGACATAACTAAGTTTTAAAAAAGTGAAATTTTGTGACAAATAATCACGAAAAGGAAACTGTAACGAATGAAAAAAGGCAGGCCAAATAAAATCGTGGAAATCGCCGAAATGTGTAAAAACATATCTCAAGTTTAGTTGGTAAACCATTTTACTTTTAACGCCTTTGTGAAACGTTTTAATAGCCATTCTCCAAAGATAATGGAAATTGTATATTATTTTTCATTAAATTCTATTCTTGGGAATAGGGAGCAATAATTGTAGACCTAAATGCAAGGAGCTTAAATTTGCCTCCTTGATTTAATCTATAAATGAAAAAAAAAATCTTTATTTCTAAATGGAAATATGTTGATAGACGATTTTTTTTCTCCAGAATAAATTGGTTCATGAAGTTTGAATATGTGAAAATACGTTTTTATTTTTCAAAAATTTCACTGTGATCAAGATTTTTTTTTCATTCACCATCTATTCAAATTGAAAATAAATTCTTTTTTTTTTCAGTTTTAATGAAAACAAAATATATTAATCCGTTTTATTTCTTCTTTTTTATCCACAAAATTGGTATAATTTAGTTGCCCTTTTCAGAAAAACTTCGTTAAAATTTACAAAAAAATAATAATATCTCGGAATTTAAATCATTTTTTTTAAATTCTGAAAGTTTATGACATCCTCGGATCAATGATAACCGGTGTTAAGTAAATCGCCTTGCGTTCGACAATCTGAAAGAAGTAGTTGCGAAATATAAACAGGCGGTCAGATTTTAATATAATAGATTCGTATTTATTTTTATTTTCCTAATAATCATGGTGTGGTTTTTGGAAAAAATCTCTCATCTGTATCTAACTGATATTCATGCTTAATAATCGGTATAGATAAACAAAATATTTAAATTTTTCGTTTTAAATATGGCGTGAAACTCATCTACTTTCTAAACTTACCGATACTCGTATTATTACTGTAAGGAATTGATTCACGCTCCTTGTAAAACACATTTGAAAATTCCCGTTTTATTTCAAATATGACGTCACTTTTTCCTCAGAGAAATCTCTTTTTAATAGCATAATTCTAGTTAATTTTCTTTTTCTGGCAATCAGGACGTAAATTTTAGCAGAAAACTCACATTTGTATGTAACTGGTATTCAAGCTAATTATTAATCAGTATATATAAAAAATATTTCAGTTTTTCATCTTAAATATTACGTCCATTATCTATCTACTTTCATTATACATTGATATTCATGCTCCTTGTATTATTACGAATTATTGAAAATACATGTTTTATTTATGACGTCATATTTGTCCAAGCCGAGGAGGATTCTTTTCATAGTTGCATGGTCCAAGCGAAATATGTTTTTAATAATATAATTATTGTTCATTTTTCCTTCTAATTATAACGTAGTTTTTGACAGAAAAAGATCTTTTTAATGTAATCGATATTCATACTTCATGTATAATAACAAATACTCCATATTTTTGTTTCAAATATCACGGAAATTCATCTTCTTTTGAATTCTTTGTAATTTTCAGTTTTCACGTGAAAATTGTTCAATTAAAAATTAATTGTTGAGGAAAAAATATTTTTCCGTGTTTTTTATTTATTGGCAACGATCAAAGCCCTAGCAACGATAAAGTAAAATGGTTAAATTGTATGGAAAATTGTCCATTTATTCTCTATGAAGCTAATGAAATTTTTAATTATTAAAGAAAATATTTGAATAAAATAAATAAAATCTAGCCTATATTCATTTGAGGGTTATAATCAACCTATATTCAAAGGTACAGGATCATTAATTGCTCCATTTTGACGCTGTCTTCAGCCTAACATTTACACACAATCAGATTTATAATATTATTAGGATTTACTCTGTACAATAATAAATAAATGTTAATATAAAAAAAATTGCATTTTACAGATATTTTAGGGTAGAGATTTATGTGCATATGTAAATGTGTAGTCTACTTATTTTAGAAAAAAAAACATGATTATAGAAAAAAAATCTTTGTTTATGCATTCGGAAAATTTTTACAATTCATGCCAACTTCCATTTAATATATAAAAAGTATCTTATAAAAAATATTGTCATATTTCATACAAAAAAAAGAAAGGCGCAGGAAATATTTTAAAATATGACAATTAGTCGTTATTTTAAAAATTAAAAAAAAATAATAGTTTAATTTTTTTTATTATTTTAACATCAAATTTTGAATATAACTATTTGAGTTTGTCACTAACACGTTTGTCAATTTTCAAATGATTCCAATGAAAATTCTAGGATTTTGTTTTTAATATACACTGTCTCCTTAACAGTATTAAGGAACACAGTATATTTTAGAGATTTAAAGAAGAATTTATAAAAACAAAGATATATTTTAGCTGCCAATGATATTACAAAATGTTTTTTATAGTGTATTAATATTATTAATATAGTATAATAATATTATAGTGTATTAACATTAAAATTAATATCAATCTGTTGCTCTTGCACGTATAAATTCAATTACGCAGTTGAAAATGTTTTATTGAGAATTGATAGCACCCTAAAACGCGATATTCTGTTTTGAGAAAACTTATTAATACACTATAAAAGCTGCTCAGAAACCTTTTTAAAAATACATGGCAGCAAATAAATTATTTGTAAAAAATACTTTAAATCTCAAAACTATATTGTTTACTGAGGTTTTCAAAGATAACGAACGATTTTCGGAATCATGGGTAACTCGGAAGAGGTTATTGTAAATTTTCGTTCGTGGTTATATTATATTTGCGTACATTGAGCAATGTAGGTTTTTTTTTTTCTTTTTTTTTGTTGCAGTGTATTAGTATTATTTTTTCAGAAAAAAATTAAATACACGGGATCATATCCCATTGATTCCATAACGATCTGTTTGTTGATTAAAAACTTTTTTTCAAAGTTTAACTCATTTTATGTTTTTTCAGAAAGTAAAAACAGCTTGAAATGGTTTGAAATAAATATGCAAAATAAAATGTAGTCATATGCATATTTGATCTCTGTTCTTGGTTTGTATTCAGGGTGCATGTAGTTCTACCAGAATTTTTTAGTAGAATTTTTCACTTTAGTTAATCTCAGAAAATTATTACAAATCCTGCGATTCAATGCGACGATTATGAAGTTTGCTATTTAATTGTTAAATAAAAATTACTAATAAAAAAAGTGGTACCAGAATTTTCGGTACTTACAAAGTGTGTATGCATCTTGCTTGAACATGACATAAAATAAATTGATTCTTAAAATGCTTCAAAATAACTAATTGTTTGAGAAAAGAAATTATTTTCTTAACTATTTCGAAGTTTATTTCTAAAATTTCGATGTGCAACGTATGAGATATTTTGCTTAGTTTATTGTAAGAACAATAATTAGAATTCTTCAATGAAATTAATTCAAGAAGTATATAGATTGCATTTGGTCTAAAAAATTTTAAGAATGTATTATTCCTACCGCGTATCTATATACGCGATACTTAATTATTTATTTAATTGACATATATTGTTATCGTATAACAATAATTTTTTATACAAAAATGAGATTATCACAGTTTACAAGTTCCTGTTATGCAATTTACATTACTGCATGTAAATTAACTAACTGTTTTAAGCGTTTTTTTTTTTGTAATAAACTAGACTTTTTAGTTTTACGAATTATTCTATTGTTACGTATCGGTGTTTACAAAAAGTATCTAACTTTATACTTAAATAAAATACCTAAACGAGTAAAAACACATGAAAACAATTTATCTAGAAGCATATAACATCTGCCGAGTGCTTGAAACCATTTTTAATGACAATATAAATATCTTGTTTTCATTTGCTACGAGTGAAGGGGAAAGTGTATCTATTTGACTTCAGTTGGAAAAAAAACCCTCATAGCTCAAAAAACATTTTTAACATTCATACCTGAGCTGCTATACATAATTGGCAATTAAACAAGAATTTAAAATGGAACTATGCCAAAATGTGGACGCTTATCCTACTTTATTTTATGTAAAATTCCCAAAATGCACTGGTAACATAAATTTTTTTTTCGAAAATTTGAATTCTTAGAAGTGAAGTTTTCACAAAGTATTTTTCAGGCTTGTTGGATCTATGATATTTTAAAAAATGAACCGGGAGGTTATAGAATAAGTATCCCTATTTGGAGCTGTCTGTAGCTTGAAGGAATAACCCGAATGAAACCAAAATTTGTACACATACTATTTGAGAAGGGGGAAGAAGAATGGAACAATAAAAAAAATAATTGCAATAATCGCCGACAGATGGCGCTTTTGTGTGTGAAATGTAAAGTGCAATACAAGAACAAAGAATTAAGGCACAAAACCGGATGGTATACCTAATTTATTGGAAAATGTCGCAGTGAATGGGGTTAAGATTTCGCATGGCGGTGCCGATCAAGTTCAGGTTCCACATGGCCATTGTACTGCAAGACACAATCCAGGCGGTAGACGACGTGCTCAACTGCGGAATGTAACGCATCAGGAGTGATGTTTCGCACATGTTGTGATATGCGATCTTTTAAGTCATTGAGGTTTGCGACACCTCCACGGTGCACAATAGATTTTAAGAACCCCCAAAGCCAAAAATCACATGGCGTCAGATCAGGGGATCGAGAAGTTCACGCCATAAGAAAATACCGTCTTATTACTCTATCATCTATGAAATGTTGTCGTAAGAACTGTTGTACTGCTCGCCCAATATGGGGCGGGACTCCATCTTGCACAAAAATTGTTTCAGACAGGCACTGTCTTTGCTGCAGTTGAGGAACTACGAAAGTTTGTAACATGCGCAGGTAGCTTTGTGCAGCAACCGAACCCGTTACACGGCCTGTTGGCCGTAACTCCTAAAAAAAGGACCAAGAATGAAACTTGCAGTAAAGCCACACCACACAGTGATTTTTAGAGAATTGAGGGGTATTTCGTGAATAACAGTTCGTGGCTCCGAAGTCCATATTCTGCAGTTCTGCGTATTGACTGTCCCATTCATATGAAAATGGGCTTCATCTCCCCATAAAATCTTCCATGGGAAGGCATCATCCACCTCCATTCGTTCTAAAAACGTTAAAGCAAAATCTAGTCTCTGCTGCGCGTCACCTGGTAACAATTGATGATGACAACTAATTTTATACCGATAAAATTGGATTACCTTTCTTAGGACTTTTCGAACAGTAGCATATGGAATATCCAAATTTTGGGCAAGTCCACGTGCACTAAGACCGGCTTCCGGTGTCCCTGACGACTACACAATCGCAGTAGCAATTTCTTCTTGCGTGCGGAGAGGTACTGGTTTCCTCTCTCTTCCACATTTTACAGTAAACGATCCAACGTCTCTCGATTTTTTTTACCATTCTTCTCACTGCACAAGGTGTCAAAGGACCTTTTCCTTTACGCATTCCTTTCACACGCCTAAATTCACGTAAAGCAGCTGCACTGTTTGAGCTGTTAACGTAGAATACTTTTAAAATTAAAGCGCGATCTGGTAAACTGAGAGCCATGTTAGATTTTAATTTCTCACAAATAGGTTTTAAGGCGTGTTATAAGTATAATATATAAAAAAATAACTGATATTTAACTTTTTTGATAAATGTAACTATGTCTTCGCTTTTTAGTTACTATATGGCTCTTATAAAACAATATGTTCCTTGCACTTTACAAAGTATGTACAAAATATAAAAGCTGTGTAAAAATTGAGATGATTAGGATTTAGAATATAATTTTTCATTTTGAAAATTGGATTTCGTTCTCTTAATGCCATATTTCATGAATACCGTTCTATTTCAAAAACATATTCTCTTTTCTGTGATAAAAAGGAATTTCTTTTTAACTAAAAAAAGTATAACGAATCTACCCATATAGTATTTACAATATTGCTTCAAAAATGCTGATTTTGGAAAAGTGTAAAACTGTTATCTAAATCGCTTCTCTTTTTTTCCATAAAATTGAAATAATATAACCTCTTTTCTCCACTAAAATCAAATAACAAGATGAAGGGAATTCAAATCACTCAAATTTGAAGCTGATAAATGAGATTCGGTTAAAGTTCTGGCATCAATCTTAATTTTCGAAACTTCTCGGGGAGAATATAAATGAAGGTGAATGGTATTCGTTGCTGAAAACGAGTTCGATAACACATTTTACTAAAACGGGAATCGCATATAAAATAGAAATGCAAAAATAATGCAATCTAACTCATACTTAAAATTTATTCATTAAAATTTTAAGAGATAAATTTACTACTACATAAAGAATCAATTCAAATTAAACAGTCATAAAAGGTTTTTATTTTGTAAATATTGATATCACGGTAATTTTGATTTGAATAAGATTGGTTATTTAAAGTTTTGCAATATAAAAAACAAGTTTAGATAATATAAGCAAAATTTACATTACAACAAAGGATACAATTACATTACATCCATAAAATAATTAATTATTTATTTAAGTACCTCCGCTATATAATGTTTCTTAAAATTATGGTACAGATGTCGGAGACGAGGTTTCGTATTCTGGCGCCAAAATAGCAATTTTGTACCTGGCGTGGTAACACAGCGATTTTTAATTTGTACGGTAACCTAAAGTTTTATATATATATATATAAATGTTATGTGTAAATAAATAAAGCAAAATAATATAAAAATAAGTATTAAATGAAATTAAATGTATGTTAAATAAAAATTATGTATGAAAATAAAATTTAATAATAAATTAAATAATTTTAATTTTATTTAACACACAATTAATTGTGTGTATTATTATTGTGAAGGAAAACAAATACCGAAATATCACATAATATGTATATATATATATATATATATATATATATATATATATATATATAAGCTAATAATTAACATGTGCAAACATAATATTACCATAGCTTGTGCTTCAATGGTAATTGGCCAAATTTTACTCATACCTAAAGAATATTGAAAAAAGAAAAAAAAAATAGAGAGAAAGGGAAAAAAAATTATAAATTGGAGTTGCAATTAAGTAAATACAAATGGATTAATAAATTAAATATGAACCATATACAATGGAAAATTGGACCACATGAGAATTAAATATGAATTGGATATCAAAAAACACATGCACATGTACTCATCAGCCTGGATGCACCCACATGTGTTTTAAATAATAATTCAGTGTTTCATAATTCTGCTGGCATAATGCTAAGATCAGTAGAATCATCCAGGTACACTGAATTATTACCAGACAACAATTGGAAATATTAAAATTTGGAAATATTTAAATAGGAAATAAAAAACCATTAAGAATATACAATATATTTCACTCACATCGATTATCCCAAAAACTGTATTTAACACCTCACGAAATTACCACGAGATAACAGTTTTGAAATAATAAAATTGGAAATATGAACGCGTAAAGTGTAGATAAAATATTTTACTCACAATAATTATACAGAATCCTTAAAATGTCACAACTTCTGCATAATATTCACATCCACATGGCAATGCATCATACATGTTGACTAAGTCGAGTTGAGAGAAATGATTTGAAAGACAAGTTGAGAGCACACTTTTTTTAAAACACAACCCCATCGATGACACCCAAATAGAGTTGCAAAGGGTGGAAAAAACCGGGTTTATTCCCGGGAATAAATCGGGTTTTTTGGGAGGGAAATATTAAAATTTCCCAGGAGGTTTCAGAAAGTTTTAGACATGGATTTTTTAAATTTCGAAATAAAATGTTTTTTTTACAAATGTAAACGAAACCAATAAAATAAATATAGAAAAATGGCACAGTTTACATGGAAGCTAATTAAATACATGTTTACGCTGCAGAAATATTAAGTAAGAGAAATTAAAATAACATAAGTAAGCATTATATCATATTTTAATTGTGGATAAGTAAAAAGTGCGAGAGCCATATGACAGATTCATCATGCCTGACATGAATATAAACATCATGAATATAATCATCACCCGTGTTCTCCGATTTAGACAATGTAAACAAAAAAGAAAACGAAAAAAAGAAAACTAAAAGACATCAATGCAAAAACACACTTTAACTCAAAAGAAAATTAATATAGAGTATGCCTGAATAGTAAATAAGCCAGCTAACAGAAATTAAACAATTTTAATTATCAAAGAAACATTCAGATCATTTAAAATTAACAGCCGCCATTATTGTAAAGTAAATGATTTGTTATAATAAATTATAAAAATTAGAGCGCAAAATCTTAAGTTTTGTTAATTCATAATAAAAAACCTATTTTAAACTTTTCAGAACAATGTCTAAAATTTCTTAAAAATTAAATTGAAAAAATTACTAGTTTTGTTTGCTTTCAAAACTTCTTCAAAATTTCCAATATTCCCGAAAATTCCGGGTTTATTTCCAAAAATTCCCGGGTTTATTCCCGTCCCTCAAAAACTGCGGGTTTTTTGCAACTCTACACCCAAACACAAAATGATTCAAAAACACACAAAATAATTCTGGTTTTCATACACTTATAACAAAATTATATCCGTGAATATATATTACTCCATCCAATTTTAATTCCTGAAAGTAAAATTAATATACAATCAATAGCTCCCTCTATAGTTAAATTAAATATAATATTAACAAAATTATCAACAACTACCTGAAAGGTAAAGTGTCGCCATCTATTGGTATTATAATAATTCATAATTAATATTTAGTTAGATATCCACTTTATTAGTTACATACTCACTTCATTAGATTTAATTATATAAATAAACTTTAAAAAACGATACTAACTTGTAGTTTTACTTTAAATTCAAATAAAATATAATACTACTATATGAATAAATCTACACAGAATTAATTCAACTTGCACAGCATTTCAGATATTCTTAACAAGAATATATTATGTAAAAGAGATATTATTTTAATTCAAATTGTTTTAATTCAAATTGTTTTTGCTGCCAGTTGTGTTAATCCACTGATATTATAGACATATTATTAAATAATTAATGTTTTATTTTTACTACTACTAAAATATATATTAGACTTGTTATTAAATAATTAATGTTTAATTTATACTACATTGTAAATATATTTTATATTTCATAGATTAATTTAAATATCTAATTAAATAATTCATAAACAATTCAAAATATCTCAAAATTTATAAAATTGATAATTAATAGTATTACTACTGTTTTTCAATCAAATTAATGCAATGCAGTAATTAAAATACTTGTTAAATTTAATTATTCATAGACAAAAATAAAAACTATATATATTTATATTTTTATATATTGCAAATAGATATGTTTATGAGTTATAATCACCAATGTTATCCATGTATAATTTAATTTGTTCTTGTATAAGTTAATTTATAAATGTATGAAAACTGCACATCAATAACACCTTAAACAGAGGTGATCGGCAACGCACAATCACAACTATACAAAGTGTATATAATGTTCAATCAAATATTAAATTTCCTAATATGTTATAATTGTAATTATGTATGTTATAATTGTAATTTTCTATATAAAGTGTATATAATGTTCAAACAAATATTAAATATTAAATTTCCTAATATGTTATAATTGTAATAATGTATGTTATAATTATTATTTTCTATATCTTTTGTTATATGTTATCGCACACTAAAACAATAATTTATTACATACCATGTTTATATTTAAATTATATAATAAATGTTATTTAAAAGAGTTGATGATTGAATTTATCATAAAAATTGGATAACCATATATTTTTGCTTGATCTCGAATATATCTAATATTTTTGTTTTTATTTATATCTGAGCATAAGTATTTTATACGATGTAGATAATTGATAATTATATTTTTATAAACAGATTTATGTAAACATGAAACAAAATTGGTAAAAATATTTACTTTAAATGGAAAATCAAATCTCTTATCATAAATATCAAAAATTAATTTATAATTATTAGTAATATTAATTTTTAAGTCAAGAAAGTTTATATTATTATTAATTAAATCATTTTCGCTTAATTTAAGCTGAGTAGGATAAAAATTGAGTGGTGATGTGCAATTTTTTTCATTGAAATAAAATATGATAATGTCATCAATATAGCGATAAAATACATAATCATTGTTCGAACTTATATTTCTTTCATAATAATATAAGTAAAGGTCAGAGAGAATACTAGATGCGGTTCCGCCCTGCGGAATTCCCTGGCATTGTTTATAGATAATATTGTGATATATAATGTAATTATTATGCAATGTAAAATTTTGTAAAGTTTTAAAAAAAAATTACTGAAATATGTTCTTTTAATTTTAATTGAGATTTGAATTCTTTAAATAATATACACATTGTTTTATGTAAGTCTTTTATATCAATATTATTAAATAAATCATTAAAATCCAATGTTTTTATGAATTTTACCGGATTGATATTATGTATTTTATTAATGAGTTGAAAACTATTTTTTAGGCAATGTTGGTTATTATGTTTTAACGTTATATCATATATCTGCTTTAAAATATTAAGTAGTAAATTGCTTGCATTTTATTATATGTGTTACAACCGATGGTAACAGTGCGAAATTTAATAGGATTTTTATGAAATTTTGGAATTATAACAAGATAAGGATAATTAAAATTATTACATTTGATTTTTAGTAATTTGTGATAATTTAATAATTTTCTGTTATTTATTTCAATATTTAATTTAGTTTTATTAAAAATATTACTTGTGTTGATTGCATTGTGAATTAACACTTTATAGTATTCTTTACAAATGATAGCATAATTATTTGAAGATTTATCTACATAAGTAATTATAAATTTGTTTTGTAATTCTGATATATGTTTATTTATGTTTTTAAAAGCTGCATGTGTAATATGATGATAATTGTTTATAATTTCATTTTTTAATTTATCAGTTACAGTAAATCTCCATTCACTGAAATATTCGATTGGTTTATTGTAATCAACAGCAATTTTATATATAAACAAATCAATATCTTGAATAAACTGCAATATTATGGATTTGATATTACACTTATATGGAAGACGGAATTTTGTGCCATTATGCATTAAGTTTTGTAAAATAGGTTGTTCTACAATATTAAGATCACCAGTAATGATATGACCATGTGTTGTATTTATATACTTTTGATATTTTGGGTCATTACAATAACATGGGTAATTCTTTGAAGAGACCAAATTTTTTGCAAAAGAATTGTAATTAAAAATTTTACGTCCAAGTGTGCGATTATATTTATATGTCTTGTGAATGGTAAAATTTTTTATTGGAAAATTATTATTAATGTTGTTTATTATATTGTGTAAATTTATATTATTAAATACATGATTGGAAAAATTTATAATTAATTGTGTATTATTAGTTTTATATTTAGGTTTATTAGAAAGACTTGTATTTAATAGGTTTGCTCTATAATGTAGAATATCATAAAAGATATCACAAAAATGTGGAGAATATTGATTCTTTTTAAATACCTTGAAATATTGGTTTATATATTTCTTTTTTATACTAAAAACATGTTTTCTTATAGCAAGCCAACAATAATCATTACAAAATTGTGCCTCAAGATTATCAAGCTCCTGTTGAATCACAATATCATCAGTGAATTTTTTGTTATTATGTTTACCTCTACCAGATCTTGAAGTTTTTTTTAAGTTTGAAAAATTTAATCCGGAATAAAGATTTTTATAATTTTCATATTTAGTTAAATCTGAAAATACAGGATGTGATTTTTTGTATACTAATTGATTTAATCCTTAAGGATATGTAGTATTAAAATGTCTTATATATTTAGATTCTAGAAAAAGTCGTTCAGTAAAATTTTTTTGTATTTTAAGTATTTTAATAGTAATATTTTTAAAATCATGATTTTTGAAATGAGTATATTCAATATTATGAGTTGTTTGAAATTTAGAATTTTTATATTTATCAATATGAGAACGATGTAAATTTAGCCGATGATTATTTTTCCTTAATTTTATAGAAATTACAGAGCAAATGTAAAAGAAAATTTTCGTATGTACTTTTAGACCTTTAGATTATTACAGTATATTTTTATATATTCTGAAAAAATTAAGACGCTAGATAATAAAGAGATAATTCTTTATTATTTGTAGAACCTATTGTCTATTCAAACTACTAAAATTATAATGTACTAAAATTGAAATAAATAGTAAAGAAACTATATAAAATATGTTTATTTTAAACAAGTTCTATTGTGGCAAAGAATAGCTGTACATAGATGCATATTAATAATGACATAACAGTTAATCATATAAATGAAGTTAACAGAAAAACAATTAGAGAATATGAAACATACAATGACAAATAATAAAAGAGGGATACATTTAATAAATAGATATTTTATTTGAAAACTTTCTTTGGAAGCTTCTAGTGTTGAGTTTTACTCAAATAATATTTAAGTAAATAATTTTAAAATCTACCCTCCAAAAAACAAGTCTATTTTCACTTAGAAAATTATTGCATAATTATTTTGAATAAACTGAAAAACATTCTTTTAAAAAAAATGCTTAAATTTCTATTAAAATAGATGAAGCTACAGCAAAATGATAAGTAATTTCTTTTTCCAAAAATTCAATATTTCCTACATTTACATTTCTGCTATTTTATTTTGTATCAGATTTAATGTTTTAATTATTTTGTAACAAATAAAGTAATATCGTTTTCTAGAAAGTTGTACTGATTACATTAAAATGTCAATAACCATTGAAGAAGCTTAAATTAAACACATTTAAAGTTAAGTACATTTTTTTCCTATTTCAACTATACATATGTTTTCAATAAAAATTTATTTGAAACTTGTTATTCTACATTGATGACATTGTTTAAAACAGTAATACCACACTAGCGTTTATTTTAAAAGTAATAATTTCCTTTTAGATCAATCAATGGATTCTTTGGAAGCGTTAATATATTCATAGCTACTTATGTTTATGATATGTAAACTTCTCAACTAGGCAAAAAGTCCGGGTCAGGATTCGAACACAGGATCCCTTGGCTGAAGCTGATCTTCAACTGAGCAATCCCGGACGATTAT
The DNA here is from genome assembly GCA_963931845.1 of Maratus michaelseni. NCBI lineage: Eukaryota > Metazoa > Arthropoda > Arachnida > Araneae > Salticidae > Maratus > Maratus michaelseni. Next base: position 350,664,141 of record OZ007590.1, read on the forward strand.
GACTAAAGTAATTCCCCCAGTTAACTCTAATGATCATAGGATCTGATGTGATATCTTAGTCAGTACAACAGACTAAATCACAGGTAATGGGACCTCTAGGAAACTTTGGACACGTGATTACACTGCATTTATTCACCCAGTTGGAAAGATTACATCTCATATGATTTCTTTACCAAATAGAATAATTGTGGTAAAATTAATCTAGTACTTATGTTTAGTTTTCTTTTTCTTCATTTACTGTAAAATTTGTGAAGACCTATACGAAGAATCGAGAAGACACATTAATTTAATTTGAATTTATAAGTATGCTTTATAATTTCATGTAATATGTCTCATTATAGATGCTGCAAAGTTACAAAATATTAAGAAATAAACTTAAAATTATATTCATACAAAAAAAATAAATAAACTTTTATTTTTAATTTGGCAAAACTAAGAGAGTTCATTAAATACAAATTTTGAATTAATAAAATCAGAATTTCGATAGGCTAAATAGGCAAAAACTCATTTTCCGGTTTCACTATCTTATCGATGCTCTCCGACCAGATATAGATTTTATAGTACTCAACTATTCGGACATTTGAAGCATTCGGCTATCAGCATTTCCCAAATATGTCGGTTAATTCCGAATTTATAATATGTTCTTTTCTTTTCTCTTTTTTCTTTTTTTTCAGAGATATATAATGTTGATAAGTTTCCTCAGAAAACTTAGGTTTATTATCTTTTTTCATTATGTACTATTTTAAACTATGTAACTAATAATTCTAAATTATGTTTGTTATTATTTTTGGTACTTACGTATTATCCGTGCCAGTTTTAAGCCAACTGCGCCAAGCATGGAGCCAATATTACTAATTATAGTAACCCTTATATATATATTTTTTTATTGCTACATGGTACATGCCTGGGAATAATCTGTAATATTATTCTTTCTTATTTACTATGCTATTTACCATTTATTAATTTTACTAAAATAATGTTATTTACTATTTTTAACAATTTTATAAATTTAATAAACATATATTACATTTTATTTATTTAATATTAATTACCATTAACAATGTTATTTGATAATGTTAAACTACTGCGTTTGAAAACATGATTGGCAACGATAAACAAGATTGGTACTTGGCAACCATTTTTGGCGATCGATCTCCTGGCACGGATAATACGTAAGTACCTTATTTTTTTCACCTAATTCATAAAAACGTTTGTGCTTTTTGAAAATTAATAACGGTGGGGGTGGAGAGAGGGGGATTTAATTTTTTTTTTTTTTTTTTTTTTTTTACTGGCGACTACAATTTATACCTGGCTAACAGATTTTTTTCAAATTTGTAAAGCTCTGTTCGTATTCATTTTTTGAATTCTGTTGTCATTGAATAAATAAAATTAAAATTATTCAGTATTAAATTTATCTACTAAATACCTCACTGAAACTTCAAAGCCAGAAGAAGAAACATTTATTATTATTTGTGATTTGAACTGTTTACTGTCTTAATAAATATCTGCCGCAGAAGATAAAGCACATGCATATAAATTTGACTGTTTTCCTCATAAATGTTTCTGAATCTTCTTGGAGCTTATAGTTATAGAAATCATTCAGACAAACTCTCTCATCCAATAAATAGTTTGGGAAGAAATATTTTGCCTTTATCCATTTCCTAGAAGTGTTGGACGTTCCGCTTCAGTGTAGCAAAACAATATTCCAGATTGGAAATATTTTAATGTTCAAGCTTGCATTGACATCGTATTTCAAGGTTCAGTAATACATTACACAAAATATATAACATTTGTAGACTTTAACGTAAAGGAATTTTATGTTGAAACACGTATTTTGAATTTTATTGTGAATATAAGTATTCATTTCAATGTACCCTTTCATTATGAAAAGGGTACAGTGTACTCACAGAATGTTATACATAGCATCATTTCATCTATTTAATTCCGGATGTTTCAAAGAAATCATATCTTTTGGAAGCTTATGGTTATTGAAAGGATCCAAACAACACTCTACTATCAAAAAATAGTTTGGAAAGAAACATTTGGCCTTTACCCATTTCCCAGAATTGTTAATAGTTCCGCTTGAGTGTGACAAAAGAATATTCCTGATTTTAAATGTTTTAATGTTCCAACCTTGCATTGACATTGTATTTCAAGATTCAAGAATATATCACACAACAGATATAACATTTGTAGGCGTAAAGGAATTTTATGTTAAAATACGTATTTTCAATTTTATTGCAAGTGTAAATATTCAAGTCCAAGTACCTGTGCATTATGAAAAGCGTACAGTACATCCACATAGAGTTATAGATGACATCAATTCATATTTTAAATTCTGGATGTTTCCAGGAAAAGAGAAATAATTGCACTGAAAAGATGTGAAGTTGTTCCAATTAAATTATCAAAGAATTTTAAAAAAAATGAAATCTGCTGTTTTATTTGACCGTCTGTTGTTTGATGATAACATAAATTAACATTTTAATCTTCGACTTTTATGTTTTAAAACACAATGAATTGCAGTTATATTCCATATAAATGAAATCCATCTTATTTAAAATGTTTTCATTCTCATTGTATATACTTTTAATTGTATGGGATAAAGAATAAATAGTAATATGAAGTAAAAATGAAAAATATCAAAATGGTGTCGCAGAAAAAAGGAAAAGCTAAAGAAATTTATCTTATATCCGGCGACTTTAGTCAGAATAAAGAGGTGTCTAACAATACTTGTCATTCCTTTCTAAAATAGGATAAAATAGTTCTTTAAAAATATTTTGTAATTAAACTAGTGAGAATGTATCTATGCCAAATGAAACTTTTAAATAGTGCTGGATATAATCTTCTTTTTGTAGAAAACGATAAAACAAATGAAATGTTTCACTTATTTAATGTAATATATTTATATATAAAATTTCATTTTTGTAATGATTTAGAGTTATATATTGTAATACACAATAAATGAATCTGAATGTACTGTTCTGACAGTTAAAACACTGTCATATTATTATTAATAAAAGTACTTTTCTAATTTATTTATTTATAAAATATCAACATACAATTAGATATCTTTACAATTTTTTTAATTTGAAATTCAAAAATACTAATCATATTTTAGTAGCACGATTTGTTACAAAATTATTCATTTTTAATTGCTTTGAACTAGTATCTTAATTGTTTAGAAGGGTACCTTCGCAGTAGCTGACAGCGTATGAAAGCCGTATGACAGCGTATGAAAGCCGTATGACAGCGTAAGGAAAGGGCATGCTTACAAACAATTAGTTCCATCAACCAATCTACCACTACATTTTTGTCGTAGCTATCATTGCAGGAATCATCATGGCGAAGTAAGACAATCATATTATAGACCACTTTAACGTAGACCAATCAAATCTCCTCATCTCATGCGTACAGTAGGAGTCGTATCGAACGAACAGGTTTTTCTTACTAACCAACAGTATTTTAACCAACAGTGACGTCAGGTGCCCTTTCCTTATAGAAACATGTATATTGTTTATAATAGTTCATGTTTAACACGACATCCACGGTAGGCCAAGGCTTCATGAGTTTTTGAGGGACATTTCTCTCCAAAAGAAAGAGCATGCGATGTCAAATAAAAGTGACAATATATTATGTCTCGATGTTGATGTCATTTCAGTTCAATCTGAGACCTCTAGTTTACGGAGAAAAAGAAGCGTGTTATTCTAAGTTTGGTAAAGAAGACGTGTGACGTTCCCCGGCACTTTCAAGAACAGAGAAGTCAACTTATATTTAATAAACACTGTTTATTTAGAACCAATTGGGGTGGGATGGAGCTTCTTTTAAATTTTCCTAACACTAAACTGCACTTAACACTAGTCTAATTCTTAGAACAATATTCGTTAATAATATGTGCAATGCTATATTGCTGCGACAATAATATTTACAATATTTGGAAGACTTAATTTGAAACTCACATACGTTTGATGGCTGACTGTTCAAATGACGATCGCAAACTATTTCGATGGCAAACAACACTATCGCAACTAAACGTTACTTCAGTACAAAAACAAACGTTATTTCACTGACAATCTAAATTTCACTGGGAACCAAATGTTGCTGAGCAACTCGATCCTGGTTAATCTATATTTTCAATTCAGCGATGCGCGTGGCAAGATATAACTTCACAATCTAAACACAGGTCTCGTTGTCCTTTACTAATGTAGATATCGACCCAGAAATGTTGATACAAACTTTTGATCCTGCTTTTATACTCAGCAGATTGACCAACGTAGTCTAACTTTCATAAAAGCGAAGCAAAAATCAATAGCCACAGATTCCGAGATCCAGAAACACTCTTCGGAAAGTTAAGTGAAATAAAGTACAAATGTCGGTCTTGCGCACAAAGGTTACTATCTACAGAACTTTCACATTAAAAAAACTAGACTCCCTTTATAGGAGAGTTAAAATAGGCGAAATAGGTAAAATAGGAGGGTCCCCTAAAGAAGAAGAAAACTCCATTTAAAAAACTGATCTGAGTCGGGAGCAAACATTTTGTTGTTGTCCTTCAACTAAACAAGAACGACTGCCTTTTTGAAAAAGAAGGTACATCTCAAATTTACTAAGTCACCTAACTATACAGGGTGTTTCATAAAAGATCGGAAAAACTTCAAGAAGTGATAGTACACATCCAAATAAACAACTTTCATCAATGAATGCATGGTCGGAAATGAAACTCGCACATTTGGAAACTTGGTTAATTCAATTATAATTCCCCGAAATACTTATTTTTACAGGCATTATTTAAAATTTTCAACATATAGCTAGGCATTGTACATTTTTCGAAAGTCTTAAAAGGATCTCTAAAATCACATAAAATCAGTTCATATGTTAAAAGTTTCACAAAAGTAAAATATTTTCACCTGTTGTCCCAGGCATCTTCAGCACTGATGTTATGGTTTTCTGCTATGTCGATCAATTTGTTTGAAACTCCCATTCTGTCTTTTTCTAACAACATCTGGCGCCATCTGGTATCCATTTTGGCGTAAGCCATGTCATTGCAAGTTTCTGAGTTTGATATGGATATTTCTATTGCTTCTCTCTGTAATGCGTAGTTTAAATTATTGTAATTGGTTAATTTTTCAACATTGTTGAAGTCTATTTTAATTGAGGATTTATTGTTTAATTTGGCTATTGCAGTGGTTGATTTACTTAAGTTTATGTCTCTTCTGTGTTCTTTCATTCTCTCTTGGATTTTTCTTTTTGTCATGCCTATATGTGAATTATCTACTAAGATACATAAACGTAAGTAAATCAACCACTGCAATAGCCAGATCAAACAATAAATCCCCAATTACAATAGACTTCAATAATGTTGAAAAATTAGCCAATTATAATAATTTAAACTACGCATTACAGAGAGAAGCAATAGAAATATACACATCAAACTCAGAAATTTGCAATGACAAGGTTCACGCCAAAATTGATACCAGATGGCGCGAGATGTTGTTAGGAAAATACAGAATGGGAGTTTCAAACAAATCGATCGGCAGAGCAGAAAACCATAACATCAATGCTGAAGAAGCCTGGGACAACAGGTGAAAATATTTTACTTTTGTGAAACTTTTAACATATGAACTGGTTTTATGTGATTTTAGAGATGTTTTTAAGACTTTCGAAAAATGTACAATGCCTATCTATATGTTTAAAAATTAAAATAATGTCTGTAAAAACAGGTAGTTCGGATAATTATTAAGTTATAAATGACATTATGAAAGATCATAGATTAAATATTGGTTAATGCAAACGTTAAAGCTCCATTGCTATTGCGAGTTATCGGGAGAAGAACGGCACTAATAGCATGCAAATGTGATATGGGGAAGAAGAAGAACGCGTACGCAAAATTTCGCCTCAATTAATACATAAATGCCGCTGATCCGAGTATGCAATTGTCAATCGCAGTAGGAACCTATCGGAAGATGTTGCCCTTCACGAATAGGGAAAAGGCTAATATGCATTTTATCTACGTAACTGCAAATGGAAATGTCTCAGAGGCTCAACGATTGTACGAAAAGCGACTTGCTTTGTCACTTAATCCTTTTTGTGTGTTTTTGCCTCGAATAACAACATCACCTTCGGCGCCCTCTAGCACCTATGCGTTTTAATTCCTACCATACATTATTTGATAAAAGTTGTTTGTTTGTATGCATACTATCACCTCTTAAAATTTTACTCATCTTTTACAAAGCATCCTGTAGAGCAATATGATGGAGAAGGATTTCAAAATTTTAGATGGTGATGAATGGTAGAGTCGGAGCTCTTAAAAAAACTGCCACTTCCCATTTAATATGCAGATGTCGTCATCGAACATATGTGTGAAGCTTTTCTTTCATTATAGTCTCTATTTTATTGTTGAATTGTATTTAAGTAGGCCTCGGAGTTTTTAAAATTTGGTATTGTGTGTATCAGTGTGATTAAGTAATAGGACATTTTAAATATTATTGTAGAGTGAAGTATTTTGCCATGTATGTTGAGTGAACGTTATGAATGATTAATTTATGAGTGAATATCATGAATTTTATATTTTTATAGAAAATTTGCTGCAAGAGGATAACTATATACTATCCCCTATTTTTAAATTACTTGTGCATTTCTAAAAGAATAATAAGATTTATTGTTTTTAAATTTTCAGGCTGTCTGTTTTGTTTTAGAGTTTAATTTTATTTATTTGGATGTATGTTTTGTTTTTAGATAAGCATGATAGTCATAAAAGTATTTAATTACGATATCAATTAATTAATGCTGATTTTGAGTGAAAAATATACTTATTCTCACGAGAGACTATATTTACAGGTATGCCTTTTTAACTTTTATGGGTTAAGTTATACAAGAGGTCTATAGCTATGGATAATTTAGGAATTCCCGAATATATAATGTTAGTCCTTTTTTGTTCTCTTTACATCGGCAAGATGACTATCATTGTCAGATGCATTAACACTTATCTAGCTCATACAATTTTATATAATTATAGCTGGTATAAATTATAATTTAATCTTAAACAATATGGCACTCACCTCTACATTGTTGTGCGGTTAATCCGTGAGGCAGATTTCATTCAGTACAACACATATAAAACATTTTCTAAAGCGTTCATATATTTTGCGACTATAAATATTACATTTAAGCCATATTTAAGAGTATAAAAATAAAATTTTATAGTTATTTTTTGAATAAAACTTAATTGAAACATTCAATGTACATATTTTAATTTATACCGGGTAAAGAATATAAGTAAAAATGAACGATATTAAAATGGTGTCACAGAAAAAAAAAAGAAATAATCGAATGAAAATTATTTTATATCTGGAGGCTTTGGTCAGAAAAAAGAAGTGCTTAACAATCATTTTCATCCTATTGTCAGACAGCGATAAATGTTATCTTGAGGGAATATTTCTGTATAAACTTGGAGGGATGTTTCCATGTAAAATGTATGTATTGCATGAAAATGCACATACTGGACTTTTTTTTAATAAAAGCACGATAACATGCAGCTAAGGGTTTCATTCATTAATAACTTATTGATACAATTTAGAATTTTTTATGATTTACTATGATACATAAGAAAATATTATTCATTCTTGCACTTATTAATTAAGAATTGTGACACAAAATATTTCAAAAGAAATCCATATAAAAAAAAATGATTTTATATCCTAAGGCTTTGGTCAGAAAAAAAGTGCTTAACAATCATTTTCATCCTATTGTTAGACAGGGAAAAAGGTTATCTTGGAGGAATATTTCTGGATAAATTAGGGAGAATATTTTTATATAAAATGTATGTATTGCATTGAACTGCAAATACTGTTCTTTTTTATATAAAAGAACGATAACATACAGCGAAGGCTTTCATTGATTGATAACATATTGATAAAATGCATAATTTTCTTATGATTTACTATAATAAATAGGAAAATATTATTCATTCTAGCACTTTTGTAATTAAGAATTGTGACACAAAGTATTTCAAAAGAAATCCATATATATATATATATATATATATATATATATATATATATATAATTATAATATCTATGAATTTCAAAATACATATCAAGTTCTAATATCATTCTACTTTAATCTCCAAAGAGATAAATAATGATATTGTGTAAACAGAATACCACATATCTAATAATTAACATGTGCAATCATAATTTTACCATAGCATGTGCTTCAATGGTAATTGGCCAAATTTACTCATACCTGAATAATATTTAAAAAAGAAAGAGAGAGAGAAAGGGAAAAAAAAAGTTTATAGATTGGAGTTGCTATTAAGTAAACACAAATGGATTAATAAATCAAATATGAACATTATACAATGGAAAACTGGACCACAAGAGAACATATATATATATATATATATATATATATATAAGGGAACTAAGGAAGCTTTTAATTTCTTTCTAAGACAAATAGAGTTATGTTTAGAAAAAAGCATTTGGATAAACTAGTGTGAAGGTTTCTGTGTGAAATGCACCAAATGAACAGAACTGGATATTCTGATTCTTATCATAAAAGAATGATAAATAGCAGCTATGATAGCAGCATTGATTGATAAAATATTGACAAAATTTAGAATTTTCTTATAATTTACTATGATAAATAGGAAAATACTGTTCATTATTGCACTTTTGTAATTGTGACACAAATTATTTCAAAAGAAATCCATAATAAAAAAAAATTATTTCCAGAGACAGTAGTCTAAAAAAAGAGGACTCTAACGAAGCTTTTCACTTCTTTGTAAGATAGACAAATAGAGTTATGTTTAGAAAAAAGCATTTGGATAAACTAGTGTGAAGGTTTCTGTGTGAAATGCACCAAATGAACAGAACTGAATATTCTGATTCTTATCATAAAAGAATGATAAATAGCAGCTATGATAGCAGCATTGATTGATAAAATATTGACAAAATTTAGAATTTTCTTATAATTTACTATGATAAATAGGAAAATACTGTTCATTATTGCACTTTTGTAATTAAGAATTGTGACACAAATTATTTCAAAGAAATCCATATTAAAAAAAAATTATATCCAGAGACAGTAGTCTAAAAAAAGAGGACTCTAACGAAGCTTTTCACTTCTTTGTAAGATAGACAAATAGAGTTAATTTTCGCAAAAAAAAAAAAATTATAAACTAGTGTGAAGGTTTCTGTGTGACACGAGCGTAATGAATGGAACTGGACGTGGACATGCTGATCCTTATCAAATATAAGAATGATAAAAAGCAACCAAGGATTTCATTGATTGATAAAGTATTGACAAAATTTAGAATTTTCCTATGAATTACAGTGATACAAGGCAGAACAATACAATTTCTTGCACTTTTGTAAATAAACAAGTGCGAAAAATCATGCGCCAAGCATAGATTATGAATCACTTTCTAACACTTCTAAGATGCTCTGATAAAACTTCCCTGTTTCAAAAGAGAAAATATAATGGTTAACTGAGCAATCTTGAAAACTTATAACACATTTGGAAACACAATGCCAGCAAATTACCGTCTATAGTCAGAAAAGTATCTGAGTTATTCTGTGTATCTCTGTATATGATATATAGATTTGTATATATAATACAGAGTATGCAATAATTTAGTTCCGTTAGAAAACGCATAGCGCAGTGATAAATTCCCCTTCAGCAGTTTCCCTTAATAAATGCAAATATATTTGAAATTTTTGGGCTGCTCTGTATATTATCTACAGAATGTGTGCACACCAAGTTATAGCAAACTTAGTTTTATTTAAAAACACGTATCAAAACTTAACTCTGTATAACAATTTCTAGCACTTCTAGTAATCATTCTCCTTAAAACGTACTGTAACCGAATTCTTTTGTGTATCTTTGTAAATGAACGATGAATACTATGCACACCACATTCTATAGTAAGTCTCTTTTAGTAAACTTGAGTGACATATATTAACTTAACAGTGTTTGCAATAGTATAACATCATTAAAATACACCGCAAACGATATTTTCCTATAAACCGTAATGTAACGGAATTCTTTTAAATGTCAGTGTAAATGCAGTATAAACGCAACATACTATATTTTCAATACGGAACATGGCATAGTAAATATCGTTAACATATATCAATTGCATGGCGATCCTACTATATTTAAGTGAATTAGAACACGGACAGACGGCCGACAGACAATCCGAATTCATAAACACTTTTCAAATATGTTGGAAAGTATTAAAAATTAAATAATAAAATAAGTGTATAGTTAAGAAATTTATCTAAAGAAATTTATCTTATATCTGGAGAATTGAGTCAGAATAAAGATAAGTCTAACAATCCTTTTCATTTCTTTATACTGTAGTAAATTTGAAAAAATATATATATTTGTTAATGCAACCACACTGTAAAAAATGACCAATTTTTCTTATTTTATGAAAATATGCTATGACCACGAACGAAAATATAATATAATCTTCTGAGTTATCCGAAATTTCAAATAGCATGTCACATTGTCTTTTGAATCCCCAGAAACGAATACATTTTCAAAATTTAAAGAATAATTTATAAAAACAGATTATTTTTAGCTGCCCGAATTTTTTAGAAACGTTTCCGAAGGGTTTTTATAGTGTATTAATGAGTGTCCTCAGCCTGGAATACCTGTTTTTCGAATGCTATCAATTCTGAAGTAAACATTTTCATGGTAAAAAAAAATGTTTAACAGACAAACATGCAAAAATAACAGCATTAAAAATAACATTAAAATTAAGATTATTTCTTTACTCTTTCATGTATAAATTAACTTATGCGGCTGAAAATGTTTACTTGAGAATTGATAACATTCGAAAAATAGGTATTCCAGCCTGAGGACACTAATTAATACACTATAAAAACCCTTTGGAAACGTTTCTGAAAAATTCGGGCAGCTAAAAATAATTTGTTTTTATAAATTATTCTTTAAATTTTGAAAATGTATTCGTTTCTGGGATTCAAAAGACAATGTAACATGCTATTTGAAATTTCGGATAACTCAGAAGATTATATTATATTTTCGTTCGTGGTTATAGCATATTTTCATAAAATAAGAAACACTGGTCATTTTTTACAGTGCAGTTTAATGTTATGTAAAATTGACCAATTTTTTGAGTTTTTCACATATATATATTTCATACAGACGAAACGTTTTGTAAAGCAGTCAAAGATTTTGCAATTATAATAATTATATTTAAAATAATTTCTATGAGTCTGATATTTAAATTTCATATTTATTTCTTTTAAATAACATATAATTGAAACGTTTTCTTTCTCCTCTTCAATATCTAAATTGTGTCGGTTAAAGAATATAAGTAAAAAAGAAAAACAAATAACAAAATGCTGACATACAACGAAAAAAGAAGAACGAAAAATCATGCGCAAGTATAGATTATGAAACACTTTCTAACATTTCTAGAATACTTTAATAGCTTAATAAGGTGAAAGATGATGCCAAGTAAACAACTTGGAAAACGAATAACACATTTAAAAACACATTTTCTGGAGTTATGCTTAAATTTAGTTAATTTAGGAAGCGCGTAGCACATAGTTGAAAATTCCCTTTCAGTAATAAAGACAATAAAAACAAACAGAAATGTACTCGAGATCTTTCACGCTGCCCTGTATATATATATATATATATATATATTAGAATTGATACACACCAAGTAATAGGCAGAAAATTAGTTAAATTTTAAGCGCACAGCACAACTGAAAACGTAAAATCAGCAATTTTTAACATCCTCCGTGCCACTCGCTGGGCACATGTAACAAAGGGTTTCGTTTAATATTCCTTTCAAAACACTTTATCCTTTCTTCAATAAATCCAAATAAATTTCATTTAACAAAAAATAAATAAATAAATAAATAAATAAATAAAAAGTCATGTTTTTTATAAAGTAATAATTTACCGGTCTATTTTTTGGTTTTTTAGAATATCAAAACCAGCCCGCTATTATATTCTGTCATAATAATATCTGTCATGCGGACAAAATGCGATATTTAAAAAAATAATTTCAAAATTAAACATGTTGTACACATTCAAAATGTTAAAATATGCGAATATTTCCATAATCGGATTTTTATCATGATTCAATATGTTTATCAAACTCATATATTTACTATTCTCTATTACTCATATTGATACTCGCTTTGCATCATTCTGAAACATTTGAAAAAATTGATAAACTTCCAATAGAACGTCAAATTTTCTTTTTAATTCTCTAATGACGTGATATTAATCTGCTTTGTGTACATATACATACTCATACTCCTTGTATTATTGAGAAATCTTAGAAAATTTCCGTTTTATTACCACTATGACGTTAATAAATTGTATTTCATATTTATCTTTTTTTTCAACTGTTGAAACTTTTTATTTCATTTTCATTTTTTACGTGGAAATCGTTCAATAGAAAATTAATTACTGTAGAAATAATTTCATTGTGGATTTTTAATTTTTGGCAACTGCTATAACAAAACATGTTTAAATTTAATAGGAAAAGGCTGTTAGAATTCTGTTTTTTTTTATCTCTATTTATTAAAATAATAGGATTTTTTCAAATTTTAATATTTTGAGCTTCATAGCTGGTATTCATCTATATATACGCAAAGTTTCAACTCTGTAAGTTACATAGTTTCTGTGAATGGATCTGTGACGGACAGACAACGGAGCGGGAATAATATGGTTTCGTGAGATGAACGAAACCCTAAAAATACTGTGATTGTACAACAAAAACTTTATAACTTTGTGTATCCATTATTGTTTCAATCTTCTTAATGCCACGATTACATGTTGTATTACAGACTGTTCATATTACGGCGTTTCGTCTCGGATACCCTGTATGTTATCAAATAGTAATTCTATATGTGTCTTCAGTTAAATTTGAACTGATCGCAACATTTTCAATGTTATCTTCCTAAAACGAACTACCATTTTTTAAAAGCGGAAGAACTTATAAAATGCAAATTATAAAGTTTCTTACTTTCTTTTTCTTTGATTTTCATTGTTAAAAGATAGTACCAGAGAAAATGTGTACCTAAATTGTGGGAGTTTAATATATTTTTCATAAGTACTACATTCGTTCCGTTATCAGCCTCTGCGTGTCTTATTCTTTTATGTAACATACGTATGGTATACATTTGGTATACATTATGGTATACATTTGGTATATATGTAACAGGTATGTTGTATATATAAACTCGGATTTTACAAAAATTATACCCCAAAAATTGTTAATTACTAATACTTCTTTTTACATTTTATATCCTTAGATTTTCTTGCGTTTAAAATATATGTGAAAATCAATTCATTCTAGATAATCGTTCAAGGAAATATTTTATTTTTTTACTTCATAATATTTGTATAAAAAGTATATATCGATTGAAACGAATGTATTATGTTTTATTTTTTTATAGAAACTGACGGGAATGGAATAGAGTTAATTACCCACCAGAATAAATTTCAAAACTTTCAATTTTCACGTGACATAGTATTTGTAAAGTTCGACTTTTGCCTTTCATACAGCAATGATCAAGTATTTTAACTCATTATCGTAAATATTTCTGGTTAATAAATCAGATTTGCAAACATACATTAATTTATAATTCGGTCTGGCATTTCTAACATATTGAACAGCCTATGAATAATTAAGCATAAAGATAATTTATGCTTTGTTTTTTAGATATGTAAGATTATAATAATAATCAAATATCTAAAATGGGTAAGTAAAGGTAAAATTTATTTATTACAATATTAATCAGATATTTCTGCTTTGAGAAAAACGAAATGTTATCTCGTATGTTATTGTAATAATTATTTTCCATCTCCCAAATCAAATAAAAAACTAATTAATATTCATAACCACTCAAGACAAGTTTTTAAAATTATATATATTTTGTTTCAGCAGTCACTTACAATTCAGAGAAGGATGTAATTAATTATATATTTAGTAAAACAATATCAGAAATAGGATGACATTAATTGTATCATATGCCAACATGCCTTTTTTCATATTTTATACAGTCTTGCTATGCGAGTCGAATTAAAATGGCAGAAACTAACTAGCTATTTAATAAATTACTTAGTTAATTAGCTTAGAAGAAAATATATCTAAATAAATAGTAGAAAATTAAAAAGAGCAATATTAAATATAAATAGTAAGCATTCTTCTGTAAATGAAGAAGTAATATACTCATGCATGTGTAAAGAAAAACGAAAGATTTGTCAGTGAAAAGTTATATTAATAAACTAGCTGAAAATCCATTTAAGTACGACAAATAAAACATTTCTTAAAAATAAATTAAGTAATAAATTATGTCTTTATTGAGAAAAGACACCACTGTATCAAATAAAAAATAATATTATTAGAATAAATATATCATTTAATCCAAATTCACAAACGTAAATTATTTACAGAGAAATTATATATATTTTTTAATATATTTTTACTTAATAACTGCACTAACATTTTATTTGTCCCAAATCCCCACCCCCTCTCCCAAATATTCTCATATAGTTAGAGCAGGTAAAATTGGAAGGAAACGTTGAACATATTAATTAATTTCGTTTTTTTACTTTCTTCTATCTTTACAAGAAGAAAGTATTGGATTCATGAAAATTTTCAACTTCCGGTTTTCGACTGATTTATATGTTTTAGAAGGTCATGAACACGATTTGACTATTTTTAGAAAATGTCTGTCTGTGACAAAAAATTTGTAGGCGCTCTATCTCAAGAACCAATGCTCGGAATTTAATAAAACTTTATATTCATTTAGTGACTGATATAAGTTGATGTTGATTAGTTTTTGGTAAAAATCGCCCAGCAGGTGGCGCTGCTACGCAGCATTTTTTGCTATTTCCGCAATAGCTCTATCTCAAGAACTAATGCTCGGAATTTAATAAAACTTTATATTCAGTTAGTCTCTGATATAAATTGGTGCTGATTAGTTTTTGGTAAAAATAGCCCAGCAGGTGGCGCTGCAATGCAGAATTTTGCAGTATTTACACGATTTTAGCGATAGTCATATCTCAAGAAATAATGCACGGAATTTAATAAAACTTGAGTTTCAGTTAGACCTTGATATAAATTGTTGCTGATTCTTTTTAGTGTATGCGAAACCTGCGTGAGATAGACGAACGTTTTGGGATTGACACATCCGACTAGTTTTCTGTGTAGTGTTCTTCATGTAATAGTTTAGTATTTGTTCACTGTTATGATTTGGTTTACTGTTGATTTCTAATTCAATAGATATTTTAAGTTAAAGTATCTATATATTAATGGTTTCTGCCATCAATATGCTTATCTTCAATATAAGTATTACATCTTGTGTCAATAAAGGCAATAAATGTTATTGCGTATGATTAAGTTGAATTGTTGAAATCACTAGTTATCTGCCAAATTTACCTATTACAGAAGATTTTACTAAATTAAAGGGCAACATTTGGGCAACATTTGGTGAATTTAAACTACTTACAAACTGGAGCCATATATTCTTTAAAGTAGAATGCTGAAATCTTCTTGAATTTTATAACTTATAATAAAACTAGGATGTTCTTACAACAATAAATGTCCATAGACATTAATGTATATGTATTATTTGCACGACTCTATAAAACAACAAAAAAACTGTTATTCGTAACAATTTTACTGGAAAACATACACCGTGATAGTAATAGCGTTCGTAAATTTGTTTATTTTGAAGGCCATTAAATATACTTCAAGCGATTATAGACAATAATATATATATTTAAGTTCATATACAATAATATTTCTAGTTTTCTATGGGTCTCTTTAAATCAACAATTATTGTTATACACAGAATCTTTAGTAGAAAGTTTAGTATTTAATTTTTTATATCATTTTTAAAAGAAAATATGTTTAAGTGTTTTTACATGTGTTTTACAATAGTTTACATTTATGTACGATAAATAATGATCATAATTTTTTGTATAAATAATTTATTGCACATAAAATTTCATTTATGGTGCATTGTTAGTTTAAGGTGGAGTGAATGTGTGGTAAAATTTTCATTTATCTTTTCAGAAATACGTTAGTGGCAGCTGTTGAAATTCAGACATGATTAGTATCGCCTACAAGAACGATAGAGACAACACGCCTTCAGCAATATGGAGCTATATCAAGACCATAACATCACCTCCTACTTCCCCATCAACTGTGAACAAACCTACTTAAGAATGTCCTGTTGTTAATGTATGGGGTGTTTCGGAACTCATAGAGGAAATGACACGTCACATGTTCAATTTTACTGTTACAAGCGTGGGTTTTGCACTTACTGATATATAGAACATTCCTGATAGTGCTCATAATGTTATTTGGCGATCTTCTAAGCTAACAGCAGTGACGGTGTTAATGTTGACTATAGTAAGCGCAGTACCTAAGAGCAAAAAAATTCTTTTTTTAGGTGTCAATCATTATCAAATGTTATTTATTAAAATTTCTTCAGCATCTCTGCTTCTATATCAGATTTCAAGTATCTCTATGCTCCGTTACCTGACTCGTGAAACTCCTGATACACATCTACCTACAATTCTTTATGTTCTTAAGTTATAAATCTTCTCTTCCACCTCGCACACACGTATCGCATGTGCGCCATGTTTAGAAACAAATGTGCTAGCAAGAAATATATGTCAAAACATCTCTGTCATTACATACATTGTTATTAAACGATCATCTTCAACAATACCAGCACCATGTGTCATGACGTGGTTCATTGATCACCCGAATAATTTTGCTTCTTTGAAATATCAGCCTGAATAGTCTATGTTAACTAATAGATAATGATTTTAGCATTGTAATAAAGAGTGAAATTAATTGTTACTTAGTTTAATTATGCTTGTGTTTTAAAGATATTTATTCTCTTCACGGGTAGTACGTGTAACGGCTAATGCGACTAATTTTACAATCCCCTTGCATGTCGTATTAACCGAATTTAAGTGTATTATATATTTTTTAGGGAATTGTTTTTATTATAAAATGGGAAAAGTATGCACAAAAATATTCTACTCAAAATAAGTGTATTTCTTCATGGAAATAAGTGAAGTTATTAATCTTTTAGATACGAATACAAAATTTCTTGATTTCTTGCATAGAGTGAATATTGATTGGTTGAATAGTTGGTTGTATAGATTGAATTGGTACAAAGTCCCGACTAGGATCAAGCAAAGCTAAGAATAATACATAACAGTAAAATTAAGAGTAAATACAAATCAAATAAGTACGAATAAAAGGGAATAGGGCTAAACAAGGGAACGATACCATACATTCTAGATCATTTTCTCTAAAACATGCTTTGTTTAGAACAACTTTGTGTGCACGCAATATTCTGATTTTACCTTTCAATTTCTAGACCTCTAAGTTCTCAGTTCTCAATAATGTTCCAAAAGACGTTATTATAACTTTATTTAATATCTCACACTTTTAAGTATAGTAAACATTTATCGAATTAAAATTCATAAAAAAACTCACTGTAAATTATTTTAAGCATGCATTAATTTAAAAAAAAATAAGAAAGAAATTGTAATTGTAATTGTCCACATAAGAATAGGAATTGAAATATTTTTTGCATAATATGAAACATCAGTGAAAAATCTTAATTTGATTTGCACGTAAGGCACTGTTTAAAAAGCTGCGTATGTGTAATATTGTCATACATGCTTAGTTTTTAATTGTTAAATTTTTCCAGGTGTTGAAATAGAAGAGAAATGTTTTAAAAGTTTATAACAAGTGAAATAAATAATTTAGTAATGCCTTTCTGTTAAGCGGAGGAGATGTTGTTGCTTTTAATTAATAATTTTGTTAATAATTTAATAGTTGCTTTTATAAATTCCCATTTTTTAAACATTAAATTTTCATGAATGTTCTACACTTCTTGTGACACAATTATAGTCTTTTCAATACATCGCATTTGCGTTTTAATTATCTTACATTTTACATAAATGAAGAAATAAATGACTGAATAATTTTTTTGGCGTATAAAACTCTTTAAAAAACCAATCAAATCTCTCAATATTTCAAAAACGCATGAATACTTCAGAAATAAGCTCTAATGCATCATTATTTTCTATTACCATGTCGTTAAAGTAGAATGAGGTGTTTCAAAAGTAATTACTTATTTAAACGACTTGTAATAGAAAAATAAAACTTTCTTCATTCAAATATCTTTAAAGTAAACTTCATGAACATTTATTGATGTGTAATCAGCGCAGATTTAAAAAAAGGGCATTATATTTTGTTACAAAGCTAAAATTGACGAAAATTGACACAGTTCCTATTTTTTTCAGTAGTGATTTTATACAACTTTCCTCTTTTTTGTAAAAAATATTAATCTAAAAATTTTCTAAACAGTATTTAACTTTTTGAAAAAATTTAGAAACATTTCTTTTGGTAAGTGCTAATGGGCAATTTGTCATGGAAGCTTCTTACAACTTTATTGACTGGTATATTAAAATAACATTGCAGAAACTTCAGTTTTGTACATAAGATGTAAAAAGAAATTAAATAGAAAAAAAAACTATGCATGGAATCAGAATAGTTAATATATGTTTATACATGTATAACGTTTTATAAGTAGATATATTTTAAGTGCATGTAGGTATGTTCATCCATATATATATATATATTAAGTATGCGTACAATAGAAATTTAATTTTAAATAGTGTAAGTAAGCATCATGACCAAGGACCAAGACTTTACAAATTTGATAAAATGTAGTAGCCAGTGGAAAATTCTAGTTACCAGTAAAAACTAGTAACCCTTCCCCTTCATTGATTTTCAAAAAGCACTAAAGTTTATGAATTAATTGAGCTAAAAAAATAATAAAAACATAGTTTAGAATTGTTATTTACATAGTTTAAAATAGTACATAATTTAGAATGGCAATACAAACTAAGTTTTTTAAACTTTTTGAAGTTATATATCTCTGGAGAAAAAAAAAAACTTTAAAGGCTAAATTAACCGGCATATTTGGGGAATTCTGATTGGCGAAGGCTTTAAATGTCTAGATAGGGGGGGGGGGGGGCATCGATAAAACAGTGAAGCTGGAAACAATTTTTTGTTTATTCTCCTTTCGAATTCAGTCAAATAGTTCGTATTTTATTATTTTAAAATTTGCAGATTAAATAACTTGGTTGTCAGATACAAAAACTTAGTCGCCAGTGGCGACCTGGCGTACGCATTTGTCAAGCCCTTATCATGATAATTTGTTTTATTTAGTGCTAGAAAGTTTGGACACTACATTTATATCGATGCACTACGCTAGAAATGTTGGGATAATTTATACATGTTCATAAAAGTGTTAGTGAGAATGCTACAACCTGATTCATTTCAAATTCCAATACATCGAGCACGCTGTGGGCATTACAAAACTTTATTTCGTATTTAAAAAAAAATACTATTTTAAATAGTGGTATTAAACCCCAAGAACATAAAGTAAAATTGTATTTCATGGGATTTAACGAGGAATTACAGTGATAAGAGAAGAACAAGCACAATTTAGTAGTGCCCCCTGTTGAGTATTTAAATAAAAATTAGACCAACACATATATTTTTAATTAATAACCTCAAAAATTAAATTTATTAAAATTCTGCCCAATAAAACTGATACATCTATTATGTTCATCGCAAAAATATACCATTGAAACGTCCTGTGTTGCGTTAAAAAGCAAAATAGAATGAAAAAAATGTATAATACTTATAATGTAATAATTTATTATACATGTTTAATTTGGTGAAAATACATCCCAAAAGTGCTAAGACAAGCTAACGAAATCATGAAAAACGTAGCAGAGCAGCTATATAAACAGAAACTGAATTAGTAGTTATATGTACATAGGAAGGCCTTAATAAATTTGACTTTTGATGAAATTTAATCCTGTTTATACTATTGAAAACCTTATTTCTCCGAAACATGTAATCCCAGCTTATCACTCAGGAAGATACAATCGAACCGAAACCTTTCTGCACTTGAGAAACCATATGGCTCGTGACGTCAAGGCCATGTGCGTAAACTTCAGTAAACACTTAAACTGTGAATACCCCAAAAATGGGCCTCATGGCAACTAAGTGCCATTATAGACTGCTTCAACTTTAGTGTGCAATGTGACTTTCAGAACTATAAGACTTATTTCATGATCGCTCCTAAAGCGTACAAAAATTTCTCTATCTTTAAAATGTAAACTTAAATTATATAAACGATAACTTGTAATTTTATACTATTAAATCTTCTTAACTTTCTAAACCAATGAATCCATTCAATTTCATAATACTCAATTTTATAATAACAATTTTCTTCCTTCACGGTTAAGTAGTGATAAGTGGAAGAGAGAACGTGAAATCTGAAAACACGGAACCAGAGTCATAAATAAATGACACGATAAAATTGGATACACAATTCCTGAATCCCGAAAACAGAAGATAAGAATTTAACTATTTATATGATTTTCAACTGTTTGCTATATAAAGACAGAAAAAAAATATATATGATTTTTAACTATTTACTAAAGAAATATAGAAAATAGAACTAATATTGAAAGATTACCCCTACTTATAACATAAACTTAGAGTGGCCATTAACTGCACGTTAAAATGTCCCACAGTAAATAAACTATTTTTACTACAGATATGCCAATTTTTAACTATTATGAAAATCGCGAAATACACAAAATAGCAGCGCCATTTTTTGGATGACATACACCCAAACCAAACTTCATCAAGATTTAACAGAATATGAAGTTTGATCCCATAGATGCCGAGATATAGCTATCATGATAATTGTGAATAACGCAACATAGCACCTCACCTGCTAGACTGTGTACATCATAATCCAATCACACATTTATATGTGCCAAAGTCTAACTATATATGACGTTTTATGATATTCCATCCCATAGATATCGCGATATAGCTATCACGGTAATATAGAACAGCACAGAAGCGCCATCTGTTGGGTGATATACACCTGAATCTAATCAAATGTCAACGTCTTTGCTTATGTCAACGTATAACAGAATATAAAATTTGGTGCAAATCTCTGAACTCGTTATTGAGCTAGATCTTGCGCAAAATTTGCGATATACATACAGGCAGACAGCAGACTGACATTTTTCCAAAATATAAAAATTGCGTCTAGGGCATTCCCACACGTGTAAATCCATGAAATACGGAAGTAAACATTTTCCATGATTCCAATACTTTCTTTTAATATACATAGAATAAAGTAAAAATTGATATCGTCACACATTTATATACAATTTAGCAATGCTGACAAATATTTTATCATAGATATTACAATAGATAAAATGTTTTAATTATTTTATTTCCTTTGAATTGAGTAGCGTACTTAGCAATAATACGTTCACGAAAGGAAAAATTCTATTGTGGTGCTTTCTAAGACGAAGGCTGTTTTTTTCACTAATGTAATGTATTCGAGGATAACGAAACGTTAATTATTTAATTTAATTCCACGGTAATGTAATAATACAAAATACTTTCTTAATTTAAAAAATCAACTTATAATGAAGAGTTTTAGTATGTAACAAGAAAGAAAATCATGCTTCGAGCATAGATTATGAAACTATTCCCAACATTTCCAGGATATTTTAACAAAACTTCACTGTTTATTAATAAGTAAACATTAATAACCTAAGAAAACATTTTAGAAAACGCATTGCACATTTGAAATCCAGATTTCACCAGTTACCGTCCATCAGCCCTGTATATGATCTTTATATATATATTTTATATTCTACATAGTACACTAAACTTTAGTTTAGTAAGAAAATGCATAACACAAGTGAAAATTGACCTTCATCAATTTATACAAACAATCAAGGAAGACCGAGCTATGGTCGGTCAGAATTAGCTTTAAGTTCAAATACCATGACCCTGGACCAAAATGATCCAATAATCGAAATTTCTCGAACATGTGACCTAGCCTAATAGTCTTCTCTTTCCCTAAATCTGTAGAATACAAAATTTAGTTCAAATCGTCTGAGTCGTTTTTAAGATAAAAATAGCTTGACCCATAATCACCCATGAACAAAATGACACACTAGTTGAAATTTCTCGAAAATGTGACCTAGCCCAATAGTCTTCTCGTTCCCTAAAACTGTAGGATACTAAATTTATTTCAAATCCTTTGATCCGTTTTTAAGATAAAAATAGCCTGACCAGTGTCCCATGCCATGACCAAAATGACTCACTAATCAAATTTTCTCGAACATGTGACCTAGTCCAACAGTCTTACCACTGCATGCAACAGTCAAAACCATAGGATGCAAAATTTAGTCAAAATAGTCTGAGCCGTTTTTCAGATAATATTAGCTTGACCCACAGTGACCCAAAAATGACCCACTAATCAAATTTTCTCGGAGATATGACCTAGTCCAATGTTTTTCTCGTGCCCGAAACTCGTAAAATATAAAATTTAAGCAAAATCGTTAAAGCCCTTTTCTTAGATAAAAGTAACTTGACCCACGTTGACCCAAAAATGACCCCCTTTCGAAAGTTCTCGAACATGTTACCCAGCCCAATAGTCTTCTCGTGCCCGAAAATGGTAGGATATAAAATTTAGTCAAAATCGTTTGAACCGTTTTTTAGATACAATTAGCTTGACCCTGACCCATGATGACCCAAAATGACTCACTAATAAATTTTTCTCGAACATGTAACCTAACCCAATGGTTTTCTGGTGCCTTAAAATTTTAGGATACAAAATTTCGTCAAAACCATTAGAGCCGTTTTTAAGATAAAATTTGCCTATATAGCCACACACACGCACAACATTTGCTCGTATTAGAATATATGATATACAAAAGCATACTTCAATTTTTTTGTACAGTTCTGTATATTACTTACAGATTTTTATACAATTTAAGCTAATAAATTACGTTAAAGTTTAATTCATGTAAAACCACGCATAAAAATACTGAAATCACAGTTCAAGAGACTTATCATTCGTAGTCGGCCATGTATCTAGTTCTTTGCAAGGTGTATGATTTTATCCATATTCTACAAACGTCTGTTAATATACGAAATATAGTTTAGCTTGAAAATGCATACGTTCATTCTTAGTAATGCTTTCGAATTCTTTTGTATATGATACATAGTATTTATACAAAACATGTAGCATTAAACAAGTTGAACAGTTCACGTCAAACCTGAAAAAAGAGTTGCATTCGTACTATAACTAGTTTTATAAATCATCAGATCTTAGTGCAATGGCTGTTGCTCACTTACAAAATCTATTTTATGTGCAGATTTTCATATTATAGATATTAATTTATTTTATAAAATCCAGTTTCAATACACTTTAAGAAATAATTAATTACATTTCTGTTACATTAAAACTATACTATGCGCAAATATCCAATACGCAAAAATGTAAAAAAAAATCATCGTTATTATTTCACTGAAAAAATTAATTATAACGTCTGTTATTTTGATATGATTAATTTCCGTTATAAAATAACTACATTTTAAGTTGAGAACATTTTGTCTTTTGCTGACATTTACCGAAAATTCCAATGGGAAACATAAGCCTAGCTTTGAAATTTTCAGAATTAGAAATCCATATTTTGACTCTTTCTCCATTTAATATCTATTTCTCGGGAATCATCTATCCAAAACACTGCCGATAGATTATTTGAATGCTATAATTAAACAATTTTAGTTTACAAATTCGGTTTTTAAATATTATGACTCCATCTTAAATAGGACGTAATCACCATGGCAACCTAGAGTCATTACCTATCATGGGATATCACTGAATTAATTACGTATGATAGGATTTAACAGATTAAAGAAAACTTCTATTAATATCTGTTTAAGTTTTGATTCGATTTTCATGAAATTTGAAATGAATCGACAAAATTCTGCAAAGATTATATATATTATATTTCAACCCATTTGTTTGGATAGTTTTTGAGCTGTTATATGCGGACAGACAGACAGATGGGCGGATCAGACGACTGCTATAGGTGCTGCATATGTTTATAATTACGAACACACCTAAAAATTAGTTAAACTTAAAAACTCATACTATAATTGAAAACAGACTTCAATTAATTAAATAATCTATACCAAATATGTTATCAATAAGACTTAGCTGTTGAAAATATGGCATTATAATTTCAGATTAATTTTGATCTATATACTAAATAGTATACATATGAATTGTATTTCAATAATCGATTTCGTATTTAATATTTATAAATGAAATTTATGAAATTTTAAATCATGTTATTTAAAAGAAAACTTTTTATTATTCATCTTCTTCTTAATTTCAACAGAAGAACAAACTGTAAAATTACTCCAAGTTACCACCAGTAAATCATAAGAATAATCTAAATTTTATCAATAAGGTATCAAACAGTAAAACACTTCACTCCGTTTTATCATTCTTTAAAAAAAAAGAACATTTATAACAAGTTCTATTCAATATACGCATTTCAAATAGGACCAATCCGTGTACTTTATCCGAAAACTTTGTTTAAGATAACTCTTTCTTCCTGTCTAACAAAGGAGTGAAAAGCATTGTTAGACACCTCTTTATTCTGGCTGAAACCTCCGAATATAAGATAATTTATTTAAATAGATGCTTTTCGTTTTCCGGTGCCATTTTGGTATCGGTCCGTTTTATCAATATTTTTCTCTGGTACAATTTAACAAAATAAATGATCAGCGTAAAAATAGCACAAATAAAAATACATAAAATAGCAAACAGCTTTTTCGGAGCCTCTAAAGCTGATTTAAAAGTTTAAGCCATGTATGTATGCTTGCATCTCCGCACTGCGCAGACGCAAATATACTTACATGACTTAAACTTTTAAATCAGTTTTTAATCTTTTTAAATTTGCAATGAGGATGGAGCTTTACAGGTTCCGAAACAGCTGTTTGCTATTTTATTTTTTTATTTTTGCTATTTTTACGTTGATTATTTATTTTAATACAACGGCACAAAGTTCAATCCACCTATTTTAAACAATTCAACAAATCTACGTTGGGAAGAAATACGTTTCATGTAAATATTTTTCAAGAAAAGATATGTGGAAAATCTACATTTCAAATATATTAAAAAAAAACAAGTTGCTTAAGTCACATATTAATATTTTTACTCAGTAAAATTTCCATATTTCAGAAAACTATAACTACATATTTTGTAAGTGATCTATTAACTCAGATTTTTTAAGAAAATGATACTTTTAAATTACACTCAAAATCAGATATTTTAAATGTATATATATATATATATATATATATATATATATATATGCTTCAGCATTAAAAAAATATATATTGAAGGTTTTGTTTTCATGATAATTGTGTATCTCTGTTGTGTGTCAAAAACATTGAGTTGTTTTAGCATATATAAGGTGTTTTTTTTTTTTTTAAGATAGTGTCATAATAGATTAACACACATATTAAAATAACAATTCACTTACTTCAACCAGTAGACGATTAAAAAAAAGTTCAATATTTATTAAAGTAAAATATTTATTTCAAATGCAAAAAAATATATATGTATGCATTTTCCCCTAAGACGGGATTATTTGAGATTTTTAATGTAAATGAGCTCAATTTCGGATTTTTTGTAAAAAAACCGGTATTTAACTGAGAATAGTACACTATACATACAGGGTGTTCTAGAAAGGACTCCCCAACTTTGAAATGACATAACTTCGAAACAGTGAGAGATAGAAATGTGAAACAAGTTGAATGTTAGACAGATAGGTCTGGAATTTTTTATACATCAATTTAAAAAAAAATAGTTCCAATATTGGACACGAGAGAGCGCTGCAATCACAAAGCTGCGTCTTTGAAATAGTTCCTGAAAGTGAGCTGTTTGAACTGAGATAAAAATCACATTACAATGGTTTCTATATGGTTACCTTTTTCAGCAACAACATGACGCAACCTAAAGGTAAAGTTCGAAATGACTTGTTGCAATACTTCTATTGAAATGGATGCACATGCCTCACAGATGAATTGTTCAAGCTGTTCCAACGTTTGGGGGTTCTTAGAATAAACAGCGTCCTTCAAATAACCCCACAAAAAGAAATCGCATGGATTCAGATCCGGGGAATATGGTGGCCAATCCATACCAATACCTGTCACTTTGAAATAATTTAAAGCAACGACTCTCTCACTGAAGTATTCCTCGAGGAACTCAAACACTGCAGTAGTACGGTGCGGTCGGGCCCCATCCTGCATAAACCATGAAATCTCTGGTGCATCCTCTAGAGCTTGAAATGTTCCAATTAACTGCTGTAAAATTTCAATATATCGAGATGCGTTAATCGTTTCCCTCCTGAAAAAGGGCCCAATGATTTCTTTACTGGACAGTCCTGCCCACACTGTAATTTTTGCTGAGTGCAGTGGTTTTGAACGACACACAAATGGGTTTTCAGTGCCCCATATTCGCCAGTTTTGTTTGTTCACATATCCCTCTAAATGAAAATGGGCCTCATCGGTGCACCATACATGACGGACATCAATTTTATTTTCATCAATCATCTGCAGTAACTCATTTGCAAGAACTTCTCTTTGTTGTAGAGCTGTATTTGTGATCGTTTGGATGGCACTGTATTTTATACAGAAACAGCTTCAGGTCTTTTCGCATTATACTGTGCATAGCGGTGTTTGACAATCCTGCTTCAGCAGCGACTCGCCTTATGGATTTTCGAGGACAACGTCTAACAATTTCTTCGACTGCTTGCACATTTTCAGGTGTCATGACTCATCGACTGCATCCTACATTTCCGCCTAAATCATCGGCCACACTAACCGTCCGTTCAAACTTGTTGCATAAATTGCGAATTGTTATCAAGTCTGGACCTTTTTTAACATTTTTTTTTTTTTTGAAAACTTCGCTATGTCATCGTCGGACTTCGATTTAATCGATGGTATTCAAGTACAATAAAAATTCGTTGGTCCAAGGAATACGGCATGATATTCTTGAATTCCGAATTATTCTCTAATTCTATACAACTTTTTTACACGTGTCAGCAATGAAACAGACACACGAATGAAATTTCTGTACTTCTGAGTACCATTTAAAGTTCCATGTGCTTGTGCTGCCACCTATTAACCCATATTGGAACTGTTTTTTCAAATTCGTGTATAACAAATTCCAGACCTATCTATTTAACATTCAACTTGTTTCACACTTCTATCTCTCACTGTTTCGAAGTTATGTCATTTCAAAGTTGGGGAGTCCTTTCTAGAACACCGTGTATGTAACTAACAGTGTATGGACAAAGCTATCACCTAAACATACTGTACAGGTATTTTGAAATGAATATTTAAACTTCTGGCAATAAAATTTAAAAAGCAGATTATAACGCAAAGGTATTTTACATTGTATCGTAAAAATTTTACATATGTTGTCTAATTCCTGATTCCTGAAACACCACATAAAGGGATATTGTAACATTAAAATGTTTTTAATGGGGAATATTATTTTTCTACATTAAAACTTCCTAGAAAGCTAGGAGATGGATAAAGGCGAAATGTTTCTCCCCAAATTATTTAAAGAGTGGAGAAAAGTGGGAAAACTGTATGTTTTCAATAAGTACACGCCTTCCAGCCTCTTGGCAAGTTTACATTTTTATTAATTTTGTAATTATGATAAAAAAATTTCACAAACGCTTTATCGTAAGAAAATTAATTTGGTTAATTATTGTAAAAAAAAATGTGTGGCCGAACTTAATATCTGATTACTACGAAGATGATATCTGAAATACAGAGGAAGCTAGAGTTTTTGACAAAGTAACCTTCATAATATTTCAAATTTTAATTGCTTAATAGGCGTATAGCCAACAGAGTGAAAAAGTATCCAAAGCGGGACTCCAACCCGGGTCATCAGTATAGTGCACTGATGTTCTACCAACTCAACCACTTGGAACGATGCGAAATTTTGTATGGAAAAATTACCATTAAAAATAGATTTAACCTTCATAAGCTTGAGAAATAATTAAGATGAAAATATTCAAGCATATACGAATTAGCTTTATGTTCTGCGACAGATAGCTGTTTAGACAGTAAATAATCGTAATAAGTATCCTTCCAGAAGAAGCAGTGAGGGAAGATAACAAGGAAATATTTGGCATTGATATTAAACTCTGAATATGTTAAATTTTATTTACTGAACGACAACAGAATCTCCAAAATATAATTTGTAATTATTCATTATTATTTATTGATTGGTAAACAGATTGAGCATCATGCATTCTACAAATGCTAAATAAGAGCTAAATAGTAAAACATTTAATTTCTAAAACAGTAATAAAAAACATTGACATTTGCTGAATTAATTTTGTAGATTTAAATATCTTCATACATATCATTTTTTTAATTCACTTGTTTTAATTCATTTTTTAATTCGGCGTTTTTTATTCACTTCATTTAAGAAAAGTATAATATTAAGAAATGTTTCTTTTGTTACACTTACAAAATAATCTTCAGTTTTATGATAAATATCTTGAGAAATCGAACAAGATATCAATATAAAAGAGCTATTCGGAACTGAAGCAGGTTATTTTTCAATAATTCGGCATTTAGATATTGGATAATATAGTATTTGTGTCAGAAATTGGCTCAATTTGAATATTTGTTCTCTATCTATCTGCGTTTAAGTATTGGTAAGAGAATGCTTATTATTGTCATTAAGATGATTAAATAAATCCTAAATGGAAGAATAGAACAATAACTAACTGATATATTTCTTTTTAGCAAAAAAAATAATAAAAGGAATATTATTACGTATTTACTAGAATCAAAATTTTAAAATAAAATTTTGTCATAATTAGCAATATAATCTTGATATTCATCTTCACTTGATGAGACCCATTGTAGGGTCATATAACGTATTGTAAAAAAAAACTTGTTACAAAGCTATGGGGTAGATGTTTTGTGAGGAACTATTCTGTGATTAATAGTTTAATTTAGGAAGAATTTTATTTCAACAAAGTCTTGCATTAAACAATTTAATATAGGAAGTGAATCATCAGCCGATGTACTTTTCCGATTGAATAAAGCTAAGATTTCTATTCGGAAATAGCGATACATAAACGGCAGAATGGTTGGCAGCTATGGCTTTATAATGTATAGCAAGATAAATTTTTAAATCATTGAAGGTTTAAGTGTTTTGTAAATAATTAGAAATTTTCGCCAAAAAACCCCGAAATTTCATAAAATGCAATGCATTATAACTCTATAAATTTTTGTAGTAAAACAATGGAATATTTACTGTTGTACGTGTCAGAATATGGTGTATTTTTTCTAAATATATCTATTAAGACAGTGGGACCATAAAAGATTTAAATCGCGTAAATGTTTGAAAATTAATACCAGGACAATTCCATCAACTTTATCGTAACTGTTACCTTATTTTGAAACCTTTTGTAGTTTACATTGCCTGAGAGTCTAGAAAAGATAAAAAAGCGTTTCATTCATTTTGGGACACCCTATATATGTGTACTTCGGCGAGTGAAAGTACATTTTGCATGAATTTTTTAAGTAATACGATGTGCATTTCAATGTTCAGTCCAATACGCTAATTTTTGTATATCTGAATTACGAAAACTGAACTAAATTGTTTCCCTGTTAGAACATTTAAATTATTCTATAATTTAAACAAAACTCTGTTTCAGAATATTTTGTTGAATGTGATATTTAAAATTAATTCCAATTTCTGATTCTCGATATTAATTTTTTTTTAAATTGTTTTATAAATTCATATATTTAATATTTCACACAAAAGTCGCAAAAATGTTGTATCATATGATTAAAAACAGTTTTGTCATCTTGTACATTTCTTGCACGTTTCTCTCATTAATCGTATTTTAAACACTACCAAAGAATGTTTAGATGAAGAATAAAATATGCCATTAAACGAGACATTGATAGCTAGTCGGAGAAAAAAAAATTGCTGCAAAGATAAATAACCACTATCGGGATGATAAATTAAAGATATAAAATAAAACTTCCTAAATCTTTAACATTATTGCTTTTAACAGAACTATATTATTATCCATATGCATATAGTGTTTATCAATCAAAGATATATTTAGGTAACACATATATTTACATAATTACTAAAGAGTATCAGTCTATAACCCCTTATTTCAGCATTGGAATGTTTTTTAAGGTCAAAATGGCTATTTCTCCCAACCTTGTATATCTGTATGCTGAGTTAAGATTCAACTGCTAGTAACGACCTCGAGACAAAAAGTATACCTTTCTTCAAGAACGTTTTTTTTTTTTTTTTTACATTATAAAACATTTAATTTATTCTATAATTTAAAGTAGACTCTGTTTCAGAATATTTTATTGAATGTAAAATTTGAAATTTATTCAATTTTAAGATACTCGATATTAGAATTTTTCTGAAATTGTTTTTTAAATCAGCATATATATAATGAAGGGTCAGTCATTGCTTCCCTTTGTGTCAGTTATTGGTGTGTCAAAATAGGGATGGTGTCGGTTACTGGAGTTTATGACCATATTTATGAAAACAATCAACATTTAAAAATAAAATGTTTAATTTTTCAAAATTTTGCCCAAAATAATTTTTTAATATATCTCTTCTATAGTGTTTATCAATCAATGATAATTTTAGGTAACACATATATTTCAATAATTACTAAAGAGTATCAATCTATTATCACTTATTTCAGCATTGGAATGTTTTTAAAGGTCAAAATGGCTATTTGTCTCAGTGACCTTGTATATGTGTATGCTGAGTTAACATTCAACTGCTAGTGACATCTTACATTATTAACATCGACCAAAAGAGTGCCTTTCTTCAAGAATGTTTTTTTTTTTTTCATTTTAGAACATTTAAGTT
Source organism: Maratus michaelseni (assembly GCA_963931845.1). Classification (NCBI taxonomy): domain Eukaryota; kingdom Metazoa; phylum Arthropoda; class Arachnida; order Araneae; family Salticidae; genus Maratus; species Maratus michaelseni. The sequence goes on from OZ007590.1 coordinate 350,695,031, forward strand.
AATCTATAATTTAAAGCAGATATATTTGAAATTTACACCATTTTTTGATAATCGATATTAGAATTTTTTGAAATTATTTTTTAAAGCAGCACATATACAATGAAGTGTTAGTTACTGGTTCACTTTGTGTCAGTTATTCATGAAAATCATGTGCCATTATTTTTTATAAAAATATTTTTTTCAAAATAAAATATGCAATTTTTCAAAATTTTGCTAAAAATAGTTTTTTAATATATTTCTACTATTCTTTGAAAAACAATGGTAAGTATAAAATAGATTTTAAATTTTATAATAGTGATTTGTACAAAAAAGAATCCTTAATGTGTCAGATACAGCAGGTTTAACCCTATATTACTTCACACAAAATTTCCAAAATTTTCTTGTATCATAAAATTAATAGCTTTTTTTAACTATATTTTGTGATCTGGCACCTTCCTTGTATGTTACTCTCACTATATATGTTACTATATGTTACATATGTTACATTACATATGTTACTCGTATTAAAAGCACACACAAAGAATGTTTCTACGTAGCATCATGTCTGTGAATAAACGAGATAAAAATAAAAGATTGATAGATAAACGGTGGAACGAGAAATTGTTGTAAATATAAATAACAAGTATCAGGATAATAAATCAAATAAAGCAAAGAAATGTTACTAAATCTTTACCATTATTGCATTTAACAATAAAACATTATAAGTATGCATATAATGTATATCAATCGAAGATATTTTAGGTAACGCATACATTTTAACAAGTACTAAATTAATATCAGCCTATAATCACTTATTTTCAGTATTAGTAAGTTTTTTTTTTTTTTTTTTTTTTTTTTGCGTTTTCTGAATTAACATTCAACTGTAAGTGACACCTTACATTGTTAACATCGAAAAAAGGGGTGCATTTCTTCAAAAACGGTTGCACCTAAGCATTACAAAGGTTTTTCTTTTATTTTGTTCTTTTTAAATATTTTATTAAAAATACTTAATTGTTGTTAAATTGTTGGATTTTAAAGGTTTTTTTTTTATTTATTTTATTTATTTTTTATTTATTTTTATTTACATAAGTAAGTACAACATAACTAATATCGGAATTATTTTCAATAGATTGTAAATCTATACATAACATACACAGTTAGACAGTATTCATAATTTCGCATTTTGTACAAATTATACACAATTTGTTATCATTAATATACAGTTCTTTACATTTTCCATCATAAAATTTAGATTTGTTTACGTTATAAAATGTTATGTGACCATCAATTAAATCTACATAATCATTCAAAGCAACATTTAATTTTTTATTTCATAATATATTACAAAAAATCCCTGCCGGCTCGGTTTGTAGGCACTGGTAGATTTCGAAGTTAAATACTATTATTTCTATTAGTACTATTATTTACTTTAAGTACTATTATTTCACCAACAAAAACTAAATCAAGATTAGATATAAATGGTTGTTTAATTAAATTAACCACACACTATATTCACACAATATTTTAAATTATGACGTTCTTTTTTATTGAGACACACGAGCGTGCCTAATAATCCAAACCTATATACTGCATGACTGATGGTTGTCAAATTTTTTTATCTCTCCAATAATACTTTTTTATCGCATTAGTGGCGGATTAACGCAAATGTGATTTTTTTTTCTTCTACAACCCCCCCCCCCTCCACTAATTTTTAATTATTATTATTATTATTATTATTATTATTATTATTATTATTATTATTATGCTGTAGGAGTTGGTCTTATCAAAAACTTTTCAGTATAAAAGTTGCAGATAACTGTAAGAGGATTTATAATAAATTAAAGAGGATTTGATATCTTATGCATTCGTGAAGTTATGAATTTTTTTCTTCTTAAACCCATATTTTGTCCGCTCCTTGAGGATATTTTTAATGACATAATAAATCTTTCATAGATTAATTTTTGACTTTTTTCCTAGAATTAATAATAACTTTAAACTGATTCGATATGTATCATAATTAAGACGTTATGGTGTTTGTTCTGTTGTCACAAAAACCCACCACATTCCCACCCCTTTGCCCCGATTCTACTCATTAACGAACTTGACAGGGATTTTCTGCCCGTTGATTTTATGTATCAGTTTGGAAGAGATTTGTGCAGAATTATGGAAGTTATCGTGTCCCTAAAAAAGTGATATATATATATATAGAGAGAGAGATATAGATAAATAGATAGATAAAGTTTGGAACTGGGGATGGTTTTGTGTTATAGAGGTCATGATAGGTGTAGATCTGCAAAAATAGTTCAGAAATTCCAACATAGGGAAGAATGTAATAGGTGGTATTTCTTACGAAATCTACTTAAACGGAAAGAAAGAAACGTAAGGAAAAAAAAAACACGTTTTATTTCTTATTAAATAAAAAAAAAAAGTAATGAAAACATAAAAAAGTCTGTGCATTACATTTAAAATGTTTTTTACAGCTTGCTGTTTTAGCAAAGAAAAATGAAAGTACTGTAGATCATATCTGTTTTTGCCTTTCAAATTCAAATAAGGTATATTTTTTTCTGGTCGAAAATCAAATAATAAGAGAGGGGAAATAAAATTGCTAAAATTTAAAACTGAGCAGATTCGTTTAGAGATCTGGCATCAATCTCAATTTCAAAACTTCTCGATAAGAATATAAATGCAGGTAGATGAAATCTATCATAGTAAAGCAAGATGATAAAGAAAACGAATTTTCTGAATCAGGGACAACAGATATGGGGAAAGAGGAGAAAACAGAATATAAACACGATTTAAAAGTTACCAGAGAATATTTTTACATAGGAAATAAATAAATAGAGGATGAATTCAATCAAAATTTTACATCCCTGAAGATAATTTTAGGTAAAAGTATTGCAATGGTAAAATTCAAATTTGATTTCAATAGGTTTTCAAGATTTATGGGGCTGTACATATATAACGTTATCACTTTAGGGGGAGGGGGTGGCACTTGATATGGTAAGATATCTCTAGGGGGAGGGGGCGTTGTCTTTTGATATCGTTATCATTTTTGATTCAACCATTTTTTTTTTTGTAGCTTATTCTTTACAATAAAAGAGTCAGTTACTTTTTTAATTGTCTTATCTTTTTTTATGAAAATACAGTGTTTTTACTAAACCCTTTAAATGATTATAAAATCATTTTATTCCAAAATATGGATCACCCCACTGTTTGGCTTTTCTGTTTTTCCGCCATATGTGCATATAATTCAGTGTTAGAGAAAACAGACGTGAAATATGCTTGAAATGACACTTGCTGTGTTTACTAGAAAAGAGAAAGAAAAAACAAATATGCCCACTTGTTTTGTTGGTTAGAAGATCTACTTTCATCCTTCCCGTATAGGAGGCAAGTACAAGAAGACAATATTACTATGGAATGCATTATGTAACAATAAACTATTATTAAATGCATTTAAATAGTAACTATCTCTTTTAGATGCTATTTGATATAAAGTTATTTCATGTATAATAAATAGTGATCTTTTATTGATTTTTTCACTTCATTTGATTCCGTAATGTATGCTAATAGTAAATGTATAATAATTCGGTTGTTCCATAACAACCGAATAGAACGCAGGCTTTTAACTGTACAATGTGAACACCCCCACTCCAAAAAGAAGTAAATAAATAAATAAAATAAATAAATAAAAACAAGTAAAAATCATGCATCAGGCAAAAACACTTACCAACACTAACAGAATGTTCTTAAGAAATTTCATTTTTTCATACAATGAAAAGGGATATCTAAATAAGAAATTTAAATAACCGCAAAGGATTTTTCCCAAAGACCAAAATGTAATGGAACTCTTTTGTGTCTCTGTAAGCGAACTAGAAACGCTACACATTTACTTTTCCATAGCGAACATTCTAACAACATATAACAATTCTATGTCAACTCGAGTTTATTTACGGAAGTTAGAGCACGTATAGACAAACAGACAGACAGACAAATCGAAATCATATTTAACTAATGTTGGAAAGTTTTAAAATGATACACCACATACATTTTAATCGCCAAATTATCTCATAGAAAAAAGAAAGTTGCCATTTATTAGAAAATTATCTCTCATTTAAACTTGTTTAAAAAAAAGGAGAAAAAGCTTCATACTGAAATTGTAAAAAAAAATTGAAATTTTTAATACGATCAACCAATTGTGACATTGAATATCTCGGATACCAAGCCAGAAATCATTCGGTAAACTTGTTTAAGAATTCTTCAGATTAAAAGTTGTGAACTCCTAATGTTAAATTCCTTTTTTAAAACTTGCAAATTTAACTCCAATGAGGCAGATTTTTTTTTGCATAACTCGAAAATTGATTTGCGTAATTAGCAATAAATTTGGATTCGCATAATGGAAGTTTCTAAAAATAAATAACTTCTAAAATAGGTGGTATTTTCAGGTTCGTTCGTAATTATATAAATACATAGTACTTATAGTCGTCATCTGGTCTGTCCGTCCATCCGTCTGTCCGTCTGTCCATCTGTCCGCATATAACAGCGAAAAAAACTACCCAACCGAATGATTTGAAATTTAATATATTTTTTTTTTCAGCAATTTTGTCGAGTCATTTCAAATTTTATGAAAATCGAGTTAAAAGTTAAAAAGATATTAATAAAAGTTTTCTTCATTCGATTAACTCCTGTCATACATAATCTATATATAATAAAAGCGCAAGTCATGTGACTGCGGAAAACAAATACCATTTATTTTTTCATTTGCCAGGCGGCCATTTTTATTCAAAATTATTTTTTCGAATGAAATTCCATAACAGTTACATTTTTAAAAAGATCATTCAAAAAAATGTTTTTTTGAGAGATGAGTTATATTAAAAAATGTATAGATTATGAGATAATTTCAATTAAAATTAGGTTAACAGCCCATTATTTATCGCAATATTCATTAAAGTAAATAAACAAAATAAGAGATTCGTTCATCGTGAATAATAGAAATATTAAAAAATGGAGGTTATCATTCGCAAAGCAAGATCTCCATTGTAAATTTTGCAGCGCTATCTGGTGTCGAAAAAAAATTCGCCATCTGTGAACGTTGTATACGTGTTGAGGGAAAAGAAAAGCATATTAATCTCGCTCATAACAGACGATATAATTCAGTTCACTGAAATATTAACGAAGATTTTTTTTTTTACATTGCAAAACTAGTTATAGTAAGAACGCAACTCATTTGTCACACGTTTAACGTACAATTTCCAACTTGTTCCATTTTCCAGTCGACCATTTTCTATTAGTATTAACGTTCGACAAAAAATGGGATTTAATGCCAAACATTAACAAACAGATTCGCTATGTAGCGTATTTTGCGTTTTCGATTTGGCCAAATGTCACGCCCGTGTATGTGTAATACGGAAGATTGTGGGGCAGGTACTACGCATAAAAATCATAAAATATTATGCATAACTCCCATACTATTACAAGTCGCAATATAAAGCTGTTCTCATCAAAATTGCTTGTGTATGATTTTGTAAACTACTGTTATAGTTTTTGTAATAAATGCCACTAATAACGGAAGTTTGGAATGAAAATATTTGTTGTTTATTTCGCCAGAAACTGTAAAATGATATAACATATACAACAATCATAAATAACAGATATAACATATACAACAATCATAAATAACAGATATAACATATAAAATGTACACATAAATGAAATAAAGGAAAGGAAATTTCTTTAAAAGTATGAGCGAGAAAAAAATTGAGTCGTCAAACCTCGTTCCATTTCTAATAGATATTTGAATGCCTAAGAGGGACTGCTCAGACTGGGAACCAGATCTGTAGAGCATAGATGTCCCTCCCGGTCCCTTTATTAAGGTCTTAAAAAAATACATAATTCAGCTGGAGCTGAACCCGACAGAATCTAATAGATATTCGATTACCACAACACAACATAATTGCTTAACCGTTTGCAGGCCTCTTAATGCACAATTTGTATGATGACAGCATCAAACGAGGGGCAGTCAGAAAGTTCTCGAAATTTCTTTGTAACTCTTTATTGCCAAAATATAGGTACATAGATTATTTAACTATCTTAAAAGTTGGCTCCGTCAGAACACACATGTTTTCTCCACCGCTTCTGCCATTGCTAGAAACAACGATGAAGGTCCTGTTTTGTAATCTTCCCAAGTTAAGCCGTCGCACTGGTTTTGATGTTTTCTACGGTATAAAAACGGTTACCTTTGAGGCCCAATATAATCTTGGGGAGGAACCAAAAATCCAATGGTGCTAAATCAGGTGAGTAGGGAACCTGGTGGGAAACTGAAGTTGTTCTTTTCTACGAAAGAAGTCTGCACAACAATCGATATGTTGGAGGGAGCATTGTCGTGCTGCAGTAACCATCCTCCTTGCCATTGGCGGGACGTTTTCCTCGGATTGCCTCCTTCAGTCTTTTCAAAACTTGCACTTACAAAGGGCCGTTAACAGTTTGTCAAACTCGTGCAAATTCATGGTGCACCATACCTTTGTTGTCAAAAAACGCAATGAGTATCACTTTTGTTTTGGATTTGACATGACGTGATATCTTTGTTCGAGTACAGCACTTAGCTCTTAAAAAAAGAATTAATTATATTATGGTGTTAAAGAGTTACAACAAAATTACGTCAACTTTTTGACTATCCCTTGTATATTCTTGAAATAAATTTTATTACATTAAGTTGTGTAAATTGAAAATCCCAGATCTTTATTATTATTTTTTTTTCAAAATACCAGAGAAACAAAAGAAATACCTAGTAGCATGTAACTTATATCCTAAATTAAATAAATAACGGTGCCATATCCACAAGAATAAAAATAAAGTGCGGAAATCACTTGCTAGCGTTGTATTTGCAAAAAAACATTACTTCACACTTTTGTATTATTGGCGATAAATTCGATAAATTACAATGTTTGGCGAAAGCTTTTTCCTTAGAAAGTGGTCGTAGGAAAATAGACAGAAAAAAAAAAGTTAGTTACAATTCATATTTGTTTTGAAAATTAATGCGGAAAATGTATAGTTTTTAAATTTAATTCGGTAATTGTTTGAATTTAAATACAGTTTCAAAATTTAATGAAATTTTCAATATCAGTTAAGACTACAGATGACAAATATTTCCCGATGTAAAATACATATTAAGTGAGGGGAAGGGGGGGGGAAATACATGTGAAATTCTGAAGAAAAAATAATGGTATTCATGTACACTTTTCTTGGAAACTACAAAACCAATTTTAATGTATTTTTTTCAATAATTTTTGCAGGAGCTAAACTATACATTTATTTTTCACTATGAAGTAAAATTTAAAATGTAATAGTTACGTAAGGAAACCTTTCTATTTTTTTTTTATTAATATTAATAAAAAAATATTTTTACAAACAAAAAATCAAATTGAAATATCAAAGTAATATATATATATATATATATATATTGGGTAAAATGAGCCAATTTTTATATTTGAAGTTATTAACAAAACATGGATGTTTGTCAATTTTGTATTTGAACAATGCGTATATTCCAAAATTGTTGGTGTATAAACAGACAATTTAAATAAACATATTAGAATGATAGAGAAGAAAATTTTGAGATGCCCACTGCATGCTAGAAATTTTCCCTTGAATGCTTGATTGGTTCGTTAATTGCTTCCATTACCGCCTCAGTTATGCTCAAAATCGTCATTTTTTTTCTTTTGAACAAATGCATCTACATGTTTTTTAAGAAATGATTTTTGGAAGTTTTTAGGATATAAATTTTATATGCAAAAAATTATTTACTGTAGAGTGCTTCAAGAATTCAAAACTGTAACTATAAGATCACATACTGTATAAAACTGTACAAATTATAAAAGTAATAAATTAAAATAAAATAATAGAACTACAACTAAATGCGCAAATAGCTCTTTTATCATATGACTTTATAGGATGGATGATTTTACTCTGATATATTAGGGCATTTAATATTAGATACTATTCATTTCTACACGATGCACATAAAGTCAAATCCGTTCTGAGTAATGAAGAAATCTAAACAATAACATCAGTTGCACTTCTAGGGACGTTGTTTATTTCAAGCTTAGTTCCTGTGGGATACACATGATGAAAGGGAAAGATTTGATGAAAGCATATGTCCAAAGATAGAGAAGTGTATTCTTTATGTATCGTCGAGATATTCTTGCATCAAATCCAAACAAAAGATACAGAGGTCAGATAGGCTGAAGGATTATGAACGTTGAATAATATTTCCAAGAAATTCCAGTGACGTGAATAGTTTCGATATATTTGCATTTCGGAATGTTTGAATTCATTTGAATACATTTTGTGATGAATAATATTTAAAAAAAATAAAGGTACATTTTTGAGCAAATTTATCTTAAATAGCATATTTTAAATTAAATGCATGTAAACTTGTGAATAAAAGTTTATGCCTTTTGTTTCGGGCAAAATATTTTCATTTTCAACCTTAAAAAGGTATTTATTTTATGTTATTTGACCGTCTTCGAAAAAGGAAGTTTAAACAATTCGTTTGTATACTTTTTAGTACATATCCACACGTAACTTTTAGTTCAATTTCGATAATTCTTTGTTTTTGATTGTTTTAGAAATGGATCTCTTTGGTGGTAGTCCGTATAACGTTTATCAGGTTCTCATCCTGTTATGTTTTCTGCATGACTTTTTTGTTGTTTTTTTTTCAAAAATCTGCTTTTCTTTAAAATTTCTCTTTTGCAATAAATGTTGCATGTGTTTTGCATGTGCAATTTTTACATGTGTTAACTGTAACTGTGATTTAAGATGTTTTATGTAACTGTGATTTAATATGTTTTATGTAACTGTAATTTTCTAACATGTTTTGTGTAACTGTGTGATTAACTGTAACTGCAAACTACTTACTAGTTAGCCGATGCGATGTTTATGCTGTGTGCATGTGCTTGGCTTGAAGCCAGATTTTGGTAGCTTTGAACAAGATTAGTTTAATGTCAATAAATTTTAGTATTTTGGAAATAGGCCTCATTGGATTTAGTAATCAATGAAAGTAACAACTATAACAAGCAATTTTTGTCTATGAAACCAGAGTCATAATTAGTCTATCCAACCATAATTACGGGTATTCCACTGTAAGCGGAACACAACCATTGTTCATAATTTTATTCAAAATGATGGTATTTTCATGAACTTTCCTTCAGAATTACTTTCCTATGTGTGAAATGATATGACATAATGGAAAGAGATGGAAACGTACCGTATTTCTGGCAGTGAGACCCTATATAATGTTAACTACTTTCCGAAACACGAGGTGTCTAATTCTGTGATATTTGATTGTAGATAATGCCCTCTTCTACCACTTCACGTGATATCGTTACATTTCACCCAAAAAATGGCAAGTCCGTTGCAAATTATTTTAAAATATCTTCATCATTGTTAAAGTTATGAAAAAATTTAGTATTTAGGACTAGAGTGAAGCATCCTATAATTTTGAATGAATAAATGTATTACGTCCTATGTTTCCTATACAAAAATGGTTTGATGTGGTATGCTAACGTTTTTCCAAAATCTCACACTGTATACGATTTTCTACTGCACGTCCAAAATGAGAAACTCAGGTAACAAATTATGTTAGCATGGCAGTTTAAAGTGAGTGTGGCTAACAATAAATGTGTTTTTGTAAGAACGGTTTACATTCGTATTGCGCTTTGGTCACCAATTGTTTAGAAGACAATGCGTGAGTGCTGAATCATACTTTATATTGCAAAAGAGCTGAAAACACAGATGAAATTTATTAAAAATCTCAAATAAATCTGAAAACAAGAACATGAGAACAAGATGAATATGAAAAAAAGACACACATTATTATTGAAAACTGTTCAAGATGTAGAAAACATGAATACCTTACTATCTGCTCAATTATCAAGCCTGACTGATTGGTTGTCTGGTCTTATTTGTTTGATGTTGAAAACTGTACATGCAAAATCAAGATAATGTAAACTACAACTTTGACCTCATATTATTCAGTGAAGGTTTAGTAATGAGAGCAATTAGGGCACAATTAATAACTTGATAAGAAAACATAATATTTGCGTTCTACTTCTAACATTAACTGTTCAAAATTTGGTGTTGCTATCGCAAATGACTGCGTGTGCCATGTGCAACTGTTTTATGCATCAGTGTAAAAATCGCACCTATACGCATGAGGATATAGATTTTTTTTTTTTTTAATCAGCATGATTTTATTTATAACATGCAGGACTTTCAACCACATTTAACGCTAATTTCAATAAATTTGACCAAATGTAGTCGAAACTTTACACTGCAACGCGAAAATGAACATATTTATTATTCAATACCTACATAGCGATACAGTGAGCTGCTTTAAAAATGCAGCTGCGTTCCCTTCGTTGATAAGATATCTTCTTTAAAATTTCATGTTTGACAAAAAAAAAACATAACCTTTTTTTGGTACCAGATTTTATATATATGAGAGGTCCATCAGAACGAGCCCAGTCTCACAAAATAGTTATAATAAAAATAATTATAGAAATCGAGTCCCCGTTCAAAAGTTACACATGGACATACATTATTAAATCTTTCTTGGAAGTCGGTTAATTAGAAATGCCAATTTGTGGAAAATCCCTTATCATCCAGCTATTTTTAAAAAAGAAATTGAAAGTCAGCTCATTGTGTCATCAGTTTGAATTTTCATGATCGTGTGCACGTCTTTTTATATGAGCGGGCCTATGAAATTGACTACAAAATTACGAAAGAAAAATTTATATCGTTCACGCACACACAATTAAAATGTGTCTGAATCAAATGCCGATATCTCATCTAATAATAAATATATTCATTTTCTAATTACAGTATATTTCTTCTACAATTTCTTAAAGTTTTCTAAAAGTCGCATTAAATTTGGTCAAAAACCCTGCATGAAATACGCACATACGATTATTTATTTATTTATTTATTTATTTATTTATTTTACTTTTCTAAAGAAACGTTTATATTTTCATGAATTGAGTTCAACATATTGGAAGAAATCTGGTAGCCAGAATTTTTTTTCTGTCATCAGTAAAAAATTATTAACCCCCCTACCCCCTCCTAATTGTTTTCATTGGTTTTTCATCTTTAATTTAATCATGAATTTTCTAGAAGCACAACAGTTGTTCTTTTCATGTATTGGTTGAGAGAAAAATACTCATAAACATAGCAATACTATGTATTGAATAGCGTTGACTATTTTCTTACCTTAGAAACATTGTATAACTATTGTAAGTTTCTCAATGAAGCATTTTGTAAGTAAAAAAATGCTTTTCGAAGTTTCGCCAAATAAAGCGTGCAGTATTATAAGGAAAACATTTCTTCTTTATTATTTTTTTAGGAAAATTAATTAAAAATAAATTATTTAGGCAAACCACTCACCAGTATGCGTAAAGTGTCAGATTTAGGATACTTTACCTTAGGGGATAATTTTACACTTTTTTCTGGCATGCAGGACCACAGAGGTGAAGCCGGCACAAATTACTGAGGCTCTACTCTCTTAAAATACCCTCATGAGTCCTGTTTTTTACTTTCTTCTATCTATAATAGAAGAAAGTATTGTAATCGAAATTTTTTTCGACTTCCGGTTTTCGACGGATTTACACGTTTTAGGGGTCAGAGATTCCGAAAAACACGTTTTTACAAAATGTCTGTCTGTCCGTCTGTCCGTCTGTGTGTCTTCATTGTATCATCGAAAAGTGTATGAAGTTATGCTTCAAATTGAACCTAATTTTTTTTCTATGTTTTTGGCTATGGCAAGCAGGTTCTAATAGAATTTGTGGATATTTCGACGAAAGGGGGCGCTGTGATCGATATTTTTGTTCCATTTTCACTATTTTACCATCTAAAAGTGTATGAAGTTATGCTTCAAATTGAACCAAATTTTTTTTCTATGTTTTTGGCTATGACAAGCAGATTCTATCAGAATTTGGGGATATTTCGACGAAAGGGGGCGCTGTGATCGATATTTTTGTTCCATTTTTACTATTGTACCATCGAAAAGTGTATGAAGTTATGCTTCAAACTAAACCTAATTTTTTTCTATGTTTTTGGCTATGGCAAGCAGATTCTATCAGAATTTGGGGATATTTCGACGAAAGGGAGCGCTGTGATCGATATTTTTGTTCCATTTTCACTATTGTATCATCGAAAAGTGTATGAAGTTATGCAGATAATTGAAGCAATTTTTTCTATGTTTTTGACCATAGCCTGCAGGTCCAGGTTGAATTCGGGGATATTGCAGATAATTAAACCAAAAATTTTTAACATGTTTTTGGCTGTAGCCAGCAGGTCCTACTAGAATGTGGGGATATTCCGCTGGAAGGGGGCGCTGTGATAGCCATTTAAAGATTTCAAATTCAAAAAGATGTATAAAAAAATTAGAAATCCTAAAAGTTTTTCCGTTAAATGTTCGGCCTTGATCCGGAGAATCCGAAGCAGTTTTTGTTTTGTCTCTATATTAAAAAATGGCGGAGATATAGCGGTTTGAAATTTTAGGGTGGTTGACATTTTCAAACAAGACAGCCGAATTCATCCATAAACGGGTTTAATTTATGAGTTTTAGTTAACAGGGTTTCAGCAAATTTTCTTTCATTGTTGTAACCATTGTTCCTATTCTTAAGTGCTTAACACTATATATTTATATTCGCCAACGTCAAATTCTCGCCAAGCTCAAGAATTGAATTGAAATCAAAATTCAAATCACTTCAATTGAAAGGGCTGCAATTCAAATTATGCCAGTTATCACTGGCGCCTAGCTAACATAAAAGTACCATCTCAGCATTTTGGTAAGCAGCGCTTTCTGCATTTGAAACATTTATAATGACACATGTTCTTTAACAAAATATCATTTATTATATCTCATGCGATTTCTTAAAAATACTTCTATTTTCTTATTACGCTGTATATATTTCTAAATAATAATAAATTAAATAATTGCATTTATATGAGAATATAAAATGCTTTCACTATTTTCTAGAATGTATTTTCTAGAAGATCTAAATCTTATTATTAAACTATTAATCAATAGAACCTTTCTAGAGTTTTTATCATAAAGTAGACGCTATATAGAGACACATTCACTGTACGTATTTTATTTTGAGAGCCATCACTAGTTTCTTCAAAAACGTTTTTTGAGATAACCGTTTCTTACTTAACAATGGAATAAAAAGCACACATTTTTTCCTGGATGAAGTCTACAGAAACGAGATAAAAATTTTTAGATTGTTCCTTTTTCTTCCTGATATATTTTGCACGAATGAACGCCTGGTATCATAGAAAATCAGAGTTAGGAATGTTGTAATAAATGAGTTATTAGTTATTAAGAAGGCTCTCTGTCTTTTAAAGACGCCAATTAATGACACATTATTTTACATATATATATATATATATATATTGAATATCTATACCTTCTTTGAAACATTTTCTACGTGTATTTTCTTATTATTCTATGTATACTTAAAACTATTGCAATAAACAATGGTATTAATTCAAAAATATAAAATACTGTTGCAATTTTCTGCAGTGTATTTTAAGAAAGATCCAAATCAATAAACTATCTTCCAACTAAACCTTTCTGCAGTTTTTAATTCTTTTGGTAAAAGATGCTCTTTATATAGTACTATTCACTATGTGCATTTTACCGAAGAATTCATTCTCACTAGTTTATCTTAAAACTTCTTTTTAGATAATCTTTTTTTCCGTTTAACAATGGAATAAAAAGTATTGTTAGATAATCTTTTGTCCTGGCTGATGTTCTCCAAATGTAAGATAAATTTGTTTGATTGTTCCTTTATTTTTCTGTGACATCATTGTGATATCCTTTCCTTTATTTTCATATTGTGCATTAAGTAAAATTCACAAAATAACCGTAGAAAAAAAAAAGAAAATAGAACTTTATTTAAATATTATTCAGATAAAAATTATTGGTAATGTTGATTTCTTGGCTTTTTTAATTTTCTTTTAAATAATAGTTATTTGCGTAGAAAGTAAAAGTTTACTAAACAATATTTCGCCCACTTAGGTACTTGCGGATTCACTTGAAGAAATACAGATGTAGCCCCTGCACAACTTTCAAAAAACATTTCTGATTAGTGCATATGATAATTATCTATTATTAATATAAATTTGAATATCATGTCTGCATTATATTTCATGTCGTTTATAAATAGCCAATTATTGCTTATAATTCCATTTTTAATGCATCATATTTTGATGTTTTAACCATTTCGATAAGAAATCGACAAGACGCCCAACCAAGCAAACTACTACCCTATCGCCCGAGCACTTGTGAAAACAATTGTTCCATTCTCTCCTCCCTCGTAAATATCCAACTCTTTTTGCAGAGTAGGCGATTATTGCAAACAACTAGTGGGGAGCATTTAGTACTCATGATCTTGGAGAGGTTGCACTTCCGAAGATAGCTGCCATATCATTGTGCTTCAGGCAAGTAGGCAGGCAGAAGAAAAGAGGAGAAAAAGCTTTGCAACAAATTTTCAGCGTTCTGGCATTTGCCGTATTTTGAATGCTATTGCGTTTTTAGACTTTAAGCAAAGGGTTAATGAATTAACATGAAAAACAAAAATGTAAATGACGTCTTTAACACTATTTTATTTCAATAAATGTGAGACTTATACAAGGTGCATACTCTTATTGGATCTTCTAAGTTTATAGCACCACTGTTTCAGATTACAACTTTTCTTTTTAATTTTTAAATCTCAGAATTTATAGTAATCCTCATAATTCGTCAAAATTGTAATATGTCCTGCAGTTATGTAAGTCGCAAAATCCTGTTTAAAAATTGTGGTAAATATGGTGGTCGCCACCCTACCTCTCTCTATATTGCTCTTATGAACAAATTTTCAAAGTAAACAATTTAATAATGTATTTTCAAATGTATGTTTTTTAGCAGTTATATATATATACTATCTAATGTATATAATATCATCTATCTATATCCAATATAGAGGATGTACATAATTAAAGTTCATCTACTCAGAGCTATCTGTAGTAGAAACAGATAATCAGAAAAGTATGAAATTGTAGTTATATGTATATAATATCTGATGTATATAGTATCATCTATCTATATCTAATGTAGAGGTCTATCTATATCTAATGTAGAGAGTGTACATAATTAAAGTTCACCTATTCACAGCTCTCTGTAGTAGAAACGGATAATTTAGAAAAGTATGAAATTGCCGTTCTATGTATATGCTATCTAATGTATATAATATCATCTAACTATATCTAATGCAGAGGGTGTACATAGTTAAAGTTCACATACTCAGAGCTATCTGTAGTAGAAACTGTTATTCTGAAAAGCATGAAATTGAAACGAAGAGTTGCGAAGGACACTTAGCAGAAAAACAAATTCAAAAACGGCCACCAGAGGGCATATTATTAATTTTTTTCAATACTTTAATAAAATAAAAGCTTATACTTGGTTTATCAAGACAAATGCTGATCAATGTGTTAACCATTATTGTCAAGTACCGTTCGAAATCGGAAAATAGCATGTTGGACAGTCACGCGGAGCAAATTCTAGGAAATATTGAGGGCGTGACTATAAAAAGTGTCCTTGAGTTCTGGCAATGTTACGTTTGTAGTCATTGCACACCTGTGAATGTTTTACAAGGTTCAAAATCTCCACAAAGCTTCTGGTGCGGAATCACCAATTTCATAAAAAATTTTCAGCAGTAAATCATGATCTTGTAAGCTTCACCACATTTTCCATGGGAAAGGAATAAGATAATCGTCGCGTCTTTTTTTTAGACATTTTCAATGTGCGTGAGCAGATGCATCACGTGGTTGATAAAATCTGCATACATGGGTCATTCTCAAGTAAAGTTACAAAACAGTGTCCAACAATATAATTAAATTTCTAGTTAAAAAGAGATTATATTAAAAGAAATATATGCAACTTTTTGAAGATAATACAATATGCGTTGAATAATAGTTTCTTAAAACATTTAAATGTTTTCAGTTTATAATGCTCCATTTTTTGAAAAATTGGCAGCCCCCAGTGAGAAACTTCAAAGAGAAAGCCTTGAAAATACAAGATACAGAATGGAAATGTATTTAAGGGGCCTCAGGACTCTTTAAAAATGGAAAAAATGAATAAAAGTGACCATTTTTAACATTTAATATCTTTAAATGTATATGATTTATAAACACAATTTTTATTGGGATGAAAAGATATAAGCGTGTTCTTTTCATTTCACATATTTAAAAAGTTACAAGATGCAGACTTAATATTTATAGGGGGCTTCAAACTGTCAGATATTTGTCGAGCAGAAAATTGACATGACAGCTTACGCGCACGATTACAAAATAATTTATGCATCTAGAATAAAAAAAAAATTGGAGCCTAATTATACTTCATATTGTAATAATTACACTGAACCTAAATAAATTTGTATTTAAAGCATTTTTATATTTTTAATGCAAAATTGTATTGAGTTAATACAATTTTTTTAAATTTTCAACACTATAACCATTTAAAAAATATATTTGTTTTAATAATAAAAATGAAATTTTAGGTTCAATTTATGTAGACTAACATGACACATATTTATGGAAAATTGAATGAAAAAAAATTGTATAATAAGTTTTTGAGATATCACGCGCGTTATGCCCAAAAACATCATTTTGAGAAAAATGATGTTTTGCTTCAGCTTTGAGTATGCTTTAGCTTTGAGTGGGTATAATTCTAAAAGCCATAACGTCTGTTCTAATGGGAATTTCCAGAAAACATTTACACTAAAATGTTCAGAAAACATAGGAGTTTAATATATATAAAAATTAAAAATTCGAAAATTTTGAAGGTTTAAGAGTCCTGAGACCCCTTAAATTATACATCATTTCAAAATTAGATACCTTATTTTTCAATTAATCTATAAACTGAGAAAACATTTGAATTATAAAAATATAATATAGTTTGAAATAAAATGTCCTTAAAAATGCACGTTTGCCTATGTCCACACTGTTACCAAGATTTCTAATGATTATGTTACACAGTAGATGACAATATATGTCTCAAGACTGCGTACATATATATGCAGATTTAGACCACATGGAATTCGCATTTATAATGTGGGAGAATATTTTTTTACAGATTTTTGTAACAAAAAAATTAGGTAAGTACATTTTTGTCTGTTCACTATATTACCTCACTATAGATAATATAAATAACTGTTAAGATTGGTAAATATAATTAATAGTAAGCTTATGTATATATGTAATATATACAAGACTACTTTTAAGCCTAAATAATGTCATTAATAATTTTTAAAGAATGGAAATCTTCTATTTGTCCACCCTGTTAGAAGAATTATTGATCCATTAAATTATCACTCATATATTATTTTAACACTAGAACGACCATGAGCGGTCATTTTGACCGCTACCAAATGAATATATTCCGATTAAAACCAGAAATTTCTTTTTAAAATAAATTAAATATATAACTCCCAGAAATATGTTAAATGAATAAGTTAAATAGTTTCAAATAAAAATTCTGGTGTGAATTAGTTTTATAAAAGTTAAGTAAAATTTCCGGTCGTTCTAGTGTTAAATTACACGTTGGTATATTTCTAAAAGATTTTAACTACGTGAATTATTAATCATAACGATGTCTGACAAAGAACCTACTGTGTTTTCTCAAGTGATTATACACAGCAACTCAAAAGACTTCAATTCACAATTAACTCATATTTTGCAGTGACAATCAATAAGTCACAAGGACAAACTTTACGAAAACTTGGAGTTTACCTCTGTAAAAGCTGCTTTAATTCTGGGCAATATGTGACTTTCTATTAGGTTAATTTTGCGGATATAGTTGTTTTGATTATAAGAGTATTGAGAACGTAAATAATAGCATTTAATATTGTTTATAAAGAAATATATTAGTAGTAAAAATATCAAGTAATATATATATATATATATATATATATATATATATATATATATATATATATAGAGAGAGAGAGAGAGAGAGAGAGAGAGAGAGAGAGAGAGAAAGAGAGAAATCAATATACATATGCATTAAGCCCATTTATGTATTTTTATTTATATAAATAATTGAGCATAAGTGAAAGGTTTTTTTAATAATATTTCTAAGATATTACAAATTATTTAATGTTAAAAATTTAGTGAAATCTCTCAAACTAAAATAATAGTTATTTGTCATTTAATGAAAAAAAAATTATGTTACTTTTAAATGAAAGATAACCAGTTTAATTACATAAAAAATAAGGATACTTTAATAAGTAATTTGAAATATTCCCAGCAAAGTGGGGGCAGGATTCGCTTGTTGAAAATATAAATAATCACTTAATGTTATGTAAGATAAATTTAACTATTTTTGTTTTGGTACAAAATTATGTGTATTTTTTTACATTATAATTGATTATTATGTCCCTAAGCTCCATTTTATAAAATATTCTCCGAATCACTCATTCCGTTAATCAATTTTATGATTTTTATATACTCCCATTCATATCTTATTTTATTAAATGTATAAATCATTTTCAGCTGCTTCATTTTGGCATTTAATAATAAACTGTCAAAAATGTTTTACTTTTAGATTTGATTAAGTTTAAAAGAATTTAAAATGACAATAAGTAGAATAATGAAAAAAAGAAGAATAAATTGTAACAGATTATCAAATCCTCCTTGTTCGCTCTTAAATAATAAAAAAAATGAAATTAAAGAATAAATTAGGATAGTCCGAGGCACAAAATTTGATGTTTTTTTTTTTTTTTTTTTTTTTTTTTTTTTTTTTTTTTTTTTAATCTATTAATATTTTTAATGCATATTTATTTTGCTTTCAAATATAAATTATTTAAAAAATAATAATATATAAAAGTTTTAAAAAAAATACGTAGCTGCTTTACAGTTATGAAATATGCAAAAAAGTACTATAAAATTGAAATCGGTTTTATTATTGTTGAAAGACGTATTTTATATTTAATCTGATATTATGATTATTAATCTTTCGTAATCGGTTCTATAACAAAATCGCGTATTTGGCGTAAGGTTATGTTTAAAATATTAAGTATTCAGATACTTAGAAGTGTTCAGATGGATTTTAAAGAATACCGTTTTTATGAGGAGAACGCTTGATAGTATAATCAATTAGGAACGATTAATCTATAAGAAAGTAAAGAAAAACGAGAGAAAGCTTTTTCAATTTACTCTGGGCAATCAATTACCAATTCTGGAAACTTACCTGACACTAGCCACTTTTCATTATTATAGCCAATATCCATTATTGTGTTGCGATAGATTGGTGAAATTTTACTTGAAAATTATTTTAAAAGCTGTAAAATGTCATTAAATTCAGCTACAATTTTCAAGCAACATTCATTCGAAAGTACATTATTTCCCTATTGGATGATGTAAAAATATAAGTTATGCAATGTTGAGAAGATATGTAAAATAATTAAAAGCAAAAGTTAATAGAATCTTTGCCACCACCGTTATACACTTCTGAAAATAACGACCAAATATGAGCTATTTTGTTTAAAATAATTAAAACAGACTTTCAAAAATATTGGACTTTGTAGCTAAAAATTTAATTTTGACTTTATTTTAAAAATGAAATATCTGTTGAATTATAGCCTTGACCTCTGGTCAATGCATAAGGTCCATTGAGTTTGATTAGGTGCATTTGAAACGAAAAAAAGCAATTAATTTATGCTTTCTGCATTTTGAAAATGAGAGATTTTCAAACACAATAATTATTTCCTTTTGTTTGAGAATATAGTTTTCCCAGAAACAGAAATTGTCAAAAACAAAATCTCGTCCTTTTTTTACTGCCAAACTACAAAATATGAATAGAATTGAAATGAATTCTGAAAAGCCATTTTTGAAATATCAAAAGTACTTGAAGTAAAATTATTTTTCCCTACACCTTGCATCTGAAACTATTGAACATCTTCAAAATTAAAATGAAGGTGATAATGTAGATAGATGTTTTTTTAAAAAGAGTGCACTCATCACAAACCAAGAGAAGTTGCTTTCAAAAGAAGAAAAAAAAATCCACTTTAAAACACTTAGTAAGTGTCCAAAGATGACACACTTCAAGTGAAAGAAATTTGAAATAATAATGTTTCAAAAGCTTTAAAATGTTTGAGTATGTGATTTATTCTTATTAAATTCAGAATTTCATATTCTTTTGTAATTTACTTTTCTCTATAAAGAGAAGGAAGCTTTCCATTTTTCAGGGGAATTGATAGAAATTGAGGGTTAGTATTTTCATAAAGTAGGTAGTATCTTCATAATTCGCCCGTATATATTTGGAAAATAAATATTTTTAAGGTAAAACAATAAAATAAATTAAAATGATTTAAAACTTTTTTTTAATTAGAATGAGTAAAGAAGTACATTTAAATATTAAAATTATTAAAATTATTTGTACTTGTACTGTTGAGTTCGAGGGAGAATAGTGAATCATTAATTTAAACCTCAAAGTTATAAAGTGGGAGATCGGTTAATAAACTGTTCAGTTTACGAACGCAAAAAGGACTTTCGCGAGCGATTTTTATGTTTGGATAACGAACACATGTTCGGTAAACGAACACTTCACAAAACAAAGGCAAGAAGAAGGAATGCTGTGTTTAAGATTTGCAGAGCAGTATTTAATTGAATTTACTATTATCGACTTACAGAACATTTTGACAGTAGTATACTTATTGTCTAATTAATTCAAGGGCTACCGGGGCTTCCGGCCCTACATTTTAGGGCCCTCAGATTAAAATGAACAGTACAAAAACATTGATTTTTATATCTTGTATCCATTTTTAAAGAAATATTTTTAATTGGAAGTTAATTATTTGAAATTTAGTTCCTAAATTATTAACAGGCGCTTGAGCTTTATTGGTCTCTACAGTGAGCACAATAGTTTTTGATAGGTCAAAGTAATAAACTTATATGACTTAATGCTGTAGTCAATGAATGTGATCCTAAAAGTTTTTACAAAGGGTTTGTCATTTATTTTTTTAAGTACAGCACGACACGGACAAAGCCATGAAACTGCGATCTGTCCATATTAAATACGACTGTATGTATGTAATATATGTTTTATTATTATTACATTTAAACAAATTTAGGGAGAATTTGTATAAATTTTTATATGTTATTTAGCTTTTAAGAACGAATTAATTGAATTCCCACACAAGTCTATACTAAATCTGTGATCGGTTAACGAACAATTTGGTTAGCGAACATTGTTTTGGAACGGATTAAGTTCGTTAACCGATCATCCACTGTATTTTAAAACATGTGTCCACTAATTTTTGTTTCTAATATTAAGTTATCCTGTTTAAAAGCTTCTAAAAAGAATTTTCTTATTAAAATGCATCTTGTAAGTTTTGTATCAGTTAGGGATTCATTTTGGATTTTATATCTAACTAGCTGATCTGTAGGGCATTGCCCGGAAATCAGTAACTTTTTTTGCGATTTCCATAAAAAATAGTCATTTTTGGTGCGCATTCTGCTCTACACAAATCTCTTTCCGAACGAAACTCTTGTACTCGTTCCCGCTGCCTACGGCATTGTATAGCAGGAGTGCTACGCACGCGCTGCAATACCGTTTAGTTTCAATTTCCACCGCTAGGGAGCGCGAAATCATATTAATTAGTTATCTGTATCTTATTTAGTTCATATGAAGTTGAATGAAATAAATTCCGTTGAAGAAGATTCTAAACATTTTTTAGAACACTTTAGTCGAAATAGGAAAATGGCCTAGGTCGACCACTTTCAACCACCCTATCTTCCACACCCACATCTACCTACATGCAAACACCATAGTAATGCCACGGTAGGGTAGTTGTAGCTGCAAAGTGAAAGGACACGCGTCTATTTCAAGGTGTCCTTCAAATCCAGCTGATTTCATTGTATCAGAAATTTATCTGAATCCACGGTATTTTATAAAATGTAGGAAAAGTCGAGAGGATTCGCTTTATGTTTTAATTTTAAGAATACCATAATGAATTCTTCATCGTTTTAATTTTAAGAATACCGTAACGAATTCTTCATCGTTTTTATTTTAAGAAATCCTATACGTCACAGGACAGTTTTGATTTTAATAAACATATGTCATAAAATTTTAAACCTAATTCTATCTATTAATACACTATGCACTATGATATGATGTATTACACTATTGTACACTATTGATGTATTACACTATTATATATAGGACTTTACCAAGATTTAAGCTCAAAATACGTATATTAAGTTCAAAATACGTATGTTTTTTTTAATGCTTTGATGAAGATAAAACAATTACTTCAAAAAATGAGTATCTTTAAAATATATTTTTAATTATATTTAAAAGTATTAGATTATTACTTTCCTGTCTTACATTATTGAATTTACAACTTCATATACAAACAACTCATCTTACCTAACTATTTCTAGAAAATTAGTGAAAATAAAAATCATCTTAATCAGCTTCCACGAAAAACAAAATTTTGAAAGAATTTGCTGCAGAAAAAAGTCAATTGTGCAGTTTAAATTCTATAATTTAATTAACCTTTTTTTTAAATACTAGTTAATAAGTTTTGTCTTAGAGAAATTAATAATTCCGTAAAACATTACTTTGAAGTATTGATTTTTGAACTGGAGAAGGTTTTAGTCAAAAGAGTATTAAAAGAAATTTCAATTTCAGCTAGTTAGTCAAATGCTAAGTTTAATGAAACAGAATCTTTTTCTTAAAAATTTTTTCTACATGGATGACATTTAACTATATAAATATACATCAGTAAGGAAAGTTCATAAAGAGAAATTCATTTTGTTATTGTTTTACTTTGCTTTAAAAAAATCATAACATTTAGAATTTTGATTCTAAATAATAAATATATATTTTATGATCATAGAAAATTTTTTGCGCCAAACATTTTTCTGCTCTGCTCAAGAGTAGTTTTATAAAATATTTCAAATCTGTATTTGTAATTTAATATTGTAGTATAACACGAAATAAAGTATTTTTACCCAAAAAAATTGATGTAAATTTTATAGATTAGTGTTCAAAGTTTCAACAGCGTTTTCAGTATTCAAATTCACCGATTGATTTTCTATCTTTGATTTCTCATACTCGAGAACAAAAGGGTTAAAATATTTGGACTTAATGATTTATAAATAAATTTTACAATGCTCATCATTTTAGACCAAGGGATGGTATTCGATCACATGACTTTGTTTTTGTTTCTTCGTTGCATTGTTTTACTCCAGTTGTATAATTATGTCTGTCTTTTAAAAGCTTGTTGCAAAAAACTAGAAGCAATTCTTCATAAACTTTACTGCAGTACTTGATGCTACAAATAAAGGAGTTTTTTGGATTTACAAAGATCAAGATTTGACAACTTTGCCCGCGTAATCATGAAACACGATTTTGACAAACGAAATCAATTTAAATTATCTCAAACATGACATTATATTTGCGTGAAAAATATCGGAAGCATTAGCATCCAGAGTGTTTTAAGCCCCACCAGTGGCCGAGAGGTTCTACACTGAAAGCTGGTAGACAGGAGGTGCTGGGTTCAAACGCCTGTCGCGCTTGTCAAACTAACCGTTCGGAGTTTCCGTGGTTTTCTTCGAAACTTGCCGTAAATACGGGTTCGAAAAAAAACTAGAAAGACACCCACGGAGTGCACACCCCCTTAGGGTCTGTATCCCTTGTGTAGAAAATCGGCCGCCATAAATCAACCATCAACAACCAGAGTGTTTTAAAGCTTAACACTGAAAGTAGTTATTGAGGCCAGAGGGTGGCATACGAGCCGTATCATATTTTGATTAATACTAACTATAATTCACAAAAATCCTGAAGTTAGACATTAAAGACATGTGAAACAAAAGTAACTAAAGAAAAATTGATTTTTTTTTTGTTTACTGGTTGTGACTTAACCTTCTCACCACCGCGACCTGATATATCCGTTCACTATGCTGTTGGTTTCACAGCAATACAATGTTTGTTTAAAGTTTGAAAATTCAGATTTTTTAAGCATTTTAAAAAAAATTACAGAGAAAACAACATTACAAATTTGCCCTTTTGCTCGGCGATCAGAGGGTTAAAACAAGTTAACCATTTTAGCACAGGAATGGCCAAATAATGCTTTTAAGTAATATTTTGCAAGTTCACTATTTGAAACACGATTTATTTGGATCTCTATACCAATGTCTGTTGCACATTCAGATTACATATATGACAACTGCTTCCTTTGTAGAAAGAAGGAAAATTAATCAGTTTAGAAAAAAAGTTTTCGCCTTTATCAATTTCAAAGTTTTATTTAAAGTTTCACTTCAGTACGTCAACACATTATTCCTGAACGAAATATCATTGCCGTATATACTCGCGTATAAGTTGAAGAATTTCTGACAAATTTCATCAAGCAAAAAGGAGGGGGGGGGGGCTCGACTTATACGCGAATCAATTAACACAACAAAAAAACTTCAAATAATATTTAAAACATACAAATAATAATAATTTATCATTACAAAATATTTCATTAATTTGTTTTGTTTACTTACCACTTTTTCGCATTGGCGAATCTCCTTTACCATATGTAATGCGTCTAGAAAGTGAAATCTTTGGCTTGATTTTATGCAAATTTGAAGTAAAAACTTAGGGGGTCGACTTATACGCGGGTTTTTGATTTTTTGTAGAATTTGCATTTAAAAGTTAGGGGTTCGACTTATACGCGAGTATATACGGTAATTCAAAATATCAAGCTTTCACCGGTATTCTAATTTAGTATTCACTAAAAAATAAATATATATATAAATAACTGTTCAATAATGCTCTTACTTTCCTGAACGTATTTTCCTTTATTGCAAAATGAATCAATTTCAATGTACATGGTGTAGTTGCTTACTTTGAAAGTTTTTAAAGCAACATAATCTAATATGCTAACAGTAATATATGTTATTAAAGTTATTAAAATATTTAAATTATGTCATTAAATTGTGGAAAGGCTACTTATTTAAAAACAAGTATTACATTGATGGAAAGTAATGTATAAACAAAAATACGGTTTACTAGACTATGCCAGGCTTATTCTTTTATGCTGACAAAATTTAGTACTTATTTTTGCTGGTTGTATTTTGGTGTTTTTTCTGTTTTATCGTAATATATGCTGTACGATTGTAAGTATAAAAGACTGCGCTAGATGGCAGCACCAAAGAGCTTTCAAAGAGACTATGCTTATTCCATCTTTACGTCAGACATTTAAATAAATTAAAAAACATTCTATAAGACTATAAAACTATTCATAAAACTCTTATTATTATTATGTTTTAAATATACTGTTATTATTATTACTGTTAGATATGTTATTAATTCTCTTTCATTCTTTTTTTTTATTAGATTTTTGTATTTAGTGCGAGCCTGTGATTCTGCAGGACAGTCATGTAAACATTCTATTTGATTCGATGGTGTTATTCTGAACGTAAAGGTTCTATTCTGTTTTAGATTCTTAATTCAAAGTGTAGTAATTTTAATTCAATTCAAAGTCGTATTCTGTTATTAAAATGTGAAAAAATATCACCTTCTCAAGTATTAATTTATCGTGAAATTATTCTTCAATAATTACGATTTAATTTACAGCATTATTCATAGAAAATTCTACTGGGCCTTTTTAAAGGAAAATCTTCTGGTCTTCAATTCGAGCTTCTAAACAAGAATTTAAGTTTCGATCAATGAAATATAATTTCATAGAATTTCATCTAAGTGAATCTTAATAAATTCAACGTGTACTAGCAGTCAACACCCCCCTATGTGTTAATTCATGATTATACTATTTAATGGAGGGAGAAAGAAATTCAGGAATGGAATCTGAGCATGACAAATCAAGGTACGTAGATATTCTTTTATTTATTGATTGATTTAAATCTCAACTGTAATAATTCTGGAATCTAAATATTCTACATAAAGGTTTGTTGGTCCGTCGAGATCTCGGAGTTCGGCTGGTGATTAATCCATTACATCTTATTCAAAATTATAATAATGACGAAAACGAAAGCGGAAATCGCTTCGGAATCCAAATTTAATTTTACCGTAAAAGAAATAAAAAGATATAGGGATCAGGTATCCGATGCGATTGAAAAAGATAATTTGCAGTTATTGGAGAAATTGAAATCGGAACTTAATAATTTAGAAAGTGATTTGAAAAAATCATATTTTGGTATAGCTGAAGAAACAATTGAAACTCTTTACGATTCATTTACTTCTGCTAAAGACTTAGTTGTTGAAGATATAGTGAAAATTGATCAGTTTATTGCAGCTAAAAACGAAAGTAAAAAAACCCGATGTGATGCAGATGAGAATAGTTCTATTAGGGAAAATTCAATAAAATTACCTAAATTCCAATTGCCCATACTTTATGGTGATATGAGTCACTGGATTACATTTAAAGAGACATTTTTGACTTCGATTCATAAAAATGAAGCTCTTTCCGATCAATTAAAATTTTCGTATTTAATTGCGAGCGTCAAAAATTATCCTGCTAAATTAATTTCAGGATTTTCTATTTCAGGGGAGAATTATAAACAAGCATGGGAAACTCTAGTTAACAGATATGATAACCGTAGAAATTTAGCATATTCGCTATTGTCAAAATTTATTAATGCTAAACCATTAAAATCGCCCACGCAGAAAACAATTCTAGAGTTACTGGATAATTGCAATGAAGTGATTAGAAATTTGAAATCTCTAAAATTTGAATTTAACGAATTTGTTGATTTAATTTTGGTTTATATTGTTCAAACTAAATTCGATGACTCATTAAGAAAACAATGGGAATTATCATTAAATAAGGATATTTTTCCAACATACGATATGTTAGTGACATTTTTAGAAAGACATGCACGCAGTTTGCAAGGTTGTAATGCTGAATTTATTAAGTATGAAACTAAACCTAATTATAAATTTGATTTTAAATCTCAACAAGGCCCAAAGAAATCTCTTTCAAATGCAGTTGTTATGGACAATGTGAACAAATCTTTAAAGCCCTTATGTCCAAAATGCAATGAAGGGCATGCACTTTACAAATGCCCAGAAATTCAAAATTTAACGGTTGATCAACGATGGCAGTTAGTAAAAGCAAAAAAACTACGTACGAACTGTTTAAGAGCTAATCATTTTGTTGCTAATTGTCTGATTAGCACTACTTGTAAATATTGTAAGGCTAAGCATCATTCAATTCTCCATCACGAACAGTCTAATTCTGCATCACAGAATTCTTTTAGACCGCAAGAGCGGGTTACAAATTAAAATAGCGGAAGTAATTCAAATGCACAAGTGGATGAATCCAATTGTTTAAGCAGTCAAACTTTGACTGAAAATTCCCAAACATTACTGGCTACTGCCATTATACATGTAAAATCCAAAACAGGAAAATTTATTCCTTGTAGGGCTATGATTGACAGCGCTTCTCAAAAGAGTTTGATTTTAAAATCGTGTTGTAGAAAGCTAGGCCTTCCCTTGAGATCTACAATTCATAAAATATCAGGAATAAACAATTTGGTCGCAGAGACAGCTCTTCAGGAAGTTTCTTTAACATTTTCTCCGCATTTTAATAACGAAACTTTTCAGTTAGATGCTTTAGTTGTTAATCAGATTACAACAAATTTGCCGAACTTTCTGATTACTAATAAGTATTGGCCTCATATTGAAGGATTAAATCTGGCGGATCCCAATTTCCATGTGTCCGATTCCATTGATGTACTCATAGGTGCAGATTTGTTTGCTAACATAATAATCGGAGAGTCCATTCTAGGTCCTAAGGGAACACCGAGTGCTGTTAATACGAAACTGGGTTGGATATTATCTGGAGTAATTTATTCGAATCATTCTAATCATTCTAATCATAATTCTTCTGTTAGTTGTCATGTTACGACGCAAATAAATTCTCAATTGCAAAAATTTTGGGAACTCGAATCAATTCCTAGTTATGATCCAGTTTCACTAGTAGAAGATAATTATATAAAAACAGTATCACGCACGGAATCAGGAAGATATATCGTGGATCTTCCATTTAAATCGAAACCTCTGCTTGGAAATTCTAAATCTCAAGCTTTAAAGCGTTTCAATTCCTTAGAAAATAAACTTCAAGGAAATTCAGTACTTAAGGAACAATATTCGTCATTCATGAAAGAGTATATTGATTTGGGACACATGGAACTCGTTTCCGCCGCAGAAATTTCAAATCCAGATCATTTTTATCTCCCCCACCACGGGGTAATAAGAGAGGATAGTTGTACAACTCGACTTTGGGTAGTATTCGATGCATCCGCAATTGGTTCAGAAGGTCGCTCGTTAAATGATTATTTGGAGATAGGGCCGAAATTACAACCGGATATTTTTCAGTTATTATTAAAATTCAGAATGCATCCAATAGGCTTTAGTGCGGACATCGAAAAAATGTTCAGGCAAATTCTTATCAATCCAAAACATGTAGATTATCAACGTATTTTATGGCGGTTCGATCCTA
This sequence comes from Maratus michaelseni, assembly GCA_963931845.1. NCBI lineage: Eukaryota > Metazoa > Arthropoda > Arachnida > Araneae > Salticidae > Maratus > Maratus michaelseni. The sequence goes on from OZ007590.1 coordinate 350,723,557, forward strand.
AAGAAAACATTCAAACCTATCGGTTGTTAACAGTAACCTATGGCACTGCTTGTGCGCCATTTTTGGCAATTAGAACTTTAAATCAGTTAGCAATAGATAACGAACAAACTTTTGAAAAGGCTTCTAAAATTATTCGCGATAATATCTACGTCGATGATTTGTTGTCGGGTTCAGATTCCAAAGAAAATGCTCAATCGTTAATTACGGAACTCATTAATGTCGTGAAAGGCGGAGGTTTTAATTTACGAAAGTGGACTTCAAATGAGCCTGAAGTACTTGCTCATTTACCAGATAAACTTAAAGCTTCTTCACAGACTGTAATCAAAGAAGATGAAGCTGTTAAAATTCTGGGCTTATTCTGGGATTCATCTAATGATATGCTCAAAGTAAAACTTAGTAAATTCAAAGACATTAAAACTAAACGAGATCTTCTATCCGTGATCTCCACAATTTTCGATCCTTTAGGTTTCCTCTCCGCTATAACTATCAGCTTGAAAATCATGATACAAAACCTCTGGAAGGAAAAAATCTCTTGGGATGAGGAAATCCCAAATTCAATCTTAGTGAGTTGGAATCAATTTTTGGCAGAAATTCATTATTTAGAAACTATTGAAATTCCTCGGTATAGTAATTCCTACCATAAAAAGGATTGTGAAATTCAGTTTAATCATAAGAGGTGGTGGCATGGGCCTCCATGGCTGTCGTCAAAAGAGCCAATTCCAATCCCCTTATACATTCCTGTCGCTGAATTAGATCAAGAAGCTAACTCTGTCAGTAACATAACAAAAATAAATGTTTTACCAGACTTTATTCTAAAATTCTCAAGCTTTAATAGATTAGTACGCGTAATAGGATGGTGTTTGCGATTTATTCATAATGCAAGACAGAATTCTACAAGAAAGATCGGAAATCTAAGTGCACAAGAAATATCTAGTTCTATCATTTCTATAGTGAGATTAATTCAAAATTATGAATTTCATGCAGAAATTAAATTCTTAAAAGAAAATAAATCCTTGCCAAGCAATAGCAAATTGCTATCGTTAAATGTCTTCTTAGATTCAGCTGACATATTAAGAGTGGGTGGTCGTTTATCGCAACATGAAACATTCAATTTTGACAGAAAGTATCCTATTCTTCTTCCTAAAAACAGTCTTATAACTAAATTGTTAATAAAGGATGTCCACGAAAGAAATTTACATGCAGGTACACAGTTAGTGCTTTCTACAATTCGCCAGAATTACTGGTTTGTAGATGGTCTTTCAACAGTCCGACAAGAGCTCCATAAATGTGTACTTTGTAAACGCCTTAAGGCACAAGCCTGCCAACAAACGATGGGAAACCTTCCCGTTGAAAGAATTACTCCAATTCGTTCATTTCTGAAGGTGGGCTTAGAGTTTGCTGGTCCTTTTTTGACCAAACCAAATATGCCAAGAACAAAAATCAAGCTAAAATCTTATATCGCAGTTTTCGTTTGCATGTGCACGAAAGCAGTTCACCTTGAGGAGGTATCCAACTTATCTGTACAAGCCTTGCTAGCAGCATTCAACGCTTCATTGCACGCAGAGGTTTGCCCTCTGATATATTCTCTGATAATGCAAAAAAATTTATTGGTCTGTCCAATCAATTAAAACAGCTTTTTAAATACTTGAGGGAAAAAGACTTTCAAGAATTTCTCTCCACCCAAAAAATTAATTGGAATTTCATACCTCCATATGCACCACACTTTGGTGGTCTATGGGAAGCAGCTGTGAAACTAACTAAAACTCATCTTCTAAAAGCTTGTAAATCAAGCGTACTCAATTTTGAAGAGCTCACTACTTTGCTTTGCCAGATAGAAAGCTGTATAAATTCCAGACCATTAACCCCGATGTCTTCAGATCCTTCTGATCCTCGTGCCTTAACGCCGGGTCATTTTCTAATCGGAGCACCTCTTCTTGATATTCCAGAATCCTCAAATCATCCAAAAATATCTTTAAATGCTTGCTGGCGTTTAATAGAGAAAGCAAAAAATCAATTTTGGGACAGGTGGTCCAGCGAATATTTGCAACATCTTCAACAACGTCCAAAATGGACTACTCCACGTGCAAATCTTCGAGAAGGCGATTTGGTGATAGTTCACGAACGTTTACAGCCCATGAAATGGAAATTGGGTCGGATTCTAAAGACTTATCCTGGAACAGATAATCTGGTGCGTGTCGTTTTGATTAAGACAGTTGACGGTGACATCAAGCGTCCTATATCCAAGGTGTCCCCTCTCCTGCCGGGGGCGGAGGATGTACGATTGTAAGTATAAAAGACTGCGCTAGATGGCAGCACCAAGAGCTTTCAAAGAGACTATGCTTATTCCATCTTTACGTCAGACATTTAAATAAATTAAAAAACATTCTATAGGACTATAAAACTATTCATAAAACTCTTATTATTATTATGTTTTAAATATACTGTTATTATTATTACTGTTAGATATGTTATTAATTCTCTTTCATTCTTTTTTTTTTATTAGATTTTTGTATTTAGTGCGAGCCTGTGATTCTGCAGGACAGTCATGTAAACATTCTATTTGATTCGATGGTGTTATTCTGAACGTAAAGGTTCTATTCTGTTTTAGATTCTTAATTCAAAGTGTAGTAATTTTAATTCAATTCAAAGTCGTATTCTGTTATTAAAATGTGAAAAAATATCAACTTCTCAAGTATTAATTTATCGTTAAATTATTCTTCAATAATTACGATTTAATTTACAGCATTATTCATAGACAATTCTACTGGGCCTTTTTAAAGGAAAATCTTCTGGTCTTCAGTTCGAGCTTCTAAACAAGAATTTAAGTTTCGATCAATGAAATATAATTTCATAGAATTTCATCTAAGTGAATCTTAATAAATTCAACGTGTACTAGCAGTCAACACCCCCCTATGTGTTAATTCATGATTATACTATTCAATGGAGGGAGAAAGAAATTCAGGAATGGAATCTGAGCATGACAAATCAAGGTACGTAGATATTCTTTTATTTATTGATTGATTTAAATCTCAACTGTAATAATTCTGGAATCTAAATATTCTACATATGCTTTTCATTTCTGTTTTAAAGTTCTAGTCCAGGTACGCTATTCGCAAGGAGTGGTACTACAACTAGGATGACCGAATGTAAGTATTCCTGGTTACTATTAGCTTTGCCTATTTCTGGCTGGAGATAAACTGATTCAGCGTTATGGGTGTCACGTCAATTCGTCGCGCCCAACTCGTCGCGGCGATAACTCATCATCGTTGTGTCAATTCATCGCAGCGACATTTCGTCGCGGCGATAACTCATCATCGCTGTGTCAATTCATCGCAGCGACAATTCGTCGCGGCGATAACTCATCATCGCTGTGTCAATTCATCGCAGCGTGAATTCGTCGTGGTGTCAGTTCGTCCAAGATGAATTGACGCAGAACCAGCACTAGGTTATAGTAAAAGCTGTGACATTACAGAATTTTCTTACGAAGAGGAGCTAACGCACTCCGCATGATTAAAATGCTGAGATAAGATAGACAACAGTTTTACCGCATACATTCTGACGACTTCTGCTTGAGCAGAAAGCTCTTTGAATGGTTAAAAGATGCGCCCCATCGCTTTGTTCAGTCAATCCTTTGATTGTAACTTTGATCTTGTATAAATTGTACATAGCACTATTTAATCAAATATTAAACATTCTGTAAGTTAATAATTAAGTTGCTATTTTCTACCAACTAAATTTCTAAGCATAACATGTGTTCTTTGACTGCGAAAATATATTGAGAATAAAAGGCATAAAATTTTATTAACAAATAGATCTTTTAAAGATATAAATACTCGAAAACGTATATGTATTTTTGAAAAATATTATTTTTTCACAAAATATATTCAAATGAATTCAAACGTTCTGAAATACAAATTGTATCCAAACTATTCACATCACTGAAGTTTCTTGGAAATAGTATCCAACTTTCATTACCTTTCAGTATATCTGAGATCTGTGACTTTTGTTTGGATTTGATCCGTGAGTTTCTCATAGATATATAAAGAATACATTCCTCTATATTTGGGCATATGCTTTCATCAAACCTTTCGCTTTCATTATGTTTATCCAAAAGGAATAGAACTTGAAATAAACAGCGCCACTAGCAGAACAACTAATGTTATTGACTTTATGTACACCATGTAGAGATGCATAGTATATATATTACACGTCAGAAAACTTTCGGGTAAAATAAACCATCCTATATAGATATACAAAAAGCATGTTAGTGCGATTTGCGCGTTAAATTTTATTTCTGTTTTACATTTTAATTTTATACATTTATATATATATATATATTTTATTACCTGTTTAAGTTACATTTATAAAATTTCAAAATATTCTTCAGTTAAGAAAAAAAATTATAAATATTTAATTTTTTTTTAAATTGCCAAAAATAATTTCTCAAAAAATATATGTAAATGTATTTGTTCAAAATGAGTAAAAATATATCGTAATAATTGTCATTATTAGTACCGGTGGTATCGACCATATTCAGTATGTTTACCAGGAATTTGTACCAACCCTGGTACATTAAGTAGGAAATCTGCAAAGGAGGAACTAAAAATGATATCCAATTTAAGTTTTTCTGAAATCACAATTTAAATTTTAATCTTTTACAGTGTGCCAATTTTTGAAAAGATTTTGTGTAACTCCATAAATTATTACAAGTTAATAAAGTATGAATAACATCAATATAAAACCAGTAAACGAGTAAAAATCTAGAATAAATAATATCAGCATTTTGGGATAAAACAGATTATTCAATGGCGAGTTTTCTGTAAATGATACTTAGTTGTATTTTGAGGTTTTGTACAGGCGTATTAAAGTAGAAGCTAATAATGTTTTGAAAAAAATGTGTAAATTTTTAAGAATTTAAGAAACGTCATATTAAATAAACAACAATGAAAAATCATGCATCAAGCATAGTTTATGAAACACTATCCCAAACTTCTAAAATACTTTAACGGAACTTTACCATTTAAAAAGGTAAAAGAAGATATTTAAGTAAACAAACCAGAACGCGCATAATACATTTGAGAACCATATTTCAAAAATTACCCTTGTATAGCCGGTAAAGGTATATATTTGAAACTATTTTCGAATAAAATATCAAAACCAAAACAAGAAAGTAAATTCATGCATCAAGCATAGATTATAAAACACTTTCCATTACTTCAAGATTTCTTTAACAAACCTATGAAGGAGATTTAACTTCATATATTAGAATGCAATTTATATGTTAAATCCCCCCTCCCCCAACTTTAAGGTATATGGTTCCTGTTTAACTTGAAATTTAATTGTCGGGTCACAAAATTATTTATTCTCAGTTCCGTTGCCTAAAATGCAAGCTCTCATTTTATTTCGCTCGTTAAAATCTTCTGACCACATTTTCATCTACTTTAAAAAAAAAAGAAAAGAAACAGCTTTGTGCCTAGCAACAGTTAGAAATCTTTGTTCACAGATGCACTTTACATCTGTATTTTAACGGATCATCATCTGATATCATTTCTCACGGCATATAAAAATTATTTCTTCTTATTATTATTCCCATGGCCTTTTACTTGCCATATATGGTATGCCGGCGCCTGTTTGGGATAATTTTAGCTCACATCTTCCTGTTCTATAGAGTAACTTTTTAGGGTGGGTTCCCTCAAAAATTTACCGGGTTCCATTATGCGGTTTTAATCGGACTGGCGTTAAAAATTCATAATTCCTCTCTGACGCAATCCCATTCACTTAATACTAATGGATAAAAACCACATGTGTCTCCTAGCTGTATTGTATCGCCAGAAATAGATATTTTTGGCTAATTTTATTGCTATTGTTTCGCCAATGCTTCATACGAGCTGAGAAAGTTGTAACAGCTCTCGAGAGAGATTCAGCTCTTGCCCTGTGTAAGAAGAAGATGTAAAATTGATTTGCCTCCTCTCTAGCTATCGGCGATTGTTAGCCGGCCTTGTATTGCGATCTCCACGGACCTGGATGTAATAAAAGATGTATCTGTACGCAACTGTGGACTCCTTTCATCTGGTAGTATATAGTAAATTCACGGCTCTAATTATTTCTGATTTCCCATTTATAAATTCCCAACGAAGTATAATTCCTGGGAGAACAAAATAACTATCATATAAATTGGCGCTCAGGACCAGGCGCTTTCAAGGCATTGCTAGAGAGGGTGGTAGTTAATATCTTCATGTTTCGAGAAAGGAGAACTCTTTAAAAAAATTTTAGCTACAAAAAGGAACTCCGAAATTTTACGAATGATGTTTTTATCACGACATACTATAACATGGAACTCCATATGTTTTAGTCATATCTCCTAGTGGATTTTTCCAAGACTGTCCTGCTACTACTGACCAGACTACAATTATGTCTATTTAAAATAAACTCTTTGCAGAAAAAGAATATTCTTATGGACTTACACATCATTGATAACACGCAATTACTGGTGAATAATATAAACAGTTACTGCCAACTTGTCTATTATTTTTCACCGCGTTTGGAATATGTTCAAGCGAAAAAGGAAAAGCGAGCTGCTTCCTGCGATGGTGATTCATGCAATCCGAAGGAGCCTTCATTCCCCCCTTCAACCTTCCCAAACGGAGTTTACTGCCGGCCGTGCATTTCATCTACAATCGACAATTTTTATTCGCTGTTTAATAACGTAAATAAGAAAAGTACTCTAATTATTTTGTGCAGCCCTGTATATAATCTATAGGTTTGTATATATACTCTATATAGTATGTTACACTTTAGTTCAATAAGAAAACACATAACAAAGTTGAAAATTCACCTTCAGCCAGCAGTTTCTACCAACAGAGTGGAACATATTTGAATTATTTTGTACAGACCTGTATATTACATTAATATTTTTATACACGCCACATACTCAGATAATGATTAATTCAGGAAAAAACACTCTGTAAACTACTGAAATGACACTTCCAGAAATTATTATACATAAGCATTCATGTATCCAGTTCTTTGCGTGATCCTGTGTATGATTTTATTTATTTTCAACAAAGGTATCTTAGTGTACTAAATATATTTCACGTTCAACATGCATAACTCGATTAAAAAACCTTTTAACACTAAAACCGCGGAAAAATCTTACCTAGTGGAACGGCGGGAACGGGTCATAATGCATAAATAGGTATAAAAAAGAAACTTAAGCAATTTACGCTGATACACAGTAATACTTACGAATTTTTTTGGGTAGCCCTGTATATGATTTATAGCATTTATACATACCACACAGTATGAAAAATTTAATTAAACGCATACTTATTGGAAAGCGCACTTCCAGCACTTATAGTTTTTAGACAACACTTCGGATACGTTACTACATCCAAAAACTTTTGTGTGTTCCTATAAATGTACGATAAATGCTATGCACATCATATTTATAACAGGTATCTTTTACTAAAACTCAGTAATGTATATCAATTTCATTATATTTGAAATAGTATAACGCAGTTAATATACTCCGCAAGCAGTTTTTTCTCCGCAAACCATTCTGTAACCGAATACTTTTGTGTGGTTCTGCAAATGAATGAATACGCTTCATATTCTACAGAAAGCATGGTTTAGGGCACCTCAACAATTGATATAAATTTCATTAAGTTTGTAATAATATAATATGATTAAAATGCACCGCAAACGACTTTTCCCCCATAGATCATATAATATAAGGGAATTCTTTTGAGTTTCACTGCAAACTAATTATAAGTGCTACATGTAGCATATTCGATAGTAAGCATTTTGTACTGCATTTTAGCGATGTATATTAATTTCTATATATTTGAAATAGTGTAACATCACTCAAATGCACTGCAAAGGATTTTTCCCTATAGACCATAATGTAACGGCATTATTTTAAGTAAGAACGAAAAGGTCTTCTTAAAACACCATCAAAAACTTTTAAATGCTCTAGCAAGACTTTTGTCTTGCTGCTGCTTTCATAGTAGAAGCACGTCTTGTTTGCGCCTGACGAAGAAAGACTCAGATCTTTCGAAAGGCCTACCGCATTTAAAAATTTTTGATGGTGTTTTAAGAAGATGTTTTAGTTCTTATTAATTCACACCAGTTTCGACTTATTCTTTTGAGTGTTCCTGTACACGGAGTATAAATGCTACATACTTAATTTTAAATACCGAACATGCCATAGTAAACCTCAATAACATAGGCGAAGGTGGCCTAAAATGATCCACTTAAGGGGAAAACTTGTGTAAAATAACATAACTCTTTAAATAAAACTTTGGCTCTTTGCGAGTGTGTTTTACACTATATTTTGCATTATAAACATATTTTAATAATATTTTAAGCCCAAATTGAGTAATGAAAAAAATAGATGTTTTAAAAAGTGTCCAAAGGATCATTTTACCCTCACCAAAGTGAAAAATGATTTTTAATTTAAAATTAATTGTATTTTTTTTTTATCGGCAAATAAAGTATGAGAAAGTAATTATGATAATACATATGTGTAATTCACATCTAAAAATATACTCCATTAAGTAAACCAAGTCATGTTTCTGTACATGAATAACTGTAATCTATATAAATAAGAAAATTAGTGCCTACCTTATGAAAGATGATATAAAAACCCTTTTTTCAAAGAATTCTATTCACACGCGTAATACTGCGATCGTTTGAATACCGCCATTGCTTTGTCTTTACCTATCACAATTAGTTTATGTGTTACCCTGTAGATAGCGCGACTTGTCTGGAAGCAAATATATGTGGATCGTTTTGCCTGTTAGGATCATTTTAAGCCACCTTCCCCTACGTCAGTTGCATGTCAATTTCGCGTATTTACGCGAGTTAGAGCCCGGGCAGACGGCAGAAAGACGGACAAAAGATAGACGGATAGACAGACAAACCGAATTTCTAAACACTTTTCAACTATGTTGTAAAGTGTTTTAAAAGACCCGCTGTTAATAGATAGTATTATTAAAATCAATATCGAGGCCTGAGAAAAATCCCTATTAAATTTACTCGTATACGCGAATGTTGATTCTGCAAAAAATAGAAACACTCAACTACATTTTCTTTAACCACCGGAAATAATGCAAGCTTTAACTTCCATATTCCGGAAATGAGAAAAAGGTAAAATAGAACGATTTTTGCTTTCAGAAGGTGCATACCTGAGACGTTTAGAACAACAAAAGTTTTTTTTTCTGTTTTCAAGATTATTTAATGTTTAAACATAAATGTACTTTTGCAAAAGGATTCAAGATGAGATTTTTGAGAAAATATTTCAATGAAGCAGTTTTAATATTTAAAAAATATATCGGTGATTTACAATAAAACTCGTATGCGCTCACTTATGAAAATTAATTTGAAAGTAAGTTTTATGAAACAAAGGTAGACCTAACACATGGGCTGATAAGTTCACGGTCTAATAAAGAAAACACAACTTTTTAATATAACTTTATAACTTTAATAAATAACATAACTTTAATAATAAATAATAATAATTTAATAATAATAATAATAACAGTAATAATAATAATCATTTAGTAATAATCATTTAATAAATAAATAAAAATAATAATTTAATTATAAATAACATAATTTTATAACGAAAAAGCTCTAAACAGTGCTAAGAATCATCGACTCGTTGTTGTTTTTGGTCAAAGTCAACATGCGCGGCACTCACTTTGACAACAGCTTTTTCACAGACAAATGTTCATTCAATATAAAACCTACACGTTCCTTGGATATCTTCAGAGTCTGATCTATCGCCTGCAACTTTTTTTTTGCGGTTCCCCAAAACGATTTTTTGGACTTTTTTCATGTTTTCCGGAGTATTCACCTCTTTTGCGTGGTGAATCACTGGTGTCCATACGACCACGTTTAAATTCAGCAAACAAGTCAATAATGGTTGATTTACCTGATGTAATGTCCGGATAACGCTTATCAAGCCAAGCTTTTGTTTGAACGGTGCTTTTTCCCATCAAATAACAATTCTTGAAATTCTTGTTTATCCATTTTTTTGTTTACCAACAAGGTCGTTCAAATAAAACCACTCTAACGTTTTATCCACACGGCGAATCGTCATAACATTTTTTCTGCTACCTTTTAAAGGTTAGTATTTACTAAAAAAGCATCGGTTAGGCGATTGCAACGCCATCTGTGTGCCAGACCGGGAACGTTTCAGCCCATCTGTTACACTTTGTTTAAATAGTACCTTAAATAGTTACCTTTTAGTGTAAAAAGCCGTAAAAGGTAATTTAAAATAGTTAATTTAAACTTCTAACTAATTATTTTATTTTTCTTATTCGAAATGTATTTATTTTTTATTTTGCTCTTTTTTATATTATTCTACATTGATACGTAAGGTATCACGTTAAAAGTACAGGTTAAAAGTATGTTAAAAGTACGTTAAAAGTACAGGTCTGGTACTACAAATTTACCAGTTTGTGGAAAATCGAATACGAAGTTCTGTGTCTTGCATAATTAGAGCATGGAATAATGTTTATTTTTTATGGTGGGGGAAGTGACATTATTAAAATTCTAATATTTCAGAAGCAGTTAAAAAAAACAAGTGGTTTTAAATAATTTTGTATTAGGGGTGTCCAACCTTTTGACTTCATCGGGCCACATTTGGGAAGAAAAAAAATTCCCCCAGGCCGCACTTCATACAAAACTTTTATCTCGGACAACACATACACTTTTTTAATATTAAAGCTAACTCTTGATAAAAATGTCTTGTAATATCTGACTCCCTTTCTAACAGAAATACCTTTAAGATTCTTGAGCACACGATAACGGACATAAAAACTATTCACGTAATATTGTGTTTTCTTGATTCGAAATAAACACTCAAAATTTTTGCTATGCTTCATATTTTGTATTGAAAAGAAACTGAAAGTCCTCAGTGAGTATCCGGGAGTTTCTTTATACCAAATATTTCAATCACTAAATCACTCAAGTTTAGTGCTTAAAGCTTGAATAACACGTACTATCATACGATCTGATATGTATCTAATTGTCTCCAATGGTTGGAGTATCATAGTTGAGATTTTTTTCAACATAGTGAAAATATGCCGGTACCAGGACTAGGACCTGGGTACTTTGAATTGCAGTGCCAACGCTCTCCCTACTGAGCCATCCCAAGGATATCCTGGCTGGCATATTTCACACTTATTTGTTGGAAAATGCTGTGAACTGCAGCGATAATTTCATTCATCCGAGCTATAACTATAGCATTTTACATCATGAATCTGAAATAGCACGGAAACTCCTGTAAATCATGCAATTAGGTCATGATGAACAGAAGAAAGTATATTCAACCTAGTTGAATATACTTTCCTCTGTTCCTTATATCTAACTGTCTTTCTCTTCTTTCGAGCGGCTATTTACTCTTCAAGTAGGGTTACTTTGAAGACTGAACAGAACACGTGTATGATTGAATAGAACACGTAATGTAATCAACACGCGAAACATTTGGACAAAACACTGTTTTCAGAGAACAAAGAACATCTATTTTTAGAGCATTTTGTTTGCAGGAATTCGGTCTGACATCTATCGTTGGAGAAATAAATAGCGACCACTTCGATATTGATGAATTTACGTGAAGTAAACTATCACATGGTGCGTTTTTGACAATTTTACTTCTAAAAAACCTGTTTATAAAGAAATATAGGATATTGTTTCAGACAGTCTGAAAATCACATCATTCTGTTTGCATAATGCCCGTAAGTTATTTAAATCTTATTTTTTAGTTTTTGCTATTTTTTTTCTATTTTGTCTATTTATGCTACTGCTGCTCTCCCAAATATATACTAATTCTTGAAGATCGGTAAAACTAAAAATAATATTTAAATATCTGATATTGTCTATGATAGAATATTACTTGTGATCGCAGATTCACACGGATTTTTTTGTAAGTTCTTAGTGGTGTAGCATACTTGTTTCTGTTGGTAGATACTTTGAGATTTTTGACATTGCGGCTGTTGTCTCGAATACATAAAATTAACATTGAAATATAAAACTAAAAATAAACATTTTTAGTAAATTAAAATTACTATTGACTATCTTTCATAACCAAGCGATTTACTGGACAGAGATCACAGAACAAAGAGCGGGAAACCACAACTACAAACGACCTGCAGGAATCAAGCCAACATGATAATGATACATCGGATATTATACCTCACGGCAACGGGATAACTTTTGGGGCGGGGCATGATAATTATACATTTGAAATGTCTATAATTCTCAATTCATATCAATATGACACCTACAATGCCTTAAACAGTTTCTGGGCTGGGACAACTCTGTGTACACAAATTTCTAGTACATATGAGGACGTGACTTTCAAAACTCGCCTTATGCAAAAAATCAAATTCGAGGAAATCGCGAAAAAACTCTGACTATTTCCATTGGTTTTCATTGTAAACAAAGATGTTAGAACGCCAGAAAAGCATACTAAAGCTTGTTTTTCTGCGAATTGTAGTGTTTTTTCAGTGAAGATTTACCAATAGAATTGATTGATAGAGAAAACACGATTTTTTAAATTTTGGATAAGGCGAGTTTTGGAACTCACGTCATCATATGCACCTTTATGTAATTTTTTGCTATTTATATCCATATTAATTATAATAAAAATGTATTAAATTAAAAATATTTTTCATAAATTCGAAAGTTCATAAAAAAGTAAATTTCGTTTGACATATAAATACTACTACAAAGTATAAAATACCAGAAAGGAAATATCTTCAAAACATTTCCAATGTTCTGTTTTTGTTATAATTCTTTGTGTCATGTTAATGCTGCATTTCTCGTTGAAATTTAAAAGTACATTTTTTAGTAACTAATGGCAACAGTAAATAAGATATATTGTCAGAAACAGTGTTTTAAAAAAATCGAAAGTTCACTGCAAAGTTTTATTCTCAAAGGTTTTACATGGATAATTTTAGACATTTCTTTTTAAGTTCTAAACATCAAAGAAAACTCTTCAAAGAATACTAATTAATATGTCATCATTAACAAAAATTATTAAAGGTTTTTCACTTTTAAAAATAATGAAAAATACTTAAAAAAATAGACAAATTATACCTTAAAAATGTCTTACAGAAACATGAGAAAAAGTCAATCATATAGTATATTTTGTTTTTGTTTTTTTATTTCCTAATTTATGTTTTTTTATTCCCTAACTATTTACATATATGTGACTCATAAGTATGATAAAATAAAAGAAAATCATTGCGTTATTTGAGATATATTACGTGTCGTTATTTCGTGTTTCAGTATTTTTTTAATTTCTCAAAGAACCAAGCAATATAATTTGCCCGAAACAGTCCATTTTATACTTTAAGAATGCAAGGTACTTCAGTGTTTTCTTATTTTAATTGGATGATGCCTGTCTTTTTCTAATTAACTTCTTACAGACCGCATTAAGACCTAGATGTACTTTAAATTATTATTTTGTATGTTCCGCCATCTAAAGTTTCAATCGCACACATTATCTAAAGTACAGGGTGTTCATAAATTATTGTCGTAGACCATATTAAGACCTAGATGTACTTTAAATTATTATTTTCTATATTCCGCTATCTAAAGTTTCAATCGCACACATTATCTGAAATACAGAGTGTTCATAAATTATTCTCGTAGTTTAAATTAAGACCTAAATGTACTTTAAATTATTATTTTTTATATTCCGCCATCTAAAGTTTCAATCGCGCACATTATCTAAACTACAGGGAAATTCATAAATTACTGTCGTAGACCATATTCAGATCCAGATGTACTTTAAATTATTATTTTTCATATTCCGCCTTTTAAAGTTTCAATCGCACACATTATCTGAGATACAGAGTGTTCATAAATTATTGTCGTAGACCATATTAAGACCTAGATGTACTTTAAATTATTATTTTCTATATTCCGCCATCTAAAGTTTCAATCGCACACATTATCCGAAATACAGAGTGTTCATAAATTATTGTCGTAGACTATATTAAGACCTAGATGTACTTTAAATTATTATTTTCTATATTCCGCCTTCTAAAGTTTCAATCGCACACATTATCCGAAATACAGAATGTTCATAAATTATTGTCGTAGACCATATTAAGATCTAGATGTACTTTATATTATTATTTTGCACATTCCGCCTTTTAAAGTTTCAATCGCACACATTATCTAAAATTCAGGGTGTTCATAAATTATTGTCGTAGTTTAAATTAAGACCTAAATGTACTTTAAATTATTATTTTCTATATTCCGCCATCTAAAGTTTCAATCGCACACATTATCTAAAATACAGGGAAATTCATAAATTATTGTCGTAGACCATATTCAGATCCAGATGTACTTTAAATTATTATTTTTTATATTCCGCCTTCTAAAGTTTCAATCGCACACATTATCTGAGATACAGAGTGTTCATAAATTATTTTTGTAGACCATATTAAGATCTAGATGTACTTTAAATTATTATTTTGCACATTCCGCCTTTTAAAGTTTCAATCGCACACATTATCTAAAATACAGGGAAATTCATAAATTATTGTCGTACAATATATTCAGATCCAGATGTACTTTAAATTATTTTTTTTTCATATTCCGCCTTCTAAAGTTTCAATTGCACACATTATCTGAAATACAGAGAGTTCATAAATTATTGTCGTAGACCATATTAATACCTAGATGTAATTTACATTATGATTTTGTACATTCCGCCTTCTAAAGTTTCAATCGCTACACATCATCTAAAATACAGGGTGTGAATAAATTATTGTCGTGGTTTCCTTACATATTAATTTCTGATTTAAGAACATAGAATAAATATTAGCGCATATTCGTAAACTACAACTCAAAAAGCTTTACTAATAACACAAACTTATATATGCGTAAAGTTTCAACTCAAAACGTTATTCGCAAAAGTAATTCTGTTTGCTAAAATGTTGAAATGGATGATCCAGGATTTACAATCGAATTTATTGGAAAATTAGTAAAAGCTTTTCTTCACGTACATTAAAAAAATAACTTTTTATTTCAATATTCTGGTGTCAATGTGGCATTCAGGAATTAATATTAAATGGGATACATTATATCTTATCGCCGTTCAAGGAGCTAATCAAATAACGATTATAATAAAATAATAATTAATATTAAAATTTTATCAAATTTAATCAAAGGGATCTTCCCTATACATACTCCTGAACGAAATTGAGCAGTGGTGACGGACTTTCATTCGATGACCTACATTACGGGCATTGCTTTCTGTTGTGCATTCGCCAGTTTGAATTCTCAATCTCAGTCTCCCACAATGCGACTCCGTTAGGATTTCCGCATAAATTGGAGGAGAATACGTAACTTTGTTTGTTTTATTAAAAAAAAAAATGAGTTGTACTTTACAAATTACGAATATATAATATTGTTTTTCGTCATGTTCTTAAATAAAAAGTTACGAGGTAAAGAAACCCTGACAATAATTTATGGACTCCTTGTCTATTCTTTTGCTTTTCGGTTTCTTCTACCAGTTCTTGCATGGACTCCTTGTACATTCTATTTCGTTTGGTTTTCTTCTAGCAAATATTGCATGGACTCCTTGTATATTCTATTTCGTTTCGCTTTCTTCTAGCAGATCTGGCATGGACTCCTTGTCTATTCTATTGCGTTTCGGTTTCTTCTAGCAGATCTTGCATGGACTCCTTGTCTATTATATTGCGTTTCGGTTTCTTCTAGCAGTTCCGTCATGGACTGCTTGTACATTCTATTTCGTTTCGCTTTCTTCTACAAATATTGCATGGACTCCTTGTACATTCTATTTCGTTTCGCTTTCTTCTAGCAAATATTGCATGGACTCCTCGTATATTCTATTACGTTTCGCTTTCTTCTAGCAGATCTTGCGCGCTGGAAGTAGGGTATTTTCAAGACTTCACGTAACCCTCAAATGTAAACACCACTCAGAAAATTTGGCAATTCTTATTAAGTATTGTGTTGTTCGGAAAGTTCTTTCCGTTTGGGAAAGTTGGTTCGTACCGGAAAATTCTATCATTTAATTATTAGACATTAATTCCGATATCTAATGTCTAATAATTGACGGGCAGAATTTTCCGGTACGAATTGGTTTTCCCAAACAGAAGGAACTTTCCGAACAACCCAATATATTAAAAAGGGTTGTATAGTCCAATAACTACCTAACCACTATTTTTACATTGCCCTGATTGATTGAATTCGATCTGATATCCATCGTACGAGATACAAATACAGAAAAATTACAAGAGATAAACGGTGCGTTTTCAACTGTTTTTTTCTTGAAAAACCTGTTTATGAGGAAAATAACTGATATTTCCTGCAATGGGACGGAAGGTGTGATTGCCTCTTTATGGTTAGGTGTGAATATATCAATCATTAAAAATTGAGAAAATAATTTATATAATTTTTATGGTGTATAGGATTGGGAACATTGGCCATTTATTATCTCTACACTGGATCCAAAAATATAGCATAGTGCTGCGTAGATTAAATAACAAAAAAAAGTAAGGCATTTTAAAAAAAATTGTATTTATATTTAAACACCTATATGAGGTAAGCTGAAAAATTGAAAACTTAAAATAAAGTAACCAAAAAAGTGAAATCTAAGTTTAAATTACTATCCCATGTCTTGTACAGAAGAAAAAAACCTAAATGAAAGGGATTTCTTCTCTTTTTGCATCTATAGCAAGCTAACTTTCTCAATTTTATTACTGGGAACATGAACGTTTAAGAACATTATTGGAAGGTTCATATTTTATTTCAGATGTTCTTTTTAAAAAGTAAGTTATTTTTAGGCGTCCGTCTATCGAATTTTAGAAGTACTGGTCTATTTTTCAATTTCATTTTAAACTGCACTTTGTGAAAATCATCGGAAGTATTCTTTGTTATTATTTTGAGTATATTTCCACTTTTTTGATTAAAATGTAATTGCTCCATTAAACATTTAAGCCATCCCTCATTTATAACTGCGAATTTTTTCCCATCAAAATGAATGAAATTTATTTTTTGTAAGATTTTTATAATTCGATGTTCGCAATTAGAAAGATTGGTCTTTAAAACAGTTATCTGAGCTTTTCGTTGAATGGGTTTTTTCCCGGATACCTTAGCTATCAAATACATCTACGAACTATAAACATCTTTATTAACCCCTATAAAAAGAGAGTGTGCTTTGAAATTGGTATATATCGACCGGAAATACGAACTTTTGTTTTTCTTAAAATTCACAAAGATACAAATAAATGTAAATATATTGCTTAAAGGTGCGTAAAAACATATATAGAAACATTTAAAAGCACATTAAAGTCCTTTTAAAATCAAAACGTTTTCAACCGAACTTACTCGGTGATCATCAGTGAAAAACTAATAGTTAAGTTGAATTGTTGTCTCTTCGCGTCTTCTAGCTTGCCCGGAACAAACCATTTTACTTCAAGGGTGTGGAATATAAGGTGGGATGGGAAAGGTCATTCAACAAAAACAATTTTGTGTTTCTGTTAATAAGTTGTTAAAATTAATTACAGTCTTACTCGTTTAAGGCATGGTAACTATATATATATATTAATCGATATTTTGCATTTTTTTTCTCCTTAAACCCTCTAAAACTTTGTGGTGAAGTAGTTTTTTCAAAATTCGTATTAGTTCAAAAGTTATTCCGCCTTTTGGTCCCCCTTCTGGTGTTGCAGTGAATAGGCTCATTTTTAGCGTATTGTGTGCGGTGAGTAGGTAGAACCAAAAGAATTGTGAAAGAAGAAGTCCAAGAGGGTTCATTATATGGGCCTGGTATAGAGGATTTTAAGTAAATTGAAAATTGTCACTGTTATCTAAGTTTGTTTAAAAACGATGTAAAACTTTAAATCTGTTTTTCACAAAACTCTGTTTTACAAATTGGTGCCAGGTAGGACTCGAGATTAGATAGACTGATTTGGTTGAAATTTTCATGCTTTTCTAGTATATACTATTTCGTTGTCCTCTCATGGACGCGTTGTTCAATATTCGAATTGTAAATATTTTTTGGGAGGATTCTAATCCGAAAATTTTTGTCTAAAATCGTCAACTTCAAATTTGAACGGCCGCCATTTTCTTCCTGGTCGGAAAATTGACAAACCCATCTGAGAAAGACTATAAAATATCGTAAATTTTAAGTTGGTTTTTTTTTCTTTGGAAGGTGGTTGTTACAGATAATCAGATTCCGCGATTCATCTGATACCGCAGAACGCTCCAATTTTTGCATGCCGCTGTATCAAAGAACGCCAGAGAAACGTGGTAACGAATACTGTTCTCTCTCTCAGCGATAATATTTCTAGATTACAACCTTATGTCAAAATATAATAATTTAACAGCGTTAACACAGAATTTGAACCTTCAAGGAGACTTTTCACCCGAGAAAATGCAAAGGAATGTTTTGAGGTCTCGAAAGAATGAAAGAAAGGTTTGACGTTTTAAAGACGTTTCAAGTACCTCCATTTTCATTAGATATACATATATTGGTTTGTAGATTTCTAAATATAAATGATATCTTTTGTTATTTGTGGATAACTCAAAAGAGGTTATATAATATTTTCGTTCGTGTTTACAGGATTTATTCGTAGATTAAAAAACTTTCGGCTTTTTTTTACAGTGTTTGGTTAAAAGAAAATCATTAATATTTTTACTAAAAGTAACAATATATGCATAAATGTTTATTTAACACTTAAATACTACATTATCCTTAAAATGAAAGAAATTTATTTACTTAAAATCGCCTTCAAAGTATTCTGATAGCAGTTTGCTTAAAGAAAACAGAGACGATTTTATATTAAGTAACACAATATTTAGCGACTACTTTTATTTCTCTCTCTCTGAAAGGTTTATGATTGATTGATTTAGCTCAAAATTTTACTAATCTAAAACAGCGTTAATCTTCATTAACTTCGTAAAATGTCTAAGATACATCAATCAATAAATTTACATAATAAACATATCCTTTTTAAATTTGCATAAACACAACCATGTTATGTGCAAGATTGTGGTGGCGACGCATTAGATAATATTAAATTTCTAAGGAGTTTTCCTAAATTAGAGTTTTAAAAATATTCATAGCAGAAGCATACTTTAAATTTTTAGTTTCAAAGAGGCATCATTAATCATTTTACGTCTCACTAGGATAAAATGTTGCAAAGAGCGAAGAACGTGGTTTTTGACAATTTTCCTTTAATTGTGTTTATTTTGTAATCTCGTTACAATTTTTAATTTTAGAAAGGATTTTTTTAGATGATGGTGATTTAATCTGTACTTTTATATTAGGAAAATATCATTTGTTATAGATTTCCATTATTGGTTTTATTCATTATATAGTAACTGAATAATCCATACATCGGAAATACCACCAGTAAAGTACCAATAATTATTAAATATTTGCTTACATTGCAAATTTTTGCAATGAAATATTTTTATTGCAGAAATATTGACTTTGTATTTAAAATATAACAGAAATATCGGCTTTTCATTAGAAATATAGACAATGAAATGGAGAAGTATATCATGCATAAGATTTTCAAAGTACTGCCAATTTATTAGTAATTACAAACAACATTATCTCAAAATTATCTTACTACTAAACACTACAGATATTTTCATTACTCGATTGAGTTTGCAAGAATTCAAGCGAGTCAGTGTGCCAGATAATCCTATATATTAAAACGAAAAGAGATATGAGTAAGACACACACAAACTTTTCCACACAAAATTAACCTTATTGCGAATGCGTCAACTTTTTTCGTCTTGTGCTCCCCTATTCTCATAGAATTAAGAAGAATCGAGAATACCTGCTTAGCTCTGAAGCGCGCTGGAGAAAGAAACACATGTGAAGAGCTCCCGCTATTGGCCTGCACTGCTCTCAACCGTACAGCTAGGAAAATACTCATACTCAAACGATATCGAAACTGGAAGGTCACATGACCCAGATAGACGAATAAAATTCGGAGCATTTCCATGCGATTTTTAACGTTGTTCCGAGTTTTGTGGCGATTTTCCGAAACTGGAGCGGGCGTATGATGTCAAAGACCCAAAGTGGGGCCCCCAATCCTAAGTTCGTGTTATTCGAGGACTGTTTGGAATAAACCGACCAGCGGAGCTCCGCTAGTAATATATTTATAATGATCTCGCCTAGTTTCATATTTCCAAAATAATTGTAACCCAAGCATGCTTCAAATTTTCAGTTTCAAAGAGGCATCATTATCCATTTTACATTTCATTGAGAATAAATTGTTGCGATGAGAACACACTTTTTATGAAACAATTCATTTAATTTTGTTTAATTTATAACTTCATTATAATTTTAAGTTGGAAAAAGTTAACTTTGTAGTAATAGTGATTGAAGAGGTTTCGCGGTAGCATAAAGAAGAGGTTCTATTGGAAAATATTCAGTGTGAACTTCAAAATCGTGGCAAAGCAAGTTAGCGCAAAATTTATCTTGTCGTACAATATTAAAATCTCTGTTTTTGTTTTTGACAACTTAATATATATTTTATATTTTTTATAAAACGTAATAAAATAAATAACTTAAAATGAAATAATATAAATTAATTACAGGCTTTATAATCCACGATCAAACTTTTGTCAATTTTCCTCATTTCAAACCTTTCTGGTCACCTTACTGTTGTATTAACATTCTCATAACTAGAAATTATTAAGACACAATTTGAATTTTGCATTCATTTACAGAAAACAAAGAGAAATAAAACATTTTTGGTCATGTTATGTTTAAAAAAAAAAAATAAAAAAAAAAAAAAATATTTTTAGAACAGAAATACATTTGTCAAACATAGATTTTCCAACTGAATATTTGAATAGTTATATTCAATTGAAAGTCATTAGAAAGTTTTTAAGTGGATTCTCACAATACTGGTAAAGTTAACATCTGTTCATTCAAAAATATTTATGGAACAGTGTTGATTCAGACTTTTATCAACTTTGACAAAGGAGATCCAATTCAGAGTAGGTGAAACATCCACAGAATATCACAAACAACCTTGTGCTTGTATCACACCTTGACCAATATTCTTTTGAAAAGCTTTATTTGGCCTGCGATGCATTGTTATTCAGGCATCATTACTGTAGAGATTCAGCAAATGCGATGACTCATTTAAAAGTCCTCTACGGTCCAGTGTTTATGAAATTTAGGCTATTGCAGACGTCTCATGTCATGTTAGTGAGTTAGCACGGTTGGTATCCGTGCCACTCCGCTCCATATATCCTTGTTATAGATTTATTTCTGAAGCGTGCGTACAGAAACTCAAATATTTGGCCGAGAATTGGTGTTTTCCAGCAATTGTCGCTTATTGCGAATCGATTTGACAGAACATGACGTGGCAACCTTAAACTATTTCTATTAGAAGGTAGTTTCTTTCGACCGCTATAAAGACACTGATTCGATGTCAACAGTATTTCTTTCCACTGTTTAAAATCACGTGTGATACAGCAACAAATTCAACCACTTCTTCTAGAGTATTCCCTTTTGTACGAACATAGTCAATTACCCCTTTCTCGCAGTATGTTACATCATTATGTCGAACCATCATACGAAGGGGTTATAGAATGACAGTGGAGTAAGTCAATGTTTAGTAATTTGAAAAATGAAGACTTTTGTGAAACTTGTCGTATTGCCGTTGCAATAAGTGGTTCAACTTGTTTTGCCCTCTTGCGACTCCCTAAGTGAACTATGACTTATTTTACTATCGCAGTGAACAAAAATTAATATACGTTTAGTGAAAATATGGTTATCTAGATTTTTCAAATTTTTGGCTTACTTCACTGCCTTTCTAAACCCTCATATAATAGGAAAAAATAACAGTAATCAAATAGCTCAACAATCATAAAAAAGTTACAATACGCACTTTGCGATCAGCTTGTAATTGTTTTGGTCTTCTGCATGTACATAGTGCCATCTATCGCCGCTAAACGTAGCCATTATCATTTATATATGGGGATTGGGTTTTTTTTAATTTCTCGTTCGGTGTGTGAATCTTTTGACATGTATGTAATTTATTTGTGATTAGTGTGGTGTATTTGTATGTAATAAACGTATAAAAATGAAATATGTACAGATCTGAGTGTTGATTTTCAATGCAACTTTATAAAAAATCGAAAAGCATTAAAGAGTTAAAAATTATACTTTTATAATGGTTAAAATAAAAATATCATTTGCAGATGTAGATTTAGACAAAGTTAGCTCTATCTTTGTCGATATTTCTTTTTTACTGTCTTCGAAAATCGGATATCCCGTTTAATAACAGGCTTCGTGGAGAAGTAAAGTTAATAAAGCAGATATAAATAACAGTTCTGTTTCAAATAACACCATTAACGATTGGATGTATTTTATAACTTTGAGGTAAAACAACCATACCTTCATACTTTCTGCTCCTTATTTTTTAATTTAACGACTCATTCTTTCTTAATCCTATTACGAAAGATTATTAAAGAAGATGATCTTAGTAATATCATATTTACTCTACTAAATATAATTAGGGATCAATGTGCTTATAAAATAAATTGTTTTCAAAATGCATTATTTTTAAAAAGAGATATTTTCTTTTTTTTTATGACAAATTTATCTATTACTACTTATATGATAAAAAGTCAAAATAAATATTTTGTATTGGAATTTACTTTTAAAAAAATCACGAAACGTAAGTATTACAATACTCAATACAATGAATATAACGGCATAAAAATATTTCTTAGTTTAATAAAACTGGAGAAAAATATTCTAATGCGAGGTGAAATTCATTTTTTAATAAATGGCATTTTCTATGTTAAATATCAGTTACTTCAAATGTACAGTTTCAGTTTTCAATCTATTCCTTGTAACACAGTAAGATTTATACAATGCAACACTATTTTTACTACTGATTTACAGCTATATATGTAACTTTTAGCCCAGAAAATATAAAATATGTAATATTATAAGAATATTTTTCTTTTATAGATATAAGCTTCAAAAAAAAATTAACAGATCCTGATGTAGCACAAAATACACTGCTCATCAAAATTACAGGATAATGAGAGAAATAAAACGTAACTGATACTTAATGAAAATTTATTAATAGAAATTTGTACAAAAGCATTAGTTAATAAAGATGATGGCGAGATTAAGCCACCATCTATATTTGAAATAGCATACACTAAAAAAAAAAGAATTTGTTTTTTTATTCTGCATATAAGCAGAGTATTTGGTATCATTCTAACCAGCGAACAATGAACAATACCAATTAAAGATTCATTTTAGGATCAGTACATACAGGTAGCTAATTATGGAACAAAGTGAATCACTGCAGTCAAGAAAATATTTGTTTTTCTTTTCCCACGAATGATTTAACTACACCTAATAAAAATGTCATGGAGAAAATCGTCAGGACAATAATATGACACATTTATTTATGAGAGCTTAACAAGCACGGAGACCTCCCAAGTCAACGCATCTTTAGCTCCCAGACACAGCACAGGCATCAGAAGGAAGCGCTATTGTACCTTGTGGCCTATGAAATGCTCAAGGGGTGTACCAAATTTCACCCTTCTGCCAATGGTCAACTCTATAAAATTAGAGGTATGGCCGAAACATGCAAATTTTCAAGAAGTTAAAATGTGTAAGGCTTTAATTTTATGTGAGAAGGGGAAAATGATTCCATCCTCTTTTCTCCATGAAAAAGAAGAACGTAATTTTTGTTGAAGTCAGATTTGAAAGATGTGAAAAGTAGTAGGTTGACTGCTCTCTAACTAAACAGATTTTGATTGTGTGTGCCAATAGAAGGAAATGTGTGCGCTAAAGAAAATCGAAAACATGCCAGCCAGAACCTCATGCTGTCAACGTTATCTAGTAATATAAGGTAACAATCAAACTTCCTTCACCATTGTTCCATTTAAGTAGCTATGCTATATTCTTTTGATAATATGAATTTGTGTGTATATGAAGATCATTCCCCCAACTAAACGTAAAAAAGGCTAATTAAATAAGTGCTCCTATGATATGGGATTCTGGCTTTCAAAATTGAATCTATTGATACAGAAATCTAAACTGAAATGTTCAGAAAATGAATGCTGAGAATGCAATCTTCAACTATGATTGAATTTTTTTTTTTACAAACAAACATTTATGTTTATTTCTAATTAAATGCTTATAATTTTCTTGTAAATAAACTTAATATTATATTCATTTAATTTTAGTCAGTTTCCCTTTTGTTTACTTAATTTACTGCATTAATATTAATTCTTTTATTTTAGGAAATGTTTTCTTTAATGTTACAATCTAGGTTTTAAAATAAGCCATTATTTATTTAATTTTATACAATTCTCTACAGGTAACCTTCGATGATTGTAATTGGCTCAAAGAGGATCCGAATTTCAAAAATAATCTTGATCTTTTATTGAATTATTAAAATGTGCCAAGGACTTTTGCGACACACTGTACTTATATTTGGCTTATGAAGGCGTATACATTTATAAATTGTAACATCCGTTAAAATTTTCAATATTAAAATCTAATTTTAGCATCATAATTGTATAATTTGGTAAAAGTGAAGTTGTTCTATAAAGTAGTTTAGAAATTATGCAGGTTTAAAACTTTGAATTCCTAATGTTAAATTCAATTTTACTGATTGCAAAATAAATTACTCTGTTAGTAAGTTTTTAATCGTAATTCTAAAACTACTCGGAGAAATGAGCTGTAATTTTGGATTCACACATTTGGAGCTTCTGAAAATCAAGGCTACAAGCATAGCATAAAGATTATGATTTGAAAACAGTGATAAACAAAATAACAAAAATAAATTAGTGGAGTGTGGCAATCGTCTATTCTGTATTTCGGTTGAAACCGCATCGTGTTACTGTACAGAATGCACATATTACACCCGACATGTACATACTAAACTAAAAATATTTTTATTTTTCTGCGACTTTTGTATCTCCTGTTAGAAAAAAAGTCCAACATTCTGAAACTCCTAATATAACTCCTACGTACACCTCTTATAACATTGAAACTGTCCTAATATCTCTATCAATGTATTTTGCTTTAGTATTTAATGTATATTTCTTGCAGTGACTTTAACAGCTACATTAGATTTTTCTCTTTGAATGTTTTCTCATGCTAATGACACTGCCATTTTATTTTTTTAACCTTCCAATGTTTATAAGTAGATTGCAAATTGTCTGTGCAATATGGAAATTTAAAAATATGCTTCCAAATATACCCTACAAATGTTTAAAATATGCAGAAGAATTTTCACTCATAAATTTTCAATTACCTCTAAATTTCATAGAATGTCACACATATACTGCATACATAGATATCATAGCTACTCACTTTTACGATTTTCTCATACCACTAAAACTTAATAGTAAATTTAGCTACTAATTAACACTGAATGCCATTATCACAATAATTTTTACTGCAACATGGTAATATGACTTTCTAAATGGCATATATGATAGAAAAAATTTCTTCAATCATCGATAATGATTCTTAGAGCTTGTGAAGTTTGTTAATAATTCGTATAACCCATGACATCTGTATGTTGCATAAGCAATCATATTTGCAATTTCATAAAGTAACTAAGAAATAGAATACAATTCAAATTAAATCAAATACTCTTTTCAACAAAACAAATTTCCATTGTAATATGCAAACAGCTGAGATTAATGCAATCTCAAAATAAAGCCGCAACTTTCAAGTGAATTCAGTTTATCATCTTCGCACTTGTCGTAAGAACAAATGATCAAAATAAATTCTTGCATGTTTCGCTCCGACCACCAG
Source organism: Maratus michaelseni (assembly GCA_963931845.1). NCBI lineage: Eukaryota > Metazoa > Arthropoda > Arachnida > Araneae > Salticidae > Maratus > Maratus michaelseni. The sequence continues at coordinate 350,749,373 of OZ007590.1, forward strand.
GCATATATTTACAGCATATAATTAAGTTGGTTAAGATTTATTTATTTCAAAATTGCAATATGCTTTGTATCAACATGATTTGATTTATATTTTTAATCAGCATAAAACCTTTAAATACACTGCTCAAAGCAATTAGGGGAGCATATGGTTTTAACGAAATTACACAATTATTTACAGCGGTAGGTAAAGTAAAACAAAACATACATAATTTAATGCGTAGCAGAAAACAGAAGAAGAAAATTTCATATGCAAATCAAAGTTCTTGATGTCAAAAACCAGAAGTGCAGAAATCGAGATTTTGCAGAAACGTGTATTTCTCTGCCTCAGTTGTGAAATTCAATTGTTTAGCTTTTGTTTTGAGAAAAGGAGATTTGAAAATGTCACAACAACGTGATTTACCGTAGTCCAGGGCTCGTGGCATTATCGGAAGACTTGAATTCGGGAAACACAACGAAGTGTAGCTGACGTTGTTGTAATCGCAAGAAGTGTCATTTCAAAGCTGTGGAATCGATTCCAAGAAACAGGGAATATTAGAAATCGACCAGGGCAAGGTCGGCCACGTTCTTCCACGGCGCCTGATGACCGATATATCCTGCTAACAGCTCGTCGAGACAGAACAGGCAATGCCACTCAGCTGCAAAGACAGTTGTTCTTGTAAGCAGAACGAAGGGTGTTCAGCAAAACAGTCCGAAACAGGCTGCATCGTGGTGGTCTCTATGCACGTAGGTGGTCTGCAATCCGTTGACCTCAAGCTATCGTGGAGCCCGAAGAAAGTGAGCTGCTGAACATCGAGATTGAAGGCAACGGGATTGGAGTCAAGTGTTGTTTAAATACGAGTACCGATTCAGTCTAGAGTGGGACACCCGACGTGTTTTGTTATGGAGGGAAAAGTACACTCAAAATAACTCCACATCTGTTCGTGAAAAATCGCATTTCAGACGAGGTGGATTGGTGGAATGTGCTGGAATCAGCATAGATGGATGTAGGTACCTGTATATCATTCGGAATGGTACTTTGACGGCCAAAAGATATGCAGATGAGATACTGAGACCTCATATCCTACCTTTCGCTGCAGCACATTGGTAATATCTTTGTTTTCATGCACGATAATGCCAGACCGCTTACAGCTCGTCTTGTGTAAAACATGCTTGAAGCAGAAGCAATACAGTGTATGTAATGGCCAGCATGTTCACGCCATATTAAACATTTGGCATCCTTTCTAAACAATACTGTTTTGTCATTTATATGTAACCAAATTGTTGCTCTAAACCATCTTTTCTTGTTCTTTTCATTGTTTCAAGCAATTAAAGCTCCTTTACAATTTTTTAGCGTCGTTTTTTTTTCTGTATTACGCATTGATACACGTGTACTCTTTCATTTTATGCCAGTGCATTGCCGTCTCGCACGCTTCTTTTCAAGTCTTTACTTGCTCCCCTAATTTTTTTGAGCAGTGTAATGCATGAATATTGTAAAAAAATAATGTTTGTATTTTGTATATAAACAATCAATTAATGAATATAAATTAATTGTTTTATGTAAATTTTATAAAATGTGTGATAAACGAAAATTAGTTTTCTAAAATGTAAAACAAAACAATCATTTGGAAATTATTCTTTTTGAGTACATAAACTAATATCCCAACTTTACATAACTATTAAAAGGATACAAAAAAAAGACAACCTTTTTGTTCATCGGAAATCAAAAATAACAGTTGCAAGTTTACTAAGATGGCACGGGGACCCCAGGAGCTTGCTCTTCATCAATGGCCTCCTCGCAGCCCTGACATCACTCCATATGATTTTTTTGTTTGGATCAATCAGAAAATTGTGAATAAACAACCTGAATTATAGTAAAGCAATTGAAATAATTTAGAACAAATTTTTATGTGTTCCAATTATAGTAATTTGATTTTTCTTATAAAGAGTTGTTTTTACATATGTTTCATCTTATTGTTCACATATTAACATGCATAATAATTATAAGCAACAAAATTAATTAATTTAAATTAAACTTTGTTAAACAGACCTATGTTTCTTACCTTGTATAACATATTTTTTCAAAGGAAAATTAATCTCGAGAGGCAGAAAATAAGCAACCTGAATTATAGTAAATCAATTAAATGATTTACAACATCTTTTCATGTATTTCAATTACAGTAGTTCTATTTTCATATAAAGCGTTGTTTTTACATATGTTTCACCTTATTGTCACATACAGGGTGTTTCACAAAGGACCCCTAACTTTAAAAATCATTAAACGGGAAACGGTGATAGATAGAAATATGAAACCAGTGGTATGTTTATTAAAAAAATCGTAATAATATGATACGTAAATCTCAAAATTTAGTTAAAAATAGAACCGATAGATGGCGCTAAGAGCGTTAAGAATCCTTCTAAATAGAGTTCAGAAGCATAGAAAGACTAGCCGTCGAAGATTTCGCCATTGAAATCTGACCGCTATTTTCGTATAGTGAAAATAATTCGCTTCGGCCACGTGCCTGTCTGTTGAATTTTTTTGAAAAGCTCACGAATTGTTTTTCCATCTCGGCCTTTTGCGACTTCAAATCGCGTTTGAAAACTTCTCCTTATGTCAGTAGGACTCTGATTTAATCGGTGGTACTCCAACACAATAAACACACGTTCCTCCACGGTATACACCACTTTCGGAATTATTTTCACTATACGCTTATAGCGGCCAGATTTCAATGACGAAATCTTCGATGACTAGTCTTTCTATGCTTCTGAACTCTCTTTAGAAGGATTCTTAACGCTCTCAGCGCCATCTATCGGTGCTATTTTTAACTAAATTTCGAGATTTACGTCTAGGATTCTTACGATTTTTTTAATAAACATACCACTGGTTTCATATTTCTATCCATCACCGTTTCCGGGTTACTTATTTTTAAAGTTAGGTGTCCTTTGTGAAACACACTGTATTAACATTCGTAAAATTTATATGCAACAAAATTGATTAATTTAAATTCAAATTTGTTAAACAAACCTATGTTTCTTATCTTGTATTACATATTTGTTCATAAGAAAATTAATCAGAGAGGCAATAAATATGCAACCTGAATTATAGTAAAGCAATTAAATAATTTACAATAAATTTTAATGTATTTCAATTTTAGTAATTTGATTTTTCATATGAAGCACCCATAACACAATCTTTTTTAACTATATTGTTTCATCTGATTGTTCACATAATAACATGCATAAAAATATATATATATGCAACAAAATTAATTTAAATTTAAATTTGTTAAACAAACCTACGTTTCTTATCTTGTATAACACATTTGTTCAGAGGAAAAGTAATTGGAGAGGATGTAAATATGCAATTTAAATTATAGTAAAGCAACTGAAATAAATTAGAATAAATTTTAAAGTATTTGAATTATAGTAATTTAATTTTTGATATAAAGCACCCATAACACTATCGTTGATTTTACATATGTTTCATGTTATTATTCATATATTAACATACCTAAAAATATATGCAACAAAATTAAGTATTTAAAATTGCAATTTATTAAACAAACCTTTGTTTATGATCTTATATAACATATTTGTTCAGAGGAAAATTAATCGGTGATGCAGTAAACATGCATTACTGAATTATAGTAAAGCATTTGAAATAATTTAGAATAAATTGTAATGTATTTAAATTATAGCAATTTGATTTTTGATATAAAAAGCACATAACACCACCGTTGTGTTTACACCAAATTGTTCACATATTAACATATATAAAAGTTATAAGGAACAAAATTAAGTTATTTAAATATATTTTTTTTTAATTAACCTATGCTTCTGATTTTGTATAACATATTTGTTCAGAGAAAAATCAACCAGAAATTGCATATTTAAATATGCAACCTGAATTATAATAAACCAATAATAAAAAAACAATTTAGAACAAATTTTAGTGTATTCCAAACATATTAATTTGATTTCAGTTATGAAGTACTGGTAACACTATCGTAGTTTTTACATATGTTTCACCTTATTCTTCTCGCACTAACACACGTGATAATCATAAGTAACAAATTTAAATAACACAAATTAAAATTTTCTAAATAAATATATCTTTCTGTTCGTGTACAATATATTTGAAAGAAAAAGCAACCACGGTGGTTGTAAATATGCAACCCGAATTATATTAAAGAAATCAAAACAATTTACAACAGCGGTTCCCAAACTATGAACGCGGCAATATTTCGATGCTTGGCGGAGTAATTGGTTAGTTAATCTAAAATATATTGCTAATGCTATTTGATGTAAATGTATAACAAAGATTTAATGTGGCCTCTTTAACGGGTAACATTACTTTCGACGCGACGCACAGTGGAGCGTTTTGACGATCTAGGTGGACAGAATTATTGCATTGAAGTTTAATTAGGTTTTGCTGGTTTTTCGAATGTATCACTAATAAATTGCTCAAACAGTGATAAATATTTGGTTTATTTATTGTCATTGAAACTGCACATGTATTCAATGTTTTAGCTCAATCGGATAGTTAAAAGTGGTTTAAAATTGACCTGCAAGATTTGAACTAAACGTACATAAATACACTGCAAGCTAATATAACTTAATAATTTGCAAACTTTTGCAGGAGTTTTCATAAATTTTCAATACTTTAGGAATGGCACTTTGATTAAAAAAATGCTAATTGCTTAATAATCCTTAATACTGTATTAAAAGACAAGATAAAGTTTGTAAACAAGATGGCGTTTATCTTCAAACAACAATAAGTTAAATCTTGTGAAAAACATGTGACACATATCCAGTAAACTCGTGATTTCAAATAAAACAGAAAAGTCAAGACGTGAATTTAAACTTACAGGAAACTAGTGCAACCGTTGAAACTCTGTCCAACCAACTGCCTTCTTTACGATTATAGTTAATCGACACCTCGGATTTTTTCGACAAAACTCGTACGGATTTCGACAGAAGATATATTCAGCTACCAGTATACGCGGTCTTGTTAAATTCCGAGATAATCGGAAAAATGAATTTTGTCCACCTAGATCATCGTCTCACTGCACGACGGATGAAAAATCAATGATTTTTACTTTCTCCTATCTATACAAGAAGAAAGCATTGGATTGGTGAAAAGATTCGATCTTGTAAAAAATTTTAAAGGTACTGAACACGATTTGATTTTTTAGGAAATGTCTGTTCGTGATTCTGTGTGTCTGTATATGACACAAATATTATAAGCGTTCTAACTCACGAACTGCTGCATAGAATAGGATAAAATTTGATATGAAGCTATATCCTTATGTGGAATGATGTTGATTCGTTTTTGGGCAAATCCTCCAAGAGGGAATGCCACAAATCGGGGATTTTGTTAGATTTATGTGATGTCTATACCTCCAGTTTATGTGTGCAGAATTAAACGGAACATCAAATTCAGAATCTCCATTACAGGAATAGATTGCCATTCAGTGTTTTGTTGCGGTCCTCTAAAGAGTGGTGCCTGAATTCAAATATTTGTCTGAAATATTTTATGCCTATATCACCAATTTAAATGCACGAAATCAACGACAGTATTTACATACAAAATAACGCTTAGGAAATTTTTAAAAAGTGTTCGCTGTTCATGATTCCTTAGTAATATTATGTGTTTATACATTTAAAAAACACCCTATTTGCTAAATCAATGTAATTTTCTATTCTATTTAAATTAATTAATTGATTTTATTTATATCAAATATAGTTTATGATGACCAGAACATACTAAAATTAAAGACGTAATTACTGGTTAAAGTGATAAAAACATTACACACAGTGCTTAAAAATACCTTTTAATATAAAAATGACATGTTTCATGTGCTCTAACGGCAACTTCTTCAAGATCAAAATGATAAATAAGCTATTTTCGCATTTTGATCTTGAATAAGTCGCTGTTAGAGTGCATGAAAAATGTCAGCTTCTACAAGGTTTTGTAAAAGCAAGTGTCATTCTTGTTTTCAACTAATAAAGTAAGTATCAACTGAATTTAGTGCTATAAAGCTCTTGTCATTTTTTTTCACAGATAACGCAAAAATCTTTGCTAAAAGTAAGAATAAAAAAGTTTGAAAAAAAAGGGAGCTTAAATTTAAAAACACAAAAGATGGACATTATCCTAGCGTATGGATTACAAAGAAACATTTAGGTTCACAAAGCTAATTGATTGACCGTTTCATTGATGACCGTATTGATGACCGTTTCATTTGAACTGCATTGAGCTCTATGCCGTCTGCCAAGGACAATTGAAACATACTTGGGCATGACTTCTAACACAGCGCTGGAAATATTGTAGATGTTGCAGACAATAGTTTCGATCTCTGAATGGAACAGAAATGAAACCTGCTACAATGAATGTTTTACAATCTTAACAAAAACAAAGGCAAAATTCTCCTTGAAGATTAAAAAATTCAACTTAGTAGTAATAAAAGTGAAGAGTTTTCGAAAGCTACCGAAAAGGAAACTATACAAAAAATTATATCATATCCTGGTATCCGTACCACTTCTTAAGAAAGTACGCCAGTTACATAGAAAAGGTAAATCATACGATGATGGATTCCGTAAACATAACAATTTCTTTAAAACAGATGACCACACTGTAAAAAATTTTCGAACCGTTTCAGAAAATTATCCCGAAACATTTCGCATATTTTACTGAATTTCGAATTTCTTAATGTCCCACATCAGTTACGGCAATAATACGTGTAATATTTTTGAGAGGTTTTAACTTTTCCGTAAACTACATTCTGCGCATGCGTCCTTCATGTTTTATGTTCCATCAGCCATTTTGATTACTAAAGAAGAATAAAAAACAGCTGCCTAGGTACTTAGAGACACATGCAATCTGAACAAATGTCATTCTTTCTTTGGATATCAACCCATAAAGTAAGTAGCTAATTTATATCTTTTTATGCTTCATTATTTGTATTTTCATTTTATCTGTAATACTAAACTTTAAAATTTAATTGCTTAAATAAGACACTGAATAAAAAAAAGTATATTGATTATTGAAAATTGGAATGTTTCACTACTTTGTTGTGAAACGTAACAGCAAAAAGCCGTGGGATCTAATGCCACCACTTTTTTCCGAAACCTCCCAGAATTTTTTTTTTTGTTTTTTTTGTGATGTAAGACAAAGTTCTGGAAGGCCACTTTATAGTGAGAAAACTCCTATTCTCCATTGTATGGACCAAACTCGTTCTCAATAGTGGCCAAGAAATAACCATCCCGATTTGATGGACATCCGTCAAATATGTCATATATGCCTCGCGAGCGAACTAAAATTGACATGCGGGATTTGTAGTTTATCGTGAAATTCAGTTTATCCTAAAAAAAGTTAACTTATGTTCGTTAGATTTCATTATGAAAGGTCAAACTTCTAATAAGGTGTTTAACTGAATTACGAGATAAAGTGCACTCATCACCATGTCATGATAGAGGGCTTAGCAGGATGTTTTTCGACCCTAAATATATAAAAATGGATCTTCCATTTAAGGGAAACGCTGATAGTGATGTATTTAAAAAAGAACTAAATTTACAAAACAGAATGCTCAAATGGATTGCACGTTTCTCCATGTTGATAAGTAATACTTGTTTTTATCAAATGCTATAATTACTAAAATAACTGAGTGAAACATTGTTCCATTGAACATGTTTATTAACCTCGTTGATAATGGTGAAGATCGTGTTACTTTGTATACAGCAGACGGCATTTTTATTGTAAGTTTTAGAGTTTTGTAAGTATTAGATTATCCGAATCATCCATTAAATTTCTTTTTCCATGACAACTGAGGTTTACAGGGCCACATTTATAGATTTTGACTACATTATTATCCATAGATGCTTACTGCTATAAATGTATAGCACTATTTCTAACTGAATGAATATTCAGATATGTCATCAAGCTACATGCCAAACTGTTTTCCAGGATTTATAGTTATTTTACAGAAAGACGCAAAATAATTCAAATGCAATGATTCCACAAATATCTTTCTGAAAATGAATATGTAACATACGCCAAAAAACATTTTTTTAACATAATTTACTAGGTAATAAAAATATTTAAAAAAAAACATTGTTTGATGTATTATGTATTACCTTTATTGAAATGAGCAGAAATCAATTTTGAAATATCCAGAAATATGAGATTATTCTCTAATTAATGATTTAAATGACAAATTCAACACTTTAATCTGCCTAGCTTGGTAAATATTTTAAATCACAATAGTTATTTTGCATATTAATACTCTCTTTCGTAAGATAATATATTCATGAATTAGGATAAGCGCAAAGCAATATTTCGTGAAATACTCTCATTCCCATGGGTTACTTTTCTATGAAATTTATATATTAGAATAGATTATTACTTTTTTATTATTATTATTCGACTGTTATGAAATGATGAAACTAAAAATTAAGCTTTGTTAAAGATTTGTCTTGGAATTTAAGGAATAAAGAAATATTTCATAAAGAATAATACAAAGTTTTATCCTGTTTGCTTGAATTTTTCTGTTGTCATACTCTCATTCCATAAAAATTACTTATTCTTAAATTGTCAACGCGATATGTTAATATAATCTACATAGATAGAATTAAAAGCTTTAAAACATTTTAGGATTTTTGGAATGCTTAAAATTAAGCCTTTGAAAAGGCTCACAAGCCACGAAATTTATATATGTTTTAAAGTAAACTATTTATATACTTTTTAAAGTTAAGTATGTATTTAAAGCATGTTTCCTATCAAAGAGGTTGAGGAAGGCTTTTATAATCCTTTACAGATTCAAATAAAAGTATTCGGATGTATTACCATGTTTGGACGGTAATTCTTTTTGCGAGTTTTCGAACAATTTGGGACAATTTTGTTTAACACGTTCACGCCGGCGCCGATTTGCATTTGTTTCACCCAGCGGCGGCGTACAAATCTACGTTGCGCTTCATCTGGCGGTTTGCATGTTGACCACTTCAAAAAATCACCAGTGTAAATTGGTCCAAGGAACAAATGTCAAAGTAAAGCCCGATGCCATGTTTGATTACAATATGGCAAAAAAGGCGTTGATTTATCAGATCAATTATCGGCGTATTACAATTGTTTACGAAAAACAATTAAATGGTACCGCAAAGTAATTATACAATTAATATACGGAACTTCCCTCGCGAATGCGTGGTATATTCACAAAAGATGGGGAACTACAAATATGAACATGCTAAAATTTAGGGAAGTTATCATTGATCGCCTTTTAGCCAATGAAGAAGTAGACCGTCATATATCAGCACATAAACATGTTCTTCAATCACACGAGATGTCTGCAAGAGAGTTCCGTAAACGCTGCAAGGAATGCTACAAAAAATTTTCCAAAACGTAGGGCAGAGATTATGCCACTAAGAAAGCAACAAGAGTGAAGACGTATTGTGGTCAATGCAAGGGTCAGCCAGCACTTTGTTTGAAATGCTTTAACAAATTACACTAAAAATAAATAAGTAAGTTACAAATAAAATAATATTGAATTATTATGTTAATTTTATCGGAGTTACATTTTATCGAAGTTACATTTATAATACTGAATTTTTTTGTGTATGTTATTGGGCAAAAGTTATGTTTATAATATATTAATTATAATTTTTATTCAACATAAACGTTTTTATGTATGCACGTTAAATTTTCAGTGTCTAATAGCACAATCGAATGCGGAACGCCGGTGGTACACGCCGCCCGATGGGGCAATCAAGCGCGCTACACCGGTGGTACACGCCGCCCGATGAGACAATCAAGCGCGCGCCACCGGTGGTACAAGCCGCCCGATGAGACAGTCTAGTGCGCGCCACCGGTGGTACGCGCCGGCATGAACGTGTTAATTCTTTAACTGCAAGATTTTTAAAACGTGGACAGCATTTAAATTTCACTAAGTTGTTATAATCATCCACAAAAGATGCCTATTGAATATGGTTGGTGTATAATTTTTATTTGTTTTACACAGTCAGCTTATTAATTCGGTTAAATTATTGTTTATTGCTGGGTGAATTATTGAATTCTAGTAAGTACGAAAAATAATGTTCGTGGTAGGATTTTTTAATATGTAGAACAGAAACAACTTTCGAGGTAAATTTCAAGAAAATGTTTGAAAAAATAATCTAAAAAGATGATTATTAAAGATATACAATTATTATACATACATACATACATTAAATACAAAAATGTATGTCCGTATAATAATTGTATATCTTTAAAATGCTGAATGCAGGTTTTATTTATGTGTGTTTTAATATAAAGAAGATTATTGTTTTATAAAATGGTTTTAAAAAACTGACAATTTGGGAGCCCTGTTATTGCAGTACATGTTTGAAATACGTAGTACTATATTTAACTCCTCGAATTTGGTATATGTTATCAAGCTAAATCAAAATATGCTCCCTCCTGAAAATGTTGTACGATGCATTTATAGATCTTTTACAGGCACACGTAAAACAATTTGGATATATTACCGCTCATGGTTGGTTATTTTTAGAAGTGCTCTTACAGTTATCATATTTTTGAGACAGACAGAAATATAATTTTGTTTTTGAAGAATATCGATAACTTGATTATAGTCCGCCATTCCATTTGCATTCAGCTATACTCCAGAAAACTATTAAGTAACTCTAGAAATCACGAAATTATTGCCAAATGTGGCGCACAAGTAAGTCACTAAACCAGTGATAAACAGGCAATAATGCGATAATTTAGCAAAACGCCTTGTTAAAGCTGATATTACGGGATATGCTGGGATCCCGTTTATTGAATTCTAGTAATTACGAAGAATAATGTTCCTGGTAGGTTTCTTTAACATTTAGAACAGAAACAATTTTCGAGGTAAGTTTCAAGAAAGGTTTGAAAAAAGATCTAAAAAAGAGGTTATTGTTTTATTAAGTGGTATTAAAAACTGACAATTTGGGAGCCCTGTTATTGCAGTACATGTTTGAAATACGTAGTACTATATTTAACTCCTCGAATTTGGTATATGTTATCAAGCTAAATAAAAATATGCTTCCTCCTGAAAATGCTGTACGATGCATTTATAGATCTTTTACAGGCACACGTAAAACAATTCGAATATATTACCGCTCATGGTTGGTTATTTTTAGAAGTGCTCTTACAGTTATCATATTTTTGAGACAGACATACATTTTCTTTTTGAAGAATATCGATAACTTGATGATAGTCTATCGTTTCATTTTCATTCAGCCATATTCTAGAAAACTGTTAAATGACATTAGAAGTTACCAAATGATTGCAAATTTTGCACACAAGTAAGCCGTTAAAGAGTGATAACCAGGAAACAATGCAAAAATTTAGTGAAACTCTTTATTAAAACTTATATTATCACTTTCTCCTCCTGTGACAATGACTTTTCTATAATTCTGGAATTTATGTAGGAGAAATTGGAGCATTCCTTTCAAATCTGATAAGTCATTATTTCAGTGATAAATTACGAAAAGAATTGAAACATTTATATTAAAATTTGCAACATTGCCGCACATTCCCGGAAGCAAATCCACCAGAAGAGGCCATGGTTACAGTGAAATTAAAAACACAGCGGCCAGAAAGTATAGACTGAATTTACCATAGCAGATCATTGATGATTATACATTTAATAAATGACAACATTTATTGAAAAATAGAACCTGTTTCCGTATAGAAAATGGCATCTATTAATGAAAACAATGTTTCTTCATGCTTACATACTGTTAAACTTTTCCTGAAAACTGTTCAGTATTTCGACCGTCTTTATATAAAACGGTTACATAACCGTAATTTAACTCTATTCTGACCATAATATGCGCAGTAATATGGTCAGAGTACCGTTTTCTATAAAAACGGTCCAGTGACTGGACAGTTTGAAGCTAATTTTTAACGGTGCACTGTACATGGAGTAAATCTTCTTAATATGGATAGCTTTACAGGAATTCGCAGCATTAAAAAAAATTATTAAACAAGGACCCTACCTTTATCTTTCTCAACCTATAGTTTTATCTTTTACTTCTTTTCACATTCGTAATTTTCCGCAATATAAATTAACTTTAAACTTTAAAAATTTGATTATCATAATCTTAGCTCCTTCAAAGTCTCATGGGTATAAATATAACTCCTCTTTTCGCCAGGTTTCAATAGACTCTAAAGAAAAAATGTTCACTGTTTCTGGAAATTTTAAATTTCATAATTTTTCAGTAAAAAAATAAAGAGGACATAAGAAACACTGAAACATGATGCAGATTTTTTATTAAATAAAAAGTAATATTAATTAAAAAATGTCTTTTTGTGCCAAATACTCGAAAGTATTTTATTGTTTACAGATTTTCTACTGACATACCTAAATTTTACTTTTCCTTTATTACGTACATGAATATTTCCATTAGCATTTTTTTTTTCAAAATATTCTCAGTATGCGCTTTAAAGATACCTTTCTTGTACGACAAAAGATCCTCCTTTGAAAAGCGAAGAATCTCAGCCAAAGTCAAGTATTACGGAGTAAGAAAATTTTGGCCTTTTCATATGTCATAGAAACTGGAGCGTTTGCACATTACAGAGATTCAAAGCGTACAGTAAGAAAGATGGCAAAAATAAAAGGTGTTTATTTATATTTTAGTATTAAAATTAGATAAATCCAGTTCAAAATACTTTATTTTGAAAAAAAAAAAGAAAATTTAAGCTTTTTTCTGAAATGTCACTGCTTATAGAATTTTTACGTTGATATAGAATTTTTACGTTGATAGATGTTTTTTAATTTTATACAAGGCTTGTTAAATTTCTGTTTAGCAATGCCAACATGATTAGTTTATTCAATATTTTTTTTACTAGCAATTTTATTGCATTACGAGCTGAGCCGCCCGACGTTGCCCGGGCCCGTGATAATAAAGTTAAACAAACCTAAAGTTTGTATGGTTTTACACCGTTAATTCGATTTTGTATGAAATTATTTATTTAAAAACTTGTTAAATTGCGAGGCTGTTTAATTTCACCTTGAAACGGACTATAAAAACGTATTTATCTATAGCTTCATAAAAAGAATTTCAATTTGCAAATTTCTTTTATATTTACATTGTTATACACTCTGGAAAAATAAAGCTCCAAATAAATCGTTTTTAAAACTTTCTAACATAGTCGAAAAGTGTTTATGAATTCGGTTTGACTGTCCATCTCTACTACTGTCTGTCTGTCCGTGCTCTAACTCGTTTAAATATACTTGTATTGCCATATAATTGATATGTGTTATTGAAGTTTACAATGGAACGTTCTGTATTGAAAATGAATTATTTACCGTAAATAGTTAGTTTACAAGTACATTCAAAAGCATTCCGTCACATTACGGTCAATAGGGAAAAGTCGTTTACAGTTTATTTTAATGATGTTACACTGTTTCAACGAAATGGATATACATTACTGACGTGCACTACAGCATGTTTTATATCGATTATTGAGTATGTAGAATTTATCGTTTATTTACAGGGACAATCAAAATAATTCGGTGATAGGACTGACTACCAACCATAACAGCCAGATTTGCATTTACAACTGTATTAGGGATTAAAATTTAGCTGATTTTTATTGTACACTGTACAAAAAAATGCAGTAAAATTACGGGCAGAGGCCGGCAGCAGAAATTCCAGTCATACCCCGTAAAAGAAAAAAATCCATGCCCATCATTTTTTGCAGCCCGTAATTTTACGGGGCAAAGTAATATAGCATTATAATGCACAAGATATAATGCACTTTAAAACACAATAACTCTTTGCTTACTGTTCCGTAGCACGTAGCACGTTAGATAATCATCACAGAATCGCTGTTTTGGCGGGTTAAAAATTTCGAAACACGAGTAAAATGAAGGGTTACACCCTAGCGGAGGACAATGTATGAGGTCGTACCGTATTTTTGCTAACACATGGGCTGGAACTGTAAGAATATGTGGATTGCTCTTAATTTTCTATCTAAGGGATAAGGCCGCTTATTTAGTGGGTCAGACCGTTCTTCATAAAATAAGGCTGTAATTGAAGGGCAAACGCTCATAAATTTACAGTTTTTTCTGAGAGTGTATTACGAGGTGTGTAGATCATATACATTTATGCACGAAAGAATTCACACATATTACTGGGTATGGTTAACAATTGTTGAATTTAATTTTACTGCGTTATGTTTTTTTTTCTTTTTCAAATATTTATTTAGATATCTCACTGAACAAAAATGAATTTTTTTAATAATATTCGGATAACGTTGGAAAGTGTTTCGTAATCTATGCCGTAATGCAGAATTTTTCGTTCTTGTTACTTATTAGTATCATTTATTTTAATTCACTGAATTAAAAAAAAATATGTCCGTAAATTTAACACGGTTATTTTGAATTTCACCCAATACTGCAATTCTAAATTATCGTTTAAAACAACTATCGATGTGTTTTTCGCTCTAAAATACATGAACTTTTTTTAACTTTTAAGTGTAAAAAAATTGCAATTAAAAATTGCAAGAAATCTTGGGATTTCTGGAAATATTAAAAAATAACGAACATATATATATATATATATATATATATATATATATATATATAAATCAAATTAAAGTTTATTTTTCATTTCTTTCACGCAATATTTTAAATTTTCTCAAATCGAAATAAAAACTACTAAATTTATTTCATATTTCACTGGTTAAAACTAAACAAAAAACTTATCTAAAACTTAAAAAAACTAAAATAAAACATCTTACTTTAAAACTTTTGAAAAACTAAGATATAAAAACAACACCTATATAAACTTTAAGTTAAAAAAAAAAAAAAACGCTTAAACTTGTAGCGTTATTTATCCGTAAATGATTTATTTTGATTTTAATTCCAGATCAGTGAACTGAAACAGACACAAAAACAATAGTATCTGAAAATGGATTTTTGAATGTCTTTCCCCGTTTATATACAGGCAAGTTACAATATGGGTCCCTGACAGAAGTTCCCCCTTTTCAAAAGCGAAGTCACTCTGCCAGGATTAGATATTATTGAGGAATAAAACTGCGTTTGGATCTGGGTACTTTCATATGTCATGGAAACTGAGCCGTTTCATATCACACAGATTTAAGCGTATTTAGAGAGATAAAAGAAATAAGAGGTGTTTATTTATACATTTTAGTTTTTAACATAGATAAAACCTGTTCAAAGTATCTTATTTAAAAGATTGAGTTTTTTGTGAAATGTTATTTATTATAGTATTTTAAATGTTATATATTTTTATTGTGCTAAATTAAGCAATCAGAAATATAACAAATTATAACACCTTGTAAAAATTTACTTCTTTCAATTGCTAAAATGCGTAAGTTTTATTAGACAGTTGTTATGTTTCGAGTCCATCGGAGCCATTATCAAAACAAACAAGAATATTCTACAATTGCACGGTGACGATTCAAATGATAACTTCATAGACCGCGTAGAATATTCTTATTTGTTTTCATAATGGCTCTGATGGAGCCGAAACATGTCAACAATCTGATGAAACTTATTTTTACTTAAAATTCATAAAGATTCAAATAAATGTAAATATATTGCTTGAAGGTGCGTAAAAACATACATGAAAACATTTAAAAGCACATTAAAGTCTTTTTAAAATTAAAACTTTTTCAACCGAACTTACACGGTCATCATCAGTGAAAAACTAATAGTTAAATTGAGTTGTTGTCTCTTCGCGTCTTCTAGCTTGCCCTGAACAAACCATTTTACTTCAAGAGTGTGAAATATAAGGTGGAATGGGAAAGGTCATTAAATATTTCAAAAACATTATTTTTACTGTTTATAGAGTTTTTAATTTATTCATTTTACGAATTAAAAGAAGTATATTAACCCCTTAATCGTCGCGCCCTATAAGTGTAGGCTACTTTTTGAAAAATCAGATTGCTTGATTATCACCAATTTTTCTTAAGTAGAAATATTTGCCTTATGTAATAGGCAGATAAAATAATGCGAAAATAAAACCAATTATACTATTTTAAAAAACTGGTGGAAATGAAACAATCTGAATAAAACAGGCGTAACCTACGCTGCCCGTGAATGTCTCGGGCACGACGATTAAGGGGTTAAACAATCAGTTTTTAGATGGACCTTGAATATTGTTTTTGGTGTTGTGTTTGTTACGGGCGATTATCTGCCTTAGAATATAGGCCGAGAAGGAGATCAATTGCATCTTGATACGGAATATGAAAAAGGTTTAAACTCTTGACGAACGAATGCCTACATATTCATTAAAACCAATTTTTGTTGTCTAAATATAATGTTTCCAGTTATTATTCAAATGACACAACTTTTTTTAGATTTTTTTAAAATTTTTAAATGTTGAAATTTTGAGATTTGATAAGGCAAAATTTTCTGTGCCAAAATATTGGTTTCCAATTGGTAACAACATAACTGAACCAATAAAAAAAAGGTTGCCGAAAATAGGGCGGCATTCGGACTTTAAGGGTTAACATGTAGTTAGATCAAATAAATTATCAATTTCAAATTTTTTTATATATTTATAACCTTAGCTATTCAGACATGCAAAACAATTTGCCAGTGAGATAGTTTAATTTATTTTTATTATTATTACTATTATTTATTTACGCTTTATAAATAAAATATTACATTATTAAATTGTCTTCGGTTAGCTTTATTTAAATTCACGTGTACGTGTTTCTCCTACCACTATTTTTGAACAGGAAAATGTGTCTTATTTAATCCTAAAAATTTTCGATTAAATAAGACCATTTTTTCTTTTTAAAACTAGTAGTAGAAATAAAAGCTTAAAAGTTGGCGTATCTATTTGACATGATCAGATTGCATGATATATCTAGTAATAAAAGTTATAAATTATCATTATAAATATCGTTCGCTTTTTTTCCTCAAAAGCGCACTATTGTATTCTTTGGTTGTTTCAATATTAAATTCTTTCAATCAAAAATAAAAACAAAATTATTTCAACTTAGGTTTTTTTTTTTCATTGACACATAATACATTATCAGCTTTAAGAATATACTAATATTTAGAGAGTATCAGAGAGAATATTTAGAGATTAATATCACTAAATATTTAGACAGTGAATTTAAAAGTCATCATTAAGATAGAGAATACGGCTTAAATATATTGTTTTAATACTTGTGTTTATTTTAATTCTAGTTTATTAAACTGAAGCAGAGACGATAATAATAGCATATGAAAGTGGACTTGGGAATGCTTTCGTTCATTTGTTTCCATTCAAGATAGAATAAAACATAATTGAAGAAGAAAATGTCTTTGAATCTTGGTACTTTTATATGTATGAAAATTGTTTAATTTCACTTGCGAATGCTCTTGTCCATTTGTTTCCAGTCGCGATAGAATGAAACATAATTGAAGAAGAAAATGCCTTTGAATATTGATACTTTTATATGTCATGGAAACTGCATATTTTCACGGAAATAATATAACTATATATAGATGTTTGTGTGCATATCTTTGTGTCTATCTGTGCGTTTGCCTTCATGCTGTTTTCTGAAGAGACCGCTGAGTGCAGAGGTACAATATTTGGCAGGGACGTATATGAATGTTTTGACGTTATACATCTTGAAGCCAGTTTTGGAATATTTAGATTAGAATTTGTTTTTTTAATTTTTTATGCGATTTTAACAGGGTTTTTTTTTTTTTTTTTTTTTAACTTTTCGTCAATTTTTTCACATTAGTAAAATAAATATGGTTTCAATCTTTTAGCCGAAAATAATAAATTTTGTCCTATTTTTAAAAAAGTTTATTTGGACTTCGTACAGCGATTTTTGAATTAACAACAACAACAAAAATGCTTATTATTTATTTATGCTGCACAAATTTATAAAAAAAAAAAAAAAAAAAAAAAACAGTAATTGAATTGTTAAAAAAATAATTTAAATTTCATTCAACAATGAAATGGTTAAATTTTATTGTTGATTTTAATTGAATATTGATGCTTTTTTTCAGAATTACATTATCGTATTTTGTTTACTTTAAATGTGAAAGTTCAAATTCAATTTGAATAAAATGATTTTAGGAATTAATAAAAATAATATCAATTGTGATAATACACACACACACACACACATATATATATATGTTACATTCTGCAACAATCGAAGAAAAAATACAGTAAACATCTCCAACTTAAGGCAGTCGTACTCTAAGTTTACACATCAGCAGCCGAGTAAAGTGTAGATTGTAGAAAAGAAAAACACGATGTCATTCGAATCCATTTTATTTAACACAAATCCTCTTTAGATTACGGGAAATGCTCTCTTTAGATAACAATAAATTTAATGACTCTCCATAGAACAACATCATTTTTATCAGATACCAATTAGACGGCAAGCAACGGTTTATGTTAACATCAATTCGACGACAAAATCTTCATGCCATCAATAGTTTATTTTAGCAATTATCGAAGACAACATCTTCTTAGCAATTCTCTAACGTCAACAAAATTTTATTTTAACATCACCCCGACGACCAAAGCTCTCTGCTCTGCTCTCTGTCCGTTCGTTTTAGTTAGAAGAGTGCAAGAAAACATTTCGTAACACGTGACCTCTTTTACCCAATGCATATTCAACATTTGCGGCGCACTCATTTTTATCAGATAATTAATATTGAAGAAACACGCATCTCCTAGTTTTTGGCGGAAAAAGAGTCTTCTAGAATATTGTGGAAAGTAAAAAACGCGGTAATTTAATAGAATAAAGTTTCGGTTTTTGCGTATTGAGAAAACAATTTAAAGAATGAATTTTTAGACTATTAGAAAAGGGGTATAGTAAATTTACTCAGATTGACAGAAATAAAAGTGAATTAAATGCGGGAATAAATAGGAAATATTTAATATAACAAAGAATTTAAGAAAACAGGTGCTTTAAGAAGAAATATTTTTTACATCTTATTTGTTCGGAAATAAAAGTGAATTTAAGTAGATTAGGATAAAAAAAATATTTAAATGTGGACAGTAAAAGAATATTTTTACGAAAGGAAATATTTTAATAAACTAGGGTTGTAAATGCAATATTAATCAAAGGATTTTTTTACACAATAAATTTAATAGGATATGGAATTTTAAATTTTGTAATATATATATATATATATATATATATATATATATATATATTACAAAATATGCTCTCTGTATATACTTAACGATTTATAGTGTCAAACGGCTAAGTTTCCATGACATATGAATGTACCGAGATTCAAAGGCATTTTCTTCTTCAATAATGTTTGATACTGGCTGAGTCTCCACTTTTGTTAGGGGAACTTCTTGTATGGATACATATTCTAACTTGCCTGGAAATAGAAAAGGGAAGGCATTCACAGATATATTTTTAGAGGCTATTATTTTCGAGTCTGTTTCAGTTCAGTGAACTGAATAAAAAATAAAAATAAATCAAATCAGACAGATAACGCTACAAAATTAAGAAGCTATTTTCTATAACTTAAAGATGTATTTTTGTTTTACTGTCATGGAAATTCTTAAACAAGATAAGTCTTGTAGTGTGAAAAATTAAAAGCTGAGAGAATTTAGTTTTTACTGTTTGTTTGAAATGTTCGAAAGACTTTTGAAGACCTCTTATATATATATATATATATATATATATATATATTGATTAATTTTTTTTTTTTATTCAGTTCACTGAACTGAAACAGACTCGAAAATAATAGCCTCTAAAAATATATCTGTGAATGCCTTCCCTTTTCTATTTCCAGGCAAGTAAGAATATGTATCCATACAAGAAGTTCCCCTAACAAAAGTGGAGACTCAGCCAGTATCAAACATTATTGAAGAAGAAAATGCCTTTGAATCTCGGTACATTCATATGTCATGGAAACTTAGCCGTTTGACACTATAAATCGTTAAGTATATACAGAGAGCATTTGCTGTTTTGAGCTTATGCTCTCAGTATACGCTGCTGTTTGGACGTTAAACATCGATGTTTGCAGCATATTATTTAAAAATATATATTTATTTTGTGACATGGTATTTTTTTAGTATATTTATGTTTTAAATATTTTTAAATTGTGATAAAATAATTTGTCAGTTTTTAAGGTGAGCTTTAAAATTAATTTAAAGTGCAGCTACACAAAAATAATATTGAATTTGCAATTTATTTTGTATTTGTTATCTTACGCAATTTAGCGCATAAACAGTAATTGTTAATAATATAGTTTTATTTATATTTATTAAAATAATTCATTTTTGTGTTCTAAATAAAATATTAACTTATTAAATGAACCAGAATTATCTTTACTTTTATCCAAAATAAAAATTCTAAATTGTCCTTTTAAACAAATATCGTTGTGTTTTATTTCTGAATTATGATATTTTTAATTAACTTAATTTAACTCAATATATTTTGTTCTAGATTTTAAACTGGAAAAGTTTCAAATGGAAGTTGAATAAATGATTTTTGTAAATAATAAAGTACGTAAAATACTTGTTATGTTTTAAGAATTTCCAAGTATTAGACAGTAATAATAAAAAGGTAAAAGATTAGAGAAAATTGCTTAAACTTGTAAGGTTATTTATGTGAATATGATTTATTTTTATTTTAATTCCAGATATCATTGAACTGAATCAGACACAAAAATAACAGCCTCTGAATGTAGATTTAGGAATGACTTTTCAAAGACATTTCTAGACAAGGTACAATATGAGTCTCTGACAAAAGTTCTGCGCTCTCAAAAGCAAATACCCTCTGCTAGGATCAAATATTATTGAGGAAGAAAATGTCTTTGAATCTCGGTACTTTCATATATCATTGAAACTGAGAATATTCATATCTCAGAGCTTTAAGCGTACATAGAAAAATGGGAAAGAAATGTAAAATGTTTATTTAGAATCAGATATTTGTTTTTAAAAGAAGATAAAATCTAACCAAACCATGTTATTAGCTTAAAAAAGAATGTAGTTTTATTTTAACGTAATTCCCTTAGTCTTTTATATTTTTAAAGTTATTTAGATGTACCTCGAAACGGATTATGAAAACACTTTAACCATGCAGCTACATAAAATAACTTATAGAATTCCTAATTTATATTATATGTATATCCTTAGCTACTCTTGCAATTGAAAACAAACTGCCTATGCTATATTTCTACTTTATTTTAGTATTATTTTTCTGCTTTCAATATGAAAATTGATTTATTTATTTGTCCCTAGTTAATTTAATTTTCATCCAGCAGCAACATTCTAAATAACATTACAAATGTCATTGTCCTTTTCTTTTAAACGCGCATTACAGTATTTTGTAGCTGTTAAGCGTGAAAATATGCTAGAAAAAAGTGACTGAAATATTTTTTGGGAAATAATAAAAAATATCAAATGTGCCAAACAAAAGTCTTTTTTTTTTTTTTTTTTTTTTTTCAAAACACAATGAGAACTTTTCAAATCATTAAAACAAAAGTAAAAATTTATTCTTACACTTTTGCATTTTTCATGGACACATAAGGTATATCCAGCTTTAGAACTTCCCATATATTTAAATGGTAAAAGAAAAGTTAGAGAAAACCGCTTAATCCCGTAGCGTTATTTATCTGAATATGATGTATTTCGATATAATTTCAGATAATTAAATTGATGAAAACACGATAACATAAGACTCTGAAAGTGAATTTGTGAATGCCTTTTCCTCATTTAATTCCAACTAAGTTACAACATACACTGTCTGAAAAAACGGCAAAAATGTCAGGATAATTTCATGTAAATTTATGCATCCGAACTGCCTGCATTTTTTGCTGTAACATTTAGTATGATTATAGTCATATTTGCAGTAAAATTAGCGTGTTTGGAGCACGTTTTGCTATAAAATTCGAAATATCATATTCTTTAAGACCTATTTTGCTGGCAATTTACAGTAAAATATGCTGGAAATTTGGGTGCATAAATTTACAGCAGATTTTACTGTAATTTTTGGCGTTTTTTTCTTAGAGTGTATGTCCATAAGAGAAGTTCCTCTTCTCAAATGTGAAGACATTCTTCTAGGATCAACTATTATTGAAGAAGAAAATGACAACATCGGTCATTTCATATGTCCGCCCTTTTATATTTACATGGTTCTTATCGTAAACAAAGAGAGAGCGGCAATGAATGGTGTTTATTTAAATGTTAGTTTCTAAAAAAAGATAAAGACTGTTGATATAATTAAAAGAAATGGTTTATCTTAATCTCCTTTTAAGAACGTTATTTTTCTTAGTATTTTTTACGCTTTAGATATTTGTAATGTGGGAAACAATAAACTCTTAAACATTTTAAATTCACCTTGAAACAAAATATTAAAACGATTTTATTTGTAACTGCATAAAAAGAATTATCAATTTGCATTTTTTATTTACTTTACTAAGCAAACTGCCTTGTAAATAAAGTCTGCCATTAATGTAATTTAATTTTTATTTGTTTTTATAATTTACTTTTGCTTTACAAAAAAAGTATTTAGTTTGACAAAAAATTTTTTTCAAACTTTCATCCAGAATACGAATCTAAATTATTTTGTGAAACAAATATCTTGTTCTATTTCTTTCGAAAGTATATTATGCTCTTTTATAGATTTAATGCCTGAAAAGCTGCAAAATGAAATTTAATATAAAGTATTTTTTGAAAAATAAAAAAATATCAAATAAGGGTCCTTTTTTTAAAAAAAAAACAGATTCTAACATTTTAAAATTCTTTTAAATGTAATTAGAAATTATTATAGTATTTGTAATTTTCATTTCTTCAAACTACACAAAATATTTATCCTACTTTAATATTTTAGAAAAAAATAAAGTAAAATTACAAATAAATAATCTTTAAAAAAGAAAAAAACAGCTTAAATTATTAGCGTTATTTATCTTAATATGATTTATTTTTATTTTTATTTGAGATCGTTGAACTGAAACTGACAAGATGAAACACAAACTCTGAAAATGTACTTGTGAATGTCTTCCCTTATTCATTTCCAAGAAAGGTATAATATGTGCTTACGAGACAAGTCCTCTTTCTTTTCAAAAACGTAGACAGTCTGCCAGGATTAAATATTATTGAAGAAGAAAATGCCTCTAAATCCCGGTACTTTCATATGTCATGGAAACTGAGCCTATTAATATTAGAGAGCTTTAAGCATATACAGAGAGTTAGGAGAAATAAAAGGTGTTTATTTAGATTTTAGCTTTAAAATGCATAAATCCCTGTTTATAGCCAAATATATTTTTTAAAGATTATTTTTAACTCTTTTGTGACACGTCTTTTCTTTTTCTTTTCAGGCTTTAGATATTTTTAAATTTTTTATAAAAATAACTGTGAATATTTTGTATGCAGCTTGAAACGGAATATAAAAGCGATTTAAAGTGCAGCTACACCAAAATAAGAATCATTTTTCAAATTTCTTTTATGTTTATAATCTGCTTTAAAATTTTACAAAAATTAAGTAAAACTCCAAATAAACAATCTTTAAAATAGAAAGAAAAAACAGCTTAAATTATTAGCGTTATTTATCTCAGTATGATTTATTTTTATTTTAATTTGAGATCGTTGAACTGAAACTGACAGGATGAAACACAAACTCTGAAAATGTATTTGTGAATGTCTTCCCTTATTCATTTCCAAGAAAGTTATAATATGTGCCTACGAGACAAGTCCTCTTTCTTTTCAAAAGCGTAGACAGTCTGCCAGGATTAAATATTATTGAGGAAGAAAATGTCTCTAAATCTCGGTACTTTCATATGTCATGGAAAATGAGCCTATTAATATTAGAGAGCTTTAAACATATATAGAGAATTGGAGAAATAAAAGGTGTTTATTTAGATTTTAGCTTTAAAATGCATAAATCCCTGTTTAGAGCATAATATTTATTTTTAACTCCTTTGTGACACGTCTTTTCTTATTCTTTTCAGGCTTTGGATATTTTTAAATTTTGATAAAAATAAATGTCAATATTTTGTATGCAGCTTGAAACAGTATATAAAAACGATTTAAAGTGTAGCTACATCAAAATAACTATAATTTTTCAAATTTATTTTATATTTATAATCTATATAATCCAATATGGCGCGAAAACAATATATCTGATATCATTGTATTTTTTTTCTTATTTATTACTATCTTTTATGATTAAAATATAGATAAAAATGCTTAAGTGATACAAACAGAACACAAAAAGTCTTATAGAAAACTTTTAATATAAAGATCGACATGTTTCAATGCTCAAATGGCGCCATTATCAAGATCTACAATGATAAACAAACTATTCGCACAGGTTTTTGAAAATAAACTACATAAATCACGAGATTATATATGTAATAAAAGTAGGTGCTTAAAATAGTCAACTGTAAGCGTGAAAATTAATATTTTCTTATTGTTTTTTTTTTTTTTTTTTTTTTTTTTTTTTTTTTACAATTGAAAAATAGCTCGTGCCAAAATTTAGTTAATTCAAATAAGGCTGATTCATTGTATATGTTCTCGTTACGCATGATCTCTTGATTTATGTTTTTCAATAAGGAAATATTAATTTTCACGTTTACAATCGACTATTTTAAGCCCGTGCTTTTATTGCATATATGATTTCGTGATTTATGTTTTTCAAGTTTATTTTCAAAAATGTGTGAGAATAGTTTGTTTATCATTGTAGACCTTGATAATGGCGCTGTTTGAGCGTCGAAACATGTTGATCTTTATATTCAAAAGTTTTTATGAGGATTTTTGTATTCCGTTTGTATCATTTAAGCATTTTATCTAAATTTTAATTATAATTAGCTATGTTATTATATGATTATGTAATATCATTTAGTTTACCTTAAAAAAGTAACATAATTACTTGCCTACAAACATTTTGACTGTTACAAATAAAAATCGCAAAAAAACATGTTTGAAAACAAAGACAAATATCAAAAGTGATAAAATGTGAAATAAAAGACATTTTACAAAAGTCTTTCAAAGCTTTTCAAACTCCTTCAAATAAGAAAATTAATTAAAATCTTTAAATTTATTTTTCCAATTTTGCAAAAAGACTTGTCCTGTTTCAAAACTGAAAAAAAAAATGTGAAATGAAAAATTTATGAAAACTTACGATATATAAAATATATGAAATAGATCTTTAAGTAAAGAAAAGTAACTTGAACTTTTAACTTTATTTATCTGAATATGGTTCATTTTGATTTTAATTCCAAATCATTGAACTGGAACATGAACGAACATAACTGCTTCTGATGGATTTGTTAATGCCTTCCACATTTAATTTCAAGCAAGTTACAATAAGTATCCACGGTATAAGGTTCTAAATTATTAAACTGAAACTTAAAAATTGACCGTTTTTTTCTATCACATAAGGACATCGTGATTAATAGCTTATAAATATCACATGGTGCAAATTACAGATTCAATTTTCAATGAAACAATTAAAGTGATTTAGAACGAAAAAAGGTCAAATAGAGGGTTTTTTTTTTTTCAAAACCTAAAAAGAAAAATAATAATAATAAATTCTTTCACACAACATAAATTTAAAAAAAAATGAAAAATATTAAAAATAGTTGTTAATTGAAAAAAAGATATATTTAAAACATTTTTTAATCGCTTTATTTATCGGAATATGATTTATTTTGTTTTCAATTTCTAATCATTGTAATGGAATAGACCCTTAACTCTTTGTTGATCAGTTATTAATTTTTAATCACTTTTTATAACGCTTATATTTCAATAAAGTACTAAAAAATATTGAAGAAATAAAAACAACAACAATAACAACAAAAAACAACAGGTAACAGAAAATGTAAAAGTTGGTAGCTTTGAAAAGGCGAATAAATTCGTCACCTTCAAGAATATAGCAAACGATAAGCCTATGAAAATGGATGTGTAAACGCCTTTTTCCTGTTTATTTCCAGGGGTCTAGAACAGAAGTTTCCCTTCTCCAGAGGAATACACTCGGCCAGGATAAAATAGTATTGAGGAAGGAAATGTCTTTGAATCTCGATACTTTCATACGTCATGGAATATAAGCCTTTTCATATTATAGGGCTTAAATTATATATAAAGAAGGTATAGGTATCATAAAGAGGAATTTATTTATATGCTAGTGCTTAAAATAAATTAAACTTGTCCAAAGTATCTTTATTAAAAATATGTTTTTATACTTATTCTGAAATGCTTGTTGTTGTTATTTTTTAGATAGTTTTTTTTTTTTTTTTTTTTTACATTTTACATTTTTTAATTGCTGTAAAATAAGCAATCCCAAAATAGAATATAACAAAGTTTGAATGTGCATTTATATTTATTCCAGATAATGGAACTAAAGCTGACACGATTATATTACTCTCTAAAAATGGATTTGTGATTGCCTCCCCATTAATTTAAATAATACGTAATTTTTAATATTCATGATAATCGGTCCCTAAATAAAATTTATACATTACACACGCACACACACAGGCAAACATATTTATATATATATATGTGTGTGTGTGTGTGTGTGTGTGTGTGCGTGTAAAATGTTGCTGAATCAAAAGTACTGTCAATTTGCAATTTTCTTCCATATTTTCCTTAGGCAATATGTACGTGTAATAAAAATTTCACAATAAAATATAGTTTTGTTTTTATTCATTTCTATTATTAATTTTTCGGTTTATAAGTAAAAAAAATATCTTATTAAATCACCACAGTTATTTTGACTGTTACAAATGAAAACTTTATGTAATGATGTTAGAAAAAAAATATTAGATGTGAAAAGTATAATACACAAAAGTTTTTTTTAAAAAAACCTTTAAAATCTTTTTAAATGTTTCCAATGAAAAATTAGATTGAAAACTTTTAAACTTTCACTTTTGTTTAAACTACAAAGTTAAACATACAAATCTCATCCTGTTTTAAAATTTTCCAAACCATTAAAAAGGCAAAATAAAGAAATAGAAATTTAATTATAAAAAATTGCCTTAACTAGTATTTTTTTTTAAATATAAATTTGAATTATATTTTTATTTTAATTCCAGATCATTGAACTAAAACAGACACGAAAATAAAAGCCTCATAAAATGGATTTGTGAATTATTTCTCCCATTATTTCTAGAACATTTATAATATACGTCCACAACAGAAGTTGCTTCATTTGAAAGCAGACACAATCGTCTAAGATGAATTATTATTGAAGAAGAAAATGCCTTTGAATCTCGAAACTTTGAGATGTCATGTCAACTGAGCATTTTCATATTACAAAGCTTTAAGCGAAAACTGGAGAAAATAAAAGATATATATATATAACTGTTAAATACAACACAGAAACATCATACAACAATTGGGGAAAAATTAATATAAAAGTGAACACCTGTATGAGTAATATCTATATAAATCTAGAATAAAATAACAATAGAATGTAAAACCAAGATAATATAAAACAGATTAGAAGGAAAAAATGGAAATGAAAAAAAAAAAGAATTAATGAAATATTTGGCACCATAGCTGAATCATCAGGTCCAAATTACTGCAGATACCACAACAAGTATACGATTTCATCCATGTATAAGCTATAATTAGCTAAATAATACACGATTCGGGTAATCGTACACTAATAAACCAGAATTTTAAAGAAATTACATAATGTAAAAGATAAGTGAGGAAGGTATCCCCATAAAAAAACAGGAAAAACATGCTAACATGCATGAATTGACAAATCCTCACCTGTTACCTGTTACCAAAAAACATTTACCAATTCACCGCATGAATTACAAGAGAAGTGAATAGATGGAAAATATTCAAGTTGAATGGTTTAAAACATGACATCAATGAAGTTCAAACATCGCGTTAAAAGTATAAAATAAGGAACATTAAGGAACATTAAGGAACATGACTGCCATCTTTTGGCAGTTCAAGATATATATATATATATATATATATATATATATATAATTATAATATCTTTCTATTTCAAAAAACATATCAAGTTCTTGTAACATTTTACTTAAATCTCCAAAGAGATAATTAATGATAATGTGTAGACAGAATACCACATAGTTAATAAATTAACAAGTACAATCATAATATTACCATAGCTTGTGCTTCAATGGCAATTGGCCAAAAAAAAAAAAATATATATATATATATCCTTTTTAATCCAGTTGTATTTGAACTTTATGATTTAAGTTCACTGTTTTTTTCTCATTTTTATGGGTAGGGTTTCTTCCCTTTTTATTATTTTTTTAACTTTATGATTTTTTCACAGTTTTGTTTTCTCTATTATGGTCTGGTAGTCCCAAAATCATATTCTTTAGCAATGTTAAGGCTAATATGATGATGAAACCGCACGTTTTATTTGTGGTATTTAGGCATTTGGAACTTGAAAATTCTGTGTAAATTCCACAAATTTCATTTTTTCAATTTTTAATTTAATTTCTTCTTCTTTTTCTTCTTGTTTTAAATATGGTATCTGTATTCAGTGTGTTGGGGAATACTATCGTTGTCAATTAATAATTACATACTAATTCATAATTACATACTTTTTGTTGGTGTTAAGGTAATGTTCCATTAATGGTTATATATATATATATATATAGTTGTCAAAAATTCTAATTAACCTAGGCAATATTGTTACCTCAACATTATTTTGTAACATTACCAAAAAAAAGCGACGAATTGCACCCCAGTAAGCTGAAATTGCATATTTTTCAATAACTAATTGGAATTTGCAACTTTGAAATCGATGCAAGAAATAGGTGCCTTTACGCACCTTTTGAGGATGCCCTCAAAAAATTCAGAAATTTTTCCGATAAAAGAAAAAAAAGTAACTGAAACTGTTCAATAAGTAAATATTCAATACATTATATTTTTACAATAGCGATATTAATCTTTTAAAAGAAGCCTATATTTTTAAATACTGTATATACATAAATCATGATGGTAGACGTTGGTAGAAGTTTTTTTTATGAAAGGAAAGAAAAATTACAGAATATCCACTGCCATTCCCTGATAAGCTTGCCTCAATGATCCATTAAAAATTGAATGATGTATGAGTTTTACGAAAATATCGTTCTCTAAGTAACTCCATCAATCTCATTCAAAAAATAATAAAAAAGGATTATCTAACCCATCAAGTATTTCAGAAAAACGACAAAAAATATGCGTGACCTATATGTTTCATTAATAATACAAAAATGCATCTGAATAAAAAAGCACCTTACTGAAAAATGTTTCAAACATATGACTTTGGAAAAGTTGATATCTTATATATTAAAACGAAAAGGGATTTGCGCGAAATCAAATTTTCACACGAAAATGACCCATTTGCGCATGCGTAAACTTAAATCTAGATCCTAACCAGTTTTAGAGTACATTTGAGCGAGAAAAAGTTGGCTGTGTGGTATAAGGTGAGGTGCTTCTCTGTTCCACTCATTGTGTCGGTTCGATACTCGCTTTGGACAGAATGATTTTTTTGGCAATAATTCATTTTAATAATGCCATATTTAATTCAGGAGGAAAAGTTATATAATTAGTTTTTTTTATTAGCATTCGAATGCTTTATAATTAAAATTTAACACCCAAGAACATTTTGTTTTAATTACTAAATTTATATTAAAAGTATTTATATTAAAAGATCGTGCATGTAATTATCGATTAAATAAATTGAACTGGTCTACAATTTTTATTACATTTGGAATAACCATTATCAAGATGCCATATATATAATAAGATAAGCGTGTGATTATTTTTCGTAAAAAAGGAAAAATAAAAGGAGAGAAAACAAAAAGAATGAAAAATATTTATACAGGAACTGTAAATTATCTTGAAATCCATTATTTAACAACCAAGCAATGTGTGAAAGTGGAAAATATAAATTCAAGTAATTAAAAAATATATATTATAAATCGTTAGCTGCAAACAGCATATTTTAAATTCAGGGTTTTAGAATCAGACTGCTAAAATTAATTAAATAAAATTGTTTAAAAATCGTGTAGTTAAAAAAAAAAAATCAGAAATACTAATTTTTTTTTTCAAAATATTGGGACTGTGGTAAATAAAATTTAACAACCGACAATATTTTTTTTATTACTTATTATTTTATATTATAAATATTTAAATTAAAAGATTTTGCATGTAGTTATCGATTAAATAAAGTGATCTAAACTTTTATCTATCTTTTGTATGACCATTATCAATAAGATATATTTGTATAACTAAGAAAAGTATATGATTATTCTCCTTAAAAAAAGAAAAGAAAAGAAAAGAAAGGATGAGAAAAAAGAAAGAAGCAAAAATATTCATATAAGAATTATAAAAGAAATCACCTTGATATCCATGGTTTATCTCGTTTTAGAGTTAGGCTGATACAAATAAAATTAATGATAATTTTTAAAGGCCGCGTAATTAAAAAAAAATTAGAAAATACTAAGTATTGATATTTTTCTAAAAACATTTGAGACTGTGGTCAGTAAAAATTCATCAATCAGTTAATATTTTTTGTTAAACTCTTGCTAAATTGATTCAAGTATAACAGGATGTAAATTACAAGCTGAAAATTATTTTACTTCAGTAGTTGAGTATGCTGGACTGACAACACAATCTATTGTCTTATATCTATGTCTATAGGAATCGCTTACACAATATAACAATTCATAAAATTTCCTATACTTAATTAATTTAAAAGCAGCTAATTAAAAATAAAAGCATATTTCTAATGGAACTTTCAAGTTATTTACCATCAAATCTTGACGGGTACTACCTAGTAATTACAATAAAATGGACACAATGTGATTTTGATAATATCTTAATTTTACTTGCGCCGTTTTCCTGTTATATTAACAGTTTTCTTTAAAATTTCGGGATATTTTAAAAGCTTTTTTTCTTTTTATTATTATAATTTTCTGTAGGGAGATATTTTCACTTTAAAAACGTTAAATAACAAATATGTATTTTTGTGAATTTTTTTATAAATTTACATTGCATTAAAAATGTTTATAACGCATTCAAACGAAGACTTGTTGGTCATTGAAACAAATGCAATTAACAGGAATTTTAAATTTTCAAAAAAAGTAAAGAAGATAGAAATTGCCATTGAACAATTTATTGATCGAAATGTGAGAAAGTTGTTATAATTTTCTATCATTTTATGAAATTGTCAAAAAATCAATGTATAAACGGCCAGAAAAAAAAATCATTGTCGCAAGGAAAAATAAAAGTCAATATGAAGGATATATTTAACTTCATATATTACAATATAATTTATGTGTTTGGATCCCCCCTTTTAAAGTATAGGGTTTCTATTTTTTTAAGTGAAATTTATTTGTCTGGGCCCAAATTATTTATTGTCAGTTTCAATTTCCTAAAATTTAAGCTCACATTTGATTTTGCTCAATAATATTCTCTGACCACAATTTCCTCTATTACAAAAATCCTGATGGTTCGGCCTACAGGCACAGGTAGATTTCTAAGACACAGGACAGGGAGCACCTGTTTATTGGGAATTGCAGAAGAAATGACATTTTTGCCATGATGCGGCAGTTGGAACTGCCCATTTTGAAATCTACCAGTGTCTAGTAGGCGGAACCATATATATATATACAGGGTGTTCTAGAAAGGACTCCCCAACTTTGAAATGACATAACTTCGAAACAGTGAGAGATAGAAATGTGAAACAAGTTGAATGTTAAATAGATAGGTCTGGAATTTGTTATACACGAATTTGAAAAAACAGTTCCAATATTGGTTAATAGGTGGCAGCACAAGCACATGGAACTTTAAATGGTACTCAGAAGTACAGAAATTTCATTCGTGCGTCTGTTTCATTGCTGACACGTGTAAAAAAGTTGTATAGAATTAGAGAATAATTCGGAATTCAAGAATATCATACCGTATTCCTTGGACCAACGAATTTTTATTGTACTTGAATACCATCGATTAAATCGAAGTCCGACGATGACATAGCGAAGTTTTCAAAAAAAAAATTAATGTTAAAAAAGGTCCAGACTTGATAACAATTCGCAATTTATTCAACAAGTTTGAACGGACGGTTAGTGTGGCCGATGATTTAGGCGGAAATGTAGGATGCAGTCGATGAGTCATGACACCTGAAAATGTGCAAGCAGTCGAAGAAATTGTTAGACGTTGTCCTCGAAAATCCATAAGGCGAGTCGCTGCTGAAGCAGGATTGTTATACACCACTATGCACAGTATAATGCGAAAAGACCTGAAGCTGTTTCTGTATAAATTACAGTGCCATCCAAACGATCACAAATACAGCTCTACAACAAAGAGAAGTTTTTGCAAATGAGTTACTGCAGATGATTGATGGAAATAAAATTGATGTCCGTCATGTATGGTTCACCGATGAGGCCCATTTTCATTTAGAGGGATATGTGAACAAACAAAATTGGCGAATATGGGGCACTGAAAACCCATTTGTGTGTCGTTCAAAACCACTGCACTCAGCAAAAATTACAGTGTGGGCAGGACTGTCCAGTAAAGAAATCATTGGACCCTTTTTCAGGAGGGAAACGATTAACGCATCTCGATATATTGAAATTTTACAGCAGTTTATTGGAACATTTCAAGCTCTAGAGGATGCACCAGAGATTTCATGGTTTATTCAGGGTGGGGCCCGACCGCACCGTACTACTGCAGTGTTTGAGTTCCTCGAGGAATACTTCAGTGAGAGAGTCATTGCTTTAAATTATTTCAAAGTGACAGGTATTGGTATGGATTGGCCACCATATTCCCCGGATCTGAATCCATGCGACTTCTTTTTGTGGGGTTATTTGAAGGACGCTGTTTATTCTAAGAATCCCCAAACGTTGGAACAGCTTGAACAATTCATCTGTGAGGCATGTGCATCCATTTCAATAGAAGTATTGCAACAAGTGATTTCGAACTTTACCTTTAGGTTGCGTCATGTTGTTGTTGAAATAGGTAACCATATAGAAACCATTGTAATGTGATTTTTATCTCAGTTCAAACAGCTCACTTTCAGGAACTATTTCAAAGACGCAGCTTTGTGATTGCAGCGCCCTCTCGTGTCCAATATTGGAACTATTTTTTTTAAATTGATGTATAAAAAATTCCAGACCTATCTGTCTAACATTCAACTTGTTTCACATTTCTATCCCTCACTGTTTCGAAGTTATGTTATTTCAAAGTTGGGGAGTCCTTTCTAGAACACCCTGTATATATATATATATATATATATATATTTGTACAGGTTGGTCTTATAAAAAATTGTCAATATAAAAGTTGTAGATAATATTAAGGGGATTTATAATAAATATAAGCGGATTTGATATCTTGTGTATTGACAAAGTTATGAATTTTTTTCTTCTGAAACCCCTATTCCGCCCCCCCCCCAACTTGAGGGCATTTTTAATTATATCAAAAATCTGTCATACATAAATTTTTGGCCCTTTTCCTAGAAGTAATAATAACTTTAAAAGGATTCGATACGTATCATAATTAAGAAGTTATGGGGATTTTTCTGTTTTCACAAAAAGCCCCTCATTTCCCTCCTCCTTTGGTTCGATTTTGCCCATTAACGAACTTGACCTTGATTTCATGTATCAGTTTCGAAGAGAGTTGTGCAGAATTTTTGTAGTTATTGTGTCTATAAAAAAGTTATATAGATCGATAAATAAATAGATAGATAAAGTTTTGAACTCGGGATGGTTTTGAATTTTGGGAGTCATAATCGGTGTAGATCTTCAAAAATTTTCCAGAAATTCCGACATAGGGGAGAATGTAATAGGTAGTATTTCTTACGAAATCTACCTAAAAGAAAGAAATGTCTGCGCCTAACAACAGTGAGAAACGTTTGTTCACAGATTTAGTACATCCATATTTTGACAGTTAGTGCATCTGCTGTCAATTCTCACAGCATATAAAAACTATTTTTTTTCTTTTTCTTATTCATATGGCCTTTTACTTGCCGTATATGGTATATCGGCGTTCACTTGTGATAATTTTGATCACATCTTCCGCTTTCTACATAGTAACTTTTTACGGCGATTTTTCTCAAAAATTCACCGAGTTTATGAGTTTTAATCGGACTGGCGTTAAAATTCATAATTTTCCTTTGACTTAATCACATTCGCTTTACCTTAAAGGATAAAACCACATGTGTCTCCTAGGACTTCTGTATCTCCAGAATATTTTTTGCTAATTTTATTGCTATTGTTTGTTAATGCCTCATGCGATCTGTGAAAGTTGTAACACTTTTAATCAGATATACTTGACGCCTGCTCTGCATAGTATGAGTACAGCGCCTAGACTACATAGTGTGGAAAACGGCTTCAAAATAGTACTAAAAAATTGAATCCAATAAATGTAGAACGATGCTGAAAATATAACGGGTCGATCTCAGCGACATCTTTTAGAAGTGGTGTAGACAGGGTGGAGGTCCAGATGGTTTGAATACCACTAATTTTACAAAAATACTTTTGTCTTATCTAATCGGATAATGCTATGCGATATTGAAGGCGGAGAAAACTTTATAATATTACTGGTTTCCAAAGCATTTAGGCCCCCTCTCGGGCTACGACACTGTCTGCTTGCTCTTTTCAACGCAAACATTGTATAAGAATCGAACTGAGAAAATGTTTCAGCTGGTGGTAAATATTTTAATTAATTAAATTATACCCTATTTCCTTTGACTTGGATAGTGATTTTCATAAGCTTTGAAAATATGAATGATATTGATCATGGCCAAAAAACGACATACGCATTCTTTTGAGCCCGGTTGCAGTAGTCGGTACAAGACAGCAAATTAGAAACTATCCCTATTTAGCATACCAAAGGATGAATCTCTGCTAGAAGAGTGGAAAAGATTAATTCTCTTATATGATAAAAGATTAACTTCAAAATCAATTACATCTGAAATATACATTTACAAGAAGATTTTATTAACAGAAATTATGTTCATGTTGTCATTAGTGAACGGTCACTTTTGCTAGAGATAAATCTATTTTTAAAGCAGATGTCGCTGCGATCGTCCTATTATTGTACCGCATCGTTGCACGTTTATCGGCTACAATTTTTTAGCACTTTTTAAAGCATTACTAGTTTGGCTTTTTTTAAATTCCGAAATTTCACATTCATACCAAAAATTCCCTATAATGGTCTTTTGGTTATTTAATGGCAGATATTTCGTGACTTCTAAAAGTAAAAATACTTGTTTCATAATTTCTTGTATGAATTAGAAAATTTTTAATTAAAAAACGGTAAAACAACTTTCCACACTATGTATTCTAGGCACTGTAGTATGAGCATGTAATTTGTATTCGCCTCTTTTCAAGCTTCGGTGCTTCATCGCCGGCCTTGTATTGTGGCGCTTCACAGGAACCTGGATGCAAATAAAATGGAATGTATCTACAGCCCAAGTTTACTTCCATCTTAAAATAATAGTAATCACCGCCATCATTTTATTTAAACTTGTTAAAAAAATCAAATGTCATCAAAATATCATCTTTAGAAATCAGCATTTTTCACAATCAACTCAAAATAAAATTTCATTATTTCATTAAATAACTTTATCTAAATATGCTTTCGAATTTCAAGATTAAACATTTTTATGCATCGGAAAATGTATCATTTTTTAAATATTTCAGTTTTAATTTAAATTTATGTAGATGAATTATGTTAAACGGAATTTATTTTAAATACTTTTTTCCAAACTGACGAGATCTCTATCTTTAATGGTAAAAAAAGAGATTTATACATTGGTTTCAAATAGACAAATATATAAGAAAGAATAATGAACAAGAACAATGTAATTAAATCTTTCCTTATTTTTGAAAATGTTTTAAATGTGCAATAATGGGTAGCAATGTCAATATCCTTGAAAAGAAACATTGAATATATATAACAAAAGCAAAAAAACGCAGCTAGAAAGTAAATTGAAACCGTATAAATGTTATTGAACTTTTATTTAATCTTAAATAACAGTCAATATATCTAGAGTTCGGGAAAAAAGGAGGCATAGATTCCTCAATTTTCTAGATACCAAACCTGTAATGATACAATCTGTTAAAGACTGTCGAATACTAATCTGAAATCGGAATGGAAGATAACAAGATAATTAATTTTATTTACATTAATTTTATTAATTTTATTTACATTTTTCACTTCTGCTTTTTATGAGTCCGCATAGTAACTAGTATGTTCGTTTTTACTAAGTAAATACTACAGTGCCAAAATTTGCTGTTTCATACCCGCATGCCCCGAAAAAGTGAGTGTGTAAGGTTTTCAGACAGTTATTTTTTTCGAAAGCTAAATAACTAAACAGTAAAGAATAAACGGGTAATTCTTATCTAATGCGAAAATTTTGAATCAGAAAGTTTAAGGTTTAAGTTATCTGGAACATGTTACGTTTTCGCGATTTTACTTGCACAATTTGCCTTATATGCCTTACAAACATGTAAATGTAACGGCCATGTGACCAATTAATTAGTTCGTTAAATATTTAAGTTTTCTGAATAAAGATGACAGGGGGATAAGATGTTATCCACAGGAGTAAGAAAATGAACGAAACCTTTAGCTTTAAAATATATTTTTCGCTATAGAAATTGGTTCCCATTCATGATTATTTTAAAACTTGCATTTAAAAAACAAACACTAACATGAACTTATATCGACTGCTCGTTTTCACTGTCATAATTTGCGATACAACAGGTTATTTTTCGGTAAACCGACAGGAGACATGATTCAACGTTATTGTAATATATTAGATATCTAAAATTCAAATAAAAGTTCCTTTTTTGTAATCAGAGTTGCCAGAATCGAATATTTGTTTATTCTATTTCGAAAGGTTCGTGCTACTTTTTCCAAATTATGTTCTTTGCCGCTTACTCCTGCAACAATTACAAGATGTATCTACGACAATGATTGTTTTTTTTTAAATAAATAACGTCACGACTAGATTATAAAATATCCCTGCGTACACCCAGAAAAAGGAATTGATTAAAACTACAAAACATGTTTGTTGAGTACATTTTGGTTGTTTTGACAAAATTCAAATAAAATTGAACCACTTCTTGAATTAACAAAACATTTCTTGCTGTAGATACAAAAAACTTTTTGGGAATTGCAAAAAAAAAAAAAAAAATTGTTGATTCAAACTAAATTTCCATTGACCTATATTTAAACATAAAGTTTTGTTGGGTCAACTAAATTTTTGTTGATTGAACAAAACATTTTTCTGGGTGTAATCTAGTTCTTGATATACGACAATGTGTGTTTATTTAAATAGTGGTAATGTTATTTAATAAAGGAAAAATTACTGTTCGGAATTCATTGTATGAATTCAGAATTTCTGAAATTAAAGAGGCCAAGCTGGCATTCCCGGTTTAATCTACCATAACAATTATTCATACCGTAACGAATGAAAGTGGAACAAATTCAGTAAAGTTGCTTTTCACATAGAGATATTTTATGAATTTTTTAAAGTTAATTAGCAATAGATATGCCATATATTTACCACAAACAATTACTTTGCGGTATAAATGCTATTCATATTTAAAGTGGTACACACACTGTATTTTTAAGTTTTTTGTGTCGTAGAAATACAGTAGTCATACCGTAAAGAATGAAAATGACAAAATTACTGTACATATACGGACATTTTTTACGGTGTGTTTAATAAACATTTCTTAATTACTCTTTCTTGTTTGCTTATTTAATTTGCAGATGCATTTTTTGGTAGCTTTCATTGCAAAAAGTAAACAGCTCCCTATTGCAGCCTTTCGGAGGAAAGCAATTCCGGAAAGTTTCGGTATATTTTCATCGATCATGACCCCTAGATCCCAAAACCACCCTCCGTTCAAATGTTGATATATATATATATATATATATATATATATATATATATATATATATATATATATATATATATATATATATATATATATATATATGATTTATATGTCATAGTATAGCACTCGTATTTATAAACCCATTTGTATGTAACTAAGTGTGTCTATTAAGCTCCCCAATATTTCGACCGAGTTCGTTGGCCAGCTTGGTCAGCCATCTTGTTTCATAATGGCATTCACTAAAATATTTAAAACTAAAAAACTGTACAAAAAATTAAAATTTAAAAATTATTTTTTGCTTAAGTGTTAGGCCTTCATACAAGGATTCCGGGGCAATTTTGTTTTGCCTTTATCTTAAAAAATGGTTGAGATACAGCACTTTGAAATGCTAGGGTGGTTGACATTTTGAAACACGACAACAGTTTAAAACAAATATGGGTTTAATTTGTGAGTTTTAGTGAATGGGATCACTCGCAAATTATTATCTCTCATTATTTTAATCATGTTCCCAATCATACACATAAAACTATATTCATATATCTGTTAGCCTCAAATTCTCGTCACGCTTGGCGACACCTGGCGAAATGTCGCCAAATTTGCAGACCAAAGTCTTCGTAATTGAAGCCAAATTGGCTATAACTCAATAATTTGGCAAATTTCTTGTTCAAATTCAGTTTTAACGAATCTTCTGAAATCGGGTTCTTTGCATTTTAGCCTGCTGCTTTCGAGTAACATTAGCTAAAATTTTAAAACGATGACATCGGAAAGCTACCTTTTCCTCCCTGTACACACCAGAAGGACTTTTTATTTTGGTTTTATTTCATTAGAATTTTCACAGAAGATTCTTAAAATTTAGTCAATTTAAAATATACTTGTTTACATATACTATACATATATAGAATTCTGAGTGCATTATAAAATTTGATTTTTTTTATGGATTCTTTAAGATATCCTTTTTTTAAAAAATTCACATTTTTCAAAACGGAAAACCTACTCTTTAGTAATTAAATTTCACTGCATTCATTCTTCTTGCTTCGCATATTAAATAAAACTTTTGGAATCACAAAAGTAAATTATATAAACCGAACGATTAATCTGCATTTGAGTTACAAGACTGCTGCGATTAATATTAATGTGAAATTACGCTTAGTAAAATATCATTTATCATGGTTATCGAAGAAAAAAGTCACAAGATGGTACATTTTTGTTTTTCTATTACTTTTAAGACGGTTATTTCAGTTGTTAATAAATGTTATTTAACATATTTTAAATGCCTGTTTAATAATTCATAAAACATTAATAATGCAAAATTTGGATACAGTATTATTATTTTTAAATGCGTATTTATACACACGGCATAAGAAAGAGTAATTTCAAAACTTTTATCTCTAACAGTTATTTTCATCAGCTACATGAAACGAACATATATAGAAAGCATTGAATAAAGCTGCTACAGTGGTGACGGTATGCCTTTCTGCATATAATAACTGTAGAACGAATTGTATAGTAAATCAGTACAAAAACCACTAATGGGTTAAAAGTTTGTGATGCTCCACTTTACTTTAGGTCTTCAAGAATTATATATATATGTATTAAAAGTAATGATATCAAATTTGAGTGCCGCTATGTTTTTAATTAATTTCATTTTTCATCATTTTCTTTTTCGTTTTATTTATATTCACATACGCAAATATATATATATGTATTTTTTAACGTGAAAAGATACATAAAATTTATTCACGGATGCTTTTCCATTCATATATGTCCTAAATTTAAAATATGGGTTTTAAAAGAAATGATATCAAAATTCGAATGACGCCTTGACGTGAATTCCATATGATTGTTTTAAAATTCATTTAATATATGTAACATTTAATATATGTCATTTAATTCATGTAATATATGTAACTTACAATGTTTGTAAGTTGTTATTTTGCGTCATTCTATCCATTGGCAATTCCTTTTGTTGTTTGGATTCTATGATGAAAATAATCATTCTTTGACCGTGTTTCTAAAATGTTTTGCAATCTACTCATACAGCATTCCTGAAAAGCTATTCAAATTGAAACACAAAAACAAAGAAATCTGAAAATGGTAAATTTGAACATATGCCTTTAAAGCAAAATATAAATACAGTATTGTTTATTTTAAATGTGTATTTATACACACGGCATATGAAATAGAAATTTCGAAACTTTTATATCTAACAGTTATTTTTATCAACTACATGAAACGAACATATATAGGAAGCATCTAATAAAGCTGGTACAGTGCTGACGGTATGCCTTTCTGCATATAATAAATGTAGAACAAAGTGTATAGTAAATCAGTACAAAAACCATTAATGGGTTAAAATTTGTGATGCTCCACTTTACTTTAGGTCTTCAAGAATTTTATATATATGTATTAAAAGTAATGATATCAAGTTTAATAGACACTATGTTATTAATTTATTTAATTTTTCATCATTTTCTTTTTCGTTTTATTTCTATTCACATGTGCAAATACATTTTGTTTAACGTGAAAAGATATATAAAATTTATTCGCTGATGCTTTTTCCTTCACATATCTCATGAATTCAAAATATTGGTTTTAAAAGAAATCACGCCAAAATTCGAGTGACGCTTTGACTTGAATTTAATATGATTGTTTTAAAATTCAATTTAAATTATTTTTGGTTTGTCTTCTAAAGTGTATATTTACACATACAGGCAATACTTTTAATTTTCCAATACATTGTTAAATATATTACTTTTACTGAGCCTATATTATGCATTGAAATGTATTTATTTCAAAAAAATGATATATCTTTTGTGCCACGCTATACAAAATCGTAAGTAAAATTTATATAAACTATTATTTTGCGTCATATTTTGTGTTGATACATTTCCCTTTGTTGTTCTGCTACTACGATGAAAATAATCATTATTTGACCGCTTTTCTAAAATGTTTTATATTTTTACAATGGAAATCTACTGATACAGCATTCCTGAAAAGCTATTCAAGTTAAAACACAAAAGCAAAAGAATCTGAAAATGTTAAATATTGACATATGACTTTAAAGAAGAAAAAAGTTAATTTTCCAAATATTCATCACCAATAACAAGATGCAAAACAAATTGACATTGAATTGTAAGACATTTATCTGCAATTATGCAAAAATGTGCATGGACACAATGCAATATTTATTTCCGGGTTTTAACCAGAAATTTGCTAATTTTGTAAATTTGGCTGTTTTGTGGCGCCACAGGGATTGGTAAACAGTTTGAAAAATAAACTTGTTTACATTAGCGATGATTATAGTTATTTTTGAATTGAGATCCATATTAGACACAACTTGCTTTTCGTAGGAAAAATATTTTAAGATTAGTAGAGAACAAAGAAGAGAAAACGAAAATAAGAAAAAAATTAGGATGCTATATAAATCGATTGAATATGAGGCCATGCTACGCGTGCATTGTATCAAATCCAGTTGCTCACTGTAAAAAAAAATATCATGACGTTACTAAAGTTTTTTTAGTAAATTTGTATTCCACAGTAATTCTTACAGATTTTCTTGTAACTGAGTAAGAATACAAAAAAATTTAATAATTGCAAGGATCAATGAGAAAAATAAAAATATTTTAGTAGATCGACGCATTTTTTTCACTGTCTAGCGCACAGTATCACCTATCCATTTCCGTCATGTTACCGTATGAACAGAGTTCATATGGATGTTTTCTACCACCTCTCTAGTTTATATGTAAGGTTTTGAGTAAACCAGTTTATATATATATGTATATATATATATATATATGTGTGCATGCATATACACACCATATTTGTAGGAACAAAACTTATCGATTAACAATAATTTCGATTTTACAATTTCTCAGCCTTTTCTGTCGCAAACAGGTTTTTTTCCCGTTTTATTGCCAATAAACGCCGAAAAGTATTCATAAAATCAAAGTTACAATAACTCGGTAATATTTGGTCATAGAGAATTTGAATGCTTGCTGTTTTTTTAGTTAGTGCATGTATAAAGTTTTCTAACTTTAACTTATAGAACCCATAGACCGCATTAAAGTTTAAATTTCATAAAACAATTATTTTGAGGCAAACGTCTCTGTTTAGGAATTAGCAATTGATCAACGATAGGCAGGAACAGCGTATATATTTCTTTAAATAATCTCTAATACAATCTGCTTTTAAAATTATACATATTTTTATTCTTGCGGTAAATCGATATTTATTTAAAAATCTTTTCTAAGTTTTGAGCAATATTTTTGCAAATAAATATTACGGCTTATTTGATTTAAATATAAGAGAATCTAAGGTAAGCAAACATCAATTATAAAACAATCAAAATGTATTGATTTCGTAAAATCCAATCTCAGAATTTTTGGTATTTACGGCTGAAATTTCAAAATACTAAAATAGAGAGAGAAAAAAAAGCTTGGGTTTATGTGGTGTGGGAATACATGTCTAGACAAGGTATCAAAATATATTTAAATAACTAAAAAAAGAAAACATGTCATTTTTAGAGACGGGAAAAACAATTTATTCCATATTTTGCAGGTAAACAATCTAATCTAAGTGTGTTTCTTCACTGTTAAAGAAAGATGTAATTCTACCTAATTTTTTAAATGGCACCATACAAATTATAAAAGATATGATAATATAGAATAAAATTTAAACATATGTATATGTATACATATGTATAGTATATATATATATATATATATATATATATATATATATATATATATATATATATATATATAAAGAGTTAAAAGTTATATTTATTAACGGTTAAATTAACCTTTTTAGTTAGATACAAGATTTTAACATGTGCAAATAGGATTAGGTTTAATATATCAATAAATATTTAGGGTAAGTTGTAAATAACTTTTTATTTCGCCTTCTTTAATTTGTTTGTTTATTAAATTCCATTTAAAAGCTAATCTTGTTTACTCAATCTGGATTTAACAACCGATCGGGCAAGGAAATAACACAATAATTAGCATAAAGCTAGTGTTACCTATTGTAATCGGTTGTTCTTTGCTTATAATGATAGATCCCTTGCCCTTGAAAAAGTGATTTAAATTATAAGCCTCCATTTGTGTTTATACTCTTATTTCATTTTATTTTATTTCATTTGAATTAATAATATTTCACTTCTTAGGACTACATAATTTAGTTTGTAATTTGACTCTGCTTTTTGGTATTGTGATTTCATTGTGAATGGTCAGTTTCTTATGTTTCAATGGTTTAAATTTACAATGAGTTATATATATATATAACATATACATTAAATATTTTTTTTAATTCCCATTTATTATTTTTTTTAAATCTTAGACTAATTTCCCTTCATTTCTCTTTGCAAATTCCCCGTGGCTCAGCGCCCGTAATTCTTTTCATGTCTGAATTCTTTCGATATCAAAAGTATTATTCTTTTATAATAAGCATATTTGTTTTTTTTCCTTTGAGGGACGCTGTAGAAAGTTTTTCGAGCGCTTTTGAGGGCCAAATTGTTCAAGTTACATACCACCACACCAGTGATTTCACCTGCTGGCTGTTCCATTGGCACTGAGCATTTGACGCATTGCGTATTTTGTAACCTGGCATTTTTCCAATAAAATTCGCTGCACTCGGTTGGGAAGCACTTTTTTTTCGTTTTACTCAATGTCTAAC
The DNA here is from genome assembly GCA_963931845.1 of Maratus michaelseni. Lineage (NCBI taxonomy): Eukaryota > Metazoa > Arthropoda > Arachnida > Araneae > Salticidae > Maratus > Maratus michaelseni. The sequence continues at coordinate 350,792,817 of OZ007590.1, forward strand.
GGCATAACGGCATTCATGTTTTTTTTCTTTGTACCGCAGTGAGCGAAATTTGTTTTATTTTGTTTAATGTATCGAAGTTAAGTATACCGATAAAAAAAAATTAAATTACTGTAAATGTCCTAAGGATTACTAAAAACTCTTCCAATTGGTGCTGGAATTGTTTCGTTTTCAATAATGATGTCATTAAGACAAATTGACTTTTTTCATTTTGCGTTGTGTATAAACGTAATGAATAGCTAAAGATAGTAAATACCACAGCTGCTAAAGCCGGAACTTTTAAGGAAAACCGGTAATTGCGTGTCATGAGGAAAGTTGCAAAATCTTGTAGAACCGGAATTCACGATATTTTCCAACCATAATTAATGAAACAACCTTAACACTCTTCATTCTTCCAAAAATATTGTTTCCAAACAGCAATCATCATTTTGTTACAACTTTTATATATTATAAGAGTGGTAGTAGATTCCTATTACAAATGGTCCAGAAATATACTACGGAGATTATTTTTTTCAATCAGTGGTAACAAAAGTTTAATTCTAAATTAGCGATAGAGATAAGTACTGTCGAATAGCACTCTACAAAGGAGTGAAAATGGTTAGTTGAAAATTATATTAAATGCCTTTTTAAAAACGTATAGAAGGTAGTGAAGAAGAAAGAACTTGATTTGACATGCATCTTGACGATCAATGGATGTACTCTTTTTTTTATTATCATTACCGAGAATATGGATCTGTTATAACAGTTCAAATAATAACTAACACATGATTTGGGAAATATATAAAATTTGAATAAAAACAGGGCTAAGATATAATACGAATATAGAATTCTATTACTAGTGCAATGTCAGCGCAAACGTTGTAGGATGTATCGGGCACGTTTCCTCCGTGTTGTGGTATCTGGATTATTAACGACGTAGTTACATGAAAATTGAAAACGAAAAGCTAAGTAAGAAACATGCTCAAACACTTTCAGATGCTGCTACAGGACAGTATATGGATGTTTCATTAGATAAAAGTTATGTAAATTACTTATTTGTAACAAAAAAAAAATAATTTCTAGAATTAGTAAAATAATTGCAAATTATTTAATTTTCTGTAAAGAATAAAATGCTTTGTCATTTTTCAATTTACCTTCTACTTTCACCTACTTTCACCTACCTTCTACACACAATTTACCTTCTACTTTCATAAAGTGTTTTAAAAGCAAATCTAAAATACAAACAAATATTAAAAATAATACTCTATCTGGATGTAATCAGCAATTAAATTTGTATATAGAACGAAAAAAACAAACATAAACTAACAAAAACATTCAAAAAATTAATACTAGTAATTTTAATACTTTTTAGAATATTTTTAGATATACTAGTGAAAAATTAAATTAGTTAATTAAAATAATGTTACTAATTTTCAAAATTTACTCTTAAAATTATAATTATGCAGTTCGCATTTTTAGTTTATGCATTTTTAAATAAACAAAATTAAAAATATAAAAAGCACAATTCTTTTCAAATTAAAATTATAAAATTAAAATGAGCAACTTAATTAAAATTTTACAGGTCATTTAATCATTGTATTTAATCATTTTTTATTTTTCAATTCATGTGCAATTTAGCGTATGAAAGTTTGTAACAAACTTTCGGATATAGTTACGTTTATATATTTCATCTGAAGTAAAATGTTACGATCTGCTATAAAGCAATTATATTTTTTAGTTATTTTTAATAAACATTAAATTTACATTTTATTTTACATATTCTCAAAAACGAAAAAAAACCATGATTCTTTGAAATTGAAACTATAATTAAAAATAGGAAATTTACTCAAATTCTACAGATCATTTAATCTTCAAATTAAATCACGTTTACCTTAGCGCATGTTATTTTGTAACAAAAATTTCAGACTTAGTTATATTTTCATTTTTGCACCAGAAGTAAAATGTTACACCTTCTATAATACAGATATATATTTTTAATTTATCACTCTAATCAATAAACATTTTCTTTTTTAATCTGGTAATAAACACATGGCGCTTTGGCCTTAAGCCATATCGTTTCATGAAAGAAAAATAAAGTAATAAGACGGCCTGAAAATATTTTATTAAAGGCAATAAATTTTCGAAAACTGCCAAAGTTTTAATTATTTTTTACTTTTAAGCTTAAAAGTGTGATATATTTTAGAAACTGATAGACATATACAGGGTGTCCCAAAAGTACTTGACATATTTTAAAATTCAATGAAAGATCAAGCAATTGGCGTACGAGAGTGCGGTTTGGACGAAAATGCTTCTTATGATCTGACATTTTGTTTAAGCAAATAAAAATATTAGTTTCAAAATTTTCTCATAGATGGCACTGCTTCTGGAAAGTTATCGAATAGGTTGAATGTCTCTATACATAACAATGGATAAAGGCGCACAATGCGTTTGCATAATTTTTGTCCAGATTATGGCAACCCACATTCCAAAACTTAACAATACTCGCCATCCTGAGTTCGATTAAACGAGTGTGGATGAATAGACGACTATTGTTAACTTCTGGAATGTGGGTTGCCATAGTTTAGAGGAAAATGTGCGCACGCATTGTGCGTATTTCGCCATTATTATATATAAAAGGATTTTACCTCTTCGATAACTTTTCAGAAGAAAATTAAATATCAAACTAAAGTCTATGAAATAATTTTGGTATAAATTTTTGTATTTGCGCTTAAACAAAATTTCAGATCATAAGAAGCATTTTCATCCAAACTGCTCTCTCGTACGCCAATTGCTTCATCTTTTATTGAATTTTAAATTATGTATACGCAAGCACATGCACAAACGCACACACACACATAATATATATATATATATATATATATATATATATATATATATATATATATATATATATATATATATATATCCAGAGTGTCCCAAAAACATTGACCTCGGATTTTATTCCTTAAATATTGATCATTATAAAATATAAAGTTACTTTAAAAAAAGGTACAGGATTTTAAGAAATCGTTTACAAATTTCAGGGGATTGAATTCGAAGAAATACGAACTTTAAATTTCTATATGGCATCCGTAAAAAAAATTTCACGATGAGTAAAATGTGCTCCATACACTAATAAGGTCATATATAGAATTTCAGCATTTTATCATAAAAAGACGCAGGGATATGAAAATACATAAATGCTGTCTTAAATCACTTTTCAATACCTGGATATGAGTTCGCAAAGGGGTAAAATCATGTCGGATGATCACGTTTCAGGTGTCGTACACAAATTACAAAAGAAAACAATGATTGCATAAATAAATAGTAATTGTGCTATTTATTGGTTCAAAAGTCTCGCAGCTGTGTAGAAATACTAACTTTACGCAAAGATTACAAAGCTTGTTCAAAATGTTTTCCATTCGATTATGTGACGCATCGATACGAGGCATATATTTGCGTATGCAAACATTTATAAGCTATTTTAATGCTCATCGACTGTGTCATTTCCAAGTCTTTTTTTCTGTAATTCATCCTGTAAAATGTTAAGGTATTTTTCACGAAACGTAGCTATGTAAATTTAAAAATAAAACTAAAGATAAGAGCCATATTTTACTTGCTTATGAAGCATTTCTGCGTCGCTTCATCTGCACTCTAGCTGTAAACCTACATTTTAATTGATGATTATCTCCTCACCAACTTTGTTTAAACATCTTCGACTTTTTATGATAAAATGCTGAAATTTTGTACATCACCTTATTAGTTTATGGGCCACAATTTACTCATTGGGATTTTTTTTTGTACGGAGCCAAATAAAAATTTGTATTTTCTATTTCTTTAAATTTAATCTGCTGAAAATTTTAATCAATTTCATAAAATAATGTACATTTTATTAAGTACCCTTGTAATATATAACATAGAACTATGATCAATATTTAAGAAATAAGAGCTGAGGTCAATGTTTTTTTATGTTAATTAATCGCAGAATTTTGCGATTATATAAGCTCAGGATTATGATTCGGAAATAGTGTAAACACACACAAAAAAAGAATAGTTCGCAGCTATGCAGAATAGAAAAAGACTACTTCGATTTACTCTTTATTCAAAATAGCATTAAAATGATTTGAAATGGAAACAAATAAAATTTTGAATTTAAGACAGATTGAGCTCGAGCCTGCTCAAACTGGAAGACTGATATAAAAATCGAGCCCGTTTCATCTCCATCTCCTACGTGGACGTCACATTACGTCCCTTATAATGGTTTTGTTACAAAAGAAGGGGAAAGATTGGAGATGGGAGGAAAAGGAAAGGCTAATTTAGGCTTCGTTTTTTCGAAAGCGCTGGGCTCCGGAGCCCAGTATTTATGGGCTCCGGTAAATTCCGACCAATATTTAAATATTTACTAAAACAGAAAAGCAGCGGAGCCGGGCTCCGGTGGGCTCCGGCGCAATTTAAGCCCTGATTGATATGTTATTATTATTCGTGCGTTACATTAATTAAAGACATGTTGGAAAATGATGGTCGAAGGCTACTCAGACTAAAATAAACACGAAGTGTAAGTCATGTTAAATTAACATTTTTAACGAATTTAATTGTAATAAGTGGCTGTAAATGCTGTAGAACAAACACAGAGTTTAGAAAAGCTCCGTTATCCAGTTTTCAGCGAAATGGCTTTACTCAAATTTAATTTTGTTAATGTAATTTATTTTTTCTTGTGGTTTACATTATTTGTGCTTGTGAAGTACACATACGCTTTATCCCTTCACAGCATAAGAAAGTTCATTTAAATATATACATATTTCTGATCAGGTCTCTTTTCCATAAAATTCTCTATAAATTAACATTTGGAAAATATATGACATCAAATTTTCCAAATAACTTCCCTTTTGGTATCCGAAGATAAAATGTACCAAAATATACGTTTATGATGCTAAAATTAGATTTTAATATTGAGAATTTTAAAGTATATTACAATATATATGTCTTTATAAGCCAAATATAAGCACAGGGTGTCCCAAAAGTCCTTGATACATTTTAAAATTCAATAAAAGATGAAGCAATTGGCATACCAGAGTGCGGTTTAGACGAAAATGCTTCTTATGATCTGAAATTTTGTTTAAGCAAATAAAAATATTTGTTTAAAAATTTTCTCATATATTCTGGAAATTTATCAAATAGGTAGAACACCTTTATACTTAACAATGGTGAAAGACGCACAATGCGTATGCACAGTTTTTGTCCAAACTATGACAACCCACATTCCAGAAGTTAACAACACTCGTCTTTCCATCCTCAACTCGTTTAATCGAATTCAGGAAGACAAATATTTTTAAGTTCTGGAAAGTGGGTTGCCATAGTTTGGACAAAACTTTTAAGTACTCATTGGGAGTCTTGTTATGTCATTGTTATGTATAAAGGCATTCTACCTAATTCAATAACTTTCCAGAAGCAGCGCCATCGATGAGAAATTTTTGGAACTAATTTTTTTTATTTGCTTAAACAAAATTTAAGATCATAAAAAGCATTTTCTTCCAAACCGCACTCTTGTACGCCAATTGCTTGATCTTTTATTGAATTTTAAAATGTGTCGCGAACTTTTGGGACTTTCTGTATATATTTCTGATCAGGTGGTATTAGGTACATTTTACTTTTTATGTCAGTAGATTTTATATAGCCTTTTTTATATAAAATTCTCTATAAATTAACAGTTGTATAAAATAAGACGTTACGGGGGAGAGTATATTTGAAGTGTGATCAACTGTGACACAGGAAGAAAGTATGTGTAAATAAAAAAACGAAATTTTCGTGATGCAATTTATTGTAGATTCCTAAATTTATTTTGACGGGGTGTGTCTATAAATTCCTTTTCATGTTTTGAGTTCAATATTTTTTTTCTTTTTGTTTATCTGACCAGATGGTTGCTGCCCTAAAATGTTTCGGAGAATCGTGTTCTATGAACCTCTGAAATAAACATATGGGTGTATCGATGCGCAGCATAGGAGATTCTTTACAGCTTTCATTGAAAAAAAAAGTTACTAAGATTCATACAATCATAACATGTAAATTCACGTAATTTACTATCTGTTCTTTTGCTTCATTAGAAGGATAAAGCTATCTAAAATTTATTTTTGCAGTAATGCAATATTTTTACACTCTTTTCTCTGTGTTTAATTCAAATTTTTTTTCTTTTTTGTATGTAAAGATGGAATTTTTTAATCGATTTTTAACCTACTTCCTGATAGGCTAGAATTATGGAGTTTTTCGAAATTTTTTTTCGGTTTGGGAAATTTGGTTCGTACCAGCATCATTTAATTATTAGACATTAATTCCGATAGCTAATGTCTAATAATTGACGGGCAGAATTTTCCGGTACGAAATGGTTTTTCCAAACGGAAGGAACTTTCCGGACAACCCAATATAAAATAATATTAATTCAAAGTAGATTTCCGATGAAAATACAATAATTTTATATTTTTAGAACTTTATTATAATTTATTGTAGTGTATATTTAAGCTAACCCACCACAGGTGATAAATCGCCACCACAGGTGATAATATGGTTTCAATTGTATATGAGTTGGGACAACAATATATCTAATTATGTTCCAAATCACGTTCGGGCCATTTTGCTCTAAATCAGCAACCATGAACTAGTTTAAACACTAAACTGTAGAAAATGTAAATGAAAACTAAAGGGTGTAATATAATTTAAAAAAAGATACGCTTTAATTAATGAATAGTTTTATAATAAGTAAATTATGTTTCTACGTTGAGAAATAAATTTATAAATAAATTTAGAAATCATAAATGATAGTTTAAATGTTTTTTTTTCTCATTTCTGGTTGCCATATGTTAATAAAAAAAAAGAGCAGAAATTGTAATTTAAAAAAATAATTTCGCTAGCTTGTGCTTTCTACCAAGCATAAAAATGCGGTAAATTGTCAGTAATCGTGTTCTGTGCGCACACAAATTAACGTATTTTAACGGAATTTTTGGTGAAAAAAACATTAATTACAGACATGAGATTAGGCATGATTTTCAAGATAAACAGTTAATGCTTCTAAAAAAGTATTTAAAAAAACAAAAAAAAAACTACTATTTTTAATTTTACACTTATAATTGAAAAAAGTTAATACGTTTCATTCAATCATAACATGTAAATTCTTATAATTTATTCCATGCATTCTTTCACTTTGTAGAAAAATAAAGCTATCTGAAATTTATATTTGCCGAACGTGATATTAGTTTTAAAATAAGCATGCAATAAGTATTCCCTGAATAATTACAACTTAAAAATAAAATTTTCAAAACGTATAAGCGTTAAAAATGAGCATAGGTAAATCTTTTTATATCTTATATTACAGGATGTTAAATCAAAATACATGCTGGAAAATTTTCATCGAATGACAAGTTTAAAATGTGAAAAAAAAAAGAAAAATTAATAATCACCTGCCAACAAACGTGAAATATGCGTTAAGGTGCTGTTTTGTTGTCCAAAATCCTTTCAACTTCTATTCATTTTAATTCTCTGGAGGGTCTTATTTTGAAGCTTTCTCCTCAAGCAAACACGTTTCATTCTCTTTGTTTGTTTTTAGATAAAAATTTATCACTAGAATATATACGTTTCTGGGCCATGTTTAGAACAGAGAATTCTCGTAAAAATTGTAAAATTCTATATTTGAGTCTCGCCAGAATGGTGAAAAATATATTAAATCTTATTTCAGAAAATTTTATTCTTTTACTCTTTAAAACATTTTTCTATGGCGCAAAAATTGAGAGAGTCACATAAAAGTTAAAAGGCGAAATATAAATGTTGCTTATATTTTTATAAAGAGAGAACATATTTCATTTCTTAAAAAAAAATGTTTCGTGATAGAAAAAACTATTCAGAGAAGTAAATGTTGTAACTAAGAGAGAATGATATGAAAATTTCAGCATTTTACAAAATTTTCCTGAAATACTGAAAAAGTAACAAAATACATTTATTATAAATTTATAGTACGCAATTAATATAAATTCGTAGTATATATTTAATTAAAATTCATATTAAAAAATGACAAAAAATCAATCGTCAGGAATAAATTTAGAAATAAATTTAGAAATCATAATTTATAGTTTAAATAATGCATTTTTTCATTTCTGGTTGCCATATGTTAATAAATAAAGAGAGCAGATTTTTTTTTTAAAATAAAGTCGCTAGCTTGTGCTTTCTACCAAGCATAAAAAAGCGGTAAGTTTTCAGTAATCGTGTTCTGTGCCCAGACAAATTAACGTATTGTAATTGAAGTTTTGAGGGAAAAAAAAAGTTAATTAAAGACATGATATTAGGCATGATTTTGAAGATAATCCTTAAATGCTTCTGAAAGAGTATTAAAAAAAAACTATTTTAAATTTTACACTTATTATTGTAAAAAGTTATTCAGATTCATTCAATCATAACATAAAAATTCGCAAAATTTATTCCATGCATTCTTTCACTTTTTTAGAAAAATAAAGCTATTTGAAATTTTATTTGCTGTAACGCAATATTATTTTTACAATAAGCATGCAATAAGTATTCCCTGAATAATTCAAACTTAAAATACAATTTTCAAAACGTATAAACGTTAAAAATGCGAAACGGTAAATCTTTTTATACCTTATATTACAGGATTTTAAATCAAAATACGTGCTGGAAATTTCTCATCGAATGGCACGTTTAAAATGTGAAAAAAAAGAATAACAATAAGTATCTGCCAACAAAGGTGAAATATGCGTTAAGGTGCTGTTTTGTTCTCTAAAATCCTTTCAACTCCTATTCATTTTAATTCTCTGGAGGGTCTTATTTTGAAGTTTTCTCCTCAAGTAAAGACGTTTCATTTTCTTTGTTTGTTTTTAGATAAAAATTTATCACTAGAATATATACGTTTCTGGGCCCTGTTTAGAACAGAGAATTCTCGTAAAGATTTGAAAATTCTTTATTTGAGTCACGCCTGAATGGTGAAAAATATATTAAATCTTATTTCAGAAAGGTTTATTTTCCGGGAAACATTTTTCTATGGCGCAAAAATTGAGAGAGTGACATAAAGGTTGAAGGTAAATATAAATGTTGCTTGTATTTTTATAAAAAGAGGAAATATTTCATTTCTTAAAAAAAAGTCTTTCGTGACAGTGAAAATTATTCAGAGAGATAAATATTGTATCTAAGAGAGAATTATATGAATCCTGTATATGATCTATAGAATGTGTACGCACCATACAACTAAAAATTAGGCAACTTTAAAAAATGAATTTTAAATATGAATTTTAATTAAATATATACTACGAATTTCAATTAATTGCATACTATGAATTTTAATTAAACGCATTTCTTTATTTTTCGTGCATTTCAGAAAATTAGGTAGAATTCTGCAGATTTTTATTTTATACATCCTTCTTTCTTAAATAAATAAAACGCATTTCTTTATTTTTTTGCATTTCACAAAATTAGGTGAAATTCTGCAGATTTTTATTTTTTACACCCTTCTTTCTTAAATAAATTAAACGCATTTCTTTATTTTTCGTGCATTTCACAAAATTAGGTAAAATTCTGCAAATTTTTATTTTTTACATCCTTCTTTCTTAAATAAAGTAATCGCATTTCTTTATTTTTCGTACATTTCACAAAATTAGGTAAAATTCTGCAGATTTTCATTTTTTACACACTTCTTTCTTAAATAAATTAAACGCATTTCTTTATTTTTCGTGCATTTCACAAAATTAGGTAAAATTATGTAGATTTTTATTTTTTACATCCTTCTTTCTTAAATAAATTAAACACATTTCTTTATTTTTCGTGCATTTCACAAAATTAGGTAAAATTCTGCAGATTTTTATTTTTTACATCCTTCTTTCTTAAATAAATTATTTATTTCTCTTAATATTTTTTATTATTGCGAATAAATCTAATAGTGTTGGCCACAGCAGAAAACGACCAACAATTATTGATCATAGTCAGTCCTGTAATCTAATTATTTTGTGAGTCCCTGTAAATGCTAAACACTCTTTAATCTATAGAAAACATGTTGTAGTGCACCTTAGTGATCCTTTAAAATTTCATTATGATTGAAGTATCGTAACATTTATAAAATGCACCACGAACGATTTTTCTCTTACAGGCCATAATGCAGCGGAAAATTTTGTGAGTGCCAGTAAAGAAAATGTAAATGCTACTTATTCTATGCTTCTGGAAAAGCATTTTGTAGTCCACATCAAAATTTTATATAAATCTCATTATGTTTGAATCATCGTGGAAATGCAGTGCAAACGCTTTTTACCCTATAGACCATAATGGAACGGAATTTTGTGTAGCCCTGAAAAAAGCTATAAATGCTATACACTCCATTTTCAGTACGGAACATTTTACAGTAAACCTTAATAACATATAAAAATTAGGTACTACTCTATTATCCTGTCGAATACTTTTCATAACAAAAAACTATCGCCAAACTGTAACGCCAAATAAAGGGGAGAACGTTGCCATTGGAATATAAAAATAAATAAATAAATATCATATAATAATTTAAGGACACAATTGTTATTTTAATTAATGAAATAACTAATAAATTAGTAAAACGTAATGAAAAATACAGGCAAATGTCGAATTAAAAACCGCTTGATGACATTACAAACACGTATAATGCTTTTGACATCAAGTAAATGGGACTGCATTTTCGGCGTTTAATCTTACAGTTTGGCGATAGTTTTTGTTATGAAAAGTGGTCGACGGGATAATAGAGTAGTACCAAAAATTGCATGATAATCCGAGTATATATACGAAAGTTAGATGACTGGTGGAATTTTACATAATGTACCATAATAGACCATAATGAGACGAAATTATTTTCTGTGTCCCTGTAAACGAAATCTAAATAGTACACACATTGTTTATACGAAGACAAACTCTATAGAAAACATCAATAACATGTAAAATATTCAGGGAAATCTGAGTATATTTCCGAGATTCAGGGCAGGGACAGACGGCTGGACTGAAAAATCGAATTTAGGAACACTTTACAAACTCTGTTGTAAAGTGTTAAAAAGACAAGCAATTTTTCCATTACATTTAATTCACAAATTCCGAGTTTTTCATAATATTAATTACGTATTTAATCAATCTAAAACAATCTATAATTCACTAGGTTATGCATTGTATGTTTACAGATAATAAACTCAAGTATTCCTCGAAATAAATGCATGTTGTAGATGGTGCCATTATTGCTTTCTTTTTCTTTATAACTTGAAATACGTATGCGTTTTTTTCTTTAATATAATATGTCATCTCATTTTTTATATGGAATTTTTAATCTTATACAGGGTGTTTTTTTTTAACTGACGCTATTCAGAGCCGCATGTAGCTCGTTCTAATAACTGGATTGATACAAAATTTTGTGAATAGACTAAGAAAACCATGGTAAAAAAAGATTCCAACAAAAAAAATAGTTCCAATCACCGCCGATAGGGGGGAATGTGGCGCTGTACATTGAAATAAAAACATCAGAAACAGACAAAATAATAATTTGGATAAAATGCCATGTTTTATTCATCATTTACACTTTCCCTTTCGTTGATTGCAGTTGAAATATCCATTATCACTTTTTCTGCCAGCGGTTTACGTCCTCTGCCTGACCGAACTGCTAGCGAGCCTGTTTCTTCGAATTTCAGAATCATTGCTTTCAATACATTAACGGATATAGGTCCTTTGCGCAGTTTATGGCGTGTTCTAAGTAAACGAAGAGCGGCTGGTGCATTGCACTGGTTACAATAATATAACTTCACAAGTAACGCGCGCTGCGGTAACGTGAGATTCATTTTCAACCTGAGCTGAAATTGTTTCTCCGTGTTTTTCGCATGCGTTTATAACCTAAACTATTGGCGCTACTGTCGCTTGCGTAAGTAAAAATTTGCATTTGCATTTATTGCCTGTATTTTATGCTAATTCTCAGTTGCATAAATTACCACAGCGCCACATTTCCCCCTATCGGTGGTGATTGGAACTAATTTTTTTTTGTTGGAATCTTTTTTTCCATGGTTTTCTTAGTCCATTCACAAAATTTTGTATCAATCCAGTTATTAGAACGAGCTACAGGCGGCTCTGAATAGCGTCAGTTAAAAAAAAAAACACCCTGTATATAAGAGGCTTAATATTGTTGATTTTATGCATAATGCTGGGAATATTTGATGAAATAACAAATATTTACGTTGAATATTCTTATAAAGATATCATAGTTATCCAATTTTTGCTTTTTCATCCTATTAAGTATAATTCCTATAGTGACCATTTCGTTACTTTTTATAATGTCTTATCCTTTTTTTTTTTCACATGTGTTTTCATTTTTAAATATATCAACATTCTAATAACATTGCTGCTGAAGTGCATGATTTTGTGAATGTTATTTTAGTTTTATTACCTTATTTCTTTTTATAGAATTTTTAATGGTACTCTCATTATCAAGTAAAATGTAAATTTATTGATTATCCACTACAGTTCGATTTTACCTTTACACATTTTTAAATTTCATTTTAATTCACTTAATATCGGAAATATAGCTGCATTTGCGCATTACTTCTATATTAACTTCCAATCTTCAATTTGTTTACATGTTGTAGATATGGTACCATTATTGCTTTCCTTTTCTTTATCACTTGAAATATACATGTGTGTTTTTTTTCTTTAATATAATATGTCATCTCTTTTTTTTATTTGGAATTTTTAATGTTACATATAAGAGGCTCAATATTGTCGATTTTAGGCATAATGCTGACAATACTTGATGAAATAACATATATTTACCATGAATAATCTTATAAAAGCCTTCTGAAAATTCTATAAGATATTTATAGTTTTCCAATTTTTGTTTTTTTCATCCTATTAAGTTATATCCTACAGAGTCCATTCCATTGCTTTTTATAATGTCTTATCCTTTTTCACATGTGTTTTCATTTTTAAATATATGTATATATACATATGAGATAAGATTTTAACCTAATTAACTTCATATATGGAATTATTAACAAAAAGAATTTAAACAAAGGTGTCTGATTTTTCTTTACACTTAAAACGTTAGCAAAAAAAGTTATATTTATAGTTAAATTGAGAAAATAATGAACAGCTTAAAAATAGACTTAAAATATTATAAACTGTCGAAAGAACAATTCTTTTTTGAGAAATAAATAGGAAAAACAATTTTAAAAGCAGAATACAAATATGGAATAGCTTATAATAAATTAATTTTTTAAACGCTAGAATTATATGTTAAGATATTTGAGAATGGTTGTATTCGAAGTATACGTATTGTAACTGGTAAGAATTAGTACTACATTCCAACGAATTTGAATTAAATTTACGCCAGAAATGTATTGATATTTCGAGACCACTTCAAAATAATAAAAGTTTTCAGTGAAAAAAAAAAAAAGTTATTAAGATTCATTCAATCGTAATTTTACGTAATTTATTCTCTGTTCTTTTACTTCTTTAGAAGGACAAAGCTATCTAAAATTTATTTTTCCAGTAATGCTGTATTTTTACACTATTTTGTGTTCAATTCATGTTTGGTTTTGTAGGGAACTACGAAATTTTGTAATTGATTTTTTGTTCACTTCCCGATAGGCTAGAATTTTAAAAATAATATTCACAAATAGATTTCCGATGACAAATCAATATTTTCATATTTTTAGAACTTGATTATAAGATATTTTAGGGTATTTTTACGTTAGTCTGCCCTATGTGATAAATCTCTAAATATTTTTTATGGTTTTAATTGTATATGAGTTAGGACAACAATGTATTTAATTATGTGCCAAATCAAGTTTGGGTCATTTGGCTCTGAAACTGCAACCACGAAGTATTTTAAACATAGTGAAACAGTAGAAAATATAAATGAAAACTAAAGAGTGTAATATAATTTTTAAAAAGATACAATTTAATTAATTAATAGTTTTATAATAATTAAATTACGTTTCTACGTTAAGAAATAAACTTAGAAATAAATTTAGAAATCATAAATGATAGTTTAAATAATGCTTTTTTTTTCATTTCTGGTTGCCATATGATAATAAAAAAAGAGCAGAAATTGCAATTTTTTAAAATAAATTCGCTAGCTTGTGCTTTCCACTAAGCATACAAAAGCGGTAAATTTTCAGTAAATGTGTTTTTTGCCCAGTCAAATTATTGTGTTGTAAAGGAATTTTTTGGGAAAAAACATTAATTACAGACATAAGATAAGGCATTACTTTCAAGAAAAACATTGAATGCTTCTGAAAAGTATTAAAAACAAAACAATATTTTTCATTTTACATTTATTATTGAAAAAAAAGTTATTACCATTCATTCAATCATAACATGTAAACTCGCATAATTTATTCCATACATTCTTTCATTTATGGAGAAGATTGAAGCTATCAAAAATTTATATTTGCAGTAATTCAATATTATTTGTACAAAAAGCATGCAATAAGTATTCCCTGAATAATTCAAACTTAAAAATAAAATTTTCATATCGTATAAACGTTAAAAATGCACATCGATACCTTATATTACAGGATTTTAAATCAAAATACGTGCTGGAAAATTGTCATCGAATAGCACGTTTAAAATCAGAAAAAAAAAAGAAAATAATAATAAGCATCTGCCAACAAAGGTGAAATATGCGTTAAGGTGCTGTTTTGTTCTCCAAAATCCTTTCAACTCCTATTCATTTTAATTCTCTGGAGGGTCTTATTTTGAAGTTTTCTCCTCAAGTAAAGACGTTTCATTTTCTTTGTTTGTTTTTAGAAAAAAATTTATCACTAGAATATATACGTTTCTGGGCCCTGTTTAGAACAGAGAATTCTCGTAAAAATCGGAAAATTCTTTATTTGAGTCACGCAAGAATGGTGAAAAATATATTAAATCTTATTTCAGAAAGGTTTATTTTCCGGAAAACATTTTTCTATGGCGCAAAAATTGAGAGAGTGACATAAAGGTTAAAAGGAGAAATATAAATGTTGCTTATATTTTTTTTATAAAAAGAGGAAATATTTCATTTCTTAAAAAAAGTCTTTCGTGATAGTGAAAATTATTCAGAGAGATAAATGTTGTATCTAAGAGAGAATGATATGAAAAATGTAGCATCAGTTTTCTGATATGTACAAAAATGCGTTTAATATAAAATCATAGTATGAAATTAATAAAAATTCGCAGTATATATTTAATTAAAATTCATATTAAAAAAAAAGAACGAAAAATCAAGCGTCCGGATTATCAAACACTCCCGAACATTAGTAGGATATTATGAGGAAAATTCTTTTTTTTTTACATACAGGGAAATTTATCAATTAAAATTTATCAATTAGAATATATACGTTTCTGGGCCCTGTTTAGAACAGAGAATTCTCGTAAAAATCGGAAAATTCTTTATTTGAGTCACGCCTGAATGGTGAAAAATATATTAAATCTTACTTCAGAAAGGTTTATTCCGGGAAGCAATTTTTCTATAACGCAAAAATTGAGAGAGTCACATAAAGGTTAAAAGGCGAAATATAAATGGTGCTTATATTTTTATGAAAAGAGGAAATATTTCATTTCTTAAAAAAGTAGTTTCGTAATAGTAAAAATTATTCAGAGAAATAAATGTTGTATCTAAGAGAAAATGACATGAAAAATGCAGAATTTTACTCAGTTTTCTGAAATGCACAAAAATTAACAAAATACATTTGATATAAATTCATAGTATGCAATTAATAAAAATTAACAGTATACATTTAATTAAAATTCATATTAAAAAAAGAACGAAAAATGATGTGCCAGGCGTAAATAATGAAACACTTCTCAACAGTAGTAGGATATTATTAGGAAAATTCATTTTTTGATACAGTGAAATGATATATCTAAAATAGCAATTAAAAAACACATAATTAAGTAAAAATCCATTTTCGACAATTTCTGTCTATATTCGATAATGTGTGAGAAATCTTTCATGTAATCCTGTATATGACCGATAGAATTTTTGATACTTCTCTATTATCCCGTCCACACACTTTTCATAACAAAAAACTATCGCCAAACAGTAACGCCAAATAAACGGCAGAACGTTGCCATTGGAATATCAAAATAAATAAATAAATAAAATATAAGAATTTAAGGACACAATTGTTATTTTAATTGACGAAATAACTAATAAATCCGAAAAATATAATGAAAAATACACGCAAATGTCGAATTAAAAACCACTTGATGACATAACAAACAAATATAATGATTCTGACATCAAGCAAATGGGACTGCATTTTTGGCGTTTAATCTTACAGTTTGGCGATAGTTTTTTGTTATGAAAAGTGGTCGACGGGATAATACAGAAGTACCGAAGTTTTATACTCGCCACCCAGTACGCTAAAAGTTAGATAACTTTAAACATTGAATTTTAAATAGGAATTTTAATTAAATTTATACTACGAATTTTAATTACTTGCATACTATGAATTTTAATTAAATGCATTTTATTTTTCGTGCATTTCAGAAAATTGAGTAAAATGCTGCAAATTCCTATTTTTTATATCCTTCTTTCTTATATAAAACATTTATTTATCTGAATATTTTTTTATTATTGCGAATAAATCTAATAGCTTTTTGTATTGAAAGTGTACCTAAAAGAAAAGTAAATAGACTTCTTGTCATACTACATTTATATGGAAATGTTCATGAAGTAATAAAAAATATATATATTCCCAATCAACTCACAGTGAATAGCTACGACCATCAAATTTTTGAATGTTCATAAAATTATAATCGTTACACTCGTTATTTATTTGATTTATTTCAAAATTATATATACAGTGTGGATATAAATTAGATGGGCAAAAAGAATATTTTTTTATACACACTGTTAAACAGTCAATCGTCAGAATACACATGATTTTCAGACAGTGAAATACACAAATTTTGCATTTTTTACAAAGTTTCCATCTGGCATGGCTGCCTCGTGTTTCCTCTGAAAATTCTGACTTCTGCAAATTAGTTTTTAACATAGGTTTGTGAACATGTTGAAGTCGATCAAACCACATGCAGTGCGGATTTCTGATTTAAAGAATGGATTTTGAAAGCGATTTCGAGACACCATTTGTAATAAAACTATACACTGAAATCTTGTGGTAAAAATTACTGGTGATAGTGGTGGCCAAAATTGACCATATACAAGACGAATAACACGTATTCAAGTAATCCAAACTCAGACTTCAGCAATGAATTGACAAGTACATCCACAAATTTAAAACTCATTATTAGTAACCATTTTAGAACTGATATTTTGATATTACTATTTCGCAAATTATTCAGTTGTGAAATTAGCAAAATATTTTGTGTGCAAAATTCTATATTGATATTACATTTATTTGGCAGGATTTTGTGCTATGGGTCTAAATTTTGTTTTAAAAAGCACTATTATTAGGAATTCGATTTGTTTTTTCAAACTTTTCAAGACTATAATTTCATTGAAAACATTTTAACATTAATACAAACCGTTACCCGCTTGTTAATATTTTTGTATCATGCACAATTTGCAACATCGTGTAAAATTAGCTATCCTAAAAATTAATATATATATATGTAGATATTTTTATTACAGGACAGGACTGACAACAAATTTTATATTCAATCGCATCACAAATTACAAAAAATAAATAAATAAATAAATTAAATAAATAAAACACAGTAATTATATCGAGAACAGTTACCGAACAGTTGATGTCGGTTAAGGGGTTTCCGAGTTGCAGACAACTTTACACGCAGTCTATTAGTGAATAAAGTTTCTTGTATTAAATTGAGCCGTTCCGAAAAGTTAAGATGTATTACGAACAACAAGATAAAAAAAACAATTACAATGAAAAGGATAGACGTAAAGTTAAGAAAAGAAATGATAACAAGTTTGGAATAAAAAGTAAAGCGAAAGAGATTAAAGATAGAGTCTAAATAATTGGAAGAAATTAAAATGGTATAGTTGTAGTTATAACTAACTACTACTAAGGAAGTTGAAATAGTAAAAAATAGGGTTCGGAACATGTTCGTGAAACAGCACATAAATGCCAGGTGGTGAAATATCAGGCAAAGCATAAACGAAAAACAAGAACGAAAAATCATGCGTCAAGCATATATTATGTAACACTTTGCAAAGTTCCAAAATAATTTTACAAATCATTACCGTATAAGCTGAAAGATAACATCTTATAAACAATTTGGAAAACGCATGACATATTTAAAAACGTAATTTAAGGACCTTTCCAACATATACAATATTCGGAAATATATCCGAATACATTTATTCAGCCCTGTATAAATCTATAGATTTGTATTTATATTACATAGGATGCTAAATTTTAGTTTAGGTAGGAAACGCGTAGCTTAGTTTAAAATTCTCCTTCTGGAGTTTTTATCAATAAACGGAAATGTGTTCGCGAACTTTTGTCTTGCCGTGTATAGGAGCTACATAATTTATACACACCAAGTAATAGACAAAAAGTGAGTTAAATTTAAAATCGCGTTCAGCAACTTAAAACGCACTTCCAGGAATTATTGTTAATTGACAGTAGATGTTTTCTTTTGTGTGTCCCTGTAAATGAACGATGACTACTATACACACAACATTCTGTAGTAAGCCTCTTTTAATGCACCTTAGTGATATATATAAATTTCAATGCGTTTAAAATAGTGAAACATTATTTAATTAAACCGCAAACAATTTTTCTCCATAGACGTAATGTAACGGAATTCTTTTGACTGTCACTGTAAAGTAATTATACGTGCTATGCACACCCTATTCCATATTAAGCGTCTTGTAATGCACCTTAATGATATATATCAATTACAATTTGTTTGAAATTGTCTAACATCATTAAAATAAACCGCAAATGATTTTTCCCCATAGACCATAATGTAACGGAATTTTTTGAGTGTCCCTGTAAAAAAACTCAAAGTTCTACACACTTCAATTAAAATAGGGAACATGCTATAGATAACGACAATAACATATAAAAATTGCAGGGCAATCCGAGCATGTATACGGGAGTTAGAGCACAGACGGCAGACGGCCAGACAAACCGAAGTCATAAACACTTTTCAACTAGGTTGGTAAGTGTTAAAAAGCCACTCAAAAGAGCCATATATATATTTTTCTTTTTTGGGGTTATAGCTTAGATGTTAAATTTTAGTTAAGAAATTAGGTATTTATAATGTAGAAAAAATTACAAAGTATGATGTGGTTCGAAGGCGTCATAATCCGGCAATTCTGCAATTATTGAGAATGTCCTAGTATAAAGATATAGCAAGGAAAGGTTACGAATAAACTAAAAGAGAAAAAAGTCGAAAGGTGCTTTAACATCGTAGTAATCGAAATATTAAACTTCATTAATGTGTTAAATTGTAAAAGTGTACTTTCAAATGAAATACATTACAAATATTCATAGAGTTCAAATGTAATATAAAGTAAAAATTGTTTTTTGTATTAAAAATCAATATAAATGTATAAATCAATTATAATTCATACGAAATAGAATAGAATGATATGTATGTAATTGCATTTTTTCGGGCATTTAGACATGGATTTTACTAAATCCAGTAAAATATACAGGGTGTTTCTAAATGAATATCGGGGTTTAACGCTTGGTAGTATTTATTAAATACAACTTAAAATTATAATTAATACATAAAATGAAAGAGCAACTCAAACACTTTTACCTACAAGCTTACAAGTGTTCAATGTGAACACCTTTCGACACACAGCACACATGAAGTCGATAGCCCAGTTCTTCCCAAACGTTAAATAGTGTTTGTGGGGTAATTGTTGTAACATCTGCCTCAATCCTGTTTCTTAGGTTGGGTAGGTCGCCTGGTAGTGAAAGCACATACACTCGATCCTTTATGAACCCCAACAGGTAGAAATCACATGGCGTCAGATCGGGTAAGCGTAGAGTGACGTTTGGGAAGAACTGAGCTATCGACTTGATGTGTGCCTTGTGACGAAAAGAGTTCACATTGAACACGTGTATGCTTGTAGGTAAAACTGTTTGAGTTTCTCTTTCATTTTATGTATTAAGTATAATTTTAAGTTTTTTATAATAGATACTACAAAGCGTTAAAACCCCAATATTCATTTAGAAACACATTGTATTTTACCATATTTTTAAAAGAAATCAAAAAGTACTTTAACAGGCTGTTTAGCGTTTACCCTCATTACTTCCCTAACTACTAGTTAATGCATGCTTACTTTACATTTTGTAAACCTTTACAAAGTGTTCTGCTACATATCATGCTCCTTATATAAGGAATACATGCATTATCTGAAATTTATTATCAATATTTCAATAACATATTCACATTTTTCACAATGTATTCATAAAAGAAGTTCAAGCAGCAAACTTTCTTTCGGAGTTTGCTCTTACGAGACTTTTTTATATTTTAATTTTAAAAAAGAATAAAAAGGCAATTAAAATTTTCATTCTCACTCCGCTTATATATCAAATTTACATGTGTATGTTACATTAGAATTCATCTCCTTTATTATCCATCATCATCAAAAATTCAAAAATGTAATAAGAGTTTTAGTGTTACATAAAATCTTTTAAAGCAAAAATGAAAATGAAAATTTAATAATTGATACGGAACTAATTTGGCGAAATTTTGTGCTAACTCTTTTTTATGTATCACTATTTTTAGAAGTTTGATTTTTTTATCAAACTTTTCAAGAATATGATTTTAATGCTTCAGTTTACCTTACATTCCACTTACATAATACATATCCACTTTACCAAACATTTTACTGTAACTCTCTTATTTATGAACCGATTCGGATGTGACTAAGTATGTATATAGGACTTACCAAGGTTTCGACCGAGTTCGTTGGCTAGCTTCATCCGCCATCTTGTTTCAAAATGGCGGCCAATAAAAAAATTATTTTTTTTTTAATTCAAAAATATGTGCCCAAAATTATAAATTGAAAACACTGTTTCTGTTAAGTGTTAGAACGTAATACAAGGATTCTGGAACATTTTTTGTTTGACTATATCTTTAAAATTGGCTGAGATGTGGCGGTTTGAATCGCTAGGTTGGCCGAGATTTTGAAACAATCTGATATTTGTTATGGTGTAACTCTCGTATTTATGAACCGATATGAATGTGACTGATCATGTGTACACAACGTACCAAGGTCTCGACCGAGTTCGTTAGCCAGCTGCATCCGCCATCTTGTTTCAAAATAGTGGCCAATTATTTTTTTTTAATTAAAAAAAATAAAAAATATCTACAAAAATATTATAAACTGAAAACATTCTTTCTGTTAAGTGTTAGAAGGTTATACAAGGATTCTGGAACATTTTTTGTTTTGGCTATATCTTAAAAATGGCTGTGATATGACAGTTTGAAATTCTAGGTTGACTGAGATTTTCAAACAATCTTATATTTGTTTTGCCGTAACTCTCATATCTATGAACTAATATGAATGTGACTGATCATGTGCACAGAACGTATCAAGTTCTCTACCAAGTTCGTTGGCCAGCTTCATGCGCCATCTTGTTTCAAAATGACGGCAAGTTAATTTTTTTTTAATTTTTTAAAAAATTCAAAAAGATGTATAGAAATTATAAATTGAAAAAGAAGTTTTCCGTTACGTGTTAGATCGTGATACAAGGATTCTGTAAGTTTTTTTTTTTGTTGTTGTTTTCCCTTTATCTTAAAAAATGGCTGAGATATGTTACTTTGAATTTCTAGGGCGGCTGACATTTTGAAACAATCTGATTTTTGTCATACTTTAACTCTCATAGTGAAATTCGCATTCAAATTCAGTATTAACAAAAACTGGGGTTGAATCTTCTATAATCTGATCCCAAGCATTTTAGCTTCGGGTGTTTGAGTAACATGAGTTCAAATTTTTAAAAGCATGACTATGAAAGCTACCTTTTCCTCCCGGTACAGGCCGGAAGGACATTTTTAACTGCTCATGAATGTCTATGTTTTGGGCGGAGCTTGTATACGTTAAATCCTCACGGTAGGCCTCCCCGTCTCGCTCTGAACCTGCTCTTGAATGTTTTTCAAATACGTTTTTTAAAACATTACAAAGTATTTTGATACAAAGTAAGTTCATGTGTACGTAACGTATACAGAATTTCAAATTTATTAATAATATTTCATTAACATTTTCATAATCTTTTCATACCTTATTCATAAAAAGCAACAAAACATTTTTACTTTCTGAGTTTTTCCATACCAGATTTTATGCACTTAAAAAAATTCCTAAACGGAAAGAAATACTATGATTCTTTTTCCCTTTTAAACGAAAACGTCCTGTGTATCTGGCATTAAAATTCATCATTTCCATCATCCATCATCGTCCGAAATGCGAAAACTCAGAAAGTATTTTGTATTGCATAATATCTTCGGAAAATGACTAGGAAGAAGAACTGGAAATCAAAATTCGAAATTTCTGTTAAATTTTCCTGAAAGAAAAAAAATATATATACTATGGATATAAATTCAGTTTTTTTATCTATCTGGAATTATTTACATTTTTTATTATTTTACTGCTCAAGATTTCGAAGAGAATGACAATGTATATTTTATAATAGGGTAAAAAATTGCAGGGAAATGAATTTCTTTTTTCAAAACAAGCAAACATCCCCCAAATTGATTAGTTACTTTAAGTTTCGTGTAAACTATTAAGAAAGATAAGAAACTGAAAGTAATTAAGTATTAATTTGTCTCATTATTAATTGGAAATTTGAAATCAATCTAAAACAATTTGTAGTGCACAAGGTTATACTATGTTCAGAGACAATAAAATCACAAATTCGTCTAAATAATATCATTAAATTTTGAAGGACATGAATTTTGTTTTTCGAAACAAGCAATCATTTCCCAATTAAATTATTTACTTTCACTGTCTTTACAATTGTTAAATAGACAGACAAATTTTAAGTAATTAATTATGAGCTCGTCAGCGTATTAATTATGCATTTCAAATCAATCTAAAACAAGCTGTAATTCACTAGCTTATCATCACATGTTCACAGACAATAAAATCATGTATTCATCGAAAAGTATGACCCTGTACATTTTATAATATGATTAAATGTTGAAGGACAATGAATTTTGTTTTTCGAAACAAGTAAAAATTATCCAACTTAATTATTTACTTTCTGTGTCTTGTCCACGAGTAAGTTGATAAGAAACTAAAGGTAATTAATTATGAATATGTGTCGTTATTAATTACTTGTTTGAAACCAATCTAAAACATTCTGTAGCTAACTAGGTTATACATTATATGTTTACAAACAGAAACATTATGAATTCATCAAAACGTATGTACATTTTAAAATAAGGTAAAGGCTGGAGAGATGGCTGGCGCGGTCGGAGAGATTGCGCACATAGAGGTTCGAGGGGAAGAAGTAGAGTAAGCGCGCACGACTCCAGGTAGTTGTACAACAGCAGAAGTGAAGTATCTACTTATAAGTGCACGTTGATTGTTTCGAGCGTCTAAGGTAAAGCATTGCTATTTTGCTTTGTTTTCCCAAAGCAAGTGCTTGAATTTTTATAGCTATTCGTCAAAATTTCTATACAATGTCAGTAGTACAAAATATTTTAAACTGAAACGATTTCTCATAAGCTACTAATCTAGACTAACAGTGTGAACATCAACGGTTCGTTTTAATTGCGGCCATGTTTAAATAAAAGGCCGCTCAATCTCTCCTACCAAAATTGGAGAGTTTGCGCATCTGCTACTTAGGAGAGATGGCTCATTGTTCCCATTAATTTCTATGCTAGGAGAGATTACGCAGCTTATTGGTAAATTTGCATACAAACAAAAGAAAAAATGAAAATGGACTAATTTTAAGTTAAGCGTGTTATCAAGTAACTTAATGTTATTTTGTAATCTTATCTGGACTTGCTTTTACTGATTCTTTATTTTTTTCCTTTAATTAAAATTTTTTAATCGTTTTTAAAATTATTTCCTCTTTCTGATTCTTTAATCATTAGGTTCAAATATTCACTCCTAATACAATAATATTTGTTCACAAAAACCTTACAACAATGTCATTTAAGTGTAATTATTATTGTTAACAATTTAATTGTAGTTATTATTAGTAACAATCTCTCCTACCCATGTGCGCAATCACACCAAGCCTGTAAGGATAGATTGTGCAAAATCAGTTTTTTGGTTTTATTACAAATGTTCTATTAAATTACAACATAACAACAAAATAGCAATGGAAATCCATAAAAAACAAATGAAGTAAAAATTATTCATGGATAGTTTAGCAAAAAATTAATATTTAGATTTTATTTTCTTATTCTTTTGAATTGTGCGCTGACTCTCCTAGCTTTACCTTATGTTTAAAATAATTGAAGGACATGATTTTTGTTTTTTAAACAAGCAAATATTTCTCAATTTAATTGTTTACTTTCAGTGTCTTTTCATTTATTAAATAGAGAAGAAACAACAAGTAATTAATTATGAATTTATCTCATTATTAATCATGTAGTTGAAATCAATCTAAAACAACCTGTATTTGAGTAGGTTATACACCGTATGTTCGCAGACAATAAAATCATTTATTCCTCAAAAATGTATATATATATGAGAGGAAATTTTAGACATATAATAATTAACTTTATATGTGGAATTATTAACAAAAATAATTTAAACACAGCAATATCAGTTTTCCTTACGCTTAAAACGTTAGCAAAACATGTTATATTTCTAATTTAATTGAGCAAAAAATGAACAGTTTAAGAACAGACTTAAAACATTACAAACTGGTCGAAAGAACAATACTTTTTCGAGAAATTGGAAAACCAACTTTAAAAAGAAGAACAAAACTATGAATAATTTATATAAAATTAATTTTTTAAACGCTAGAATGATATACTAAGATATTTGAGGGCAGTTACTTTCGAAGTATACATGTTATAACTGTCGGAATTACTACTAAATGCCACACGAATTTGAATAAAATTTACGCAAGAAATCTATTGATAATTCGAGATTACAAAAAAAAAAAAAACATAGATTCTTTTTCATATATCATCAACAATATCTTATGAAAAATTACACAGTGTATAATAATATTCTAAATCATTAAATATTTCGACGTCAATTTTAATTGTTCTACTAAATATGCTTAAGAATCCATACTAATATTCCATAAAATTATATGTAACAGTATCTTTGTGTATTTTTATGATGACAAGTGCAGTTTTCATTATTTGATTTTTCCTTTCTCCTTCGCTTTTAAAATTTCTCATATCTAAGATATCCCCCGGACACTTGAGATACTGCCAAGTTAATCAAAAATGAATTATATGATGCCAGTAGCAAGTCGTCAACAGATTTTGTTTAATAATGGAATTTCGACTTAATAAAATAAATAAATCTTGCTTATCTTGCAAGAAAAATGCAATGTATTGAAATATATTATGTTCCAAAATGAAGAAAAAGATAATTTATCCATTTTTAAGTGCTATGTCTTTTATTTTTTTACTCGGAGCTTAGAGATTATTCTTCAACCTCATCAATCAATGTCAAAGATTTTGTAGAATATAAAAAACTCTTTTATTTTTTCTTGCATAAATATGAACAAATACACTGAATAAAAGATGCACCAAAATATTTTCTTTAAAAAAAACTTAGTTTGTTTTCATGTTTGTCCGCTTCAATTGCAAAATGTTTTTTTACGGAAATCACGCAGAATTTACCTCAAATATTTTGTTGTTATGAGTATTTTTGTTACACATATAAAAAAAATTATGACGTACAAACTACACATTTGGTTGTAAAGAAAAAAATATTAATGACGTTTAAAGTGTTGGCTTATGTTTACATGTTTTTTTTTTAAACAAAACTTCAATTCCATGTATTAAAATATTTATTAAATATTTTGGAGACTTACTCGAAGTAGTTTACAGAATTCAATAATAATTACAACATATTAAAAAATATAACAATTTCCTCCCGCTCTTCAAATATTTCATTTTGTCGATCTAAGATTGCAGTTAAAATGTGAAATTTAAGATTTAAATTTCCTTCAATCTTCAAATATCTACTGTTATCATAAAACCTATTTAAACTAGAAAAGTAATATATTTGAAAATAAGTGCATTTAAGAAAAATATCTGTAGAAATTGAAAACAATTTATAGAAACTGAATGTTTTTGTAGCTGTATTTGTCAATTTATTCTTTATAATTTCCATTTCCATTACTGGAATGCATACCGGGCGTTTCACGAAAGACCCCTAGTTTTGAAAATAAATAATTCGTAAACGCTAATAGATAGAAGCATTAAACCAGTGGTATGTTTATTAAAAACAGCGCAAAAATATGATACAGAAACCTCAAAATTTTAGTAACAAATTACGCCGATAGATGGCGTTACATGTATCATAACCAAAAGTATGTTGTATCACATCAAAAGCTATTCAAAATGTGCACCTTTCACACATGTCGCAAACGAAGAATGAAATTGGCAGTGACTCTCTGTAGTATGCCACTGGAAATCAACACACACGCTTGAAAAATAGCCTCCTCCAGCTCATCGAGTGTTAAAGGATTGCTGCGGTAAACAATGTCCTTCAGTATCACTTCTAGAATTTTTTTCACTATGTGCTAATAGCGATCACGTTTCAACGGCGAAATCTTCGACGACTGAACGTTCGTGGCGGCGTCTGAGGTCTCTTTATGGGGATCCGTAATGCTGCCTGCTGCACCATCTATCGGCGCTGTCTGTAACTAAAATATTGTGTTTTCTGTATCAGATTCTTATGTTTTTATCAATAAACATACCAATGTTTTCATGCTTCTATCTATTACCGTTTCCGAGTTGTTTATTTTCAAAGTTAGGGGTGCTTCGTGAACCACTCTGTATGAAGATTTCAATAAACACACTTTGAAAATTTACATTCCATCACCAAAATGCAGCAAGCGCGTGGTTATTTTGCAACAACTTTGCATCTTCTTAAGTCACCTGATTGTAATTAATAATAAAAAACTATGTTTCTGAAATTATGAGCAGTGGTCGGAGAAACTTCTTTTTTATTGTAGCGAACTACAACTATTGGGTCTGTTCGGAAAGTTCTTTTGGTTTGGGAATGTTGGTCAGTACCGGAAAATTCTATCATTTAATTATTAGACATTAATTCCGATACCTAATGTCTAATAATTGATGGGCAGAATTTTCCGGTAGGAATTAGTTTCCCCAAACGGAAGAAACTTTCCGAACAACCTAATATAATTATTTTACCGAAAATGTAGTTAATTGCAACTAAAGTACTTGTTTAAAAATGTAAAAAGGTACAAATTCATTTTCAAAAATAGTCACTACTTTGTTACTTTTACATTTTGTCAAACGGTTCAATCTACATTCAGAATTGAGGACACGAATTAAATAGTGGAACCCTTCGTTATGTCTCGTTTGATTACAATCAAATAAGTGTAATATAACTCAGATCATAAAATATAAAAATAAAAATAAGAAAGATAACATAAAAGAAAATCTTTTGTGTTTGTCACAAAAATCTTAGTTTATACATATATTGCAGTTTTCATAGTGAAATTAAAAGATATATACATAACACAATCAACATTTAAATACAGTCATTTAAAATATACGATTAAGCTACAGCTCATTTTTTAGAGTGGCAAGAAAACAAGTATGAATGAGAACAAGTACTGAACAAGTATGAAACAGAGAACAAGTACTTTTGGTGTACGAACGGGTACAAGCGAGTGGCATATAACAAAGTGCTACTATTCTTTATAACATATTTATTCTCAAACATACACTGCATAAATTTTAATTGTTATTCTTATAGTTGTTATTGTATTCGGACATAGAATTACCGATGGCTCATATACTTACCGACAGATTTGTTTACTTAACTCTACAACAAATTCTTAATGTGATAATTCTAATTATATTAAGTTGTCTAATTTTATAATCTAGAAATTGACAGATAAATGACTCTAAACGCAAACAATAAATAAATCTGCAAATAAAGCAATTCAAAATTAATAAACTCAGCATTGAAAAATTAAGACCTAATAACGAGCAAGAAGGGAAGTTTTTATAGTAAGAAAATCAATTTGTTTCGTCGGTCAGCACTTGGTTTTATCAGCAAGTGTACTAGGAACATCGCGGTTGATATTTATTTGCATCGGAGATTCGCAAATTTTTGAGAGGAACACATTTTCTACAAAACAAGCAGGTGGTGTGTCACATGATCTGTAGAATGGTATATTTTTTTCTGAAGTAGCGTTAAATGTAGGGTCATTTCTCGTTGTCAATTACTGATTTTTTCTATCGCACTTCTGGATACATTACATTGTTCAAAATGTAGTGCGCTACCCTGTAAACTACTAAAACAAAGTAATGGCTAATGTGGTTTCGCCATTTGAAGTGCACTTCTGCCAACCACCGGTTATGACTGAACATTTTTTTTTCAAACATATGTTAGAATATTGTAGAAGCAATCCTTTGGAAGGAATACCAAGTTTAAATCGCCATATTTTCGAAAGTGTGTGCAGGGTGATTCTCTATGGTGATTGCCAACTTCAATGACATCCCCTTTACGCACAGTTGACATCTTGAAGAAGGTCTACGGCGCTGACTGTGGTGTTGTCACATGAAAAAAAGGAATAGGACAACGTCACATTCATCCCGTACATTTTTCTGAATATCATTAACAGAATTGAGAAGACCATCTCTTCAAATTCTCGAAAGTCAATACGCTTCACAGTATGGTGAACATAACATGTCTGGAAAAGGCTAAAATTTTGACATAACTAAATATTTGCCAATTTATCTCATGCACCCTGTCCTTATAATGGAAAAAAATCAAACAAATGCCAAGACAAGAATTATACAAACATTCACAACATCTATGACAATGCTCAAGAAGTGAATACAGCATATAGATGTAATAACAGTAACGATAATAATTCAATTAATGAATATAAGCAGATAACGGAAGTTCATGATTTTGTATTTTTGTTCACATTTTACAATTTAGAGTTTTCTCTTTTAGGTATTTTATAAATAATGCAAAGAATTTTTGTTTATTTTTTCTTCAGAGCATATTTCTGCTTTTTGGGAATTTTCACTTCAAATTTTAATTAAATTTTCAAAATAAATGTTCGTTAAATTGTAGTCTGTGGTACTCTGAACCAGAAATTAAAAGAAAATTAAAACTAATATTGAAATTGGACTACAAATCATAACAGATTAATTGTAGAAACTATGACGTTCAAAATTGAGGAAGATTCATCCATTGACGTCTGTATTTATTTCGATTATTTCTGATTCCAGGAATAGAAGTTACTGAAATACGTAATGAATATTTGAAAAGGCGTCCAAATGTATAGGACAACAGAAAACACATTCAATTTAACACTATATTAATATGAATTACTTTTGTATTTCAGATAAGATTTATACAAACATAAAGATTAGACGGTAAACTATAAAAAATGAGAATTCGTCATTTTAAGGAGGGATTTCTTTCTTTGGCAAATTGTTGGCAGACTGAATAGTACTGTTTATTTTCACTTGTCCTTTCACATCATGACACAGATATCCACGAAAACAACAAAAATTCATCTCTAAACAATTTTTATTAATCTTTTGTACAACAAAAAGCATAAAATGTATTTGTAATATTATTCTCCTTATTTAAAGCCTAAAGTAATATTTAAAATCAATAGTCATATTCAGAGTCATGACAAAAAATATAATTATTGATAATTTGATATCAGGATAATTTTCATATATATGTTAATAATTTAATTTTCAGTGAACGCTTTTATACACTTTTCTTATATAAAATCAGAAAATTCTTCAGTGCCCATGTTTTCTTTTATGAATATTTCTTTTAGTAAGTTTTTAAATTCTCAATATTGCACTCGAGAAGGAGAAAGATTTAATATCATCAACAAAACAACAATTCTCAGTTTTATTTAAGCTTTTATAAATTGTGTACAAAATTTAATTAAAATAACAGCTACCCAAATGAAAATGAAATAACTATTCTTTGAAAACGTATTTCTGTTTCATTTAAAGTAGAACATGGTAATTTTAAACTAATACACTGAAATACATTTTGAATGGACGGAGTAAAATTTTACTGTACATTTTCCAATTTTATTGAATGAAGATGACATTGCTACAAATATTAAAATGAATACAATAACTTCTCTGTAATAGAAATTCTCTGCAAACGTGTAATATGTTTGTGTCAGTATCACTTCTGAGAAAATTTCAATAAAATTCAGTTAAAAATAACAGCTCTAGTTTTCAAAAATTTAAAAAAAGATTTATTCTTTAAAATATCTCTCGGTTTCAACTAAATATTTACGTAGTACGCAAAAGCAGAAATTTATTTTGTTTGTTTAAATTAAAAAAATCATTTCATTTTATTCTAGTAGCTTATTGAATGAGGATATCATGGTTACAGATAATAAGGTGAACTCAATTACATTCTATGTAGAAGAAGTTTCAGGGGCCCGAAATGGTCTATTATTTGAATACCACTATTTTCAAACAAAAATTTTCTTTTTCAAATAATTAAGCTAATTATGTCGGAATCAGAATTATAATAGTAAAAAGACATTGAAAATTATTTATTTAATACAATTAAAAACAACACGTTAATTTTACATAATAAAATGAATTCAGAAGACTCTATATAGCCTCCTAAAGCTACGAAAAATAGTACAGCTACGAAAAATCGACAAAATCGTACAAAAATTGCTATCACAGCGTCCTCTTCCGGTGGAATAGCTCCAAATTCAGCTGTTACCTGCTGCCCATTGCCAAAAACATATATAAGAAATTTGGTTAAATTCTATGTATAACTTCATACACTTTTCGATGAAACAAAGAGGAGATAAACACGGACACACGCAGACACGTGGATCGGCAGATCTCTTTTAAAAGCATGTTTTTCGGAATCTCTGGATAAGTGTAAATCCATAGAAAACCGGAAGTCGAGAAAAAATTAGTTTACAATGCTTTCTTTTATTATAGATAAACGAGAGTGAAAACTTGGGATTCATATTTAAGATTTCGTTAACGTAGAAGATTCGCGCATCTCATGAAACGCATCTCATTGGTTTTTGTGTAAAAGTCCTTTGGCAATATTTAAGGCAGGATTTTTTTTACATTTAACTGTTTGGTGCTGCCATCTACAGGAATAAAAGCAAAACAAACAATGATTTCTTGATTATAGTGCAATTAAATTGTAATTATAATTTGTCAACATTAATAATTAAATAGATATATTTTTTTACATTTTCATTTGAAATATTGATTTCTGTAAGCATTTAATATTTATAATTAAAAAAAAAAAAAATACAATTTGTAATATAAAATTAAAAATGTAAACAAAGCAATGATTTTTAGTAAAAAGGAAACAGTAAGGGTAATAATTTTCACTGACCGTTTCCTTTTTTAAACGTAACTGTTATACTTCTGAAATTTTAGCTCTTATTTAATTTTTTTTTTACAAATATTTAGTATAAATAAATATTATTCAATCTTTTTTTTTATGAAGTATCTGTCGTATTTTTAGGAAGTTTTTTTTATATTTATCCCCTGTTATATTTTTCAATGACAGTCTGCCCGGGTAACGCCGGGCGGGTCAGCTACTTGTTTTAATTCTTCTATTGTACTTCATTTTTGTACTTCATTAATGTACGTATCATTATTTTACTTCATTTTATTTACGAGCCTATCTACATCGCTATAAGGTAAAAGTCTAGTCTTGATAATAATATGGCAAAGCACGTACAAAACTACTTTAGAGAGTGTCTGAGTGGTATGTGATGCAATTAGGGTGATGAGGAGAAAACAAGTGGTGATGCATAGTGACTATTTAGATAATAAAATATAAAGAGAAATTTTACGCAACACAAAACGTGTGACATTTATTATAGATAATTCTCAAATAAACATTTTAATTTTAAACACATATGTTTTACAGACAAACGTGATAAATTTACAGCATTAACATCAACATTAAAATTAATATTATTTTGCATGTATATATTCAGTTACGCAGCTAAAAATGTTTAATTGAAAATTAATAGTATCCTAAAACCCAATATTCTCGTTTGAGAAAATTGATTAATACACTATATAAAGTAATCGGGAGCGTTTCCAAATATCAATGACATAAAAATAAACACTGTTTTTAGGGTTTCGTTCATCTCACGAAACCCTATTACTCCCGCTCCGTTGTCTGTCCGTCACAGAGTCATTCTCAGAAACTGTGTAACTAACAGAGTTGAAACTTTGTGTATAAATCTGGATACTAGCTATAAAGAGCTAAAAATATTAAAATTTGAAATATTCGTATTATTTTAATAAAAAGAGATAAAAAACTAAATTATTTTCTATCAGACGATTTCCACGTGAAAAATGAAAATGAAATAAAAAGTTTCACCAATTGAAAAAAAAGATTAATATAAAATAAAATTGTTTGACATCATAGTGGTAATAAAACGGAAAGATTTTTCAATAATACAAGGAGTATGAGTATGTGTAATGTACACAAAGCAGATTAATATCACGTCATTAGGGAATTAAAAAGAAAATCTGACGTCATATCGGAAGTTTAACGGATTTTTCAAACGTTTCAGAATAATACAAAGCGAGTATCAATATGAATAATAGAGAATAGTAAATATATGATATAAATGCTGCACGATTACACCATGAAACATTACTACATTAAAGATGTGAGCATAAACCATCACAAATTTACTGAATCGTGTATACAAAACGTTTGTATACATATACACCATTCAGTAAATTTGTGATGTTTTATACTCACGTCTTTAATGTAGTAAATATATGAGTTTGAGAAAGGTATTGAATCACGATAAAAACCCGATTACGGAAATATTCGCATATTTTAACATTTTGAAGGTGTCCAACATGTTTAATTTTGAAATTATTGGTTTTTTAAATATCGCATTTAGTCCACATGACAGATATTATTATGACAGAATATAATAGTGGGCTACGCCCGCTATCGGGCTGATTTAGATATCCGAAAAAACGAAAAAAAATGACCGGTAAATTTTTACTTTATAAAAAACGTGACTTTTTTTTTTTTTTTGGGGGGGGGGGGGGTTCTAAATGAAATTTATTTGGATTTATTAAAGAAAGGATAAAGTGCTTTGAAAGGAATACTAAACGAAACCCTTTGAGCGATCTTCGATCACACTTACCCACTTGTTTTAAATGCTTTCTTTAAATCTCGACATTCATCCGTTTCTGAAGTTTCTAAAAATAAAATACGCTTTCCGCAATCTTGGGTAACTTTAAAAAGATTGCTTTTTATTTTCGTTTGCGGTTATGTTATATTTTTGTTAGATTAAGAAGTATTAGTTTAGTGCAGAAAATTCACAATTCATTTATTGTATTAAAAAATTACAAACAAATTTCATTCACTAAATTTTGAAGTTGATTTTACATAATCTGGGTTGACGCCAAGAGTTACTGCCAAACGTAAATCATGTCACTAAGGTTACTGTATAAGAGTCGCCCAAATGAAAACGACATTGCTGTAATAACTCCGCCAATTGAAGAGAAATATGACTGCACATGCTCCTATAGAGGGCGCAGAGTGCTGGGAATGCATGCGTTATCGTCAGATTCCGCCAGATGCGTGTGTGATAGCGAGGGAGCACGTTAAAAGGCATCGTTCGCATAATGGATACCTCCAAACTGTGTGAACGTGCTGTCGTGCAATTTTTAACAGCGGAAAATGTGAGTACTAGTGAAATCTATCGTCGAATGCAAAATGTGTTCTTGCATGACAATGACCCCAATCGATTTTCATCTGTTTAGTCCGCTAAAAAACTATCTTGAAAGCAAGATGTTCACAGATGATGAAAAGGTTCATCTTGAAGTCCTGATGTTGCTGAGACAGCAACTTAAATAATGTTATGCAGCTGGTGTTGGGGCACTGATAACAGGGTGATATAAGTGCATAAATATTTGTGGAGAATATGTTGAGAAATAAAAATAATTTTGAAGTGAATATCATTGTAAGTTATTATTTAATTATCTTTTGGGACTTATTTAAATTTTTTCCCCGTATTTTATTTTTAATATTTCAGATACCATAAAATATGCGTTTGAATAAAGAGCAACAAATTGAAACCGAATAATGACATAATTCATATTTCTATTCATGATATACCTTAATCTAGCATATTATATAATTAAAAATGGTTAATGTTTATTTTCCTATGTATGGAAACTTATGGTCCGCCTTTAGATTTATACAACATCAATATATGATGATTTCCAAGTGAGAATTTTATGTAGCAAATTTTACTAGCAATTAAAATATCATAGGATCAGTGTTTAATTTCATATGCATTCTATTAATTGTTGCTACTAAATTACATATGTTACAATACTTCGTGAAAATTATACTTAGTGAATTACTGTTATGACATCACTTGCCATCATTGGAAAACATTTGAATTACCCATATACACTATATTGCCAAAGGTGACCGGTCACTTACGATTTTAGACGTTTTGTTAACTATCTAGAAAAATACATGAGGAATTAACCTGAAACTGCAGGTGTGCAAACAGTATAGTATAGGTTATATATTTCCGCGAAGATTTTTTCTCGAAACCCCATAGGGCACTGTCAACAAACTGAAAAAGAACAAATATCTTTTGGATAACCCTGTAAAAACTAATGTAGCAAAGGCGTTCAAAAGTAAGCAAAAATATGAGGGGTTGTATTCAAATTTAGTAGTCATTGCAATATTGTGTAAGCTATCTTGGCACTAATCAACAGATATTTGATACAACACCTCATCTTTTTGCTTCTTTTTGAGAACAACGGATTTCGAGCTTTTTCTATCGACGATAATTTTTAGAATTTTCAAGCTATGATTTTGAGACATTTACAAAATTTGCTCTATATACTTAGCTAATACGTTATGCATATTATATTTTGATTACATTCGCGCATGCGCAGAAACATTTTTTAGTAAACCTGCTCATTTTTCATCCAATTTTTATTATTTTTTAATTATGATTACAGAGTATTATGTACAATGTTATTTGTCATATTTTCTGAAAAGAACTTATTTTATATTAAGAACTATGCAAATTATAAGCAAAAAACTAGGCGAAATTTGGGACTGTTATTATAAAAACCTTAATTTCTCTACGAGTATACATGCTATCTTCTTAAAAATGAACACAGTCTATTACAATAAGCCCCTTATTAATAATTTTGAGTTTGCACGCCTTTGCTACATTAGTTTTTACAGGGTTATCCAAAAGATATTCGTTCTTTTTCAATTTGTTGACATTCTCCTATGGAGTTTCTGGAAAAAACCTTCACGGAAATATATAACCTATACTATACTGTTTACACACCTGCAGTTTCAGGTTAATTCCTCATGTAGTTTTCTAGATAGTTAACAAAACGTCTAAAATCGCAAGTGACCGGTAACCTTTGGCAATATAGTGTATTTCCTTTGCAGTGGCAGTGAAACTTTAGTCGTGATAATA
The DNA here is from genome assembly GCA_963931845.1 of Maratus michaelseni. Taxonomy (NCBI): domain Eukaryota; kingdom Metazoa; phylum Arthropoda; class Arachnida; order Araneae; family Salticidae; genus Maratus; species Maratus michaelseni. The sequence continues at coordinate 350,828,372 of OZ007590.1, forward strand.
TGGTAAATCACGTAGAATAAGACTCCTATAATAGGAGCTGACGCATATCCATTTTGTTTCCGATTATTGGTACCCAGTACAGCATCAATCTACAGCAGCCGGAGCTGGGATTGCCTAAGATTCCTATAATATAAGATGTTCTTATTAGCTTGGTTTTTCGACTGGGCTCCAATTCGGGTGCCAAAGCTTTGAGGATGCGTCCGCCTCTATTATAGGAGTTCTAACGTAGAAAACTACTTGAGTAATTTCGCTGAGTGACGTGAATGATAGAATGATGACAAAACAAGTGGATGAAAGAGATTTGATATTTTCTGCGAAAATATTGCACTACAGAAACTGAATATGTTTTATACAAAGATGACCATATATTAGTAATCTATTATTGAAATCATAATGATAATCTATGTGTAATAATCTAATTTATATTTAGAAAGAGAAAAAATATAATACTTTGCTAAAACATTGCTAGATATTTATATAAATGTGAAGAAAAAAAGTTGTTATAAGTAAGTATAAAGTATAACAATAAACAAATTTTAAAAGAGATTTGAAATTATTAATTATTATAAGTTATATACACAGTTTGAGGTAATTGTAGTATTGAATTATAATACAAAGAAACTATTCCTGGCATGTCTGTCTGTATACAAAAAAGAGCTGCAACGTGAAGACCAACAGCTATGACATTTTGCTTGAAAAAAGTTCATGGAGGATAATAGATGGCATTATTTCCGACAGTGTCAAGTCCCAATTTACAATTCTCAATTCTCAATTTTCAATTCTTGTAACTAGTTTGTTATTTAGGTATATCAGGTATCGTTTAGAGAACATGATGTCTGGTATACAGAGCATATATGAAAATATCGTTTCTATTTAAAAATTCTAATACATTATTTCATATTTACTATATATATTTTTTTTTAATTTCTTACAAACAACATCAAAAAGCATATTTATATGAAATACGTCAACTGTGCATATTAGTAATAAATATTTGAAATTTATTAAAAAATACATATTTAAATAAAATAAACATACTGTACAATGATTTCGTTTTTAAACTATCTACATTACAAAAAAATTATTTCAGTTGTTCTTTCATTTTGCGAAAAATAATTTTTGGTAATGTGACAGAGGTGAAAAAAAGAGCTCTTGCATGTAGTTCCCAATTCTCGTACCGTTTCCACTTTGTTCTTAGTTTTACATTTGCTTTCACATTTCTGTATATGTTACTATACATTATTTGAGAAAAGAATTGTTTATTGTTGAACCATGTTGTAAAAGACTTACAGATTCCATGCTAGAAAATTGTATATAAAAAAATTATTTAGAGTTTTCTAGCAAATTTTATTTTCTAGCAAATTTTATTTTCTAGCTTTTGTTTGTTTTACCGGAATAAAAATTAAATTTATATAATATTTAGCAGTGAATATATGTTCAGAATATCTAACTCCATTCTTACACCCCGCGTATAGTTGTAACTACATAGGTGCCACCAACGTTATGACATTAGCGTTACTGACGGACAAAATTTTACTTTATATTACACATAAATAGTGTACTGCTCGTTGAATCGCACGTATTGTATATATATTCAGTCGAATTATATATAAATATTCCGAGACACTAAAATTTCACGATTAGCATAGAGCAATTAAAAGAGACTACAAAAATGGCTGCTTATCGAAGGTAATGAACGAATATTAAAATACTCTATAATATAATGAAGTATTTTTGTTCTTTATATTACGGACGCAGCCAGAAAACAAGAAAACCTTAAGAGCCTACACTAGTTATGCAAAGAAACGCTTAAGCTAATATTAAGTGTATGGGAAAGTTATTTTCAAATTTCTCGATCGTATTTTAATATTTTTAAATGATATTTGTTTGCATAGGTTGGTCGGTTGTATATTTGTTACGACCGATTACCTACACGAGGCATATAGTCCAATATATGAGATAATTGAGATCGATCTCTAACGTTGTTCGTTTTTACTTTTTCGATTTTGGTTTTAGTCATTTTTTTTCATTTTCAGAACCGGTTCCAAAATTAAAAATGTCCTCTTATAAAAAAACTTTGACCAAAATCAAAAAAGTAAAAACGTACAACGTTACTCACATATCCTAATCAGAAAAAAATATTTAAAAATATTAAAATGGGAGCGAGAAATATGCAAATAACCTTCCCATAGACTTAACATTAGCTTGATTGTTTCTGACTAAGTAGGCTTTTAACATTTCGCACACTGATGATAATAAAGAAAATTGTTACATTTCTAATAAATGTATAAGATAGTAATTGGGTCAATGAATACTGGACAAAACAGCAATTGCCGAATAGATAATGTTTGTAATTATCTTTAAACTTATGTTTGCAAAGTATGAACTCTTTCACAGATGTACTCTTGTATCGCCAAATTATGCCACCTGTTGTATATATATCTACATTTCAAAATTTCTCCATTTTTATTCAAACTTTTATAAAATTTGTCTTTGTAATTGATTTGGCAATTTGAGTGTAATAAATTTGGCTCAGGCCTATTTACTCAAACAGAAATCAATTATATTTTACTTATATTAGTGGAATATTGCCATTAAAAAATGTTTCGCTATATAAGTTTCCAATTGCTTCTTGTAATAATTTTCACCTTCTGCACATATTTTAATTTTGTGAATCTCACATTTTTGGATATATACATGTATTGTATTATAATTATCGGTTTATGTATTTCGATTATTTATGTCATTTAATGGTTGTTATTAACAAAAGGTCTATTATGTATGAAAACATTGTAAGTCTATAAAAGTCAATATTTACATCGATGAATACGACCGATCATTCGTGACTAGAGTTAATGAAAACGTATATGTCTACCGAAGAGGAAAATTGAATTTAAAGATAGTGCAAAATGCACTTGAAACGGACTCATAATTTACGGGTGATATTACGGGTACGTACACGTACGTACGGGTACAAACACGTATACGTACGGGTGATATTTTCATGAAAATCACACTCCGGAATTCGCAAATGCCAGCATTCTTAAAATGGTGTTACTACGGTAGAATCTTTCTTCAAGGATGGTTTTCGCGATTGAAGAAATTCTCATTGAATCACAATCAATCCTGACCTATACTGAGTCAATATATGTTTTTTTTTGAATGCTTAACTACTTTTGAAACTGTTTTTCTGTGTCCATCGACGGTAGATGATTGAACGGAAGAAGTAACACACTATGTTACTTAATGTTTTTTTATTCTAATTTTAATGTTTTTTTATAGTATTTTTGACGTTTTATTTTATTAATTGTATAAGAAAGTCTGATTTAAAAAAATTGGTCTTTATGCCACATATGTTGCAGAGTATCTAACTCATATTTTTCCATAAGTACAATGTGTTCAGATAATCAGACTGTGCAGAAAGAAAATCTTCGCCCGCTGTTCATGAGAAGTATCCTATGAACCCCACCACTAAAATGCATAGTTTTCAAGAAACATACGGAGCACAAAACTGCACAGCACGTAAATTTTTGCACAAAAAAAAGAAAGAAAGAAAGAAAGAGAGATTTTTCTCAATTACAACAACAGCAACGTTAGTTTTTTTTTTCCAGAAAGCAGAGATACAATAGGAATAATCACATACATCGGAGGACAAAACTTTTATTATCTAAAAAATATTTCAAAAGATGAAATATAAAATATAGATATAAATGCTTAAGTGATACAAACAGAAAAAAAGGCTTATAAAGTCCTTTTAATATAATGATCAACATGTTTTGAACGCACAAGATCTACAACGATAAACAAACTATTCTCGCAAAATTTTGAAAATAAACTTGAAAAACAAAAATCACGAGATCATATATGTAATACAAGCGGTGCTTCAAATAGTCAACTGTAAACGTGAAAATTAATATTTCCTTATTGCTTTTTTTTAAATTGAAAAATACCTCGTGCCAAATTTTAGGTAATTCATAAGTGGTTGATTCATTGCATATGTTCTCGTTACGCATAAAGATTTCTATTGATTCACGGATAATAGATGGGAAGTAAAGTATTTATGGATAAATTATATTAATATTATTGAAATCAATTTTTGAAGTCTTGGTCCTATGTAGTCTTGCCAATGCTGTAGTACTTCTGTCATATTTGATATCTGCCATATGCTCTTTTAATCTTGTTTTAAACTTTTGTCATTCCTATATAATATTGCAATGTTACATCGGCTTTAGTGAACGGGATTTCATAAACACCTGATAGTTGATATGGATCTATTGGGTCTATTTTCTTACAAATTACACTTTTTAATTTTATTTAGCATTTCCTCGTAAGTTAATTTTAGTAAAATGATTTGTATTTTCTATAATATGAAACAACAAATTTTTTATAACTCGCAATAAACTTAAGTAACATATTTTCATTATTAATTACAGTTTGTTATAAGGCAATCTCGCATCGTTTTAGTAATTTATAATCCGTGGAAACCCATACTATCATTATTATCAGCTTATCGAAAAAAAGAATAGCGTATTAGTTTAAATCAATATACTAATGTCACATGAATACACTTATACTAAAAGTTTATACAAGAAGTGTAGTTTTGATAATCAGTTCTTTGACCTAACAAAAGAATGAAAGCATTGTTTTTTGCCTTGGAAATAAGTTTCTTTGAATTGTTTCGGTTTTCCGCTTTGACGTCATTTTGATATCACGTTCTTTTTTTTTCCTATGCAGTAAGATAATACAACCAAATAATATAAAAGCAGAGCACTGAGAAATGTCTTATGTGTTTAGATTTATATGTCTTACTGATAGATGAATTCTGACTTACATGCTTCGTAATTAGTTATTTACTTTTCTTATACTTAAATGAATGGTTTTTATTGGAATCAACTTTTGCTTAAGCTTTCTCTTTTTAACAGAGAAAATTGATATATTTCGAAATTTACTCTCTCTCTCTCTCTCTCTCTATATATATATATATATATATATACAGTCGAACCTCGTTAACGCGAACACTCAAGGGGAAACAAATTTGTTCGTTTTAAAAGTAGTTCGTGTTATCCGAATTTAAATATATTACATACAATTGGACGGGGCAATCGGAAACAGTTATATATCCTCGTAACTATAATCGGAAACTGTATATATATACGTACATATATATATTTATATATATATTACAAAATTTAAATTTTTTCCGCAATTATTCTATAAAATTTGTCCATTCAATAATATTCGGTATATAACCCAGCTTATTAAAATAATTCTCATTCTTAAAATAGCCTTTTACTATCCATATGTAAAGCCAATTATTCCTAATCCACTTAATAATATTTATTCGAATGTAGTTATTCTAAAAATGGCGATAGCTTTTTTAATTTATTCTTTAAATAGAACATCTTTATTTTAATCCATTATTAAAATTCATTAGTATTATTCCCGTGTGGTCAAATTGCTATAACTTCTTTATTTAAATGCTAAAATATCGTATCTCTTAAAATATTCCGCTCAAAAAACCTTATTTCATAAAGTTATCCTATTATTAAATATCAAATGTCTATTAAAATATTTCCGAAAAACTTTAATTCTTTCTTTTTTTTTTTCTTTTATAAAGATTCATTTTCTTTTCTTCTTATTATTTTTATTACGTATTAAATTCGAAGTTTAGCTACAGCCTCAAAAACAGATAAGCTCGTTTGTTGATATGACAGGCATCTGGTACGAGATTATGGAATATTCTGGACGGGCGTAGAAAGTTTTTGCATTTTACAACAAAATAAATCCACCGGAAATATTGATAAAGTTCCAAAAGAGACCTTTTGATTCGATAGAAGTGGGTCACGTGACGTATTCTGTATTATTACGCAAGCTAGTTTAAAAACACGATCATCCTGATTCGGAGAGGATTTTTCGACGCTGGTGTTTGCTAAAAGAATCGGGACGGATTCTAGAAAATAATGGAACGTTGTATTTTTTTTCGTTTAGCGTTGGCTAATGAGCATTTTCCCTGAAGAGATGTCTTAAACTGGAAATAAAAGGTTCTTCGACAAAAATATGGACTGACATTTCTTGTTATTGATGATACCACACGGCCGCCTGATGCGAGCTAAAAGGGAAACCAATAACATAGCTAACCCTATTTATCACGAGCACGACTGCCTTCTTCCCGGATTTGAACTTGGAAACACGACATTAATATAATAAGTCGAACAGGATGCTGGTGATCAACAGAAAGTTTGTGTAGTTAAACGTGAAATTTGCCGATTAGAAGAATATGTTACGAGGACGTCTACGCCATTACAGCACGTTTACGTCTGGTGTTTTGTTATTTTGTAGTTTTATAATAAATTAAAAATGGTCAAGCCTAAAAGAGAAAAGAAGAGGAAAAGTTGGCCTAAGTGAAGTTGTTGCTAGAGAATATACTATTCATCTTCATAAGCGTCTTCATGGTGTTGGTTTTAAAGGATTGCGAAAAAGCAGAACTTTTGTGTTATCTGAAAATTAAAGATTTTTAGATGTGTGAAACTTTCCTGTGAAATATGCTCAAGAGTAACTGTAAGTTGGTATTTTTATTTATTGGTATCTTTATATGTTGATATTTATTAGTTTATGTTATATTTAAAATGTTTTATTTATTTAATAGTCTACTTTGAAATTTAAAGGTTTTATATACTATGTTATACTGATTAAATTTTTGTTTTTAAAATTTATTTCTGTTGCAAATATTTAAGTGTTGTTAAGGTTAATTAATTTATTTGATGATTTCGTGTGATACGTCATTGTAATATTATAGACAGCGGTATAATTTATATTTTCATGTCTTTAGAACAGATATTCTTAAAAAAAATCTATTATTTTTAATATGTTACTAAGATCTGATCTGTATTTTATAAAGAGACAATTTTTATCCTAAGGGAACATTCCTGGCACCATGCCAAACCTAAGCTACAAAACAGCTATTATGAGGAGAGAAAAAAAAAAAAAAATCTGTATGTTGAATAATAAGTGACTGGTGGTTTGAATTGTAGTAAATTAATGAGCCACTGAAAGATTATTTATGATGTAAATATGTAAATAGAGTGTTAGTATTTTATTGTTTATTTAAACTGTGAATATATAAAATTAAATTTAGTATGTTATTGTTTATTTTCATTTAATGTAGGATTTATGATGCATTTACCAACTTGCTAAAATATTTAATATAGAAAATTTGAAAATTTTTGATGGTGTTATAATATTAATAAAGTGTTTAAATAAAATGCTAGGTCAGGTAGAAATTAAATTACTAGAACATGTAGACATTTAGCACTATGTTAACCTAGCTGAATTGCGCTATTAGGTAATTTGAATTTTAATAATCTTAAGCTCACCAATGGGGAATTTTTTTTACACCTCATTTGTCCATAGCTTAGGTAAAAATAAGTTCATTATTTACCAAGTCCTCAGCAGTAATAAATTTACTAGAATTGAATACTCAGAATAATTATGATGTGATGATAGAATTAATACGTGATGACGATCAATATGAAGATAAAGTCATGTTTTCCTTGATGACAAATAATAAAAATATTTAGAAGAGAAATTGGAAAATGTAGGTAAGTTGCATTCAAAAAATTCATAGGGTATGTAATAAAATTTTGTTGATGATGTTGCTCTTCTTGTTCTTTTTGCTGATGATACAATTATTATTATTATTACTATGATAAAAAAATTTATTCTAAGGTAGTTAATGCAACATATTAAATTTAAATTTAGCAAAAATAATAAATAAAATTTAGGAGATTTTTATGTATTTTATTGAATAAATGTTCTGGTTAATGCTTAATTTGGATTCACAAATTCTTATAATTCTTAAAAACTCAATAGGAAAGGTTTGAATTCAGTTATGTTTCTGTCAGAAGGGTATATAGGGTCTTAATTTGGAGACATGGAACAATTCGCAACCTATTTTTCACCAGATAACTTCAGACTATTTCATGAGCAACCCAAACAACAATCAAAATCACCACAGACATCACAATCACCATCACAAAATCAAACTAAAGTAAAAACAATAGAATAAATTCTAATTCTTTAAATATCTCTTATTACTCTAGTTTCAACATTATCAGGTATGTCTTTCGTGTACAACAGAGATATTACCCATTTTTGAAAGTTTAATATTTTAAAATTTAAAATAAATGTCACAGCTTTTATTTCAACATTGTGGTTATATTTCAGCCTGATCAACTAAAATGTTTACTTGTTTTTGAGAGTTTTTGAGGTTGAGTAGACACCTTATGCAGGCATAAGATGTGTATTTTGATTTTAGGAATTGTCAAATTGATGTTGAAAAATGAAATTAAATGTTTTAATTCTATATCAAAATAAACTATTTTTTCTTTATTTACTTTTTCTTAAACCAATTGTTTCAAAAATTTAATATTATGTTATTTACTTCAATAGATAATCAAATTGTAACCGTTTATAAGTATTTCTATAATTATATAAATGATTGGATAGTGATGATGTGATTTTACAGTGATTGTTTTGGTGTGACAATAGAAAATTAAGTATCTAAACTAATTGCCTTTGTATTCCATTTCTCAGCTAAAATTAACATTTTTTGTTTGTTATTTATTGTCTTTATTTATTCTAAGTTTGCCAAAAAAAAAAAAAAACTCTCTGCATTTAGGATATGAATACTTATAACTTAACAGTATAATTTTGTAAAAGGGTATCAGAGGAAAAAATTATTGTAAGGAACTAATGGTTGAGAGTTCAATTTCTAAATATTTAGATTTAAATTTATTTGGATTTTGAAATTATTATTATATTTTTTTTTGTATACTTTCGACTGGCAAAAATACTTTCTTATATAATTAAAAAATAAGAAATTTATTTATTTGCTATGTAATTATTTTATACTCAACCAATATTTTCCCTAACAATAAATAAGCAAACTGTGATATTTTCTTAAATTATACTGATGTTATTATATTATTATTTCTACTATTGAATTATATTATGAATTACTACATATGTTGAGAAGTATTAGTTATATTGAAAGTTATTATTGTTATGTTTATGAATTGAATTTTATTATAGCATTTATTTATATTATTGAAGATTTATATTATTTATTAGTGAAAAAATGTTTGACAAATATTAGTTAAAGATGGTGGGATCCCAACAGAAATATAACAAATCCCACAGGAATATAACAAAGATAACATATTCCAAGTACAATAAACGACCAAGAGATAATTTGACTTGTTTATTATGTGAGAAAATTAATGTGATACTTAAGAGAAGATGTTGTGACAAGTGCTAGCATTATAAGGTCATTATAAAGTATTGGTAAGAATGACTACAGTTTTAAAATTTTGATGGAGTAATGTCTTTATTTTCAGCCTTTACATAAAAACTGTATTTTTAAGAAAGGGACTGCAGTAACCATTTTTTTTTTAAACAAAATGAGGACTTATCACGATCCAAGAAAGAGACTGAAATAAAACAGTTGGATCTAATTAACTCAAATTTGAATTAAGTCGAATTTTTTTTTTTAAACTTTGTTTTAACAATTTGCTATTGACTACTTATTCTAAAGCTTGTGAACTTGGTAAAAGCAAAATTCTGTTACTATTATTATCCTGTTTTTCTTGTTTATTAATATTTATTATTTATTGTTATTGTATTTTTCTTGTGCACTTACAAATGGTAAGTGAGGTTGTAACCATTTCTTGTATTATTTTACAGGGGAAATGCTCGTAGCTTTATTTTTATTTATCTATTAATTTTATTTGATTACTATTATTTTATTTTTGTTTTTGTTTTTGTCTTCCAGTTCTTCAGAAATTCCCCATCTCCTTGCTGGCAGTCTCTAAATTTATACTAGTCAAAATTCAAATTTCTAAAGTATTAAATTTATATTGTCTGAATTTATAGTTACTTAACTATTAACTTCATCCAAAATCTTTAGGGAGGGGGGATAATATTACAAAATTTAAATTTTTTCCGCAATTATTCTATAAAATTTGTCCATTCAATAATATTCGGTATATAACCCAGCTTATTAAAATAATTCTCATTCTTAAAATAGCCTTTTACTATCCATATGTAAAGCCAATTATTCCTAATCCACTTAATAATATTTATTCGAATGTAGTTATTCTAAAAATGGCGATAGCTTTTTTAATTTATTCTTTAAATAGAACATCTTTATTTTAATCCATTATTAAAATTCATTAGTATTATTCCCGTGTGGTCAAATTGCTATAACTTCTTTATTTAAATGCTAAAATATCGTATCTCTTAAAATATTCCGCTCAAAAAACCTTATTTCATAAAGTTATCCTATTATTAAATATCAAATGTCTATTAAAATATTTCCGAAAAACTTTAATTCTTTCTTTTTTTTTTTTCCTTTTATAAAGATTCATTTTCTTTTCTTCTTATTATTTTTATTACGTATTAAATTCGAAGTTTAGCTACAGCCTCAAAAACAGATAAGCTCGTTTGTTGATATGACAGGCATCTGGTACGAGATTATGGAATATTCTGGAAGGGCGTAGAAAGTTTTTGCATTTTACAACAAAATAAATCCACCGGAAATATTGATAAAGTTCCAAAAGAGACCTTTTGATTCGATAGAAGTGAGTCACGTGACGTATTCTGTATTATTACGCAAGCTAGTTTAAAAACACGATTATCCTGATTCGGAGAGGATTTTTCGACGCTGGTGTTAGCTAAAAGAATCGGGACGGATTCTATAAAATAATGGAACGTTGTATTTTTTTTCGTTTAGCGTTGGCTAATGAGCATTTTCCCTGAAGAGATGTCTTAAACTGGAAATAAAAGGTTCTTCGACAAAAATATGGACTGACATTTCTTGTTGTTGATGATACCACACGGCCGCCTGATGCGAGCTAAAAGGGAAACCAATAACATAGCTAACCCTATTTATCACGAGCACGACTGCCTTCTTCCCGGATTTGAACTTGGAAACACGACATATATATATACAGGATGTTTCAAAACTATATGTCAGAAATATAAAGGCAGATAGAGGGGACCCAAATAAGCAAATTTTGTACAGGAATGTGGATGCGAAAATTCAGAGTTGAGGCAGTATAGTACGCTATTGAGTTTGGCGGATCAAAGCGCTCCGTTTGCCTGAATTGTCATTCACCGCACGGATTTCGAGCAACATGCGTCGTTACACCAATGAGAAGCTTTCCAATATGCATTTCATGTATGGGGTTGCGCAAGGAGATGTAGCGACTGCTCAAAGAATGTACATGGAACGATTTCCAGGTAGGAAACTGCCACATCGGCGAAAATTTGAGTGTCTTCATCGAGCGTTGTGCGCGAGTGGATCGTTTTATGCTACCAGGCGTGATACGGGTACTGGAAGATATAGTAGAATTCCTGCAGTCGAATAAGTAGTATTACGCACAGTAGAAGATAGTCCTTCGACAAGCTCGAGAGCTGTTGGACGTACGTTGGGTGTGAGCCATGTAACCGATTGGAGGATTTTACATGAAGACGGAGTGCATCCGCTTCATTTTCAGAGAGTGCAAGCATTGCAACTTGTCAATTATCCGTGCGAGGAATGACGATTCAAGCCAGCGAATGGCTTTCATCCGCCAAACTGGACAGCGTCCTCTACTCCAAAAACGCTGCATTTCCGCTCCCACATTCCTATAAAAAATCTGCTTATTTGGATCCTCTCTACTCCCCTTTACATTTCTGACATATATTTTTACACCCTGTATATATAAATAGACTTGTTTGTCCATATATTCCACTTTCCGGCCACAACTACACAGAGCACATTAATAATGTTTGCGCCCTTTGGAAAATGCCCTTTGTCATAAAAATGGACTTTTCCTGTGAAATTCAGGAAAGAAATATCCGTGAATTTCAGATTGTTTTTAACAGTGTATTATAATGTCTTTTTTACAACTTTCCTATTTTGTTAAATGTTTAAGAGCTACTTTTTAGGCACAAATGCTTTTTTAACAGTTTCCGAAGTAGTTGGAATAAGTTTACAATTTTTTTTTGTCTTTCTGTCTGTCTGCCTGTCCGCGCTCAAACTCGCGTAAATAATCTCGGATTGTCTTGTAACTGACATGTGTTACTGAGTTTTACTATAACATGTTCGATTCTGGAAATAAAGTTTGTAGTATTCATAGCTCATTTACAGAGGCATTCGAAATAATTCCGTTACCTTATGTCCTACGAAGGAAAATCCTTAGTGGTGTATTTTAATGATGTTGCACTATTCCAAACATATTGAAATTGCTATACATCATAATGGTGCACTACAAGATGCTTACTACAGAGTATAGAATATGGCGGGCACAGCACAGTTCATTCACAGGGTCACACAAAATTGATCCGTTTCTGCAATGCCTATGAGGAATAAACACTGGGAATGCATTTTCAATTGTGCTAAGACTTTTTAAATTAAAGAGGCTACTTCGCTAATGTTAGTCGTATGGGGGAAATATTTTAAGATATCTCGTTCGCATTTCAATATTTTTTAAGGGTTTTTTTTTTATTTAATTTAATTTATTTTTTGCATTGGATAGCTGAGGTTAATCTGTATGGAAGTTCTTTTGATTTTTTTGATTTTGATTACAAGTTTTTTTTTATTAAGTTACTTTCACTTTCATAATCGGTTTCGAAAGTGAAAACAACCTCAATAGAAAAAAAAACTGCAACCAAAATTTAAAATGTAGTAAAAGCCCTGCATTGACCTCGGCTGTTCAATGCAAAAAAAATCATTTAAAAATACTGAAATCCGAACGAGATATCTTAAAATATTTCCTCCATAGGATTAACATTAGCGAGCGTGTGTTTATGCATGAGTGAAGTAGCGTCTTAACTATTTATCTGGATATTACTTCGTGTGTACAAATGTTATAGATCATATACAGGGCAGTTTCATTCGAGTACATTTTCGTTTATTGAAGGAAATTTGGGAGAGTATTAACTCAGTGAAATTATCAACTTTGCTATGCGTTTCCTACTTCAACTAAATTTTACATACATGTAGTATATATATATAAATCTATAGATTATATACAGGGTTTCACAAAAGATTTTGGATATTTTCCTGACTATAGATATTAGTATCTATAGTTGTGTTATCAAATGTGTTATGGGTTTTCCAAAATGCTTACACTGTTAAAAATGTGCAGTAATTTGCAATAATATGGTCAGAATAGAGTTAAATTACAGTTACGTAACCATTTCCAATAAAAAAGATCAAAGACTGAACAGTTTGTTGTAAATTTTTAACAGTGTATTTAGACATCCTCTGTCACCTTATTAAACACTGAAGGTCTGTTACAGAGTTACAGAATGTGTTGAAAAGATTTTCATAACCTATGCTTGATGTATGATTTTTCTTCCTTGTTTAACTTAGTGTTGATAACTTAAAATTTTATTATGTTTCTACATAATACGCTAATTAATTTACTTACTAAGTAATAAATAATTAATTCATTTCCTTTTCGCATGCAAGACTAAATAAAATATGAAGCATAAGACATGCGATGAGAAATATTTTGACATATGATCCAATTAGTGTCACCCTACTTCATATATTGTTTTTCGGAACGTATAATTAATTATATTATTTTCTGAATTATGGATGACTTCTGCAATGAATACATAATTTTAAAAATCTTCTCCAATGCATTTGAATACTAATTAATTTTTTATTTCACATATCAGATTAGATATCATAGTTATTAGAAAAGGATATGACGGAATAATTCATTTTTCTCCGAAGCATAAATACTTATGAATATTGCATTGCATATATATTTTTTAATTAATATGTTTTGTTTATCGATTTTTGTGATAAACGAATATGCGCTAACAAATGAATGAAGTATATGTCTTTAATTATCTTGCTTTTCATAAATGAATGTCATATTGGGATTATAATTATTTTGTAATGGTGTATCAAAAAACTGTAAGTAAACATCAGAAAAAAAATCTGCAACACAAAAAAACTGTAAAAAAACATTCTTTTTAAAAAAGGGAGAAGTTTTTTTTTAAACGATCTCAAAATAAAAAATTGAAAAAAGGATATCTAAAATAATGGCAGATTTTTTTAACACTTTCCAGCATAATTTGGTTTGTCTGTCTGTCTGACTTTCCACCATCTGTCCAAGCTCTAACTCGCATAAATAAACTCGGATTGCCTTAAAATTAAGCTATATATATATATATTACACTATCGTACGTGGCACAGAAATCGCGATTATTTGTTAATTGTTTAATGGCAACACCCGAATGAAACGCATCTCATTGATTAGGTGCTGTCATCTACATGAATAAAGGCAAAACAAATAATGATTTCAAATTGTAATTATAATTTGTCAACATTAACAATTAAATAGATATATTTTTATACATTTTCATTTGAAATATTGATTTTTGTAAGCATTTAATATTTAAATTTTAAAATGTAAAAAAGCAATTTTTAAAAAGGAATTTTTAGTAAAAAGGAAAAAATAAGTGTGATAATTTTCCCTGACCGTTTCACTTTTTAAACGTAACTGTTATAGTTTTGAAATTTTAGCTCTTATTTAATTTTTTTACAAGTTTTTTGTATAAATAAATATTATTCACTCTTTTTTTTATGATGTTCACTCCACTGTTATATTTTTCAATGACAGTCGGCCCAGGCAACGCCGTTTGAGTCAACTAGTAAATGTTATTGGGGTTTACTATGGCATGTTTTGTATTTAAAATGAAGTGAATAGCATTTATGGATTGTATACAGGGACACTCAAAAGAAACGTCTATGGGAGAAACTCATTTGCAGCATATTTTAACGATGTTTCACTATTTTACACATATTCAAATTTATACATATCATTCAGGTGCACTACAAGGCGCTTACTGCATAATATGGTGTGCAAAGAATATATCGTTCATTTACAGGGACACTCAAAAGAATTTGGGTACAGTACTGTCTATGAAAAATAATTACCGGTAGCTCGTTTTGAGTTGTGGTACGCGTTTTTAAATTTAACTATTTTTTTTCCCATTAACTTGGTGCGTATAAATTCTATAGATCATATACATGGCTGCTCAAATGATCTCAAGTACATTTCCGTTTATTGACGGAAATTGCTGAATTGGAATTTTTTTTATTGTGGTATGTGTTTCCTAAATGAAGTAAATTTTAGCATTCTATGAAGTATGCAAACAAATCTATAGATCATACACGGGGCTGCACAAAAGAATTCGGATATTTTTTTGAACTATTGATAGTATTTGCTGAAATTGGGTTTCCAACTGCGTTATGCGTTTTCTAAAATTGTGAAGTTTTTTGTACAGTATTCTGAATGTGTTGAAATGTGTTGAAAATGTTTCATAATCTATGCTTTACGCATGATTTATCGTTCTTGTTTAAATTAAACTCCGAATCACTTATTTGATAAGCAGGTGCAAAGAATGTATTGTAAGAAACTGCTTAGTTTCGAATTTTCCATGCTCTCCCCCGACCCTCTTAAAAGTAAATTAAAGAATGGGCTTATCTTGTATAATCAAATTCTCAGCTAAATGATGTATTTGAGAAGATCTGGATAGAGGGTGTTTATTTAAAAAAACTTCTTAATGGTACCCACAATACCTATACACAGCTCCTTTGTTTCGTTTTCACGATTCTTAGCTGATTTTCGACATGTATGGGGTGTAATTTCACCAAATTTCATATGTGAAATTCTTATGACCGCCTATGTTGATTCGATATTGACTTTAATCAGGCAACTGTGCATAATGCTTTGCTTTTTGGCATAAAGTTTATAGAACTTACATTACAGTGCACTGATGTGCGTATTGAGTATACTTAATTTGATATGCTTATTAAACTAAACCTTACCTTGATTACATGTCATAGTTTTGTTAGTTAATCTTCCTTTTAACGCCACCATTCTGCGTACGATTAGAGACGTATAAAAGCTGGTGATTAGATATAAAAACAACATTTTAGTGTTTCTACTAAGTTTTCTCTACACGTAAGATATCATTTCATATTAACTTGAGGATGCTCTATATTTTTGCAATTAACATTTTGCCGCTATATCTGATGGGTTTCGAAATAGGATCAATAACTTCTAAATTTGGCCACTATGGGACGCTGGTATCGGTTGTATTAAATTGTGTGTACACTATTTGCATATTATTTCTTGCATAGCTGCAACTCTCTTCGTTCATAAGTATTGTGATGATAAAGGGACTTTTCTATACACCCTGCAGAAAACATAATACATTAGACTCCCCCAAATCCGCATAGCTTGAAACCAGAGGAATTATGCAGATTTTATAATTTTGTGTATTTCTGGACGGTGTTTTGTTTAAATTTTTAAACAGTATTTTGAATGTAATAATGCACTCCAAATTATAATGAATGCTTACAATAAAGTAAAATGGTAAAATAATTCAGTAAAATTAAAAAAATTAAGAAAATTTAAAACATGATTAAACTTTTAAAGGTAAATGTCAAGTAAACAATAATGTAATAGGCGTAATAATGATGGCATAACTAAATGATGATATGAATGATGATAACTAAATAGACATAATAAAGATGAGATAATTATTTTTTAAATTATTCCTTGAAACTTGCCTCATTAAGGTACACTAATAATTTACATAAAAATCGTTCTCACCCAAATGTTCGTTGAATTTGCCGAACGCGTTAAAGTCGCAGAGAGCCAGATCGTGGCTGTATGGTGGATGCTGCCAGACCACGCATCTAAAACTGAGAAGAAAACCTTGTGTTGTGCTTGTTTTGTGAGGTCTTGCTATGTAGTGCAAGATAACACAATGTCTTTGCTTAACTTTTCATGTCTTCATACTCGTGTTCACAATAAACGTACTGTTCCGCGTAGTTCAACGTTGGAGTAATTTTTCAACACTCGCGCCATTTTTTTTCTCATACTACGATTGCCATTATCTGAATAAAATTGGTACCGTTGGAACCCGTGGAACTCAATTATCATCTGCGCAAGCTGCGCTCTTGTTTCGAAATGATGCCATCTGTGGGGGTACAAATGTAACTTACTTTTTAAACGCCCATTGTATACAAACCTAATGCTGCCATCTGTGGGGGTACAAATGTAACTAACTTTTTAAACGCCCATTGTATACAAACCTATTTTACATTCAAAGACGTGTGTGATATAATGTACTGAACAAAACGACTTAACCGAATCTCTATTTGAATAGATTTGCGATGACAACATAACATTCGAACGAAAGTTTTACGCTCACTGAAATAATTCCTGACTTTTTTCAATACTCATTTAATATTTCTATAGTACTTGGCAGTATTGATTTATTTTAAATTACACCATTTAATAAAATATAACTTCTATTAATATTTTAAAAACCACTTAAGTTTTAAGTTATTTGAAATTTCCACTGCGAGTTATAAGTATCTATCTTTTGATATTTTCAATGACTAAGCTACATTTCGGCTTCAAAAGTCTTTTTACATTAAAAAAGATTATTTGCTTAATCGGAAACTCGTACATAATATTCCATAGAAATAAAGAAATTTATTCGTGGTCGTTATTTTATAGCCTGCGGTGATTTTATAAATGAATCTTCCGTTACAACAATGGCTGTAGTTTGGAAAAGACACTGAATATCTAAGTAAAGCCCTCATTATGCCTAAAAAGTTATTTAAGTAAACTGCTGGAATAAGAAAAAAACTTTTGCAAAGTGAATCGAACTTTAAAGCACAAAATTTATATAGTCTGAATTTTCAAAGGAGGATATTTTAAATGAAATATATAAGAATTGAAACTTATAATTTATTTTACTAAAAAGGTGCTAAATAGATGTTAATAATAAAAATAAATCAAATAAAGAACAGAAAAAGAACAAAAAAATATTTTTAATAAACTTTAAAATGTTTTTTCTCAGATTGATAAATTTTGAGGTTGCGCGCACTGTTAATTTCAAAGTATTATAAGTTAAAATTTCAAAAATTTAACTGCATGTCCGTTACTTTATAATCTTCATTCTAATTTTTTTTTTCACTTGAAAAATATGAAATTTGTTTTTAAATTTTTGAATATTTTTAAATTTTATGCTAAAATTAAATTCTAAATAATACTTTTTGTGTATATTTTGGTTTTAAGTTACAGATAAGTATGTTACGATTCTATTTTTGTCAATAATTGTCTTTGATATTCATAATTTCAAATTTTATCATGCGAGCAGCACTTAATGATTTTCGATTACGTATTAATGATATG